>CM060913.1:79904809-81263559 GCA_030737875.1 Allium sativum | reverse complement strand
TTGTTTTAATAAACGAATTATATATTATAAATCCATTTATGATTTCAAATCAATATTAAAAATAATAAAATATATTAAATATCTACTACCAAAAATACGGGACATTAAAACATGAATTGTTCCTTGTCCAAAATATTGCTTGTAATTCACATAAATGCACTACTGTAACTTGCATGATTTAGAAAATAAACATTTCCAAAAATCAATTGCCAATTTGGGCAGATTTTAAAACAGGAAGCATTGGGATTTTATTGATTTGTTGATGACTCCTTGCCATGATTTTGAATGTTGCCATATGAATTTGTCGTTCAAAAACTAGAAATATTTTTGTCGTGCGAGTAAAACCTTTCCGAAAAAAAATGTTGGTCAAATTGTTTTGGACTATGAGTCTATGCATTCTATTTATTCTTGCACTGAAACCAACTGTGATTTCTGGAAAGAAATCATATGGTTTTCTTGGTGACAAAAATGCAATTAAATTTCTATCACGACCCTTGTTGTCTTTCTTGTGCCTTGTACATTATGTGAACAAGTTGATTCCTTGTGCATATATGAACTGCTATGTATGCACTGCCTTTTGCATGACCCTGAACTGTCCTGGTTCATTTTAGTTTTTATATGCTTGACTTCTTTGTATTGACACTTAAGCTTGCATCTCACCCCTTCCACTTATCTGAACTTGAAACTGGTCTTGAACTTGAATCATTGTTATACTTGAACTGTCTTGGCTGTGAACTTAAGATTGTACAATAACAGTTTCTTTTCTTGTTCACCTAGCTTGTATTTGGTAGTATACTGACCTGAGAATTTTTGGACTGCCTTGAACCTAGACTCATACTTCATTTTTTTGTGTGCTGAGCTTCCTCGGCCATGATTTTGATACTGCCATATATACATGCATTATATATATTTGTGTGTGTGTGTGTGTGTGTATATATATATATATATGTGAGTGTGTGTGTGTGTGTTTGGATCTTGGCATTTGAACTTGCATTTGCACAATCTGTGCTTGATCGTGCGCACAGTTGACTTGAGTATTTTGAGCTCTGTCTTGTACATGCCACTGTATACATTCATGTATATATACACAAATGTGTGTGTGTGTATATATATAAATTTGTATATATGTGATGCTCCATATGTGTTATGTCACTTGTGTATGCACTCACGATGTTTGACCGTATTTCCCTTGCACAGAAATACATGTGTATATACATACACATGTATGTGTATACGTGTACTGTGCACAGGCTATATATATATATATATGTGTGTGTGTGTGTGTGTGTGTGTGTGTGTGTGAGAGAGAGAGAGAGCACTGTGAATATCACAAGCTGTCTAGACATAGATGGAAATATATACATATCAGATCAAGTTATGAAATATGATGAGGAACACACCAAAATTCTGAGGCAAATAAATTTATATCTTCTAGAATTAAAAAATATTTTTGTTTTAGTTTACTTTGTGTGTTTCTGTTATAGGTAAGCAGGTGAATGGACTGACCAAAAAAGGCAGACAGAAGACAAGTGTGACAATGTTAGTGTATGTGTCAATGAATGTATGAGTGACTGGAAGTGAGTTTGTACAACATAGTGGAATGTAATTAAGTGTTTGAGAGTTGTAGTGAGGAACATATGTAGTAAAAAAAAATTGAATGTATTGTACTACAGTGAGATGTACAAATAGTGGAGTTATGAAATCTGTACTATTCAAATGTTGAAATGATATATTCTATTTTAATAAAATGCTATTTGAATATTTAAATTCTTGTGCAGTATTATTTTATTTAAATATAAGTATTTAATTCTGTCTGTGATGTAGTAGAATAGTACAATTGCAAACACATTTATAATAATATATATGTGTTTTTTATCATGAAACAAAAAATCATATAATTGTTATGTACAACAATCTCCCCCTTTTGATGATGACAAACATATAATAAGATTTTGAATATAATGAATGTGTTTGACAGTGAATTGTGGAACTCCCCCATATGTATGCTTCCCTACAATAGAAACTCCCTCTAGATATGTGCATGAATGAAAACCAATAATTGAAATTTCAAAATAAAAATATTCAAGGACTATTCACTCATCGATCAAAATCTTAACCCATTCTCCCCCTTTTGTTATCTTCAATATGATAAACAAATTAAAAATAGTGATTAAAAAATTGACTAGATATATAAAATCAGCTTAAGAGAGAGAATGTTCATCATAAATCTCAATCAATCAAACAAAAATCATAATATTCTAAGAACTAGAAGCAAATTTCACATTCTAAAATGATGGATTTACGATGAATTTTAAAAAACGGAGAGAATTTTAAAATATTGATTCCAATTATTCCCAAAAAATTTCAAAATTAAGCACATAAGTGTGATGGATTTGGACAAAGATTATAAATTCAAATCGAGTGATAAAATCAAATAATCACAAATCCCAATAGCTATCAATCAACAAATCATAATGTATCATAAAATTTAACACATTTCACAAATTGAAAAATGGATTGATAGGCATCAAGGAGGATTTCATATATATATATATATATATAATTTCCTTTTTCTTTTCTTTTCATTTTAATTTTAAGAGCACACTAACTACACATCAGCAGATCTTGGATTTTTAAATGAGGTCAGTTGCAGTTTAAAATATAAGTAATCTCATAACCATGCATGACCAGATCTTGGACTTTTAAATGAGGTTATAGAAACACTTATGTTAACTGGCTTTTTGGTCTGGTTCCCAAAAGTACATAAGACGTGCTCGACCCAACGCAACGCATGGAGCTAAGGCCGGGAAGGACGCTTAGGAGCGAAGGAGACAGGGTTGATGTAGCGATTTCGCTCGGACCTAATCAATCGTTAAATCGACCAAGACCGTTCAAAACCCGGATATGCTAACTCTGGGCATACAACACATCAGAACAAACAACATACGACTTTTATAAACATCATAATAATGTTACATCAGAGTACAGAATATATCAGAGTATATCGAAAAATAATACAGCGGAAGATTTATTTACAACAAATGTAATACAATGCACAGCGGAAACAAGTAAACTACACAGCGGAAGACTGTCAATGCTCTGGACACAGCTTTTCGCTTCGATCAGGAATCCTGCTATATGAAATATCTGCAAAACTAAACTACTGACTGCTCATGTGGAAAATATAGGCACTCAGAGTTTAGGTAGAATCAATAAACTCCAAGTCAGTCATGAGACTGGTGTGGGAACTCAAAATAGTTATTAACTTTATTTTAAATAAGTCATATCACAGGACCATGCCGTATAACACGGAACGGGTTTACCCCCATGAACGCCAGTGTATAAACAACAATCAGTAATATAGATATGGATCTACTATGCATCAATCAACATGCAATATCCCAATCTACCCATTTAGATTAATCACCACACTTAGATTTTCCAAATCCAATTCAATTTACAGAAATTGTTCCTTTGGACTTTATTTCCCGATTTCTATTTCAAATCATTTGAAATACATATCTAACTTTTATATCAAAATAGATTTCACTTTGGGATCTCAAACCAAATCGTTTGGAAATATGAATTCCAAAACATAACCATGCATACAAACAAGTATGCAACTAAATATCGGGAATCTTCCCTCAGACAAGGCAGTAAGCGCCCCTCCAACTCGATATATATATATATATATATATATATATATATATATATGTGTGTGTGTGTGTGTGTGTATTCCCTCCCACGCATGGAGCAGGCTACACTGCTGACCACTCACCCTAAGGCACTGGATCCACCCCATACTTTTAGTCGCTCTCGGGTCACCCGATCTTTAGCCACATACTTGCTAAATCATTTTATATCCTGAAGTAAGGAAAATCATTTCACAACATAATAGTCACAAGTACTTTCAAACTATGGTACATCACATCAACAATTCACACATATGATCAGTCACTATTAATCACATAACCTTTGAGCTTGTACGTATCAAAGAAGGGTATTAAGCAAGAGAATAAATTCTCCGCCACCAAACAGATACATCGTTAATAACAACTAATTGAATATGTGATGAACTATAATGTAAAACCATAATACATTTTCAAATCATTTCGAAATCATCGATTTTTAGCCCTCGAAATCCTTTCTGTTTTATAGATCATTTTTATAAAACATTCCCTGTCCAAAATTGGGAATACATTTCTTTTCACTTAAGAAAAATATCATTTCAAAATCATTCATTAAATTTGAAATGAACACAACAACATCGCTACACATCTCATAGTCAAATCGTGATATGTTTCACAAGATGTTAGCATACCAGTATTTCTACCCAACCCAATGCTAAATGTAAAAGCATATCTTGCTTATAAACTGGTCGAGCACAATCCAAATAATAAATCAAACACAATCAATATTAGCAACCAAATGTGTTTGGTTCAATCACATTTCATGTTTTGGTAATTTAATTACCATCTATACATTCACAATGTAATTAAAGATTTATTCAAACTCCAATTGGTTTCAATCTCTAAAATCATTTCTTATTAATTGTTCAAATTTCTGGAAATTAATCCTGCTTTTACTCGGGTTAAAGAACTAATGTCATTTAAACACAGTTCACGGTAAACCCAAAATCCAATTTTATATTAAATACAAGGCTCTGAATAGAAAATAATATAGGCTTATATTCAATATCAAAATCTGAAATCAACAAATATCGTATTGGGTATAACGATATATACATCTTCCAAATCCCTCCACATTATCCATATAATCACGGAATCCAATATCGAAATATTCCGAAGATAATTTCGATTCAAATCCATTCCAATTCATATATTGGAAATTCTTGTTATTTTAAAACAATTTCTAATCCAATTTATTTATTTAAAAATTATTGGATTATTAATCTAGTTAATAACTAGTTCAATTTGATAAAGATATATTTTTTCTTTACAAATGCGGAATTTTTCATCCCAATTCTTTCCAAATCATTTATTACGATTTTACACAAATTATCAATATTTTTATTAATTTTATCAAGGCCCGTACAGTCGATTTCAATAAACGGTCATCGAATTGCACTTATAGCAACTTTTTCCAAATTTGATTTGGGCATAATTCCAAATCCAACCGCTAGATTTCAAATCTCTTATATTCGTTGGACAGCTCTTTTTAATACGAACCGAACGTTTCTAGTTTTAGGAGAATCAGATGGTCGGATCTCCCGTAATGTCAATTCGAAGTCAATGGTCGAAATTGGCGAACGGCCGCGGCGCGGCGCGTTCTATTCAGACCATTAAATATATATTTTTTATATACTTCGTCGATTTCTATTTTAAACGTATTTTATAAATCATTTATAAATTTGTTTTTAAAACGATTCCAACTTCCATTTCAATTTTTAATCAAAATTGAATATTCCATTAAATGACAATTTTATACATCTCATATATATGTTAAAAATAATATTTTTAACTAAATAATATTTATTTCATTTACACTTCATGTATATATTATTCGCATTTCATGTATATAATATTTTCATTTTATATATATATATTTTTTACATTTCATATATATAATATTTTCATTTCATATATATATATATTCACTTCGTATATATATATTTTCACTTCATATATATATTATTTTCACTTCATAAATATATAATTATATTCACATTTCATATATATATATATAATTCATTTCATATATATATTATTTATTTCATATATATATATTTTCACTTCATATATATATTATTTTTCATTCCATATATATTTTTCACACTTCATATATATATAATTCGTTTCATATATATTATTTTTCATTCCATATATATTTTTCACACTTTTTATATATATATAATTCATTTCATATATATATATATATATATATATTATTTTCGTTTCATATATATATTTTATTCACCCTTCATATAAATATAATTCATTTCACATCGTTTATATATATAATTTTCATATTATATATATATATATAATTCATTCACGTTATATATATAATTATATTTTCCATTTCACATCACATATATATTTTCCATATCGTATATTTTTTTTTTTACATCACATATATATTTTCCATATCATGTATATAAATATATATATTTATATTTTCCACTTCACATCACATATATATATTTCCCATTTCATATATATATATATATATATATATATATATATATATATATCTTCCATCACAATCACAACACATACAATCAGATAAATCGTCCATGGTCTGTGGACGACAGGGAGCAGTTCATATATGCAGTTATAAAATAAATAATTGTACAGAAATAATTTTATAGTGAGAAGTTCTCACAATCGGTTTCCACTCTGTCAGTTCTAATTTCTAAACTTCTGAACTGTTTGGATTTAAATTCGCTTCCAATTCTGATTTACTCCTTTTTGATTCTGGTCAGTTCTGTGTTGTAGATATCATTGCCATGATTCTAATGCTTCCGAAATCACTGAATTTTGTTTCCATATGAAAAGTTATGGCGTTAAATACATTAATTACATTAATAATATAATTAATTTAATTACATCATTAACACTTAACCAATGTTTTAATCCTTCTTCCCCGATCCTCTAGAAGCGATGAAAAAACCCAATCTACGCAACCCTTATCCTCCACCGCACACCAATTCAATAGCCGTGACCCCGATCCGAATAGCTCACGTCAAAGCCGGCGGAGTGTGCCACCACCTCCCCCAATCGTGACCAACTCGCACAGCCATGGTGACTGGAAATTGAGTGTAACCACCGCCTGTTTGAACCAAAAATCCACGCTGAATATTATTGAATTTGATCACACCCATACCAATTTACAGATCGAAGAAACCCCTTTGATTTTGCTTTTGGAAGCATCGAATTTCATAGAACGGGTCATGCAAAAATTAGGGATGAATTTCGGACCAAATCGACCCTTGAAAGAGGACTGGCTGTGGTATCTGTTTATGGCCCTAGGGTTTCGATTTTAGAGTATTTATGTATATTTTTTTTAATATTTTAATTCGTTTAATTCATTTATTATTCGTTCAATGCCCAGAACTCCAAATCAAACCTAATGACTGTCATCCTTAGCTAATTACCCCCATTCCGGACATAATGGGATATGTTTCGTTGGCCAATTTGACTGTTTCGATTAGTTTTTATCAAAATTAAAATATAAATCCATATATCTTAAATTCAAATGTACATTTTAATTTATCAGGTTCACATACGGACTCCAAAAATTCCCGAAAAATAAATTTGGCTATGTTTTTACGATACGGTCCTAACAAAACTAATTTCAACGAATTTGGAGGCCATTTGAAAAACGTTAATTTTTTGGTCGATCCAATTCAAATTTAAATTACCAAACACATTTAAATTTAATGCGCTCACATATTAATTCCAAAAATTATGAAATTTGAAACCTAGAAATAATTTGATATTCCGGATCCAACAAAAGTGGTCTCGTCAAAAACGGAGGTCGTTTACAAAATTGCTAATTTTAAGGGCTTTATATTATATAAATTCCATAGCGACTATTCTGAATTTTCAACTGGACATAACTTTTTATTCCCGTTATGAAACATGGATTTTTCACATCCGTTGGAAAGATATTTTCAAACAGATTCAAATATTTCTAGTTTTACTAAAATCCGGTTTATTTTGAATCCTGTACATTCATTTGAAATTTGAAATTGGATTTTCAAACTGCAGCGCCATTTCCAATTCCTTTTTATAATTAAAATAAATATTTATATTCTAACTTCGATTTAAATAAATTTATATGTTCTAATTCTGTTCAAAATTAATTTCCAGTCATTATTATAATAAATCATTTTAAATATTCAAAATTCATTAAATTAGCCAAAATAAAAATTTTAAATTGGTTTTGACTTTCCGGGTTGTTACAATCTCCCCCACTTAAAATCTTTTCGTCCTCGAAAAGGAACAGAGCTGAAAGTTGTTTAACTAATCAACTCAACTTTCGTTCTGGCTTTCATTCTTCAACTTTTCAGTTTCTAAGGATTTTCAAGTTTGGCTAACACCCTAAATTTTTGAAAATTTTCGCCATAACCTCCTTTGTATGGGGAGACAATTAAAACTGCAACTAGCCACGCAGGACCCTCATCATCCAAAAAAAAAAGAAAAATCCAAGTGGTTAGCCAATCGACTCATAAAATCATCCAAACCCAATAAATATAGTAAACATGTACCTATTTGTTAGGCATACAGTTTTATTCCTCTTCTTAGCTTCCCTGCAATGACCTTTCAATGTATATACATGTATATGCATGCAATTTCAATTAATTTTCAAGTCATTTTAATATTTGACTCGGTTTGGCTTAATTAACTTTCATTTTCACATTGGTTTTCTTATTTCAACATTTTTATTAATCAAACCAATAATCACACATCACAACCATCAATTTGTTGATTAACTTTTCAAACATATATAGTTTTTGTATATTCAAAAATCATATTTTCTAAGATTGGATTATATATATAATCATAAATACGTTAATTATAAACTTATCACTCTCAACTCATTCCAAGGCATTTCTAACCCCATCTCTAACGAGTCACTCATTCTAGAATGCTACTAATTCTATCTCTAATGAGGATTCTTCAATATGATATTACTAATCCTACCTCTGATGAGTCTTTTATTCTGTTCTAAAGAGTTGTACCCCAAAGATTTGAGTTAACCAAGGCTCCGATACCATATGTAACGATACGGATTTCGCTGGGACCTAATCGATCGTTAAATCGACCAAAACCGTTCAAAACCCGGATATGCTAACTTTGGGAATTCAGCACATCAGAAAAAACAACATAAGACTTTTATAAACATCATAATAATGTTATATAAGGGTACAGAATATATTACAGCGGAAGATTTATTTACAACAAATGTAATACAATGCACAGCGGAAACAAGTAAACTGCACAGCGGGAGACTATCAATGCTCGGGACACAGCTTTTCGCTTCGATCTAGAATCCTGCTAAATGAAATATCTGCAAAACTAAACTACTGACTACCCGTGTGGAAAATATGGGCACCCAGAGTTCAGGTAGAAACAATAAACTCTGAATCAGTCATGGGACTGGTGTGGGAACTCAAAACAGTTATTAACTTTATTTTAAATAAGGCATATCACAGGACCACACCGTATAACACGGAACGGGTTTACCCCCATGAACGCCAGTGTATAAACAACAATCAGTAATATAGATATGGATCTACTATGCATCAATCAACATGCAATATCCCAATCTACCGTTTAGATTAATCACCACACTTAGATTTTCCAAATCCAATTCAATTTACAGAATTTATTCCATTGGACTTTATTTCCCGATTTCTATTTCAAATCATTTGAAATACATATCTAACTTTTATATCAAAGTAGATTTCACTTCGGGACCTCAAACCAGATCGTTTGGAAATATGAGTTCCAAAACATAACAATGCATACAAACAAGTATGCAACCAAATATCGGGAATCTTCCCTCAAACAAGGCAGTAAGCGCCCCTCCAACTCGATATATATATATATATATATATGTATATATGTATATATATATATATATGTATGTGTGTATGTATATATGCGCACCTCCCCGCATGGAGCAAGCTACATTACCGACCACTCACCCTAAGGCACTGGATCTAGCCCATACTTTTAGTCGCTCTCTGGTCACCCGATCTTCAACCACATACTTGCTAAATCATTTTATATCCCGAAGTAGGGAAAATCATTTAACAACATAATAATCACAAGTACTTTCAAACTATAGTACTTCACATCAGCAATTCACACATATGATCAGTCACTATTAATCACATAACCTTTGAGCTTGTACGTCTCAAAGAAGGGTGTTAAGCAAGAGAATAAATTCTCCGCCACCAAACAAATACATCATTAATAGCAACTAATCGAATATGTGATGAACTACAATGTAAAACCATAATACATTTTCAAATCATTTCGAAATCATTAGGTTTTAGCCCTCAAAATCATTTCTGTTTTATAAATCATTTTTATAAAACATTCCCTGTCCAAAATAGGGAATACATTTCTTTTCACTTAAGAAAATATCTTTCATTAAATTTGAAATGAACACAACAACATTGCTACACATCTCATAGTCAAATTGTGAAGTGTTTCACAAGATGTTAGCATACCTGTATTTCTACCCAACCCAATGCTAAATGTAAAAGCATATCTTGTTCACAAACTGGTCGAGCACAATCTAAACAATCAATCAAACACAATCAATATCAGCAACCAAGTGTATTTGGTTCAATCACATTTCATGTTTTGGTAATTTAATTACCATCTATACATTCATAATCTAATTAAAGATTTATTCAAACTCCAATTGGTTTCAAACTCTAAAATCATTTCTTATTGATTGTTCAACTTTCTGGAAATCAATCCTGCTTTTACTCGGGTTAAAGAACTAATGTCATTTAAACACAACTCACGGCAAACCCAAAATCCAATTTTATATTAAACAAAGGCTCTGAATAGATATTAATATCGGCTTATATTCAGTACCAAATTCTGAAATCAACAAATATCATATTGAGTACAACGATATATATATATATATCTTCCAATTCCCTCCACAATATCCGTATAATCACGGAATCCAATATTGAAATATTCCGAAGATAATTTCAATTCAAATCCATTCCAATTCATACATTGGAAATTCTTGTTATTTTAAAACGATTTCTAATCCTAATTTTCTTTTTTATTTCAAATTCTCGATTATTATATGATGATTTCTTAACTTTCCATATATAGAAAGAGATAGACTAGAAATGACATCTCTTATGTCAATGATATCATCTTCTTCGATTGGATGACATCTCCTATGTCAATCGCACCAAAGAAATATTAAATGAATGGAATTGGGATATAGATGGAATATAATGAAATAGAGCTACTTTGAGGTTCCCTTTGAAATGAGGAATGGAACGGAGCCACTACAAAGAAGTTCTGGGAGTTATGAAGGAAGCTTTGGACTCATGGGTTGAGAACGGGAGTTGAACTCTATGAGGTCGAATCTCCCGTTTGTTTAAAAATTATTGGATTATTAATCTTGTTAATAACTAGTTCAAATTGATAAAACTATATTTTTATCTTTACAAATTTGGAATTTTTTATCCCAATTCTTTCCAAATCATTTATTATGATTTTACACAAATTTTCAATATTTTTAATAATTTTATCAAGGCCCGTATAGTCGATTCCCATAAACGGTCATCGAACTGCACTTACAGCGACCTTTTCCAAATTTGATTTGGACATAATTCCAAATCCAACCATTATATTTCAAATCTATTATACTCATTTGAAAGCTCTTTTCGATACAAACCCAACGGTTCTGATTTTAGGAGAATCCGACGGTCGGATCTTCCGTAATGTCAATTCAAAGTCAATGGTTGAAATTCACGAACAGCTGTGGCGTGACGCGTTCTATTCAGGCCATTAAATATATATATATATATATATATATATATATACTTCATCGATTTCTATTTATAACGTATTTTATAAATCGTTTATAAATTTGTTTTAAAAATGATTCCAACTTCCATTTCAATTTTTAATCAAAATTGAATATTCCATTTCATGACAATTTTATACATCTCATATATATGTTAAAAATAAAATTTTCAACCAAACAATATTTATTTCACTCACACTTAATATATATATATATTATTCACAATTCATATATATAATATTTTCATTTCATATATATATATATTTTATTCACATTTCATATATATATATATATATTCATTTCATATATATATATATATATTCATTTCATATATATAATATTTTCATTTCATACATATATATATATATATTCACTTCATGTATATATATATATTCACTTCATGTATATATATATATATTTCATATATATATAATTATATTAATATTTCATATATATATAATTCATTTCATATATATATTATTTATTTCATATATATATATTTTTCACTTCATGTATATATTATTTTTCATTCCATATTTTTTTTTCACACTTCATATATATATAATTCATTTCATATATATATATTATTTTTCACTCCATATATATTTTTCACACTTCATATATATATATAATTCATTTCATATATATATTATTTTCATTTCATATATATATTTTATTCACACTTCATATATATAAAATTCATTTCACATCATATATATATACAATTTTCATATCATATATATATATATATATATAATTCATTCACATCATATATATATATAATTATATTTCCCATTTCACATCACATATATATATTTTCCACATCGTGTATATATATATATTTATATTTTTCGTTTCACATCACATATATATTTTCCATATTGTATATATATATATATATATAATTTTTACATCATATATAATTTTCCATATCGTGTATATATATATTTATATTTTCCATTTCACATCACATATGTATTTTCCATTTCATATATATATATATATATATTCCATCACAAACACAACACATACAATCAAATAAATCATCCATGGTCTGTGGACGATAGAGAGCAGTTCATATATGCAGTTATAAAATAAATAACTGTACATAAATAATTTTATAGTGAGAAGTTCTTACAGTCGGTTTCCACTCTGTCAGTTTTAATTTTTGAATTTATGAACTATTTGGATTTAAATTCGCTTCCAATTCTGATTTGCTTCTTTTTGATTCTGGTCTATTCTATTTGTAGATATCGTTGCCACGATTCTAATGCTTCTAAAATCACTGAATTTTGTTTCCATACGAAAAAGTTATGGCATTAAATACATTAATAATATAATTAATTTAATTACATCATTAACACATAACCAATGTTTTAATCCTTCTTCCCCGATCCTCTACAGGCGATGAAAAAACCCAATCCACGCAACCCTTATCCTCCACCGCACACCAATTCGATAGTCGTGACCCCGATCCAAATAGCTCACGTCGAAGCCGGCGGACTGCGCCACCACTTCCCCCAATTGTGGCCAAATCGCACAGCTACAGCGACCGGAAATTGAGCGCAACTACCGCCTGTTTGAACCAAAAATCCACGCTGAATATTCCATTGAATTTGATCACACCCATACCAATTTACAGATCGAAGAAACCCCTCTGATTTTGCTTTTGGAAGCATCGAATTTCATTGAACGGATTATGCAAAAATTAGGGATAAATTTCAGACCAAATTGACCCTTGAAAGAGGACTGGCGGCGGAATCTGTTTATGGCCCTAGGGTTTTGATTTTAGAGTAATTATATATATATTATTAATATTTTAATTCATTTAATTCATTTAATTCATTTATTATTCGTTCAACGCTCCGAACTCCAAATCAAACCCAACGACTATCGTCCCTAGCTAACTACCCCCATATCGGACATAATGGGATATGTTTCGTAGGCCAACTCGACTATCTTGATTAGTTTTTATCGAAATTAAAATATAAATCCATATATTTTAAATTCAAACGTACATTTTAATTTACCGAGGCCACATACAGACTCCAAAAATTCCCGAAAAATAAATCTAGCTATTTTTTAATGATACGGTCCTAACAAAACTAATTTCGTTGAATTTGGAGGCCATTTGAAAAACAGTCATTTTCTGGTCAATCCAATTCAAATTTAAATTACCAAACACATTTAAATTTACTGCAATCACATATTAATTACAAAAATTATGAAATTTGAAATCTAGCAATAATTGGACATTCCGGATCAAACAAAAGTGGTCTATCGAAAACGGAGGCCGTTTGCAAAATCGCTATTTTTAAGGGCTTTATATTATATAAATTCCATAGCGACTATTCTGAATTTTCAACTGGATATAACTTTTTATTCCCATTATGAAATCTGGATTTTTCACATCCGTTGGAAAGATATTTTCAAAAAGATTCAAATATTTCTAGTTTTACTAAAATCCGGTTTATTTTGAATCCTATACATTCATTTGAAATTTGAAATCGAATTTTCAAACTGCTGCACCATTTCCAATTCCTTTTTATAAGTAAAATAAATATTTATATTCTAACTTCGATTTAAATAAATTTATACGTTCTAATTCTATTCAAAATAAATTTCTAGTCGTTATTATTTAAAATAAATCATTTTAAATATTCAAAATTCATTAAATTAGCCAAAATAAAAATTTTAAATTGGTTCTGATTTTCCGGGTTGTTACAGTTGAAGAGGAACTACGCTGCCAAGGGCCTTGCAACACCCATAACACATTTTTGAACCAAAGCTCTGAATCCCAAGGAGTCGCGAGCCTAAACCTCGAGGCCCCAAACACACATGCCCATGGCCTTCGCGGCTCTCGCCATGTGAACTTCGTACCCCTCGGGGTGTGAATTTCGCCTCCTTAGGGGTGCAAAATTCGCAATCAGAAAGGTATGAATTTCGCGCCCATCAGGGGTGCGAAATTCGCGCCCAATAGGGTGCGAATTTCGCACCCCAGGAAGCACGAAATCCGTGCCTCCGAAGGTTACAAGTTTCGCACCCAATAGGGTGCGAAATTCGTATCCTACGGGAACGAATTTCGCACCCCAAGGGGTACAAATTTCTCACCCGAAGAGGTGGAAAATTCGCACCCCAAGGCTGGGTGCGAAAAAGCATAGGTGCGGGTGTCAGGTGTGAAATTCTGGGTGTGGTCCCCCATTTTCATCTACTCCTACCTAATCCTACATACCCCTACTAAGCACTCTCCTATAAATACCCCTTGGCCTCACACTTCAAAGAGGTTGGAATTTGTGAACTTGAGACCTCTTGAGAGCTCCTTTAATGGCATCTCCACTTAGAGGAAGAAGAAGGGAAAAAGTGTCTTTTTGCTAATTTATTTAATATATGATAATTATGACATTATATAACTTAGAGATGAATATAATGAGATGTCATGGGATTCTCTTGACCTTATAACCTTGTGTTATCAATAATATTCCAACAACTCTTCAAAGTGGACGTAGGTCTCTCCCGAGGCCGAACCACTATAAATCTCTCGTGTTATTTACTTTTTCCGCTCTTTTCTATACTACCAAATTAATAATTCCTAGTAGTTGGAATCTTGGGTGTTTACGTAATTTTTTTCCATCAACATTTGGTGCTTTCAATGAGAAAACTCGTATTTGCGCCTTTGTCGCACCTTATCACCTCGACTTCAACGAGCTTTATGTTCCTTTTCTAAACCTACCGTCGAGTCCTCTTACGATGGGAAAGTGACCAAAGAACGCAATGGTCGGCTCTTCAGCCGCAGCCGAGGTCGGGACATGCCAACAACCTCAATTGACGGATATCCTGGCCACTAATGAAAATGTCCCTCCTATTGTGGACCCCGAAGAGCTCGTAGCACAAGCTCAGATCTGCGCGCTTAATGAAAAGTATGAGAAAATAGCGGTCGAGCTCAATCAAGCATTAAGTAATAACATCGACCTTATGCGGCAACTTCGAGAAAGTCGGCGCGTCATCACTCAACTTCAACTAGCTCGAAACAACGCTCGACCTCGACCAACTATCTCGGAAACTTCCTCTTCCGAGTTGAGGGACGCGCATCAAAGAAGAAGGTTTAGTCTCATGAACAACATCGCCGTCCGCACTAACGCCCTCGACAACGACAATGGCAACGGTTACGCCAATGGCAACGACGACCGAACTACAGTCACATATAACGAGGGGGCCCAATATCGAGATCGCTCTCGCTTGGTCATCAATGATGGACCGGGTCCAACCAACCCCTTCCTTGACTAAATCCAACGGGCACCCATCGAGATGATGGACCTACTATTCCAGCGGCCCGCACTCTTCCAGAACAGGATCCGCATCAACCCGCTCCGCTTCATAGTCCCCACCAGGATCCGATTATAGATGTCGCGAACATGGAAGAAGATGACCCGGACATCCACCATAGAAGACGCCCTCGCAACAGAACTTCGGAACCTCGCCATAACCCATGGGTCCCGATGGCGGATCCCCTTCCAACTTATCTTCTCGATATGGTCCGAAGGATCATGAGGGAAATGCGAGGGAATGTGCATGACTCTAGGGAGGCACACATTAGGCATAACCCCTTCACGAGAAGGGTAAACGAAGCTAAGTGGCTACGATGCTTCAGCATGCCATAGATGCCACTATACGACGGCACCACCGATCCCTGTGTCTTCCTAAATCGATATGAAAGGAAAATGGACTCTAGCTAAGGCAACGATCCGGTCAAATGCAAGTGCTTCCCACTCTTCTTATTAGGAACCTCTCTGTTTTGGTTCTCTCGCCTCCCACTTGATTCCATTAACAACTTCGGCCAGTTAGCGATAGAGTTTGTCAAGCGATTCAGGATGCATATTCCAACTCCAAAGAACGCCCTCACTCTTTCCAACCTATACCAAGGTCCCGCTGTGAAACACCCCACCTCCGTTAAGGTCATTCACAAAGGGAATGCCTTAACTTTGGTGGAGGTTTATAAGTAAAAGCCACAGATAAACACAAGACAGATATAAATACACATATTTTAAACAGCGGAAACAAAACAGACTTTTATTTCATCAATACGTGTTCAAACAAAACATTTTCATATTTGTCTCAAAATACTTCCATCATTACAACCTCATTACTGTCTTGATTATTAAAGAACATAAATAAAAGTAACAAAAATCCCCATAGTGATATCCAAAGCCATGATCCGAGCAAAAGAGTTCCAAACCATATGTCTACGATCTTGGAGCTTGCAAAGGGTCTGACTGAGCTAAGTTGTTTCCTCCCTGTGGACCTAGGGGGAAACGAAAGAAAAGAAAACGAAAAGAAATTAAAGTCAGACATAAAGCCTGAGTAAACCTAGTAACTCTTCAGTATGTGAACAAGAAAAAGGGCATGATAGATATAAACTGAAAACAGGAAAGTGTCACAAGCTAAGGAAGTGTCGTTTAGAATCGAATGTGCTATCGCACCCACACTATATCTCTGCATCTACTTGAGCTTATTTTAACTGGCACCCCACGCTGAGGGTGAAGTGATCCCCATTTTCTAAGATCGGCTCCTACTCGCGTAAACATGTGTCATACGGCCCCCAAGAATTTGTAGATACCTATGCTGGTCCCACCATGGGGTGTATCAAGACCCATGGTGACGGCCCTGACACAACTCTAGAAGGCATAGGTTATACTACTGGAGCCCCCAGTGCCCTGTTTGTCTGCTCCGGAGTGTGTGCACGCCCGCACCCCGTTAGAACCTACACTGTTGCACCCAACGCCGTCGCTTTGACCGCTTACAATCAGCCCAGTAATCGTGCCCCACCCTGCCTAGTTTCAGGGTACCATGATACCTAACTTGGGTTACTGCTGAAACGGGTCCCTCGTTACTAGGGTTTTTCTAGTCAAACATGTTAAGTGGTTAAGTGTCTGTATTTACCTAACACCACCCATTAATTCTTGTTAACATGTTGAATTTGGTTAAGTGTTTATAGTTGACTTAACCCTACCATCTGTCCTTAGTCTCTTAGAGCACCTGACCACTCACATTAGACAGGTATTGCTATAGTTACTGGATGTGCCGGTCGGTTCCGGGCAGGTTTACACCGTAGCTCAGTCTAACCTCGGGTCCTTATTGGGCTCAATGCTTTACCACCCACATTGGATAGGTATTGTTGTGACTACTAGACAGCCGGGCGGGTCCGGGCTGGTTTACATCACAACTCAATCCAACCTCGGGTTAAGCATATCGTGTTTTCTAACTTTATATATTTTATTTCTTCTCAATTATATATGTAAATTTCATGTTCTTTATTCATACCGCTAGAATGTCATTGCCGTTCGCATGTGCCAACCATGCCAACTTATATTTTTAATGTTTTAAACCCTACGTTATTACCCCCGTTTGTACATTCGCAACATTATAACAAGCGTTGGGCTTGACACAATTCAGCCCAACTTTATAAACGTGAGAAAAAGGGTAAACCAAGAACATGTAATATTTCTCACAAAGGTGTGTGGCGCATGAACTTGCAATTCAGCCATTCAACATAAATTATGGATCATGTGAACTTGCATTCCAATCAAAGTATAACTAAGTAGGTGGAATATGATGTAACACCCCGTACTTTCTGTGAACGTATAAGTAATAAATCAGAGAATAATTAATTTCTAAAATAAGAATCAAGGGAAACGGGTTATGCCATTGCGTTCGTCTCGGAATTCTACCTGGAAACGAGTCCGAGTTTGCAAGAATCGGAGTCCGTATGAGGGAGATATGACGCTCCGAAGTTTCAGGAATTTTCAGAATCGAAAACAGCTCGAAATTCGAATTCAAAATTCGAATTCAAACCCAGAAGCGTGCTGGGTGGGAAATTTCCCGCCCAGGACCTAGGTCGACTGGGTAGTCGACCCCTCGACCCAGGTCGACTGGGTAGTCGACCCCCCCTGACCAGGTCGACTGGGTAGTCGACCTGGGGGTCGACCTGCTCCCGAAATCCAGTTTTCTGAACCTGGTTCTTTCTGATGTATTTGGTCACGTTTTCTGCCTAGGTTCGTCCGTCTAACCCTATATAAACAGCCCCAAACCCAGCCTTCTCTTCACACAATTCTATTCTACTTCTTCTCTGCCTCTGTTCTAAATAAAAATAAAAATGGCGTCGCTACTCGGCTGGAATCAAAACTAGAAGCTAACCAACATCAACCTAAGCAACTCAATTCAAATTAGAGATTAAGGCTTCTGCAACGATTCTACAACAATTAAAGTTCTTTCTTTGATCTAATCAAGGCAAGTACAGTTATTTTCCGATATAAACGTTAATTCTGATTGTGACATGAATTGTAAATCTGAATCTGAGGTTATATCTGTTCTGTTTAGATCTATCTAATTCTGTATTCTCTTTCCTCTTTCTGTTTTTATAGCCAGGCTACCACGAGCCTGAGCCAATCTCATAAGAGATTAACATACGCTAAAATGTTTGGGACAGTAAAATAAGTGATGCATAAATTGGGCATGACCAATAGGTGACTGATTTGAGGAAAGAACATGGACTGTAGCTAGAACATAAATTTGAGACATATGACTGGGCATGTTATATTTATATCATAAAGGGTATTGAACATATGATTTGAGGTCATGACATAGAAAGGTATATAATTGGACATAAATATAGACTATATTGAACATATGACTTGAGATAAGGAGAATATGGTTTAGGTATAAAGATTTACATTAAAGTAGGATATCTATCAAATGTGAATAATACCTAAGTAGGAGATTTTTGTCGATAGCTATATTTGGTATAATTTATATGTGAATCTTTTATACTAGGCAAGTTGAACTAAATTGGGACATGTAAATTATGACCATAATCTGTGACATGTAAATTTAATGCAAACATGGGGTATATGATCATATTGTGAACCATGACTATTATTTATGCATGTGAACTTAGGCAAGATTTATAATTAGGCAAGATATGTTTGTGAAACTTTAAGGAATGATTAAATCTGTTATATTTGCCTAATTTGCTAGTTTTGTTACATTGCCTAATCTGCTAGTTCTGTTATATTGCTTAATCTGCTAGTTCTGCTCTACTGCCTAGTCCGTTAGATTTGTTCATCTACCAAATCTGTCATCTGCTAAGTCTGTGAAAATGCCAAATCCGCTAAACAAAATCTGTTGAGACGCCTAATCTATTGTCTGCTAAATCTGCTAGTTTGCTTAATCTGCTAAATCCGTTAAGTCGCCTAATCTGGAAAATCTGTTATCTGCTATATCTGTTGAGTTGATATAATTAGTCCGCTATTGACATAATTTGAATTGGCTATAGTTATGAATAATTGACATGTATATTAGGCGTGGGTATAAATGGTAAATCATTAATTAATTGGCCGCAAAGATAAACATGGCTAACTCGAGGTTAGAATGAGTTTGCGGCGTAATTCTGCCCGGAATTGCCCGGCATATTCCAATGGCCGCAAAAAATAGGTTCTAATGTGAGAAGTTAGTCATAACGTGCTTGAAACCCGAGGTTAGACTCAGTTTGCGACAGAACCCTGCCCGGAACCAACCGACCTAACCAGTAGCTGCAAACTGTAAGTCTAATGTAAGAGGTCTGGGCATTAATATTTAATTAATGAAAATCTGAGATAAATATGATGTCTAAAACGTGTTGGGTAGGTAGGGTTAAACCAATTGGACCAATGAATCTGATAAACCCGTTTCGTGAATCTGTAGGCCCAATACAAAGTTAGACAATTTGTAACCGGTTAATCTGTAACTAGTAAATCTGTAAGTCTGTTAATCTGTGAACTTGTTGATCTAAGCTCTGTATGTCTGAAACTTATAAACAAGTTAATCTGAATCTGTTAGTCTGGGGACACAAGGTTAGGAGGGGAATTACTTGTGTCATCTGTTGTTTGGGACCCATATTAGTCAGTAACCCTTTCTGGTATCAAAACTTTGACCCAACAGTAGGTAGGGTCCGGGCACGCGTACTGAACTAATTATAAGCGGTTCATTCTGATAATGGCGAGGGGTGTTGATGGTGTGTTCCAACTGGGTTATATGCGTGCATGGATCCCGGTCTGCCTCTGAGGATGTAAGACGCCGTGACATCTGTAAATAGGTCTGTGCCAATTGGTTGTCACTTTAGGGAGTGATACACCCTACTGTGGGGCCGACACAGGGTATTTATGTTTAGGGAGCCGATGCTTGGGGTAGGGTTTTAGGGTACACTTAGTTCTGTCTGTTTCTGTTGGTACCGTCTGTTTCTGTTGGGTGGCAACACCTGTTTGTTTCTGTGTGGTACCGTCTGTTCGTGTGGTAAAGGCCCAATTACTAGTGTACACCTAATTCTACATTCTGTTTCCGTAGGGATTAAACTGTTTCTTCTTTTGTCTGTTTCTGTTCGGGTGGTAAAGGCCCATTTCTAGCACTCTCTTCCGTGGAAATTATTCTGTACCCGTTTCTGTTTCAGTTTAGACATTAGGGTGACACCTAATTCTGTTATACTAGTATTAGTGCAGAGAAGTGTAAAACAATAGCTTATGTCATTCTGTTCTTCTATTGTATCTGCTACAGTTATTTCTTATCCAGTTTTATGTTCATGTCATGTTATTATTATCTGTTCATAATTGAAAATCACTGGACTTGCCAGACTTTTTGTCTGACCCTTGTTGTTTTCGCCCCTTTCTCTTCCGTTCCCCCCAGGTTATCCAAGGAGGGAATACTTTAGCTTGATCCGGATTCCTTCTGCTTGAAGTGCTTAAAGTATGGCTTGGCTCTGTATAGCTTCCGTTCTGTGGGGATTATGATTTTAAAGTTTTGTACTCTGATGGCTTTTGTACAAGGCTGATATTTTGTACTTGAACTCTGATATTGTGATTTGAAAGAATGTAACCAAGCTTTTGTTGAAATAAAGATATAAATTTTTCAAGTACTGTTTTATCTGTCTTGTAAGTTTCTGTTCTGTTTACTAAAATGCTCCACCAAAGTTAAGGCATTCCCTTTGTGAGTGACCTTAACGGAGGTGGGGTGTTACATATGAAATGGCATAGTTTAGGCTTATACAAACTTGTGTTTAAACATGTTTAACTTGGCATAATGTCAACCACAAAACTAGCATGTTGTATATTCACCAAAATGTCCAATTTTAACATCTAATCATATAGCCTATTTCAACATGAACTTGCATAGTTTATGAAACCCAAACGATACTTAACATAGATCCAATTATACTTGCAAATAAACATAAGAATGTGTTCATAGGTTTTGGGTCATGTAGGCATAAAAGGTCTCAAATCTATAACATGTTTACATAAATTCCAACTTAGACTAAGGGAATGTATATAGTCCATGCCATCGACATAAACATAAAGGGATCAATTTCTAGTTTTTGCCACAACTTGCTATTGCTATTACTTTCATATACAAATGTCCAATAGGCTTGCATCAATCAATTTATGCCACAAATATCAATACACAAGTCATGACAGAATTATTACAATACACAGAATTCATACAATAACACAATTCTATTTTTCATTTACATCGAATCACGTCATGATTTTTATTCATATTCTGAAAGGTCACTATACTTACAACGAATGCCGAATCTTGAATTCTGGATTCTGAATTCTGAAATTGAGATGCGCTTCTTTGGGTAGATTAACGTTGCATTGATTAATTTGATTAATCTTTAGTTTTCTTCTTCTTAAATTTGATTCGTCTCTAAGCTTCTCTCTCTTGACGACTATGCTCAATTCCTTCCTGGCAGCATGACGACTCCCATCTCATTTTTTTGTGTGAATTTTTAGTTGAGACTTAGGGTGTATTTATAGATTTTTAAATTGTTTTGAGCCATCAGACAAAGACAGGAGGAATCTAGACCATACAAAGTTCAAAGAGCCAATCAAGAGACGACATGTCAGCCCTAGTGACACACCGAGCCATAGAAATTCGAGCCAGAGCCAGACGCAGCCAGCCAGGTCGACCAGGTAGGTCGACTGGCAGGTCGACACCCAGATCGACACCCAGGTCGACACTATGGTCGACCTGGGGGGCTAGGTCGACACCATGGTCGACCATATGGTCGACCTGGTCTCTGGGCGGGAATTTTCCCGCCCAGCCCAGTTTAAACTTGTTTTTCGAATTTCGAATTTGAAACTGATTTGTTTGAATTTTAAATTTTATTCCGAAACTTCCGAAGGTCATAACTCCTTCATACGGAGTCCGATTCGCGCAAATTCGGACTCTATCTCAAGCAGAATTCCGAGACGAACGCAGCGGCGTAACCCATTTCCCTTAATTCTTTCATTTAGAATTAATTACACTTTAATTTGTGAAGCTTAATGTTATAGAATTCACGGGGTGTTACACGCCGAGTCACTCAAAAGCTACCTCTCCAAGTTCAACATCGCCCTCGCCGAGGTCGAGGATCCAGACCCTCGCACCATACTCTTTCAGCTAGCAAAGTTTAACCTTCCTACTTTCGAATTTGGGGATGGATCGATCAGAAGCAGCAAAAAGCCTCGATGCATTGTACGAGAAGGCGGGGCAATACTTATGCTAAGAGGAAGCAAGAAGGAACCAAATCTCCGAGACTAATATCCCCAACGACTCTCAAGCGGACACTGCAAATAACCACCTGAGAGGAAGAGAAGCGGGAGAGCCCTCTAATCAGAACAAGGGGGCGGGTCCCTCTAGGAAAAGACCGAATAACGGTAGGCAAGGTGGCCGGAGCAACGGTCAGGCCCCGACCGAACCAAGGAAGCCGACCCTTACTGAGCCTACGAGACGTATACCCCACTAAATGAGGACCTAGAAACAATTTACTTGGAGACAAGCAACACTTTGCCATACACGAAGATGTGCACCAGGGAATCTACCGACCTCAAGAAAAAATACAGGAAGGTATTGCCAATACCATGACATCTATGAGCATAACTCAAATGAATGTCGCCAGCTCAGGGATGCAATTGAGAAGCTTATCCGCGAAAAACGACTTGAGCAATACATCCAAGAACCCTTTCTTCTCGAAGCAAATTCAAAACTCCGGCGCCAACACCTCAGGCGGCCGCCAAGACACCTCCAGGTCCATCTAATCTAAGGCGAGGAATCATGATCAACACTATATGTTGCAGGCTTGGCCCCACACACGACAGCTTTCAGAAAATGGAAGAATATGTAAGTTCCATAAAGGATTCTGCCTATGAGGTTTGCTCCGCTCCCGATGAATCCGTTCCGGCCAAGCTCCAAAAATTATACGGGATGACATTGTTTTCCATGAATGAGATTCTACGGGAGTTGAAATTCCGACAACCGATACTCTGTTTATCACAGCCCAAATTGGTGCTGCATCCGTCCGAAGAATAATGGTTGACTTAGGAAGCTCGGTTAACATCATTTTCAAAGCTGCTTACGACCATATGAAATTAGAAGCAAAGGATCTCAAACCATGCCATGCCATGATCCACGGCTTCAACGGAGCTTCCAGTTGTCCGATAGGAATCATTGACCTACACGTCGAACTCGGCATTGGGGACCGAAGCCGGGTCCGAATCCTCAACTTTGTGGTTATTGACATCGTCTCCCTACACAACGTTTTCTTTGGACGTCCTTTTCTCATAGAATTTCGGGTCTGCATATCACCATGGTCCCTCCTAATGAAATTCCTGATAGAACACGGGATTGGAACAGTTAGAGGCGACAAGCCAATGCTAGAGAATGCTATGCAATGGAATGGAAGAACACGCACAATAAGGACAAAGGCAAAGCCGTGCCCATTCCTTTTTGCGCCAAGACCGCCTCCGCATAGTATTCAACAGCGTTTGGGCCTTGGCTTAGGCGCTACTGCCATCTTTCCGATGACCTCGACCCACGGAAGGACGAAGAGCCCGAATACAAGAGGGCTACTCTGGTCGAACCTACAGTGGATGTCCCAGTCAATCCCGACGATCCATCAAGGGTGTTAAAGATAGGATCACACCTCAATCTAGCAATCAAATAGGATCTTATGGATTTCTTAATGGCTAACATAGATGTGTTTGCATGTACTCACTCTGACATGAGGGGCATTGACCCTGCGGTTGCTTGCCATTTTCTAAGTATAGATCCTACAATGCCTCCAATCAAGCAGAAACGCCGCTTCTTGGGACCCGAGAGGTCCAAAGCACTCGAGGAAGAGGTAGACTGCCTACTCAACAACAACTTCATTTGCGAAGCAGATTACCCCGAATGGGTCTCCAATCTAGTCCTGGTCAAAAAAGCCAACTGTAAATAGCGGACGTGTGTCGACTTTTCCGACTTAAAAAGCATGTCTCAAGGACAGCTTCCCAATCCCGAAGATTGACTGACTTGTTGACTCAACCACCGGATACTAGCTACTATCTTTCTTGGACGCCTATTCAGGCTACAATCAGATCCCAATGAATCTTCGCGACCAGGATCATATCTCTTTCATAACCGACCTTGGGCTTTACTGCTATCGCGTCATGCCCTTCGGCCTCAAGAATGCCAGTGCCACTTATCAGCGAATGGTTAATCCATTCTTTAAAAAGAAAATTGGAAAGTCCATGGAGGTGTACGTGGGTGACATGTTGGTAAAATAAAAAATATCAAGCGATCACATCCACGACCTCTCTGAAATGTTCGATATCCTCCGCCCGTACGACATGAAACTCAACCCCCTGAAATGCTCCTTCGGAGTCACTTCAGGAAAATTCTTGGGGTTCATTGTCAACTCCCGGGGAATCGAAGCCAATCCAGAAAAAATCCAAGCTATTCGGGACATCTAAATCCCCAAGAACATTTAGGATGTCCAAAGTTTAAATGGAAAGGTTGCCTCTTTAAGTCGGTTCCTCTGTAAGGCCACCGACAAGTGCATTCCCTTCTTCGATTTACTTTGAAAGGGGAAATGCAATTTCGAGTGGACCCCAGAATGCGTTTCTGCACTCAAGGAACTTCTGGATCACTTAGAGTGACCACATATCTTATCTAATCCCATAGCCCATGAGGACTTATACATTTATTTGGCTGTTTCTATGCAGGCGATCAGCTCGGCATTGATACGCCTCAAAAACCGCATCCAGCGGCCCGTCTACTACGTAAGCAAACGATTTATGGGGACAGATAAGAATTACCCAAAGCTGGAAAAGCTGACATTCTGCTTATTGATTTCTTTTCGTAAGCTTTGACCATACTTCCAATCTCATCCCATAAAGGTTTTCACCGACCAGCCACTACGACCGGTCCTACAGCGACCCGAGGCGTTTGGGTAGTTATTAAAATGGAGAATGGAGCTATACCAATTCAAGATAACGTTCATCCCCCGTCGAGCCATCCTCGGCCAAACGCTCCCCTATTTCATAGTGGAATTCACAACTCTCGAGGAGACTCCTGCAGAGAACTCTAAAGCTCCCAACACTCAATGGAAATTGTTCGTGGATGGCTCCTCCAACAGCAAATGCTCCGGGGCCGGAGTAATGTTCATCACCCCCGAAGAACACTCGATATACTATGCACTAAAACTAAATTTTCCTGGTACCAACAACGACGCGGAATATGAGGCCTTGATAGCCGGACCTAGAATCGTGATCGAGCTCAAACTGAAGACAATTCAAAATTTCTCCGACTCACAACTCATCGTGCGCCAGGTGCAAGGAAAATATCATGCTAAGGGGGAACGACTCGCCCTATACTTAACCCAGGTTCAGGAACTACTCATCTACTTTGACCACTTCGTCATCACACACATTCCTCGAGAACAAAATGAACAGGCGGATTCACTAGCCAAGCCGGCAAGCTCCGAGGATTCGCAACTCTTGGGGTTCGCCCCGTCGAAGTGCTCAACTCCTATAGTATCAAGCAAACACAAACCGAGGCGGCCATGAATGATAAATCCGAACCAAAATCTTGGATGACACCAATCAAGAATTACCTACGACATGAGACCCTTTCGGAAGCTACAAGGAAAGATGAGCGCTCACCCGCCAATCAGCTCTCTATCTTTTTATGGATGGGGTGCTCTACCGTAGAGGATTCTTTGTCCCATTGCTCAAATGTGTGGCCCATAATGACGCCATCAGAATGCTAACCAGTGTAAATGGAGGGAAATGCGGCGACCATACCGGGGGCAAATCCTGGCAAGAAAAATACCCAGACACGGCTATTATTGGCCTATGCTCGATCAAGACGCCATAGACTATGCTCGCAAGTGCGACAAGTGCCAACACTTCTCAAAGATCCCGAGAGCCCCGCCTACAGAATTGACACAAATGACCAGCCCATAGTCATTCGCCATATGCGGAATTGATATCATTGAAACTCTTCTAATGGCCAGAGATGGGGCACGGTATGCTATCATCGCAGTGGATTATTTTACCAGGGTGGAAGCCCTCACCATAATCACCACTAAGAAGATGATCAACTTCGTTGTACGCAACATCATTACTCGATATTGGGTCCCTCAAGCTATCATTTGCGACAATGGCACTATGTTCGAGAGCGCCGAATTCAAAGCTTTCTGTCAGCAGCACAACATCAAAAAAAGATTTTCGATATGGCTCATCCCCAGGCCAATAGGCAAGTCGAGGCGGTTAATAAGGTCATGAAATCCATCATCAAGAAGCATCTGGAAAAGGGTGAGGGCGTGTGGGCGGACAAACTTGCTTTAGCCTTATGGGCCTACCAAACCACCCAGAAGAAAGTGACTAGACACACTCCTTTCGCCCTTGCCTACAGATCCGAAGCCGTCATTCCCATTGAGTTCAAGCTTCCATCTCATCGAGTCACCTATTTTGATCCAAAGACAAACCAAGATTTACTTTTTGGGTCACTTGACTTGCTAGAGGAAAAAAGGAACGAAGCTAATCTTTGAGCTGCCGCCCAACGGCAACTAGTCGCCTGATACTTTAATTCCAAGGTCTATCGTAAGAACCTCAACAACGGCGACCTCATCTTAAAATGGGTGTTACCTCCACCAACAGGTCTTGCTCCTCGTTGGGAACACCTGTACTCCATACAACGAAGGTTCAATGATGGAACTTTCAAACTCGCAACCGTGGACGGAGCCGAACTCCCAAGAGCATGGAATAGTGAACATCTCCGCCGCTACTTTACATAACATAGTACACAGTTGTTTAAATTTTCCAACGATGTTTTGTTTTCTAGCAATTCAAGGCATTATAAAGGCTATTACTTCCAAAGTTATTAGTGGAAATGATGTTCAACTTCCTATCTGTCTTTTTTGTTTACTCCGCACATGACACGTTTGATTAATCCTGACAAGCAGCTTGTGTGTGAACAGTCGATCTCCGTATCGGCCCCCGAGCACGGGAGTTGGGACCGCCATCCGAACCTTGAGCCAACCCGAGGTCAAACTACACAGGCTACGACCGGCACCCTGAGCATGGGATCCGGCAATGCTACTCGAGTCGCCGGCCCGTGGCGCTATCGAGTATAAATAACCACGAACTCGAACCTCGGCCCTGTGCCAAGACCGAGGATAAATTGTTCCATGCTCAAGTCCCAAGCAACTTGGGGCCACCCAACAGCCAGCTAGGAGTGATGTAAATTCCCCCTGGCTATGGGTGTCGGTCGAATCTTGACGCAGCACCGAAACCGACCTTAAATCGTTTCTTCCCCGAAGCTCTCAAGGCTAAGGGGTTGCCCATGACCATGATCGGACCCTACGGGCTGATGATCCCGGCTTCTCCTCTCAGGCGTATAAATGACATATGCGGCTCGCCTCAACCCAATGAACGATGGGAGAGCCACACACGGGACGGACCACAAATCGTGATGTCATACGCCTTCTCTAC
Organism: Allium sativum; assembly: GCA_030737875.1. Lineage (NCBI taxonomy): Eukaryota > Viridiplantae > Streptophyta > Magnoliopsida > Asparagales > Amaryllidaceae > Allium > Allium sativum. The sequence continues at coordinate 81,235,198 of CM060913.1, read as the reverse complement.
ATTTGGGATTAACCCTAGGAAGCCCAAAACAACAGGCGCTCGGCCCAGATTTGTAAACTACAGGATTCCTGAGCTAAGGGAAACTTACTAGAAGCCTACGCTCAATCACATCCCTCTAGAATAATAGACCCAGAGCGTGGTCTCTCGATCGCTTTTTTGTTAGGTGTAACGATAACTATGCTTGTGCAAGTACAAGACGCCGGAAAACATGAGAAGAAAATCTGAACGCTCAACACAAATCACAATCTATACTAATTCATGTTCCATTTTTACACACACACACATCAAAACAAACTACATGTCTAACATCTTCCTTTCTGATGACAGGGTGCACACGAAAATTACACCATGTCTTGAAAAACCAAAAGCGAGGGCGTACTTGCGTAAACTATCGGCCTACACTACCAAAATAAACGGTAACTTCTACTTAAGTTGCTAACACTAATCTGTCTTTTCTTCTTGTGTTTGCACTTTTTCTTTGCAGATTCGGCACTCGAAGGTTCATCCTTCGCGCCAAGCCTCTTCTTTCCTGACCTGCTCCTGCCTCCTCGGCCCTTCTGAGGAGTAGTTGATTCATGAGAAACCGAGAGGAGTCTCTCGTCACCCCCATAAACATTAGAGATCTCAGTGATATCAATAAGGGCGGTATGCCGTGTAGGCATGGGGCACTTTCGACAATAAGGGCTACCATAGCGTCACTCTTCTTCAGGATCGCCTTGCCTTCTTGCTCAGCCTTCTCTTTAGCCTCTCTGGCAGCCCGTCGCTCAGCTAGTTTCTTGGACTCATGTGTCATGACATCACCAACCTTGGTTTTATCAGGGGTCTCAGTTGCCCTCTACTGGGCTTCCTTATCCTCCTTTTCTTCTGGGCCTCGTCAGCAGCCCTCTTCTTTTCCGCCTCCATCCCCACAACCGTCTCAGCGGCTCTCACCTCAGCATCTTGTTTGGTCTTCATTAGGACCTCCTGCCTGGTAGTCTCGTCATACTTCTGCTTCTCCTCCACCTCTTCACACTTATCCACCATTTTGGCTTTTCGGGCCTGCACCATAGCCATCATAAAAGGCACATCGGCCTCCACCGAGCCACTGGCAACGGCACTCTGTCCGTCAACAACCTGTCCTTCCTTGATAAAGCTTTGATAAAGGATAGGAGTTATCCTTATATCCAAATAAGTGTCCACCTGATCGCCGCCTTCTCCAAAGTGTATTCCCGTGGGTCTTGGCCCAGATTCGGTCACTTAGGGAACCACGGCGGCATAGCCTGGTGTCATGGTCAATCCAGAAAGTGAATCCGATCTCTCCTAGCTCCGGATGCTCGAGGTCATACTCGGTTGAAACCCGAGCCAAGGGTGTGGGATCAGATTGCCATAGCAGATCCGAGGGCCGATGGCCGGTAAGAGCTTCCCTCTGCAAATGTCTCCGCTACAACCACACTCTTAGTCAGGACGGACTTCCCTTTTCGGCGGCAAGCTTTGCCAGTCTCTCTCTTTAGGCATCCTCCAACAACAACCTCCTCCCTTCCTTTAACTTTTCACGCTCCTCGTCGGTCAGGAGATCAATCATGAGGTTGCATTCGTTTAGAGTGCTCACATCCACTTGGCGCAGATAGGCTTCATACGGGACCAACCTCTCCCAAGTCTGAGCTAGCTCACGGGAATAATCGTCAACCCATGAGAGCCCGCGAAATCTCAGAACCTTGACATACATATTTTTGATATCTTCCACCACGGATGATTCTACTCGAAACTCCATATCCTCCAGCTGCTCCCCCAGTTGTTCCACCTCCCTTAGATGCTCTGCTTTCAATCCACCCACCGTGCTTAGCACATCCCGATTACTAGCCTCTGCATCTTCCTTCGCCTTCCTCATTTCCTCGATTTGCCTCTTCAAGATGTCATTCTCCGCTCTTAAAGCATTATTGTCCTTCTGGAGATGAAAGACTCTTGCATATGCCTTTCCAGATCGGCACAAACCTTATCCACCTCGGCCTTTTACTTCTTAAGGGTTGTGTTCTCAGTTGTTAGATCAGCTATAGTTTCCATGAAAGAAGAGCGGGAATGATCAACCTCTCTCTTGAGTTCCTCGTACGCCTGCTTCACCTCCGCTGCAATGACGAGACCCGCAATTTATTATTCAAGGGCACAGGAACGGGCAATAGTGCACACACAGTACCAATAACAAACTCACCTATTTCGGTGTTTAGATTGCCGACAGTGACCCGTTCGGTGTCAACGGTCAACCATCGGTTGATTAGCTCCACGTTTTTTCCTAATCAATTTTAAGAGTTGGCGGGAGTACCTCATAAGTTGGTTGGCCTGATGGTATTCAGCCCTCACGCGCATCCAGACATCCCTGGACTCCTTGATAGAGGACGGGTGGAGATCAGGAAGGAACTTTATTTCATCAATGTAATGTTGAGGAAAATTCCGCTTCAGTAACGCTTTCTTTTCGTCCATAGGGAGCGCTCGCCTCTCGGGCTCTATAAGGTCCTGCCTCCCCCCCCCCCCGCGGTCGTCCTTTTCGATCTTGGCTAGCCGAACGGCGGCTCCCTCCCTTTAGTAGTTGGAGGGGGAACCATGGGCGTTGTATGTAAAGGAGCAGTTAAAGACGGGTGCTGGAAAACTCCTAAGTTAAGTTGAGAATCTCCCTCGGACACCCGAATTGGAGGGGGAGGAGGATGAGTCGGAGGTCGTCGAGATCGATCCCCACCTCGGTGTTCACTACCGCGATCCAGCGGGGGTGGAGTATCGTACAAGCTGGTCCCTCTTCTAAAGCCCTCAAAGAAAGGATTCCTAGGGCGTGGGCGATCTCCACGTCCATAACCTCGTCCTCTACGCCCTGTGGCCATATCACCTATCAAAGGAATGAATAAAAGTCAGATGTGTCACACACTCAGATGAGCCTAAAGGCCATGTAGTGTGTATGAGTGTATGTCCTAAGTGTTCCCTCAACAAACCAGATTGTGATCCACTCGAAGGAACTAACTCCTTCGTAGCAAGAGCTAGTTCTTCTAAGCTAGCTGTAACTGGCCATGGAGATAATTCTAAGTCAAGTTGATCAAGGGTAGCAAACTAGCCCTCCTCCTCAAGTGAGGCGACGGTCTCGATCGAAATCACCTGGGACTGGGGTTTGTCTAACGTTCCTCCCTCCGCCTCTCCTGTCGGAGGCAGGACTGGAATGCCCGACAAACCCTCGTCCTTGGCAGACCTCTCCTGACCACAAGCCTCATCTCCGTGCACATCTACTTGGAACTTGACAATCTTTTTTTGGTCTGGGCCCAGCAGAAGACAGCTTTCTTTTCAAACCAGGAGCCGCAGGACCTTTATCACCTTCCCTTTTGGAACACTGCTCACAACGGAAGGCCTAATTATAGGCCGATCATCCGGAAGCAACCCAGCACGGCGAAGGCGCTCTTGACTTATCACCATATCATTTTTGCGAGACTCTTCGGGGATCGCTCGCCGAGCATTAAGGCATTGTTGATACTCACCGCCAATGGGCGCCTCTGGATTCCCTGCCGTAGTCAAAACATGACAAATGATTAGACGCGGGATCAAAGAACTTTATAGGGTGAAACAAGGTTCGAAAGTACTTACTCCCTTCTATCCGTCTCCTTGTGAATCCAAGAGGGCAACGCACAAAGAACCAGTCTTGTTTGAACAACGACGGCCTGGGTCACTTCCCGATGAAGAATTTGGTGGCAGCTGATGCTTCCAAGAACCATTGGGAGGGCGATTCGCTATACATTCTCCTCAGATTTAAAAAATACTGAATGTCCTCTCCGGTAGGTTCCAAGTATAAATATTCTCGATAGAGAACGTATGCACCCAAGAGCAACGAATAAGCATTCGGATGCAGTTGCGAAGGTGCAAGGCGAAAATAGAATAGCATGTCCCGAATAAAGTCATTGGCTGGGGGTGCGTATCTCGCAAAACAAGCTTGCCTGTTCCAATCATTCAAACCCTAGGGCAGTGCATGAGCCCTACCACCCTCTTCTGGTGCATGGACATCACCCACCGGTATATTGAACCGCAGCGCCACTTTCCTAACTGTTGTAGCATCCATGCACGATGGTACCGAGTCCGTCGGATTTTCCAAGACCACTGCGTTGGGCAACATATCTAGGGCTAACCGAGCCGCTGGTGCATCTTCACTAATAATATCCATATTCTCGACCTCCTCGTATATGACCAGAGAAAGCAATCTCACAATTCGTTCCCCATGTTCGGACACTTCAGGTGAACTGGCCATTTGAGAAGGAATGGACCCTTCAGTAGTCTCAAGCTCGCTGCCAGCCGAGCTACCACTATTGGTAGAATCAGACGTATGTGACGATGGTAGGAAGCCTGGACTTCCAGGTTTTTTCCAGTTTTTGATCTTGTTTGCATCGCTAGCTATACTTTAAAACATTAATATTAGACATTACATTAGAATAACTTGTACCCCTCGTGTTGGTGAAAGCTAACATGTGCGTGTGGTGTCATGAAAAATTAAGATGTACAGAGGAAAATTAAACAATCCAACAGTTCAGTCATAGTCCAGATATATGCTCTATTCTACGTGTAAAGTCAGAATACATACAATCATGCAATTACTAAGGCAACATGGGAGAACGAAGGACCGGAACAGCAGGGGCAATCGTGAAAACACACCTCACTTGGGGCTCACAGACACAAGACCCCTCGACAAAAACCGGAGGTTCGAACCCCCACAGGGTTTGAATACTTGAACCCCTCAGGGTTCGAAAATTCGAACACTGCAAGGGTCCGAAATCTCAAACCCTATCTGGGTTCGAAATCTCGAACCCCATAAGGGTTCGAAGGCTCGAACCAGTGAGGCTCGAGAACTCGAACCTCATCCAGGTTCGAACGATCGAACCCTATCGGGGTTCAAAAGCTCGAACCTCACTGAGATTCGAATGCGCGAACCCTCGTGGGGTTCGAATGTTCAAATGCTCACGGGATTCGAGTATTCGAACCACCAAGGTTCGAAAGCTCGAGCCCCAGCGAGACTCGGGAACTCGAGCCCATCTGGGTTTGAAGTTTTCTCGTGGCATCCTCCTCCTAGCACAGTGCTTTCCCCCGCGCTCACCTCGCAAAGCCTCGGGCACCCACCTAATTCGCGTTCGAAAATTCGAAGTACAGGGGGTTGAAGCTTTTTAATGGTGGTCGATATGGGAAGTTTGAAGAAGAAAGTGAAATGAAAGAGAGGGGAGCTATTTATAAGGAAAAGGAAGAAAGGTTCTTCGTATTCCTCAAGCAAGTTCAAAATTTTGAACCTCCCAGGTTTGGAATTCCGAAAATCGGGGTTCAAAATTTCGCACCCAGGGTTTGAAATACGGTGCCCAAAAAAAGGAGAAAAGAGGAGAAAGAAAAATCGTACCCCCGGGTTCGAAACATCTTGCCCTACATTCCTATGCACGTGCTCCCTACGTATGCATACCCATCACCACAAACATACGGAGGCAGAGCATTGGAAATACTCAGCAACGCGCACATAGCGCCACACCAACGGTAGTCGCTCGCAATTCCACAACGAGCGAGCCCAACAACTAACGTCTGTTTTTTCTTAACTTACAGGACAATCGACAAGTCAACTATAATCTCGACAAATACAAAGCACATCATGTCAAGACAAGACATACTTTGGGGGGCAAATGTTAACCGACCTTTTGGTCTGGTTCCCAAAAGTACATAAGACGCGCTCGACCCAACGCAACGCGTGAGCTAAGGCCGGGAAGGACGCTTAGGAGCGAAGGAGACAGGGTTGAAGAGGAACCACGCTGCCAAGGGCCTCACAACACCCATAACACATTTTCGAACCAAAGCTCTGAATCCCTAGGAGTTGCGAGCCCGAACCTTGAGGCCCCCAAACACCCATGGCCTTCGCACCTCTCGCCATGTGAACTTTGAACCCATCGGGGTGCGAATTTCGCACCCCTAAAGGGTGCGAAATTCGCACCCAGCAAGGTACGAAATTCGCGCCCATCAGGGGTGCAAAATTCGCACCCAGCAAGGTGCGAAATTCGCACCCTGGTGTGCAATGCAAATTTCGCACCACAGGAAGCAAGAAATCCGTGCCCACGAAGGGTACGATTTTCGCACCCAACAGGGTGCAAAATTCATATCATGCGGTGTATGAATTTCGCACCTCCCGGCGAGGTGTGAAATTCGCACCCCAAGGCTGTGCGAAAAATGCACAGACGCGGGTGTCGGGTGCGAAATTCTGGGTATGGTCCCCCATTTTCACCTACTCTTACCTGCCTCTACCTAAACACTCTTTTATAAATACTCCTTGGCCTCACACTTCAAAGGGGTTGGAATTTGTGAACTTGAGACCTCTTGAGAGCTCTTTTAATGGCATCTCCACTTTGAGGAAGAAGAAGGGTAAAAGTGTCTTTTTCCTAATATATTAAATATATGATAATTATGGCATCATATAACTTAGAGATGAATGTAATGAGATGTCATGAGATGGTCTTGACCTTGTAACCTTGTGTTATCAATAATATTCCAACAACTCTTCAAAGTAGACGTATGTCTCTCCCGAGGCCGAACCACTATAAGTCTCTCGTGTTATTTACCTTTTCCGCTCTTGTCTATACGACCAAATTAATAATTCCTAGTAAATGGAATCTTGGGTGTTTACGACATTTTTTGCCATCAATAACTTATGTATATTGTATATTTTTCATTATCTTTTTCAAAATCTCCTCGATATATAAAAACCAATATGGATGATATATATGTGGTAGATACAGAAATGATTGGGAAATAAATTTCTAAATTAATCATATTATTAAATACGGTCAAATATACTAGGATTTTTGAAAATTTTCAATTATCTCTATTTTTGAAAACAATACAGTCACATTTCCATCACAGATTTTGACATTGTATATTTCAGATGATTTTTTTAAAAAATTAAACTTTCCACACTAATATAAAATCATGTTGGATGACAGAAGGATGATAGGTAGAGAAGATGTTCGTGAAATAAGTCCCCATTCAAAGATATTATAAAAACAATTCAATCATCGTGAAAATTTTAAATAATATTTTCTCTTATTGTGAGGTATACTGTAGTCACAACTCATCACAATTTCAAAAAATTAGCAATAATTTTGATGAATTCTAATTACAGTTGAATTTGGTTATTGATTTCAATTTTTATATAATAATCAATAAACGGTTTTAAAATTGAAAAACAATTACAAGAGGAATTCAGAATGATATATACAAGATGAGAAAAAAATCTAATGAATGTGACAACACATTTAGAAATGATACCACTTGAAGTTCCTAATCACCCATAGTGGTATACCAATGAGTTTCAAACAAAAATACCCAATTACCAAGCCCAAGCGGTCAAATTTATCAATTCATTGCCATTTATCAGACCAGCAGAACAAACCGATGATACCAAAACAAGCGGTCGTCTAAAAGCATTTGCAAATCAATTCCTTTTATCAGAGCAGCACAACAATAAATTTCAAAGCAGACTTGTCAAGAAATTTTTTCACAGTAATTTCTAAAAAATACAAAACATGATTCATGATCCGAAATTGAAAATATAGTTTATCTGAAATGACTTGAAGGAATAAGAAAATCTCAAGATTCAATGAATCAACCACACCAGATTTTAAATTTCAAATCCAATATGTGTGTGAGATTCATGAAATCAACAATTTCAAATGATTTTAAACAATCAAATATTCAAGTCAAATGATCATGAAATAAAAGTGAGTTTCAAGATGTAGCACAATAATTGATTCAAAAAGATTCTCAATTCACAACAATCAAGCTAATCCAGAAAACAATGAAACTATCATAACTGAAAATTGTGCTGTAATAAGTATATTTTGTTCAGTCTTTCCAAAATGAATTAGAAGGAACTCAAAACAACAAAGATGTGTGAAATTTCATTAATTTTTCAGATCTTCAAAAAATTTAGAATTGAAATCAACAATGTTCAAGATATAACAAGAATGCTTCGGCACTATTATGAATTCAGAAATAAAACATAAACTTCAAAATGATTGCAGAAATTTACAATTTTGAATTCAAGATCCGAAAATCATTTAAACATAAGAATTTTATACAAATGAAGCAAATTTCCATAGGATTAAGAAGTCTCCTATTTGAAGTTAAGAAAGCTCAGAAAAAATTGTGGCAATGTCAATACAAATCAACATAATCATGAAAAAGAATAGAAGGGGGAAAAAAGAAGAAGAAAATAAACAGAGAATATACACAAACCAAAAAATGTGCGTTTAGAGTTCATACCTGATTTTTAGAAGACGATATTGATTCTCTAACTCAAAAATCTTGGCTAAGGAACATATAACAAATATGTTCAATTCAAATATGACACATTCTTTGCTTCTTCTAGAAGGTCGTTCCTCAGCCAGTCTCTAGTACCTAAGTGTTTAGGCGATTGAGCAGTCTAACAAACTTTGTAAAACTACTCTCAATTATATTCATACATTTTGGTACCCAGACTTGTTTATATACCAATCCATTCGAATTTACCTTTGTACCCTTAGGAACCCAAATCTGTTTGAATTTAGTCAAATTTCCTTATGGGATCCAAGATTGTTTAAATGGATTGTTACACAACAAATTTTCATTTTGTTTTTGTTCAGAAAATATTTTCAAATTATTAAAGCCTGAATTTTCAAATCGATTACAAGCAAAGTCATTTTAAGAGTTTTCCAAATTAATTGGATTTTGCTTTTGAACAAATTTATTAAGTTTTCCAAACCTAAGATCGTTTTTATTTCCAACTGCAATTTGGTTTTGTAACAACATATTCAATGATTTTCCCCGTTAGAAATTTATACAAAGTTAATTCTGGTCGTTGAATTTTGGATTTAAGATCACTATTCTCTTTCTTCAAATTCGAACAATGAATATTGATCATTCCTTTTTCAGCATCATTTTGTTTCAAAACCAAGTTTTCGTTTTCAGGCAATTTGATTTTGATCTTAGACTTAAAAATCTCAAATTCAAATAAAAATTGTTTTTCAAATTGATTTTTTTTCAAAACTCTTGAATTTTTCAATCTCGTTTTCAAGCTTATTCAAAATAGATTCAGTTTTCACAAAATTTCCATTTCAAGAAATTTCAAGTTTTAGGACGTCTTAAAAATATCCACTTCCTTTTTTAGAATATTTTTGAACTTATTAACTCAATCTTGTTCTCTTTTAAGATCAGAATTTCATTTTCAAGTTTTTGATTATTTTTATTAAGATGAACAAGATTATTTCCAAAATTCAAACAATTTTTGCAATTAGAATTTTCATATTTCTTGACATTTTCAAGTTTTAATTCCAAACCATTATTTTTACTGCCAACTCAAGATTTTTAGATTTCAAAGTTTTATTTTTCTGTTGGAGTTTATCAAAAGATTTAGTTAAATCAGTTACATATAAACTAAATCTTCATATGAGAAATTTTCTATCCCATCGTCAATTGAGACTCTATTATCTGATCTATCTGAATTTCATTTATTTTTTCGTTTAAGCATAGATCTCAATCAGAGTTGACCTTCTGGGGTTTTGAGCTGCTGTTGTTAATTCTTCCATACTACGTATCGAGAGTATTCAAGATTTCCTACGCGGTTAAACAATGGGAGATAAGGCAATATTTATCATCATTAATATGGAAATATGAAATATGTGTAGCATGACAATTAAATCCAATATCATTCCTATCTACCATAACATACCCATTAATTACAATATTCCAACATTTAATATTAATAGGAATACGACTGGACTGACCCTCATTGGATTGACAACTAGGGAATACCATGACTCTAGGGTTAATAAAATACGTTCTCTGATACCACTTGTTGGATCTAAATTAACCGTAGAGGGGGAGAGAATAGGGTTTACTGGAGTTTTACAAAATATTAAAATTATCATACCATAGATTGTAATAGAGAAAATAAATGCAGAAAGTAAATAACGCAGGTTTTACCAGCTTTGGCAAACCTTGCCTGCTGTTGCATTCCCCAAGAGTTTTTACTAGAATTAAAAAAATCTCCATGCTTGCAAAATCCCTATAAACTCACAACACCCGCTACCAACTATTATAATCCTATGCTCAAAACACTATACTGATTTTTAACCCAAAATCAGTTTATTCCCCAAATTACAATCCCGTAACTCGTAAACCCTAGTTAAAACCTTGTAACTAGAATACCTTAGTTTTTATAGAAAAACTAGAAAACATATTGATTGGTTACAAAAGAAAATAAAAACAATTCAATATAAAGGAAAAAAAAATCCCCCCTTATAATAAATAAAACGACCGACCTCCTTATATCTTTTATCCCTAAATCATCGACTTCAAATATATTCTTCAGTGGTGATTCACCCTATAAAAATTAGGGATTTTCTTCCAAATCAAATCACAACTTGTAAAATTGATTAGTCTTGTTTATCTGTTGCTCTGATTCTCTATGCTCATCTACCATTCGATTTGAGTTCAAATCGAAAAATGAGAGTATTTCTGATTTGATTCTTCAAGTTGTTGCTCTCAAATTGTTGCTTTGTTTTTCGATGAGAATGCCAGTGATGAATAGTGTATGATTTTAGAGGATTTACAAATCCAACTTACTCTCTGATTTCACACGATGGCTTAGCTTGATTGTTGCGTTTCTTGCATGATTGTTTACACTGATTTTTGGCATGATATTCGATTAGATTGTGCATGATTTTCACCCTTATTTCCACGATTAAAAATATGCCGTGAGTGCTAAGTGATTTTTAGAAATTGTTGAACACTTGCCATACTTGTATATTTGAAAAGTGGAAATAAATCCTATCAATTCTAAAACCAACCGATTTTCGTCGTGAGTCCATACTTGATTTCAGGAATGTTTGAAATGATTTTTTCCAAGACTGTTTGCACATTTCTAGAATAAAAAAAATTCTTTCTTGCGAAAAATAATACTATGATTGCGATTTCCTAGAAAAGCATGAATTGTTCTTTGTCCAAAAAATTGTCTACAATTCACATAATGCACTGCTGTAACTTGCAAGATTTAAAAAAACATTTCCAAAAATCAATTGCCAATTTTGGTAGATTTTAAAATAGGAAGCATTGAGATTTCATTAATTTGTTGGTAAATCCTTGCTATGATTTTCCAAAAATCAGTTGCCAATTTTGTAGATTTTAAAATAGGAAGCATTGAGATTTCATTAATTTGTTAGTGACTCCTTGCCATGATTTTGCAAGCTGCCATATGAGTTTTGCCGTTCAAAAACTGAATATATTTCTATCGCGTGAGTAAAACCTTTCCAAAAAAATTGTTGGCCAAATTTTTTTGGACCATGACGTTGCGCATGCCATTTATTCTGGCACTAAAACATACTGTGATTTCTGGAAAGAAATCATATGATTTCTTGGTGCCAACATGCACTTAAATTTCTGTCACGACCCTTGTTGTCTTTCCTGTTCCTTGTAAATTATGTGAACAAGTTGATGCCTTGTGCATATATGAACTCATTTGTATACACTTCCTTTTGCGTGACCCCGAACTGTCCTGGTTCATTTTAGTTGTTGTATGCTTGACTTCTTTGTATTGACATTATGCACACATGAGCTTGCATCTCACAACTTCCTGTTATCTTAGCTTGATATTGGTCTTGAACTTGAACCATTGTTATACTTGAACCGTCTTGACCGTGAGCTTAATATTGTATAATAACAATTACTATTCTTGTTTACTGGCTTGTGTTTGGCATTGTACTGACCTGAGAATGATTGGACTGTCTTGAACCTTGATTCGTACTTCACTGTTTTGTGTGCTGAGCTTCCACGGCCATGATTTTGATACTACCATATATGCATACTATATATATATTTGTGTATATATATATATATATATATATATATATATATATATATGTGTGTGTGTGTGTGTGTGTGTGTGTGTGTTTGGCTCTTGACATTTGAACTTGCATTTGCAGTATTTGTGCATGAATATGCACATAGTTGACTTAAGTATTTTGAGCTCTGTCTTGTACATGCTACCGTATACATTCGTGTGTATATACACAAATGTATGTGTATATATATATGCGTGTGTGTGTGTGTGTGTGTGTGTTTGTGTGTGTGTGTGTGTGATGCTCCATATATGCTATGTCACTTGTATGTCCACTCACGATGTTTGACCATATTGCCCGAGCATAGAAATGTGTATATACATACACATGTATGCGTATACATGCATTGTGCACGGATACTATATATATGTGAGCGCTAGAGGATATTGTGTTCCTTGTGGAATTATAGTGAATCACTGTGAATATCACATGCTATCTAGACACAGATGGAAATCTATACATATCAGATCAAGTCATGAAATATGATGAGAAACACACCTAAATTTTAAGACAAATAAATTTTAAAAATAAAATTATATCTTCTAGAATTTAAAAATATTTTTGTTTCAGTTTACTGTGTGTGTTTCTGGTACAAGTAAGCAGGTGACTGGACCGACTGAAGAAGACGGACAAAAGACAAGTGTGACAGTGTCAGTGTATGTTTCAATGAATGTATGAGTGACTGAGAATGAGTTTGTACAACCTAGTAGAATGTAACTGAGTGTCTGAGAGTTGTAGTGAGGAACATATGTAACAAAAGAATTTGAATGTACTGTATTAAGTGAGATGTACAAATAGTGGAGTTATGAAATCTGTACTATTCAAATGTTGAAATGAAATATTATATTTTAATAAAATACTGCTTGAATATTTAAATTCTTGTGCAGTAGTATTTTATTTAAATATAAATATTTAATTCTGTCTGTGACGTAGGAGAATAGTACAATTGCAAACACATTTATAATAATACGAGACGTATAGGCACGCGCTCTGCGCGTGGTGATGGCACGCGCTCCGCGCGTGGTGATGGCATGCGCTCTGCGTGTTGTGATGACAAAATAAAAATATGTCGTTAATACATTGTCTGGTATATTTCTTGCTCATTTTATTTTTCTGCATATTTATTTGCTTGATAGTTTCTTTTTATTTTCCTATTTTCATTACTGCGCATTAATTTTCTTCTGTTTCTAATTCATGCATGTTAATTCATGTGACCGTTATTCAAAACATTTATTTTTATTTCTAGTTTTATTAAAAAAAAATCCATTCTTAATACGTATGCACATTCTCTTGAAATAAATATGTCCACACATACGCGTGATTTAATTCCATTTACGATGCGCGTTTATTTTCGAATTCGAACATACGCGTGATTTAATTCCATTTACGTTACCCTTCTAGATTTAATTGTCTGCTTTCAAATTTTAACGTTATTCTCATTTACGTCTTTATTAATGTCATTAATGACACACATTGCTAATTAAAGAAACATTGCTATTTAACTTTAATTACTTTCCGTTTCTTTCTTGATTTAATTCTTTTTATTATATGTGTTTGTTTTTAATAAAGGGCATTTTCGGTAGTTTGCGTGTACACCAAAAAAGTGTGACACCAAACATATTCCGATTATTAGTAAAGATGTGTTTGTTTTTAATAAAGGGCATTTTCGGTAGTTTGCGTGTACACCAAAAAAGTGTGACACCAAACATATTCCGATTATTAGTAAAGATGTGTTTGTTTTTAATAAAGGGCATTTTCGGTAGTTTGCGTGTACACCAAAAAAGTGTGACACCAAACATATTCCGATTATTAGTAAAGATGTGTTTGTTTTTAATAAAGGGCATTTTCGGTAGTTTGCATGTACACCAAAAAAGTGTGACACCAAACATATTCCGATTATTAGTAAAGATGTGTTTGTTTTTAATAAAGGGCATTTTCGGTAGTTTGCGTGTACACCAAAAAAGTGTGACACCAAACATATTCCGATTATTAGTAAAGATGTGTTTGTTTTTAATAAAGGGCATTTTCGGTAGTTTGCGTGTACACCAAAAAAGTGTGACACCAAACATATTCCGATTATTAGTAAAGATATATGTGTTTGTTATCTCGAACAAAAATCATATAATTATTATATACAACATATATAATCCCTATAGCAATTTCGTATTTGAAGCATACGATATTGCATTTCATAAAATCACTTTCCTTCATTAAAATCATATACTGCTATTTGTTGTCAATATACAATTGTTAGCATACCATCCTTCATGATGATACATATATAGTAAATTAGTTTATACATGATCGATTTATGTTTAAAATAATTAAGGAAAAAAGTTTGTCAAGTCTAATTAAATAAGAAAAATCCACTCGTATGATAAATTATCGAACCTTACATACCACTTTAATATCGAAGCCCACTTAGGAAATGCAAATAAAAAGAGTCAATTACGTATACTGGAAAACGAAATCTATTATGGCATTTATTGGGGTATTTATAATAATATTAGAAAACTCATCATACTAAAAAAATGAGAATCAAAACCTAATATTGAAAAAAACAATTTTGATGGACATATTATTTAGCTTAGAACTTAAGGGGAAAAATTATCTTCACCAGCGTAAACTGGAATAGAATGCACATAGATTTTGCATGAGAGCGATTGAGATTTTAATGCATAGAACAAATGAGTTGATCATAACAAATTCAATGTAAATTTATTCTATTTATTTTATTTTGTTATTGTTTAGAAGCAAATGAATAGGGAGGTAGAGCACAAAATATTATTTGTGTATATATAAGATGTAATTAGAGCCATGGAAGTAAGGACAGAAAAAGAATGAAATGGATTATCAGAGTAGTAAATTTGAGAATCGATATAATAATAAATTAATCCAAATAACAAAAAGGAAAGAACGACTTTTTATTTTTCAAAATAAAGAAAGTGTTAAATAGATTATACTAATTGCCTCATATATACATATATATATAAGGAGTGTTCCGGGGCACTCATGTTTTGTAGCACTCTCTACCCGTTCGTGAGCTACACCAATCCAAATCCAACAAAAATTTGCAAATTTTCAATCCATATATATATTATCAGCTATACAAAATTTGAGCTTGTTCTGACATTCGTAACATTTTCAAATTCTTCGCTCAATTATTCACCACTCGGATATTTAGTTTAACCATTAAATTTAAACATCAGACATATTATAGCGAATGTGGAAACGAGCTCAAATTTTGGATAGATGATAATATATATATATATGAATTGTACATCTACAAATTCTTGTTGGCTTGAAGTAGTGTAGCTTATGAATGAGTAGAGGTGCTAAAAAGATGCTACAAAACTGGGGTGCCTTGGAACACTCCTATACACACACATGCCTGAATATAGAAATGAAAACGTTTGACTATTAATTATTGAATTTATATTTGAATAGATAGCGTTAAGAAGGGAAAATGAAGAGTCAAACAATGAAGAGAAAATGCTTAAGTATAAAAAAATTAAATTAATCCAATTTAACTTCTTGTATATAATAAATTAATAATAAGAAAAATGATAAAGAAGCATTCGATTGATAATATGAAAAGGATTTGGGGAATGTAAAATATTAACATTAATCGTGGATCTTCAAATTGTGAATGTAAAATGAGTGGAATGCACAATGAATACACATGTTTAAACTATTTTTTCCACCATTGATTTGTTTCTATGTACACATGTAAGCGTATTGATTTTTTAGTAGAAACAGAATTGAAAAGTCTTTGAAGGAACATTATTATTAGCATACCATTCTTCAAAGGTTAATTCTATTTGGATACCTAATTTTGCCTTATATACACCAAACGTTAGGCTAAAAATTTAAACACCATTTTTTACTTTGCTTACACCGTGATCTTCCTATTATACCCTGAACCTTGCAAATCGTTCACTCTCGTTTAATATGCCGCTCTCATTTCTTAAGAAACCCTAGGACATTAACTACAGGGAAAAGATGAAAACCTAGTGGACGACGTCCGGGGAAAAATCATTCCACCCAGTCGAGGTGCGTGGCCAACACACAACCTCACACCGCCGCCGTGTCAACGCCAATTTCTCTATCCTGATGTATAAACCGAAAATAACCAATCTCATCTGCGTATTCTACTCCTAAATTTTGGTTTTACCCGGTATCTGCATGAAAATAATCGGCTTGTATACATCCTAACCCTAAATTTGTCTCTTGTTCAACAATTTCCATTGCTAAAAGTTTGAATTTTGGTCTCTACCTTTAACCTAATTAATTAGTGTATTAGGGTTTTAAAAAACTCTAATTACAATGTACAGTTTACTCCTATTAAACATGGGATAGGATCAAGAGCACCCCAAATAGTGCGGCACTCCTTTAGCCCCCTGATTTCCACCACAAATTTCCGTTTCTCTCTCCTTCCACTAACTCTCTCTCCCTCCACTAACTTTTTTTAATATAAATATGTGGCTTTAAATGGGGTGCATTTGGGGTGCTCCCAAATAGGGGTGCCATGGAACCCTCCTCATTAAACATTAGGGTAATTTTTCCATAATTTTTTATAAAAAAAATTTGGTGTAAGAAAAGCAAAATTAGGTGTAAAATAGAACTAGCCTTCTTCAAAATGGTAAATATATAATAAATTAGTTCATATATGATCGATTTAGGTTTAAAATAATTAAGGAAAAAAATTCATCATGCCTAATTAAGTAAGAAAATTCCACTCGTATGATAATTTATCTAACCTTACATACCACTTTATTATCGAACCCCGCTAAGATAATACAAATAAAAAAATCAATTACATATACTGGAAAGCGAAATCAAGTATGGCATTAATTAGGATATTTATAATAATATTAAAAAACTCGTCATACTAAAAAATTGAGAATCAAAACCTAAAATTGAAATAAAACAATTTTGATGGAGACAATATTTAGCTTAAAATTTAAGGAAAAAAATAACTTCACTGATGTAAGATGGAACAAAATGCACATAGATTTTGCATGAGAGCCGTTGAGATTTTAATGCATAGAACAAAGAGTTAGTCATAACAAGTTCATCTTAAATTTAGTTTTATTTTGTTATCCTTTTAAATGTAAAAGAATTAAGGAGGTGAAGCATAAAATATTATTTATCTATATATAAGATACAGTTAAAGCCAAAGAAGGAAGGACAAGAAAAGAATGAAATGGTTGATCAGAGTAGTAAATTTGCGAGAACGTATAATACTAAATTGATCCAAATAACTAAAGGAAAGTACGACCTTTTGATTTTTCAAAATAAATAAATTATTAAGTAGAGAATACTAATTGGCTCATATTCTTATATATATACACACACACACACATGTCCTGAATATAGAAATTAAAACGTATGAATATTAATTGTTGAATTTATATTGGGTACTATTATTCGCACTCCCGTTTTGGGGTGACACAATTTAAGGGCACTCGGTTCATTTATGAAATTGCTAAAGGGAAACACCAATAATATTTTTAGATTAACTTTTTATCCCTACACCTAAAACACGCGCGCATTAAAACCAAAGAAATCCTAATTTTGTGATGGGGTGTTGTGTGTTGTCTAAATTGGTTAAGACATACTGAGACGACCCGAACTTCCCCGTGAAGGAAAGCACGGATAGAATTGAGTACAAGACAAATCAGAACGCAGACGGAAGAACATTTCATTGTTATTACAACAATTCCATGAGATACAAGAATATACAGAGTATAAATGAATAAATTACATTCGATAAATATCAGAGATTACAATAAATTACATAGCAGCGGGAAAATATACAAAACACAACTGAAAGTGATACACGGATACAGAGCTTTCCAAGCATCGTTCCAGCTGTTAATCAGGACCCTGTGAATATAAATCTGCAAAACCAAAACTACTAACTGCCCGTGCGGAAAATAGGGGCACCCAGAGTTTAGGTTAAAACAATAAACTCCAGGTCAGTCATGTGACTGGTGTGAGAACTAAAACAGTTATAAATCTTTATTTTAAAGTTAGGTAAATCAAGGGACCACGCCGTATAACACGGAACGGGTTTCCTCCCAAGAATACCAGTGCATAAAACAAACAGCGCAATGCTAAATAAAGAAAAATGAAGCTGTTATAAGACCCAGGTCCCATCACACAATGCAACGCAAGACGGAGGATAGGGTTTTTACCTTATAACAGCCAAAGCATGCTTGATACATTTAAAACACATTATTTGATACTATTATAAGTGTATAGTGTCAAATCAATTTCAATCATAAATATCAATCATAGGCGGCATGAATGACCCATACCACTATGTCGCCATACTAGGTTCTACAAATAAAACCGAAACACACGTATTGGAAATTGGATTCCATCATGAGTCGAGGCAAGGGGCAAGCTCCTCTCCGCGTTCGAGACACTCTAGCAAATGCCTCAGGACCCCACTATGATCCTTGGATCTTCAGGGCCGGTCCTCTCTTACTTTTGAGGATTAGTTATTCCTGAACACACGTTTCCCGGTCCTTACAGACCTATATCCAAGGCGCCTCATATCCAACAACCACACAGGTGAAAAGTATATAAATGTCAGGGCTGGTAGGTCACTGACACCACCCTAGCTAGAAAGAAACGTCGTGCTCTCCCTGCAGTCACTATCCCGTTTTTGACTCATACCGAGGTGTGAGGCTCGCGAATTCACGTTATACACAAAGCTACGCCACACAGGCCATGCTTTGATCATCAACCACAAGACTTTGCTTTCCAACAGAAGCCCTGATCAATTGCCACTTACGCGTGCCACATTGGCAATTCACTCCATGCGACTGACGTCCATCGATATACAACCTCTGAGCTCGTACGTCTCAGAGAAGGGCGTTAAGCAAGAGAATAAATTCTCTGCCGCCAAACAGATGTATATTTAATAGAGATCAATCAACACAGAATAAAATCCAATGTCAGACACACAATCCATTTACAAATTCGTTCTGGGTCTGAACGAAACCGGAGGCACTTTCCTCGCATATCCATCCATCTCTAAGTACGTCTGGAAGATCACCAACTGATTCCCTCATCCTGGGTGTACAGCCCAATCAAGATCATCAGTAATCACCCAAACGATGTGAAGACTTCCGGTCTTCAACCACCGTCTTCATCTTCGACATCTCGTCGAATCGGTTATTCAGAATGGGTATAAACCCGGCCTTTCTGAATAACCCACGTATATAATAAACAAATGTTACACAAACACAATGAACGCCTCATTCCAATTCAGAATATTCTTTTATTCACAACAACACGTTCTTAGGGAAATGTTCCCATTAATTTTATCCAAGATAAATTCTTCTAAATTTATTCTTTAATCTTCCTTTGGATATCATTTCAAACCATATTATGGTTTTCCAAACTAGTCGGGATTAGCGAACCACACCGAAGTAATTATTTATTTTATTTCCCGATCCCAACCTATATATCCCATGGAGAAAACTGGTAATACTCCACATCTAACACCACTGTGTTATCGGTAAAATTAATTACCATTTCACGTTCAAATCTAATTAAAGATTTAACTATCGCTTTGGAGCAAAACTGGTGATACTCCATTCTCGATCACCTTTCAGATTTGATAATTTAAATTATCAATTCACATTTTAATCTAATTAAAGATTCATTAAAAACTCCACTTAGCTTTAATCCTTTCAAAAATCAATATCCTGTCTTTAACTGGGTTAAAGAACCAATGTCATCTAAAACACGATTCATGATAAACCCAAATCACATTTGATATTAAATACAAGGCTCTGAATAGAAAATATATCGACTTATATTCAATACCAAATTCTGAAACCAACAAATATCGTATTGGAAATAACGATATAAAATATATCTTTCAAATTCCCATGACAATATCTATATAGTCACGAAATCCACATCGAAATATCCCGAAGATAATTTCGATTCAGCTCCAGTCCAATCCACGTATTGGAAATCATCGATTATTTTCAAAATCACTTTCAAATTCAATTTATTTATTTCAAAAATAAATTGATTTTAATTCTAGTTCAAAACTAGTTCATTTCGATAAAAATCTATTTTTACCTTCTAATGTGGAATTTTCCAGCCCAATTCTTTCCAATTCACATATTATAATTTTACACAAATTATAGATATTTTTGATAATTTTATCAAGGCCCGTACAGTCGATTTCCAACAACGGCCATCGAACTGCACTTACAGCGACCTT
Source organism: Allium sativum (assembly GCA_030737875.1). NCBI lineage: Eukaryota > Viridiplantae > Streptophyta > Magnoliopsida > Asparagales > Amaryllidaceae > Allium > Allium sativum. Next base: position 81,215,050 of record CM060913.1, on the reverse strand, counting down.
TTTCGAATTTGATTTGGACATAATTCCAAAACCAACCGTTAGATTTCAAATTTCTAACATTTATTGGAAAGCTCTTTTCGATACGAACCCAACAGTTCCGGTTTTAGGAGAATCCGACGGTCGGATCTCCCGCAACGTCAATTCGAAGTCAATGGTCGAAATTCACGAACTACCGCGGCGCGGCGCGTTCTATTCAGGCCATTATATATATAATATATATATTATATATATATTTCGTCGATTTCCTTTTAAAACGTATTTTATAAATCGTTTTAAATTCGTTTCAAAAACAATTTCAACTTCATCTTCAATTTCAAATCGATTTGATTTCAATTCAATTCGAGTTCATTTCAATTCAATTCAAATTCAAATTCAAATTCGTTTCAATTCAATTCAATTCGAATTTACCTTCTATTTGATTCAATTCGAATTCGTTTCAAATTGATTTCAATTCAATTTCAGTTCATTTTAAATTTCAATTTCAATTTAATTAATTTCGAAATCGCTTTTCAATATTCATTATACAACGAATAAAATCGATATAAATATCGTTCGCGTCAAAATAACGCATCTCTAATCAACACAGATTTATATTTTCAAAACTTCTATATTCTATCCAACAAATGAATATTTATCCCATTCAACACATGAATCTATATTTCTTTCAACACACGACTAATCTCAACACATGAGTACTGTCAACACATCACTATTTTTGTTATGTAAAATATTTTATAAAACTATGGTATCTATCGTTTGATTTTTTTATTAGACTTCTACTGGGAAGTAGTTCTAATTTTAAATGTGATAAAGATGTAATTTATTTTATTCAAAATATTTTACTCAACACATGAATAGTTTCAACACATGATCGTCGTCAACACATGACTATTTTTATATTCAACACATAAATTTTCTTTTATAATATTCATTGTTTTCCCGATTGGAATGAGGCCCAATCAATCACCATATAATGTTAATTATATGGATTCCATACAACACATGTATATAATAGCATTGAAAAAATAATTAATCATCAACCAAAGTGCACTACACTGTATAAGCATCAAATATAGATATCTGACGCTTATAACAGTCTGTCAATCGACCGATCGACATATTTAATCAATCAGGATGAGTGAACATCAAATTTCATCCCAACACCTGTGTGGGGTTTCAAACAATCAAATACAGATTTTATTTGTGCAGTTGGGCGATGTGTAAAATTTATCGACCCAATCAATATCCTTCAAATAGGTGTACATAAACAAACCGTCCGGTTTGTAAATGAATATTTTATTTTATTCACTTCCACGTTAAAAATTATATTTTTAACGATAAAATATTCTATTTCAACACATGAATATCTATTCATTTCATTTACACAGTAAAAATGATATTTTTATTTTTCTAACATATTTTAGAAAATTTCGGCGGCATAACGGCACGATACTAGAAACGGGACAAGGCCTAGCCTTATCCCCGGTCTAGTGAAGGCCCACGCCATTCACACATCAATCAATCCATTCCATTTCACCAAACAATTCAATTCAAACCCAACAAACTAACCAACTACACAACCAAACAATTTTACAAACAAGCCATCCATGGTCTGTGGATGATGGGTGTCGGGTGCTACTAAGCACCGTCTACATCCTAGTATATATATATATAACTAGAAAAAGAGAATTTAGAGTGAGAAGTTCTCACCGAAAGCTATCCAATACCACGACTCTTCTTTTATAGAAATCTTCTTCGTTATCCCATCTTCGTCATCTTCGTTGCCCGTAGTCACTATATATATAAAAATCACACATTTTTATATTTCGATGTCTTTAAAATAAAAATCATATTTTTATTTATTCACTTTCAATTTAGAAATCATATTTTTATAATCACTTCATATATTTAAAAATCGAATTTTTACTATGCAATTCAATATATAAAAATCTAATTTTTACTTCTCTATTTTCTATATAAAGATCTCGCCTTTTTACGTAAAAAGATTTTAGCTTTTCAAATATAAAGATTGAACTTTTTTCTAATTTAAAGATTTCACCTTTTCTAATTTAAAGATTTCACCTTTTCTAATTTAAAGATTTCACCTTTTCTAATTTAAAGATTTCGCCTTTATAAAAACCTCATTATAAAAATCACATTTTTATTTTTCTACACATATAAAGATGCTATTTTTAATATTCCTAAAATGTAAAAATTATATTTCTAATTCTCTACATAAACGAAAATCATATTTTTACATCATCTATATAGTAAAGACTATATTTTTAATACTTTAAAAATATAAAGATCATATTTTTAATTCTTTAAAAATATAAAAATCATATTTTTACATCTTTTATATGGTAAAGATTATATTTTTAATACTTTAAAAATATAAAAATCATATTTTTAATACTTTAAAAATATGAAAATCATATTTTTACTTCGATGTTTTCTATATAAAAAATCACCTCTTTTATATTTTAAAAATCACGTCTTGCTTTGTTTAAAAAAACTAATCTTTTGCCATATGCATACATATAAATTTCAGATTTTAATTATATACGTATATAATAAAACTGAAAATAAATAAATATAAATAAAATAATACAAGGAAAACTCACTGGGATGGCGGTTTCAGGAGAGGGCGGCCGTCGGTGGGACGGTGTAACGACCCGGATTTCGAGCGACTTTGGTTATCGACATAAACACGATGTCGATAACCAAAACATCGAAAAATCCTGGTAATTAATGAAAGAAATTAGAGGGTGAGGAAAGATAAGATAGAAACTTAGAATAGAAGAAGAAGAAGAACACAACATCAGAGTAACACGAATCTCACAGCGGAACGAATAAATATATTTCATAACATAACTTTGAAATACAAACTTGGTACTTGAATATACATATCATTATCAAAGTACAGCACTTACAACACAGCGGAAATAACTATAGCTATATGATCCTGAAGCCTCCTGCTCCAAGCTCTTCCAGTATATCTGTAAATCCCGACTACTTGACTGCCCGTACAAATTTAGGCACCCAAGAGTTTAGGGAAAACAACAAAGTAAACTCCGGGTCAGTCATGGGACTGGTATGAGTAAAACAGTTAAAAACAGTTGAAACAGGTAAACGATATCTCATAAGACCACGCCGCATAACGGAACGGGTTTTTCCCTTATGAGAATCCAAATATCTTTATATCAAAAACCTTTTTGATATTATAATAATGTCTATCAACCACAGTATATATATAATCATCTAGCAGAAACGCTTTCATCTCACGTTCTACATATATAGTATACAATCAAAACCGCAAGCACGTATTGGGTAATGGATTTCCAACTATGACAAGGTATGGAATCACCTTTCGCTCGTGTACCTCTAGAGAGGAATACACTGGGTTCAACAAGAACATCTTGCAACCCGGCCACACATGACCGACCACTCATTTCGCTTGAGTGTATCGAATGTATATCACCAACAGTTGGGATCAGCAACCGTTTCCCGAATGGGACAGCATCAACAATAGATTTTTAGAAGAAAATGAAACTCTAGATCAGGTGATTATACACCCTACTTCGGTGCGACCGACTTAGCCATGCTGCCTGCCCGATTTCTGTCATTTACCGGATGATGAGGCTAGAAGCTACGCTTTATCATCATACCAGATTCACTTTGAATGCCACATCATCAAATCCATCAAATCACCGATTGACGTCCTCACCCATACATTATGCGTTAGCTAAAAGAAGTTTCCTTCTCCGCTTCCACTCTTGGTACAGTTGGAGAAATCGATATATGTGATTGTCAGGAAATACTCTGTCGGACATCCGTCCATACAAGTCATCCAGGAACAGGATGAACCGAAGGCACTATTCTGTAAACAGGATAGCCCTTGCATAACTCTGTCTTCAATTTCCTTTGGCATATATGATTCACAACGCTTATGCCAATACAGAGTGGTTCTTTGGATAATAATCCAACCGGTCTCTCCATATTAACAACGTTAAAATGGTCAAAACTTCGATAGTCTGTGATTTAACTATCGAATAAAAACAAGTGTGCAAACAACTATAATATTTCCAAATGGAAATTATATCGATCAAACATCATTTAACATTCATCTCTTTATTTCATAAATTTACTTATCTCCTGTTTCCCTACGTTCAATATTCCTTATTTTCTAAATTGGGAAAATATACATTATTAACAAATGGAAAACATTTCCATTTCTCGTTTTCTTTATTAGAAAACATTTCTGGTTTCTTATTTGGAAAACATTTCCAAAGCTTCTTCATTGGACTTAGGCAGATGTTTAAACAAACCATCGCGATGCCAACTCAAACCATTTCCTTTTACTGCCGAACATTAACTATTACTTAGTTAAAACGAAGCCAATTAAGTTGGGGTAGAACTACCTCTCAGACCTTAACTGAACAACATTTCTAACTTTGAAATGGGCAAAGTTCACTTTGTATTCCATTTACTAACTTCCTTACTTAACCCTCCTTCTATTAAATCTCTATTCGATTAACCCTTATCAATTAACTCTATTGGACTAACACTATTTGACTAACGCTATTTATTTACTCATTTCACTTACTCTTTTCGAGTAAACTATATTCGATAATTCCTTTTACTTTCTATTCGAATAACTATATTCGATTTACTCATTTGCTTCTATTCTAATCGATTAAACTAACATCGATTATCTCCTTTCAACTTTATTCTCTAATCGATTAACTAACATCGATTAACTTCTTTTTAACTTTAACACTAATCGATTAACTAACATCGATTAACTTCTTTTTAACTTTAACACTAATCGATTAACTAACATCGATTAACTTCTTTTACTTTATTCTCTAATCGATTAACTAACATCGATTAACTTCTTTTTAACTTTATTCTCTAATCGATTAACTAACATCGATTAACTTCTTTTACTTTATTCTCTAATCGATTAACTAACATCGATTAACTTCTTTTACTTTATTCTCTAATCAATTAACTAACATCGATTAACTTCTTTTTAACTTTATTCTCTAATCGATTAACTAACATCGATTAACTTCTTTTTAACTTTATTCTCTAATCGATTAACTAACATCGATTAACTTCTTTTGATAAACTACGTTTTCCGTTACAACTATTTCCTTTTTATAACGTTTACTTACCGTTACAAATATATCCTATTTATAACTTCTATTTACCGTTACAAATATATCTTATTTATAACTTCTATTTACCGTTACAAATATATCCTATTTATAACTTCTATTTACCGTTACAAATATATCCTATTTATAACTTCTATTTACCGTTACAAATATATCCTATTTATAACTTCTATTTACCGTTACAAATATATCCTATTTATAACTTCTATTTATTTTCTAAATAAATATCCCTTTTATAAAACCGTGTTCGTTTTATAAATAATTCCTTTTATAAAATTCTGTGATTTTATAAAATTCCTTTATTTCAATATACATTGAAATACTTCTTTTTACATCCCAGGGTCTTTTATGATATTTACAATATCGAATAACAATGATCAACATCATTCCAACACACATAATCCATAACAGATTATATAACACATCATATATCACAATATATGAAAACAGTAAAATAAATGTTGAGGAATCCAGTCGGATTCCTCCAACCTGTTTCCCTGCATCACAGATGTTACACGGTATAATACATATCATATTTCATTTTGAAATGAAATATCCTGCTGTACAGAACCATATTTGATTAACAGTACATAGATTAACTATAACTATGTTTTCAATCAAATCTATTTAACAGTCCAGTTTAACAATCAATCTACAGCAGTCAATAAATAAAGTACAATAAATATAGGAATATAAATTGAAAAGAGTTAGTGAGTTTTACTCACATTTGCAGTTCATCGTTAAAGAACGATAAACTGTTGTTTGATTTGAATCAAACAATTTATTTCGCCATAAATTGTAACGAACTCGGATTCGCTTCCGGTCAGTCTCATCGTGTTGCTCCCGTCCATACGATCCCAACGCAACTTACGGTTCCTCAATCTGATGTCGTACGACCGAGATATACATTATACAAGTTAAGGTACTATTCTCTTTTAAATTAAAAATTAAATAATAAACTTATTGGGCTTTACCCTCTTAGAACTTGGCCCATAACCCTTACTGACCCAAACCCGCACTCCCCCTTCTTCCCATTTGAAACTGCCGTGGCCTCCTCTGTGCAAATCACGCCATTACAGCCCCTTCAAACATCTCGTCCCCCTTCCATACTTCGCGAATGACCAAATCGAAAACACCAAAGCTCTTCTCATCTCCCACTCCCTCTACTCATACCATTTAACCCCAGCTCGCACCAGTCCTCTCGTGCTCGACGCAGTGCAAACCAGTGAAGACATCGACATCCTTAATCACAGAAAATCCCACAAATTTGTGTACAAGTTCGGTTTTCACCTCTGAACCCAAAACCGAACTCGAATCAACCTACTTCTCCCTAGATTCCACACAAAGTTGAACCCTAGCTTCCACTGTCCAATTTCAGCGAACAGAAAATGGAACCGAACCCAACAAAATGGCCATGGGATTGAAGAGCACAACTCCCTGAGTTCGAATATATACTCCTTTGGATTTATAGATTTTTGTTTGCTTTTTTCTATGATTTTTCAAAGCCATTATTTAGCTGTAGATTTTTGTTTGAGGAGAACAAATACTGGCGGCTCACATTTGACCAGATAAATGAGGTATTAGGTTTAAGGAGTAAGGATGGGCTATTTATAGCAATTTCAAAATATCTAGATATTTTTGTAGAAAGCATATTCCGGGTATATTCCCTTTTTCTTAATTCGTTTTGCCTTCTAAAAATCTGTGTGATCGCATATGATACTCAAAAATCACCAAACTGGATATGCAGCTACAGTTCGACATTACGGTCCCAACGAAACTGGTTTCGTCGAATTCCGACTCCGTATGCTCACACAGCGTATTTTTAACTGTCGAAATACTGACTGTTTTTCACTCTAAAAATCCGTATGGACACACAGTGACTCTAAAAATCACGGAAACTGACATCTAGCAATAATTTGACATTGCGGATCCAACAAAATTAGTTTCGTTGAATTTCGACTCTGTTTGCAAAACTGGCTATTTTTAGACCCTTGAATAATCCATTTAAATATATAAATATATTTAAATAAATTAAATTAAATATAAATAAATTTATATTATCGTATATATTAACAGTGGAATACCATACAACTCCAGGAAAATTATATATTCTCTATTCTGAGTTCAGATTGAATCGATATTCAATTTACATTGAAAATCCTTTTATAACGTATATAAAGCGTTACGAATTATAAAGGAATTCTATAGCGACTTTTTCTGAAATTTGATTTGGACGTATCTCAAAATCTACACGACGAAATCCTGAGTTTTCTCTTCCATTAGAAAGATACACTCCACCAGCTCCACACGTTTCTTGTTTCACAGAAATCCGGCTTAAAACAAACCCTGTATATTCAGTTGAAGTTCGAATCGCCAAATAGCGAACTGCAGCGCCATTTCGAGCTCGTTTATAATTATATTATAAACTATACATTCAACTGTCGACGATTGAATATATTCGTTATTCAAATTCAAATTCCAAGCTGAATGAAATATCACGGATGATCCGGTTCACACCATATCTCCATTTCAGCCAATTCTGATTATTTCAGAATTTAAATTTATTATTTTAATTAAATATTCACCATTATTTAATTTCAAGACCATTTAATTTACTATACCACCATTGATATAATTAAATACATTAACCATAATACCTCTGCCAATGCGGGTCATTACAATCTTCCCCACTTAAAATAATTTCGTCCTCGAAATTGCTAAAAGGTAGAGAACGACCCTATCGACTGGTTAGAACATATATGTTCACTTCTTAACTTCAGTTTCAACTGAACCAATTTAATTACAATTAAATTATTAATTAATTCTTATCAACGAAAATTTTTCAAAAATCCTGAAAATTTTCTAATGCCTTATCTCTTCGAAAATTTTCGCCAGAATCTCCTTTGTACTGGTCAATCGGTCAAACTCCCCCTCGCCTCTCCGGGTCATCTCCAATCAAATTCCAATCTGCTTTTTATCCACAACACAACCATTCGCTTATATCCGAGCCAAATATCATTTCAACTCGAGTTTCTTCTCGATTCCCAGCTCTTAACTTGATTATCACATTTATACTTCAAATTTGAATCTCACAATCCAATTTGTCTTGATATAATTTTAATTCAATCTCAGTTACCACTTTATTGGCTTTACTTTAATTCGAATCTTCTTTCACAAATTTCTGTTAAATTTGTTTTTAATTCAAACAGTCTTTTCCTGGGAGTTTTCAAACAGTTTACTCTTTTCAAAAATCAAATTTTCCTTTTTGAAATTTAATTGAGCCCATAATCAATATTCCATTAGTTAAATCACTTCTCTATTTCTTTATCAATATTTGTTAACCAAATATTTTCAATAACCATATTGGCCTTTTATGTTATTGGGAAAACATTTCTGAATATCGCCTTCCTTTATTTTCTAAACTTTAGAAAATATATGCTATATTATAATTGGAAAATATCCCAATTTCTTATCTCTCTTCCGATCTCGTTTATTTCTATACTTAGGAAATATTTATTATCCTATTTCCAAGCTTACATTTTATTTGGGTTAAAACGGATGTTGTGTAAAACATCTTTACGACAACCCAAATACTATATTCGACTATCTCTTATTCAACATTGATCTTCGAGCCTGAAATCTTACTGTTTATTTGTTAATAATGAAATCAATCAAGTTGGGGTATATCTACCTCTCAGACCTTGACTGAATAACATTTATAACGTCAAAACAGATATGACTACTTACTCGAATAATCAATAACATACAACTACTTATTCCCCTTTAAATACCTATACAATTCCTCTTTCTATTCTTACTAGATTTTATTCTTGGTCTTCCTTTTTGATTTTTTTGCTATTCTATTTCTAAGTTCGTTTCCTTATCGACTTCTATATATATATCGACACGTTGATTTCTAATTATCAAATTATCTTAAAAATATCCTATCTCCTTAAATTCCCGGAAAAATTCGCCATAACCTCCTTTGTACCGGAAGCATCGGGATATTTCAAATAGCCTCCCATGGCCCTCACCAATCCAAAAGAAAAAGAAAAAGCCAAGCGGCTAGCCGATACGGCGCATAAAATCTCATATATGAATTAAATACGTACCTTTTGTCGAGCAATCTATTTATAACTCTTGCATTATCCTTATCCATGCCTATCTCATGTATATTTATACATTTCTAATTCATTTCAACTTAATCCAATCATTTTAACTTAGTTCGTTAAGTGATTTTCAAATTACTGGTTTGCCCATTTCACCTTTTTATTCGAATATACATGTTCAAATATAGGTTTAACTTGTTTATCCACTAATTGAATTCCATTTCAATTTTATTTGAATTTCCTATATTCAAATTCCATTTCAAATCTCATATTTTGAAATTCTATTTTCAAATTCCATTTGAATTTCATATATTCAATCTATTTGAATTCTGTTTATTTCATTTCAATTCCCTTTGAATCTTCTATATTCAAATTTCATTTTCAATTCTATTTGAATCTTCTACATTCAAATTTCATTTCACTTTCGATATTCAAACCCTATATTTGAATTCCATTTGAATTTCTATATTCAAACTCTATTTCAATTTCATTGAATTTCATATATTCAAACTCCCTTTGAATTTCTATATTCAAAGTCTATGTTTGAACTTCCTTTCTTCAAATTCCTTTTCAAACTTTCTTTATTCATTCTTTACATAAGTCTCGATTTCAATTCCCTTTGAAATCAATATTACTACCTTTTGAAAATAGATTCCCCTTTCAACTTCACACTTGTATTTTTATTTCTGAATTATCCAATGATAATTCTTTTCACTTCATTTTATAAACTTCGTTTATAAAAGAACTATTTATAAACTTCGTTTATAAAGGAACTTCTCGTTTTATTTCTTTTTACAACAAGTTAATATTTCAAATCTATTTCAAAATTCAAATTATATATTTGAAACCCCATTTGAAATTCAACACAACTTGTCTTTCTCAAAACAAATTCAAAACAGTATCTCTGGTAGTAATTCGTCACTTACAACTCGAAAATGAATACTGATGATGCAGCTGTCATCATCAGAATCTATTTTCCAGCGATCGAAGTGAGTTCAATACTATAAAACCATTTCTAAACATTTCCACTTTGAAATTCATTTCAAAATATAATTCTCACTGCTTGTAAAACAATTTAAAATCTCCCAGGATCTTAAATTTCCCTTTTTTTAACCAAATTCATTTACAAACACTTATCCAATTCTCCAGAATTCTAATTCAATTTCTGGTTAAAATTTCAGTTTTAACTCATCTAATTTCACGTATTTTACTTATATGAATTCTGATTGGTTATTCACATAACCATTTTACTTATAATCTTACTCGATTATAATAACAACCAATATATCCCATATATATCAAAATATATGTTGGGTAAACTATTTCGTTTACCCTCTTTCAAAACATACCATGATGGTTCATCGTATTCAAGTGTTTAGTAACTCCTACCGATACAGTGGATCAAACTGGTCGACCAGAACCCATAAACAACTCAACCAATGAATCTCCACAATATAAAACAATTTTTATATCAATAACAAATACGTTCACTCGTATATATACACTCAATCTCAGTCTAGGGTATTACTAACCCTATCTCTACCGAGTCACGCCACAGAGCCAAGTAATTCTTAACTTAAGCTCTGATACCAACTGTAACGACCCGGATTTCGAGCGACTTTGGTTATCGACATAAACACGATGTCGATAACCAAAACATCGAAAAATCCTGGTAATTAATGAAAGAAATTAGAGGGTGAGGAAAGATAAGATAGAAACTTAGAATAGAAGAAGAAGAAGAACACAACATCAGAGTAACACGAATCTCACAGCGGAACGAATAAATATATTTCATAACATAACTTTGAAATACAAACTTGGTACTTGAATATACATATCATTATCAAAGTACAGCACTTACAACACAGCGGAAATAACTATAGCTATATGATCCTGAAGCCTCCTGCTCCAAGCTCTTCCAGTATATCTGTAAATCCCGACTACTTGACTGCCCGTACAAATTTAGGCACCCAAGAGTTTAGGGAAAACAACAAAGTAAACTCCGGGTCAGTCATGGGACTGGTATGAGTAAAACAGTTAAAAACAATTGAAACAGGTAAACGATATCTCATAAGACCACGCCGCATAACGGAACGGGTTTTTCCCTTATGAGAATCCAAATATCTTTATATCAAAAACCTTTTTGATATTATAATAATGTCTATCAACCACAGTATATATATAATCATCTAGCAGAAACGCTTTCATCTCACGTTCTACATATATAGTATACAATCAAAACCGCAAGCACGTATTGGGTAATGGATTTCCAACTATGACAAGGTATGGAATCACCTTTCGCTCGTGTACCTCTAGAGAGGAATACACTGGGTTCAACAAGAACATCTTGCAACCCGGCCACACATGACCGACCACTCATTTCGCTTGAGTGTATCGAATGTATATCACCAACAGTTGGGATCAGCAACCGTTTCCCGAATGGGACAGCATCAACAATAGATTTTTAGAAGAAAATGAAACTCTAGATCAGGTGATTATACACCCTACTTCGGTGCGACCGACTTAGCCATGCTGCCTGCCCGATTTCTGTCATTTACCGGATGATGAGGCTAGAAGCTACGCTTTATCATCATACCAGATTCACTTTGAATGCCACATCATCAAATCCATCAAATCACCGATTGACGTCCTCACCCATACATTATGCGTTAGCTAAAAGAAGTTTCCTTCTCCGCTTCCACTCTTGGTACAGTTGGAGAAATCGATATATGTGATTGTCAGGAAATACTCTGTCGGACATCCGTCCATACAAGTCATCCAGGAACAGGATGAACCGAAGGCACTATTCTGTAAACAGGATAGCCCTTGCATAACTCTGTCTTCAATTTCCTTTGGCATATATGATTCACAACGCTTATGCCAATACAGAGTGGTTCTTTGGATAATAATCCAACCGGTCTCTCCATATTAACAACGTTAAAATGGTCAAAACTTCGATAGTCTGTGATTTAACTATCGAATAAAAACAAGTGTGCAAACAACGATAATATTTCCAAATGGAAATTATATCGATCAAACATCATTTAACATTCATCTCTTTATTTCATAAATTTACTTTTCTCCTGTTTCCCTACGTTCAATATTCCTTATTTTCTAAATTGGGAAAATATACATTATTAACAAACGGAAAACATTTCCATTTCTCGTTTTCTTTATTAGAAAACATTTCTGGTTTCTTATTTGGAAAACATTTCCAAAGCTTCTTCATTGGACTTAGGCAGATGTTTAAACAAACCATCGCGATGCCAACTCAAACCATTTCCTTTTACTGCCGAACATTAACTATTCCTTAGTTAAAACGAAGCCAATTAAGTTGGGGTAGAACTACCTCTCAGACCTTAACTGAACAACATTTCTAACTTTGAAATGGGCAAAGTTCACTTTGTATTCCATTTACTAACTTCCTTACTTAACCCTCCTTCTATTAAATCTCTATTCGATTAACCCTTATCAATTAACTCTATTGGACTAACACTATTTGACTAACGCTATTTATTTACTCATTTCATTTACTCTTTTCGAGTAAACTATATTCGATAATTCCTTTTACTTTCTATTCGAATAACTATATTCGATTTACTCATTTGCTTCTATTCTAATCGATTAAACTAACATCGATTATCTCCTTTCAACTTTATTCTCTAATCGATTAACTAACATCGATTAACTTCTTTTTAACTTTAACACTAATCGATTAACTAACATCGATTAACTTCTTTTTAACTTTAACACTAATCGATTAACTAACATCGATTAACTTCTTTTACTTTATTCTCTAATCGATTAACTAACATCGATTAACTTCTTTTTAACTTTATTCTCAAATCGATTAACTAACATCGATTAACTTCTTTTACTTTATTCTCTAATCGATTAACTAACATCGATTAACTTCTTTTTAACTTTATTCTCTAATCGATTAACTAACATCGATTAACTTCTTTTTAACTTTATTCTCTAATCGATTAACTAACATCGATTAACTTCTTTTGATAAACTACGTTTTCCGTTACAACTATTTCCTTTTTATAACGTTTACTTACCGTTACAAATATATCCTATTTATAACTTCTATTTACCGTTACAAATATATCCTATTTATAACTTCTATTTACCGTTACAAATATATCCTATTTATAACTTCTATTTACCGTTACAAATATATCCTATTTATAACTTCTATTTACCGTTACAAATATATCCTATTTATAACTTCTATTTACCGTTACAAATATATCCTATTTATAACTTCTATTTACCGTTACAAATATATCCTATTTATAACTTCTATTTATTTTCTAAATAAATATCCCTTTTATAAAACCGTGTTCGTTTTATAAATAATTCCTTTTATAAAATTCTGTGATTTTATAAAATTCCTTTATTTCAATATACATTGAAATACTTCTTTTTACATCCCAGGGTCTTTTATGATATTTACAATATCGAATAACAATGATCAACATCATTCCAACACACATAATCCATAACAGATTATATAACACATCATATATCACAATATATGAAAACAGTAAAATAAATGTTGAGGAATCCAGTCGGATTCCTCCAACCTGTTTCCCTGCATCACAGATGTTACACGGTATAATACATATCATATTTCATTTTGAAATGAAATATCCTGCTGTACAGAACCATATTTGATTAACAGTACATAGATTAACTATAACTATGTTTTCAATCAAATCTATTTAACAGTCCAGTTTAACAATCAATCTACAGCAGTCAATAAATAAAGTACAATAAATATAGGAATATAAATTGAAAAGAGTTAGTGAGTTTTACTCACATTTGCAGTTCATCGTTAAAGAACGATAAACTGTTGTTTGATTTGAATCAAACAATTTATTTCGCCATAAATTGTAACGAACTCGGATTCGCTTCCGGTCAGTCTCATCGTGTTGCTCCCGTCCATACGATCCCAACGCAACTTACGGTTCCTCAATCTGATGTCGTACGACCGAGATATACATTATACAAGTTAAGGTACTATTCTCTTTTAAATTAAAAATTAAATAATAAACTTATTGGGCTTTACCCTCTTAGAACTTGGCCCATAACCCTTACTGACCCAAACCCGCACTCCCCCTTCTTCCCATTTGAAACTGCCGTGGCCTCCTCTGTGCAAATCACGCCATTACAGCCCCTTCAAACATCTCGTCCCCCTTCCATACTTCGCGAATGACCAAATCGAAAACACCAAAGCTCTTCTCATCTCCCACTCCCTCTACTCATACCATTTAACCCCAGCTCGCACCAGTCCTCTCGTGCTCGACGCAGTGCAAACCAGTGAAGACATCGACATCCTTAATCACAGAAAATCCCACAAATTTGTGTACAAGTTCGGTTTTCACCTCTGAACCCAAAACCGAACTCGAATCAACCTACTTCTCCCTAGATTCCACACAAAGTTGAACCCTAGCTTCCACTGTCCAATTTCAGCGAACAGAAAATGGAACCGAACCCAACAAAATGGCCATGGGATTGAAGAGCACAACTCCCTGAGTTCGAATATATACTCCTTTGGATTTATAGATTTTTGTTTGCTTTTTTCTATGATTTTTCAAAGCCATTATTTAGCTGTAGATTTTTGTTTGAGGAGAGCAAATACTGGCGGCTCACATTTGACCAGATAAATGAGGTATTAGGTTTAAGGAGTAAGGATGGGCTATTTATAGCAATTTCAAAATATCTAGATATTTTTGTAGAAAGCATATTCCGGGTATATTCCCTTTTTCTTAATTCGTTTTGCCTTCTAAAAATCTGTGTGATCGCATATGATACTCAAAAATCACCAAACTGGATATGCAGCTACAGTTCGACATTACGGTCCCAACGAAACTGGTTTCGTCGAATTCCGACTCCGTATGCTCACACAGCGTATTTTTAACTGTCGAAATACTGACTGTTTTTCACTCTAAAAATCCGTATGGACACACAGTGACTCTAAAAATCACGGAAACTGACATCTAGCAATAATTTGACATTGCGGATCCAACAAAATTAGTTTCGTTGAATTTCGACTCTGTTTGCAAAACTGGCTATTTTTAGACCCTTGAATAATCCATTTAAATATATAAATATATTTAAATAAATTAAATTAAATATAAATAAATTTATATTATCGTATAAATTAACAGTGGAATACCATACAACTCCAGGAAAATTATATATTCTCTATTCTGAGTTCAGATTGAATCGATATTCAATTTACATTGAAAATCCTTTTATAACGTATATAAAGCGTTACAAATTATAAAGGAATTCTATAGCGACTTTTTCTGAAGTTTGATTTGGACGTGTCTCAAAATCTACACGACGAAATCCTGAGTTTTCTCTTCCATTAGAAAGATACACTCCACCAGCTCCACACGTTTCTTGTTTCACAGAAATCCGGCTTAAAACAAACCCTGTATATTCAGTTGAAGTTCGAATCGCCAAATAGCGAACTGCAGCGCCATTTCGAGCTCGTTTATAATTATATTATAAACTATACATTCAACTGTCGACGATTGAATATATTCGTTATTCAAATTCAAATTCCAAGCTGAATGAAATATCACGGATGATCCGGTTCACACCATATCTCCATTTCAGCCAATTCTGATTATTTCAAAATTTAAATGTATTATTTTAATTAAATATTCACCATTATTTAATTTCAAGACCATTTAATTTACTATACCACCATTGATATAATTAAATACATTAACCATAATACCTCTGCCAATGCGGGTCATTACAGACGGTGGCGGAGCGAGGTTGAGCTGACTGGAGGCGTCAATGGGTGGGCTGCGTCCTTCATAGGGTGTCGCTTCGCGGTGGGGCTTGGGGCCGTTCACGTCGGTCAGCAGGGGCTCGCCGAAGTCCCGATCGGCGGTGGAAGCAGGGTGCTCGAACGAGGGAGGAGAAGCTAGGGGTTTACGGTTTTCGAAGGGGGGGGGGGGCTCGCCGGTCGAGAAGGAGGAGGGGGGTCTCGATGGACGGCGTCGACTAGGGCAGGGGGTCGACGACGTGGGTGCGGTTCTGGGTGTAATCGGGTTTTTTTTTCTTTCTTTGTAAAACTGAATCGAGAAAAGAAAAGGAAGGGGGGCCATCGGTTATAAGGGGAGGAAGGGGGTTTTCTTTTTTTTATTTATTTTTATTTATTATTTTTAAAAGTTGACTTTTACATACGTCATCAAAACGAGGCCCACCACCTGTCGTCCATAGCGTTTAACCCCCATTCCGAATACAATGGGATATGTATCGTCAGCTGATTCGGCTGTTACAATCAGTTTCCGTTAAATTTACATTTAAATCACTATATTGAATTTTAAACGTACATTTCAAATTACCGGGGTCACATACTAACTCTATAAATTGCAAAAAAATATTTTCTAGCTTCGTATTGACGATACGGTCCTAACAAAACTAGTTTCATCGAATTCTGAGACCGTTAGAAAAATGGCCAATTTCCAGTCGATTAAAATCAACTGAAATGGTCAAAACACGTTTTCCTTTGCCACGCTCACATATTGATTCGAAAAATTTGAAACCTAGCAATAACTTGACATCACGGACCCAACAAAAGTGGTTTCGTCGAAATCCGAGGTCATTTGCAAAATGTCCATTTTTAAGGGCCTGAATTCCATAGCGACTATTCAGAATTTTCAACTGGACATATCTTTTGATTCTCGCTACGAAATTTTGATTTTTCGGATTCGTTGGAAAGATATCACCAATTAGATCCTAATGTTTTTGGTTTCACTAAAATCCGGATTGTTTTGCACCCGGTACATTCAATTGAAGTTTGAAATCGAATTATCGAACTACCGCGCCATTTTCAATTCCATTTATAATTATATATAAATATTTATATTCTAACGACGACGTATATAATATATACGTTCGAATTATATTCAAAATAAATTTCTCGTTGTTATATTTAAAATAATTCATTTTAAATGTTCAAAATTCGCTAAAATTGCAAAAATAAAAATTTTAAACTGGCCCAGATTTTCGGGTTATTACAATCTCCCCCACTTAAAACTTTTCATCCCCGAAAAGGAACAAAGTCGAAAGTGGTTTGATTAATCAACTCTACGTTTGATCTGGCTTCCAATTTCCAACTCTTTAGTTTCTGAGAATTTTCAAATTCTTCAAAAATTTGGCTAACACCCTAAATTTTCGAAAAATTTCGCCATAACCTCCCCTGCACCGGGAGCATCGGGGAATTTCAAATAGCTTCCCCGGTCCTTCAGATCTCAAAAAGAAAAAGAAAAAGCCAAGCGGCTAGCCAATATGCTCATAAAATCATCATCACCCAAACAAAACAGTAAATTATGTAGTAAACATGTACCTATTTGTCGGGCAAACAAATTTTATTCTCTGCTCTAGCCTCCTTGCTATGACCTGTTCAATGTAAGTATATGTATATGCAAGGAAATGCGACCAATTATCAATACAATTCAATATTAGGCATAATGGTTCAAAATTAGCAAACAATTAAACAAACAACACAAACATCAATCAATTAGTGAATTAGAGTTTCAAATTCATAATTTTGATATATATACAAAAATCACATTTTTCATGCCAATTCACAACAATAAATCTATCTATATAAGTTTTGGTTCTCACACTAGCCTAATGGAAATATATAGATATCACACCTTCGAAATTCGAATATGAATATTGATGATGATGCACCATCATCAGAATCATCTCCGGATATCTAGAATGTGATTCTATATCTACCCAGTATATTAAAACTTCGACTATACGTTCATGACGCGTATACACGAAATCTATATATACTCGATTGTCCATATTCAAAATAAATAAATATTCAAATACGTATAAAGCGATTTAAATTTCAAAACGAAATTGTTTTCATTCGAAAAATATACTCTTCACACTCGTTCTAGGATACTACTGATCCTATCTCTAACGAGTCATTCTAATTGGATATTGCTAATCCAATATCTGATGAATTCTTTCGTATGGTTCTAATGTGCCTTGTTCTCGAGCTCTGTAAACCAAAGCTCTGATACCAAACTGAGACGACCCGAACTTCCCCGTGAAGGAAAGCACGGATAGAATTGAGTACAAGACAAATCAGAACGCAGACGGAAGAACATTTCATTGTTATTACAACAATTCCATCAGATACAAAAATATACAGAGTATAAATGAATAAATTACATTCGATAAATATCAGAGATTACAATAAATTACATAGCAGCGGGAAAATATACAAAACACAACTGAAAGTGATACACGGATACAGAGCTTTCCGAGCATCGTTCCAGCTGTTAATCAGGACCCTGTGAATATAAATCTGCAAAACCAAAACTACTAGCTGCCCGTGCGGAAAATAGGGGCACCTAGAGTTTAGGTTAAAACAATAAACTCCAGGTCAGTCATGTGACTGGTGTGAGAACTAAAACAGTTATAAATCTTTATTTTAAAGTTAGGTAAATCAAGGGACCACGCCGTATAACAAGGAACGGGTTTCCTCCAAAGAATACCAGTGCATAAAACAAACAGCGCAATGCTAAATAAAGAAAAATGAAGTTGTTATAAGACCCAGGTCCCATCACACAATGCAACGCAAGCCGGAGGATAGGATTTTTACCTTATAACAGCCAAAGCATGCTTGATACGTTTAAAACACATTATTTGATACTATTATAAGTGTATAGTGTCAAATCAATTTCAATCATAAATATCAATCATAGGCGGCATGAATGACCCATACCACTATGTCGCCATACTAGGTTCTACAAATAAAACCGAAACACACGTATTGGAAATTGGATTCCATCATGAGTCGAGGCAAGGGGCAAGCTCCTCTCCGCGTTCGAGACACTCTAGCAAATGCCTCAGGACCCCACTATGATCCTTGGATCTTCAGGGCCGGTCCTCTCTTACTTTTGAGGATTAGTTATTCCTGAACACACGTTTCCCGGTCCTTACAGACCTATATCCGAGGCGCCTCATATCCAACAACCACACAGGTGAAAAGTATATAAATGTCAGGGCTGGTAGGTCACTGACACCACCCTAACTAGAAAGAAACGTCGTGCTCTCCCTGCAGTCACTATCCCGTTTTTGACTCATACCGAGGTGTGAGGCTCGCGAATTCACGTTATACACAAAGCTACGCCACACAGGCCGTGCTTTGATCATCAACCACAAGACTTTGCTTTCCAACAGAAGCCCTGATCAATTGCCACTTACGCGTGCCACATTGGCAATTCACTCCATGCGACTGATGTCCATCGATATACAACCTCTGAGCTCGTACGTCTCAGAGAAGGGCGTTAAGCAAGAGAATAAATTCTCCGCCGCCAAACAGATGTATATTTAATAGAGATCAATCAACACAGAATAAAATCCAATGTCAGACACACAATCCATTTACAAGTTCATTCTGGGTCTGAACGAAACCGGAGGCACTTTCCTCGCATATCCATCCATCTCCAAGTACGTCTGGAAGATCACCAACTGATTCCCTCATCCTGGGTGTACAGCCCAATCAAGATCATCAGTAATCACCCAAACGATGTGAAGACTTCCGGTCTTCAACCACCGTCTTCATCTTCGACATCTCGTCGAATCGGTTATTCAGAATGGGTATAAACCCGGCCTTTCTGAATAACCCACGTATATAATAAACAAATGTTACACAAACACAATGAACGCCTCATTCCAATTCAGAATATTCTTTTATTCACAACAACACGTTCTTAGGGAAATGTTCCCATTAATTTTATCCAAGATAAATTCTTCTAAATTTATTCTTTAATCTTCCTTTGGATATCATTTCAAACCATATTATGGTTTTCCAAACTAGTCGGGATTAGCGAACCACACCGAAGTAATTATTTATTTTATTTCTCGATCCCAACCTATATATCCCATGGAGAAAACTGGTAATACTCCACATCTAACACCACTGTGTTATCGGTAAAATTAATTACCATTTCACGTTCAAATCTAATTAAAGATTTAACTACCGCTTTGGAGCAAAACTGGTGATACTCCATTCTCGATCACCTTTCAGATTTGATAATTTAAATTATCAATTCACATTTTAATCTAATTAAAGATTCATTAAAAACTCCACTTAGCTTTAATCCTTTCAAAAATCAATATCCTGTCTTTAACTGGGTTAAAGAACCAATGTCATCTAAAACACGATTCACGATAAACCCAAATCACATTTGATATTAAATACAAGGCTCTGAATAGAAAATATATCGATTTATATTCAATACCAAATTCTGAAACCAACAAATATCGTATTGGAAATAACGATATAAAATATATCTTTCAAATTCCCATAACAATATCTGTATAGTCACGAAATCCAACATCGAAATATCCTGAAGATTATTTCGATTCAGCTCCAGTCCAATCCACGTATTGGAAATCATCGATTATTTTCAAAATCACTTTCAAATTCAATTTATTTATTTCAAAAATAAATTGATTTTAATTCTAGTCCAAAACTAGTTCATTTCAATAAAAATCTATTTTTACCTTCTAATGTGGAATTTTCCAGCCCAATTCTTTTCAATTCACATATTATAATTTTACACAAATTATAGATATTTTTGATAATTTTATCAAGGCCCGTACAGTCGATTTCCAACAACGGCCATCGAACTGCACTTACAGCGACCTTTTCCGAATTTGATTTGGACATAATTCCAAATCCAACCGTTAGATTTCAAATTTCTAACATTTATTGGAAAGCTCTTTTCGATACGAACCCAACGGTTCCGGTTTTAGGAGAATCCGACGGTCGGATCTCCCGCAACGTCAATTCGAAGTCAATGGTCGAAATTCACGAACTACCGCGGCGCGGCGCGTTCTATTCAGGCCATTATATATATAATATATATATATATTATATATTTCGTCGATTTCCTTTTAAAACGTATTTTATAAATCGTTTTAAATTCGTTTCAAAAACAATTTCAACTTCATCTTCAATTTCGAATCGATTTGATTTCAATTCAATTCGAGTTCATTTCAATTCAATTCAAATTCAAATTCAAATTCAAATTCAAATTCGTTTCAATTCAATTCAATTCGAATTTACCTTCTATTTGATTCAATTCGAATTCGTTTCAAATTGATTTCAATTCATTTTCAGTTCATTTTAAATTTCAATTTCAATTTAATTAATTTAGAAATCGCTTTTCAATATTCATTATACAACGAATAAAATCGATATAAATATCGTTCGCGTCAAAATAACGCATCTCTAATCAACACGGATTTATATTTTCAAAACTTCTATATTCTATCCAACAAATGAATATTTATCCCATTCAACACATGAATCTATATTTCTTTCAACACATGACTAATCTCAACACATGAGTACTGTCAACACATCACTATTTTTGTTATGTAAAATATTTTATAAAACTATGGTATCTATCGTTTGATTTTTTTATTAGACTTCTACTGGGAAGTAGTTCTAATTTTAAATGTGATAAAGATGTAATTTATTTTATTCAAAATATTTTACTCAACACATGAATAGTTTCAACACATGATCGTCGTCAACACATGACTATTTTTATATTCAACACATGAAATTTCTTTTATAATATTCATTGTTTTCCCGATTGGAATGAGGCCCAATCAATCACCATATAATGTTAATTATATGGATTCCATACAACACATGTATATAATAGCATTGAAAAAAATAATCAATCATCAACCAAAGTGCACTACACTGTATAAGCATCAAATATAGATATCTGACGCTTATAACAGTCTGTCAATCGACCGATCGACATATTTAATCAATCATGATGAGTGAACATCAAATTTCATCCCAACACCCGTGTGGGGTTTCAAACAATCAAACACAGATTTTATTTGTGCAGTTGGGCGATGTGTAAAATTTATCGACCCAATCAATATCCTTCAAATAGGTGTACATAAACAAACCGTCCGGTTTGTAAATGAATATTTTATTTTATTCACTTCCACGTTAAAAATTATATTTTTAACGATAAAATATTCTATTTCAACACATGAATATCTATTCATTTCATTTACACAGTAAAAATGATATTTTTATTTTTCTAACATATGTTAGAAAATTTCGGCGGCATAACGGCACGATACTAGAAACGGGACAAGGCCTAGCCTTATCCCCGGTCTAGTGAAGGCCCACGCCATTCACACATCAATCAATCCATTCCATTTCACCAAACAATTCAATTCAAACCCAACAAACTAACCAACTACACAACCAAACAATTTTACAAACAAGCCATCCATGGTCTGTGGATGACGGGTGTCGGGTGCTACTAAGCACCGTCTACATCCTAGTATATATATATATATATATATAACTAGAAAAAGAGAATTTAGAGTGGGAAGTTCTCACCGAAAGCTATCCAATACCACGACTCTTCTTTTATAGAAATCTTCTTCGTTATCCCATCTTCGTCATCTTCGTTGCCCGTAGTCACTATATATATAAAAATCACACATTTTTATATTTCGATGTCTTTAAAATAAAAATCACATTTTTATTTATTCACTTTCAATTTAGAAATCATATTTTTATAATCACTTCATATATTTAAAAATCGAATTTTTACTATGCTATTCAATATATAAAAATCTAATTTTTACTTCTCTATTTTCTATATAAAGATCTCGCCTTTTTACATAAAAAGATTTTAGCTTTTCAAATATAAAGATTGAACTTTTTTCTAATTTAAAGATTTCACCTTTTCTAATTTAAAGATTTCACCTTTTCTAATTTAAAGATTTCACCTTTTCTAATTTAAAGATTTCGCCTTTATAAAAATCTCATTATAAAAATCACATTTTTATTTTTCTACACATATAAAGATGCTATTTTTAATATTCCTAAAATGTAAAAATTATATTTCTAATTCTCTACATAAACGAAAATCATATTTTTACATCATCTATATAGTAAAGACTATATTTTTAATACTTTAAAAATATAAAGATCATATTTTTAATTCTTTAAAAATATAAAAATCATATTTTTACATCTTTTATATGGTAAAGATTATATTTTTAATACTTTAAAAATATAAAAATCATATTTTTAATACTTTAAAAATATGAAAATCATATTTTTACTTCGATGTTTTCTATATAAAAAATCACCTCTTTTATATTTTAAAAATCACGTCTTGCTTTGTTTAAAAAAACTAATCTTTTGCCATATGCATACATATAAATTTCAGATTTTAATTATATACGTATATAATAAAACTGAAAATAAATAAATATAAATAAAATAATACAAGGAAAACTCACTGGGATGGCGGTTTCAGGAGAGGGCGGCCGTCGGTGGGACGGTGGCGGAGCGAGGTTGGGCTTACTGGAGGCGTCAATGGGTGGGTTGCGGCCTTCATAGGGTGTCGCTTCGCGGTGGGGCTTGGGGCCGTTCACGTCGGTCAGCAGGGGCTCGCCGAAGTCCCGATCGGCGGTGGAAGCAGGGTGCTCGAACGAGGGAGGAGAAGCTAGGGGTTTACGGTTTTCGAAGGGGGGGGGGGGCTCGCCGGTCGAGAAGGAGGAGGGGGGTCTCGATGGACGGCGTCGACTAGGGCAGGGAGGCGACGACGTGGGTGCGGTTCTGGGTGTAATCGGGTTTTTTTTCTTTCTTTGTAAAACTGAATCGAGAAAAGAAAAGGAAGGGGGGCCATCGGTTATAAGGGGAGGAAAGGGGTTTTCTTTTTTTTATTTATTTTTATTTATTATTTTATTATTTTTAAAAGTTGACTTTTACATACGTCATCAAAACGAGGCCCACCACCTGTCGTCCATAGCGTTTAACCCCCATTCCGAATACAATGGGATATGTATCGTCAGCTGATTCGGCTGTTACAATCAGTTTCCGTTAAATTTACATTTAAATCACTATATTGAATTTTAAACGTACATTTCAAATTACCGGGGTCACATACTAACTCTATAAATTGCAAAAAAATATTTTCTAGCTTCGTATTGACGATACGGTCCTAACAAAACTAGTTTCGTCGAATTCTGAGACCGTTAGAAAAATGGCCAATTTCCAGTCGATTAAAATCAACTAAAATGGTCAAAACACGTTTTCCTTTGCCACGCTCACATATTGATTCGAAAAATTATGAAATTTGAAACCTAGCAATAACTTGACATCACGGACCCAACAAAAGTGGTTTCGTCGAAATCCGAGGTCATTTGCAAAATGTCCATTTTTAAGGGCCTGAATTCCATAGCGACTATTCAGAATTTTCAACTGGACATATCTTTTGATTCTCGCTACAAAATTTTGATTTTTCGGATTCGTTGGAAAGATATCACCAATTAGATCCTAATGTTTTTGGTTTCACTAAAATCCGGATTGTTTTGCACCCGGTACATTCAATTGAAGTTTGAAATCGAATTATCGAACTACCGCGCCATTTTCAATTCCATTTATAATTATATATAAATATTTATATTCTAACGACGACGTATATAATATATACGTTCGAATTATATTCAAAATAAATTTCTCGTTGTTATATTTAAAATAATTCATTTTAAATGTTCAAAATTCGCTAAAATTGCAAAAATAAAATTTTTAAACTGGCCCAGATTTTCGGGTTATTACACATACCGTGTTTCTTTATAAAAATAGGCCATGTATGGCCTTTTTGAGTATACGAACTATATAAGTTATCAAAAAAGATGATACAGTAAGCCAATGTCGTATAAGCACTTTAAGTACGGCGATGGTATGCTGAAAACTCTAGGGTTAGACATATTTGTATTTGGCATGTGCAAACAGTGGATCCGTGTCGTAAAGTAAGGATGAGAACGGTAATATCTCGTCGTTTGTTGAATATGCAATTTTCTAAAAACATAAAAATGGTAGCCACCCACCATTTTTTATAAAGAAGAACGACACCAATGGGCCGTATAATCTAGGGTTGAATATAATGCTACCATTTTCCACTGACATTAAAACGTGAGCTGCTACCTATGTAAGGTTATTTAGTCCAAAAAATATTATGTTTTAAGGGGGTATAGCTCCAAATGTCCTCCCTTAACAATTTTTTATAAAAAAAAAAATAGGTAGCCCCTTAACCAAAACGGGAGTGTGAATAACAATGCACTTTATATTTGAATATAGTAGCGTTAAGAAGGGAAAACGAGGAGTCAAACTATGTAATGGAAGTGCTTAAGTATAAAAAAATTATAATTAATTCGAAAGTTAATATATATAATAAAATTAATAACAAGAATGATAAATAAGTATTCAATTGATTATGATTATAGCTAGTAAGTGAAAAGGGTTTGGGGTTGTAAAACATTAACATTAATAGTGGATTCTTCAAATTGTAAATGTAAAGTGGGTGGAATGCATGTTACTGTGAAAAGCCAGGAGACACACATGTTTATACTATTTTTTCCACCATTGATTTGTTACTATGTACACATGTTAGCATATTGATTTTTTGGCAGAAATAGAACCGAAAAGTCTTTGGAGGAACGCTGAACTTTCATATAATATCTAATCTAATTTATCTAAATATATAATAATTCCCACTAATCATACCTTTGGTCCGACCTTGAAATACCAAAATTGTCCCTCACTTTTTAAATATCACCTAATACTCACTACTTATGGCAGTGTATAATTATTTCCCTAAAACTTTGCATGCAACCTTTCATAAATAATTTGAACGTATAAACATTTAATTACCTGATCCTTTCCACATTCCATTTCCTTTTACTGTTGTGTTCTACCAACAGGTTTTAACCTATGATATTGACGCATCTTATTAAATGTTAACTTTTATTGTTTTATGTGATGTTAGATAACATGTAAGATAGTATGAAATGTTAGGTTTGCCATTTTTAATTTTCCGAAATATTAAACTAGAAATCAAATAGTTACCAGTAATCAAGGATAGTTATATTTATCATGAACTAAATGTTGATTGTAGATTTCACAAACTAATGAATAGGCAGTACATTATGTTATAGAATTCTGTAACAATTGATGATTGGGTGTTACCATAAATCATGTTCATTAATCTTCTTAATAATTTCACGTTCTGCTTTGATTTCTTGATGACCCCTGCTGCAATGTGAATAAAAACAATTTTTGAGGATTTCTTGCTATATCCAGTATGAAGTTATATCTTTAAAATTTTATCATGTAAGAATTTATGTGCTTTTACTGTTCTTCAGACCATCAAAATAATTTTTCCACAATCATGTCATATAATCAAGAATTTACTTTCCTCCACTTTGCTCAAGGATATTTGGCTGATTATACTTTTTTAATTAGGGATAGAAGAAACACAAATGACTATTTTTGGAAAGCAATTAACATTCTCAATTTGTTTATTGATTACCATGACATTCTTTGTTTGATTTTATCTCTTAACAAAAACCTTCCCTTTTATTATCTTGACCTTCGATCTTCCTTTTTAGGTGACATATATACAAATAGCATATTAAAAGAATTAAATCATGTAGTTGATTTTGAATTGCTAAAGTTGCGTATTATCAAAATCAATTGTCCAATATGCAAACTTATTTGGGTAATTTGGATGGAAAATAATTCTAAGCATATTACTTGGTCCACTACTTTTCTACCATTGAATTTTTTCATAACAGATTTGTAGTTTACTGGATAGGATAATCTAGATTTCTATTCCATCACATATGCACCAAAAAAAAAACCGCTTTTTTATAAACGAACTAAGTATGGATGATTTCTTTTCTATCCAAAATAATATATTTATTTACCATATTTGGTGAATATTTTAATTCTTATTATAGCTACAAAGATTCAAATGGAATTATTTAAGGCATGGTATATGATTTGGATAATATATTGTATTACTACTATAGTTGAAAATTTTCCAAATTCATGATCGAAAAATATATTAAAAACATATCTATTAGTTTGCACGGTTAAAATATATTTTTGTTATTTTCTTTTTAATTTTTCAATTGTAGAATAGATAAGCAAATTTTTGACCATATATTCCATAAGGGAATGAATCTTACTTTTTGCAATGCTATTTTTTTAATTTATAGATGTATGTGTGTCATGATGAGATTTTGGAAAGAAATAAATTGATTTTGTCTAGGTTACCTTACGATTAACTTTTTCCATAAAGGAAATACTGTTTGCAATATGATTTTTCTAATTGCCTTAGATGTTGCAATGGATTTTTATTAGCTATATCTTAACATATATGTGGATTCAATTTATTCGTAATGTACGCTGATAATTTATGTATTACTGTTGTTTTCTTGCGCTTTCTATTTCCGTTTAGTGGTTTTATTTTATGTGTTTTGCTTATATGGTATATATGTTATTTTTTTAATTTTTTTTATATAATAAGAAGATGGCTTTTTAATTTCTACAATACTAACATTTGTTTATAGATATTCATACATATGGCAAGATTGAATTTCTTATAAAATTTAATTAACTATGTATAATTTACATAATGATTGATTTATTCATAAGAACATTAAATATGTACTGCTTAGGCAATGATTTGGAATTCTTTACAATTTTGTCTTATTTTGTTTATGTGTAATTTTTAATTTAATTTTCTTGTGTTCATATGGTAGGTGATAAATTTTTGGATTACAAATAGCAAGAGTTCCAAATTTAGAAGTCAATGACCCTAATATAGCTGGTGATAGAAAAATATTTACATGAAATTAGCACAAATAAGAGAAAATTATAGGTGACATAATCGATTTGCACTGATATGTCATAGTTAACTACCATGAAATGACCATTACAAGTGATGTATCTTACACTGGAACAACTGCCATAATTTTGCACTGGCTTATCCTATGTAATTAATTACCTGCTACAATTTTGCACTAATGTGGTAGATAATTCATGGCAGATGAAATTTCTATATAAAATGGACATTTTCCATGTTTAATTTTCACTGAAAAATGTGTACCATAAATAATCAGTGATAACTTTTATTTAGTGCATAGTTATAATTTTTAAGACATGTATATTTTTAATTTTTATTTCTTAGACCTACTCATAATAACCATGCATAATTTTATTTCCCCTTTTTCTTTTCTTTCACCAATGCAAAATTATAATTATAAGAATATCCATTTATTTTCGTTTCTAAGTGTCCTAAAATTATTTAACATACTAAAAGCATTTCTTTTTAGTATTTTCCATGTTTAATTTTCACTGAAAAATGTATACCATAAATAATCAGTGTAACTTTTATTTTGTGCATAGTTATAATTTTTAATACATGTATATTTTTAATTTTAGTTCCTTAGACCTAGTCATAATAACCATATGCATAATTTTATTTGCCTTTTTCTTTTCTTTCACCAATGCAAAATTATAATTATAAGAATATCCATTTATTTTTGTTTCTAAGTATCCTAAAATTATTTTCCATACTAAAAGCATTTCTTTTTTAAAAATTTATTCATGAAACAGAGAAAACTAGAGTGGGTTTTCAAATGTTTTGATATATGCATATATTTATAAAATCATTTAACTTTTAGCAAGGAAAATAAATAGTGTTATATCTACGGTCCCAAATTATTTAAATTAACCCTCAAGTTTGACAATATTAGAACTAAAAAGTATAACAAAAGCTACAAATTTTGCATCATATTAAGTAAAAAAAAGAAATAATAAAGCAGTCTAATCTTTTCATCAAGAACGATCAAACTAATAGTGCAAGTTTTTTGGAGGCCTTCATATTACTTTTATATAAAAATTTAATAGTGAAAGCATGAAGTTGGAAAAACAATCACTACATGATTAGTAAAGTCCTAAATAAGTCAAGATGAACATAAAGTGAAAAAATAATAATAAAACAATCATATTCTAATTAGGTTCAAAATTTTGAAGTGGTTGATTAAAAATTATTTGGGAAGATTTTTTATTATTATTTAGCCGAATATATAATTATTTTTGAATCATACCATATATATGAAATAAAAAGAGGAGGGGACAAAATTATGAGAAAATGAGATGGAAGTTAAAAGATTAGTAAACCATACATGCCTTCATATATGTAAATAATAGTGAAATAATAAATGCAAGATTGTTGTATGGCTAATTCTATTCATACACCTATAATTCCTTAACACACACCGTAAAATGAAATAAAATAGCATACACCAAAAATTTCTTTTCATACACCATGTTTTTCACAAAATTACCCTTTTTATATTTTCATCACCTTTCCTCTTTAACCTTGAAACTAAATTACATAAAACTGTGTATTAAATTGCAATATGTTTAGCTAAAGTTTGAAAAAAAAACTTTAATTTTTAACACTAGTATTTTAAATTATTTGATTGTTTTATTTTTAGATCACTTTTAATTTTAGATGATTGAACACACTTGCATTAGATTTGAATGAAAGATTAAAGAATTTAGTACTCTGGATAACATTAATTTTAGTAGTTAGTTTTAAATTTTATATTTAATTAAAGTGAAAACTGTTAAAATTGACTCTATATAAAAGTTGTTTGTAACAATATGAATATACTTTAATCCTCAAAGGAAATATAAATTTAATTTAACCAAGAAATAATATTTAGCATACATAATGCAAACAATGGTGAATTGTATATATTTTCATTCTTTAATATTGATTCTTTTTTAATAAGGTCATTTTGGTCTGAAATTTTATTTAAAATCTCATGGTGTAAGTAAAGCAATTTAGGGTGTCCAAATAGAATTTGCCTTGTTGTATATGGAGATAAGAATATAAAAGGTCTAAATTTTTGTGCAATTATATAACATAAAAGTTATGCAGAGCATTCAAACATTTATGATATAATGTTTATTCTAAACATTACAGTATCTTTAATATTTAGTAGATAAGTATATGTATAACACAGCACAGAACATTTATACTGAAAAATGTTTATAAATCACCAATGTAGGATCAAACTTCTAACCATTTTTCAAAGTTCCATTCTTCAATTTATGTAAACGTTTATTAGTTTAATATCCTTTAACCTTATATATAATGCTTTTACAACATTTGTTTTCTTATATAATTATACATAGGTTGAAATTAGAAAAAAAATGAATATTATAAAAGTGTTGATGATAGCTTTGTAGTAATGAACCAATTATTCGATACAAAATAAATAATTATTAAAGTTACCGCAAATATTTGTTATTATATAAAATAATAATTACAATATTATAGGAGATTGACAGTTTATTAACGTATTACAAGTCCGTTTTTTAAAATGGACCGTCCATCAAAACGTTTTTAAAGTGGAACAGCCACTGCTAACAGTCTAGCTAAAAGTACAGGAGCTAATCAAGATGACTAGTCTAGTATTGCGTACCCACGCAGGGGCGAAAATAACATTATACATGCCTAAGCCTAGTTACAAAAAAATATTGCAACATTGTGACCAAAACAACATTACATAGAAATAAAACTAACACAAAAGGCATAACACTTCAAAGCTCACTCAAAGCGTACCAAACCATCAAATGAACGAGGGCAGGCATCCAAACAGCAAGCAAATCACATGACACTACATCCAACTAAGAACTACTTCCAGAGCTAGCATGCCACGTTCATTCTTCTACCCCGATAGGCAACAAAAACAAACGGGCGTCACACACTCCATGGCCCAAATTGTTAATAGACCCACACCTCACTTCAAACAAAGAACCTAATGACCAAACTGCCAAGTGTGCCAACATCACATTCACCAACAAGATGTAAACCCAAGTACAATGACATCCAAATTCCACAAAATGACCTAACACGTTCCAAACCAAGAGCTCTAGGAAATCAGAGCAATCTCTTTGCTTGCTCACCATTCATATTCAAGAGACAAGGTAAAACTTCACGCCAAAGCATACATGGTAAATATAAGAGATAAGAGCTGAGATTACCTGGACTAAAGGTTGAAAAAGTTGCGAGACATCTCATGAGACTTGACTGAGCATTGCAACCCAGGAAACTCCATGGTGGGTGTTGAAATTGATGATTCAAATATTTGTAGAGAAGGAAAGATTAATTGTCAATCACGTAATTGGCTCCTATATGGAATAACTTGGGTGCCAAGTTTACTTGGAGGTCAAGAAAACTTGGGTGCCAAGTTTACTTGGAGGTCAAGAAATCCCTCTATATAAATAGAGGTCATCTTATTGTATGAAGAAGGAAATCCACCATTAATCTTCTCTCTATTGTAATCTTCCTCCTCTGTTATGTACTCATTTCTTCATTGAGAAATAAAAGTTGTTGGGTCTCCGTGGACGTAGGATATTCATATCCGAACCACGTTAAATCTTCTGTGTCCTTTTTTGTTCTTTGTTTTTCGTGAGATTTCATAATTATTTTTGTTATACTCCATTGGTATCTAAATAAACAATACTAGATCCTCATCAAAATTCCGCATAAAACACTACAATTTGGTATCGGAGTTGGTGTTATTGTTTCTATTTGGATATTAATGGCTACTTCTAGTAAGTCTGTTGGAAGATCTGGCATCAATTATGGAGTAACACGTTTTGACGGAAAAGGAGATTTTGGTACTTGGAAGATAAAGATGGAGGTCGTATTGAAAAAGGAGAAGACTTTTAAAGTTGTTTCTGCGCCTGAGAAATTGAAAGATGTTGATGCAGCTGAATTGGAGGAAATGGAAGACAAAGCTCTCACAACAATTCAGTTGAGTCTTTCAGATGAAGTCCTTAGAGAATTTTCTCAGAAGAAGACGGCGAAGGAACTATGGGAATTATCAGATGCATATCAAGACAAGTCTCTCACAAATCGGATTATTCTACAACAATAACTTTATTCGTTTAAGATGAAGCCTGGAACCGATCTCATGGAGCATGTAGATGCCTTGACCACTTTAGTTATGAATCTGAAGGCAGCAGGTGTTGATATTACTGATGAGGCTCAAGCTGTGATCCTCCTTTGTTCCTTGCCTAAAGAATATACTGCTTTTGTCAATTCTATGATTTATGGCCGCAGTAAAATTAGCCTTTTTGATGTAAAGGCTGGCCTTCATAATGAAGTGTTAAGAGGTAGATTGACGAGCACTAGCATTGATAGTGATACCGAAGGCTTATCTGTTCAGAGAGGTAAAAGTCAAAGCAAGTGAATGAAAGGTGAAGAACGGAATTCTTCGAGGTCCCAGTCTAGGGGGCCTAAGAAATTGACTTGCCATTATTGTAAGAAGCCCGGGCACTTTATTGCACAATGTCCCAAGCTTGAAGGAAAAAGAAAAGACCCAAAGCAAGCTTCAGCCTCTACAGCGGAGAAATCAGATACAGAGAGTGACACTGATGTGTTTACAGCATCTAGTTCTTCTGGGAAGAGCACCCTATGGTTGATTGATTCTGGCGCATCCTTTCATATGACACCTGATAGGAACTCTTTTTCCACTTACCATGAGATTGATGGAGGAGAAGTTCTGATGGGAAATGATGCTTCTTGTCGTATGGTTGGTGTTGGTAGTGTAAAGATCAGGATGTTTGACGGTGTTATTCGAACCATTACTGATGTTAGGCATGTACCTGATTTAAGGAGGAGCTTGATTTCTGTTGGGGCGTTGAGTAGACTTGGACTAAAGATTGTAGTTGAAGAAGAGAAGATGAAAATATCTAAGGGTTCCATGATCGTTATGAAAGGAGTGAGGGCAGGAAATCTCTATTTACTAAAGGGCACTACTGTAGTTGGTGAATCAGCTTCAGTTACTTCAGCTGATTCAGATTCTTCCAGATTATGGCACTTGCAGATGGGCCACATTGGCGAGCGCAGCATGGATGAGCTTAGAAAGTGAGGTTTGATTGACGGAGTTCGGCATTCAAAGCTTGGTTTTTGTGAAGAGTGTGTTCTTGGTAAGCAGACGAAGATTTCTTTTGGTGTTGGTGAGCATAAGGCAAAAGCTGTTTTGGATTATGTTCACACTGATGTTTGGGGACCTTCCTCTTGCCCATCCTTAGGTGGAGCCAGTTATTTTGTTTCATCTATAGACGATTTCTCTCGTAAAGTATGGGTATACTTTCTGAAGTCCAAAAGTGAAACCTTTACTAGATTTCGTAAATGGAAATCCATGGTGGAGAAGCAGTCAGGGAAGAAGTTGAAAGTTCTCCGTTCAGATAACGGTGGTGAATTCATATCACAGGAATTCATCGATTATTGTGAGTCCGAAGGCATTAAGAGGCATTACACCACACCACGCGACCCCCAGTCCAATGGAGTTGCAGAAAGGATGAATCATACATTGTTGGAGAGAACTAGGTGCCTCAGATTGACTGCTAAGTTAAAGAAGGGATTTTATCTATGGTGGCTTTCCTCATCAACCGCACACCTTCTACTACCATAGATATGAAGATCCATGAAGAAGTATGGAAAGGAGAGCCTGTTAGCTATTCATTCCTCAAGGTGTTTGGTTATCCAACTTATGTGCATGAGAGTCGAGGAAAGCTGGAACCTAGAGCTCGCAAGTGTATCTTTCTAGGTTATAGAAGAGGAGTAAAAGGATATAGGTTGTGGTGTCCTATTAGCAAGAAACTTATTATAAGCAGGCATGTAACTTTTGATGAGAAGGCTATGTTGAAGGTGGAACCTTCCTCATCGGATGATGATGAGAGGACATGTGAAGAATACCAAACACAAAGCAAATCATCTGTTAATTCTTTCCATAGACATTCAAATGGCGTTTCCAATGATGCCGTGGTTGATGAGGATAGTATGGATACTAGCACAGAAGATCAAACTCAAGGTGGAGCTCATACAGAGACCAGACCTGTTAGAGAAAGAAGAGAGCCCAGATGGCTTGATGAGTTTGTTGGTTTGAACATCAAAGACATTGACTTTGATGATATGGCAACATATGCATTAAATGTTGTCCATGATGAGCCCAGAGATTATAGAGACGCTATTGCATCAGTTGACAGTTCCAGTTGGTTAGTAGCAATGGAAGAGGAGATCGAATCTTTACGGAAAAATCACACTTGGGATTTGGTGCCAATTCCTGCCGACAAGAGAGCTATTGGATGTAAGTGGATCTATAGAGTAAAAGATGGCGGCAGCGGAGGTTTTAGATATAAAGCAAGACTAGTAGCAAAGGGGTATGTTCAGAAGAAAGGGGTAGAGTATCATGACATCTTTGCTCCAGTTGTTAGACATACTTCCATTCATATTCTCTTGGCATTAGTTGCTCATTTGACATGGAGTTAGAGCAACTAGATGTCAAAACTGCTTTCTTGCATGGTGATCTGGATGAAGAGATTTATTTGATGCAGTCGGAAGGGTTCACCGATAGCAGCAGGCCAAACTATGTTTGTAAACTTAACAAATCTCTTTATGGACTGAAGCAGTCTCCTAGACTATGGTACAAGAGATTTGATAAGTTTATGCTTTCACAGGGATACTCCAGAAGCTTCAAAGACCAGTGTCTTTATTTTAGGAGATGTGATGATGACATGATTTATTTGTTGTTATATGTTGATGATATGTTGATTGCATCCCAGAGTATGGTCAAAATTAAGGAGTTGAAAGCGGAGCTCAGTAGAGAGTTTGATATGAAGGATTTGGGAAAGACACAAAGAATATTGGGTATGGAGATAAGCAGGGATAGGAAGCGGAGAGAGTTAAGGCTCACTCAGGCACAGTACATCAAGAAAGTCCTCGCTCTATTTGGGATGGAGAAAGCCAAACCAGTAGGCACTCCTTTAGGCTCTCATTTTAAGTTGTCGAACGACCATTCTCCTACATCGGAAGAAGATAAAAGGTATATGGCTAATATACCTTATTCTAGTGTTGTTGGTAGTATCATGTATGCGATGGTGTGCACGAGACCAGATTTGGCCCATGCAGTTGGTGTTGTCAGTCGATATATGTCTAACCCAGGCAAAGAACATTGGCAAGCAGTGAAGTGGATTCTTAGATATCTTAGAGGCACTTCTTCGGTGGGTTTGCTATATGGTGGAGTAGATGGTGACATCCTTCTTAGAGGATACTGTGATTCTGATTATGCTGGGGATAGAGATGCTAGAAGGTCAGTGTCGGGCTATGTTTTTACACTTGGCATAGGCTCAATTTCATGGAGATCAAAGCTGCAATCTATCGTAGCTTTGTCGACTACCGAAGCAGAGTTGATATCAATTGTGGAAGCAACAAAGGAAGGATTGTACTTACTTCAGTTATTGGATGATCTTTCAATGGGGCAGCGGACAGTGGAGCTATTTTCAGACAGTCAGAGTGCTATTCATCTTGTTGAGAATCAAGCCTATAGTTCACGGACAAAGCACATTGATGTTAGAGGTTTCTTTCTTATGCTTCAGGAAGAACGGAGCAAGATCAAATTATTGAAGGTGGGTACTTCGGATAATCCTTCAGATATGATGACCAAGTCACTTCCAAAGGACAAGTTTGAGCATTGCTCAAACTTGATCAGTTTGCTTCCTGTTACTTGAGCGCCATGGGGCGTTGGGCCCAACGACTTCTATGTTGATTGTTGAAGATGAGATGATGAAGAAAGACTGTCATATTTGAATCAAGGTGAAGTGTTGAAATTGATGATTCAAATATTTGTAGAGAAGGAAAGATTAATTGTCAATCATGTAATTGGCTCCTATATGGAATAACTTGGGCGCCAAGTTTACTTGGAGGTCAAGAAAACTTGGGTGCCAAGTTTACTTGGAAGTCAAGAAAACTTGGGTGCCAAGTTTACTTGGAGGTCAAGAAATCCCTCTATATAAATAAAGGTCATGTTATTGTATGAAGAAGGAAATCCACCATTAATCTTCTCTCTATT
Source organism: Allium sativum (assembly GCA_030737875.1). Taxonomy (NCBI): domain Eukaryota; kingdom Viridiplantae; phylum Streptophyta; class Magnoliopsida; order Asparagales; family Amaryllidaceae; genus Allium; species Allium sativum. Next base: position 81,178,911 of record CM060913.1, on the reverse strand, counting down.
GTAATCTTCCCCCTCTGTTATGTACTCATTTCTTCATTGAGAAATAAAAGTTGTTGGGTCTCTGTGGACGTAGGATATTCATATCCGAACCACGTTAAATCTTCTGTGTACTTTTTTGTTCTTTGTTTTTCATGAGATTTCATAATTATTTTTGTTATACTCCATTGGTATCTAAATAAACAATACTAGATCCTCATCAAAATTCCGCATAAAACACTACAGTGGGAACATTACAACCTCTGAAAAGCAAGTCGAACTAGACCACATCTATCAAATAGCACCAATGCCAGTCATAATATAGAATACCCCCATCGAACACCAATCCATGCTTAAACCTCCTGAAAAAGTCAGATGGCACTGAACAAGATTTCACCAGGCAATAACTAGGGACAAACTTGTCTGGGTACCTAGTGGCGCACATTATAAGAAAAGGAACAAGCGGGGAAGAAGCAAGACAAGACTACACTTTTAACGTTATGGTGTACAATGAAAATCAGGTTGGATGCCGCAATGGGCAGAGGATGGTTGGCAGGAGAAGTACAAGAATCTTGACTGAAACGAGGAGGGCATGGACAGAAAGATTGTAGGGCTATGGAGTTGCGGGCGTCAGATCTGAAATTAGGGATGGGGAAATGACTACGCTGGTAAAAGCAAGGAGGAGTTGAGGAGAGGGAAAAGATCATTGATTCAGTATGAGTGAGGAGGAAGACGTGTGGAAAGAAAGTGAATGTGAAGAAAGGAAGTGATTATCGCTTTGCCTTGTCGCCGTTAACAAGCATTTCCACGAACCCAACCCCCCTTCATATGAAAAAATTTGAAATTTATTATACAACATATGATGAATTTGACAAAATAAATATACTATAAATTATTACTGTTGTTGTTTATATATGATGTGTGTTATGTAACTTATATTTTTTGTTTAATAAAACAATAGTCTAATTTCTCTTACTACTACGAGTAAGTATTCTTGTTGAAATTGACATATTATAATCATTTTAGATGAATTAACAAATATTATTTAATATATTACTTTAATATATATATTTTTTGACATGGTCGACGGAGTTGAAAGTACCCCTAACTTTTACTTTTGTATATGTTAATTTTGAAATTATGTAACTGGTTAAATTATTTTTAATTAAGAGTAAATAATATGAAGAAATTGAGAAGGATTTTGCAAAAAGATTATAGAGATTTTGATCTGGAGTTATTTGGAGATTTTGATCTGGAGTTATTTTTAAGGGCCAAAATTCCATAGCGACTATTCTGAACTTTCAACTGGGCATAACTTTTTATTCCCACTATGAAATTTCAAAATTTTCGGATTTGTTGGAAAGATATTTTCAATTAGATTCTAATATTTTTAGTTTCGCCAAAATCCGGTTTATTTTGAATCACATACATTCATTTGAAATTTGAAATTTGAAATCGAATTTTCAAACTATCACGCCATTTTCAATTCCTTTTATAATTAAAAATAAATATTTATATTCTATCGACGATTCAAATAAATATATACGTTCTAATTTTATTCAAAAAAAATTTTCTCGTCGGCATTGTTTAAAATAATTCCTTTTAAATATTCAAAATTCATTAAAATAACCAAAATAAAAATTTTAAATTGGTTCGGATTTTCCGGGTTGTTACAATCTCCCTCACTTAAAATATTTTCGTCCTCGAAAAGGAACGGAGCTGAAAGTTGTTTAACTAACCAATTCAACTTTCATTGTTTTCATTATGGCTTAATTTCTTCAACTTTTCAGTTTCTAATAACTTTCAAATTCTTCAAAATTTTGGCTAACACCCTAAATTTTTGAAAAATTTCGCAATAACCTCCTCTGTACGGGAGCACCGGGAAAACCCGAAATTGCCATACAGGCCTTTCCAATCCAAAAAGAAAAATAAATAGCCAATCGGCTCATAAAATCATTTAAAACCCCAAGAAATTAGTAAACATGTACCTATTTGTTGGGCAAACAATTTTATTCTTCTGCTCTAGCCTCTTTGCAATGACATGTTCAATGGATACACATGTATATGCATGCAATTTCAAACAGTTTTCAACACAGTTCAATATTTGGTACCATTTGGCCCAAGTTTACCTTTCTTTCACATAATGGTTTAAATGAATAATCATACAACACAATCATCAGTCAATTAGTTGATTAGCTTTTCAAATTTATAACTCTGATACCTAGTCCAAAAATCAGATTTTTGATGCTAAATCACAATAATAAGCCCTATCTAGTTTTGGTTCTCACACCAGTCAATTGGAATCATATGCAAATCCTACCTTCTAAACTCGAACACAAATGCTGATGACGCTGCGGCATCATCAGAATCATCTCTAGGCAACTAGAGTGTGATTCTATATCTATCCAGTATATTAAAACTTCGAATACACGTTTGCAAGGCGTATATGGAAAATCTTTATATATTGGATTGTCCAAATCAATTTAAAATAAATATTCAAATATGTATAATACGATTTAAATTTTCAAAACAAAATTTTGTTTTCATTTAAAAAAATACCCTTCACACTCGTTCTAGGATACTACTGATCCTATCTCTAATGAGTCATTCTCACACTACAAGAGAAGGTGTAGTTGGTGTCGATCCCTTGCGACGGCTAGTGACGGTTAAAAAAAGCGGCCCTCGCCAGCCGTCGCCCAAAAAATGATATACAACGGGCCTACGGTAAAGATCGATCATTCCACTTTTCCCCCCAAAAATTAAACCCTCCGACTGAAAATTAAAAACCCCCACCACCGACGCCGAACCGAGCTCCGCCGCTGACCGCCACTGACCAATGCTACCCCCCTCTCCAGCCGTCACTCCTCCTCTCCAGCCGTCACTCCTCTTCAATTCTATGTTTGATTTCTAACCTAATTTCCTAATTTAATTAATTAATAGTTAGTTAAATGTATATGTTGTGTGAGTATATCATGATTGTTGAATTATTTTTGATTTAGTTATGATTAAAAACCCTTAAATGTGAATTTAGTTGTTTATTGGTGAATATTGTATGTTAGTTGATTTTGTGCGTGAACGTTGTATGTTACTTGATGTGACGACCCAAACTTCCCAGTAAAGGAAAGCCTAAATTGCTTTGAGAACAATACACATCAGAACGTAAACTGAGAAACATTTTATTGCTGATTACAACAATTACATCAGATTACAATAATATAACAGAGTATGAAAATATGCTACACAAAGAAATACATTAATATCAGAGTTTTAAATTACATTTAAATAGCAGCGGAAAAATAATACAAATATACAACTGGAAGAAATACACGGATACAGAGCTTTTCGAATACTGATTCAGATGTAAGCCAGGATCCTGTAAATATATCTGCAAAAAGCTACTCGACTGCCCGTGTGGAAAATAAGGGCACCCGAGTTTGCCAGTGAAACAAACTACAGGTCAGTCATGGGACTGGTATGAGAAACCATAACTTAACTATCTATAATAAGGCTAATCACAGGACCACGCCGCTAGCGCGGAACGGGTTTACTCCATTGGATTGAAAGTGCATAAATTAAAGTAAATCGTTAAACAACGCAATGCTTTTTTTTTGAAAAATGAAACCATTATAAGACCCAAGTCACATCACACAATGCAACGCAAACCAGAGGATATGGTTTTACCTTATAATGGTCAAAAGATGCTTAATACGATAAAAATGGATTTAATACTAGTGTGTATATGTTCTAATAAAAACATTTCAATCATAATGTTTCAATCATAGACGGCATGGGTACCATATATCATGTCGCCATACTAGTTCTATAATCAAAACCGCAAGGTCGTATTGGAAATTGGATTTTCCATCATGAGTCGAAGCTAGGGGCAAGCTCCTCTCTGATTCGAGACACTCTAGCAAATGCCTCAGGATCCCCCGCAGTGAACCCTTGGATGCGGTAGGGCCGGTCCCCGCCTATCGGCAGTGGATTGGTTATGCCTGAACACACGTTTCCCGGTTCCTTTGAACCTAAAATATGACCACTATCGGCCTATAAAAATCCGAGGCGCCTCAAAATCCATCATCCACATAAGTAAAAATGTCGGGCCTTGTCAAAACCCTAACTCCACTTCTAGCTAGAAAGAAACGTATGCACTCCCCCACGGTCCATATCCCGTTTTTGACTCATACCGGGGCGTGAGGCTCGCGAAGTCACGATATACACAAAGCTATGTCGTAATCGGCTATGCTTTGATCATCCCACAAGGCCCTGCTTTTCAACAAAATCCTTGATCATTTGCATCTAGGCGTGCCACATTAACAATTCACGCCATGCGATTAATCACTATTAATATATACCAGGGTGTTAAATAGAGAATAAATTCTCCACCACCAAACAGACATACATTAATAGAAATCGATTTAATTCACATGGAACGAAATCCAATGTCGGACACGCATCCATTTACTAGCTTATGCTCTGGGTCTGAGCGAAAACCAAATCCGAACAATCAACAATAGTCCGAACGACCACCACTGAGGCCCCTTCAAGGTAGCTACTCCTATCAGGGTCTCTGTAGCAACACATCCATTCGATGTGAAGATCGTCGGTCTTCAACCACCGTCTTCATCTTCGACTCTTCATCGTCGTAGAAATTATTCGGAATGGGTTAAACCCGGTCTTTCCAAATAACTCACGTATTTTTTTTATAGTTAAAAATCAAGTATTATAAAAACACATCCAACGTCTCATTCCAATTCAGAATTATTCTTCTAATGAATTATTCATATTATCTTATCAAAGATAGATTCTTTAAATTTATCCTTAAATCTTTCTTTTAAATATTTATTTAAAACACAATTTGGTTTCAAATATCAAAAACCATTATTTAATGATTATTTAAATTTAAGAAATTAATCTTATTCTTAACTGGGTTAAAGAACTAATGTCATTTAAAACATAGTTCACGGTAAACCCAAAGTCATCTTCCATAAAATATGGAATCTTCACAGAAATCAAATCAATATATAATCGTTATAAATTTCTGTATCCGACCAGTAATATAAATGGAATAATGGAAAAGCCTCTTAAATTCCATATGTAGTATCGGGTTTCTTCTACAGAAGCTTATCTCGGTTATTATTAATTCGAATTCCATTCAATTCCAATTTAATATATTAAATTGGAAAACTTAACTTTTGAAAAATTCCCATTTAAATCTTAATAAAAGATTTATAAATTCCAAATCATATTTTCACTGTCAGTTGGGTTAAAGAACACATGTCACTTAAAAACACAGTTCACAATAAACCCAACTCATATTTCTTCTTATTTCAATTATTGAATATAATTGAAAACTTTTTAATAATCTTAATTAAAAGATTATTCTTTTCATAAGGGGTTTAAATTTAAGACACTATTCATGAAAAAACCAAAATCCAATATATTTAATTTAATTCCAATTAAATATTATCAAATTGGAAAACCTCATTAAATCTAAATTTAATGATTTATCCTAGTTATTAACTAGTTCATATCAATAAATATATTTTCCTAAAATATATTCTTTTTTCTAAGATATTTTCTAAAATATACTTTTTCTAGAATATTCTTTATTGGAATGTGACTCAATCAACAACCATATATTGCATAAAATCAACAATCAAGATGAATAATTATCAAACATCCAAATAACAGCCAAAGTGGATTCTACACTAAACATTGGCATTAGTGTAGACCAAATATCATCCCAACACCCGTGTGGGGTTTCATCCAACAATCAAATATTAAATTATTTGTGAACTTGGGGGATGTGTGAAAAATGATCGTCCCAATCACATAAACAAGTCGGGTAACTTGTAAATGGAAGTGTAGTATTCCAGCATCATAAACATGTATACATAATGATGAATCAGTTCATATATAATAACAACGTAAGTTCTCATGTTAACATAATTTATCAAAACAATGAATCCTTTCTACTCATTCATTTACATTAAAAATGTGAATTCTGATGTTGACTCACCTACAATGAAGTATGATCTTTTCATTTTACATAAAAATGATATTCTTTTTACATTGTATAAAATGAAATCTTTATATTACATTAAAATGTAATTATTTAATCTTATCATTTTTATAACAACTAAAGTGTCGATAAAAAATATACTTTTTGATTTCATGTTTTATTTGCAATAGAGAATGCAAATAAAAATATAACTTCTTATTTAATGCTTTATTTTCAAAAGAGAATTCAAATAAAGATTCAGCTTTTTATGTTTATTTACATCGAGGGATGTAACCTTTTTATTTCTAGTTTTATTTGCAACAACGATTGCAAATAAAAAGGATAACTTTTAAATTTAAAGTTTTGTTCACATCTAGAGTTGCAAACAAAATGCATCTTTTTCCTACGGTGTTTATTTGCCTCTAAATATGCAAATAAAAATATAATCTTTTAACTACGATGTTTATTGGCATCTAAATATGCAAATAAAAATATAACCTTTTTACTATGATGTTTATTTGCATCTAAATATGCAAATAAAAAGAATATATAATCTTTATTAAATGTTTGTTTGCAACTAAATTTGCAAACAAAAATGTACATTTCTATTTCTAACTAAAATACAAAATAAAAATGTAATATTTGTTTGCATCTAAAATTACAAACAAAATGTAGCTCTTTAAATCATATTTTGTTTCACTAGTGTAAATTGACAAAAGTGAAAAATTGGTTTTCAACTAGTATAAGTTGACCAAAGTGAGTAATCGGTTTGAACTAATGTAGATTGACAAAAGTGATTATTTTGTAATAACTAAAGTAAATCGACAAAAGTGTATATTTGGTGTTTCAAATCTAATATAACATAAAGATGCTATATTTCGTTTCATTCTTTTAAATTTTGACAAAAATGAGTATTTTTATCTACTTCTACTTTAAAAAAAAAAGAATGTTTAGCTGTTCATTCTTTTATAATGACAAAAAATGAACCTTTCTAATTCACTCATTTATAATGGCTAAAATGAACATTTTCAATTCATTCCCTTAAAGTGACAAGAATGTATATTATTATTTTAATAACTATATTTTGACAAAACCATGTTTGATACAACCAATAAAAAGGAATAGTTTTGTTATACTAATTTTAAACGAACCATATGTTAATATAAACAATATAATGACCATGTTGTTGATATTCTAATTTTTACCAAAACTATGGCTTAGTGTAAACCATAAAAAAATGAACCTTTTTATTGTAATCTAACTTTGACACAACTAGAATGGCAAATGAAAGAACAAATTTTATTTTTAATGCATATTTGCGCTAGTGAATGCAAATAAAAGAACAAATTCTATTTTCAATATAAATTTGCATTTGTGAATACAAATAGAAGAACAAATTCCATTTTTAGTGAATGTTTGCATTAGTAAATGCAAATAGAAGGGTAAACTTTATTTTCAATTTATATTTGCATTAGTGAATGTAAATAAAAGAACACACTTTATTTTAAATGAATATTTACATTTTTGAATGCAAATAAAGGTCAAATTTTATTTTTAATGTATACTTGCATTAGTGTATGCAAATAAAAGAACCAATTTATTTTCAATATATATTTGCTTCTCAAATCAAGTTTGACCAAAAATGTATTTTTATTTCTCTAATTCAAATTTGACAAAATAGGTTATCCTTTTTACTAATCAACTTTTTGACAAAAATGTATCTTTTATTCACCAAACATGTTTTGACCAAAAATGCCTATTTAAATTCACTAATCAACTCTTGACAAGAATGTTGTTCTTTTTTCACTAATGTGACATCTATATAAAAATGTTGTTTTTATTTTCTAACAAGCTTCTAATAAAAAAATGACATTTTTGATTTTCATAACACATCTTCTAAAAATGTTGTTTTTATTACATTAACCATTCTTTGCCAAAAATGCTAAACATATTTCAACAGAAATGATTCCACTTGTTCAACTAATTCCATTCAACAAAAATGTAAATTTTTGTTTGATCTATTTCTGTTCTACAAAAATGTGAATCTTCGTTATATAAACAAAGCTTTTATGCAAATCAAATGTAAATCTAATTTTAACCAAACGCATAAATCACAATCCACAAAATCAACAAGCAACAATTACCACATCATACAACATAGATATGAATTTGATTCACATACAAACATGAAATTTAAATAACGAAATATAATTAAATTTTAATTATTTTTAAATATAGAAATCTCACCGAGCCTTTATGCCTTCTGGATTTTCTGTTCTCAACTAGATCATGTTCAAAATTTTCTGAATTTCCAATGTACTCATTTTCAGATCTGGTTAACTGCATGCTGTAGAGCTCGGAAATACGAATCCAACGCATTTTGAATCGTTCAATTTTGACTTTGTTAACGCTTTAATCCCTCTCTCTTCGTTACTCCCTGATATAGGAACCGAACCCATCATCGTCGACATTTAGGGTTCCTGTCCGCTCCTTCATCGTGCCACCTGCCATCGATCCGGAACCGCCCCTCCAAGCGCCGCCGAGACACGCCCCATCACCAGCAGTTGCCGCCCCTTCGGTGGGCCCCTCCGACCAGAAAACACGCCTAAAGTCCACGGCTTTCACCCCTAAATCCGAGCACCACAACCCCTTATAGTCGATCATGACCATATGGAAAGAAAGATCGCAGAGAGCACTTGGATCCTCACTTTGATTTCTTGTTTGAATTTGGTTTGGATTTGTATATTTTAATGGGTTAAAATCGATGAATATTGGCCATTGAAAAGGGAGGCTGGCGGCTACATTCTTGGATAAGGGTTTAGTTAGGTTACACTGTATTTGTACGGTATTTATACGTGTATTGTTTATTTTATTTATTTATTTAATCATTAATTCAAAGAAAAAGCCCGTTACTCTATACGAACTCCAAATCAAACCCAACGAGTGTCGCCCCTAGCTAATAACCCCCATCCCGGACACATTGGAATATGTTTCGTAACCCAATTCGGCTGTTACAATATGTTTTTCTTTAAGTTTAATTATAAATCATTTAATTATTAAATTTCAACGTACATTTTAAATTACCGGGGCTACATACTAACTCTAAAAATTACAGAAAAATTATTTGTAGTTATGTTTTGACGATACGGTTCTAACGAGACTAATTTCGTTGAATTCTGAGACTGTTTGAAAAATGGCCTTTTTTCAAGTCGATTAAATTTAACTTTAATTGAAAAAACACGTTTTCCTTTGCCACGCTCACATATTAATTCAAAAAATTATGAAAATTGAAACTTAGCAATAATTTGACATTCCAGTTCCAACAAAATTGGTTTCGTCGAAAACCGAGGTCGTTTGCAAAATGACTATTTTTAAGGGCTATATATTATATTAACATATATATAAATTCTACAGCGACTTTTCTAAATTTTAAACTGGGCATAACTTTTGATTTTTAAAACGAAATTTCAATTTTTTAGATTCGTTAGAAAGATATGATTAAACAGATTTAAATATTTCTGGTTTCGTTCAATTCTGATTTATTTTGAATCCTCTGCAGTCAGTCAAAGTTCAAATTCAAAATTTCAAACTGCAACGCTGTTTTAAACTCGTTTTATAATTAAATTGAATCTATTCGTTTTAAAATAAATTTTTAGTCGTTATTCTTTAAAATAGTTTATTTTAAACATTAAAATCGATTAAATTTTCTAAAATAAAAATTTTAAATTGGCCCCAAAATTCCGGGTCATTACAATCGCCCCCACTTAAAATCTTTTCGTCCTCGAAAAGGAACGTAGCTAAGAGTTTTTTAATTTAACTAACTCAACTTTAAGTTTTTATTTATTTGTTTCAATTGGTTAAATTAATAATCAAACATCACAACCAGCAATCGATTAGGTGATTAACTTTTCAAATATATATAGCTTTTATATATAGCCAAAAATCACATTTTGAGTGCAAATCACAGTTATGTGTACTGACTAAGTGTTGGTTCTCATACCAGTCAAATGGAAATATATAGGAATCCCACTTTCGAGACTCGAACATAAATACTGATGATGTCCGGACATCACCAGAATTATCCCCGGGCGTCTAGAGTGTGATTCTATATCTATCCAGTATATTAAAACTTCGAATATCCGTTAATTACTCGTATATTCGAAATCTTTATATACTCGATTGTCCACATTAAAATATAATATACTCAAATACGAATTTTTAGATAAAATTTCAAAACTAAATTTGTTTTTATTTTAAAGAAAATAATACTCTTCACACTCGTTCTTGGATACTACTGATCCTATCTCTAACGAGTTATTATTATTGGATATTGCTAATCCAATCTCTGATGAATTCTTTCGTTCGGTTCTAATGTGTTTTGTTCTCGAGCTCTGCATACCAAAGCTCTGATACCACATGTGACGACCCAAACTTCCCAGTAAAGGAAAGCCTGGATTGCTTTCAGAACAATACACATCAGAACGTAAACTGAGAAACATTTTATTGTTGATTACAACAATTACATCAGAGTACAAGAATATAACAGAGTATGAATATATGCTACACAAAGAAATACATTAATATCAGAGTTTTAAAACATTTAAATAGCAGCGGAAAAATAATACGAATGTACAACTGGAAGAAATACACGGATACAGAGCTTTTCGAATACTGCTTCAGCTGTAAGCCAGGATCTTGTAAATATATTTGCAAAAAACTACTCGACTGCCCATGTGGAAAATAAGGCACCCGAGTTTGCCAGTGAAACAAACTACAGATCAGGCATGGGACTTGTATGAGAAACCTTAACTTAACTATCTATAATAAGGCTAATCACAGGACCACGCCGCTAACGCGGAACGGGTTTACTCCATTGGATTGCCAGTGCATAAATTAAAGTAAATTGTTAAACAACGCAATGTTTTTTTTTTGAAAAATGAAACCATTATAAGACCCAAGTCCCATCACACAATGCAACGCAAACCGAAGGATAGGGTTTTACCTTATAATGGTCAAAAGATGCTTGATATGATAAAAATGGATTTAATACTAGTGTGTATATGTTCTAATAAAAACATTTCAATCATAATGTATCAATCATAGACGGCATGGGTACCATATATCATGTCGCCATACTAGTTCTACAATCAAAACCGCAAGTTCGTATTGGAAATTGGATTTTCCATCATGAGTCGAGGCTAGGGGCAAGCTCCTCTCCGATTCGAGACACTCTAGCAAATGCCTCAGGATCCCCCGCAGTGAACCCTTGGATGCGGTAGGGCCGGTCCCTGCCTATCGGCAGTGGATTGGTTATGCCTGAACATACGTTTCCCGGTTCCTTTGAACCTATAATATGACCACTACCGGCCTATAAAAATCCTAGGCGCCTCAAAATCCATCACCCACATAAGTAAAAATGTCGGGCCTTGTCAAAACCCTAACACCACTTCTAGCTAGAAAGAAACGTGTGCACTCCCTACGGTCCATATCCCGTTTTTGACTCATACCGGGGTGTGAGGCTCGCGAAGTCACGATATACACAAAGCTATGCCGTAATAGGCTATGCTTTGATCATCCCACAAGGCCCTGCTATTCAAAAAAAAGCCTTGATCATTTGCATCTAGGCGTGCCACATTGACAATTCACGCCATGCGATCAATCACTATTAATATATACCAGGGTGTTAAGTAGAGAATAAATCCTCCACCACCAAACAGACATACATTAATAGAAATCGATTTAATTCACATGGAACGAAATCCAATGTCAGACACGCATCCATTTACTAGCTTATGCTCTGGGTCTGAGCGAAAACCAAATCCGAACAATCAACAATAGTCCGGACGACCACCACTGAGGCCCCTTCAAGGTAGCTACTCCTATCAGGGTCTCTGTAGCAACACATCCATTCGATGTGAAGATCGTCAGTCTTCAATCACCGTCTTCATCTTCGACTCTTCATCGTCGTAGAAATTATTCGGAATGGGTTAATCCCAGTCTTTCTGAATTACTCACGTATTTTTTTATAATTAAAAATCAAGTATTATAAAAACACATCCAACGCCTCATTCCAATTCAGAATTATTCTTCTAATGAATTATTCATATTATCTTATCAAAGATAGATTCTTTAAATTTATCCTTAAATCTTTCTTTTAAAGATTTATTTAAAACACAATTTGGTTTTAAATATCAAAAACCATTATTCAATGATTATTTAAATTTAAGAAATTAATCTTATTCTTAACTGGGTTAAAGAACTAATGTCATTTAAAACATAGTTCACGGTAAACCAAAAGTCATCTTCCATAAAATATGGAATCTTCACAGAAATCAAATCAATATATATAATTGTTATAAATTTCTGTATCCGACCAATAATATAAATGGAATAACGGCAAAGCCTCTTAAATTCCATATGTAGTATCGGGTTTCTTCTACAGAAGCTTATCTCGGTTATTATTAATTTGAATTCCATTCAATTCCAATTTAATATATTAAATTGGAAAACTTAACTTTTGAAAAATTCCCATTTAAATCTTAATAAATGATTTATAAATTCCAAATCATATTTTCACTGTCAGTTGGGTTAATAAACACATGTCACTTAAAAACACAGTTCACAATAAACCCAACTCACATTTCTTCTTATTTCAATTATTGAATATAATTGAAAACTTTTTAATAATCTTAATTAAAAGATTATTCTTTTCATACGGGGTTTAAGAACAGTGTCATTTAAAACACTATTCAAGACAAACGCAAAATCCAATATATTTAATTTATTCCAATTAAATATTATCAAATTGGAAAACCTCATTAAATCTAAATTTAATGATTTATCCTAGTTATTAACTAGTTCATATCAATAAATATATTTTCGTAAAATATATTCTTTTTTCTAAGATATTTTCTAAAATATAATTTTTCTAGAATATTCTTTATTGGAATGTGACTCAATCAACAACAATATATTGCATGAAATCAACAATCAAGATGAATAATTATCAAACATCCAAATAACAGCCAAAGTGGATTCTACACTAAACATTGGGATTAGTGTAGACCAAATATCATCCCAACCCCCGTGTGGGGTTTCATCCAACAATCAAATATTAAATTATTTGTGCACTTGGGCGATGTGTGAAAAATTATCGTCTCAATCACATAAACAAGTCGGGTAACTTGTAAATGGAAGTGTAGTATTCCAGCATCATAAACATATATATATATATATACATATATATATATATATATATATATATATATATATATATATAATGATGAATCAGTTCATATATAATAACAACGTAAGTTCTCATGTTAACATAATTTATCAAAACAATAAATCCTTTCTACTGATTCATTTACATTAAAAATGTGAATTCTAATGTTGACTCACCTACAATGAAGTATGATCTTTTCATTTTACATAAAAATGATATTCTTTTTACATTGTATAAAATGAAATCTTTATATTACATTAAAAATGTAATTATTTAATCTTATCATTTTTATAACAACTAAAGTGTCGATAAAAATATACTTTTTGATTTCATGTTTTATTTGCAATAGAGAATGCAAATAAAAATATAACTTCTTATTTAATGCTTTATTTGCAAAAGAGAATCCAAATAAAGGTTCAGTTTTTTATGTTTATTTACATCGAGGGATGTAACTTTTTTATTTCTAGTTTTATTTGCAACAAGGATTGCAAATAAAAAGGATAACTTTTAAATTTAAAGTTTTGTTCACATCTAGAGTTGCAAACAAAATGCATATGTTTCCTACGGTGTTTATTTGCCTCTAAATATGCAAATAAAAATATAATCTTTTAACTACGATGTTTATTGGCATCTAAATATGCAAATAAAAATATAACCTTTTAACTACGATGTTTATTTGCATCTAAATATGCAAATAAAAAGAAAATATAACCTTTATTAAATGTTTGTTTGCAACTAAATTTGCAAACAAAAATGTACATTTCTATTTCTAACTAAAATACAAAATAAAAATGTAACATTTGTTTGCATCTAAAATTACAAACAAAATGTAGCTCTTTAAATCATATTTTGTTTCACTAGTGTAAATTGACAAAAGTGAAAAATTGGTTTTCAACTAGTATAAATTGACCAAAGTGAATAATCGGTTTCAACTAATGTAGATTGACAAAAGTGATTATTTTGTAATAACTAATGTAAATCGACAAAAGTGTATATTTGGTGTTTCAAATCTAATATAACATAAAGATGCTATATTTTGTTTCATTCTTTTAAATTTTATAAAAAATGAGTATTTTTGTCTACTTCTACTTAAAAAAAAAGAATGTTTAGCTGTTCATTCTTTTATAATGACAAAAATGAACCTTTCTAATTCACTCATTTATAATGGCTAAAATGAACATTTTCAATTCATTCCCTTAAAGTGACAGGAATGTATGTTATTATTTTAATAACTATATTTTGACAAAACCATGTTTGATACAACCAATAAAAAGGAATACTTTTGTTATACTAATTTTAAACGAACCATATGTTAATATAAACAATATAATGACCATGTTATTGATATTCTAATTTTTACCAAAACTATGGCTTAGTGTAAACCATAAAAAAAATGAACCTTTTTATTATAATCTAACTTTGACACAACTAGAATGGCAGATGAAAGAACAAATTCTACTTTTAATGCATATTTGCACTTGTGAATGCAAATAAAAGAACAAATTCTATTTTCAATATAAATTTGCATTTGTGAATACAAATAGAAGAACAAATTCCATTTTTAGTGAATATTTGCATTAGTAAATGCAAATAGAAGGGTAAGCTTTATTTTCAATTTATATTTGCACTAGTGAATGTAAATAAAAGAACACACTTTATTTTAAATGAATATTTACATTTGTGAATGCAAATAAAGGTCAAATTTTATTTTTAATGTATACTTGCATTAGTGTATGCAAATAAAAGAACCAATTTATTTTCAATATATATTTGCTTCTCAAATCAAGTTTGACCAAAAATGTATTTTTATTTCTCTAATTCAAATTTGACAAAATAGGTTATCCTTTGTACTAATCAACTTTTTGACAAAAATGTATCTTTTATTCACCAAACATGTTTTGACCAAAAATGCCTATTTAAATTCACTAATCAAGTCTTGACAAGAATGTTGTTCTTTTTTCAATAATGTGACATCTATATAAAAATGTTGTTTTTATTTTCTAACAAGCTTCTAATCAAAAAAATGTCATTTTTGATTTTCATAACACATCTTCTAAAAATCTTGTTTTTATTACATTAACCATTCTTTGCCAAAAATGCTAAATTTGTTTCAACAGAAATGATTCCACTTGTTCAACTAATTCCATTCAACAAAAATGTAAATTTTTGTTTGATCTATTTCTGTTCTACAAAAATGTGAATCTTCGTTATATAAACAAAGCTTTTGTGCAAATCAAATGTAAATCTAATTTTAACCAAACGCATAAATCACAATCCACAAAATCAACAAGCAACAATTACCACATCATACAACACAGATCTGAATTTGATTCACATACATACATGAAATTTAAATAACGAAATATAATTAAATTTTAATTATTTTTAAATATAGAAATCTCATCGAGACTTTATGCCTTCTGGATTTTCTGTTCTCAATTAGATCGTGTTCAAAATTTTCTGAATTTCCAATGTACTCATTTTCAGATCTGGTTAGCTTCATGCTGTAGAGCTCGGAAATACGAATCCAACGCATTTTGAATCGTTCAATTTCGACTTTGTTTAGGCTTTAATCCCTCTTTCTTCGTTACTCCCTGATACAGGAACCGAACCCATCATCGTCGACATTTAGGGTTCCCGTCCGCTCCTTCATCGTGCCACCTGCCATCGATCCGGAACCGCCCCTCCAAGCGCCGCCGAGACACGCTCCATCACCAGCAGTTGCCGCCCCTTCGGTGGGCCCCTCCGACCAGAAAACACGCCTAAAGCCCACGGCTTTCACCCCTAAATCCGAGCACCACAACCCCTTATAGTCGATCATGACCATACAGAAAGAAAGATCACAGAGAGCACTTGGATCCTCACTTTGATTTCTTGTTTGAATTTGGTTTGGATTTGTATATTTTAATGGGTTAAAATCAATGAATATTGGCCATTGAAAAGGGAGGCTGGCGGCTACGTTCTTGGATAAGGGTTTAGTTAGGTTACACCGTATTTGTATGGTATTTATACGTGTATTGTTTATTTTATTTATTTATTTAATCATTAATTCAAAGAAAAAGCCTGTTACTCTATACGAACTCCAAATCAAACCCAACGAGTGTCGCCCCTATCTAATAACCCCCATCCTGGACACACTGGAATATGTTTCGTAACCCAATTCGGCTGTTACAATATGTTTTTCTTTAAATTTAATTATAAATCATTTAATTATTAAATTTCAACGTACATTTTAAATTACCGGGGCTACATACTAACTCTAAAAATTACAGAAAAATTATTTGTAGTTATGTTTTGACGATACGATTCTAACGAGACTAATTTCGTTGAATTCTGAGACTGTTTGAAAAATGGTCTTTTTTCAAGTCGATTAAATTTGACTATAATTGACAAAACACGTTTTCCTTTGCCACGCTCACATATTAATTCGAAAAATTATGAAAATTGAACTTTAGCAATAATTTGACATTCCAGTTCCAAAAAAAGTGGTTTCGTCGAAAACCGAGGTTGTTTGCAAAATGACTATTTTTAAGGGCTATATATTATATTAACATATATATAAATTCTACAGCGACTTTTCTAAATTTTAAACTGGGCATAACTTTTGATTTTTAAAATGAAATTTCAATTTTTCAGATTCGTTAGAAAGATATGATTAAACAGATTTAAATATTTCTAGTTTCATTCAATTCTGATTTATTTTGAATCCTCTGCAGTCAGTCAAACTTCAAATTCAAAATTTCAAACTGCAGTGCTGTTTTTTAAACTCCTTTTATAATTAAATTGAATCTATTCGTTTTAAAATAAATTTTTAGTCGTTATTCTTTAAAATAGTTTATTTTAAACATTAAAATCGATTAAATTTTCTAAAATAAAATTTTTAAATTGGCCCCAAAAATCCGGGTCATTACACTTGATATGGGATTGGTATACCTGTTGTTGGATATGGGATTGGTATACATGTTGTTGGATATAGCTATTTAAAAGCGATGGTTTTGAAATTGTTGGGTTGTGACGTGAAATTTGGTGAATATTACTTATGGTTGGTTGTTGATTATGGTTGATTTTATTTGAAACCAAATAGGATTAGTTTGTGGAAAAAAAATTCGTCTGCGTACGAAATAGATTGTTGAAATCCCTCTTGTCAAAAGCTGCGAGGCTTTAAGGTAGCGCGAGGAGCTGTACATCGGGACGGTGCCGGTTTTAATTACTCTGTCGTTGTGCTGCCGAAATTTTCAGAAATATTCATGTGTTTGAATTATTTTCATATGTTGAAGTATATCCATGTGTTGATAATTTATTCATGATAGAAATAAATTGCTTAGATAATAAAAATCACATTTTTATTATGTATGAACCACTAAAAATATTCATGTGTTGAATAAATTCTTTGAACAATAAAAATCACATTTTTATTGTATGTATGAACCAGTAAAAATATTCGTGTGTTGAATAAATTCTTTAAACAATAAAAATCACATTTTTATTGTATGTATGAACCACTAAAAATATTCATGTGTTGAATAAATTCTTTAAACAATGAAAATCACATTTTTATTATATGTATGAACCACTAAAAATGTTCATGTGTTCAATAAATTCTTTGAACAATAAAAATCACATTTTTAATGTATGTATGAACCATTAAAAATATTCATGCGTTAAATAAATTCTTTGAACAATATATGTATGTGTTATCGAAATCAGTGACATATATTTTTGAATCAGGAAAAATGTCCAATTATTACATTAACCGTCGTTGGATGTATGAAGTTAGAATTGGAATGAAAGGCCCACTGAAAGAAGATTTCTATAATGGTGTAAATGAATTTGTTAGATTTGCAGTATCTAATAATCGAAATTACGAGGAGCTTCGTTGTCCGTGTAGTAAGTGTAAACTGATGAGGTTTCATAAACCAGACATCGTTAAAGTACATTTGTACAAATCAGGTTTTGTGCCAAATTATTATTTATGGGATCGTCATGGAGAACTTGTTGCGCCTACAGTAAATCCTGTAGCATCAGAGGTCGAATTAGTTATCACGAATCTAATAGAAGATATGGTGGAAGATGTAGCACGGTCAATGTTCCCTATCGGTCAGGTTGACGACGATGATGTCAATATTGAAGAAGAATCGAACACGGAAGCCAGAAAAATATATGATTTATTGGCTTCAGCTAAGCGACCATTGTGGAATGGTTGTGAAAGTGGAACTGAATTATCGGTAACCGCTGAGTACATCACCATGAAATCAAAATTTAACCTTACAGAAGTTGCATTTACAGCGATTGTATAAGCTGCGAAAAGATATATGCCACCCGATAATCTGATGTGCGATAGTCATTACAAAGTGAAAACACTAATGTCGGCTTTTGGTTTGCCGTACCAAAAAATAGATACTTGTGTTAAAGGTTGCATGTTGTATTGGAAAGATGATATTAATCTTAGAAACTATAAGAAATGTGGCGGGGAAAGGTATAAACCTAGAAAAAAAGAAAGGTAAGGAAGTTCCGTATACAAAAATGCATTATTTACCAATCATCCCTAGACTACAACGGTTATATGCATCCTCAGTCACTGCATGTCATATGCAATGGCATAGTGTGCGAACACAAGAAGATGGAACTTTGATACATCCATCGGATGGAGAAGCATGGAAACATTTTGATAGGACGTATCCAACATTTGCCGCAGAGAGCCGTAATGTCAGACTTGGTTTATGTATATATGAGTTTTCACCATTTTCTCAGTTTGGTAGTAAATATTCATCTTGGCCTATTATCGTTACTCTGTAATGGCGCGTTTTGTTAGCTGTCGAATAATTAATTTATTTAATTATTAAATATCGATTGGGCGATATCGATGACTTGAATTAAATAATATTGAATATTTAATTAAAATAAATAATATAATAATATATTATAATGTCGAAATAATCGGAAATCACCGAATTCACAATACTGTGTGAATTGGATCAGCTAAAATATTTAATTCAGTTTAGAATTGAATTTGAATAACGAATCGATTTAATAATCGACGTTAAAACGTATTAATTATATTATAATTAGAATAGAGCGCGTAACGACGCGGTAGTTCGCTATTTGGCGATTTAGACTTCAACTTAGTATACAGGATTCGTTTTAAGCCGGATTTCGGTGAAACAAGAAACGTGTGGAGCTGGTGGAGTATATTTTTCATATGGAAGAGAAAAATCGAGATTTCGTCGTGTAGATTTTGAGTTATGTCCAAATCAAATTTCAGAAAAGTCGCTGTAGAATTCCTTTATAATTTGCGACGCTTTATTTACGTTAAAAAAGGGTTTTTCAATATAACTAGATATGAGGCGTGAATTTAGACAAGGTTCTTTTGGGAAATAGTGATAATTTAATTTTTAGAATTTTACTGTAATTTTTAATTAATTAAATAAGCAACTTTTTATTTGGAGTATTTGACACCCTGTAATCAACATTTTGGGATTTCAAAATATGAGTTAATCTATCGGTATTTCTATATTTTTGAAATCGTGGTACCTTACTGGTCACGAAGGTATGTTTATCTCTGTCTATAGCAGTTCGTAAACAAACGAAATTTCACGAAAATGAAGTACCCTTGATAAGTAAATAGTAATGTAAATAAAAATATATTTATTTTGGCCATACATTTCTCATTTGGTACGTGGAGTGTTCATTAACACATGACTTACCTAACGCACTGGTAAGAATTCCAAGGTGTATATCAATACAATGTCGCACGCAGGATCTTCCTCTGGTTCAAGACATCAAAACCCAAGCACGTCCACTCGTTTTCTTCCACTATATATTGTCGCGTACCAACACGAGCACCCACTTCATTACGCCCTTCATCCAAACCATATGAAAATGGAACCCGAGATAAACCATGGCTTTTGAAATCATTGTGATTATACTCCACGAATATATATAAAAAGAACCAAGGAAGAACGATTCGCTACTGAATGGAGTACTACAGTGCATGGAGCCGCGTTGTTTGATGGAGTTAGAGGAATTTTCACAAAGGATAGCACGAGTTGGAGAGGAGAACATGCGGTGGTAGGGTGGTATACTGGAAGAGCTGGTATGTGAGGAAATATAAAGGAGAGAGAAAACGAGTTGAATATGGGGAGAAGGAGCGGTGTGTTTCAATGAAGCAGGAAAGGGAGGGAATATTGCTGGAAACATATGCGGTCACGGCAAAAGGCTTGGACGTGAGTAGCAGCGCCATTGATGATGGAGTCCGACCCTCCGGTGGTTGGAGACGGCAACGGGAAAGAGAAGTTTGAAGGAGTTTTGGGGGTTCGATTTTCCTGAAGGGTGCAGTTGGGTTTTATGTACAGGCACCGTGGGTTTTAGACGTGAGGAAGGAAGTGCTTTGGCACGTTAAACATGATTAAGGAGGGGTTTTAGTTGTTGAAGTTTTGGGAAGAAGAAAGTGATGGAGAATGAGGAAAGTGAAGCGTTGAAGTCAGATTAACTAATGGGGGTCTAAGCAAATGTTTGTACGGGTATGAACAGGGTGGAGTGGCCATGATATTTCAGGAAATTTTACTGGAGTCGAATAATATATGTTTTGGGGAAGATGGCTTCAAACGGGCTTGCGGTTCTAAGTCGCATAGTGGGCCATTTCTGAAGCCCAGAGTATGAAATAAGGAACTAAAATAAAGAAAATTAAATAAGAAAATAAAGAAGAAGAGAGAAACATCAAGGATGGCCGCCGGTTATATGGTTCATATGTACAGGTGAATGCACGGCGAACCGTCCACTGATTATTGCAAAGAATTTCCTGAATAGTGGGTAGGACATTGGGACGAAAATGAAAAGAATCTGACGAAACCAGATCCGTGGGATCGTATGGACGGCGACTACACAATGAAGCTGACTGGAAGTGGATTCGAGCCCGTTACAATTTATGGCGAAATAAATTGCCCGTCACAGTCAAATAACGCAAACCGTTATTTAACGATTAACGCGCCAATGTGAGTAAATCTCACAAACTCTAAACAGTTTTATTTTCACGTTGTATTCTTAGAACTGTTAAAATATTATCTGTTTGACTGGTTGACTGTGTGTTGACTGTTTGATTGAACTGCTAGTCAGTTAGTAGAGATTTTATATATATATTTACGTATATATATAAACCGTTAAATAGTCATATGTTGATTCTGCTATCAGAATATTTCACAGTAAAGTGAAATCGATGTTGTTGTATTGTCTAACATCTGTGGTGCAGGGAAACAGGTTGGAGGAATCCAACTGGATTCCTCAACATTTATTTTACTGTAATTTTTATATTGTGATATATAATGTGATGTATATAATCTGTGTGATTATGTGTGGTGGGACGATATTTATCGTTGTTATATGGTGTGTTAAATACCATGAGAAATACCAGAATGTAGGAGAGGGGTTTTCAAAGTATATTTTGAAAATAGTTTATTTATATAAAATCAAGGGATTATATATATATATATAAGAAAAAGGATTCTGAATATAAAGGAATATAGTTGGTAAAACAAATATAAAAGAATTATATTTGTAAATCAAATGCAAGGGGATATATATGTTAATCGAATATAAGGGGATATATTTGTTAATCAAAATATAAAGGAATTATATTCGTTAAAAGAAATATAAAGGATATTTATTTAGAGATTTAATAAATAGGATTAAACTAAAGGAGATATTTATTTGTTAAATAAATAGGAGTTAACTAAGTGAATCGGTTAGAGTTAATCAATGTGAATTAGTTGAGTTAAACTAAGTGAATCGGTTAGAGTTAATCAATGTGAATTAGTTGAGTTAAGCTAAGTGAATCGGTTAGAGTTAATCAATGTGAATTAGTTAAGTTAAACTAAGTGGTTAATCGATGTGAATTAGTTAAGTTAAACTAAGGGGTTAATCGAGGTGAATTAGTTAAGTTAACTAAGTGGTTAATCGAAGTGAATTAGTTGAGTTAAACTAAGTGAATTGGTTAGAGTTAATCAACGTGAATTAGCTAAGTTAAACTAAGTGGATAAGTTCAGTTAATCGAGACGAGTTAACCAGTTAGGTTAAACCATTTGAGTTAATCAGTTAGAATTGACCAGTTAGAGTTAACCAGTTAGAGTTAACCAGTTAGGTTAAACCATTTGAGTTAACCAGTTAGGTTAAACCATTTGAGTTAACCAATTAAAGTTTACCAGTTAAAGATAAACAGTTAGAGTTGACCAGTTAAAGTTGACCAGTTAAAGTTGACCAGTTAGAGTTGATCAGTTGGAGTTACTCAGTTAGAGTTGACCAGTTAGAGTTGACCAGTTAGAGATATCCAAGTGGAGTTAATCGAGTAGAGTTGCCGAATATCACTGATTCGAAGTAGAGTTATCGAATATAGTATATTCGAGGGAAGAGTAATCGAATATGGTTTATTCGAGTGGAGAAATAAAATGTTATTCATTTGAGAAGAGTTACCGAATATTATTTATTCGAAGAATAGTTATCGAATATTGGTTATTCGAAGTTAGTTAATCCAAAGGAGTTATTCGAAGTTAGTTAATCCAAAGGAGTTATTCGAAGTTAGTTAATCCAAAGGAGTTATTCGAAGTTAGCTAATCCAAAGGAGTTATTCGAAGTTAGTTAATCCAAAGGAGTTAGACGAAGAGTTAATCGAATATAGTTATTCGAAAGAAAGTGTTAATCGAATATAGTTTATTCGAGTAAAGTTAAAAGAGTTAATCGAATATAGTTATTCGAAAGAAGGTGTTAATCGAATATAGTTATTCGAGTAAAGTTAAAAGAGTTAATCGAATTTAGTTATTCGAAATGAGTTATTCGAATTAGATATTTGAATAGAGTTAAACACATTAGAGTGATTCGAATTACTTATTCAAATAGAGTTAAACACGTAAGAGTTAATTGAATATTAGTTATTCAATTAGAGTTAAATCGAATTTAGTTATTCGAAAGGAGTTAATCAATTTGAGTTAAGTTAATCGATTTGAATTAAGTTGAATCGAAATGGAGTAAATCGATTAGAATTATGTTAATCGAGTTAGAGTAAATCGAATATTGGTTATTCGAAGGTAAGTTATTCGAATTAGTTATTCGAAGGAGTTAATCAAATGAGTTGACCCAAAGGAGTAAGTCGAATATTAGTTATTCGAAAAGAGTTAAAGGAGTTTTCGATTTTAGTTTGATCGAAAGGAGTTCTCGATTAGTAAATCGAAAGGAGATTTTCGAATATAGCATATTCGAAAGAAAGAGATCGAATATTGTTTATTCGAAAGAGAGAGATTTCGAATATGAGTTATTCGAAGAGAGATAATCGAATATAGGTTATTCGAAGAAGAGTTAATCAAATAGAGATTACTCGAAAGAGAGTTATACGTCGAATTCGATTATAGCGAATTCAGGGAAAGTACTATTTACTTTCCAGGGTTTAAATCAAGATTTAGTTATTTGATTTAGAAATTAGGTGTCTGTTAAATTATTCGAGTTAGGAAATAAAATTATAATTTAGGAGATATTGCAGAAGTAGGAATTATAACGTTATAGTTATAATCAAACGCTGTCATATAAGAAGTAGATTCGTAACCTGAATCCGAGAATTTGCGTAAACAGATGATTGGGAAAAGTGAGTGACGAGCTTCATCTATTTCACAGTAAAGGACGTTGTTAAATTAAGGTCTGAGAGGTAATTATACCCCAACTTGATTGACTTCAGAATTGACAAAGGAATAGTTGTGGTTCGATAGAAAAGGTTGATTTGAAATATAGTTAAGTAATAAGCGATAAATGGATTAAGCGAAACGATGTTTTATACAACGTTCATTGGAAATCCGTAAATGAGTTTTGGGAACGTTTTCCAAATATAGTCAGATATGTTTTCTAAACATAGAAAATGAAATGTTTTCATGAGAAGAATTTAAGAAATAGAGTTAAGCAAATTCAGAAACTGACTGGAGAGGGTAAGTTGAACGGTTTTCTAAGTGACGATCTGATGTTGGTTTCGACCTTCCGGATTGATACTTAGAGAATTGTTCTTATACTAGTTACAGTTAGGGACTGATAGTTGCGAAATAATAGTGATGTGAAAATAAGCTATGGAAATGTTTCCCAATGATTAATAACATATATTTTCTAAATACATGAAATAAGGAAATATGAACATATATATATATATATATATATGTGTCTATATATATGTGTCTATGATGATTGATCGATCGAATTTCCATTTGGAAATAAGATCGTTGTTTGTACACCGACGTGTTTTCATTTGATAGTTGAATCACAGACTATCAAAGTTTTTACCATTTTAACGTTGTTAATATGGAGAGACCGGTTGGATTATTATCCAAAGAACCACTCTGTATTGGCATAAGCGTTGCGAGCAATATCTGCCAAAGATAAATTGAAGACGGAGTAAAGTGCAAGGGCTGTTGTATAAGTCTTAGATATCAGTGACTAAGATGGATATACTGAATAGTGCCTTCGGTTTGTCCAGTCCCAGGACAACGTATATGGAAGAAGGTCTGACAGAGTATATCCAATGGATCGCGTAAGTTGATCTGTTCAAACGTATTCACGTTTGGTGGCGGAGGAATTCGTTTCTCTTAGCTGTATACCCGTGTTATTTTTGGATAAGTCAATTTGTGATTTGGCGGGTATGACAATGTGGCATTCAAAGTGAATGATGATCAGATGTTCTGAAGATAGACGTAGCTTCTAGCCTCACACCGGGAAGTAACAAAAGTTGGGCTAGGCAGCATGGCTAGTTGGGTCATCCCCAAGCAGGGTGTATTGTCACCGATCTAGGGAATATTCATATTTATACTTCTTTTTGATTCTGTATCTTCGGATGACGGTTTGATGGCCTATAACCGTGGTTGCAATATATTCGCGACACTCAAGCTAAATGAGTGAGCGGTCATGTGTGGCCGGGTTGCAAGACGTTCTTGTTGAACCTTGAGTGTATCACCTCTAGAGTACACTATTCAGAAGGTGCTCCCATACCTTGTCTGTTGGAATCCAATCTTCAATAAGCGCCCTGCGGTTTATGATTTTATACTATGTATGTAGAACGTGAGATGCAAGCGTCTCTGCTAGATTGATACCTATTTGTACTTAGACATTATTATAATATCACAATGATATTGCTTGTCAAAGTTGTTTAGATACTCATAAGGAAAAACCCGTTCCGTATTCACGGCGTGGTCTTATGAGATATCATATACCTGTTCAATTATTTTAAACTGTTTTACTCATACCAGTCCCATGACTGACCCGGAGTTTACTTTGTTGTTTTCCCTAAACTCTTGGGTGCCTAAATTTGTACGGGCAGTCAAGTAGTCGGGATTTACAGATATACTTGGAGAGCTTGGAGCAGGAGGCTGCAAGATTTTATAGCTATAGTTATTTCCGCTGTGTTGTAAGTGTTGTACTCTGATAAGTGCTATTGTATATATATAACTGTTTACTTCAAAGTTATGTTATATATATTATATGTTATTCGTTCCGCTGTGAGATTCGTGTTACTCTGATGATTCTGATGTTCTTCTTCTTCTTCTATTCTATTAGTTCTATCTTTTCTTTCTCACCTTCTAAATTCTTTCACTAACGTCTCGGAATTTCCGACTCTCGAGGAGTCGGAAATTTCCAGCCGTTACAGTTGGTATCAGAGCTTAAGTTAAGTGATTACCTTGGCTCTGTGGCATGACTCGGTAGAGATAGGATTAGTAATATCCTAGATTGAGTTTGAGTGTATATATATGAGCGCGTAATTGTTATTCAATATAAAATGGTTTTATATTGTGGAGACTCATTGGTTGAGTGGCTTATGAATTCTGGTCGATCAGTTTGATCCACTGTATCGATAAGGGTTACTAAACACTCGAATACGAGGAACCGACATGGTATGTTTTGAAAGAGGGTAAATGAAATAATTTTTCCCCAAAATATATTTGTTTATAGAAGAAATATATATCTTGAAATTATTATAGTATATTGATTGTGTTGGTTGTTATTATAATCGAATAAGATTATAAAAGGGTGAAATGGTTATAAATGACCAATCAGAATTCATATGAATGTAATATATGAAATAGTTTGAATTAAATATGAATTTAAATCAGAATTTGGAAGTTAAAATAAGGAAATTTTAAGTTCCTCGGAGATTTTGAAATGTTTTCAAGTAGTGTGAAAAATATTTGAAATGTATTTCAAAATGAAAAGGTTTAAATTGATTTTGAAAAGAAATATACTATTAAACTCACTTGTATCACTGGAAAATAACCCTGATGAGTGTAGCTACATCATTAGCGTTCATTTCTGAGTTCTAAGTGACGGATTACTACCAAAGGTTTTGTTTTTGAATTGTTTTGAGAAAACAAGTTGTTTAGAAATTCAAAGGTTTTGAATTGGCATTATGATTTCAAATTGATTTGAAAGAAACCCAGGAACTTAAGTTCTGGAATTAAAATTTAACTAATGAAGTTAAATAAAATGAGATGGTAAAAAAATAAATTGAAATTTAACTTGAACCGAGTTAAATAAAATTGAATTGGATTAGAGATAATCTAGAATGGAACCAAATTGATAAGTCAATAATTTGGAATTTGATATTAGAGTTCGAATGAAATTCGATTTGGATTTGAGGATATAAACTGAGTGGAATGACCATGATATATGCAGAAGTGATAACAGATCAAAAGGATACAATGATACGACCGACAAAAAGGTACAAGTTAATATTATATATGAGTTTGGATTTTATGAGCCGAATTGGCAAGCCGCTTGGCTGTTTGATTTTCTTTTGGGTGGGAGATGGCCTAGAGAGGCGAGTTGTGGTTTTACCGATAGGGCTGTACAAAGGAGGTTATGGCAAAAAAATTCCTAAAATTTAAAGTGTTAGAAAATTTTCAGAATTTTTGAAAATTTTAATTAGTCGGAAGAATAAATATTTTAGTCGATATTAAGTGGTTTGGTTGAAATCAGAAATAAGGGGTAAACCAATCTTAGGAGTTCCAATATATAGGGTCAACCTCTAACTTAGCAATTTCGAGGACGAAATTATTTTAAGTGGGGAAGTCTGTAATGGCGCGTTTTGTTAGCTGTCGAATAATTAATTTATTTAATTATTAAATATCGATTGGGCGATATCGATGACTTAAATTAAATAATATTGAATATTTAATTAAAATAAATAATATAATAATATATTATAATGTCGAAATAATCGGAAATCACCGAATTCACAATACTGTGTGAATTGGATCAGCTAAAATATTTAATTCAGTTTAGAATTGAATTTGAATAACGAATCGATTTAATAATCGACGTTAAAACGTATTAATTATATTATAATTAGAATAGAGCGCGTAACGACGCGGCAGTTCGCTATTTGGCGATTTAGACTTCAACTTAGTATACAGGATTCGTTTTAAGCCGGATTTCGGTGAAACAAGAAACGTGTGGAGCTGGTGGAGTATATTTTTCATATGGAAGAGAAAAATCGAGATTTCGTCGTGTAGATTTTGAGTTATGTCCAAATCAAATTTCAGAAAAGTCGCTGTAGAATTCCTTTATAATTTGCGACGCTTTATTTACGTTAAAAAAGGGTTTTTCAATATAACTAGATATGAGGCGTGAATTTAGACAAGGTTCTTTTGGGAAATAGTGATAATTTAATTTTTAGAATTTTACTGTAATTTTTAATTAATTAAATAAGCAACTTTTTATTTGGAGTATTTGACACCCTGTAATCAACATTTTGGGATTTCAAAATATGAGTTAATCTACCGGTATTTCGATATTTTTGAAATCGTGGTACCTTACTGGTCACGAAGGTATGTTTATCTCTGTCTATAGCAGTTCGTAAACAAACGAAATTTCACGAAAATGAAGTACCCTTGATAAGTAAATAGTAATGTAAATAAAAATATATTTATTTTGGCCATACATTTCTCATTTGGTACGTGGAGTGTTCATTAACACATGACTTACCTAACGCACTGGTAAGAATTCCAAGGTGTATATCAATACAACGTCGCACGCAGGATGTTCCTCTGGTTCAAGACATCAAAACCCAAGCACGTCCACTCGTTTTCTTCCACTATATATTGTCGCGTACCAACACGAGCACCCACTTCATTACGCCCTTCATCCAAACCATATGAAAATGGAACCCGAGATAAACCATGGCTTTTGAAATCATTGTGATTATACTCCACGAATATATATAAAAAGAACCAAGGAAGAACGATTCGCTACTGAATGGAGTACTACAGTGCATGGAGCCGCGTTGTTTGATGGAGTTAGAGGAATTTTCACAAAGGATAGCACGAGTTGGAGAGGAGAACATGCGGTGGTAGGGTGGTATACTGGAAGAGCTGGTATGTGAGGAAATATAAAGGAGAGAGAAAACGAGTTGAATATGGGGAGAAGGAGCGGTGTGTTTCAATGAAGCAGGAAAGGGAGGGAATATTGCTGGAAACATATG
This sequence comes from Allium sativum, assembly GCA_030737875.1. Taxonomy (NCBI): domain Eukaryota; kingdom Viridiplantae; phylum Streptophyta; class Magnoliopsida; order Asparagales; family Amaryllidaceae; genus Allium; species Allium sativum. Next base: position 81,150,216 of record CM060913.1, on the reverse strand, counting down.
CGGTCACGGCAAAAGGCTTGGACGTGAGTAGCAGCGCCATTGATGATGGAGTCCGACCCTCCGGTGGTTGGAGACGGCAACGGGAAAGAGAAGTTTGAAGGAGTTTTGGGGGTTCGATTTTCCTGAAGGGTGCAGTTGGGTTTTATGTACAGGCACCGTGGGTTTTAGACGTGAGGAAGGAAGTGCTTTGGCACGTTAAACATGATTAAGGAGGGGTTTTAGTTGTTGAAGTTTTGGGAAGTAGAAAGTGATGGAGAATGAGGAAAGTGAAGCGTTGAAGTCAGATTAACTAATGGGGGTCTAAGCAAATGTTTGTACGGGTATGAACAGGGTGGAGTGGCCATGATATTTCAGGAAATTTTACTGGAGCCGAATAATATATGTTTTGGGGAAGATGGCTTCAAACGGGCTTGCGGTTCTAAGTCGCATAGTGGGCCGTTTCTGAAGCCCAGAGTATGAAATAAGGAACTAAAATAAAGAAAATTAAATAAGAAAATAAAGAAGAAGAGAGAAACATCAAGGATGGCCGCCGGTTATATGGTTCATATGTACAGGTGAATGCACGGCGAACCGTCCACTGATTATTGCAAAGAATTTCCTGAATAGTGGGTAGGACATTGGGACGAAAATGAAAAGAATCTGACGAAACCAGATCCGTGGGATCGTATGGACGGCGACTACACAATGAAGCTGGCTGGAAGTGGATTCGAGCCCATTACAATTTATAGCGAAATAAATTGCCCGTCGCAGTCAAATAACGCAAACCGTTATTTAACGATTAACGCGCCAATGTGAGTAAATCTCACAAACTCTAAACAGTTTTATTTTCACGTTGTATTCTTAGAACTGTTAAAATATTATCTGTTTGACTGGTTGACTGTGTGTTGACTGTTTGATTGAACTGCTAGTCAGTTAGTAGAGATTATATATATATATATATTTACGTATATATATAAACCGTTAAATAGTCATATGTTGATTCTGCTATCAGAATATTTCACAGTAAAGTGAAATCGATGTTGTTGTATTGTCTAACATCTGTGGTGCAGGGAAACAGGTTGGAGGAATCCAACTGGATTCCTCAACAGTTATTTTACTGTAATTTTTATATTGTGATATATAATGTGATGGATATAATCTGTGTGATTATGTGTGGTGGGACGATATTTATCGTTGTTATATGGTGTGTTAAATACCATGAGAAATACCAGAATGTAGGAGAGGGGTTTTCAAAGTACATTTTGAAAATAGTTTATTTATATAAAATCAAGGGATTTTATATATATATATATATGTATATATATATAAGAAAAAGGATTCTGAATATAAAGGAATATAGTTGGTAAAACAAATATAAAAGAATTATATTTGTAAATCAAATGCAAGGGGATATATATGTTAATCGAATATAAGGGGATATATTTGTTAATCAAAATATAAAGGAATTATATTCGTTAAAAGAAATATAAAGGATATTTATTTAGAGATTTAATAAATAGGATTAAACTAAAGGAGATATTTATTTGTTAAATAAATAGGAGTTAACTAAGTGAATCGGTTAGAGTTAATCAATGTGAATTAGTTGAGTTAAACTAAGTGAATCGGTTAGAGTTAATCAATGTGAATTAGTTGAGTTAAGCTAAGTGAATCGGTTAGAGTTAATCAATGTGAATTAGTTAAGTTAAACTAAGTGGTTAATCGATGTGAATTAGTTAAGTTAAACTAAGGGGTTAATCGAGGTGAATTAGTTAAGTTAACTAAGTGGTTAATCGAAGTGAATTAGTTGAGTTAAACTAAGTGAATTGGTTAGAGTTAATCAACGTGAATTAGCTAAGTTAAACTAAGTGGATTAGTTCAGTTAATCGAGACGAGTTAACCAGTTAGGTTAAACCATTTGAGTTAATCAGTTAGAATTGACCAGTTAGAGTTAACCAGTTAGAGTTAACCAGTTAGGTTAAACCATTTGAGTTAACCAGTTAGGTTAAACCATTTGAGTTAACCAATTAAAGTTTACCAGTTAAAGATAAACAGTTAGAGTTGACCAGTTAAAGTTGACCAGTTAAAGTTGACCAGTTAGAGTTGATCAGTTAGAGTTACTCAGTTAGAGTTGACCAGTTAGAGTTGACCAGTTATAGATATCCAAGTGGAGTTAATCGAGTAGAGTTGCCGAATATCACTGATTCGAAGTAGAGTTATCGAATATAGTATATTTGAGGGAAGAGTAATCGAATATGGTTTATTCGAGTGGAGAAATCAAATGTTATTCATTTGAGAAGAGTTACCGAATATTATTTATTCGAAGAATAGTTATCGAATATTGGTTATTCGAAGTTAGTTAATCCAAAGGAGTTATTCGAAGTTAGTTAATCCAAAGGAGTTATTCGAAGTTAGTTAATCCAAAGGAGTTATTCGAAGTTAGCTAATCCAAAGGAGTTATTCGAAGTTAGTTAATCCAAAGGAGTTAGACGAAGAGTTAATCGAATATAGTTATTCGGAAGAAAGTGTTAATCGAATATAGTTTATTCGAGTAAAGTTAAAAGAGTTAATCGAATATAGTTATTCGAAAGAAGGTGTTAATCGAATATAGTTATTCGAGTAAAGTTAAAAGAGTTAATCGAATTTAGTTATTCGAAATGAGTTATTCGAATTAGATATTTGAATAGAGTTAAACACATTAGAGTGATTCGAATTACTTATTCAAATAGAGTTAAACACGTAAGAGTTAATTGAATATTAGTTATTCAATTAGAGTTAAATCGATTTTAGTTATTCGAAAGGAGTTAATCAATTTGAGTTAAGTTAATCGATTTGAATTAAGTTGAATCGAAATGGAGTAAATCGATTAGAATTAAGTTAATCGAGTTAGAGTAAATCGAATATTGGTTATTCGAAGGTAAGTTATTCGAATTAGTTATTCGAAGGAGTTAATCAAATGAGTTGACCCAAAGGAGTAAGTCGAATATTAGTTATTCGAATAGAGTTAAAGGAGTTATCGATTTTAGTTTGATCGAAAGGAGTTATCGATTAGTAAATCGAAAGGAGATTTTCGAATATAGCATATTCGAAAGAAAGAGATCGAATATTGTTTATTCGAAAGAGAGAGATTTCGAATATGAGTTATTCGAAGAGAGATAATCGAATATAGGTTATTCGAAGAAGAGTTAATCAAATAGAGATTACTCGAAAGAGAGTTATACGTCGAATTCGATTATAGCGAATTCAGGGAAAGTACTATTTACTTTCCAGGGTTTAAATCAAGATTTAGTTATTTGATTTAGAAATTAGGTGTCTGTTAAATTATTCGAGTTAGGAAATAAAATTATAATTTAGGAGATATTGCAGAAGTAGGAATTATAACGTTATAGTTATAATCAAACGCTGTCATATAAGAAGTAGATTCGTAACCTGAATCCGAGAATTTGCGTAAACAGATGATTGGGAAAAGTGAGTGACGAGCTTCATCTATTTCACAGTAAAGGACGTTGTTAAATTAAGGTCTGAGAGGTAATTATACCCCAACTTGATTGACTTCAGAATTGACAAAGGAATAGTTGTGGTTCGATAGAAAAGGTTGATTTGAAATATAGTTAAGTAATAAGCGATAAATGGATTAAGCGAAACGATGTTTTATACAACGTTCATTGGAAATCCGTAAATGAGTTTTGGGAACGTTTTCCAAATATAGTCAGATATGTTTTCTAAACATAGAAAATGAAATGTTTTCATGAGAAGAATTTAAGAAATAGAGTTAAGCAAATTCAGAAACTGACTGGAGAGGGTAAGTTGAACGGTTTTCTAAGTGACGATCTGATGTTGGTTTCGACCTTCCGAATTGATACTTAGAGAATTGTTCTTATACTAGTTACAGTTAGGGACTGATAGTTGCGAAATAATAGTGATGTGAAAATAAGCTATGGAAATGTTTCCCAATGATTAATAACATATATTTTCTAAATACATGAAATAAGGAAATATGAACATATATATATATATATGTGTGTCTATATATATATGTGTCTATGATGATTGATCGATCGAATTTCCATTTGGAAATAAGATCGTTGTTTGTACACCGACGTGTTTTCATTTGATAGTTGAATCACAGACTATCAAAGTTTTTACCATTTTAACGTTGTTAATATGGAGAGACCGGTTGGATTATTATCCAAAGAACCACTCTGTATTGGCATAAGCGTTGCGAGCAATATCTGCCAAAGATAAATTGAAGACGGAGTAAAGTGCAAGGGCTGTTGTATAAGTCTTAGATATCAGTGACTAAGATGGATATACTGAATAGTGCCTTCGGTTTGTCCAGTCCCAGGACAACGTATATGGAAGAAGGTCTGACAGAGTATATCCAATGGATCGCGTAAGTTGATCTGTTCAAACGTATTCACGTTTGGTGGCGGAGGAATTCGTTTCTCTTAGCTGTATACCCGTGTTATTTTTGGATAAGTCAATTTGTGATTTGGCGGGTATGACAATGTGGCATTCAAAGTGAATGATGATCAGATGTTCTGAAGATAGACGTAGCTTCTAGCCTCACACCGGGAAGTAACAAAAGTTGGGCTAGGCAGCATGGCTAGTTGGGTCATCCCCAAGCAGGGTGTATTGTCACCGATCTAGGGAATATTCATATTTATACTTCTTTTTGATTCTGTATCTTCGGATGACGGTTTGATGGCCTATAACCGTGGTGGCAATAATTCGCGACACTCAAGCTAAATGAGTGAGCGGTCATGTGTGGCCGGGTTGCAAGACGTTCTTGTTGAACCCTGAGTGTATCACCTCTAGAGTACACTATTCAGAAGGTGCTCCCATACCTTGTCTGTTGGAATCCAATCTTCAATAAGCGCCCTGCGGTTTATGATTTTATACTATGTATGTAGAACGTGAGATGCAAGCGTCTCTGCTAGATTGATACCTATTTGTACTTAGACATTATTATAATATCACAATGATATTGCTTGTCAAAGTTGTTTAGATACTCATAAGGAAAAACCCGTTCCGTATTCACGGCGTGGTCTTATGAGATATCATATACCTGTTCAATTGTTTTAAACTGTTTTACTCATACCAGTCCCATGACTGACCCGGAGTTTACTTTGTTGTTTTCCCTAAACTCTTGGGTGCCTAAATTTGTACGGGCAGTCAAGTAGTCGGGATTTACAGATATACTTGGAGAGCTTGGAGCAGGAGGCTGCAAGATTTTATAGCTATAGTTATTTCCGCTGTGTTGTAAGTGTTGTACTCTGATAAGTGCTATTGTATATATATAACTGTTTACTTCAAAGTTATGTTATATATATTATATGTTATTCGTTCCGCTGTGAGATTCGTGTTACTCTGATGATTCTGATGTTCTTCTTCTTCTTCTATTCTATTAGTTCTATCTTTTCTTTCTCACCTTCTAAATTCTTTCACTAACGTCTCGGAATTTCCGACTCTCGAGGAGTCGGAAATTTCCAGCCGTTACATACTCCTTATAATTTACTTCTGTGGATGTGTATGAAAACTCCACATATGTTTCTCACTGTTGTCGTTCCTGGTCCTAATGATCCAAAACAAGGCATCGATGTTTATCTACAACCATTAATCGAAGAGTTGAAAAAACTATCGGATGATGGAGTTGAAACCTACGACATTTCAAAAAAAAAAAAAAGAATTTTCGTATGTTCGCTTGTTTGTTATGGACGATTAGTGATTTCCCTGCATATGGGATGCTTTCAGGTTGGAGTACCACCGGTCGTCTATCTTGTCCGTTATGCATGGAAGAATCACAAGCATTTTTCTTACGGTATGGAAGGAAGCATTCGTGGTTTGATTGTCACCGTTGTTTTCTGCATACCAATCATACTTTTAGAAGAGATAAAAAAAAAACTTTAAAGCTAACAGCGGAATGACGTTGCAAGCACCCAAAATTTGGACAAGTGAAGAAATATACGATATTGTAAAGGATTATCCGAAGATCCATGAGACGGGAGAGCAGACAGAAATTCCGGGTAAATCTGGCATTCATAATTGGTGTAAACAAAGCATATTCTGGGAGCTACCTTATTGGAAAGATCTCAAACTTCGACATAATATGGACGTTATGCACAATGAAAAAAATGTATTTGATAACGTGTTTAATACTGTTTTAAATGTCAAAGTAAAAACAAAGACGTGACATAGAAGAATATTGTAAACATCCAGAACTTCATATGAAGCCTAATGACAATAAAAAAAACAAAAGCGTGCTATGAACTAGACAACAAACAAATAAAACTTGTACTGAAATGGGTTGAGGGACTGAAATGTCCGGATGGGATTTCTTCTAATCTTCGTAGATGTGTTGACTATAAAAACAATAAACTGAGTGGGAAGAAAAGTCGTGGTTGCCATATCATGATGGAATATTTATTACCAGTGGTGTTCAAAAAATTATTGCTTGTAAAAGTGTGGGGTGTTTTAACAGAGTTAAGCTTATTCTGTAAACAGCTTTGTTCGACAACGTTAAAAATTGATTGTCTCCGTAAACATGAAGTAGAAATTCCGATATTGATTTGCAAATTAGAGAAAATCTTCCCTCCGGGATTTTTTAATGTAATGGAGCATTTACCTATTCATCTTCCATCTGAAGCTATTCTTCGAGGTCCAGTGCAATATGGATGGATGTATCCTTTTGAAAGGTAAAATTTATGCTTACAATTCAAAGTGACATTAGTGCATATAAATTGAATTAATTTTATTTTAGGTATATGAATCATCTAAAGAAAAAAGTACGTCAAAAAGCACGAGTTGAAGGTTCGATTTGCAAATCATATCTTGAAGAAGAAGCTTTGTTCTTTTTTTCTCATTACTTCAGTGATAATGTGAACCTATCATTTGTAAGTAGTCCTCGTAATGATGAAAACGTTCAACCTAATTTTTGTCCGACAATGTTATCTGTTTTTAGAAAACATGGTCGATCTTCTGGAAAATGTGTAGAAATATGGTTAGATGATAGAGATCACCATGTAGAACACACATATGTTCTTCTAAATTGTGCTGAAGTTGCACCATTTGTTAGGAACTAAATTTTTAACTTTATTACAGTTATGTGTACATAAATTGTTTGCTAGTAATAAAATCATTTATATTTGCAGTATTTACGAATCAGAAAATCCAAATGGCGATCTCAGTAAAGATTTTGCTAAATGGTTCTCGAAGTACGTTTTCGATCCAATAAACTGCGTCAATGATGAGGGTTTGCAACATCTTGTGCTTGGACCAAAAAGAAATGTTAAGACTTATCCAATATTCTTCGTCAATGGATTTAAATTCAACACCAAAGACCATGGTACTGACAGATTAACATATAACAGTGGTGTATTTGTCAAAGGTAGTGATGATCCCCAAGAGCACATAAAAGACTTTTATGGCGTCTTGACACAGATTTTAGAGTTGACATATTATGTACAACCCGTTGAAAAAGTTGTTCTATTCAAGTGCAGCTGGTTCAGCAATGTTCCTGGTACTGGAATCAACGTGCATAAAGATTACAAGCTTATAGAAATAAAGCACACATCGCATTACTATAAGTATGATCCTTTTGTATTGGCAAAGCAAGCATTACAAGTTTACTTTGCTCCATATCCGTCCTTAAAAAGAGATAAAGCAGATTGGTCTGCTGTAATTAAAACAAAGGCAAGATTTACCTTTGAAGGAATTGCTATTCTAGACGATGCAGCGTATCAAACGGATGCAAATCAAAACGATGAAATAATAATTGCTAATGATGTTAATTTAGAGTCTTTAAATGATGAATCAAATGAATAAATAGAAGCTTTTGAGAGTACAGAGGACAACGATATAGAGTATGAGACCGAGACTGAATCAGAAAATGAAGAAGAAGAATATTATTTGTATCGGTATGTTGTGAACTTATATGATGTGCTATGTTGTGAACTTATATGATGTGCTATTTTGTGAACTTATGTGATGTGCTATTTTGTGAACTTATATATGATGTGCTACGGTTATTTATTAGCTGGTTCTTCTTCTTTTATGTAAATGGGTCTTGTAGTTACATTTGATAATATATGTTGTATGAGTTTATTTGATAATGGATGTGCATAATGATGTATGAGTTGTTATTATACAAAATAATATGTTTGTGACAGATATGCCTCCTAGACGCCGACCTACCCATAGTTCAGAGGCATATGCGAGCGGTACAACACCGGATACACGTCCGGTCGTAGAGCTCGTGCCCAAGTCCGCAGGGAAAGTTTTTAATTTCGTAAATGCTTAGTATTCAAAAGTTATTAAATGCTAATATTGTACTTTCTGCAGGGGGTTTGATATTATTCCAGGAGAGCTTGTTTTACGTGTGTCTAGACAAGCATATGTCGCTAGATGGACAGAGGCGTGGCCTCACTGGGACGATATTCCTATGCAGATTAGGAATGTCATCCTCGTGGAGGTTCTTGTTAGTATAGATATATTTCTCATTTGCAAAATTATATAAAATATGTAATACAATTTGTTTGTTAATTTATAGTGTTCTGTACTTGTCCGGGATGTAGATATGGATGTTTTCCTCACTGCATGGAACCAGAAGATGAGGAAAAATTATTCAGGCAATGTATATAAGGCAAAAAAAGCGAAAGAGAGGCCTTAGTGGATGAGCGAGGAGGTCTACGCCGATTTCCAGAAATTGTGGGCCACGGAAGCTGCGAGGGTAAATTAGTTAATCTTGTTTTAAAATTATATTTTGTATATCCATTAATTAATCATATAATTAAATATACAGGAGCTTTCAGAGCGAAATAGAGCAAACAGTCTCAAAAATCCTGCTTTGCATCGGGTTGGATCTAAGTCCTTCTCCCAGCATCGTCGCGAATTGGTACGAACGATAAATTACATTTACAAATAGTTCTAAACTTTTTAAATCGTATTGATTAATTCCAAATATATATTTTATCATTTCAGATGTCGATGCTCCAACGGAAACCTACATTTGCTGAGGTATTTACACAGACTCATGCCGTCGAGCGGACAGATGAGGAGGGTAACACCTCATATACCTGGTCGAACCCTAAGTCCTGCAAAACTATGGTTAGCATTTGTAATAATTTGTATTTCACATTGTTGATTTGAATTGAGTATTTAATGTATTCCATAATTGTCTGCTATCGCAGGACAAATACAGGGTGGCCTTAGATGCTCGAGTGACGCAGTTAGGTCAAGAGCCGGACGTGGAGGAGTGCAATCGCATCTAGAACAGAATCATCGACCCTCCTACCAGGGGTAGACGCTACGGCTTCGGAAACATAGAGGTAAAGCATTTTATATCGACAACTCTATTACAATAATTGTATAAAGCATGTAAAGTGTATAAAAAAACTTTTGACAACGGTTTCTAACTTTTTTAATATAATTACAGATAGCGGGCACTTAGGCCTCTTATACGAGGCGTCAGGATGAGGAGGAGATCAACATGCTTCGACAACAGGTTGCAGCCTTAGAAGATTTTCAGAAGAACAAGCTCGAGACCGTGCTGGATGCGCGGATTGCTACATATCTTCAAGAGCATGGTGTGATGCCGCCGAGTGAGCCCGTGGAGGAGGACGATGAGGACGAGGAGGACGGTGAGACTGATGATGATGAGTAGGTAGGTACTTGTCTTTTTTTTATTTTGGACTTGTTTTATAAAGACAAACTAGTTGTTGGTGATGGACTTGAGATGTTTGTGGTATTTTGTGGAGACATGGTTTGTTTGATGGTATTTTGGACATGGTTTGTTTGATGTGGATATAGTGATGGTTTTTTGATAGTTTATCGTTTATATTTTTGTTTTTTGGACGTGTTGATGGTATGAGTTGATTTATAGTGTTGATGAGGTGATTGAATGTGAATTTGAGTTGATGGAATGTGAAATGAGTGTATATGAGTTGCCGATGAACTGCATTTTGAGTTTGTGTGGTTTGATGGCTTGTTAGCTGCTGAAATGCAAAAAAAAATTTACAGTTTGGCGACGGCTGGCCACGGCTGGTGACGGCGTTCTGGTCAAGTTTTGCGACGGCGGGCGACGGCTTAAGAGGGTTTTTTACCCAGTTTTGCCATGTAAGGCGACGGCTAGCAACGGCTTTGTTGCATGGAGTAGTCACGGTTGGCGACGGCCTGTTAGGGCCATTTGGTGACGGTTTATGACGGTTGTATGAATTATAGCCGTTTTGTCCACGTGGCAAACTTGTCGTCGATAGCCGTCGCTAAAGTGGTGTCCAAAGCCGTCGCCATAGCCGATGCTATTTACTTAGCGTCCACATTATTTGTGACGGCTTTTGGCAACGACTGGCGACGGCTTGCGACGGCTATTTGCCGTCGTTATTTGAGCCGTTTCTTGTAGTATCATTGGATATTACTAATCCAATCTCTGATGAATTCTTTCATTTGGTTCTGATATGTCTTGTTCTCCGAGCTCTGTAAACCAAAGCTCTGATACCAAAATGAAAGGACTCGAACTTCCCCGTGAAGGAAAGCCCGGATTGAGTTGAGAACGAGCCACATCAGAACATAAACAGAAGAATATTTCATTGCTTATTACAACAATTTCATCAGAATACAAGAATATACAGAGTATGTATTACATATTACACATTTACTAAATATCAGAGATTTACACAATACAATGCAGCGGAAAAATAATACAAAATAAAAATGAAAAGAATATATGGATACAGAGCTTTCCGAATATCATTCCAGCTGTAAACCAGGATACTGTGAATATAAATCTGCAAAACCAAAAATACTTGCTGCTCGTGTGGAAAATAGGGGCACCCAGAGTTTAGGTTAAAACAATAAACTCCAGGTCAGTCATGTGAATGGTGTGAGAACTAAAACAGTTATTTAAAACTTTGCTTTAAATCGGATATATCAAGGGACCACACCGTATAAAACGGTCCTCCCAAGAATACTGGTGCATATAACAAAACAACGCAATGCTTTTTGGAGAAATGAAGCTATTATAAGACCAGGTCCCATCACATAATGCAACGCAAGCCGGAGGATAGGGTTTTCCCTTATAATAGCCAAACATGCTTGGTACGTTAAAACAAATCATTCGATACTATTATAAGTGCATAGTGTATAAAACAATTTCAAATATAAATGTATCAATCCTAGATAGCATGGGTACCATATATCATGTCGCCAATACTAGGCTCTATAATCAAAACTGCAAATGTCACGTATTGGAAGTTGGATTTCCATCTGTGAACTTAGGCAAGAGATCGTCCTTACAGCTTCGAGACTCTCTAGCCCGACCTCAGGAACAGCCGCAACTGCACCTTGGATCGTCAGGGCCGGTCCACTCGATGTGGATTTTAATGCCTAAGCACTGCGTTTCCCCGCCCTATGGGGCGTAAATGAGCCAAATGACTCCATCGGCCCCGGATTGACCGATATAACTGAGGCGCCTCCTATCCATCATCCACATAAGTAAAATGCCAGGGCATGCAAAGCGCTGACACCACTCCTAGCTAGAAAGAAACGCATGTCCTCCCTGAAGTCCTCTCCCATTTCTGGTTCACACCGGGGTAGAAGGCTCGCGAATTAACACTATACAAAGCTATGCCACAAAGGCTGTGCTTTGATCATCAACCACAAGACTCTGCTTTGCAACAGAAGCCTTGACCATTTGCATCTCAGCATGCCACACAGGCAATTCACGCTATGCAACCGATGTCAATCAATCACACAGAATGAAATCCGATGTCAGACACACATCCATTTACAAGTTCGTTCTGGGTCTGAACGAAACCGGAGGCACCCTCCCCTATATGTCCAATACAGGGGAGAGGTCCTCGCATATCCGGTCGATCTCCAAGTACGTCTGGATGATCACCACTTATTACCTTGCCTTGGGTGTACAGCCCAATCAAGACATCAATATCATCCAAATGATGTGAAGACCTCCGGTCTTCGACCACCGTCTTCATCCTCGACATATCGTCGAATCAATTATTCAGAATGGGATAAACCCGGTCTTTCTGAATAACCCACGTATATAATAAACAAGTGCTACAAAAAATAAACATATGCCTTATTCCAATCCAGAATATTCCTTTATTCAAATATTCTTATACTTTGGGAAAGGTTTCCATTAATTTTATCAAAGACAAATTCTTTAAATTTATTCTTTAATCTTCCTTTGGATATCATTTCAATCTAATTAAAGATGCATTAAGACTCCACTTGGTTTTAACCTTCCCAAAAATCAATATTAACGATTGTTTAACTTGGGAAACCATATTCTGTCTTTAACTTGGTTAAAGAACCAATGTCATTTAAAACACGGTTCATGATAAACCCAAAATCACATTCCACTCTATTAGCTTTTAACCGTAAATTAGCAAGTGAACAATTCCCTAAGTATTAACCCCGAAGGCCGAAACCAACATCAGATCAATACCCAGAAAACCATTCAACTTAACTAATCTCCAGTTACTTTCTGATTTTCTTAACTCCGTTGGGCCTAAGAACAGTATTATTAAAGATACAATTCACGACAACCTAAAATCACATTCCATTAACAATGGAATCTTCACGGAAAACAAATTGATATATATAATCGTTATAAACTTCCATATCCAACCGATAATATAAATGGAATAACGAAAAGGCCTTTTAAATTCCAAATATATTAACCGTCTTCCTCTACAGAAGCTTACTTCGATTATTACCAAATCGAATTCCATTCAGTCCTAATTTAATATATTAAATTGGAAAACTTTACTTTGGAAAATCTCCTTTAAATCTTAACAAAAGACTTATAATTTCCAAATCCCATTTCACTGTAAATCGGGTTAAAGAACGAATGTCGCTAAAACACAGTTCACAACAAACCCAATCCACATCCCTTCAGTCTATAACCGTAAATTAGTAAGAGAACAATTCCCTAAGTATTAACCCCGAAGAACGTAACCGACATCAGATCAATACCCAAGAAACCATTCAACTTAGCTAATCTCCAGTCAGTTTATAATTTTCTTAACTCCATTGGGTTCAAGAATGGTATTATTAAAGATACCGTTACGACAAACCCAAAATCCAATTTGATATTAAATACAAGGCTCTGAGTAGAAAATATATCGGCTTATATTCAATATCAAATTCTGAAGTCAACAAATATCGTATTGGAAATAACGACATATATATATACATATATATATATATATATATATCTTCCAAATTTCCATAATAATATCTGTATAATCATGAAATTCAATATCGAACTATTCCGAAGACAATTTCGATTCAAATCCATTTCCAATTTATATATTGGAAATTCAGGTTATTTTTAAAACCATTTCGAAACCAATTTATTTATTTTAAAAATGATTGAATTATAATTCTAGTTCAAAACTAGTTCATTTTGATAAAAATCTATTTTTATCTTTTCAAATATGGAATTTTTTATCCCAATTCTTTCCAAATCACTTCTTCTGATTTTACACTAATTATTGATATTTTTAATAATTTTATCAAGGCCCGTACAATCAATTTCCATAAACGGCCATCGTACTGCAATTACAACGACCTTTTCCAAATTTTATTTGGACATAATTCCAAATCCAATCGTTAGATTTCAAATCTCTAATATTATTTAGAAAGCTTTTTTTGATACGAAACCAACGGTTCCGGTTTTAGGAGAATCCGACGGTCGGATCTCCCGTAATGTCCATTCGAAGTCAACGGTCGAAATTTGTGAACTACCGCGGCGCGGTGCGTTCTATTGAGGCCATTATATATTTATAATATATATATTATATATATTTCGTTGATTTCCTTTTAGAACGTATTTTATAAATCGTTTTAAATTCGTTTTCAAAACGATTTCAACTTCATATTCAATTTCAAATCAAAATTGAATATTCTATATCATAGATATATAAATGATAATATTTTCAAAACATTAATTTTTTTTGAAATAAATTCCTTTTCGATATTCATTATAAAAATGAATAAAATCGATATAAATATCGTTCATGTCAAAATGGTGTTAATCTAATCAACACGGCTTTATATATTTAATATATTCATGTACATCACAAATCGGACATCAAAATCAGATTTTGATCTGTTGCTGAATATTATTTGAAAATATTCGTTATTTTAAGATATTCGTTATTTTAAAATATTCATTCTTTCTGAACTGGAATCAGACACAGTCAATTACCATATAATGTGATTATATGGATTTCATACAACATGTATACAACAACAATCATACACAGTCAACCATCATCCAAAGTGCATTCTACACTGCATAAGCATTAAATATAAATATTCAATGCTTATACAGTCTGTCAATCAATCGATCGACATACAGCTAATTATTGGGACTAGTGTACATCATATATCATCCCAATACCTGTGTGGGGTTTCAATCAACAAATAATGAATTTTATTTGTGTTGTTGGGCGATGTGTAAAATTTATCGTCCCAATCAATATCAGTCAAATGTGTGTAATTTATTCCATTCCTATACACGTTAAAAATTATATTTTTAACTATAAAATATTTTATTTTCATTTGTGAATATTTTCTTTATCCATTCCACATTACAACCAATTTTTTCAACAACATACTATCAAACAAACAAGCCGTCTATGGTCTGTGGATGATGGGTGTCGGGTGCTGCTAAGCACCGTCTGCATCCTAGTATATATTTTAACTAGAAAATAAAATGAAAGTGAGAAGTTCTCACATTTGGGATACACTCCACCAGTTTTATTTTTGAATTCCTAAACAGTCGGGATTTGCTTGATATTCCAACGCAGTCTTCTCTATATTGTTCATGTTAAAAATCACATTTTTAGTACGATGTTTGTATACTTAAAAATCGCTATTTTTACTTTGCTACATATATGATAAAAACCACATTTTTATATTTCCTTCAAACTAATAAAAATCACATTTTTAATTCACTTCACATATAAAAATCCTATTTTTATCGAAGTAAAAATCATATTCTTACTTCACTAGTATATATATAAAAATCAATCCTTTATATAATAATAAAATTTATATTTTTACTTGACTAAAAGTCATATCTGTTCAAGGTTAAAAATCATATCTTTACAATGTTAAAAAAAAATCATATCTTCTTCTAACTGAAGATTATATTTTTATAATGCTAATATCTATATAAAGATCCAATTTTTTTTTATCATAACGCTATATATATATATATATATATATATAAGAATCTAATTTTTATCGCTACTATATATAAAAATCATATTGTTATCGATGTACGCATATAAAGAAAAAAAGAATCGCATTTTTATTTCCATGAATAAAATAAAAATTGAAATAAAACTCACAACAGGTAGTGGCGGCTGTTTGGAGCAGTGACGCTCGACGTTGGTGGCTCGGGAAGGTCGTCGTTTGCTTTGGACGCGTGGAAGATGCTAAAAATCGGATTTTTACTGGCAGCGGGCCCCACAGGCGGTGGCCATAGGCTGAGGAGGCGGCGCTGGTCGCTGGGAGGTGGCGGCTAGGGTTCAGGCGACGGCATTGGTGGTGCAGCGGGCTGGCGGCGGGATTTGGGGCATCTAGGGCTTTTGAACAAAGCTAGAGAGATGGGGGAAGGAAAGAGGGTGGCCGGCGGGGTTGGGGAAGCGGCGACACAGGTGGTGGGGTCCCCTGGCGACGGGCGAGGCGGTCAACTGCCTGGGGAGGGCGACGAGGTCGAGCACGACGGGGTGGGGGGGGGGAGTTTCTGATTTTGAACGGGGTTGACTTCTAATGGAGATAGGGGGGTTTATTGAAAATATATATAAGTTAATTATTTTAATTTCCAAAAGTAACTTTTTATTTCCAACTCCAAATCAAACCCACTGACTGTAGACCTAAGATAATTACCCCCATTCCGAACACAATGTGATATGTTTCGTAACCCAATTCGGCTGTTACGATCAGTTTTCATCAAATTTTAAATATACATTAGTAAATGTTGAATTTGAACGTACATTTTAATTTACCGGGGCCATATACTAATTCTAAAAATTCTAGAAAAATTATTTCTAGTTTGTATTGACGATACGGTCCTAACAAAACTAATTTCGTCAAATTTTGAGATCGTTTGAAAAATGGCCATTTTCTGGTCGACTCAAATTGACTAAAACTATCAAAACACGTTTTCCTGTGCCATGCTTGCATATTAATTCCAAAAATTATGAATTTTGGATTCTAGCAATAACTTGACATCCCGGATCCAACAAAAGTGGTTTCGTCGAAAACGGAGGTCGTTGCAAAATGGCTATTTTTAAGGGCCAAAATTCTATAGCGACTATTCTGAATTTTCAACTAGGCATAACTTTTTATTTCCGCTATGAAATTTCAAATTTTTAGGATTTGTTGAAAGATATTTTCAATTACATTCTAATATTTTTGGTTTCGCCAAAATCTGGTTTATTTTGAATCCTGTACATTCATTTGAAATCGAATTTTCAAATTACCGCGCCATTTTCAATTCCTTTTATAATTAAAAATAAATATTTATATTCTATCGATGATTCAAATAAATATATACGTTCTAGTTTTGTTCAAAAATAAATTTTTCATCGTCATTATTTAAAATAATTCTTTTAAATATTCAAAATTCATTAAAATAACCAAAATAAAAATTTTAAATTGGTTCGGATTTTCCGGGTTGTTACACTCGCCTTCTTCTTGTTAGAACTTGAGGTGGGCATTGTAGCTTTTGTTGGGCTAACCACTTTCTCACCGGTTTTATAAGATAAAGTATTTAGAAAACCTAGTTTGATCATGGTGTTAGCAGTAGGCGAAGTGTCAGCTGCTGCCTTAATTAAGTGTTAGCAGTAGATATTTGTAAATTGGTTAGAGCCAAAAGTAATAGTGTTTCTTAGACATGTTTTTGAGAAAGAAAATATGTGTATTTCAAAGTTCAAATAGTGTATTTTAGAAAAGTTCCTTATTGTTTAAGTTATATTGTATGTCATGTGATTTATGTGTCTTAGTTTAATGAAAATGTCATTTTACCATATTTTATTGATATGGGTATGATGTACATTATTGAAATATTCATACTGTCATTGTTGGGGAAATTCGCGCCTTTTGCGGAAGTTTCCAGGATCTTATTCACTC
Source organism: Allium sativum (assembly GCA_030737875.1). Classification (NCBI taxonomy): domain Eukaryota; kingdom Viridiplantae; phylum Streptophyta; class Magnoliopsida; order Asparagales; family Amaryllidaceae; genus Allium; species Allium sativum. The sequence continues at coordinate 81,133,077 of CM060913.1, read as the reverse complement.
AATTACTTAAAGATGATTTCTATGGAAAAACAACATGTATATGAAATTACATGCTTAAACACAAGATATTCCACTCAACCACCCTCTTTCTTGATTCACAAAAACAATTTTTGTTTACACTCAATGGATCAAAACGAATTAAAAATAAACAAAATACAATTGAATCAATACCCTTATTGAGAAAGGGAAAGAATATCTAGACGACTACAAATATTGTTGGAGCAGAGCAGAAATGAAGAACAACGACAAACCCTTGAATCTATCTGGAGGCACCAACTACGTCTTTCAGCAGTAAATAGGAATAGCTACTCTCAGCCCAAATTGCTACATCTTCCTCTCCTTTGGAGGTAGACAACATCTCCATATATCTCACATGGTTCCTTATTGTTCTGATCTAAACAAGAAGGCTCCATATATAGGAGAATAGATGACCTAGACAAATATCGAAATAGCCCATTCAAAATATCTCCAAAATATAAACTTTCATTTCTTTCTTCTATGATAAAATCAATCAATCAATTAATCAACCAATTAATCAGCCAATCAATCAATTAGTTAATTAATTAATCAATCAATTTAATCAATTAATTGACTACATCCTCTTCATAAAATATTTGAATCAACAAATTCAACACTCCACCGTGATTCAAATATCACATATCTCCAATAATCACAAAACAAGTCAACCTAGCTCTTTCAACAACCGCCTAATAATACAACCCTTGATTTCAAGGCTACGAGATACACCCCGCCTGCTTCCAGATTACAGTGAGACCCAATTGATTTCAGGGCTATAATCACACCCAATTGATTTACGGGCTACAATCACACCCACATAGTACTCAATTGATTTTCAGGCTATAATCACACCATGAAAATTTGATCAGCTACGACCACACCTTCTTAATTAGAAACACAACCCACCGCCTGCAAAAGATGCATCTTCCACCATGAATTGCACCATGAAAAACTAACAGTCTAAAAGTGCTTGCAATACCACAATGATATATGACTTGTGGATTTTCTAAATCGACACAAGTCTACCATTTGATATGATCTCTTCATCTTCGGGATCCCTCTAGCATCATCAACATCTATACTCTTGTCGATACCATGATCCTCCACCTTAGAACCATCAACAGTGACCATATTAACCTCTCCACCTTGTTCTGGACTAGGTTCTTCAACTATCATCCGCCTTCTTCTTCGTCTACTTCCATCTTCCCTCATTCACATCGGAGGGCTTCTTCTCATCTTCATCAACCAAACCATTGAGGTATGAAGAATCCAACATATTGGGCTTTAAAATCCCTCAATAAAAAATAATCATCTTTGGGAACGCCATCATATCCAACATAACAAAAATCATTTTTTCTAATCCAAAATCACTCTTAGCTTTGCGATAATCTAGCTCTGATACCAACTATTGGGGAAATCTGGGCCTTTTGTGGAAACGGCCGTGATCTTATTCACTCAGTTACTTAAAGATGATTTCTATGGAAAAACAACACGGATATGAAATTACACGCTCAAACACAAGATATTCCACCCAACCACCCTCTTTATTGATTCACCAAAAACAAATGTTGTTTACACTCAATGGATCAAAACAAAAAAATAAACAAAATACAATTGAATCAATAACCTTATTGAGAAAGGGAAAGAATACCTAGATGACTACAAACATTGTTGGAGCAGAAGAGCAATGAAGAACGATGACAAACCCTTGAATCTACCTGGAGGAACCAACTATGTCTTTCAACAGTAAATAGGAATAGCTACTCTCAGCCCAAATTCCTACGTCTTCCTCTCCACTAGAGGTAAACAACCTCTCAAGATATCTCACACATGGTTCCTTGTTGTTCTGATCTAACCAAGAAGACTATATATATAGGAGAATAGAAGACCCAGACAAATATCCAAGTTGCCCCTTCAAAATATCTCCAAAATATAAACTTTCATTTCTTTCCTTTTATGATAAAATCAGTCAACCAAATCAATCAACCAACCAATCAATCAGCCAATCAATCAATCAACCAATCAATCAAATCAATTAGTCAATTAGTAAATCAATCAATTTAATCAATTAATTTATCAATCAATCAAATCAATTAATTGATTACATTCTCTTCATAAAATATTTAGATCAATAAATTCAATAGTCGTTAGTCACTGAATTAATGTATATCACTTAACTATATTTATCTCATCATTTTAAATTTAAGATTTCATAATTAATTTAACCATATTGACTGAAACGTAAATCAAATGAGAAATTTAGGCGAGTCTTGTAAATAATTGCGGCAATTTGAAATATAGGTATTTTAAGTTAAATGTATATTTTTATAATGCAATGCATGATGAAAATATTTTTCCATTTTAAATGCTGGTAAACGAATAAAAAATTAAACTTGTTATTGTTGTTTTATATGATTTACATCGTAATTGAGAAAAAATACTTACCATTTTTATCAGTATAATAGTCGTATACATATTGAATTATTGTTCTTTAATATTTGTTAGAAATATTAATAAATATTAGCTGACTAAATTTATTTAAATTTATATTATGTAATTAATATAAACATATGGATCTGAATATAAACTATTAAAATTTAATCGATAATTTATTTGTAGATAACTATACACAATGAGATGTTTACTTAAATAACTTAGTTGAAAATTAAAAGATTCAAATATTTAATATCAAAAGAGAATTAAGCAGAAGAGACATAAATACTATAATTAAGAAAGAGCAGGAAATTTTTATGCTTTATTATTAAGTTAATGGATGGTCCCCTGTTTTGTCATAAATGTTTATGAATTATTCTTTTAACAAACATTAGTAGTTATTTATCCATTTTTTCAGTAGTTCAGATGCCATATTATGTAAATGGAGGTATGAATAGAAAATTTATATAATTTCTGCAATTCAAAAATTATAAGTGCAATACTGTTTCTAATAGCAACAAAAGGTTACAAAATGTAAATGTCGCGTTTATTACAATATACACTAAATCAATTTTGAAACAATGGTGCGCACTAAAAGATTGAAAATTATATTAAGGTCACTACTAATACTTTTCAAGATTATCAAGTAAAAACCTGCGTATTTTAATTAGATTTTATGTAAGAAACACGGAGGAAATTCATTTTTTATCATTTTTGGTTTTGCTAAGTTGGTAATCACGTCATATCAATATTATTTTATAGGTAATTTTTATTCTAATCCACGGTTTTAATAAGTTAATCCACAACTATTTTGTAAGTTAATCCACGAGTGGGTTAACTTAAATATTTCACCCTATCATCTTCTACATGCAATGCTGCATTCAAATTATTACCGATTAGTAGTGGAACTGATCACCTTGTAACATTGTGTTGATGAGATAATTAATATGAGTTTTATTTCGAATTTTCTCAAATCTGATATTGTTCCAGCACTTATACTCCATCTTTCTGTTTAATGTTTATCTATCTGAGTTAGCTTCAACTAGCCACTCATCGTTATTTATTAGTCTTGAATAAAATCCTTGATTTCCTGCAATTTCCTTAATTCTGTAACAACCGTCTCCCTTATCAAGATGTAAACGGCTTCTCTTCTCAGACATGTTTCTATTAATTTTTTAAGATTTCAGAAAATAGCTAACAACAATTATATGTGGTAATGGTGATATAAAAAAAAATACAACTTTGTATACAATTAATCAACTTCGAACAAAAAATAAACAAACTACTTATTGTTATTACGTTAAATTACTCCACTTAAACTTGGATTTAGATGGTAGGATTTCAGAAACAAGAATAAGACGCAAACCGCAGAGCAAAAGAATGAGAAGAAGAAAAATACATACGGTTTTTTTAGGTGGATACACTGATTAAAATTTAAATTTTAGTAAAAGTCAACGATCCTATAAAATAGGGTGGAAAACTGTTGATGAGAATAAAAACTACCTATTTTATATCTATATGCTATGTTACTAAACAACAATTACATTATCAACCACATTAATTAACAAATAACTCAATTTCTATTTTCAAATCCACTTTCTCATGTGTTCAATCATATTATATGATTTGATTGCTATTAAAATGATCTTATTATATGAAAATAAATTAGTAAGATAAACTTGACAAACGAGGAATGTAGGAAATATTTAATTGAGACAAAGGTGCTAATCATATATTAGTTGGTTAAGCTACATTCATTAATTGCTAATTAGGAGGAGAGTTATTTCTCATTTAATACAATACAAGTAATGCTAAGCACGTTCTCCTTCGAAGAGTGAGCTTATACTCTGATTGATGGAAATGAGTTGGCATCAATTTTTGGTTGTATGATATTAATAATCGCCAACACATTTCCACCAATCAGATGGTAAGTGCAAGCTTATTTTTTCTATGGGAGAGCGTGCTCAGCATTGTTGAGTACAAAAACAAACGTACTTGACTATAGTAGTAAATGCACTCAATTCCCTGATGAACGTACTCACATCATGCCTGCGTATCTTAGCCATTTATTTGAAATGGTGGCCCTACAAGTTTATCAACTTTTGTAGATTCACGGCTCTAGCTTTAGCTTTCATCAAACCAAGTTATAAATACAAGTCCAAATGCTTTAGCTTTCATCAAGCAAAATTTGATCATGCCATCCTTGAACAAATTCCTTTACCTCTTCACACTCGCCATTTTCTTCTCCCTCTTCCTACATGAAATCCACGCTCAAGCAAATCCTAATGGTTTCTCCACTTGCTTCAAAAAGATCCAAAGCAACATCTCGGATATCCTGAACGAACCAAACAACCCTTCATACAACAATTTCTTTCTAAACACATTGCAAAATCTCCGTCTTGCAAACAGCACCCAAATGAAACCATCTTTCATAATCACACCCAAGCAAATAATCCACATTCAAACAGCAGTCAGCTGTGCTGTACAGAATGGGCTGAAGGTCCGTGTCCGAAGTGGAGGACACGACTACGAAGGGCTGTCCTACCTTTCCCACTACCGAAGCCCCTTCGTCCTCATAGACCTCGCTTACTTCTTCAACAATGACAATGATACCGTTGATATAGACTTGAAAGAAGGCTCTGCCTGGGTTAATGCAGGCACCACTGTAGGGCACCTTTATTATAGGATTTCTAATACCAGTAACACCCTTGCCTTCCCTGCTGGCATATGCCCTAACATGGGAGTCGGAGGTCATTTCTCGGGTGGTGGGATTGGTACTTTGACGAGGAAATTTGGAGTTTCTGCTGATAATGTGGTTGATGCCTTAATCGTTGATGCTACAGGTAATGTGCTCGACCGGCAAACCATGGGTGAAAATTTGTTTTGGGCTATAAGAGGAGGAGGCGGATCCAACTTTGCAATTATCATCAAATATAGGATTAAATTAGCTCAGGTATTTAAAAAGTTTAAGCTGCATACCCTAAATATTTAATGCATGACTACTTTAGTCTGGAAACATGTTAATTAACTGGGCAAAATATTATGATTAATTGATCATATATATAATTCCACTTAATTATTTGTATCCATACTAATCCATATAAGTTAATAATACGGTAGATTTTTACTTTTTTTTCCCTTTCCCTTAGGTCGTTAATATATCACTTCATTTTTATTTAAGGTTCAACAATAATTCATATTTGGAGTTCAATTTTTTTGATACTTTTGCTATGTTGGGTTAATACCATGCAACGGAAATAACTAATATTTGTTCTTAGATGAAGGATCTACGTGTTATTTCCAATCTTAGTACTTAACACAAGGAAAACCTTTTGTATAAATAAAATTGAATGAACCCTAAATTTATTTTCAACAGTTTTTTTTTTCTGAAATCAAATATTGCTCTTCGTAAAAAGTTAACATGGTTAAAACTGAACTTTTGTATTGAATTATTTTTCAAAAAATGTAAATGCAGTTTCTGCTGCTTTTATTACCCATAAACATCTGCAATTTTCATTACATTTAATTTGTACATTTGATAGGATTTGAACATGATTTTAACGTTTTTTCCCCCTTATGTTGTTAATATCACCTCCTTTTTAAGTAAGGTTCAACAGTAATTCATTTTTTGGAGTTCAGTTTGTTTGACATTTTTATTTTTTGCTCATTTTGAGTATCCAAGTGGACTCACTAATCAATATTTAATACTGACAATATGGATCTGCATATTATTTCCAGACCTAGTAGTAATTAAGTACATAGAAACCCCTGCTTTAAAAGAAACAAAAATAAAAATAAACCTTACTTTTTTTTTTTTTTTTTTTTTTTTTTTTTTTTTTTGCAAACTAGATTTGCAGTTAATAGAAAATTAATATGATTAAAATTAAACTTATGTGTTCAATTTTTCTTCCAAATATGCAAATGCTCCGTCTGTGGTTTTGTTACAGTAAATATCTGCAGTTTTCATTATAAATATTTGCATTTTGTTTGCTATAAATGTGATTATACCAGCAGTTTAAGAAACCGTGCATATTTGAAATTTGACTGAAAATAAAAACATGTGAATTTTTGAAATTGAAGGAATGTGTTATAATGAAAGTTCATTTTTACAATACAGGTACCAAAGACTGTAACGTATTTCGCTGTAACAAGAAACTTAACGCAAAACGCAATTGGAATAGTTGGAAAGTGGCAAACTGTGGCACCACAAATGGAGGACGAAGTCTTCATCAGAGTGTTGGTATCAGCCGATCAGAATGCCGGTACAATAAACGTTCGATTCCAAAGCTTGTTCCTTGGAAGCAAGGAAGATTACCTCACTATATTACATGAAAAGTTTCCAGAACTAGGGGTCGTCGCAGAAGACTGTGAAGAAATAAGCTGGGTACAGTCAGTGCTAAAATTTGCAGACCTTGGAGCGAGTGCACCTGCGACCACATTGAACTTAAGAGGGCCAGGCCATACATCATTCAAGGCAAAATCAGACTTTGTTAAGGAGCCCATATCTGAGGAAGGGTGGACCAATATATTCAACTTTTTGCTTAAGGAAGGGGACAATCAACCTTTTGTTATGATAATGGATCCATGGGGAGGGATGCTATATAGGATAGAGGAGGACGCGATTGCCTTTCCACATAGGAAAGGAAACTTGTTCAACATACAGTATTTCATGAGTTGGCCGGAAGCGGGTGAAGCAGTCAGTAAAAACCATTTGGATTGGATGAAAAAGTTCTATGACTTTATGGCTCCTTATGTGTCGAAGAATCCTAGGGCTGCATACCTTAACTACAAGGATTTGGATATAGGCTTCAATGTTGACGAACACCAGAGCCTTGATCAAGCTAAGGTTTGGGCAGAGAAGTACTTTTTAAATAATTATGTGAAGTTGGCAATGGTTAAGAGTAGCTATGATAGTCATAATGTGTTTACTAATGAGTTGACCGTTCCTCCTAAGATGGCTTATAGGTAGAATGTGGTATTACAGCGGAAATATGAACTCAAGTATCTGATGTATTTTGCTTTATTCTTGAATAACTATAAGTTTTGAAGGAAGTAAATCATCATGTTTTATTTCTTCCTGATACTGCATGCATATTTGATGAGCACATCCTTTGTAATTGCACAAAATAAGTTTAATGTCTCATCCAAATTCCTTTTGCAAAACTAGCTATCCCAATTTCCAAGAGAAAAAAAGTACAATTCATTATGTATTTGGATAATTTTACTAACTTTGACATATATTATGCTATCTATCATTTTTATAACTCATACAATAGAACCTTTAATAGCCACTCTTAAATTTGAAAATAAGAGACGCAATAAAAGAATAAATTATATACAGTTTCAAAACTAAGGTAAAATTATACATACAAAAGGTAGCTAAAATTATACATTCATAATGTATATTGATATGTAAATGTATGTAGTTCAACGTTATTTTGATCAAGACTTTAATATTATAAAATTATATCTAATTGTTGATTTTCTTCCCTAAGGTAAAACAACCAAATTACTCATTACCTAATAAATATTTTGATTATTTCAATAAAGTGTATTTTTGTTCGGATATATTATTGTTACTCATTAGCGATGCCCATGCTAATGCACCCATAGCCTTTAAAAAAGATACAATGATTTATTTTGTCTCATTATCGGAATTTCCAATTAAATTAGTTTCTGCTTTTACAGTTAACAAAAATTGTTCAACTATGAGCTAAGTATATAAAAAAAAAAAAAAAATCAAATAACTACCACTTACGTCAAATAATTTGACAAACAATATAAATTACATCAAAATACTCTTTAAAAAGTTTTTAACTTGGACCATAAATATTTTTTCTAATATTCATGTGTGATTTAAGAAAGGATGAAAAAGTACAAATGTATATATAATGATATATGATATATATTTGTTAATTTTGGACGATTTTATCTTATTTCAAAGAGAGAAGATATTAAATGATTTAAGATTTTGATTGATTCTGACAATTAATCAAACATGGAAAAAATGGGGAAGAAAACCAATTTGTATCTAAAGAGATATTAATATATTAGAGGATTAAAATTAATATATATATATATATATATATATATATATATATATATAAAACACAAATACACTAAATTTGTATTGATATCAAATCAAATAAATCTGCAAACATTTCAACTTTATCTCGATGAAAGTATTTATCCTGGCACGTACAAATACGAAAACATTTTTTTTTCTTTTCAGCACAACAAAATCAAAAAAGCGTTCATCAAAATATTCTTAGTAAGATTCCCACTTCGAATCTCTTTCTAGAGAGGATAATTTGTCAAGTAATTTGTATTCTTCTCATGTTATACTTTCCCTTAAAGTGAATAAATAAAGAGTTGGTGAGTTCGTGCATGATACTTAGATCAGAACCAATTTAAATCTTTTTTGTTTATTTTCTTTCTATTGTTTATTTTTGTATGATTTCGCTGCTAATTTTAAGTTGCACTGATATTCAAATAGGAAATGTTAGGTCTTGAACTAAAGACTTTTGCACATAATCTTCTCCTCAATAGATTGGTATTAGAACTACTGTTATTGTTCTTTTTTTGTTGTTAATAGCCACTTCTGGGAAGTCTATTGGTAGATCCATCGTCAGTTACAGTGTTACATACTTAGATAGAAATGGAGATTTCTGAAACTAAAAGATGAAGATTGAAGCAGTGTTGAAGAAGGAGAAGACTTTCAAGATAATTTTTACGCTGAGAAATTGAAGGACAATGAAGTGGATATTTTGGAGAAGATGGAAGATGAAGATCTTACAACTACCAGTTGAGTCTTTCAGATGAAGTTCTTACAGAGTTTTCCCAAAAGAAGACGACAAATGAATTATGGGATGTATTATCTGATGGATATCAAAATAAGTCTCTCACAAATCAGATCATTCTCTAACAATAACCATATTCCTTTAAGATAAAGTCACGAACCAATTTTATGGGCCATGTAGATGCTTTAAACACTTCTACAGTAAACCAAAATGCAACAAATGTTGATTTTACTGATGTGGCTCAAGCAACAATCCTTTTATGTTCCTTGCCAGAGGAGTGTACTTCTTTAGTTAATTCCATGATGTATGGTCGAGACACTACAACAAAATTGGGATTTCATAGCACTTCAAAAACGCTATAATATCCTTTCATAGCATTTCTGAGAACGCTATATAACGACATGCTATAAAAGATACCTAGTATTTAATAACATTTAATGAAACGCTATCTAAAGTCTACCTGTTATAGCGTTTCTCTTTGACTTTGTATATCGTTTATGGGTATTTGATGCTTACTATAGCGTTTCTCATAGACTTTAAATAGCGTTTCTCATAGACTTTAAAGAGAGTTCTACATAGACTTCATATAATGTTTATGAATGTGCACTATGTTGCTTACTATAGCATTTAGTTTGTTATATCATAGTGGTTTTGAAACGCTATGATTTTGTATGTCACTTCTATAGCCTGCCCCCACCTTCTTTCTCTTTAATTTATTTTATATATTTATATACATATAATTTTCTCTTGCTTAGATACATAGAAACATAACACATTTTCAAAGATGACAAATATGTAAATTATAACAATAATATTGTATAAATATCATTCAAATAATATGTACATTACAACATAATATACTAAATAATTGCTAAACAACTACAAAATAAACGAAAGGAAGACAACTTTGTTTCATACCACATAATAGTTATAAGCTACAAATTTGATTTCAAATGTCTTCTTCAAAAGTGTTGAAGGATGGATGAGTTTAGCAATGTTCTCAGCAAGTAGCTTATCATCTTTTCGCTCACCTGCAAAATATGCAATGTAAACAATATTATATGAGAAAATGAACAAAACAGGAGTGCACAACACAATAAAAATTTGACAATGCCCAAAAATAATGAATAAAATGCAAACGAGCTAAATGAAACACATACCAAGTCCAATAAAAAATAATAAACAAAAGTAAGAGAGTGGTTCTGTACCAAAATTGAATCAAAGACATCGTATGCGCTAACTATTTAATTAAATCACAAATATGCCATTATCTATCTTGCAGCTAATGTACTCTACTAAATAGTATACTCTAAAATGTAAAGTAACATGCACATTAGCATGGAACTGTAGTGCAAAATCAGAGATTTGGGCAGCGGAATACGAATTAACTCAATGATCTAGTCTGTCAACAATTTCAACAACGCCAAAAATAAAAACAAGTGGCACAAATTTATAGAGAGAACAAAAATAGAGGAAAGAGCACACCAATTTTTAACGTGGTTCGGCTTTGCCTACGTCCACGGAGACCCAACAACCTTTATTTCTCAGTGAAGAAATGAGTACAACAGATTACAATAGAGAGAAGACTAATGGTGGATTACTCTTTTTTTTTTCATACAATAGCATGACCCCTAATTATATAGGGATTTCTTGGAGATAAAGAATAGAAGTTTCTAGGACATGAAGAAAAATAAATATCTTCCTTGATTTGATTGGAGCATAAATGGATGGCATAATTATGGTCTCAATCTTTTTCCCTTTCTTCATCAATTGATTGATTGGCCTATTAATTATTTTTCTTCCAAAAAAAAATAAAAAATCTTCCTCTTATCCCTTTCCATAAACAAGCCAATTAATTGATTGACAATCAATCAATTTCTTTCCTTCTCCACTAATATTTGAATCATTAATTTCAACACTCCACCTTGATTCAAATATGGCAATCTTTCTTCATTAACTCATCTTCAACAATCAACATAGAAGTTGTTGGGCCCAGCGCCCCATGGCGCTCAAGTAACAGGAAGCAAACTGATCAAGTTTGAGCAATGCTCAAACTTGTCCTTTGGAAGTGACTTGGTCATCATATCTGAAGGATTATCTGAAGTACCCACCTTCAATAATTTGATCTTGCTTCGTTCTTCCTCAAGCATAAGAAAGAAGCCTCTAACATCAATGTGCTTCGTCCGTGAACTATAAGCCTGATTCTCAACAAGATGAATTGCACTCTGACTATCTAAAAATAGCTCCACTGTCTGCTGCTCCATTGAAAGATCATCCAACAACTGAAGTAAGTACAATCCTTCCTTTGTTGCTTCCACAATCGACATTAACTCTGCTTCGGTAGTCGACAAAGCTACGATTGACTACAACTTTGATCTCCACGAAATCGGGCCTATGCCAAGTGTAAAAACATAGCCCGACACCGACTTCCGTCCATCTCTATCCCCAACATAATCTGAATCACAGTATCCTCTAAGAGAGATGTCTCCATCTACTCCACCATATAACAAGCCAACTGAAGAAGTGCCACGAAGATATCTGAGTATCCACTTCACTGCTTGCCAATGCTCTTTACCTGGGTTAGACATATATCGACTGACAACACCAACTGCATGAGCTAAATCAGGCCTTGTGCATACCATAGCATACATAAGGCTTCCAACCGCACTAGAATAAGGAATATTACACATATCCCTTTTGTCTTCATCCGATGTGGGACACATATCTTTGGATAGCTTGAATTGAGAGCCTAATGGAGTAGCCACCGGTTTAGCATTCTCCATACCGAATCGAGATATGACTTTCTCGATGTATTGAGTTTGAGTGAGCCTCAAAACTCTTTGCTTTCTATCCCTCTGAATATTCATCCCCAAAATTCTTTGTGCATTTCCCAAATCTTTCATCTCAAATTCCTTACTGAGCTCCATTTTCAACTCCGAAATTTTTGACATACTCTTAGAAGCTATCAACATATCATCAACATAAAGTAACAAATAGATGATATCATCATTACAATTTTTAAAATAGATACATTGGTCCTTAAAGCTTCTAGAGTAACCATGTGAGATCATAAACTTATCAAATTTCTTATACCACTGTCTAGGAGACTGTTTTAAGCCATAAAGAGATTTGTTAAGTTTACAAACATGACCTGGCCTGCTGCTATCAATGAACCCTTCTGGCTGCTGTAGGTAAATGTCCTCCTCAAGATCACCATGCAAGAATGCTGTCTTGACATCTAGTTGTTCCAACTCCATGTCAAAGTGAGCAACCAATGCCAAAAGAATGCGAATGGAAGTATGTCTAACGACTGGAGAAAAAATATCATGAAACTCCACATCTTTCTTCTGAACATAACCCTTCGCCACTAATCTTGCTTTGTACCTCAAGTCACCATTGCCGCCATCTTTCACCTTATAGATCCATTTACATCCAATTGCTCTCTTGCCGGAAGGAAGTGGCACTAAATCCCAAGTGTGATTTTTGTGCAAAGACTCAATCTCCTCCTCCATTGCTACTAGCCAACTGGAGCTATCAACTGAACTAATGGCATCTTTGTAGTCTCTTGGTTCATCATGAAATATGCTTAATGCATAAGCTGCCATGTCATCAAAGTCAATATCTTCAATGCTTAATCCCACAAAATCATCAAGCCATGTAGGTCTTTTCTTCTCTCTCGTTGGTCGAGTTTGAATTTGAGCTCCACCTTGAGATTGATCTTCTATCTCTTCCCTATCAACCACGGTGTCATCTGAATCACCAATTTTACTTGTATGAAAGTCTGATGATCTGCCTTGTGTTTGGTATTCTGAATTTGTCCTCTCAACATCATCATTAACTAAAGAAGAAGGCTCCACCTTCAACATAGCCTTCTCATCAAATGTAACATGCCTGCTAGTAACAATCTTCTGGGTAGTAGGACACCACATCCTATAACCCTTAATTCCTTTCTTATAACCAAGAAAAATACACTTGTGCGATCTTGGATCCAACTTCCCTTTGCTCTCATGCACATAAGCTGGACAACCAAACACTCTGAGAAAGGAATATGATACAGGCCCTCCCTTCCATACTTCTTCAGGAATCTTCATATCTATGGCGGTAGAAGGTGTGCGGTTGATAAGGAAAACCGTCGTAGATAATGCTTCTGCCCAAAATCTCTTATTTAATCCTGCAGTCAGCCGTAAGCAACGAGTTCTTTCCAACAAAGTCCGATTCATTCTCTCTGCAACCCCATTTGACTGAGGGTCTCCTGGTGTGGTGTGGTGTCTTTTGATTCCCTCGGACTCACAAAATTTGATGAATTTTTGAGAAGTGAATTCACCACCATTATCTGAACGAAGAACCTTCACTTTCTTTCCAGACTGCTTCTCAACAAGAGATTTCCAACTTTGAAACCTATCAAAAGTTTCATCTTTGGACTTCATAAAGTAAACCCATACTTTTCTAGAAAAATCATCAACAAATGAAACGAAATACCTGGCTCCTCCATAAGATAGGCATGGTGCGGGGCCCCAAACATCAGTATGAACATACTCTAAAACATCTTTAGACTTATGCTCTGCAATGCCAAAAGAAACCTTCGTCTGCTTTCCAAGTACACATCCTTCACAAAAGTCAAGTTTTGAATGATGAACACCGTCAATCAAGCCTCGCTTTCTCAATACTTCTAAACTGCGCTCTCCAATGTGGCCCATACGAAAATGCCACAATCTGGTAGAATCGGAATCAACTGAATCAATAACTGAAGCAGACTCCACAACAGCAGTTGTACCCTTCAGCAAATACAGATTTCCAGCTTTTACCCCTTTCATCACTATCAATGAGCCATTTGTAATTTTTAATGAATCTTTTTCTATTACACACTTTAAGCCAAAATTGCACAATGCTCCAATGGAGATCAAACTACGCCTTAAATCAGGCACATGCCTGACATCACATAAAGTGCGAACAACACCATCAAACATCCTGATTTTTACTGTTCCAATACCAATCATGCGACAAGCAGCATTATTTCCCATGAGAACCTCTCCTCCATCAAACTGACGATAAGTGGAAAAAACGTGCCTATCCGGTGTCATGTGATAGGATGCACCCGAGTCAATAATCCACATAGTGCTCTTCATAGGAGAGGCAGAGGCTGTAAAAATGCCAGGATCATTATCTGAATCTGATGTCTCCGCCGTAGATGCTGAAGCCTTCTGGGGAACAGCTTTGTTTTTATTCTCCAACTTGGGGCAATTTGCAATATAATGTCCAGGTTTTCTGCAATAATGACAAACTCCCTTCCGAGCTCCTCTTGACTGAGATCTGGACTTAGCTCTGTCTCCACCATATTTGGGTCTACTTTGACTTCTTCCTCTCTGTGCAACAAGGCTTTCAGAATCATTCTCCATGCTCATGCTTGCCAACTTTCCTCTCAACATCTCATTATGCAAATTTGTCTTCACATCCTCCAAGCAAATAGACGAACGCCCATAGATCATAGAGTTAACAAAAGTGTTATACTCTGCAGGCAAAGAACATAAAAGAATAACAGCTTGCGCCTCATCCTCAATCTTTACATCAGCTGCTCGAAGATTCATGACAAGTATGTTGAGGGCATCTATATGAGCAAATACATCTGTTCCAGGCCTCATTTTGAAAGAATAAAGTTGTTGCTGTAAGATGATGCGGTTGGTGAGAGACTTGTCGTAGAACTTTCTCTGAAGAGCATCCCACAATTCCTTAGCAGTTTTCACATGAGAAAACTCTCTAAGTACTTCGTCAGAAAGGCTAAGTTGGATGGTAGTAAGAGCATCCTCTTCCAATTCTTCTACCTCTTCAGGTGGTAATTTCTTCAATTTCTCTGGATCTGAGACAACTTTAAATGTCCTCTCTTTCTTCAACACCGCTTCCATCTTCATCTTCCATGTGCCAAAATCCCCCTTTCCATCAAATCTAGCAACTCCATAATTTGTAGCGCTTCTACCACCGTTATTCTTTGCGGAATTTGACATGGTTGAAAAAGTCTTTGAACAGGACGACTGGCTCTGATACCAATCTGTAGTGCAAAATCAGAGATTTGGGCAGCGGAATACGAATTAACCCAATGATCTAGTCTGTCAACAATTTCAACAACGCCAAAAATAAAAACAAGTGGCACAAATTTATAGAGAGAACAAAAATAGAGGAAAGAGCACACCAATTTTTAACGTGGTTCGGCTTTGCCTACGTCCACGGAGACCCAACAACCTTTATTTCTCAGTGAAGAAATGAGTACAGCAGATTACAATAGAGAGAAGACTAATGGTGGATTACTCTTTTTTTTTTTTTCATACAATAACATGACCCCTAATTATATAGGGATTTCTTGGAGATAAAGAATAGAAGTTTCTAGGACATGAAGAAAAATAAATATCTTCCTTGATTTGATTGGAGCATAAATGGATGGCATAATTATGGTCTCAATCTCTTTCCCTTTCTTCATCAATTGATTGATTGGCCTATTAATTATTTTTCTTCCAAAAAAAAAAATCTTCCTCTTATCCCTTTCCATAAACAAGCCAATTAGTTGATTGACAATCAATCAATTTCTTTCCTTCTCCACTAATATTTGAATCATTAATTTCAACAGGAACAACTCAGTAAGATCGGTGGCATTATGGAAGAACTGGTATGAACAATTAAGTTGTCAAGTCATTTATATAAGATAAACTTAATATACACAATTAAAATGTTCTTTCACCCATAAAAAAAGTTTTTAACATCTAATAGAATAATGCAGATCAAGATTTTACTCTTATAACTCACATTCTCAAAGCTATTGGATACAATTCATCATCTATAACTTCTTCCTAGTACTCTAAACAGCTAAACAATATTTAGCAAAAATTCATGGGATGGTTTCACCAATTAAAATTTACCATTTTATAATGTAAGAAACGAAGTTTACACGTAATAGGGCAGTTATAATTAGTACATAACATGCAGGAGAAAAGAACTGACTTGAATTTCCTAATAACAGTTGTAAAAGTCAACAGGAGACGATTTATATGTGATCTTTCCTTTGATCTTACTCTATCTGCTTGAGTTTGAGAAGCTCTCTCACTTCCTGCGAGGTGATTCTGCATAATTTATATTCTATAAATAACAGGATAGAATGTTGCATAATATTGTTAAAATTGAAGCAAAATAAACATTTATAAGGTTAGCTAAAAAAGATTTTACACAACCAGACTTTTCAGCCTACTCTGGATTGTCTACATCAAGATTAAACAGGAAAGAATCCAAATTTAGTGGAAGCAGGATATTCCTTACTCCTTATACCAATCAATAAATATACCAATCTGATTATCTGGTGCGACCTTCAACTAGTGTCATTCAAAGCATTTTCACCGACCTGCCTTTTAGCTGCAGCAAACAAGGAACTGCTCAGTTCATAATAGAACCCATAATCAATTTCCTGTAAATAAATAAACACTTTAGACTAACCTTCACATATTCCAATTAGATGCCTTAAATGTTGATCATCTTTTGCTGTTGCTTTTTCTAATTTATCAACAATAGCCCCTTTCTACGCGAAAGGAGATAAAACATGCCATTATAATAAAATAGTTGATGCCAACTAGTAATTTAAAATATGGAAACAGTGCCTCACGGTCATCGAGCAACCTCAAAGGACCAGATTTCAATTTTAACAAGTAGTGTGCTATCTCATTGTTATAGATTTCTATAGCAGAGATCTTGATAACAAAATCTCGTTCAGGAGTCTATACAGGAAACAAAGATAAATTACAAAAACTGAAATCAATCACCATAATTTACCGACCAATTTGAGTAAAAGAGTACGTGAAACAAAGATAAATAGTAAAAATAAGCTGTAAAAAAGAAAAGAAAAGCATACATTATTTATGTATTCATGTATATCATTAACAACACTCTCATTTATTCCTCTCATTATATAAGTTTTTCCACTGCTAGTCTGCCCATGAGCAAAAATAGCAGCTACACAAAAATACCAAAAAACAATAAATGCTTGCATGCATAATGCTCTGAACAATAATAAGAATGTTGATTCAACTCACTATTAATTCCTATCAGTGCAGATAATGTTACGTCCTTAGCCCACTTTTCATAAAAACTCTTGGTTAAACAAGACGGACCAAATACTCTATCTGGTTAGCATAAAAAGAACCATATAAATGCCAGAAAAGTTTAGTTTCATGTTTGCAGTTTTATCAAAACTGCCAACCAAAAGTAACTGTTTTCATTTTTATATGTTCCTTAGCATTTATCTTTGAAGCAACAATATGTGAATGTTTACGGTAAAAGTTCAAATTCATGTGTGAGTCTACATGTATGCATGTGCATGCGTGCACATGACACATGTGTGTATGTGTGTATGTGTGGATTTTTACACTCAAACTTATTACTTAAGAACTAAGGATTAAGATTAAGTTATGACATAATGCCCCCAATAACCCTACCCCTCTTAATTATCCCCATGTTTGTCTCATTTTAATAATTTTGACCATGTGATAGATCTAACGTTTATTGATTTGAAAGACGTTTAAGAAAGAAATTTGAATGTAATGGACATTCCACTACATGCAAGGCAAGCATGTACATCGCATGCACACATTTTTATATAGAAGTGGACAAAGAGTGGACAAAATATGTATTATCAAATATGAAGATCACCAAATGTGCATGAAGAAGTGAAGTTCGAACGATCTTGTGAACATGCTTTGAAAACAATAGTGCTGTCATCCACACATTCCCATGCAACCTGATCTTTGACTACAAGTTCTTTATTGCTTAAAGGTCTTACATGTAGAGTAACAAATATTTGTTCTTCATTGATATGTGATCCACCAGGAGTGGACGTGAGTTGTTTTACAACTTTTGCAGGAGTGCAAGGAGCAGATGTAGTGTTGTTTTCTGTTTTTGGTACTGGAGTATTTGGTGTTGACGTTGATCCTTTACCTAATCTTGAAGATGGTGTGTTATGCAGCCTAACCGTTGCCATTTCTTAATCTGGTGGATTATTAGGATCAGTTTCTGATGGTAAAGTATCAAGAGATAGGACATTGATGCTAATTACTGTTTCTCAGTACCTGCACACAATACAAGAAATAAATAGTATAATAAGTCAACTGAGCCACATTATGCATCTAAGACCCAATATTTACTGAGCCACAGACCTTATTACTTAAAGGAGCATGAGCAACCTAGCAAGAAGCAAGATATCATGAGATTTATAATACAGGTAAACTTTAATGCTAAGTTAAACACATGTCAATACATCCCATGGAACACTTGCAAAATGTTGGAAGATAACTACAGAATAAAGTACACTAAAAAAATGGAAATCTCTTAAAATGATTCCCTTGAAATTCCTTTAAAAGGTAATTTTTTTAATAGCAACAGTTGTAGCTTTTAGCGATTTCCTGTTTATTTTTTAGTCTACTTTATTTTGAAAATAATGATAGTGGCACACTTACTAACAGAAATATGATATTAGTCATAAGATATTGCACAAAGTTTACAATTTAAGCCAGCGAGTTCATTCTGCCATTGACATTAGTCATAAGATATTGCACAAAAACTGTAACTTGGACCCTACGCTCATTAATGTGTAATATGTAATAAAACGATACCTTTTTAGCTTTCTTAATTGCAGCACTTGGTATATCCAATCCCACAACATAACGATCTGGCTCAACAATAGCAACAAAATCATATCCACTGCCATACCCAAGAATGGAAGCCTGACCTTTTGGAAGCATTCCGTTTTTAAGCAAATCCAAAAAATAAGTATTGTTTTACTCATATTCCAGGGTGTCACTCTGTGAAAAAAGAATCCACAAACTTTTAATCAAAAAAATTGCTTGATATTTGATATTTTCTTAATAATATGGCAGTCTTTACTTTACACAAATACTAAACTCTACAAATAAAAAACCGAGTAAACCTATAGTATCCGCTGATCGTTGTGGCTCACACTTGTAATTTCCAAAAATTATGAGTACAATGTGGTTCGCACGTTGCTGTAGAACAAGCAGTGATAGGAAATGTTGCCACTTGCCGTATAAACAAATATATGATGCAACATTTCAAGACCATTTCACACGCATGCAGTCCAAATGATATTTATTGGCCCTGTATTCCACAGAACTTTAGAGACACTCGTATATAAAAATTAAGTTTTCTGCATTGATCTTCGACAAATATATTGTGCAGGTCTCATTATTCGGATTTTATTTGATTATGAAATAGGAATAGAATGCAGTCCAAGTGGATGACATATTGACAACAAAAGATAACTGCTTGATGTATGGATTTGCGCTAATGAATTCATATATTTAACGGATGACATATTGACAACAAAAGATATCCACGCATTCCCATGTAATCTGATCTTAGCCTATTCGTATTTTTAACTATTTGATGATTTAGGCGTATTAATGAATTCGTGCCGTTGTATTTAATGAGGAAATAAAACTTCAGGTTTTACTATATATTTTATACTCATATTTTTACCTTATCTAAGGAAATTAATTTATAAGCCAAAGTTTCATGGACGTTAAATACATGAGTCACCAAAAATATAGTGATATTATAGCGAAGTCCCTATTTTTCAATGTGAAGTGAATTAATGTTTAGATCTGCATTGATTGCTTCATCCAATAGTTTCAGATCTAAGCTTATTCATTTTTAGGATACTTCATCACATGACGCATCGATGGATGGGATATATAAGAGGGAAAAACAAACACCAATAATTAGTCTGCCATTGACATTAGTCATAAGATACTGCATGCATATATATTATTCAACCTGCCCCTTTATCTTTCTTCTTCCTCTTCTCTCACAAATAATCAGTCTGCTTCTGTTATATAAGAGGGAAAAACAAACATGTTTCAGCCTTGAAGTCAAATCCCTCACCTTGCCGCCACCTCGTTTGTCACCTGCAACCTCATCACGTCACTTGCAAAGGAAAAAACAGACAACATTCCTCGCTGCCCAATAAGTCAATAACGTCATCATCTCCCTCATTCTCAACCATTTCATACATCACACAAAAAATTCGGACAATTAACAAGTAACATACCGATAGTTACAATTACAATGGTCTTATCTCTTTTTTTCTATGGAGTTATATAGCATATAAAACTATCTGATCATTCCAGGATGTGTATGCACTATGCCGTGTATTCAAAAGAACCACCCCAGGCCCGAAGATCGTAGAGCACATTGAACAACCATCGGACAGTTACGGTCAGTCACTGCAATACGAGTCATATTCATGGGGCATTGTAAAAAAAACTAGCTGACTTGTCCACTGATGTCAAAACAAAGTGGGAACAGTTTCTTGATGAAGACACGCTTAATACAAACACCAGTGTTTTTCCATTTCAACATTCTTTGTATGAGGTATGATCTTTCTCCTGTGCATTTTATGTCCAGATGAACTGAACAAGTAGACTTCTAAAGGGATATGAATGAATGCAGATGTTACAAAATGGGTGCTCCCTGGAGCAAGAGTGGATTGTGAGCGCTGAGCAATTTGGTCTGCATAATATGAAAATGTTTAGTTCTGAATTTGAAGTTGAAGGTTTATTTATTCCTCGATTCCATAACTATTTGTTAATATACACATTATAACTGTTGTGTTCATTAAGAGATGGACTTAGAAAGAAAGACCAGTGCAGCAATGTCATAAAGTCAAAGATATTGCTGAATTATAATCCTAACAGTATTCTGACAATGAATATATGTAATAATAATTAAATTAAAGATTTTTTTTTTCAGGTTCATGAGTATACCTAATTGAAAAGAAGATAAAAAATATTATTCAGCCATTCACAGCAAGAGTAGTATAATTATTTGGTGTTCTAAGGAGGCATCAATATAAATGAAGATGAAAATGTGATCCCTATTCTCTTTTGATTTCCACCATTTATTTAACATTTGTGTCTTAGGCTGAACACAGTTTCCATCCCATTAATGACAGTTTATTGTGAAATGTTTGCTTTTTGTTCTTTTTATTAGTGGTTACCCAATTATTTCATCCAACTTCTTCATAATCAATTGTCACTCAATGCAAATTTAGCACCCCTGTCGCATCTTCTAGATTTCTCTCTTCCATTTTCTACTATTCAAAAGTTTCGAGTTTTCCACTCTAAAAGTTATTTCAGACTACGTCAATGCCTTAGGAGTATTAGCAGAAGAAATAATTAAAATCTTCACTGCAAACCAAAAACTCTATTTCTTCTTGGATTTTAGCATATTGAATGATAGAAGGAAAAATAAAATGGAATGGACTAACTGCAACAAAATGCATTGATGATTAACAAAATACAATGTATATGTTTAGCACATAATTTACTGATACGATGATCGAACACCATGCAAAGCAATGGAATTCAGAAGTAAATATCTAAACCTCGTTTCCTATATATGCAAAAATATAAATTCAGCTGCGCTTACTAGTTAGCCTTTTACTCTTTCCAAACCAAATCTTCATAATCCCTTATATTCATTCAGAAATCATAGCTTCATCACTAGTACTACCAACAATCGTCTTCCCCTGCCTAATCCAATCGCTCATTAGCCTCGAAAGGTACGTGTTATAGAAATAACTTGCAGCATATTTCCGAGTTTTAGAAAAAGTAATAAATATCAAATATTACCTCTTAGGGAAGTTCAAATTAGAGATGACTGCTATTTGGGTTTAGGAATGACTGCGTGAGAAATTGCACTTCAAAGAAGCCACTATTGACGATGGTAGCTAGTTGACGCAATCCAGATTTATGAAGGTGAACAACAATTATAAGCCCAAATAAAAGATGCGTGCTGCCTAGATTTAGGGATTGCGATGACTACATGGGAGAGATTACCCAATTCAGTTCACGAAGATGCCGCTGTTGACAACGATAGCTTAGTTACGCAAATTGAATCTCGGTGATGATAACGAGGTGATAAAATAAAAGAATGAATATTTTATGGAGGAGGAGAAACAAAACAATTCGAGCTTTTTCTGATTCTCGCACAAAACTTTCGGTTCCCACGTGACCTTTCATTGAATAGCGTTATCTAAATCAAATAGCGTTGGCACCTCGTATGCATATAGCCAGCCAACAGTGTTGTGCGGGAATGCTATATGATTTTGCTATGGAATCCGCATTTTGTTGTAGTGAGACTAGTTTATCTAACATAAATGCTTAATGATGAAGTGCTAGGAGACAGATTGGCAAGCATTAGCATAGCTATTGATATAGAGGGCTTGTCAGTTCAAAGGGGTAGAAGTCAAGGCAAGTCCATGAATGGTGGAGGTCGACATAATTCGAGGTCTTGTCATAAAGTGCTTAAGCAATTGACTTATCATTTATTACTTTTGCTAGAAAGCAGAAACAACATGCCTATTTGAAAGACACATGTTAATGATGCCGCGACGGAGATCACAACCCGATTATACCTGTTTCACACATTTTCACTTCCAAAACCGCCTTCGTTTGCGATTCGCTAACCGTTCAGAGCATCTCCAGCAGCGTTGGTAGATGCGAAAATGGGGAAAATCCCCACTTTGAATCTCTCTTGCACTACAGCAGCAGCGATTCAAACATGGAGAGAGAATTCAAATGGAGTTTTCCTCTTTTTTTCCAGTGGCAATTAAAAATGGGAAACTGTTTCCGGCTTAGCTTTCAATCTGGGGAACAAAACACAAATTAAGTTTTGAATGGGGATCAAAATCCCGTTTAAGACTTTATTTTTAAAAAAATGCCGCTCACTGCTGGATCAGCAACGATTTTCACTATTTTTTTTCGTTCCCACCTCTGATCGACGCTCACTGCTAGAGATGCTTTCATTAAACCTGTTATTTCCCTACTCACATTTGTTACTACTTCTTTTTCCCACTAAACAAATCTGGTTCGATTTCCTTCTAGATCCAACCATTCAGGACTGATAATGGAGATCGATTTTCCACCCTCGTTGTATGCGACACAGTTGGGTAACGCTTACACCAACAATCGCAAAACGAATCTGGTTCGATTTTCCACCCTCGTCGTATGCGACACAGTTTGGTAATTTTAGTTTGAATTGGATCGACCAGAAAAGTCCATTTTTCAAACGATCTCCAAATTCGACGAAACTAATTATGTTAGGACCGTATCATCCAAACATAGCTAGATTTATTTTTTGGGAATTTTTGAAATCAGTATGTGGCCCGGCATATTAAAATGTACGTTCAAATCTGATATTGAATGTTTTATATTTTAATTTGAAGAGAAACTGACTGAAACAATCAAATGGGCTTACGAAACATATTTCATTGTGTCCGGAATGGGGGTATTTAGCTAGAGGCGACAGTCGTTGGGTTTGTTTTGGAGTTCGTATGGAGAAACAGATATTTTTGGAATAAATATATATATCGGCCAATCATATTTTTCTATTTATTAATTTCATTTTCCTGGAGAAATCAAAATACACCTAACCCCCTCATTCGAACGACGGAGAAGCAATCCAACCTTCTCTCTTCGATTCCTCTCAAACGATGCAACAAAACCCATCGATTCTGTTGGGGATTTTGTAAATCTCCTCCTCTTCAAATCCATATAGATTTCCTCATCTATCGTTGCGTATTGGTTAAGATCCACATCTCCGAAGTCGACGCGTTCGAAGCTCTGCCAAGACCAGGATCCGTCGTCGATCTGAGCAAGCCCACCAGCGCCGGGAAGCTCTCTCGACGCTCTATGAAGTGGTGCCCCCCAATCATCACCTAGCTTCACGGATTTGGAGAAAAACCCGACCCTAGTTTTGAACAATATTGAGAGGTAACGACTTTGATTTATTTAAATGGTTATAACACTTTAAAGCATTGCAAAGTTTGATTATCGAATAAAAATCATATCTTTTTCTTATGTTGTCGAAATCCAGTGAAACAAGAGACATTGGAACCGTGACATCGTACGCTACATTCTAGAAGAGACCGGAGAATTTTTAGAGCTAGCAATCAAATTAAAAGGAGTGGAACCCAATAATGTGAGATTTCTAAATTCAAATTGGAATGTATACACGTTGTATAAATTATATAAGCGATGTATAAATTATATAAGCGTTGTATATCTCATGTACAAGCGTTGTATAAATTATATATGCGATGTATAAATTATATAACCATATAGGCGTTGAATGGAATTGAAATGGAAACGAAATTTAATATAGAAATGGAAATATATATATATATATATATATATATATATATACACACACACACACACACACACTCCCCTTGTCCACAGACCATGGACGATATAAATTATTTGGAATGTGATTGTGATCGTGAATGATTGATTGTAGTTGCAACAATTGGTTGTGTTTGTGGTATATTCATTGTGGTGTGAAAATGAATTGTATTGTGTAAATTATGGAAATGAAACTCTTGTATTGCCGCAAGGCCTAGGATAGCAGAGGAGCCGTGCTGGACACGGTGCCAGTTTTAAATAACTTGCCGTCATAATGCCGAAATTTTCTGAAATATTCATGTGTTGAAAAATATTCATGTTTGAAATAAATAGTTTGAACAATAAAAATCACATTTTTATTGTATATACGAAGTGTTAAAAATATTCGTATGTTGAATATATTGTTTGAAAAATAAAATCACATTTTCATTGTATATACGAAGTGTTAAAAATATTTGTATGTTGAATAAATTGTTTGAACAATAAAAATCACATTTTTATCGTATATATGAAGTGTTAAAAATGACAATGTATTGAAATAAATATTTGTTTGCTATAAATATTATTTTTATCATATATATGAAGCGTTAAAAATAGTCATGTGTTAAAATATATTTTTGTTCGCCAAAAATATTATTTTTATCACATATATAAAGTGTAAAAAATGACAGTGTGTTGAAATAAATATTTGTTTGCTATAAATATTATTTTTAGCATATATATGAAGCGTTAAAAATAGTCATGTGTAAAAATATATTTTTGTTCGCCAAAAATATTATTTTTATCATATATATGAAGTGTTAAAAATGACCGTGTGTTGAAATAAATATTTATTCGCTATAAATATTAGTTTTGACATGTATATGAGCTAAATAAAATGGTCATGAGTTGAAATATATTTTTGTCCGCCAAAAATATTATTTTTAACATACTAATGAAGTAATAAAAATAACCGTGTGTTGAAATATATTTTTATTAATTAAAAATATTATTTTTATCACATGTATGAAGTGTTAAAAATAACCACGGGTTGAAATAAATATATGTCCATTAGAAATATTATTTTTAACAAGTATATGAAGTATTAAAAATAACCATTTATGGAAACAATTATTTGTTCCCTAAAAATATTATTTTTTAGCATAGATATGCATATATATACATATGCTGAACAGGAAAATGGATTAGCTATTGAGTAAAGAATTTATTTGCGTGCCTGATAAATAGGTAAGCCTTAATGAGTTGGCTGCGCAATTTTATTTATTATATAAACTCTTGTGAATGCCATTGGATGTGGTGTGCTAATTGTTCTGTGTGAGATTATAAACAACACCATAGAATAGCAACACTTAATTTTGAACTACACTGCATGGCATACTTCGTGAAGATAACATACTCTATCATATACCACATAAGCATTTGGAGCTTATGTGACGAGGTTGGAATTACCATACAAGCGAGACGCTTGTATGGAGATGACTGCATTTCAGGTTGAACCGAAGACGAACTATTGATGTCATAGCATATCATATTCCATGTAAGCATTTGGAGGTTATGTGACGAGATTGGGATTACCATACGAGTAAGACGCTCGTATGGCGATGACTGAATTACAGATTGAACTGAGGACTGATATGGACTAAATAAAACTTACCGGTAAATTGCCAGATTTAGTAAAAACCCTACACGGGTCTGGAGTTGATAATAATCACGTCTCTCTAGTTATTTGATACGGCATATGGATTATTTATTTCCAACACTGGAGAAGGTGACGCGATTTATCTCTAGAGTTATTGTACACACTTCCTTGGGCATAGATAGGTCACTAAAAATTGTATGTGCTTATACTGGATTTATTAGGTTCCTAATACGGCCCAATAAATTTCTGAACCCCTCTCCGTACAAAGGAGGCTATGGCGAAATTTACCGAAATTTAACACCCTTCTCTAAGACGTACGAGCTTAGAGATTATATATCGATAGACATCAATCGCATGGCGTGGAATGTCAATGTGACATGCTGAGATGCAAGTGATCAAGGCTTTTGTTGAAAAACAGAGCCTTGCGGTTGATGATCAAAGAACGCTTTATATAGCACATCTTTGTGTATAGCGTTAACTCACGAGCCTCACACCCCAGTATGAACCAGAAACGTGAGAGGACTGCAGGGAGGACATGCGTTTCTTTCTAGCTAGGAGTGGTGTCATGGTATGGAGCTCAGACATTATTACTTATGTGGATGATGGAAAGCGAGGCGCCTCAGATATATGGGTCACTACGAGGCCGATGGATTATATTATATGGTCGACATACTGTCCAAATTTACGCCCTATAGGGCGGGGAAAGTATTATTCAGGAATTACCAGTCCTCAAACGTAAGAGAGGACCAGCCCTGAAGATCCAAGGTGCAGTTGCGACTGATCCTGAGGCTCGGGCTAGAGAGTCTCGAATTCAGTAAGAACCATCTCTTGCCTTGGTTCATGATGGAAATCCAACTTCCAATACGATATTGTTCGGTTTTGATTGTGAACCTATATATGGCGACATGATATATGGTACACATGTCGTCTATGATTGATACATTATAATTGAAATTGTTTGTGAAACATATATGCACTAGTGATAATATTAAATGATTTGTTTTATACGTATCAAGCATATTTTGGCCATTATAAGGTAAAACTCTATCCTCCGGTCTGTGTTGCATTGTGTGATGGGACTTGAGTCTTATAATGGCTTCATTTTTCTAAAAAACATTGCATGTTTAATGATTTAATCTATTTCATGCACTACAAGCAATCCAATGGAGTAAACCCGTTTCGCGTTAGCGGCGTGGTCCTGTGATTGACCTTATTATTAAATAGGTTAAGTAAGATTTCTCATACCAGTCTCATGACTGACTCGTAGTCTGTTTCACTTTGCAAACTCGGGTGGCCCTATTTCTACACGGGCAGCCTTGTATTCAGGTTTTACAGGCTCATTTTGGATAACTATGAAGCTGAAGATGGATTCTATCATTTCTATTATGCTGTTCAGACTTTGTTATGTATATTATGTTTGATTCCATTGCAGACATTTTATATAAAGCTAAAACTATATTTTGTACTATGTATGCTCCTGTTATGCCACGTAACTTTGACGATTATATTTGTTCCAGTGTAATTTGATGTACATTATCTAGTGTAATTCTATATTTTTGTTCTGCTGTTATTGTTTATGTGTTATATTCCACTGATTATCCTTGCTTCCATGGCACGGGAGTTTGGGGTCATCACAATATTTACGTAGTTTGAGACTGATTGCTCAAAATTTGGATCTCAATTTAAAAGTGTCGAAAACCAGTAAATTCCATATGTATCTACTAATAGGTGAGTTTCATCAAAATAATAAAGTCGTATATGAATTATTATAACATCTTAATTCTCTCTATTCACATATGTTATACTCCCACTTAAAAAACTGGTGGCACCGATTCTTCACTTCCAGAGGTGAAACTATTCAATTATTTTTATATTTATTGTTTCCACAGTATTTTTTTGGCCTTTTTATGGATTAATTTGATGAATTTAACAATTTTTTAATGGATGGTACTCTACACTAAAAAAAATTATTTATCGAAATTTGCTATTTTGTGGTTAATTTAAAGCAAGGATTTGTATTTCAATTCCCTTTTATATTGGTTCAAACGGTGGATGCAATCTCTTTGTCGTCATCACACCTTATGTCAGTTACTAGACTGTATTTGTGATACTAAGGTTTTGATGGAAGATCACTGCAAGAGAAACGGTAGTTTCCAACGGCCAGGAGCCGTTGGCGGCCGTTGGAAACGTCGTTGGAGGTCGTTGGTCAACCCGTTGGTATATGGATCAACGGTTTCCAACAACTTCCAGTGCAAACAACGCCCATTTTCCAACGGTTTCCAATTGGTAGATATGGCCACGTGTCCCATATTTCCGATCAAAGGGACATTGGAAAAGGATGGAAACCGTTGCAAAATAGCCGTTTATCGCCATTGAAAACCGTTGTTATACAACGACCAGTAAGCCGTTGCTCACCATTGGAAATCTGGATTATTTTTTTACAGATTCGGATTTGCCTCTTCAAGCCACACACTACACATACAACCATCGAAATTGCTCCAATCCGAGCATATAACTCAAAATCTGAACCATATATACACCCAATCAAAATAAAAAATTAAAATCAAACATAAAACACATTAACTAACCAATATTTACATAACATACGTTGCCAAAACATAATAACCCATGTCCAAATGTAGCCAAAACAACACAAGCATGCCCAAACATCATAACCAACACACCATACCATCACGAAAGCATCATAACATGTCCAAACCATCAATATATACAACAAACATGTATCAAGCCTCACCAACTCTCAAAACACCAACACAACCATGTCCAAACGCTAACCTGATCAAGTCTCTCCACCGAAAGATGAAGGCAGCGTACCATACTGGGCATTGAACTCCGCTAGCTTCTGATTAAGCAACTCCATCTGTTGGTCACACCGATCCTCATGCTCACGAAGCTCCGCAATTTCTGCTTTTAGCTGTTCGATTACTTCCTTGTCTTGAGCCCTCTGATACGCCTCCTGAGATGATCTAAACTGTATCATTTACAAGTACATGTATAATTAGTCATATCATAATTTTTTTATTAACAACATTGTTGTCTTTGTTTTACTTATACTAAATGATCTTATTTTATCATTAATAAGATGTCATTCCAATGTATTTTTAAATGTATTTGAAAGTACTTTGTATAAAAGTAACTAATTATTTTAATTTGAATTTTACTAATAACCATATTATTTTTGTATGAATATATTAAGTAAAGGGAAATATTTTTTAGTTATTCCAAAAATTAAAGCGCACAATGTTTATAGTTTTGCACTTTAGTCCCATCAAATAATGATATTTGCATATAAATTTGTTTGAAGCAGTTGATATTTTACAAAGTCAATTAGTATTGGATAACATCGAAATTGAAAGAAGAAAAACTATGAACATTTCGAAAATAAATAAATTATATAATTAAATTACATGATTATCCTCAAGGTATACTCTTAACCTTACCAATATTTTTTGTATGAGTGATGTAAAATGAGTTGATAGATAATTATTCTACATGTGTGATGTAAAATAATTTGAGTATTACCTCTAGATTTACATAACCGTATCGTCTGTTCCGGGTGGGCTTATCCATGACAACATCAAATATCATGTCCTCCTCAACCTTTGTCAACTCAGTCCTCCCAGTAGATTCCAGTAACTACGCCTTATGTGCTTGAAATTTCTCCTGTTAAACAAAAAACAAATGAAATTAGATAACTCTATCTTAATTAAATTATACCTATAACTTAATTATTCCATACTTACATACCTCTCACGCGCCTTATCATCATGGTCCCAACTGTACGAAACTGAGCCTGTGTCGTCAGTCTGATTCAGTGCATGAGTATGCTCGAAAACATCCCAGTACGACACAGGAGCCATACGCGCTCTCTCCTGAAATAAGCATGCATATACATATATGTGTGTGTTTGTAAATTAAAACTTAAAGTTAAATCAATTATTATATTTAAACAATGCAATTACTAAATATACCAGATCCTCTCGATGGTGCTGAAATGACTTTGATCCACCTCGATGCATAACAGGATTCTTGCTCCTGTTAGCTGCATTTCTCTCAGACGAGGCCTATACATTTAATTTGTTTTTAAAAATTATTATTCCATATCACATATTAAATGAATAGAATAATTTAAATTAAATATGCAGTAAATTTACTAGAAAATCCTCATTATTGTTCCAATAAGCAAGCAACTCGTCCCACACTGATTCACCTATCCAATTCGGTTTTTTCCCACCTGATTTCAAACTGTTCATTGTCTCTCTGTAATTTTTTACCACTTTAGAATTCCAGTGGCGCTTGACGACATCCAAATTTGTCTCCTGCAGATCCATTGAACCCTGCATTTTAAAAAAAAAAATAGCATACATATATGAACTTATCAAATAAGAGCATGAGTACTTAACATAATAAATGTTATATCACACATACCAGAAAATCCTGCAATATAGTCTCCTTCACAATGTCCGGTACCAACGTCCACGTGGGCCAACATGCAGTTGTGCGATCCTAATATGCACGTTTAGATATCTTCAAGACTGTGTTGGAGGACTCCAACTCAAACCCCCTGTGATAAACGAAAAAAAAAATTATGTCTATTCGAACAAAAATTTATATAATTTATTGTACTTGAATTAAATTTATACTAAAAACTTAGTATTTACCCTCTACTGGCTTTTGGCTTAAGCCATACCACGGGACAAGATAAGTCCGACGGACCACCCTCATCACCACCTTGCGACATCACATGTTACAGATAACAACATAACGTATATAACATAAACATGAAAGAGCTATGTAAAAACAAGGTATGAGATAACATGAGTAGGAAATGTTATGATTCTATATGTTACTTGTTAATAGGTATGTCTACTTAACATATGAGTTACTTGTACATTGATAACATAAGAAATACCTACAAAATATGAATTTGATTCGTACTAAGCAAAAACAAACATAAAATTACCTTTTTAAAATGAGGATTATTGGTTGGTCGTCCTCATCACTTTCAGATTGCGTGTACATTGGGAACATAAAGGAAGTACTTTCGAAAATTTGAGAACCGTTTAAAATGAAATATTTTATGAGATTTAATTTCGTTATTGTGTTTGTAACTTGTCCAATACAAAGGACAGAATCCAACAAATATTGTATATGATGAATATAAATGTTCGTTTTGTTAATAAAACGAACATTCACATAACGATAATATACAATACTTATCAGACGGGGCCAAAAAAACTCTCTAAGGCTTTATGAATATAACATATTACGATTTTGTTTTTTTCGTGATTGAAGTGTTTTTTTTTTTCAACTTTGATTTTCAAATTTCAACTTAAAAAATTTTAAAATCATAGTTGCAGGTTTACGATCAGTTGCAGAACTCAAAAAAAGGCCAAAGCTCAAGCCGTGCGCGTTTTTGCGCCTTAGCGCCTTAACTAACTACTCTGAATTGTACGTATATAAATT
Organism: Allium sativum; assembly: GCA_030737875.1. NCBI lineage: Eukaryota > Viridiplantae > Streptophyta > Magnoliopsida > Asparagales > Amaryllidaceae > Allium > Allium sativum. The sequence goes on along the minus strand of CM060913.1, from coordinate 81,101,470 downwards.
TTATCACATATACGTATATTTTCAACATTAAATCGAACTGTATCGTCGTACGTTATATACAAAATTAAATGTTGTTTTCGCTAAAATTTTATAAAACATAAACTTAAATATTTCTACTTCCACCACATGTTTTCAACAAATTAGATATCTTTTTCAATGCATACATCACTATACATATGCATATATACATATTCAACTTGAACTAATTAAATCCTAGATTAGCTACATAATCAAATAAATCTTCAAATACAAACTTATTAACAACAACTAATTAAACTAACTAAAACCCTAGATTAATTAACAACTAAGTAATTTATAAATAAAAACCCTAGATTAGCAACTTAAATGATTAAACCCTACATTAGCGACTAATTGAAAGCATCATACAAACAAACATACACAAACATACACTAATTAACAAAATTAGGGCTAATACACACAAACATACCTTCAAATTGGAGAGAATCCGAGATTAGAGAGGAGAAGAGAGTGCCTTGACCGACTTGGAGAGATCCTAGGTGGATGGGGGCGCGGAATAGGATGATTTCATAAATAAAGGGGGAAAATTTGAGGGTTTTTGGGTTTGATTTCGTGGGGGAAGCAAATGGGGAAGAAGGAGAAAGGCTCGGGTTATTTTTCTTCTCTTCCGTGTAACGGGTACCAACGGCCTCCATCGGTTTTATAACCGACGACCGCCAACGGTTTCCAACGGCGTATATTTTGTGTACCGTAAGAAAATGACAACTTTTGGCTTCCGTTGGAAGTCGTTGGTCAATAGCCGTTGGCGGCCGTTGGAACACTCCGACGCTATACTGTACAATCTTTGTAGCGGATAGGCAATGTTGGAGTAACAAATGGACTAAGTGCTGTATTTTTGTATCGCTCTACGATAATTCAAATAGTTACCAGTTTAAACAAACTGATTTACCGTTGTTGACCAATACTAAAAATCATGCTTATAAAAAATATATGTAGTGATAGATTACAAACATTTTACATCCAAAGTTTCCCATGTGCGTATAGTGGTTGGTATCATTAGTTTTTTCCCTGGACTAACGCTAGTGAATCCAGCTTATAAGTAGCCTTCTGGCAATTAGATTTGCGACATTGTGGAAAATATAAAACTTAACTTCACTTAGATTTAATTTTGAAAAACAACGTTCTCTATCAAGATTCATTATTGGATGCAATATATTATTATATTAGAGCTTATAAACGTTAAGTAACCTATACATTTTAGCAATTTTGTTGCTTGATTTATATTTTTTTTTTGTATACACATATGTGCGTGTGTATATATATATATTTCAATTAGTTAGAACTTTGCATATGTTAACTGCCATGAATAATTTTCTTAATATATGTAATCTTTAAATGTTGGGTGACAGTCGAAGTATATGTCCACCTAATTTCATAACAAAATAAAAGAAATCCATTGCATCATTTTCTTTCATTACATTTACTTTAATTTTGACAGGGTAATGGCGGGGCGGGAGCCACTTGAAGGCTGGGGAGGTCACATGACACCACCAGGAATTGTCAAATTATTATTCTCATCCTTACTCTACTTTTGGTGCAGACAAAGCATACCTTCATATTTGTTTTATGGTCGCAATCACTATTTTGACTGATATAACATACAAAATTAAATGAAGATTTGTTTACTCAGTAGTCAATTTAGTGGCATTTATAAGAGCATTTTAATTTTAAGTTAATATAGTAAAAAATAAAAAGTACATAATACAAAATATTGATGTCTGTAGTGAACGATCATTTGTATTTAAGACAAAATGATGCTAATTACTACAAAGTGCTTGAGTAAATGAAATCCACTGATCATAAATAAAGGACTGTTTGCTACCAAACTGCCATTTGAACAAAAGTTTTGTTAGCAAAATTGGTCAAAAAGTTGCTTTTTTCACTGTTTCGTTATAGCTATTTATTGTTTTGTCCTTAGTATTTGTGTATATATTACAATAACTGTGAATTTTTTTGGAAATGTCTTCAAGTCTCTTAACGACTCTATAAATATTCTATATATTGTCCTCATCAGCATATATTTCTAGCTACACAAGTGGTAATAGCTTCTTTTGGGTGCAAGTGAAAATGAGGGAAATAAGTACGTGTAGTCGTATTCCAATATAAACATCGTCTTATTGGTCATAATATTATATATTGTGGTACAATAATATTGTAAACTTATTTTATTTAGTTAGTTTATAAAATAATTGAACATGACAGTCAATGAGTGTTGGCCATTTTTTTACATACACTACAAAGATTGTACAGTATAGCGTCGGAGCGTTCCAACGGCCGCCAACGGCTATTGACCAACGGAAGCCAAAAGTTGGTATTTTCTTATGGTACACAAATATACACCGTTGGAAACCGCTGGTGGCCGTCGGTTATAAAATCGATGGAGGTCGTTGGTACCCGTTACACGGACGAGCAGAATAATAACCCGACCTTTCTCCTTCTTCCCTATTTGCTTCCCCCACGAAATCAAACCCAAAACCCCCCAAATTTTCCCCCTTTATTTCTGAAATCAACCTATTCCGCACCCCCATCCACATAGGATCTCTCCAAGTCGGTCAAGGCACTCTCTTCTCCTCTCTAATCTCGGATTCTCTCCAATTTGAAGGTATGTTTGTGTGTATTAGCCCTAATTTTGTTAATTAGTGTATGTTTGTGTATGTTTGTTTGTATGATGCTTTCAATTAGTCGCTAATGTAGGGTTTAATCATTTAAGTTGCTAATCTAGGGTTTTTATTTATAAATTACTTAGTTGTTAATTAATCTAGGGTTTTAGTTAGTTTAATTAGTTGTTGTTAATAAGTTTGTATTTGAAGATTTATTTGATTATGTAGCTAATATAGGATTTAATTAGTTCAAGTTGAATATGTATATATGCATATGTATAGTGATGTATGCATTGAAAAAGATATTTAATTTGTTGAAAACATGTAGTGGAAATAGAAATATTTAAGTTTATGTTTTATAAAAATTTAGCGAAAACAACATTTAATTTTGTATATAACGTACGACTATACAGTTCGATTTAATATTGAAAATATACGTATATGTGATAAAATTTATATACATGCAATTCAGAGTAGTTAATTAAGGCGCTAAGGCGCAAAAACGTGCACGGCTTGAGCTTTGGCCTTTTTTTAAGTTCTGCAACTGATCGTAAACCTGCAACTATGATTTTAAAAAAATTTAAGTTGAAATTTGGAAATCAAAGTTGAAAAAAAACACTTCAATCACGAAAAAAAAACAAATCGTAATATGTTATATTCATAAAGCCTTAGAGAGTTTTTTTTGGCCCCATCCGATAAGTATTGTATATAATCGTTATGTGAATGTTCGTTTTATTAACAAAACGGACATTTATATTCATCATATACAATATTTGTTGGATTTGTCCTTTGTATTGGACAAGTTACGAACACAATAACGAAATTAAATCTCATAAAATATTTCATTTTAAACGGTTCTCAAAATTTCGAAAGTATTTCCTTTATGTTCCCTATGTACACGCAATTGTGTACTGTTCAGGGAACTAAAGGGAAGTGCTGCCGAAATTTTGTTGAATCGTTTAAATTAAAAATATTTACGTGATTTAATTATGTTATTGTATTTGTAATGGGAGGTAAGATGACACACCAGTAAATGATCAATTAACATAACATGCATTCGGTAATAAAATTGTGAATATATTTCAACATAACATGCATATATCAATTATAAGGGAATTTTGAGAATTTAGTGACGGACACAAAAATTGTTATAAAAGTAATAAAAATTGTAAATTTTAACATTCTTTCTAATTTTATATGTACTTTGGAAAAATGGATCGCGATTATTTTAATGATCGAAGCTGGATGTACCAACGAAGAGAAACTGATGGCACAATAAAGAAATAATTTATTAATAGTGTCCGCGTGTTTATTGATTTCGCGTTAAGTAATAATGGAAACGACGTCGAAATCCGTTGTCCATGTAGTAGATGCAAGTTATTGAAGCATTTGATACCACAAATGGTTAGAGTTCATTTGCGTCAGTATGGTTTTATGCCGAACTATTCAGTTTAGGATCGTCATGGAGAACCATTAGCATCTACTTCTACATAAGTTGAGGAGGTAGTGAATAATGAAATTGCTATGACAAATCTCGTAGAACAAATGGTTGAAGATGTTGCACGTTCAATATTTCCGGTTCAACAATCTAATGATAACGATGGTAATGATGACGATGGTAATGATGAAGAAGAACCAAATATTCAAACCAAAAAAAAAAAATATGATTTATTAGATGCAGCGAAAAAACCTATTTGGGAAGGTTGTGAAAGCGGAATTCAATTATCATCAGTAACTGCTGAAGACATTGCGATGAAATCGAAATACAACCTCACAGAAGCTGGATTTACAGCTGTTGTACAAGCTGCGAAGCGGCATTTGCCTCCTAATAATTTGATGTGTGAAAATCATTATGAAGTTAAAAAATGACGTCGGCCTTTGGTTTACCGTATCAAAAAATAGATACATGTGTAAAGGGTTGCGTGCTATTTAGGAAGGTAGATATCAACCTTAAGAATTGTAGAATATGTAATTAGGAAAGATACAAACCTAGAAAGATAAAGGGAAAGGAAGTCCCGTATAAATTTATGCATTATTTACCTATTATTCCTAGACTTCAAAGGTAATATGCATCTTCTGTAACCGCGCAACATATGAGATGGCACAGTGTGAGAACACGTGAAGAAGGTATGTTAATACACCTGTCCGATGGAGAAGCATGGAAACATTTTGACCAAAAATATCCCTATTTTGCATCTGAGAGTCGTAATGTTAGACTTGGTTTATGTACGGATGGGTTTTCACCATTTTCTCAATTTGGTTCTAAATATTCATCCTGGCCTATAATTGTAACACCTTGTAATTTACCTTCATGGATGTGTACGAAAACGCCTTATATGTTTCTCATAATTGTAGTCCCTGGTCCAGATGATCCGACGTAAGGAATCAATGTGTATTTACAACTGTTGATAGAAGAATTAAAAAAATTGTGGTATGAAGGGGTAGAAACATATGATATTTCGCAAAAAAAAAACTTTTGTATGCATGCTTCTCTGTTGTGGACAATTATTGATTTCCCTGGTTATGCAATGCTTTCAGGTTGGAGTACGGCTGGTCATCTAGCTTGTCCGTACAACATGCAAGAAACAAGAGCATTTTCTTTACATATCGGAAAGAAAATTTCATGGTTTGACTGTCACAGGTGTTTCCTTAAAATTAATCATCCATTTAGAAGAGATAAGAAAATTTTTACAGTCAATAGGCATGAAACTTCGCGATCACCTAAAGTATGGACAAGTGAACAAATTTTTAAACTTGTAAAAGATTGTAATAACCCGGAAATTCTGAACCAGTTTAAAATTTTTATTTTGGCAATTTTATCGAATTTTGAATATTTAAAATGAATTATTTTAAATAATTATCGACGAGAAATTTATTTTGAATATATTTAGAACATATATATTATATACGTCGTCGTTAGAATATAAATAATTATATAATTATAAATAGAATTGAAAATGGCGCGGTAGTTCGACAATTCGATTTCAAACTTCAATTGAACATACTGGGTGCAAAACAAACCGGATTTTAGTGAAATTGAAAACATTAGGATCTAATGGATAATATCTTTCCAACGAATCTGAAAAATCAAGATTTCATAGCGGGAATCAAAAGATATGTCCAGTTGAAAATTCTGAATAGTCGCTATGGAATTCAGGCCCTTAAAAACTGACATTTTGCAAACGACCTCGGATTTCGACGAAACCACTTTTGTTGGGTCCGTGATGTCAAGTTATTGCTAGATTCCAAATTTTATAATTTTTCGAGTCAATATGTGAGCGTGGCAAAGGAAAACGAGTTTGACCAGTTTTAGTTGATTTTAATCGACTGGAAATTGGCCATTTTTCAAATGGTCTCAGAATTTGACGAAGTTAGTTTTGTTAGGACCGTATCGTTAATACGAAGCTAGAAAATATTTTTCTGGAATTTTTAGAGTTCGTATGTGACCCCGGTAAATTTGAAATGCGCGTTTAAAATTCAATATAGCGATTTAAATGTAAATTTTGACGGAAACTGATTCAAATGATCGAATCAACCTATGATACATATCCCATTGTGTTCGGAATGGGGGTAAACGCTATGGACGACAGGCTGTGGGCCTCGTTTAGAGGTCGTATATAAAAGTCAACTTTTTGCAATTAAATTAATTAAATTAATATTCTCTCTCTCCTCACCCTCTTCCCTTATACGCTGGCCCCCCCTCTTATCATTCAGAATCGATTTTTTTACAAAAGAAAAAAGAAAAAAGAAAAAAAAAGAAGAAGTCGAAGCGGGGAGGAGCCGCCGCCCTCCCCGATGATCTCCTCGCCGCCGTCGCGGTGGCGCGACAGACCCCCCTCCCCTCCATCGAAGACCGCCGCAACAGCACCCCCCTATCGCGACGCAGCCCCCCCCCAGTTTCGAACCCGCCGCCGCCTCGCGAGACCTCCTCCATCGACCGTGAACCCCCACGATGCCCGAACCCCAAACTTCCATCGTCGCTTAACCCTAGCGCCTCCGCAGCAGCCGCTCCCCCCCCTCTGGCGTCCGCATCTCCGTCTAACCCAGCACCCATCGCCGACGCCACCGAACCCTAGCCGAGCTCCCATCCACCGCCTGAGAGCCACCGCGAGTCCTTCCATCACCCCCTCTTCGAAAAGTAATTTTTTCCTATATATTTAATTTAAATCAGTTTATATGTTTAATTTAAATCAATTTTTATATTTAATTTAAATCAGTTTATATATTTAATTTAAATCAGTTTATATGTTTAATTTAAATCAGTTTTTAGCATAGAAAAGATTTGATTTTTTCAAAAGTAAAAGATTTGATTTTTTTTCGAAAGAAAAAGATTTGATTTTTAAAATATAAAAGACGTGATTTATAAAATATAAAAGACGTGATTTTTAAAATATAAAAGACGTGATTTTTAAAATATAAAAGAAGTGATTTTTAAACTATAAAAGATTAGATTTTTCAAAACGAAAAGATGAGATTTTTCATGTAGGAAAAATATGATTTTTCATGTTAGAAAGACGTGATTTTTAGCAATGTAGAAATATAATTTTTCTATATGAAGTAGTAGCGATAAAAATTTGATTTTTACTTATGTAGTGGATTAAAAATATAATTTTTACATGATAGGTATATTAAAAATATCAACTTTGTATATGTAGCAAAATAAAAATGTGATTTTTATAATGATATAGTTAAAAAGGCGAAATCTTTATATTGAATAGTATAATAAAAATTTGATTTTTATATATTGAATAGTATAATAAAAATTTGATTTTTATATATTGAATAGCGAAGTAAAAATTCGATTTTTTTTATATTGAATAACGAAGTAAAAATTCGATTTTTACATATGTAGTGGCTACAGCAACGAAGATGACAAAGATGCGATAACGACGAAGATTTCTATCAATGAAGAGTCAAGATGATTGGATAGCTATCGGTGAGAATTTCTCACCTTTCAATTTCTTTTTCTATTTATATATATATATATACTAGGATGCAGACGGTGTTTAGTAGCACCCGACACAATCGTCCACAGACCATGGACTTGTTTGTTTGATTGCAAAAATTAGTTAGATTATTTGATTGGATTTGGTTGTTTGGTAAATTTGATTGATATGTGAATGACGTGGGCCTTCACTAGACCGGGGATAAGGCTAGGCCTCGTCCCGTTTCTAGTATCGTGCCTTTATGCCGCCGAAATTTTCTAAAATATGTTAGAAAAATAAAAATATCATTTTATTTAAAGAATGAACTGAATAGAAATTCATATGTTAAAATAAAATGTTTTAACGTTAAAAATATAATTTTTAACGTGAAGTGAATAAAATAAAATATTCATTTACAAACCGGACGGTTTGTTTATGTACACCTATTTGAAGGACATTGATTGGGACGATAAATTTTACACATCGCCCAACTGCACAACTAAAATCTGTATTTGATTGTTTGAAACCCCACACAGGTGTTGGGATGAAATTTGAAGTTCACTCATCCTGATTGATTAAATATGTCGATCGTTTAATTGACAGGCTGTTACAAGCGTTAGATATCTATATTTGATGCTTATACAGTGTAGTGCACTTTGGTTGATGGTTGATTATTTTTCAATGCTATTATATACATGTGTTGTATGGAAAACCATATAGTTAACGCTATATGGTGATTGATTGGGCCTCATTCCAATTTAGAAGATAAAGAATATAAAATATAAATGTTCATGTGTTGACTGTACTCATCCGTCGAGATTAGTCATGTGTTGAACGAAATATTTTTATAATAAAATTTACATCTTTATCAACATAATATAAATGTTCATGTGTTGACTGTACTCATCCGTTGAGATTAGTCATGTGTTGAACGAAATATTTTTATAAAAATTTTTACATCTTTATCAATATAATATAAATGTTCATGTGTTGACTGTACTCATCCGTTGAGATTAGTCATGTGTTAAACGAAATATTTTTATAATAAAATTTACATCTTTATCAATATAATATAAATGTTCATGTGTTGACTGTACTCATCCGTTGAGATTAGTCATGTGTTGAACGAAATATTTTTATAATAAAAATTACATCTTTATCATATATAGAATTAGAAATCAACTGGAAAATAGATGAGATGAGTGGTCTCCTGGATATTAATCTGATGTTGGTTTCGGCCTTCGGGGTTAATATTCAGGAAATCGGTCTCTTACTAAATTACGGTTGGAGTCTGATTCAATATCAAACGATAGATACCTTAATTTTTATAAAATATATTAAATAACAAAAATAGTCACACGTGGACAGTACTCATTCGTTGAGATTAGTCGTGTGTTGACAAAAGTAAATATTAATTTGTTGAATAGAATATTTGAAAATAGAAATATATGAAGCCGTGTTGGTTAGATTGACGCCATTTGACGTGAACGATATTTATATCGATTTTATTCATTTTAAAATGAATATTGAAAAGTGATTTCGAAATCGAATATTTTGAAATGAAATTTGAAATGAAATTTGAAATGAAATTTGAATTAAATTGAATTCGAATTGAATATATAACGAATTTGAATTCGAATTGAATATAAAACGAACTTGATTTCAATTGAATATATAACGAAATGAATTCGGATTGAATTGAAAACGATTTCGAAAAGAATTGAATATATAACGAATGTGATTTCAATGGAATATATAACGAAATTGAATCGAATAGTAAACCAATTTAAATTGAATCGAATAGAAAACCAATTTGAATTGAATCGAATAGAAAACGAATTTGAATTGAATTGAAAACGAATTGAATAGAAAACGAATTTGATTTAAATTGATTAGAAAACGAATTTGAATTGAATCGAATAGAAAACCAATTTGAATTGAATTGAATAGAAAACGACTTTGAAATTAAATCGAATAGAAAACCAAATTGAATTGAAAGCGAATTGAAATGAATTCAAATTGAATTGAAATTTGAATTGAATAGAAATGAATTTTAAAACGAATTTATAAGGAAAAATTTAATTTTGATTTAAATTGAAATGGATGTTGAAATTGTTTTTGAAACGAATTTAAAACTATTTATATAATTCGTTTTAAATAGAAATCGACGAAAATATATATTATATATACTATATATATAATATAATGGCTTGAATAGAACGCGCCGCGCCGCGGCAGTTCGTAAATTTCGACCATTTATTCCAAACAAAAATTACGGGAGATCCGACCGTCGGATTCTCCTAAAACCGGAACCGTTGGGTTCGTATCGAAAAGAGCTTTCTAACGAATATTAGAAATTTGAAATCTAACAGTTAGATTTGGAGTTACGTCCAAATCAAATTTGAAAAAGGTCGCTGTAAGTGCAGTTCGATGGCCATTGTTGGAAATCGATTGTACGTGCCTTAATAAAATTATTAAAAACAGTAATAATTTGTGTAAAATCATAAGAAATGATTTGGGAAAATTTGGGATGGAAAACTCCATATTTGAAAAGATAAAAATAGATTTTATCAAAATGAACTAGTTTGAACTAAATTTAAAACCCGATTTGTTTTTAAATAAATAAATTAGATTTAAAAAGGGGATTTAAATAATCGGAATTTCTAATATATTTGATTGGATTTGAAATGGGTTTATCGTGAACGGTGTTTTAAATAACACTAGTTCTTTAACCCGATAACAAATAGAATGTGATTTGGGTTTGTCGTGAACTGTGTTTTAAATAACACCTAGTTCTTTAACCCAGTAAAAGGAGTTTTAACGAATCTGCAATTAGATTGAAATGTAAATTTGTAATCTAAATTATCAAATTTAGAAAATAAGCGAGAATGGAGTATTACCAGTTTTGCTCCAAAGCGATAGTTAAATCTTTAATTAGATTTGAACGTGAAATGGTAATTAATTTTACCGATAACACCGTGGCGTTAGATATGGAGTATCACCAGTTTTTCTTCATGGGATGAATAGGTTGGGATTGGGAAATAAAATGAATAATTACTTCGGTGTGGTTCGCTAATCTCGACTAGATGGAAAACCATAATTTGGTTTGATAGATCATCCAAAGGAAGATTAAAGGATAAATTCTAAAGAATTTATCTTGGATAAAATTAATGGGAACCTTTCCCTAAGAATGTGATTTCGTGAATAAAAGAATATTCTGAATCGGAATGAGGCGTATGTTGTGTTTGTGTAACATTCGTTTTAATATACACGGGTTGTTCGGAAAGGCCGGGTTTACACCCATTCTGAATAACCGATTCGACGATATGTCGAAGATGAAGACGGTGGTTGAAGACCGGAAGTCTTTTCATCGTTTGGATAATTACTGACGATCCTGATTGGGCAGTACACCCAAGAGGATGGAAATAGTTGGTGGTCGTCCAGACGTACTTGGAGATGGATGGATATGCGAGGAAAGTGCCTCCGGTTTCGTTCAGACCCAGAACGGACTTGTAAATGGATTGTGTGTCTGACATTGGATTTTATTCTGTGTTGATTGATTTCTGTTAAATATATATCTATTTGGCGGCGGAGAATTTATTCTCTTGCTTAACGCCCTTCTCTGAGACGTACGAGCTTAGAGGTTATATATCGATAGACATCAATCGCATGGCATGAACTGCCAGTGTGGCATGCTGAGTTGCATAGATCAAGGCTTCTGTTGAAAAGCAAAGTCTTGTGGTTGATGATCAAAGCACGGCCTTTGTGGCGTAGCTTTGTGTATAACGTGAATTCGCGAGCCTCACACCTCGGTATGAGTTAAAAGGGGGATACGGACTGCAGGGAGAGCACGACGTTTCTTTCTAGCTTTGGTGGTGTCAGTGACTTACCAGCCCTGACATTTATATACTTTTCACCTTTGTGGTTGTTGGATGAGGCGCCTCGATTTTAGGTCTGTAAGGACCGGGAAACGTGTGTTCAGGAATTGCCAATCCTCTAACGTAAGTGAGGACCGGCCCTGAAGCATCCAGGGATTGCCCAGAGTGCGTAGCCCTGGGACATTTGCTAGAGTGTCTCGAACGCGGAGAGGAGCTTGGCCCTTGCCTCGACTCATGATGGAAATCCAATTTCCAATACGTGTATTTCGGCTTTGTTTATAGAGCCTAGTATGGCGACATAGTGGGATGGGGCACTTATGCCGTCTATGATTTATATTTATGATTGAAATTGTTTTGACACTATACACTTATTATAGTATCAAATGATTTGTTTTAAACGTACCAAACATGTTTGGCTGTTATAAGGTAAAACCCTATCCTCCGGCTTGCGTTGCATTGTGTGATGGGACCTGGGTCTTATAATAGCTTTATTTTTAGAAAAAGCATTGCGCTGTTTATTTATATGCACTGGTATTCTTGGGAGGAAACCTGTTCCGTGTTATACAGCGTTGTCCCTTGAATTACTCTCTTTTAAAAGTAAAGTTTCAAATAACTGTTTTAGTTCTCACACCAGTCTCATGACTGACCTGGAGTTTATTGTTTTTAACCTAAACTCTGGGTGCCCTTATTTTCCGCACGGGCAGCTAGTAGTTTTGGTTTTGCAGATTTATATTCACAGGATCCTGGTTTACAGCTGGAATGATATCCGGAAAGCTCTGTATCCGTATATCACCTTCAGTTGTGCTTTGTATTATTTCCCGCTGCTATGTAATTTATTGTAATCTCTGATATTTATCGAATGTAATTTATTCATTTATACTCTGTATATTCTTGTATCTGATGGAATTGTTGTAATAGCAATGAAATGTTCTCCCGTCTGCGTTCTGTTTTGTCTTGTACTCAACGCTATCCGCGTTTTCCTTAATGGGGAAATTCGGGTCGTGTCAGTTTGGTATCAGAGCTTTGGTTTACAGAGCTCGAGAACAAGAAACATTAGAACCATACGAAAAAATTCATCAGGTATTGGATTAGTAATATCCAATTAGAATGACTCGTTAGAGATAGGATCAGTAGTATCCTAGAACGAGTGTGAAGAGTATATTTTCAAATGAAAACAATTTTGTTTTGAAAATTTAAACCATTTTATACGTATTTGATTAATTATTTATTTTGAATATGGACAACCCAATATATAAAGATTTTGCATATACGCGTCATGAACGTATATTCGAAGTTTTAATATATTGGATAGATATAGAATCACATTATAGTCGCCCGGAGATGATTCTGATGATTGATATATCATCATCAGAATTTGTGTTCGTGTTTTGAAGGTGTGATATCTATATATTTCCATTAGACTGGTGTGAGAACCAAAACTTATATAGTTAGAACACATGGTTGTGATTGGCATCAAAAACATGATTTTCTGTATATGTGTCAAAATTATGAATTTGAAAACTCTAATTCACTAATTGATTGATGTTTGTGTTGTTTGTTTATTTGTTTGATAATTTAGAACCATTTAGCCTAATTGCACCAAATATTGAATTATATTGAAAATTAGTCGCATTTGCTTGCATATACATATACTTATATTGAACAGGTCATAGCAAGGAGGCTAGAGCAGAGAATAAAATTTGTTTGCCCGACAAATAGGTACATGTTTACTATAATTTACTGTTTTGTTTGGGTGAAGATGATTTTATGAGCCTATTGGCTAGCCGCTTGGCTTTTTCTTTTTTTTTGAGATCAGAAGGCCTGTAGGGCAATTTCGGGATTTTCCCGTGGCTCCCGGTTCAGGGGAGGTTATGGCGAAAATTTTCGAAAATTTAGGGTGTTAGCCAAATTTTTGAAAATTCTCAGAAACTGAAAAGTTGGAGAATGGAAGCCAGATCGAACGTAGAGCTGATTAATCAAACCACTTTCGACTTTGTTCCTTTTCGGGGACGAAAAGTTTTAAGTGGGGGAGATTGTAATAACCCGGAAATTCTGAACCAGTTTAAAATTTTTATTTTGGCAATTTTATCGAATTTTGAATATTTAAAATGAATTATTTTAAATAATTATCGACGAGAAATTTATTTTGAATATATTTAGAACATATATATTATATACGTCGTCGTTAGAATATAAATAATTATATAATTATAAATAGAATTGAAAATGGCGCGGTAGTTCGATAATTCGATTTCAAACTTCAATTGAACATACCGGGTGCAAAACAAACCGGATTTTAGTGAAACTGAAAACATTAGGATCTAATGGATAATACCTTTCCAACGAATCCGAAAAATCAAGATTTCATAGCGGGAATCAAAAGATATGTCCAGTTGAAAATTCTGAATAGTCGCTATGGAATTCAGGCCCTTAAAAACTGACATTTTGCAAACGACCTCGGATTTCGACGAAACCACTTTTGTTGGGTCCGTGATGTCAAGTTATTGCTAGATTCCAAATTTTATAATTTTTCGAGTCAATATGTGAGCGTGGCAAAGGAAAACGCGTTTGACCTGTTTCAGTTGATTTTAATCGACTGGAAATTGGCCATTTTTCAAATGGACTCAGAATTTGACGAAGTTAGTTTTGTTAGGACCGTATCGTTAATACGAAGCTAGAATATATTTTTCTGGAATTTTTAGAGTTCGTATGTGACCCCGGTAAATTTGAAATGCGTGTTTAAAATTCAATATAGCGATTTAAATGTAAATTTTGACGGAAACTGATTCAAATGATCGAATCAACCTACGATACATATCCCATTGTGTTCGGAATGGGGGTAAAACGTTATGGACGACAGGCGGTGAGCCTCGTTTAGAGGTCTTATATAAAAGTCAACTTTTTGCAATTAAATTAATTAAATTAAAATTCTCTCTCTCCTCACCCTCTTCCCTTATACGCTGCCCCCCCCCCCTCTTATCATTCAGAATCGATTTTTTTACAGAAAAAAAGAAGAAGTCGAAGCGGGGAGGAGCCGCCGCCCTCCCCGATGATCTCCTCGCCGCCACCGCGGTGGCGCGACAGACCCCCCTCCCCTCCATCGAAGACCGCCGCAACAGCACCCCCCTATCGCGACGCAGCCCCCCCGGTTTCGAACCCGCCGCCGCCTCGCGAGACCTCCTCCATCGACCGTGAACCCCCACGATGCCCGAACCCCAAACTTCCATCGTCGCTTAACCCTAGCGCCTCCGCAGCAGTCGCTTCCCCCCCCCCTCTGGCGTCCGCATCTCCGTCTAACCTAGCACCCATCGCCGACGCCACCGAACCCTAGCCGAGCTCCCATCCGCCGCCTGAGAGCCACCGCGAGTCCTTCCATCACCCCCCTCTTCGAAAAGTAAGTTTTTCCTATATATTTAATTTAAATCAGTTTATATGTTTAATTTAAATCAGTTTATATATTTAATTTAAATCAGTTTATATATTTAATTTAAATCAGTTTATATGTTTAATTTAAATCAGTTTTTAGCATAGAAAAGATTTGATTTTTTCGAAAGTAAAAGATTTGATTTTTTTTCGAAAGAAAAAGATTTGATTTTTAAAATATAAAAGACGTGATTTTTAAAATATAAAAGACGTGATTTTTAAAATATAAAAGACGTGATTTTTAAAATATAAAAGAAGTGATTTTTAAACTATAAAAGATTAGATTTTTCAAAACGAAAAGATGAGATTTTTCATGTAGGAAAAATATGATTTTTCATGTTAGAAAGACGTGATTTTTAGCAATGTAGAAATATAATTTTTCTATATGAAGTAGCAGCGATAAAAATTTGATTTTTACTTATGTAGTGGATTAAAAATATAATTTTTACATGATAGGTATATTAAAAATATCATCTTTGTATATGTAGCAAAATAAAAATGTGATTTTTATAATGATATAGTTAAAAAGGCGAAATCTTTATATTGAATAGTATAATAAAAATTTGATTTTTATATATTGAATAGTATAATAAAAATTTGATTTTTATATATTGAATCGCGAAGTAAAAATTCGATTTTTTTTATATTGAATAACGAAGTAAAAATTTGATTTTTACATATGTAGTGGCTACAGCAACGAAGATGACAAAGATGCAATACCGACGAAGATTTCTATCAATGAAGAGTCAAGATGATTGGATAGCTATTGGTGAGAATTTCTCACCTTTCAATTTCTTTTTCTATTTATATATATATATATACTAGGATGCAGACGGTGTTTAGTAGCACCCGACACAATCGTCCACAGACCATGGACTTGTTTGTTTGATTGCAAAAATTAGTTAGATTATTTGATTGGATTTGGTTGTTTGGTAAATTTGATTGATATGTGAATGGCGTGGGCCTTCACTAGACCGGGGATAAGGCTAGGCCTCGTCCCGTTTCTAGTATCGTGCCGTTATGCCGCCGAAATTTTCTAAAATAAGTTAGAAAAATAAAAATATCATTTTATTTAAAGAATGAACTGAATAGAAATTCATATGTTAAAATAAAATGTTTTATCGTTAAAAATATAATTTTTAACGTGAAGTGAATAAAATAAAATATTCATTTACAAACCGGACGGTTTGTTTATGTACACCTATTTGAAGGACATTGATTGGGATGATAAATTTTACACATCGCCCAACTGCACAACTAAAATCTGTATTTGATTGTTTGAAACCCCACACGGGTGTTGGGATGAAATTTGAAGTTCACTCATCCTGATTGATTAAATATGTCGATCGATTGATTGACAGGCTGTTACAAGCGTTAGATATCTATATTTGATGCTTATACAGTGTAGTGCACTTTGGTTGATGGTTGATTATTTTTCAATGCTATTATATACATGTGTTGTATGGAAATCCATATAGTTAACGCTATATGGTGATTGATTGGGCCTCATTCCAATTTAGAAGATAAAGAATATAAAATATAAATGTTCATGTGTTGACTGTACTCATCCGTTGAGATTAGTCATGTGTTGAACGAAATATTTTCATAATAAAATTTACATCTTTATCAATATAATATAAAAGTTCATGTATTGACAGTACTCATCCGTTGAGATTAGTCATGTGTTGAACGAAATATTTTTATAATAAAATTTACATCTTTATCAATATAATATAAATGTTCATGTGTTGACTGTACTCATCCGTTGAGATTAGTCATGCGTTGAACGAAATATTTTTATAATAAAATTTACATCTTTATCAATATAATATAAATGTTCATGTGTTGACTGTACTCATCCGTTGAGATTAGTCATGTGTTGAACGAAATATTTTTATAATAAAATTTACATCTTTATCATATATAGAATTAGAAATCAACTGGAAAATAGATGAGATGAGTGGTCTCCTGGATATTAATCTGATGTTGGTTTCGGCCTTCGGGGTTAATATTCAAGAAATCGTTCTCTTACTAAATTACAGTTGGAGTCTGATTCAATATCAAACGATAGATACCTTAAATTTTATAAAATATATTAAATAACAAAAATAGTCACACGTGGACAGTACTCATTCGTTGAGATTAGTCGTGTGTTGACAAAAGTAAATATTCATTTGTTGAATAGAATATTTGAAAATAGAAATATATGAAGCCGTGTTGGTTAGATTGACGCCATTTTGACGTGAACAATATTTATATCGATTTTATTCATTTTAAAATAAATATTGAAAAGTGATTTCGAAATCGAATATTTTGAAATGAAATTTGAAATGAAATTTGAATTAAATTGAATTCGAATTGAATATATAACGAATTTGAATTCGAATTGAATATAAAACGAACTTGATTTCAATTGAATATATAACGAAATGAATTCGGATTGAATTGAAAACGATTTCGAAAAGAATTAAATATATAACGAATGTGATTTCAATGGAATATATAACGAAATTGAATCGAATAGAAAACCAATTTATATTGAATCGAATAGAAAACCAATTTGAATTGAATCGAATAGAAAACGAATTTGAATTGAATTGAAAACGAATTGAATAGAAAACGAATTTGATTTAAATTGATTAGAAAACGAATTTTAATTGAATCGAATAGAAAACCAATTTGAATTGAATTGAATAGAAAACGACTTTGAAATTGAATCGAATAGAAAACCAAATTGAATTGAAAGCGAATTGAAATGAATTCAAATTGAATTGAAATTTGAATTGAATAGAAATGAATTTTAAAACGAATTTATAAGGAAAAATTCAATTTTGATTTGAATTGAAATGGATGTTGAAATTGTTTTTGAAACGAATTTAAAACTATTTATATAATTCGTTTTAAATAGAAATCGACGAAAATATATATTATATATATTATATATATAATATAATGGCCTGAATAGAACGCGCCGCGCCGCGGCAGTTCGTAAATTTCGACCATTTATTTCAAACGAAAATTACGGGAGATCCGACCGTCGGATTCTCCTAAAACCGGAACCGTTGGGTTCGTATCGAAAAGAGCTTTCTAACGAATATTAGAAATTTGAAATCTAACGGTTGGATTTGGAGTTACGTCCAAATCAAATTTGAAAAAGGTCGATGTAAGTGCAGTTCGATGGCCATTGTTGGAAATCGATTGTACGGGCCTTAATAAAATTATTAAAAACAGTAATAATTTGTGTAAAATCATAAGAAATGATTTGGGAAAATTTAGGATGGAAAACTCCATATTTGAAAAGATAAAAATAGATTTTATCAAAATGAACTAGTTTGAACTAAATTTAAAACCCGATTTGTTTTTAAATAAATAAATTAGATTTAAAAAGGGGATTTAAATAATCGGAATTTCTAATATATTTGATTGGATTTGAAATGGGTTTATCGTGAACGGTGTTTTAAATAACACTAGTTCTTTAACCCGATAACAAATAGAATGTGATTTGGGTTTGTCGTGAACTGTGTTTTAAATAACACCTAGTTCTTTAACCCAGTAAAAGGAGTTTTAACAAATCTTCAATTAGATTGAAATGTAAATTTGTAATCTAAATTATCAAATTTAGAAAATAAGCGAGAATGGAGTATTACCAGTTTTGCTCCAAAGCGATAGTTAAATCTTTAATTAGATTTGAACGTGAAATGGTAATTAATTTTACCGATAACACCATGGCGTTAGATATGGAGTATCACCAGTTTTGCTTCATGGGATGAATAGGTTGGGATTGGGAAATAAAATGAATAATTACTTCGGTGTGGTTCGCTAATCTCGACTAGATGAAAAACCATAATTTGGTTTGATAGATCATCCAAAGGAATATTAAAGGATAAATTCTAAAGAATTTATCTTGGATAAAATTAATGGGAACCTTTCCCTAAGAATGTGATTTCGTGAATAAAAGAATATTCTGAATCGGAATGAGACGTATGTTGTGTTTGTGTAACATTCGTTTTAATATACGCGGGTTGTTCGGAAAGGCCGGGTTTACACCCATTCTGAATAACCGATTCGACGATATGTCGAAGATGAAGACGGTGGTTGAAGACCGGAAGTCTTCACATCGTTTGGATAATTACTGACGATCCTGATTGGGAAGTACACCCAAGAGGATGGAAATAGTTGGTGGTCGTCCAGACGTACTTGGAGATGGATGGATATGCGAGGAAAGTGCCTCCGGTTTCGTTCAGACCCAGAACGGACTTGTAAATGGATTGTGTGTCTGACATTGGATTTTATTCTGTGTTGATTGATTTCTGTTAAATATATATCTGTTTGGCGGCGGAGAATTTATTCTCTTGCTTAACGCCCTTCTCTGAGACGTACGAGCTTAGAGGTTATATATCGATAGACATCAATCGCATGGCATGAACTGCCAGTGTGGCATGCTGAGTTGCATAGATCAAGGCTTCTGTTGAAAAGCAAAGTCTTGTGGTTGATGATCAAAGCACGGCCTTTGTGGCGTAGCTTTGTGTATAACGTGAATTCGCGAGCCTCACACCTCGGTATGAGTTAAAAACGGGATACGGACTGCAGGGAGAGCACGACGTTTCTTTCTAGCTTTGGTGGTGTCAGTGACTTACCAGCCCTGACATTTATATACTTTTCACCTTTGTGGTTGTTGGATGAGGCGCCTCGATTTTAGGTCTGTAAGGACCGGGAAACGTGTGTTCAGGAATTGCCAATCCTCTAACGTAAGTGAGGACCGACCCTGAAGCATCCAGGGGTTGCCCAGAGTGCGTAGCCCTGGGACATTTGCTAGATTGTCTCGAACGCGGAGAGGAGCTTGCCCCTTGCCTCGACTCATGACGGAAATCCAATTTCCAATACGTGTATTTCGGCTTTATTTGTAGAGCCTAGTATGGCGACATAGTGGGATGGGGCACTTATGCCGTCTATGATTTATATTTATGATTGAAATTGTTTTGACACTATACACTTATTATAGTATCAAATGATTTGTTTTAAACGTACCAAGCATGTTTGGCTGTTATAAGGTAAAACCCTATCCTCCGGCTTGCGTTGCATTGTGTGATGGGACCTGGGTCTTATAATAGCTTCATTTTTAGAAAAAGCATTGCGTTGTTTATTTATATGCACTGGTATTCTTGGGAGGAAACCCGTTCCGTGTTATACGGCGTGGTCCCTTGAATTACTCTCTTTTTAAAGTAAAGTTTCAAATAACTGTTTTAGTTCTCACACCAGTCTCATGACTGACCAGGAGTTTATTGTTTTTAACCTAAACTCTGGGTTCCCTTATTTTCCGCACGGGCAGCTAGTAGTTTTGGTTTTGCAGATTTATATTCACAGGATCCTGGTTTACAGCTGGAATGATATCCGGAAAGCTCTGTATTCGTATATCACCTTCAGTTGTGCTTTGTATTATTTCCCGATGCTATGTAATTTATTGTAATCTCTGATATTTATCGAATGTAATTTATTCATTTATACTCTGTATATTCTTGTATCTGGTGGAATTGTTGTAATAGCAATGAAATATTCTCCCGTCTGCGTTCTGTTTTGTCCTGTTCTCAACGATCAGGGGTTTCGAACGGTTTAGATCGGTTTAACGACTGATTCGGATCGAGCGAAATTCCTTGCCGTCACAAAGATCATCCCAAGATTCATGAAACCGGAGTACAGGAAGAAATTCAAGGTAAATCAATGACTCATAATTGGTGGAAACAAAGCATATTTTGGGAGTTGCCTTATTGGAAAGATCTTCTGATTCGTCATAATATTGACGTGATGCATAATGAGAAAAACGTTTTTGATAATGTAATCAATACAATTTTGAATGTCAAGGGGAAGACGAAAGATGATTTGAAATCAAGACACGATATTGAAGTAATATGTAATCATCTGAAGCTTCATATAAAGCCAAATGACACCAAAAAACCGAAAGCGTGCTATTAATTGGACAGTAATCAAATTAAAATAATTTTAAAATGGATGGAAGGAATAAGATTCCCAGATGGTATATCTTCCAATCTTCGTAGATGCGTCGACTATAAAAACAGCAAACTTAGCAGGATGAAAAGTCACGACTGTCATGTTATGATGGAAAATTTATTGCCCATCGCTTTCAAAGAACTATTGCCGTTAAAAGTTTGGACTGTTGTAATGGAGCTTAGTTTGTTCTATAAAGAGCTTTGTTCAACTACATTAAAACTTGATTGTCTACATAAACAAGAGGAAGAAATCCCTATATTACTCTGCAAATTGTAAAAAATATTTCCTCTAGGTTTTTTCAGTGTTATGGAGAATTTACCGATTCATCTTCCGTTATAAGCACGCCTTCGAGGGCCTGTGCAATATGGATGGATGTATCCATTTGAAAGGTATATTAATTTTTAGTTAATTTAAATTTTGGTTAATGAAACGTGTAATAAAAATAATTTACATTAATTATAAATAGGTATTTAAATCATCTAAAAAAAAGTAGGGCAGAAAGCTCGAGTTGAAGGTTCTATTTGCAAATCATACATCGAAGAAGAAGCTTCATTTTTTTTCTTACATTATTTTAAAGATCATGTGAACATATCATTTGCAAGTACTGTGCGTAATGACGAAGGCATTGATCAAGATGATTGTCCAGCGACTTTATCAATTTTTAAAAAACATGGACGGCCTTTGTAATAACCCGGAAAATACGAGCCAATTTAAAATTTTTAAATTGATTATTTCAAAGGAATTTGAACAATTGAAATAGAATATTTCAATAAAATAGTGAATTAGAAATAGTGAGTCAGTTTGAAAATTTGAATTCAAACTTTGACTGACTATGCAGGGTGGAAAATATAACGGATTTTCATGAAACCAAAAATATTTAAATCTGTTAGTCAATACCTTTCTAACGAATCTGAAAAATCGAAGTTTCATAACGGGAATCAAAAGTTATGGCCGAATGAATTTTCAGAAGAGTCGGTATATAGAATATATAGCCCTGGAAAATGGATATTTTGCATACGACCTCGGAATTCGACGAAACCACTTTTGTTGGGTCCGGGATGTCAAACTATTGCTAGGTTTCAAATTTCATAATTTTTGAAGCTAGTATGTGAACGTGGCAAAGGAAAATGTGTTTGGTCGATTTCTGTTAAGATGGATCGACCAGAAAATGGCCATTTTTCAAACGACCACAGAATTCGACGAAACTAGTTTTGTTGGGACCGTAGCGTCAAAACATAGCTAGATTTATTTTTCTGGAATTTTTCGAATCAGTTTGTGGCCCTGGCAAATTGAAATGTGCGTTTAGAGTTAAAAATTAAATGTTTTATACTTTAATTTGAAAAATAACTGACTGTAACGGTCAAATTGGCCTACGAAACATATCCCATTGTGTCCGGAATGGGGGTATTTAGCTAGGGGCGACAGTCGTTGGGTTTAAAAAGGAGTTTGTTTAAGAAAACGCTATTTAAAAATTTAATATAATCCTCGGCCAATCATATTTCTCCATTCATAATTTTTTTTTTTAAAAAAAAAAAAGAAACCCCCCCCCCCCCGTTCAACGGCGACCCGAGCTCCCCACCTTCTCTCCTCGATCGCCGCCGCCTCAGGCGCTTCCAGACTTCGCCACCCCCCTACCTCGACGCGCCTCAGCCCCCTCTCCAAATCCGACTAAGCCTCGCCGCCCCTCATCGCCTGTGCCGCCCGTACCGACGCCTCAAAGTCCCGACCTTCCCAGCGCCTCCGCCGCTCCGATCTGCCACCGCACCCCCTCAAACCACTACCGATTTAAAGCCCTCTCTTCCCTCTTCCGCGTCCAACTCCCTGATCGTCCCCACGTGCCACGGATTTCTCGAGAATTCTAAACCTAGTTTTGAAGCTCGTGAAAGTGCGTTTTTCTTTGATCTTTACACTTTGAAAAATCATATCTTTTTGGTATGTTGACGAAATTCGATGAAACAGGAAACATCGAGACCGTAAGGAAGCTCTCTACCCAATAGAAGAAGCTGCGGATTTTTCTGACTTCGTATCGATATTTAGCGCTCAGAAAACCAAGGTGAGAAATCTAAATTAACGTGAAATTGAAGGGAAAATGTCATGTATAATTTATATAAGCGAAATATAAATTACGTACGTGTTGTATACCTCATGTACATGCGTAGTGTAAGCTATATGAGCGAAGTATGAATTTTTACATGCATAGAATAATTGATATATGTGTTGAAATGCAAGTGAAATATAGCAAATATATATTATATATATATATACTCCCCTCGTCCACAAACCATGGACGATATTTATTGTGGTGAATTGGTGTGAAATATTGGGTGAAAAATACGAATGGTTGAATAATTGTTTGTGGTTGATATTGTTTGGTTGTGGTTGAAAAATACCCATTGGTGATTGAAATGAATTGGAAATATTTGTGGAAATAAAAATAAACATGCCGCCTGCGTGCGAATTAGATGCATGAATCCCCATTGTCAAAAACCGCGAGGTTTTAAGGTAGAGCGAGGAGCCGTACTAGGGACGGTGCCGGTTTTAACTACCCTGCCGTTATGCTGCCGAAATTTTGAATAATCTTTGTGTGTTAGAATTACTTTCATATGTTGAAATTATTTTTCATGCATAGAAATTAAAGTCATATATGAAACTATGTCTATGTGTGGAGATATTCATGTGTTGAAAAGTGTTGTGTGAAAATAAAATTCATTTGTGAATGAATGAAGTGTTTAATCAATAAAAATCACATTTTTATAGATATATGAAGTATGCAAAATATTCGCCTTATATAAATAGTTTCAACAATCAAAATTTCATCTTTCTAATAAGAACAACATAAATAAGATGTCCATGTGTGGAAATGCTCATTTGTTGAGAAGTGTGTGTAGTGGAAAGGTTCATGTGTTGAATAAAAAGATTGAACGATAAAAATTACATTTTTATTGAAACTATGAAGTGTTGAAACCATACATTGGTTGAATAAATATTTTAAATGATAAAAATATCATTTTTATCATATGTGTGATATGCTAAAGATATGCGGACGTTGAAACAAATATTTGTGATAGAAATATTATTTTTAACATGCATAGGAACTAAATAAAATAGTCATGTGTTGAAATCTACTTTAGTTCGCCAAAATTATCATCTTTGAAATGTGAAGTGTTAAAAATAGCCACTTGTTCAAATAAACGTGCATGAGTTGAAATATACATTAACTAGCTAATGATATGATTTTAGCCTATGCATGCAATATTCGAATGAATGGTGTTTTTAAACCAAAGCAAATCAAATATGCAATTGAATGGAAAATGATAAATGGTAGAAATTGTATATATGTACATGCATATCTATTGAACAGGTTAAAGCAAAAGGGGCTAGAGAAGAGAAATAGAATTTTGTGCCCGACAAATAGGTACACATTTACCGCTTTATTTGGGTGATGATTTTATGAGCCTGTTGGCTAGCCGCTTGGCTTTTTCTTTTTCTTTTTGATATGAGACGCCCGTGTGGCTATTTGGGAATTTTCCCAGACCCTCCCGTACAAAGGAGGTTATGGCGAAATTTTCCAAAAATTAAAGGCGTTAGTGGAATAATTGAAGTGGAAACGATATAGGAAATTTTGAATGAGCTATATTTATATAAATATATAAATATAAATAGAATTAAAACGAAACGTGGCCGTGCAGTTCGTGTTTTGAAACCGTGATTTCAAACGACTAGTGCGGAAGATCCGACCATTGGATTTATCCGAAACCTCAACCGTTGGGTTCGCCTTGGAAATATCTTTCCAACGGCACTAACTTTGTGAAGATCCGACGGTTGGATTGTCTTGAATGTTTAATTCAAAACTGAAGAAAAACAGCGCCAGAAACGATTATATTTATATATATATATATATATATACATATATAATTAAATTAAATCGAATAGCGACGCTGCAGTTCGTAAATTGAAATCGTAACTTCAAATGGTTAGTGTGGAAGATCCGACCGTCGGATTTTCCCAAAACTGGAACCGTTGGATTCGTTTTGAAATGACCTTCCTAATGATGTAAAATTTGTGAAGATCCAACGGTTAGATTTTCAGATATGTGTAAAACAAAATCAGTGGAAAGCAGCGCCAGTGCATCGACATGACCTGAAATGTCGTTTAATTAAATATGGCCGTTTTAAATTCAATAAAAATGGCGATATGTCGTTATAAAGTGCTATAGACGATATAGAGTGAAAATGAACCAATTTTGTTGTGTTGGCTTGAGATGTGATGGCTGAATGTGTTTGACATGAAAATTTTAACTAAATAACTGAAATATGAATGTTGAATAGTTCAACCATGTGATTAATTGGTTTGAAAATCTAAATATACGTGGATTATTTGAAAGGGCCGAGTTTATCCCATTTCAAATAATCGATCGACGTTGAGAAGTCGAAGAGTCGAAGATGGTTGAAGACCGACGATCTCCACATTGGATGGATGGGCGCTACTGATGCTCGTGATTGGAGTAGCTACCATGAAGGAATTGAAGTAGTAGCCGTCCAAACATATTGTTGATTGTACGGATATGCGAGGAATTGGTGCCTCTGGTTTCGTTCAGACCCAGAACGGACTTGTAAATGGACTGTGTGTCTGACATTGGATTTTGTTCTGTGTTGATTGATCTCTATTAAATATATATCTGTTTGGCGGCAGAGAATTTATTCTCTTGCTTAACGCCCTTCTCTGAGACGTACGAGCTTAGAGGTTATGTATTGACAGAAATCAGTCGCATGGAGTGGATTGCCTGTGTGGCACGCCTAAGTGGCATATGATCAAGGCTTCTGTTGCAAAGCAAAGTCTTGTGGTTGATGATCCAAGCATGGTCTGTGTGACGTAGCTTGGTGTATAACGTGAATTCGTGAGCCTCACACCTCGGTATGAGTCAAAAACGGGAGAGTGACTGCAGGGAGAGCACGGCGTTTCTTTCTAGCTAAGGTGGTGTCAGTGACCTACCAGCCCTGACATTATATATACTTTTCACCTGTGTGGGTGTTGGAATGCGAGGCGCCTCGATATAGGTCTGTAAGGACCGGGAAACGTGTGTTCAGGAATTGCCAATCCTCAAAAGTAAGAGAGGACCGGCCCTGAAGATCCAAGGATCATAGTGGGGTCCTGGGACATTTGCTAGAGTGTCTCGAATCGGAGAGGAGCTTGCCCCTTGCCTCGACTCATGAAGGAATCCAATTTCCAATACGAAATTTGCGGATGTGATTGTATTACTAGTACGGCGACATAGTAGATGGTAGCTATGCCGCCTAGGATTGATATTTATGATTGAATTTGCTTTTGAAACATATATGCACTAGTAATAATATCAAGCACTTTTGTTTTATTCGTATGAAGCATTTTTGGCCATTATAAGGTAAAAACTCTATCCTCCGGCTTGCGTTGCATTGTGTGATGGGACCTGAGTCTTATAATGGCTCCATTTTATAAAAAGCATTGCGTTGATTTAATCATTTATTTTATTTCATGCACTGGTACTCATCGGAGAAAACCCGTTCCGCGAAAGTGGCGTGGTCCTTTGATTTGCCTTATTATTGTTGTTAATAAGTTGAGTAGATTTCTCATACCAGTCCCATGATTGACTCGTAGTTTGTTTCACCTTGCAAACTCGGGTGCCCTCATTTTCACACGGGCAGCCTAGTTACAGGTTTCTGATGCATCTTTTGGCTCATGGCGAGGCTTGACTACACCGTGCTGACTTGGATTTTCTCCGCCATTATTGTATCTATATTATGATTCCGCCACTGGCGATGTAGACTGATATTCCTTTTGTGTACTCTTTATGTATGATTCCGCCTCTGGCGATGGTGACTGATTATGTATCATTATGCACTAAGTTGTATCCTGTACTGTGCTTCTCTGATGTGATGATATCTATATGATTCCGCTGTCATATGTGTGTAAATTATTCTATTTTCTGTTTATGCTATTATCTGTGATCTGCTAACGATGATTAATGTGTTATATTCCAATGATTATCCTTAACACCGTGTTATGGGGTTTTGGGATCGTCACAGCCTTCTGATAGATGTGTGGAAGAATGGCTGAATGATAAAGATTATAATGCAACACACACATATATTCTTCTCAATTGCACTGAAGTTGCACCGTTCGTTAGGTAATGAATTTATACATCTATGTATACATGTACTAAATATTTAATCATAAATGTAACATTTGTCCTATAATTGCAGCATTTATGAATCACAGTATCCAAACGGCGATATCAGCAAAGAATTCGCTTGTTGGTTTAATTATGTTTTTGATCCAACAAATTGTGTTGTGGACGAAGGATTGAAACATTTGGCAATAAGACCAAAATGAAATGTCAGGACATATCCAATATTCTTTGTTAATGGATATAAATTTAACACAAAAGAATATGGTGCTGAAAAATTAACTGACAATAGCGATGTATTTGTGAAAGGTAGTGATGATCCAAACGACCATATACATGATTTTTATGGTGTGCTAAACCAGATTCTACAATTGACATATTTGACATGACCCGCGGTAGAAGTATTTTTGTTTAAGTGCAACTGGTTCAGCAACGTTTCAGGTTCTGGAATAAACGTGCACCCAAAATATAATCTTATTGGAATAGGACATACTTCCCGTTATTATAAGTACGATCCTTTTGTACTTGTCAAACAAGCTCTTCAAGTTTATTATGCTCCTTATCCATCTATGAGAAGAGACAAAATAGATTGGTGGGCTATTTTCAAAACAAAGGCAAGGTTTACTTTTGACGGACGTAACATTGTCGATGACAAAGCTTATCAAGCAGATGTCGATGAAAATCCAGAAGTAGTAATAACTGATGATCAAACAGATTTTGGACCTCTAAACGATGAAACAAACACATTAATTGACGTATTTGAGACTACAAATGAACCAAATATGGAGGAGGAAATGGAGTAAGAATCTGAAAGTGATGAGGACTACTAACCAATAATCCTCATTTTAAAAAGGTAATTTTATGTTTGTTTTTACTTAGCATGAGTCAAATTCATATTTTGTAGGTATTTCTTATGTTATCTATGTACAAGTAACTCATATGTTAAGTAGAAATATCTATTAACAAGTAACATATAGAATCATAACATTTCTTACTCATGTTATCTCATACCGTGTTTTTACATAGCTCTTTCATGTTTATGCTATATACGTTATATTGTTATCTGTAACAGGTGATGTCACAAGGTGGTGATGAGGGTGGTCTGTCGGACTTATCTCGTCTTGTGGTCTGGCTTAAGCCAAAAGCCAGCAGAGGGTAAATACTAAGTTTTTAGAATAAATTTAATTCAAGTACAATAAATTATATAAATTTTTGTTCGAATAGACATAATTTTTTTTCCGTTTATCACCGGGGGTTTGAGTTGGAGTCGTCCAACACAGCCTTGAAGATATCTAGACGTGCATATCAGGCTCGCATGACTACATGTTGGCCCACATGGACGTCGGTACCCAACATTGTGAAGGAGACTATATGGCATGATTTTCTGGTATGTGTGATATAACATTTATTATGTTAAGTACTCATGCTCTTATTTGATAAGTTCATATATGTATGCTATTTTTTTTTTAAAAATGCAAGGTTCAGTGGATCTGCAGGAGACAGATTTGGATGTCGTCAAGCGCCACTGGAATTCTAAAATGGTAAAAAATTACAGAGAGACAATGAACAGTTTGAAATCAGGTGGGAAAAAACCGAATTGGATAGGCGAATCAGTGTGGGATGAGTTGCTTGCTTATTGGAACAATAATGAGGATTTTTTGGTAAATTTACAGCATATTTAATTTAAATTATTCTATTCATTTAATATGTGATTTGGAATAATACATTTTTAAAAACAAATTAAATGTATAGGCCTCGTCTGAGAGAAATGCAGCTAACATGAGCAAGAATCCTGTTATGCATCGAGGTGGGTCAAAGTCGTTTCAACACCATTGAGAGGATCTTGTATATTTAGTAATTGCATCGTTTAAATTTAATAGTTGTTTTAACTTTAAGTTTTAATTTACAAACAAACACATATATGTATATGCATGCTTATTTGAGGAGAGAGCGCGTATGGCTCTTGTGTCGTACTGTGATGTTTTCAAGCATACTCATGCACTGAGTCAAACCGACGACACAGGCTCAGTTTCATACGGTTGGGACCATGATGATAAGGCGCATGAGCGATATGTAAGTATAGAATAATTAAGTTATAGGTATAATTTAATTAAGATAGAGTTATCTAATTTTATTTGTTTTATGTTTAACAAGAGAAATTTCAAGCACATAATGCGCAGTTACCGGAATCTACTGGGAGGACTGAGTTGACCAAGGATGAGGAGGACATGGTATTTGATGCTGTCATGGATAATCTCACCCAGAACAAACGATACGGTTACGGAAATCTAGAGGTAATACTCAAATTATTTTACATCACATATGTAGAACAATTATCTATCAACTCATTTTACATCACTCATACAAACAATATTGGTGAGGTTAAGAGTATACCTTGAGGATAATCATGTAATTTATTTATTTTCAAAATGTTCATGGTTTTGCTTCTTTCAATTTCGATGTTATCCAATACTAATTGACTTCGTAAAATATCAACTGCTTCAGACAAATTTATATGCAAATATCATTGTATGATGGGACTAAAGTGCAAAACTATGAACATTGTGCGCTTTAATTTTTGGAATAACTAAAAAATATTTCCCATTACTTAATATATTCGTACAAAAATAATATGGTTATTAGTAAAATTCAAATTAAAATAATCAGTTACTTTTATACAAAGTACTTTCGAATACATTTAAAAATACATAGGAATGACATCTTATTAACGATAAAATAAGATCATTTAGTATAAGTAAAACAAAGATAACAATTTTGTTAATAAAAAAATTATGATATGACTAATTATACATGTACTTGTAAATGATACAGGTTAGATCATCTCAGGAGGCGTATCAGAGGGCTCAGGATAAGAAAGTAATCGAACAGCTAAAAGTAGAAATTGCAAAGCTTCGTGAGCGTGAGGATCGGCGTGACCAGCAGATGGAGTTGCTTAATCAGAAGCTTGCGGAGTTCATTGCCCAGTATGGTACGCCACCTTCATCTTCCGGTGGAGAGACTTGATCAGGTTAGCATTTGGACATGGTTGTGTTTGTGTTTTGAGAGTTGGTGAGACTTGCTACATGTTTGTTGTATATATTGATGGTTTGGACATGTTATGATGCTTTGGTGATGGTATGGTGTGTTGGTCATGATGTTTGGACATGCTTGTGTTGTTTTGGCTACGTTTGGACATGGGTTATGATGTTTTGGCGACATATGTTATGTAAATATTGGTTAGTTATTGTGT
The DNA here is from genome assembly GCA_030737875.1 of Allium sativum. Classification (NCBI taxonomy): domain Eukaryota; kingdom Viridiplantae; phylum Streptophyta; class Magnoliopsida; order Asparagales; family Amaryllidaceae; genus Allium; species Allium sativum. The sequence continues at coordinate 81,071,186 of CM060913.1, read as the reverse complement.
TTTGTGTTTGATTTTTATTTTTTATTTTGATTGGGTGTATATATGGTTTAGATTTTGAGTTATATGCTCGGACTGGAGCAGTTTCGATGATTGTATATGTAGTGTGTGGCTTGAAGAGGCAAATCTGAAATTTGTAAAAAAAAAAAAAAAAAAAATACACCCAGATTTCCAACGGCGAGCAACGGCTTACTGGTCATTGTATATCAATGGTTTTCAACGGCAATAAACGGCTATTTTGCAACGGTTTCCAATCTTTTCCAACGTCCCTTTGATCAGAAATACAGAAATATGGGACACGTGGCCATATCTACCTGTTGGAAGTCGTTGGAAAATATGTGTTGTTTGCATTGGAAGTCGTTGGAAACCGTTGATCCATATACCAACGGCCTCCAACGGCATTTCCAACGCCGCTAACGGCCCCTGGCCATTGGAAACTACTGTTTCTCTTGTAGTGATAGTGTAGTATTGAAATGACGTTGTAACTATTTCTTAGACATTCTGTGTATGATACTAGTTTTTGTTTGGGTCTATCCTCATTTCCAGATCAAAATATGAACGATTCATCATGCATCATTTGCAGTACAACAGTAGTTAGTGTGAGATAATGAAAATCCTAATATTGTTGTTATTTTTTATCATTTCAAATCTTATTACTTCTGTGAACAGTGAACGAATAGGTTAGCATTTGTGCCATTATAATTTCCAAGGCTTCGGTAGTGGTAAACAAAGGTTAAACATGGTTCCTTAAGCAATCTAACTCGTTGTCGGTTTGAATATCTCAGATCTAAACCATATTTTATTTATGCATATTTGTCCAATTCATTAGGTATAAATACTTGCATTGACCAAAAGAGGAGTAAATACTTAAGTGCTTACACAATTACAAATGCCAGCAGATGAGTTATGCCCTTTATCAGGTTTATTTTCTTTACATGTACATGAATGTATAGTGGTTAATATTCTATATTGTAGTACATATTCACATCTAATTTGATAAACAGTTGCATTATTACATGGCTTAGTATTTAGTATAGAGACTAATTTTAACAAGGAATACAAACTGCATCGATATGGAGCTAATGTTACGGGATATTACAAAGATCTTATGTTCCTTTTTTATATTAGTCTGCCAATGCTGGATTTCAACTGCATGTATTAATATTTTATTGTATTCATGATTTGTGAAATCATTATTTAACGGATACATGATTTATGTTTACAGGGATAAATGCAGTAGTGATACGATGAATTGGAGCCTTTTCCCCCTCAATGTGGGTATGATTTTAGTCTTATACTCTTTATTGAAATTTGAAAAACTAAGTTGATGTTTAGATGGACACTCTATTTTATGAATTTATATTTTATTTACTGATTGATGTTTCAAGAAGGGATACAGTTGAAAGCATGAGTTATATAATTATTTAGTATTTTTTGTCACAATAATTTTGTTTGTGGCCTCAAATGCAAGTTTTACTTTTACTTCTACGTATTCAAATAGATGATCAATTTTGTTATAAATTGTATTATTTGTTCTTGAAAAGTTAAAACCCTAGAAAAACTTTATTCTCCAAAATCTGAGCGTCACAAATACAAAGTACTGGGTACATATACAAATAAATGGGCCTGAAACCAAACAACCCAACAAACAAAAGAAAACAAACGTTGTGTACAAAAGTAAGCATTACAATACAAAATACAACAACTAACGTACAATACAAAATACAACAGGAAAACTAAAATCAATATACTAACTCTACACCCCCTCCTCAAGATTGACCTGCACAGAACCAGATCAATCTTGACATGAAAAAGAATGAATCAAACCAAGTTTTTGCACCAGAACTTTATGCTGATCGGCACCAAGCGGCTTTGTCATAATATCTGCCAATTGCAATGCAGATCGAACATATTTTGTAACTAGAAACCCAGACAAAATGTTCTCTCTGACATAATGAACATTTAACTTATTGTGTTTAGTCCTCATATGTTTTGTTTTCTCATGAAAACAAGGATCTTGAGCAATATGCATTGCAGAAACATTACCACAATGTAAAATAATAGGAACTGAAACAGATACCTCTAAATCAGCAAGCAATCTTTCAATCCAAAACAATTCACTAGTAGCATAGCTCATGGTTCTATATTCAGCCTCAGTGCTACTCTTAGAAACTACTTTTTGTTTCTTTGTTTTCCATGAAATCAATGCACTTCCAACAAAAAAGCAATAACCAGATAATTATTTGCCTATATCACTACACATTCCCCAATCAGCATCACAATAAGCATGAATATCAAACTCAGAATTGGCTAGAAGCAATAATCCCAAATTAACATAACCTTTCGGGCATTTTAAAATGTGCATAGCAGCATTAAAATGAGGAATCCATTGATTTTGTAAAAACCGGCTTAACTATTGGACAACATATGAGATATCTGGTCTAGTTAAATTCAGGTACAAAAGCTTACCAATTAATCTTCGATAAATCTCAGGATCCACTAAAACATCTCCTTCAAAATTACTTAACTTTAATCCTTTTTGCATGGGAAAAAATACTGATTTACATTCCTCCAAATTATAGTCTCTTAAAAGGTCAAGTATATATTTTCTCTGATTAAGATAAAATCCAGACTGTGTTCTTGAAACTTCAATGCCTAGAAAATATTTAATATGACCTAGACCTTTAATTGTAAATGCGTGATGAAGGTCAAGTTTCAAAGCATCAATAGTAGATTGATTATTACCAGCAATGAGTAAATCATCTACATATGCTACAACTACCACAAACACACCAGGTCTCTTGAAAATGAACATAGAATAATCTTGCATTGACTGAATAAAACTCCAAGCAATTAAAAACTTACATAATTCTTGATTCCAACATCTAGAAGCTTTCTTTAAACCATAAATTGACCTTTTAAGCTTACAAACTTGATTTGAAACTGCTTTGTTATATCCTGGTGGAGGCAACATATACACTTCTTCTTGAAGAAATCCATGTAAAAAGGCAATATTAATGTCTAATTGATAAACTATCCAATTTCTCACTGCAGCCACAGCTAAAACAATTCTAACTGTTGTAAATTTAGCAACAGGACTAAAAGTAAATTTATAATCCTTACCAGAAACCTGTTTATCCCTTCTTGCAACCAATCTAGCCTTATATCTTTCAACTTCACCATTCGGCTTGAATTTGGTTTTGAACACCCACTTGCAAGCAATTGGTTTTTTATCCTTAGGGAGCTGAACCAAATCCCATGTGTCATTCTTTTCTAAAGCAAATAACTCCAGCTCCATGGCTTGAACCCATTCTGGAGAATCCTTAGCTTGCTTATAAGAAGATGGTTCATGTGAAGAAAATACATTTGCAAGACTATGTAATTCATCATTAGACAAATGTGCAAAAACTGGTTCAGTAAAAACATTAAAAGAATTGGAAAATGCACTTGTCTTGAAGGAAATTTTCCAATAATATAGTCATCAAATTTCTTTGGTATTTTACAAATTCTATTAGAATTTCTGGGGAGTAGTGGCTGATCATTAGAAGTATCACCTAAAGGAACAAATGCTGATTGATCTTCAATGTCATGAGTATTTGATTGAGGAGAAGAATTCTGCTGATCATGACTAATAGGGGTATTTGAACTAATGACAGGTGAGGAAGGTAATTCATGTTGACTGGAAGAATTTTGTGAAGGTTGAATACTGTAATCATACTGATCTAAGGCTGGATTAACAACTTCTAATTTTCTAGGTGAAGAATCAGTAATTAAAATCTGATCTGATTCCTTCTTAAAAGGAAAAATGTTTTCAACAAAATGCACATCTCTACTGAATATAACTTTATGTGTTTCTAAATCATACAATTTATATCCTTTTTGTGCATATGGATATCCAATTAAAACATATTTTCTAGCTCTTTCAGCAAATTTGTCATGTAATTTTTGAAAAGAAAAAGATAAGCACCCAATGACTCTAAGATGTGAATAATCAGGAGGCTTATTCATCAAAAGTCCATATGGTGTCTTCCAATTTAACACAGAACTAGGCATCAAATTAATAGGATGAGTTGCAACTAATAAACACTCACCCCAAATTTTGTAAGACATACCAGCATGAATATGAATTGTTCTTGCTGTCTCTATCAAGTGTCTGTGCTTCCTTTCCACTCTGCCATTTTGTTGTGGATTGCCTGGAATAGATCTTTGATGTACTATTCCTTTGGATGCAAATAACTTTCAACAAGCATCTTGAACAATCTCAGTCCCATTATCAGTTCTGATTAATTTAATCTTTTTCTCAAATTGTGTTAATGCATATTCAATAAAAGCAGAAACAACAGATAAAACTTGAACTTTAGAATGAAGCAAATATGTCCAAGTGTTTCCAGTATGATCATCAAGAATAGTTAGAAAGTAAGTTTCACCAGAAAGAGCTGATCTATGATATTTTCCCCATAAATCAATATGAACTAAATCAAATGCAGAAATAGCATAGGAATCAGAATGAGGAAAAGGAAATTTATGATGTTTTCCTAACACACATGCTTCACAAGAAAATTCCTTAAGTATTCTACCTGATAAAAGATTTTGCAAACATTTCATTTTATTAAAAGAAGGATGACCTAACCTAGCATGAAGAGTATCAACACTGGGTCTATTACAAGATGTTATACTATTGTTAATAGAAGCAAGAAAACAATTATCTTCAACCAAAGAGCAACATTTTGAAATAGGTATATGAGAAAAAGAAGAAGAAGACAATTTGTATAAACCAGAAATTCTTGAACCAACAGCTTGAATTTGACTAGATTCAAGGTCCTGGAAAAAACAAGAGGAACTTGTAAATTTTACAATGATTTTGTTTTGATCTAGAAGTTTTCCTACTGACAAAAGATTATTTTTGAAAGTAGGAATATACAACACATTTTGTAACTGGAGATTTCGATTCAGATTTACAGTTCTAGTATGATAAACAAGAATTATAGATCCATCAGGCAGACTTACTTTAACAGGAATCTTAATTTTCTTTAATGAAGCAAAAAATGTTATATTGAATGTCATATGATCAGTTGCTCCACTGTCAATTATCTAGGATTTTTTATCAAAATTTGTATTAAAATTTTCTTCAAGTTTTGAAAGATTTTTACCTACTTGATTAACAGAAGAAGCAAGTGGATTATCCTCCAAGCAAGAATTGAAACCAGATCCACGCACCATCTTCATAACATGGTTATACAAAGCAGACACCATTACTGGATCAAACTGATCTTCTTTGGCCGCAACAGCTTTGACATTTGCACTTTCATTTGCCTTCGGTTTGCTTCCAAGAATTCCTTTCTCAACAGTGTTAAAACCTTTTAAAACTTGTTTTCCTTTAACAGCTAGATCTTTATTCCACCACTCAGGATAGCCAATTAATTTGAAACATTGATCCATCAAATGCCCTTTTTTCTTGAAATGATCACAGAAAAACTCATTTTTCTGTCTCTTAGCATCCCTTTTTATGATCTGAGAATTTAGTTTGGAAGAATTCTTCATAACATTGAGAGCATTTGTTTCGGGTAGATTCAAGCTTTTCTCTGCAAGTTTATTCTGATGCTCAACCTGCTGCAAAATGTAATATGCCTTGTGTACCGTAGGAAGAGGATCAGTACTCAATATATTTGTTGTGACTTGGTCATACTCCTTTAAAAGACTAGACAAAAACTACATAAGCTTGTTGCGTTGATCATTTTCAAGAATCTTTTTAAGAATTCCACAAGAGCAATTTTGCAGAACACCACATGTGCATTCTAGAAATTCTTCAAGAAGTTGCAGTTGATCCCATATTCCTTTCAATTTCCCAAAATACTCTGCAATACTCATCTCGTTTTGATATGTAGAAGTTAAACTCTTATGTAATTCAAATACCTTTGGTGCTGAAGTCTGACCATACCTCTCTGATAATTCCTTCTAGAGTTGAAATAAAGAATCTACAAATATGAAACTCTCTGACAATGCCTTATCCATGGAATTCAGAATCCATGACATGATCATATAGTCGTTTCTAACCCACTTCTGATAATCAAGAGACTCAATCGAAGGCAATGGAAGATACCATCGATAAACTGTAATTTGTTTTTCGCAATCAACGCCATTCTGACTGTTCGACACCAATTCAAGTAATTTGAGCCAATTAAGACGTGATTTCCTAGCTGCAATCCAGGGTGATCTGAATTTGAAAGATAATAGGGATCGTTGAAGTTAATCGATTGATTAACTTGAATAGGAGAATCCAATTGAGTTGAATCAGAACCATCGTTCACCATTTTTGAAGAGAAGAGAAGAAAGAAGATTAAGAAAAGAGAAAAGACCGAAGAAAAGAGAGGGAAAAAAAATCAGATCTGAGACCTCGGCTCCGATACCATGAAAAGTTAAAACCCTAGAAAAACTTTATTCTCCAAAATTTGAGCATCACGTATACAAAGTACTGGGTACATATACAAATAAATGGGCCTGAAACCAAACAGCCCAACAAACAAAAGAAAACAAATGTTGTGTACAAAAGAAAGCATTACAATACAAAATACAACAACTAACGTACAATACAAAATACAACAGGAAAACTAAAATCAATATACTAACTCTACAGTTCTTATGTTTTTCCCACCTTTTTTAACTATTCAATTGTGTTTGTTGATCATGTCTTCTGTGTCATATTTACTTGCATGTCAATGCCGACACTTTTCATTTGTCCTGTTATTAGCCATCAACAATTTATTAATAGCGAAGAATATCACTTTTTATGCTCTCAATTTAGTTAAATGGTGGTATAATCAATGGTGACGATGTTATTTTAAAAGGGTAAAAAACGATTTACTTCAACTGAAACAATGAAGCGTCGCTCATCATTCGATTTCCAACCTTGCGTTTTCATGGTTATATCCTCACACCGATGATCGACCTAGCAAATAGAGGTAAACACCCTGAGTTTAATTCCTTCATCCATAATGTTATAGGTTTTATATGACTTGCACCGGTGGTAGTTTGGTGGTAGTTTATTGTTCAATGCATCCAATCTTTTAAATATCGGTTTGGCTTTAATTGCTTCAGCATACAATAATCAAGGTTTGAAAATGTCATTATTCTCAAAGCGTACACTTACTCAATTTACTATTATTTTCACCTCCAAATATTCTACAACTTCCAAAAACCAATATTTAATAGCTTAACATGCTAACCTACTTCCCATGTTTATGTTTGAATATATTTATTTATGTTGTTGCCACCTTTAATTTTCGTTGCGGCATCAAATAAACGTAAGTATCCTATTTCTGTTTTCGTCATGGATGAATACATTTATTTGATTGCTACATTAATGCCTATATAATTGAAGTAAGCATTGATAAATGCACTTCAAAATATGCCAACCTTCTATTTAATTTTACGAAGCTCAAGAAGGATGTTGTCCATGGAACAACTATAATTTCGAGTTCCAATATTAGACACCCTAAATGGAATTAGATCTATAGTTAATTTAAGTTGATGTACTTCACCGTACGTTAATGTTATAGCTGCAAAAGTGTCCAGTTCTCCTGTAGTCTTTAAGTTCGAGAACAGTTCAGTTAAACCATAAAATTTTCCAACCTCTGATCACTATATAAAATGGAGAAAAAACCCTATACGCTCACTATAATAAAGCAACATATACATGAATGTAAATAAAAATATTTTCAACTGTTGAAGCTGCTGTTTTCAAACACAAAGTGTTAAGGAAGACCATTTTTCATTACGCGTAAGCCATACATGTAATATATTTATGATAATTTCAGTAGACTCCAGCTTGAGTTCGTCTGGTAGCAAATTTCACAATAATAATACTTTTTTTGTACATTATTATTTTTCTTCTAATTGGTTAGCCTGGAGTAGGGTAATGCTATATTAATGGTCAACAACTTTTTTGAAGTATTAGCATCCCTTGTTTACCTTGAATACCATCAGACCTTTCATTTGCTGATTATCTATCTTAATTTCTTCTTATTTTTATTTAACAGCTTATTTTTTCTGTTTTCTAGATTAAAAAATACTGATTATCTAATCTTAATCCAGTTGATGCGCTCTCTTATATATGGTTATGTTGATATATGCTCTCCTAACAAAACTGGCACTTTAAACTGGTTGGTATTAAATTCGCAGACATTAACATGTCAACATGCTTTATAACATATTCACGTCTAAGAGAGCGAGTTCATTAGGAAAATAACTTGGTTTATATTAAAATAAAATGCCGAAAAAGTGTTCGCAATCATTGTTGATTGAACATCCTATTGTTTTAGAAAACTAATGCAACTCTATATTTTTATTACGGTAATAAAATTAGTTAGTTTTATATTGCAAAATCGGATAGTCTGAGAATGAAATTGTAAATATTGATGGACCAAGTTATACGGTCAAGTTGGGAGGGAACTAAGATGCATAAAACAATTGATAAAACTATGATATTTTTCTTTTTTTCATTAGAAAGAAAGGAACAAGATAAGAACTCATTTCCAGAATTAAATTAATTAGTTGGACTTGAAAAAAAGATTACCAATAAGCCCTGTTAGAATTATTGTTGTTTTCCATGTGGCTATCAACTAAATTTTATGTTGAGTTCCTTGAGACCCATAACTATGTGTAATGTGGCATCATGAAGACCAACAATAAGTCTACGGTCGTACTCATCTTTTCTATGCATGGTATTTGTATGTTCTTCTATGCCTTCATATTACACAGGATACTTAATAAATGCAACATAATAATATGGGATTAGTATCCAGTGAAACTTACTGTTATTGAGCTATCTAACTTTGTCCATACTCTAAAGCCATCATTTCATCAAAACATAATTTTTTCTATTGCAATTTAATGTTATTCTTAACATATTATGTATGCAATTATATTGAAATTGGTCAGTATGGAATCAGGGCCGGTCCAGGAGCATCTTGGGCCATGGACATACTTCAAATTTAGGCCCTTCCTAAAATGAATTTTGAATATAAGTAACTGTAAAATGCACAATCTTCAACAGTAAATATTTCAATACACAAACAATTTCATTTAATTGATTTTACTTCATATTCAATAGCAAATTTTTTGCTCAGTATTGTTTACCATGCTATCTTATGCATATTAAAGACAAGCCTTTCTTCGATTAATTATCTTGACACAAAAATTCTCATATATGACCACACTAACCAAAATATGGATTAGCTAAGCATGTATATCATAATGAAAATGATCTTTTATTTCCATCATAAAAACATTAAACTAAAATTTTCTCATAAGCCAAAAAAATATTAAATTAATACTGCTTTATTTATTTGTTTAATTTGTCTTGTCTCCTAACTTCGCAAATTGATCATCTCTAACTAAGTACTCCCTCCAGTTCGGAATATTAGTCGTTTTAAAGTTTTACACACATATTAAGGCAAGTTAAAACAGCATTAATTAACCATAAATTTGCGTTATTTACAGCCAGTATTATGCCATTATGACAGAAGCCCTTTACAGCTGGCCAAGATTTAGAACATTATTTAAAGGATTAATGGCCAAGATTTAAAACTGCATTGATTACAATGTCATTTACAGCTAGTATTGGAGGTAGCTGATGCATTGGAAAGATGAAAATCTGTAGAACGACATGTATTTAGAAAAATGGAGAAGTTCACAAAACGTCAATTATTCAGAACTGGAGGGAGTAATAAAAACTTCACAAGTTTTCGTGCTGGAAAATAACATTGGTTTCCGATTATCCCAAATTATGCTTTATTTTAGAAGCCACTGGTAAAAATAAAGAGTGTTTTTAGTATGGAAGAATAACAGTAGCCTATGACCTCACCAAATTGCTCAAAATCCTTTTATCTTAACTTTTAATTGAAATTTGTGTTTAACGAGAATGCAAAATATATACTGAAGGTAAATAATCAGCTGTTGCTCATAAAATTAAAGTAGAGTAAAATAAAAATTAGGTAGAAACCCAAAGGTTTATTTCTTTTAACATAAAACATGAGAAAAAAATTAAAAACTTAGGGAGGTGGAACCTATTTCTGAAGACAATAAACGATGTAGGAGGAAAATGAAGAGACCCTCCATGATAAATGATGTAGCATTGCAGCCTATGCAGACTATTTTAATGAATGAGCTCTCTTTTCACCATGCGCATGCTGCCTGCAAACCATATTTGAATTAATGTCTTTTATTTTTACCGAAATTTGGGCCCTCTTGTCAGCTGTGCCCTGGGCTGTTGCCCAGCTTGCCCTGTTGAAGGACCAGCACTGCATGGAATTATAGCTTCAGCTCTATGGGTTCTGCTTTAAACTCATTTTTACTGTTTATTTAGATGTTGTGTATTTTAACTTGAATTTCTAGTGTTTTTTTTTTTTTTTTTTTTTTTTTTTTTTTTTTACTATTGCATACAAATGGTTCTCCAGTCTCAAAGTTATAAGTCAGAGCCACTCTTTCCTAATCAAAAATCCAGTATCCCAAAATTTACCAATATAAAAATATTGGTTCATATAGAAAATGTTTTGATATATATATATATATATATATATATATATATATATATATATATATATATATATATATATTTGTGTGTGTGTGTGTTTGTGTGAAGATATATACACCCCTCTTGCTTTAAATCAGAGTAGAGAGAAAGCAAGAGATCCGTTGACCCCATTATAGATCAATGTTGAACACAGATCCAAAACTGATACTCTTGTGCCTACAAAAATGATACTTTTGTATCAATGCTGAACATAGGGCTAAAATTGATACTCTTATGTATACAGAAATGATACTTCTGTGACTACCAAAAAATAATATTCTTGTGACTGCAAAAATGATACTCTTATGCCTAGAGAAATGATACTTTAATGCATACAGAAATAACACTTTTATGACAATATATGTGTTCCCAGAACTTATTAAAATATAAAGAGTTGTGTAAGAAGATAGCATCACTGTTTTATGTTATACCTTACAATCCGGGAGTCATATCTGCATATGTGCACACAGTGTGACATGTGCATGTTTACTATCCTCGGTCTTTGGTGCATAGGTCTACACTGCACCCTTGGTTAGACTTCCTCTGATCTGGACTGAACCAAGTGTGCCCATGTACACTATTTTTGTATTTGAATTTAAATGAAAGAATGCACCAACAATCTAGCTTATAAACTTGTACATGTACACTTTTCTTTGCATAATGACTCCAGATTGACTAGTACAAATAATATTAGTAAATCTTAATAATTCAAACATATATTTTCCCCAATTTAGTTTGCAACACTACAAGAAAAACCGAGATTAGCGACATATTTTTAGCAGCGGAAAATTCCGTCGCTAATTAGCGGCGGATTTCCATGGGTTTTGTAAGAGAAAATATTTTGGATTTTATATGTCATCTTATTATAAATTATTACCATCGAATACTAATTCTGTCGCTAAATCAATGGAAATTGCAGCTCTTTACCGTCGTATAATATTTAACGCTAAATTCCGTTGCTAACAGAGTCGGATTACCGTCGACAAAATTTTGATGCTATTTTTCCTGCAGTTTTCCAAGAGATTTGAAACGAACTTTTATATTTATTATTTATAAAATGTTTTAAATTTGTGTTATTACTTAGTAATTAATTAGTAAATTTAAATTTTAAATAATTAATGTTAATAATACATTAGTAATTAATAATAAATAATAACTATTAGAAGTAAATAAAATTCAATAGGTAATGATGATTTTTTTTGAAAATTAATGCTGATTAATTATTAATTACTATATAATATAAATAAGTGGTAATAGTAATTAATAAAATACATTGTTTGCTCAAAGAAGAGCTGTTAGGAATTGGATTTTTTATGGTAGATTGCTTTTGCTTGCTAAATTGGCTTATCTATTCCTTTCCTATTCATTGTGTCTTATAGTAGTGTTTTTTTTTGTTCATTATGTCAGAGACAACTTTTTTTTTTTTTTAAAGCAAACAAACCATACGTAAAAGAGTTGTACATTGCTGTAACAAGCTGATCAGAGGTATCTGCCTCTTCTTTGAGCAAACAACGTGTGAATTGAACATGCTACTTAAATTAGTGTAGTTATAGATGCATCATTTTTTTTGTAGTTTTAATACTTTTAAACACTGAATATGCTAAAAAAATTGAAAAGAAAAAAATGTTGATATACATTAGTAATTAATAATAAATAATAACAATTAGAAGTAAATATAATTCAATAGTTAACGATGATTAATTTTTTTAAAAAAAAAATTAATGCTGATTAATTGTTAATTACTATCACTACAAGAAAAATACCCTATTGCAACTAGCTATTTGCAGCAGGCAACAAAAGACAGTTGCGGTAAATGATATTTAGCAACAGACCTTTTATAGCAGTTGCAATAGATATGATTTAGTAACAGGCCTTTTCTTCCTGTTGCGAAAAACATATTTTTAGCAACTGCGCTTTCCGTCCTGTTGCAAATACATACTTTTAGCAACTGTTCTTTTATAACAGTTGCAACAAACATATTCTTTGCATCTGCGCTTCCAAGCCAGTTGCGAATAAATATCTTTAGCAACTATTTTCGCCAGTTGCAATAACTGTATTTTTTACAACTGGTAAAGCCAGTTGCGAAAAATAGGTATAAGCTTTTAATACTTAAATAAGAGAAAACGTCAGTTTTGTAATATTCGTAAAATTTTAAATTTACTACAAGAAATTATATTTTAAAATAAAATTTGTTGTAATGTGCATTGGAGCTTTAAAAATTCGGATTATATACAAGTTTTTTAGTTCAACCTATTTTTTTTTCTTTTTTTTTGGCCTTTGAATCTAAATGTTTTAATTTCTTATAAATTTATAGAACACAAATGCTAATTCAACCGGTATTGCTATCGGCTGCAAAAATATCAACCCACCCTTTGATTTCCTCCATTGATTTGCAAATTTGTACATCTCCTTATTCTAATTTTCCGACTGAAGTAGCACTGCCGTTTACACAAATACGTTTCTAATTAGGTCATACACATACATTCCCGCCCCTATTTTCCTCGATAATTTCGTTTCCCGCTTTTACCCCCGTAACCCTATAATCTAGTCTATCCAGATGCTTCTACCAATCTGCCCCCATCTTCACTTCGCATTCAAAGCAACCACCATCACTTTAACCTCCTTATCAATTTTCCATTATTTACATCCTCATCTATGCTTTAAGTCTCGGTGTTTTTTATTCGTCCCCAAATCCGCAACTTTGCTTCCGATCGGATAGGCGATGGACTCCGGGAAGAAATTGAACTCATCGATGGATGGTAGGAAAGGGAGCGGTGGATGGGTGCTATGGAAGTTGGAGGCAATTTTCTCAGAGAAGGAAAAGGGAAGATTGCGGGTGAAGTGGAGGTACTCAATCAGCACAAGCGTGGCAGTAGATAGGGCGCGCAGATGCGGTAGTGATTGTTGATGTTTTTAAGATTAGGCAAGGAGTTGGAGGCGTTTGCTTTAGAGATGGCCTTAAATCGTTAATCCTATGGTATGTTTTTTTCTTTCAGTTCGATTTTTTTTTACAATTTGGCATTCACTCGAGCACAATTTAGCAAATATAGATAATCTAGACTTAAAATCCACCCCGTTAAATTCCAGCTCTGGTTCCAGTTTTGTCCTAATATGTAACCAAAAAATGGACTCGATGTTAATTTATAGGGTAAAATTGCTTTTGACTCGATGTTTGGTTTTTTCTAAAGCTCTCTTATCAATCCTATCCTCCTATTTCTCAGATCCGCTGTGCATTAAGTCATTTCTGGACCTTTCTTCTTTACCGATGATCCACAAGCCTAAGATCTTACATGGTAACTCAGTTCTACCTGGAATCGTGCTAGGCCACTCAATTGCTCTACTGTCCCTCATACTGGACAATCTTCAGCTGCTAGGTATTATTTGGTGTGGGATTTTTGGTAGTTTTTCTAGGTTGACTATGAGTCTTTAAGTACTGTGGTTTGCGTCTTTGGAGTTTTGGGGTTTGGAGTGTTATTTTTGTGCTTGCTGGATCTGTTTTTTCTTGGTTGGTGTAGAGTTTTAGGAGATGTTTGGCGTGCTGTTTTTCATTGGTCCACTGCCACCACGCTCAACCAAATAAGTGAAGCATTGCTCTGGTTTTTCTGGTTTTGTGGTGGTGTTTCTCCTTATTTTGCCATCCATCTCCTACCCAAGACATTGTTAGATGCTATGGATGAATGTGAGGGCCTAGTTTTTCCTTGGCTGCCGTTTGTTTTGGTTGGAGGCTATGCCTCTAGGTGTGTCATTCTTGTTCGATGTCAAGATGTTTCATCTTCGTTTAAGTTGTTGGGCCATGCTAATTTGTACTATATCACTTTGGTTGGTTCGCCTTGCTGCAACAGAGTTTTGTCATTCTGTTTCTACTGCTGAAGAGATTTTTTTTATGTCAAACATGTTTTGGTGCTTCCACTGCTTGTCTAGTGAGCCACTGCCTTGTCAAGTTATGTGATACTATGTTGTTTCAATGCGATGCTGTATTACAGTGAGATATGTAATTGCCTATGCATCTGTAATGTATGTTATTTCCTTTATGTAAAAAAAAGAAAAAAAATAAGTATACATAATTGTCATACAAAATTTAGAGCATAAGAGGTTAATGGTACTCTATTTGGTAACAAAGATGTTTTATGTTATATGAACTAGAACTCCTCAAATGAATATATAACTGCATATAATTTTTTCCATTTATATTACTCCCTGTTGATGTCTTGGTTTTGATAATTTATGGTAAATGGTTTGCTTTTTTTTTTTTTTGGCAGGCATTAGGCTATGCTGAAGATTATCCTTAAAGCTGAGTGGACGAAGACCGATAGGAAAAGAAGAAATTGACGATGGTATCTGGCTTCTGAATTAGTACCCTCTAGCTCTTTCAAGTAAGTACAATTGTTTAATGATTTGAGAAATTTGGCTATATGCATTTATGTCCACTATTATTAGTCTTAGCATCATGTACTGTATCCGCTATTGTTTAATGATCTTTGTTCTCATTTACTTCACTGCTGGAATTCCGGTAGCTTGCTTGGTAGACATTTTATTGTCTTACGACTTGTTTTGCCTTTTGCCTTTGCAGGTTATGATATTCAGATGTGATTATGTATTACTAACACAGGTGGTGCATGTTCATGATCGACAACTAACATGGAGCATGAACTGCAGATTTGTTCTAGTGAATCGATGATATTTATTTTCTTGTTATAGTATATGTATGATAGAGTAGAAATATGATTAGAAAATACTTTATTCGAAAGAAATGTGTTTTGTGAGAGAAGAAATTGTTATACATGAATGTTGTATGAAAATTATAGAAATTTTTGTTGTAATTGTTTGTACTACTAAAACTTGGGCAAAATAAATTTTTTATTTGTTTATTTCATTTTGTGATATGCACTAATACCAAAACGAATACATTTAATATGTAGTATCTATAAGCTGTAATTTTTTTTATATATTTATAAATCTATTGCAACTGGCATGTACTGTTGCAAAAGGATCTGTTGCAACAGGAAAAGCCTGTTGCAAAAAAGTATACCGCAACATCTTATTGCAACAGGCGAAAAATGTTGCAGACCTTTGGCAACTTCGGCTATACCAACAGGCGCTGGCCTGTTGCAATAGGCCTACTGCAACAGATTTTGCCTGTTGCGATAGGGTATTTTTCTTGTAGTGTATATAATATAAATAAGAGGTAATAGTAATTAATAAAATTCAATTGTTTGCTCAAAGAAGAGCCGTTACGAATTGGATTTTTGATGGTAGATTGCTCTTGCTTGCTAAATTCGCTTATCTATTCCTTTCCTATTCATTGTGTCTTTACTTTACAGTATTGTTTTTTTTTTTGTTCATTGTGTCTGAGACTCTCTTTTTTTTTTTTGAAAGCAAACAAACCATATATAAAAGAGTTGTACACTCCTGCAATAAACTGATTGGAGGTATCTGCCTCTTCTTTGAGCAAACAACGAGTGAATTGAACATGCTACTTAAATTATGAAAATAAATAATTATAATTGGCAATTACACACTTAAATAAATATACTTAAAAAAAATCATAAAGCTTAAATATAAACTTAAGAATTTTTCATAATTTTTAAATAAAGTTGAAATACAAATAAAAATAATAATATTTATTCTTTAGAACTTAATATTTAAGAATTATATTTAACATGTACTATTACCAAAAAACCGAAAATAACTTTTTTCTAGAATAAAATAAAAGAAATTCACAATAATTGAAAATAAAATATGCATTTTCTTAAAAGTCAAATGTTAAACCTTTTAATAATGTTTGTTATTGCTCGGTGTGTTTACAGGCTTCCCTCTCTTATTTCCCCCAAATAGTCAATAATTACGACAAATAAATGGTAGTTCAGAATTAATAATTTGTAGATAAAAATTTTGCATCTGCAAGTTCCTTTTCTTCAATTTTTGGCTCCAACAAATGATACTTATATGAATTCAAAACAAATTTTGGCTTCAGTCCCCGAAAAACTTGGCTCCAACAGATGAAAATTTTGGCTCCTAAAAAAATGTTTCCCTCCATCCACGTTGAACTTCGAAACGGCCCTTCTCCTTCAAGATCAAAATACTAATTCTAGATCCCAAACTCATATAAAAATAAAACCATGGCCGCTTCCACCTTATTTTCGAATTTTTCTGCAACCAAAGTCTTTCAAATCTCTCCACCGTCCACCCTACCGCGCCGCCTAAGCTGACCACTGCAGTCGCCACCAGCCTCGCCATCTCCACTTCCACCACGCCCCGCTACACTCCCTCTTGGTCGTACCTTCCCTCTCACTTCATTCAACTAATCCCTGACCCAACGCCTTCTTGGTTTTCCACACAGCAGCTAGCTCCGTTGACTTCTCCGACCTGGCTGCGTTTCGACTACCAGGCTAGTGCAAGACTCTTGCTGACTGTATTGATGTAGTGTAAAATAGAGAGGTTCGGTTTTTCTTTCCTTTTCTTTGATATTTTTTGTCACTTGCGGTTGGAGTTGAACTGGATATGTTTGGGAAAATATCTATATTTTTGTGTTTGGAATCACTGTTGTGTTGCAAACTGTATGGGTTTTAAACTGAGCATACACACACACACATTTATCTTGCATTTGAAATCATGCCTGAGTTATGTTCGATGTTATGTCATATACATTTTTATCCGCTGATCTAAGATATGTTTGAAACCAGCTACAATACAATCATATTGTTATAAATTGAAGTTGAAATGCATACAGAGAGGATTTGATCAAATGCTTAATCTGAAGAGGGATAGGTCTGTATACCAATAATCCAGACGTAAATTCATTGTACTGTCTTTTATTGTACCAATCATAAAACTACCTTGTCCATTATCACATGCATATGTTATGTTTAAGTGGATCAGCTCATTTCATCATGCCAAATCAATAAAATGATAAAGAAAGGCAAAAAAGGGGTAAAAGGAACGGTATTTCTTCAGCCTAAGAGACAGAAAGTACCCAACTGGAGTTCGAATAAACAGAGCAATCCGGGAGCAACGAAACAGTACACGCTCGACATGTCGAACGCAGCGCTGATGCCGAATGGCTTGATGCGTGCAACGGACCCTTACGGCCACTTTGGTGTAAGTAGATCCCACAACCCAACGCATGCGGATCTGGTTGAGTTTATGTTTTATTTTTATTTTAAATTTACTATTATTTACTGCATTCCTTCTTTATTAATTACCAAGATGTTTGATTTCAGGCCTTTTCTCAGGATATCACTCTAAGATCTCGTATGCAGATACATTCATTAGAAAACTATCAAGTTTGCCCTTTCAAAGGTTGCGGGAAGAGATTCATATACGACAGTACGCTAAATGCTCACATGAAGATGCATGATGAGAAACAAGAGCCTGTCCAGGTAGTTGTATAGTTAATATTTGTTGTATGATTCATTAAGAAATATTTGGTTGTTGTTTTTTCATTTAGTTTTGCTCACTGGCATAACATTTGAATTTTGAAATTGTTTTGAAGAAGATAATAATAATAATAACGTATTGTCAAACTTTTGTAATAAATAATTCATTTATTTCGGATGTGATTACGTTTCATCATAGATGTCTAATGCATGCTATAAATACTATTGTATACTTGCTACAGACTAAATATTTCTCAGTGTTTACAATAATAAATGAATGCTTCTATTTCGCGGAAAGGTGGTGTTAAATTTCCTTTTTCATATAAGTAATAGTTCCAAGTACAAGCACATCTAACAGGGTCGGCTCAACTAAATCCAATACCCTAATCAAATGAAAAAAAATTGTGTTTCCTAATATTTAATAACAACTATATAATTAAAACTATGAAACAAAATCGCAAATTCGTTTACAAAAAAAGTAATATTGATTACAAAATATTAGTCAACTAAATCATTTCTAATACATACCCGAAAAGCTAAATGTCAATGTATGAGTGAAGTTTTCATTTTTCACATGAAACATGGCATGAATTTTGAACCTTTGAGACATATTTTTTAGACTATTATATTATATAACATCTTAGTCAAGAATTTCATTATATATCTAACTAGATTGTTAGTAGATCGATAATTACCAATTGGTCCATCATTAGTTGAATGTTGTATTTTTGTTTTTGAATTATTGCAGCGTAAATAGCAAAGAGCTATTGGAAAGAAAATGTCATAAACGTCAAATGTCATGTACCAAGAAGAAACATAAGAAATAAAGCATCAGGTAACGTACATTTCCATTTAAAGCCTTTTTCACTTGGTGATGTGTGAAATCAAGTGAGACTTTTTGGAATATATTCTACATTGAATAGTTTAAATGTGGAAGCAGGTCAATATACTACTTACATTATTTAGACAAGGCAGCTAACAATTCATGTTGAGAAGGAGGCTGATGGCGATGCATCATTAGAGTCGTCAGCAGCAGCCGGTGTTTCTTGAAGGGTACAATGGGGAAATGGGCAGCAACAATGTAGGCAGTAATGCAGCATGGTTTGTCAACATTGATACTGCATTGTGCTACGTCCATGCAAGGCTATTATGTTGAAATGATTTAGAAATGTATGGAATTTTGAGGTATTTGTTTCAGTTATGAGATGATTGGTGTGAGGGCGAGTAGATGACGATGTTCCTGTTGCAAACTTCTTTGTGATGGAAAAAAAGAAAGTGAACTTGAGATGTTGACCATAGCTTGATTGAGAGGAGCTTAGTTTAGAGCATTGGTTTTTTAACCGTTGAGAGCACAATTGTATATGTATTGCACTAATTGTAAATGACATGTATTATATTGCACTATTTTGTGTTAAATAGTAATAAATTTTTGTATTGTATTCATAGCTGCATTTTTTTTGCTGGGTTATGCTATTTATTTTATTATTGATAGTTGAACGATAGTATTTGATAAAGCTATAAGCAAGAAATATGGAAGAATGTTTATTGGTAGAATAGAAAGGGAATAGCGATAGATTACCTACAGAAAACGTTTGAATTAAAAAAAAAAATTGTTGCTAATCCCTTGCTAATTAGCAAGGCTTTACCGACGTTTTTGTATAAATAATTGATTATTATAAATTAATTATCCGTCGGTAAATAGTCGGTATATAAATTAAAATTAAATTAATAAATAAATTTTATTTTTATTAAATAATTAGTAAAATGACAGAAAACAGTCGGAAAACTCATGCTAAATTCCGTCGCAAATTTTGACACTGATACCGTCATGGTTTTTACCGACCATACCATTATGCAGGAAATCCGTCGCTAAGGCCTGTTTAGCGATGGATTAGAAGCGGATTACGCCGCTGCTATATGCAGTTTTTCTTGTAGTGCAAAATGTTCATATAAAATACTACTTTAGCTTAGTCATTAACATAGTACATTGCACTTAGTTCTCCTATCATCTAAACATAATTTTTCCATGACTCAGCTTAATATTGTCCCATTACAAAACTGATTAATAAAGGAATTCTCAAGGATTCATGCAGATACAATAATTCAAAAGCTTTTATTTTCTAGCTTAAGCATGCTACATCCATGAAAATAAGCCAGACTACTAACCCAGATCTTGCTTAGCTCCATCATTTCCTGAAAAAGCGTTAGAGGCAAGCTCATCATATAATGAAACACCCCATTTGCCATGAGCAAACATAGTTAGACTAGTGTGCTTGGTATGAGCATCTCAATCAGAACTTAATAATAAAAATTAGGATAAATCTATGAAGTAATTATATTTTAAAAAAAAAACTTCTTTTATAATTAATTGATAATCCTGTGCAAATACACTTTCACTGATTTATACAAAATTTACCATCGGTGTTCAGACTAATACATACAAATCAATCGTACATAAGTGCATAACAAGGTAAATCCATCCTGATAATATTATGATTTGTAGCCATACTACTTTCACATTTTCCCTAGGAAGTTTTCCAGAAAAACTCAATTCCTTATATTCATTTCCTAGCATATATCAATTGGTTTAAACCCTGGTCTCATCTGTGTAAGTGAATCATTGGAACACATTGTAGTGATCTAATTCACATCACTACATAAAGATCTCAGGACCAAAATTAGGCCATGTGTCAAACTTGCAACTCAAGTGCAACCCATTCAACAGCTTCTTGACCAAAAATACTTTAGTTAAATTACTAAATGTTTTCTTATGTTTCCAGTGACTATTTACCTGAATGTGGTAAACTGTAACAACCCGTAAAATGCGAGCCAGTTTGAAATTTTTAATTTGGCAATTATAGCGAATTTTGAATATTTAAAATGAATTATTTTAAATAAAATCGACGGGAAATTTATTTTGAATGGAATTCGACGTATATATTATATACGTCGTCGTTAGAATATAAATAAATTTATATATAATTATAAATGGAATTGAAAATGGCGCGGTAGTTCGATAATTCGATTTCAAACTTCAATTGAATGTACCGGGTGCAAAACAATCCGGATTTTAGTGAAACCAAAAACGTTAGGATCTAATTGATGATACCTTTCCAACGAATCCGACAGATCAAAATTTCATAGCGGGAATCAAAAGATATGTCCAGTTGAAAATTCTGAATAGTCGCTATGAAATTCAGGCCCTTAAAAATGGACATTTTGCAAACGACCTCGGATTTCGACGAAACTAGTTTTGTTGGGTCCGTGATGTTAAGTTATTGCTAGATTCCAAATTTCATAATTTTTCGAATCAATATGTGAGCGTGGCAAAGGAAAACGCGTTTGACCAGTTTCAGTTGATTTTAATCGACTGGAAAATGGCCATTTTTCTAACGGTCTCAGAATTCGACGAAACTAGTTTTATTAGGACCGTATCGTCAATACGAAGCTAGAAAATATTTTTCTAGAATTTTTAGAGTTAGTATGTGACCCCGGTAATTTGAAATGTATGTTTAAAATTCAATATAGAGATTTAAATGTAAATTTAACGGAAACCGATTGTAACAGCCGAATCAGCTTATGATGCATATCCCATTGTGTTCGGAATGGGGGTAAAACGCTATGGACGACAGGCGGTGGGCCTCGTTTCGAGGTCGTATGTAAAAGTCAACCTTTTTCGAATAAAATAATTAAAATAATAATAATAATAATAATATAATCCTTCTCCCTTACACCAGGCCCCCCCCCCCCCCGATCTCATTTCAAAACAGAAACAAAAAAAAAAGAAAAAAAGGGCTGCGTGCCCTAGTTCCAGTCGCGCCGCCAGGGGGGCCACCGCGCGCCACCGCCGCCTCCCATCCGTCCAGCCTCACCCCCTCCTCGACTATCCCTCTCCCTCTCGCGCTCACCCTGCTCTTCCTCGAAGAACCTGAAGCCCTAAACCCCGCAGCTCGCCCTCAACGTGTCGAGCCACCGCGCGCCACCAACCAAGCTCCACCGCACTGCCCACCGCCGACATCCGATGATCGCTTCCCTCCCCCTATCCTCTGTAGACCACTGATTGTAAGTTTTGTTTGGTTTTATTTATTTATTTATTTTCTTTTATCTGTGAATTTTATTAATGTTTGAAAAACTGAATTTTATTCATGTTTAAAAACTGAATTTTATTATTGTTTAAAAACTGAATTTTATTAATGTTTAAAAACTGAATTTTATTAATGTTTAAAAACTGAATTTTATTAATGTTTAAAAACTGAATTTTATTAATGTTTAAAAACTGAATTTTATTAATGTTTAAAAATCTGATTTTTACACGATAACATTAGCGATTTTTAACTTGAAAAAGGAGCAATTTTTAAATTGTAAAAGAAGCGAATTAGAATGTGATTTTTATATATTGCATAGTGGTAAAAAAAAATATGATTTTTATATATTGAACTTCGAAATAAAAATATGATTTTTATATATTGAACTTCGAAATAAAAATATGATTTTTATATATTGATTAGCGAAGCAAAAATTCGATTTTTACATATGTAGAGAATACGGGCGAAAGCGACAAAAAGGCGAGTTGGCGAAGATTTCCTGCATTGGAAGTGCCGTGGAGCTAGGATAGCTATAGGTGAGAACTTCTCACCTTTCAATTTAAATTTTCTAGTTATATATATATATACTAGGATGCAGACGGTGCTTAGTAGCACCCGACACAATCGTCCACAGATCATGGACTTGTTTGTTTGGTTGCATAGATTAGTTGATGATTTGATTTGAATTGAATTTTTTGGTGATTTTGATTGATGTGTGAATGGCGTGGGCCTTCACTAGACCGGGGATAAGGCTAGGCCTCGTCCCGTTTCTAGTATCGTGCCGTTATGCCGCCGAAATTTTCTAAAATGTGTTAGAAAAATAAAAATATCATTTTATTTAAAGAATGAACTTAATAGAAATTCATATGTTGGAATAAAATGTTTTATCGTTAAAAATATAATTTTTAACGTGAATGTGAATAAATAAATATTCATTTATAAACCAGACGGTTTGTTTATGTACACCTATTTGAAGGACATTGATTGGGACGATAAATTTTACACATCGCCCAACTGCATGAATAAAATATTTGTTTGATTGTTTGAAACCCCACACGGGTGTTGGGATGAAACTTGAAGTTCACTCATCCTGATTGATTAAATATGTCGATCGATTGATTGACAAGCTGCTATAAGCGTTAAATGTCTATATTTGATGCTTATACAGTGTAGTGCACTTTGGTTGATGGTTGATTATTTTTCAATGCTATTATATACATGTGTTGTATGAAAATCCATATAATTAACATTATATGGTGATTGATTGGGCCTCATTCCAATTTAGAAAATAAAGAATATTATAAAATAAAAGTTCATGTGTTGACAGTACTCATCCTTTGAGATTGGTCATGTGTTGAACGAAATATTTTGATAATAAAATTTACATCTTTATCAATATAAAATAACGGTTCATGTGTTGACAGTACTCATCCTTTGAGATTGGTCATGTGTTGAACGAAATATTTTGATAATAAAATTTACATCTTTATCAATATAAAATAACGGTTCATGTGTTGACAGTACTCATCCATTGAGATTGGTCATGTGTTGAACGAAATATTTTGATAATAAAATTTACATCTTTATAAATATAAAATAACGGTTCATGTGTTGACAGTACTCATCCTTTGAGATTGGTCATGTGTTGAATGAAATATTTTGATAATAAAATTTACATCTTTATAAATATAAAATAACGGTTCATGTGTTGACAGTACTCATCCATTGAGATTGGTCATGTGTTGAACGAAATATTTTAATAATAAAATTTACATCTTTATCAATATAAAATAACGGTTCATGTGTTGACAGTACTCATCCATTGAGATTGGTCATGTGTTGAACGAAATATTTTGATAATAACAACTATTTTGAAAAAGAAATATTTGAAATAAAATATTTGAAATAGAAATTTATGAAGCCGTGTTGATTAGATTGACGCCATTTTGACGTAAACGATATTTATATCGATTTTATTCATTTTGAAATGAATTGAATATATAACGATTTCGAAATGAATTGAATATATAACGATTTCGAAATGAATTGAATATATAACGATTTCGAAATGAATAGAATATATAACGATTTCGAAATGAATTGAATATATAACGATTTCGAAATGAATAGAATATATAACGATTTCGAAATGAATTGAATATATAACGATTTCGAAATGAATAGAATATATAACGATTTCGAAATGAATTGAATATATAACGATTTCGAAATGAATTGAATATATAACGATTTCGAAATGAATTGAATATATAACGATTTCGAAATGAATTGAATATATAACGATTTCAAAATGAATTGAATATATAACGATTTCGAAATGAATTGAATATATAACGATTTCGAAATGAATTGAATATATAACGATTTCGAAATGAATTGAATATATAGCGATTTCGAAATGAATTGAATATATAACGATTTCGAAATGAATTGAATATATAACGATGTCGAAATGAATTGAATATATAACGATTTCGAAATGAATTGAATTGAAAACGAATTCAAATTGAATTGAAAGCGAATTGAAATGAATTCAAATTGAATTGAAATTTGAATTGAATAGAAATGAATTTTAAAATGAATTTATAAAGAGGAATTCAATTTTGATTTGAATTGAAATGGAAGTTGAAATTGCTTTTGAAACGAATTTAAAACTATTTATATAATTCGTTTTGAACAGAAATCGACGAAGTATATATTATATATATTATATATAATATAATGGCCTGAATAGAACGCGCCGCGCCGCGGTAGTTCGTGAATTTCGACCATTTATTTCAAACGGACATTACGGGAGATCCGACCGTCGGATTCTCCTAAAACCGGAACCGTTGGGTTCGTATCGAAAAGAGCTTTCTAAAGAATATTAGAAATTTGAAATCTAACGGTTGGATTTGGAATTATGTCCAAATCAAATTTGAAAAAGGTCGATGTAAGTGCAGTTCGATGGCCGTTATTGGAAATCGACTGTACAGGCCTTGATAAAATTATTAAAAATAGTAATAATTTGTGTAAAATCATAAGAAATGATTTAGAAAGAATTGGGATGAAAAACTCCATATTTGAAAGGATAAAAATAGATTTTTATCGAAATGAACTAGTTTTGAACTAGAAATATAATTCTATTTATTTTTAAATAAATAAATTGAATTTGAAAAGGGTTTTAAAAATAACCAGGATTTCCAATGATTGCATTGGAGTGGATTTGAATCGAAATTGTCTTCGGAATATTTCGATGTTGGAATTCGTGATTATACAGATGTTGTTATGGAAATTTGAAAGATATATATTTATATCGTTATTTCCAATGCGACATTTGTTAATCGTAGAATTTGATATTGAATATAAGCCGATATATTTTCTATTCAGAGCCTTATATTGAATATCAAATGTGATTTGGGTTTGTCGTGAGTGGTGTCTTCACTAACACTGTTCTTGAACCCAGTTGGGAAAAGATTAAATCTTTTTATTTAGATTTAATGAAGTGTACCAATTAAATGATATTTAATTGGAATTGAATTGGTATTGATTTTTGGGTTTATCGTGAACAGTGTTTTAAATAACACTTGTTCTTTAACCCGATAATTAATGGAATGTGATTTTGGGTTTATCGTGAACCGTGTTTTAAATGACACTGATTCTTTAACCTAGTCGAAGATTAAAACTAAGTGGAGTTTTAATGAATCTTTAATTAGATTGAAATGATCGAGAATGGAGTATCACCAGTTTTGCTCCAGGCGATAGTTAAATCTTTAATTAGATTTGATCGTGAAATGGTAATTGAATTTACCGATAACACTGTGGTGTTAGATATGAAGTATTACCAGTTTTACTTCGTGGGATGAATAGGTTGGGATTGGGAAATTAAAACAAATAATTACTTCGGTAAGGTTTGCTAATCCCGACTAGTTTGAATTGATATTCAAAAATAGATTAAAGAATAAATTCAAGGAATTTATCTTGGATAAAATTAATGGGAACCTTTCCCTATGAATGTGGAATTTAGAAACTAACTGTCGGTTAGCCAAGCAGAATGGTTTTCTGGGTATTGATCTGATGTTGGTTTCGGCCTTCGGGGTTAATATTTGGGAAATTATTCCCTTGATTAATTTACGGTTAGTGACTAATGAATTGGAATGAGGCATATGTTGTGTTTGTGTAACACTTATTTAAAATAATACGCGAGTTATTCGGAAAGACCGGGTTTATCCCATTCTGAATAACTGATACGACGATAAGTCGAAGATGAAGACGGTGGTCGAAGACCGGAAGTCTTCACGTCATTTGGGTAATTACTGATGATCTTGATTGGGCTGTACACCCAAGAAGATGGAAACAGTTGGTGATCGTCCAGACGTACTTGGAGATCGATGGATATGCGGGGTACTAGGTGCCTCCGGTTTCGTTCAGACCCAGAACGGACTTGTAAATGGACTGTGTGTCTGACATTGGATTTTAGTCCGTGTGATTGATCTCTATTAAATATATATCTGTTTGGCGGCGGAGAATTTATTCTCTTGCTTAACGCCCTTCTCTGAGACGTACGAGCTCAGGGGTTATATATTGATGGATATCAAACACATGGAGTGAATTGCCTGTGTGGCATGCCTAAGTGGCAATTGATCGAGGCTTCTGTTGAAAAGAAAAGTCTTGTGGTGATGATCAAAGCAAGGCCTTTGTGGCGTAGCTTTGTGTAACGTTTGATTCGCGAGTTTCACACCCGGTATGAACCAAAAACGGGAGACGGACCTCAGGGAGGACTTGCGTTTCTTTCTAGCTAGAAGTGGCGTCAGTGGTTTTACACGCCCTGACGAGTTTGACTTATGTTGTTGTTGTTGTTGCTGTTGCGAGGCGCCTCGGATTGATCGGTCGTTCTCGAACCAATGGAGTCATTTAGTTGGCTCATTTACACCCCATAGGGTGGGGAAACGTAGTGTTCAGGCATTTTAATCCACATCGGTGGACCGGCCCTGTCGCTCCAAGGGCCCACCTGAGTCTGGGTCCTGAGGCTCGGGCTAGACAGTCTCGAATCGGTTGAGGACTATCTTTTGCCTCGGTTCATAGATGGAAATCCAATTTCCAAATACGTGACATTTGCGGTTTTATTTGTAGAGCCTAGTATGGCGACATAGTGGGATGGGGCGCTCATGCCGCCTATGATTGATACTTATGATTTGAAGTTGTTTTATACACTATGCACTTATAATAGTATCAAACGATTTGTTTTAACCGTATCAAGCATTCTTTGGCTGTTATAAGGGAAAACCCTATCCTCGGCTACGTTGCATTGTGTGATGGGACCTGGGTCTTATAACAGCTTCATTTTTCTTTATTTAGCATTGCGCTGTTTGTTTTATGCACTGGTATTCTTGGGAGGAAACCCGTTCCGTGTTATACGGCGTGGTCCCTTGATTTACCTAACTTTAAAATAAAGATTAATAACTGTTTTAGTTCTCACACCAGTCACATGACTGACCTGGAGTTTATTGTTTTAACCTAAACTCTGGGTGCCCCTATTTTGACACGGGCAGCTAGTAGTTTTGGTTTTGCAAATTTATATTCACAGGATCCAGGTTTACAGCTGGAATGATATCCGGAAAGCTTTGTATCCGTATATCTCTTCTAGTTGTGTATTGTACTATTTTCCGCTGCTATGTATTTAAATGTAATTTAAATCTCTGATATTTCTGTGTAATATTCATTTGTACTCTGTATATTCTTGTAATCTGATGCGTTGTTGTAATATGCAATGAAATGTTCTTCTGTATGCGTTCTGTTGTGGTTTGTTCTCGAACTATCCGACACTTCCCTTTTCGGGGAAGTTGCGGGTTTCCACAGTTGGTATCAGAGCTTTGGTTTACAGAGCTCGAGAACAAGACACATTAGAACCGTACGAAAGAATTCATCAGATATTGGATTAGTAATATCCAATGGAATGACTCCTTAGAGATGGGATCAGTAGTATCCTAGAACGAGTGTGAAGAGTATATTTTTAAAATGAAAACAAGTTTTGTTTTGAAAATTTAAATCAATTATTCGTATTTGATTATTTATCTATATTGATTAGGACAGTCCAGTATATAAAGAATTTGCATATACGCCTTGCAAACGTATATTCAAAGTTTTAATATACTGGATAGATATAGAATCACACTCTAGTCGCCCGGAGATGATTCTGATGATAGTTCGAACATCATCAGAATTGGCATTCGTGTTTCGAAGGTGTGATATATATATATTTCCTATTGACTGGTGTGAGAACCAAAATTAGATTGGACCTATTGTTGTGAAATGGCATCAAAAACATGATTTTCTGTATATGTATCAAAGATAATGAATTTGAAACTCTAATTCACTAATTGATTGATGTTTGTGTTGTTTGTTTATTTGTTTGCTAATTTTTAGCCATTTAGCCTAATTGAACCGAATATTGAGTGATAATTGAAATTTGGTCGCATTTGCTTGCATATACATATATATCATTGAACAGGTCATAGCAAGGAGGCTAGAGCCAGAGAATAAAATTTGTTTGCCCGACAAATAGGTACATGTTTACTACATAATTTACTGTTTTGTTTGGGTGATGATGATTTTATGAGCCTATTGGCTAGCCGCTTGGCTTTTTCTTTTTCTTTTTGAGATCTGAAGGACCGGGGAAGCTATTTGAAATTCCCCGATGCTCCCGGTGCAGGGGAGGTTATGGCGAAATTTTTCGAAAAATTAGGGTGTTAGCCAAATTTTTGAAGAATTTGAAAATTCTCAGAAACTAAACAGTTGGAGAATAGAAGCCAGATCGAGCGTAGAATCGTATAATCAAACCACTTTCGACTTTGTTCCTTTTCGGGGACGAAAAGTTTTAAGTGGGGGAGATTGTAACAACCCGTAAAATGCGAGCCAGTTTGAAATTTTTAATTTGGCAATTATAGCGAATTTTGAATATTTAAAATGAATTATTTTAAATAAAATCGACGGGAAATTTATTTTGAATGGAATTCGACGTATAAATTATATACGTCGCCGTTAGAATATAAATAAATTTATATATAATTATAAATGGAATTGAAAATGGCGCGGTAGTTCGATAATTCGATTTCAAACTTCAATTGAATGTACCGGGTGCAAAACAATCCGGATTTTAGTGAAACCAAAAACGTTAGGATCTAATTGATGATACCTTTCCAACGAATCCGACAGATCAAAATTTCATAGCGGGAATCAAAAGATATGTCCAGTTGAAAATTCTGAATAGTCGCTATGGAATTCAGGCCCTTAAAAATGGACATTTTGCAAACGACCTCGGATTTCGATGAAACCAGTTTTGTTGGGTCCGTGATGTTAAGTTATTGCTAGATTCCAAATTTC
The DNA here is from genome assembly GCA_030737875.1 of Allium sativum. Lineage (NCBI taxonomy): Eukaryota > Viridiplantae > Streptophyta > Magnoliopsida > Asparagales > Amaryllidaceae > Allium > Allium sativum. The sequence continues at coordinate 81,041,775 of CM060913.1, read as the reverse complement.
ATAATTTTTCGAATCAATATGTGAGCGTGGCAAAGGAAAACGCGTTTGACCAGTTTCAGTTGATTTTAATCGACTGGAAAATGGCCATTTTTCTAACGGTCTCAGAATTCGACGAAACTAGTTTTATTAGGACCGTATCGTCAATACGAAGCTAGAAAATATTTTTCTAGAATTTTTAGAGTTAGTATGTGACCCCGGTAATTTGAAATGTATGTTTAAAATTCAATATAGAGATTTAAATGTAAATTTAACGGAAACCGATTGTAACAGTCGAATCAGCTTATGATGCATATCCCATTGTGTTCGGAATGAGGGTAAAACGCTATGGACGACAGGCGGTGGGCCTCGTTTCGAGGTCGTATGTAAAAGTCAACCTTTTTCGAATAAAATAATTAAAAATAATAATAATAATAATAATAATAATAATAATAATATAATCCTTCTCCCTTACACCAGGCCCCCCCGATCTCATTTCAAAACAGAAACAAAAAAGAAAAAGAAAAAAAGGGCTGCGTGCCCTAGTTCCAGTCGCGCCGCCAGGGGGGCCACCGCGCGCCACCGCCGCCTCCCCTCCGTCCAGCCTCACCCCCTCCTCGACTATCCCTCTCGCACTCACCCTGCTCTTCCTCGAAGAACCCGAAGCCCTAAACCCCGCAGCTCGCCCTCAACGTGTCGAGCCACCGCGCGCCACCAACCAAGCTCCATCGCACTGCCCACCGCCGACCTCCGATGATCGCTTCCCTCTCCCTATCCTCTGTAGACCACTGACTGTAAGTTTTGTTTGGTTTTATTTATTTATTTTCTTTTATCTGTGAATTTTATTAATGTTTAAAAACTGAATTTTATTAATGTTTAAAAACTGAATTTTATTAATGTTTAAAAACTGAATTTTATTAATGTTTAAAAACTGAATTTTATTAATGTTTAAAAACTGAATTTTATTAATGTTTAAAAACTGAATTTTATTAATGTTTAAAAACTGAATTTTATTAATGTTTAAAAACTGAATTTTATTAATGTTTAAAAATCTGATTTTTACACGATAACATTAGCGATTTTTAACTTGAAAAAGGAGCAATTTTTAAATTGTAAAAGAAGCGAATTAGAATGTGATTTTTATATATTGCATAGTGGTAAAAAAAATAAAAATATGATTTTTATATATTGAACTTCGAAATAAAAATATGATTTTTATATATTGAACTTCGAAATAAAAATATGATTTTTATATATTGATTAGCGAAGTAAAAATTCGATTTTTACATATGTAGAGAATACGGGCGAAAGCGACAAAAAGGCGAGTTGGCGAAGATTTCCTGCATTGGAAGTGCCGTGGAGCTAGGATAGCTATAGGTGAGAACTTCTCACCTTTCAATTTAAATTTTCTAGTTATATATATATATACTAGGATGCAGACGGTGCTTAGTAGCACCCGACACAATCGTCCACAGACCATGGACTTGTTTGTTTGGTTGCATAGATTAGTTGATGATTTGATTTGAATTGAATTGTTTGGTGATTTTGATTGATGTGTGAATGGCGTGGGCCTTCACTAGACCGGGGATAAGGCTAAGCCTCGTCCCGTTTCTAGTATCGTGCCGTTATGCCGCCGAAATTTTCTAAAATGTATTAGAAAAATAAAAATATCATTTTATTTAAAGAATGAACTTAATAGAAATTCATATGTTGGAATAAAATGTTTTATCGTTAAAAATATAATTTTTAACGTGAATGTGAATAAATAAATATTCATTTACAAACCAGACGGTTTGTTTATGTACACCTATTTGAAGGACATTGATTGGGACGATAAATTTTACACATCGCCCAACTGCACGAATAAAATATTTGTTTGATTGTTTGAAACCCCACACGGGTGTTGGGATGAAACTTGAAGTTCACTCATCCTGATTGATTAAATATGTCGATCGATTGATTGACAAGCTGCTATAAGCGTTAAATGTCTATATTTGATGCTTATACAGTGTAGTGCACTTTGGTTGATGGTTGATTATTTTTCAATGCTATTATATACATGTGTTGTATGAAAATCCATATAATTAACATTATATGGTGATTGATTGGGCCTCATTCCAATTTAGAAAATAAAGAATATTATAAAATAAAAGTTCATGTGTTGAACGAAATATTTTGATAATAAAATTTACATCTTTATCAATATAAAATAACGGTTCATGTGTTGACAGTACTCATCCTTTGAGATTGGTCATGTGTTGAACGAAATATTTTGATAATAAAATTTACATCTTTATCAATATAAAATAACGGTTCATGTGTTGACAGTACTCATCCATTGAGATTGGTCATGTGTTGAACGAAATATTTTGATAATAAAATTTACATCTTTATAAATATAAAATAACGGTTCATGTGTTGACAGTACTCATCCTTTGAGATTGGTCATGTGTTGAACGAAATATTTTGATAATAAAATTTACATCTTTATAAATATAAAATAACGGTTCATGTGTTGACAGTACTCATCCATTGAGATTGGTCATGTGTTGAACGAAATATTTTAATAATAAAATTTACATCTTTATCAATATAAAATAACGGTTCATGTGTTGACAGTACTCATCCATTGAGATTGGTCATGTGTTGAACGAAATATTTTGATAATAACAACTATTTTGAAAAAGAAATATTTGAAATAAAATATTTGAAATAGAAATTTATGAAGCCGTGTTGATTAGATTGACGCCATTTTGACGTAAACGATATTTATATCGATTTTATTCATTTTGAAATGAATTGAATATATAACGATTTCGAAATGAATTGAATATATAACGATTTCGAAATGAATTGAATATATAACGATTTCGAAATGAATAGAATATATAACGATTTCGAAATGAATTGAATATATAACGATTTCGAAATGAATTGAATATATAACGATTTCGAAATGAATTGAATATATAACGATTTCGAAATGAATTGAATATATAACGATTTCGAAATGAATTGAATATATAACGATTTCGAAATGAATTGAATATATAACGATTTCGAAATGAATTGAATATATAACGATTTCGAAATGAATTGAATATATAACGATTTCGAAATGAATTGAATATATAACGATTTCGAAATGAATTGAATATATAACGATTTCGAAATGAATTGAATATATAACGATGTCGAAATGAATTGAATATATAACGATTTCAAAATGAATTGAATTGAAAACGAATTCAAATTGAATTGAAAGCGAATTAAAATGAATTCAAATTGAATTGAAATTTGAATTGAATAGAAATGAATTTTAAAATGAATTTATAAAGAGAAATTCAATTTTGATTTGAATTGAAATGGAAGTTGAAATTGCTTTTGAAACGAATTTAAAACTATTTATATAATTCGTTTTGAACAGAAATCGACGAAGTATATATTATATATATTATATATATATAATATAATGGCCTGAATAGAACGCGCCGCGCCGCGGCAGTTCGTGAATTTCGACCATTTATTTCAAACGGACATTACGGGAGATCCGACCGTCGGATTCTCCTAAAACCGGAACCGTTGGGTTCGTATCGAAAAGAGCTTTCTAACGAATATTAGAAATTTGAAATCTAACGGTTGGATTTGGAATTATGTCCAAATCAAATTTGAAAAAGGTCGTTGTAAGTGCAGTTCGATGGCCGTTATTGGAAATCGACTGTACAGGCCTTGATAAAATTATTAAAAATAGTAATAATTTGTGTAAAATCATAAGAAATGATTTAGAAAGAATTGGGATGAAAAACTCCATATTTGAAAGGATAAAAATAGATTTTTATTGAAATGAACTAGTTTTGAACTAGAAATATAATTCTATTTATTTTTAAATAAATAAATTGAATTTGAAAAGGGTTTTAAAAATAACCAGGATTTCCAATGATTGCATTGGAGTGGATTTGAATCGAAATTGTCTTCGGAATATTTCGATGTTGGAATTCGTGATTATACAGATGTTGTTATGGAAATTTGAAAGATATATATTTATATCGTTATTTCCAATGCGACATTTGTTAATCGTAGAATTTGATATTGAATATAAGCCGATATATTTTCTATTCAGAGCCTTATATTGAATATCAAATGTGATTTGGGTTTGTCGTGAATGGTGTCTTCACTAACACTGTTCTTGAACCCAGTTGAGAAAAGATTAAATCTTTTTATTTAGATTTAATGAAGTGTACCAATTAAATGATATTTAATTGGAATTGAATTGGTATTGATTTTTGGGTTTATCGTGAACAGTGTTTTAAATAACACTTGTTCTTTAACCCGATAATTAATGGAATGTGATTTTGGGTTTATCGTGAACCGTGTTTTAAATGACACTGATTCTTTAACCCAGTCGAAGATTAAAACTAAGTGGAGTTTTAATGAATCTTTAATTAGATTGAAATGATCGAGAATGGAGTATCACCAGTTTTGCTCCAGGCGATAGTTAAATCTTTAATTAGATTTGATCGTGAAATGGTAATTGAATTTACCGATAACACTGTGGTGTTAGATATGAAGTATTACCAGTTTTACTTCGTGGGATGAATAGGTTGGGATTGGGAAATTAAAACAAATAATTACTTCGGTAAGGTTCGCTAATCCCGACTAGTTTGAATTGATATTCAAAAATAGATTAAAGAATAAATTCAAGGAATTAATCTTGGATAAAATTAATGGGAACCTTTCCCTATGAATGTGGAATTTAGAAACTAACTGTCGGTTAGCCAAGCAGAATGGTTTTCTGGGTATTGATCTGATGTTGGTTTCGGCCTTCGAGGTTAATATTTGGGAAATTATTCTCTTGATTAATTTACGGTTAGTGACTAATGAATTGGAATGAGGCGTATATTGTGTTTGTGTAACACTTATTTAAAATAATACGCGAGTTATTCGGAAAGACCGGGTTTATCCCATTCTGAATAACTGATACGACGATAAGTCGAAGATGAAGACGGTGGTCGAAGACCGGAAGTCTTCACGTCGTTTGGGTAATTACTGATGATCTTGATTGGGTTGTACACCCAAGAAGATGGAAACAGTTGGTGATCGTCCATACGTACTTGGAGATCGATGGATATGCGGGGTACTAGGTGCCTCCGGTTTCGGTCAGACCCAGAACGGACTTGTAAATGGACTGTGTGTCTGACATTGGATTTTAGTCCGTGTGATTGATCTCTATTAAATATATATCTGTTTGGCGGCGGAGAATTTATTCTCTTGCTTAACGCCCTTCTCTGAGACGTACGAGCTCAGGGGTTATATATTGATGGATATCAAACGCATGGAGTGAATTGCCTGTGTGGCATGCCTAAGTGGCAATTGATCGAGGCTTCTGTTGAAAAGAAAAGTCTTGTGGTGATGATCAAAGCAAGGCCTTTGTGGCGTAGCTTTGTGTAACGTTTGATTCGCGAGTTTCACACCCGGTATGAACCAAAAACGGGAGACGAACCTCAGGGAGGACTTGCGTTTCTTTCTAGCTAGAAGTGGCGTCAGTGGTTTTACACGCCCTGACGAGTTTGACTTATGTTGTTGTTGTTGCTGTTGTTGCGAGGCGCCTCGGATTGATCGGTCGTTCTCGAACCGATGGAGTCATTTAGTTGGCTCATTTACACCCCATAGGGTGGGGAAACGTAGTGTTCAGGCATTTTAATCCACATCAGTGGACCGGCCCTGTCGCTCCAAGGGCCCACCTGAGTCTGGGTCCTGAGGCTCGGGCTAGACAGTCTCGAATCGGTTGAGGACTATCTTTTGCCTCGGTTCATAGATGGAAATCCAATTTCCAAATACGTGACATTTGCGGTTTTATTTGTAAAGCCTAGTATGGCGACATAGTGGGATGGGGCGCTCATGCCGCCTATGATTGATACTTATGATTTGAAGTTGTTTTATACACTATGCACTTATAATAGTATCAAACGATTTGTTTTAACCGTATCAAGCATTCTTTGGCTGTTATAAGGGAAAACCCTATCCTCGGCTGCGTTGCATTGTGTGATGGGACCTGGGTCTTATAACAGCTTCATTTTTCTTTATTTAGCATTGCGCTGTTTGTTTTATGCACTGGTATTCTTGGGAGGAAACCCGTTCCGTGTTATACGGCGTGGTCCCTTGATTTACCTAACTTTAAAATAAAGATTAATAACTGTTTTAGTTCTCACACCAGTCACATGACTGACCTGGAGTTTATTGTTTTAACCTAAACTCTGGGTGCCCCTATTTTGACACGGACAGCTAGTAGTTTTGGTTTTGCAGATTTATATTCACAGGATCCAGGTTTACAGCTGGAATGATATCCGGAAAGCTTTGTATCTGTATATCTCTTCTAGTTGTGTATTGTACTATTTTCCGCTGCTATGTATTTAAATGTAATTTAAATCTCTGATATTTCTGTGTAATATTCATTTGTACTCTGTATATTCTTGTAATCTGATGCGTTGTTGTAATATGCAATGAAATGTTCTTCTGTATGCGTTCTGTTGTGGTTTGTTCTCGAACTATCCGACACTTCCCTTTTCGGGGAAGTTGCGGGTTTCCACATAAACTAACTCAGTTAGATTCACTTCATAATGCCATGGATTTCATAGAAACCACCCAAACAATCAAAATAACCATCCAAATAAGAATATAAAACCATCTAGTATATATATATATACATATATATATTCCAAGAAATCATTATTTTGGGGTTTTAATGAGGTAACGTCCCTGTCTAAATATAGCTACTTATATATATATATATGTACTTGTCTGGAAACACATCTGATATTAATCTATGGCTTTTATGATTATTCTGAGGGTTGTTGCCACTATGCATAAACTGATTTTCAAATGGACTTCAAAAATCTAGCTTAGACATATTGTTGGCATTTTTGACTAGAGATCAGCATATAGAAAATCCTATTGCTCTCTAAATTAAACATTTGTAGAGCCTCAACACCTGTACACAAGTATATTGCAGCCATATCTATATTTTTCATGAGGGATTGCCATAGATCAGTATCATTCATATATCCAGATTTATGGGGTTTTCCAAAGTATCATAAAAAATATTTTCAAGGTATCATAAACTAAATAGATTCAAATAAATCTGAACCCGTATTGTGAAACTCAATGCATTCTTAAATAGAATCACTAACATATTTACAATCACATATGGACAGGAAAAAAATAACCAAAGGATCAAATTCAAAGTAAAACGAATGTATAAAAATATTGGCTGCCTCTTTAATCTCAGGACTTAATGTCGGTTATTTTAAGTGAGAATACTCACCAAAACTTCTTCTAAGCTAAAGAAAAACCAGAGAACTCTTGCTTTAGCCCCAAGCTTCCCTTCTTCCTTTCTAAATAAATTTTATGTATGTTTACTTGTTTCACTAGGCAGTTTAATTTTGCCCGTCTACCCTTACTTATACCATCAAATTCCTAGGGTTTTCCAAATTATACAAAGTCAGTTTTGCCCCTTATTAGATCATGCTATCTGTGTGAGTGTTATTCACATTATTTTGCTTTATTTTCTTTGTAGTGCTCGGGTATAAAATCTGCATTACATTTCAAAGATAAGAAAATGTTTTTAAACCATTTTCTCCTCATAGCAAGTCATGACAAAGTAGCAAAAGGACATAATAATTCCCCCCCCCTTTCCAAATCTGGCTATGCACTATTTAATCTCGATGCAACTTGTCTTTACCATATGCATGTATATGTATTATTTCAAACCTTCTTTATATTATACACTAAATCAAGCTATATGATTTTAATTTAATTAGTACTGGAATACATGTACACTCATATACATAAACCACATGATTTATTCTGGAATTATGGCTTTGCTTTGTGCATGTCCCTGTCGTACACATGTGTACACACACTCGTACATGCACACAAATTCAAAACCCCTACTAATTCTAGTTTAAATTCAGCAAGCATTTTAAACCATCTTAAAATAATTTTTACTAAAAGCATTGGGTCATTACAAATAACCCACCTTTTAGGAATTGCATCCTCAAAATTTTCTTCATAATTAGATAAAAAATTTCAATTTTGACTTAGAAATTTAAACTTTGACTAAACCCATTCATCCAGTTAATTAGACTAGGTCAACAAACATAAGACATACACTTATGAAGTAACTTAAAAAAAGTAAAGATACCTTTAATTTGCAAATAGCTTAGGATAATTCACCCTAACCTTGTCTTCTAATTCCCATGTGCAATCATTGGGATCACTACTCCACTACACTTTCACAAGCTTTAGGGTTTTATTTCTCAATTTCTTTTCTTACTTGGCCAAAATATCCATAGTTTTTTTTTCATAAATTAAGTCTGAATTTATCTGAACCTGTGATGGTGCTTCCAGAATATCTTGCTTGTCATGAACCCACTTTCTTAATTGTGACACATGAAAGACATTGTGTATTCCTTGCATATTTTCAGGTAATTCTAACTTATAAGCCAAAGATCCAATTCTTTCCAGAATTTTATAAGGCCGTATGTACCTGGGTGTTAACTTACCTTGCCTTCCAAACCTTAACACTTTTTCATTGGTGAAATTTTAATGAATACAAAGTCCCCACCTGGTATTCAACTTGCCTCCTCTTTCTATCTGCATATTTCTTTTATCTATATTGTGCAGCTGCCATCCTTTTCCTTATCAATGAAACCTTTTCAGTGGTCTCTTTTATATAATCTGGTCCTAATATTGCTCTTTCCTCAGTGTCAACCCAGCATATAGGCGATAAACATGGTCCGCGATATAAAGCTTCAAATGGTGTTATTCCTATACTGCTTTGACAATTGTTGTTATATGTAAATTTAGCTAAGTGGAGGTGATCTTCCTAGTCACCCCCAAAATCTAAAATATAAGCTCTCAACAAGTCCTCTAGCACTTTGTTAACTACTTCGATTTGCCCTTATGATTGAGGGTGGTAAGCAGTACTCATGCAAAGCTCACTTCCTACAGCCTCCTAAAAAAATTTCTATAATTTAGATGTCAAGATAGTTTCTCTATCACTCACAATAGTTTTGGGTATGCCTTGGACTTTTAGTATTTCTTTCATGAATATTTGAGCCAATTTTGGTGCATTTCTATCTGACTTCCCTAGAATGAAATGTGCTACTTTAGTCAGTCCATCAACTACTACCCATATACTAGTATTTCCTCTTTTTGATCTTGATAGACCATCTACAAAATCCATGGAGACATCCTCCCATTTCCACTGAGGTATACTTAAGGGTTGAAGTAAACCTGAGGGTTTCTGTGTCTCTGCCTTTATTTGTTGGCAAATTACACAGTTAGCTACAAATTTAGCTACATCACTCTTCATTCCTTTCCACCAATAAACCCTCTTAAGATAATGATACATCTTGGTATCCCCTGGATGTAAGGAGTACTTGCTTCTATGGTATTCATTTAGTATCTCCTCTTTTAATTCTGAATCTTCAGGCACCCAAATTCTACTTTTATTCCTTACATATCCCTTCTCATTAATGTGCAGATTTTTCACTTCCTCTCCTCTTTCCAAAAGGGTTTTCTTTTCTAAAATAATGGGATCTTGATTTTGCATTTTTCCCACTTTCATAATCAAATCAGATTTCAAGGTTACCGTACTTAACCTCCCCACATTTTCTTGTACATCTTGCACTTCCATGTGAACATCATTATCCTCTTTTATCTCCAGATCAGTGCGTAACATCAAATTCTTGAATACTTCTATCATTATTAAACTTACTTTAGCATGTTGCCTACTCAATGCATCAACTACTTTATTTGCTTTTCCTGGTGTATACAATATATCAAAATCATAAGCAGCTAAAAATTCAACCCATCTATGCTGCCTCATATTTAAATATTTTTGTGAAAATAAATATTTCAAGGATTTATGGCTAGTGTAGAGCTCAAATTTGGTTCCTAATAAATAATGTCTCCATAGCTTTAATGCATATACCATTACTGCTAGCTCCAAGTCATGTGTTGCATACCGAACTTCATAGGATTTTAATTGCCTTGATGCATATGCCACCACTTGACCTTGTTGCATCAGTACTGCTCCTAAACCATATCCACATGATTCTGTATACATTGTTAAGTCATGGTTTCCTTCTGGTACTTCTAAGACAGGTGTATTTACCAATGCTTCTTTTAACTCCTCAAAGGCTTTTCATATTTTTCAGTCCAAACATAGGCTTGATTATTTCTAGTTAAATTAGTGAGTGATGCTGATATTTTAGAAAAATCCTTAATGAATCTCCTATAGTACCCAACCATCCCCATGAATGACCTCATTTCACTCACTATTTTGGGTCTTTACCAAGTCTGCATGGCTATCACTTTACTTGTATTTACTAAAATTCCTTATGGAGAGATTACATGTCCAAGAAAGTTTACCTCCTCTCTCCAAAAGGTACATTTAGAAAATTTTGCTTTTAAATTGTTTTGCCTTAATCTGCTCAAGACTAAATGCAAATGATTTTTGTGTTCCTCCATTGTTTTTGAATAAATCAAAATGTCATCTATAAAAATCAACACAAAATTATCCAAACAATACCTGAATATCCTATTCATCAAGTCAACAAAACAAGATGGTGCATTAGTCAGTCCAAAGGGCATTACTAAAAACTCATATAACCCATATCTGGTGTTAAATGTTGTGTATTTGATGCTAGACTCTTCCACTTTCATTTAGTGAGAACCAGAGGCTAAATCAAGTCTAGAAAATACTTTTGATCCAGCCAGTTGATCAAAAAGATCGTCAATTCTTGGCAAAGGATATTTGTTCTTTATGGTTAATTTATTCAATTCCCTGTAATCTACACACAACCTTAAAGAACCATCTTGTTTCTTAATAAATACCACTAGTACACCCCAACAAGAATTAGTTGGTCTTATAAAACCTTTCTCTTTTAATTCCTCTAACTGTTTCTTCAGTTCTATGAGTTCACTTGGCCCCATTCTGGTAGGTTTTTTAATCACTAGAGATGCTCCTGGAATTAAATTAATTTGAAATTCCACTGGCCTATTATGTGGGATACTGTAACACCCCATAATTCTGTAACTAAGATTCACAAATCAAGGAAGAATTAAATTTTAAAATCAAAATCAAGGGAAACGGGCTGCGCCATTGCGTTCGTCTCGGAATTCTGCATGAGATAGAGTCCGAGTTTGCGTTAATCGGACTCCGCATGAAGGAGTTATGGTCTTCAGAAGTTTCAGAATTCGATTTAAAATTCGAACAGGTCAGAAAACAAGTTCAAAATTCAAAATCGGATCCAGATTGGGCTGGGTGGGAATTTTCCCGTCCAAGACCCAGGTCGACTGGGTAGTCGACCTGGGGCACCCAGGTCGACCCCCCTGCTTTTTCCAGATCTGCAGTCTAGTTCGTTCTTCTGTATCCGGACGCCATTCTGACCAGGTTCGTCTGCCTAATCCTATATAAACAGCCTTAGTCTCCTTTTCTATTCACAAATTCTTTTCTATCCTTATGCTACCTCTGAGAAAATATATAAATAAATAAAAATAAGAAGATAATACGAAAATCCAAGACAAGGTTATGTTGCTCAAGTTGTCAAGAAGAGATTCGAATCAAGATTAAAGCTTCAAGATAAGAATCAAAGGCTAACTCAAAGGGTTTCGAGCAACGTCACACGAATCATAGCAACGCCATCTTTCTATTCTAATCTAATCTCTGTAAATCGGTTACTTTTAGATTTGAACGTTTTTCTCTGTTCGTGACATGAAATTAAAGGAATAAAAGAATATGCCAAACCTCTCTCTCTATTCGAATAAGTGCCTATATCTTTGGACCTAATTAAGAACTGTTATGATTTAATGACCAATTAGGCATTGCCTATGACTATGAACATTGCCTATGACTATGAACATTGCCTATGACTATGAACATTGCCTATGACTATGAACATTGCCTATGACTGTGACTGTGACTATGAGAATTATTTCCTTGACTATGAACACAAGCCTATGCCTTTGTTTAGGAAACATAAACTATTGCCTATGACATAACAAGGACAACTGTGACTAAACACCTATGATTCATGACTAGGAAAGTGTTGCTTAAGTTTTGTGACTGTGAAATTGGGTCTAAACCTGATTTTCTATTATGTCTATTCTTGGTTTTCTTTGGTTTTAGACCTTGGGAATTTACCTATTAAGTTAGGTCTACCCATGTTCTTGAACCTACGTCTCTATTCTGTCTATTCTTGGTTTTCTTTGGTTTTAGACCTTGGGAATTTACCTATTAAGTTAGGTCTACCCATGTTCTTGAACCCACGTCGTTATTCAACCCTTTTTATGTCAATAGATTTTCAGACCTATAGGTCTTCGATGTTTTAGATCAATTTCAGTGAAATTCGTTAGGTCTGTAATTAGTAAATTATCATTTTATGCCAGTTGTTACGTCTATTTTTTTCATAGCATCTTTGGTTCATTCCCTATTTTCTATGAATCTATATTTATCTATAATCTAGATTGAATCACGATTATACGAACGGTGGGAATACGATTTGGGCAAAATGTGAAATTTACTAAAAACATAGTTATAAACTTGGAAATTGGCATAAATAGGGAACATGTATTATGGAATGTTCATAGAAATGCAAATTGGATAAATTTGACATAAATTATAGGATGTATAATTTGAATCTAGTATTGACTTGTAAATCTAGCATTTACATGAATTGTGAACTAGAATAATAAGTCTAGTTTGACATGAACGATAATTAGAATGTTAAATCAGAATTGGATTAGCTAATTTGGCATAACGAGTATATTGGCATAAATTTGAAATTGGCCATAATTGTGAGTAATTGTCATGTTTAGCAGAATCATGGTTAGTGACACTTAATTTGGTATAGTTTACATACCAAAAAGCATAAATATGATATAGAGGGGAAAATGGGCCATAAGAATAAACGTTGACAATTTACATTAAAAGAGTAATTATGAAATAAGTAAATTAAGAATAATTTACTTATAGAATTTGTTTTAAATGAGAAAATGTAAATTTAGACAAATTAAAGGTTTCTTAACGACATCTCTTTTAATAATACACCAGAAAGTTCTAGGGTGACAGAGAGGATAGTGTCTAGGCTTGGGTTTGGAAAATACAAGTTTCCTGCTCTCCCTGGCTATCCCTAACTGATCCGACGGACAGGATGGTTACTTTCAAAACCTGATTTGAAAATTAATCAAAACCCTTTGAACTTAGAAAACACGAATATGCCTAACCCGAGGTTAGACTGAGTTGCGATGTAAACCTGCCCGGAACCAACCGGCACATCCAGTAATCGCAACAATACCTGTCTAATGTGAGTGGTGGCGACTTTAATTTATTTAGTTAAGCTAGAATGGGAGGGTTCAGTCCATATGAACACTTAACCAACTTAACACAGTTAAGCTAGAATGGGAGGGTTAAGTCCATAGGAACACTTAACCAACTTGACACAGTTAAGCTAGAATGGGAGGGCTAAGTCCATAGGGACACTTAACCAACTTAACATGGTAACAAGACAAGATTTGTAGGGGTTAAGTAACTAAGAAAACACTTAGCCAAATTAACATGTTAACTAGACTAGAAGGTGGGGTTAAGTACAGTTAATACACTTAGCCAAATTAACCTGTTAACTAGACTAGAAGTTGGGGTTAAGTAAAATTTAATACACTTAGCCAATTTGATATGTTAGCTGGACTAGACCGAAGGGTTAAGTAAACTTGAACACTTAACCATCAGATTGTGATAAAGGAATAGGGCTAAGTCTAAAACGTGCAGGGATAATACTTAACCATTAATAACATGTTAGTTAAAACAGACGGGCAAGGTTAAGTTAAAAAGGAACACTTAACCAATACAGGGTGAATGGGTAGGGTTAAGTAATAAGAAATACTTAACCAATATAACTTGGGTTGTGGTAAGGTTAAGTCAACATGAATTATTGATAACACTTAACCAGTTTATCAGGATAAATGAAGAGGGTTAAGTTAGCTTGAATTGACTAATGACACTTAACCAATCCAAGTTGACGAGAAGAGAACTAAGTAGTAAACCTTAGTTAGAAGGAGCTAAGTAGTAAACCTTAGTTAAGAAAACAATGATTCTGGAAACTAAGTGGTAAACCTTAGTTAGTAAAACTAAGTAGTAATTCTTAGTATAACACGGGAAGGAGCGAATGTCCGTCTGAGTAAAAAGGCTCCAACGAATTGGGTTACGAAGCCCGAGGCTTCGAGGGGACGTGAGGGTACTCTTGGTATCCCTCTTTGAGGCTGCAGATGATCCTCCTGGGCTCACAGAGGTTAAGGTCTGCGTTAGAAGAACCAGGGGTATGCCTTGGTTGCAATATATGGCAACCTAAAGACTAGGATGGACCAGCGTGATTCGGCGAGAAAATGGTAGCCCTATGATAGCAACTCGTCGTCTACCATCCATCTTGAGTCAGTCGAGATGCGTGAAGCGGAAAGGCGGAGAACTCCAAAAGACCATATACTTGCTATCTAGTTATGGGTGAGGATGGCCATAGGATAGTGGGGCACCGGGGGCTTGCGTATAATTCTCATTTTTCAAGGTGTGCCTTTCATTAGTTGAGGGAGGGGTCAAGTGGGACCATAGCCACTGGAATAAAAACAGACCTTAGCATCTGCATCGGCAGATATCTGAAAGCCCCCGACCGAGTTCTGTATTCCTTGATTTGCCCTATCACAGGACTCGGGCCTCACATTACAGGACATGTGCATCTAGACAAGCGATAACGTTTCGCGATACATGCGTGGGGAAGTATAGGAACATATACCACTCTAGGTAGTGTGTCCTAGACTTGGGGCCATCGTTCGACAGGTAGCATAATCCCTAGTTGGACTAGGTGGCATAAATCCTGAATCCGAGAAGCGTTCAGCAGATAGCGTAAACTCTAGTTGAATCTAGAAAGCACTTGATAGAAAACCCTAGATTAGATCTAGGTAATAACTAATAAATGGATGCCCGAAGGCAATGGAAAATACAGGGATTGGGATCACGTTATCGTTACTAGTTGGGACACTAGTTAGGTGGTGCAGAGATATAGAAACCAGTATAACAAGGAAATAGCGAAGCGGCGAAAGTATTAGAGCATATCCAGTTAATCTTATCTTAGCATATCTTGTGTTAATCTTGTCTAATCTTGATGACCCTATTGTCATGGTGTTATCTTGTATTCAGTTAATTCATGTCATTTTGCTTTTCCATGTTCACATGCTAGAAGTTGAACTTACTCAGGCTTTATGTCTGACTCTGTTTTTCTTTCGTCTTCTTTTCTTCTATTCCCCCTCCAGGTAGTAAAGGAGGGAATAGTATAGCTCAGGTTAAGTTGGACTGTCACTCTTTCCCAGCTTGAAGATTTATCGAAGTTTTGCTTGGATTCTCTTTTCAGATGCTATGGCTGGCTCTTGCTAAAATTGGGGAATATAAATGTTGTTTTATGCTTCTTTATTTTGTAAGACAGATGATACTTTGATATTGTAAAGAAATCATTGTACAAACTATTTTATCAATAAAGCAAAGTTTTATTTTCCGCTGTTTAATTTCTGTCTGTCTTGTAATTTATCTGCATCTTTTACCTTAAAATGCTCCACAGAACTTAGTGCATTCCCTTTGTGAGTGACACTAACGGATGTGGGGTGTTACACGTGGTATCAGAGCTGAAGGTTACCGGATCAGATAAAAGATTTGAAAATTTATTTTCAAACCGGTTTTTAAAAGAAGCATTTTTAAAAAGAAAAGATTTGTTTTAAAGGCATATTCCCCAAAAGCCATACGCACTATCTTCTCTTCTTCTGTTTGAATTCTTGTCTCCTTTCTTGAGTCTCTAGGGCTCCTAGCTTTTTGGGGGGTAACCTCATCGATGGGCAAAGTCGTGCCTAGCTTCCATCCATAGCCGTAGTTGTTTCACCTACGGCTAGTTTTCTTTCAAGCTTATAGGGTTTTCTGTACGATGGAGGCAGCTTTCGAGAGATTCATCAACATGACTACACATGGAAGGGGATGAGGAGTTTGGCTAGGAAGCATAACCCTAGGATGAGGAATTCATGGATATAGATTTAGCTCACGAAGGAGGAAGGAATTATAAAACCTAAGCCAAGAGGAAGTATCTTTACTAGGGTATGATAGGGCATATAATTAAGGACAAGGGCCAGAACGAGGAACAAGATTTTCAGAAGGGCAAGTACCTACTTTCGCCACCAAGCATACCTAGGAGAAAGGTAGTAAAGTTCTGTTGGAAGAGTCTAGTTTTGCTGTTAGTACTCTTTCCTTTGGTTTTAGTGCTTCGCATTTCTTCATATCCACTTCAATAGTTGAGTCTCTGCACCATAGTACTTGTATAGTAGAAAGATCCCACTAGAGTCTCAAATCCAATTGGTGGTCCGACCAGTTTATTTTTGGTTAGTAGGGATTTGAGAATAGCTATCGAGTTTGCTTATATCATCTCACGTAGATCGTCTAAATTCGGAGGAGATATTCCTTGGGTGCTTGTCTGATATTGGTTTAGGCCTTTGGGGCTTGTACTTGAGGAATGTCGAGTTCGACTAGGATGGTTTGCGTGACAGATGAATAGTTGTGGCGGGCACTCCAAAAAGCACGTAGTAACCTTTCGACCCTTATAGTTATGGCATGGCGGATAAGAGGGAGACCTCTAATCATCTTAGTACATACACTTGGTACCGTGATTGACATCTGTTTATTTTGGAAATGGAGGTCAGAAACTTCAGAACCGTGAAGTTAAATTAGTTAAGATACAGTGGAGTAATGCTCAAGAAGGCTAGATACTAGCATCATACCCTTTTCCTTAAGGGTGCATCCTTGATTTCTTTGGTAGGAGCTTTACGCATAATTGCTTCTCTCTTTCCAAAGTATATCCTCTAGGTCGTATCTTCGATCCTTAGGTAGAAAATCCTTTGGATGTAAACATGTATTTGAAACATGTTATGGTTGATGGTTGCAAGTGGTTGCTAATGGTTGCTCGTGAATGCATATGCATACGTATTAGGCACTAGATCAGTTCGGACGCTTTCATATTGCATTTACTGATATGTATTTGTTTGTAAATTGAACTTGATATGTTATCATATGGATGTCGCATATGGATGAATGGTTGTGCACGCATGTAGTATTTACATATCTAGGGATGCTTGCATACATGATTGGACGCATGGCAGTGACATGATTCGCATTAAGGAGGTCAACTGAATCAGTAGACCTCCTGATTTTGCATTAGATAAAGACATATACACACACTATGCATATGAACATGAAAGCATTAGAAATATTTTAAGGACAATAATGCATGTGATTGAATGGTTGAGTACATGGGTGATTGGATGGTAGGACACATTCTTCCTAACTTGAAGATTTCGGGGACGAAATCCTTTTAAGTGGGGGAGAATGTAACACCCCGTAATTCTGTAACACTAAGATTCACAAATCAAGGCAGAATTAAATTTTAAAATCAAAATCAAGGGAAACGGGCTGCGCCATTGCGTTCGTCTCGGAATTCTGCATGAGATAGAATCCGAGTTTGCGTTAATCGGACTCCGTATGAAGGAGTTATGGTCTTCAGAAGTTTCAGAATTCGATTTAAAATTCGAACAGGTCAGAAAACAAGTTCAAAATTCAAAATCGGACCCAGATTGGGCTGGGTGGGAATTTTCCCGCCCAAGACCCAGGTCGACTGGGTAGTCGACCTGGGGGTCGACCCCCCTGCTTTTTCCAGATCTGCAGTCTAGTTCGTTCTTCGGTATCCGGACGCCATTCTGACCAGGTTCGTCTTCCTAATCCTATATAAACAGCCTTAGTCTCCTTCTGTATTCACAAATTCTTTTCTATCCTTATGCTACCTCTGAGAAAATATATAAATAAATAAAAATAAGAAGATAATACGAAAATCCAAGACAAGGTTATGCTGCTCAAGTTGTCAAGAAGAGATTCGAATCAAGATTAAAGCTTCAAGATAAGAATCAAAGGCTAACTCAAACGGTTTCGAGCAACGTCGCACGAATCATAGCAATGCCATCTTTCTATTCTAATCTAATCTCTGTAAGTCGGTTACTTTTAGATTTGAACGTTTTTCTCCGTTCATGACATGAAATTAAAGGAATAAAAGAATATGCCAAACCTCTCTCTCTATTCGAATTAGTGCCTATACCTTTGGACCTAATTAAGAACTGTTATGATTCGATGATCAATTAGGCATTGCCTATGACTATGAACATTGCCTATGACTATGAACATTTTCTTTGATTATGAACATTGCCTATGACTATGAACATTTCCTATGACTGTGACTATGACTATGAGAATTATTTCCTTGACTATGAACACAAGCCTATGCCTTTGTTTAGGAAACATAAACTATTGCCTATGACATAACAAGGACAACTGTGACTAAACACCTATGATTCATGACTAGGAAAGTGTTGCTTAAGTTTTGTGACTGTGAAATTGGGTCTAAACCTGATTTTCTATTATGTCTATTCTTGGTTTTCTTTGGTTTTAGACCTTGGGAATTTACCTATTAAGTTAGGTCTACCCATGTTCTTGAACCTACGTCTCTATTCTGTCTATTCTTGGTTTTCTTTGGTTTTAGACCTTGGGAATTTACCTATTAAGTTAGGTCTACCCATGTTCTTGAACCCACGTCGTTATTCAACCCTTTTTATGTCAATAGATTTTCAGACCTATAGGTCTTCGATGTTTTAGATCAATTTCAGTGAAATTCGTTAGGTCTGTAGTTAGTAAATTATCATTTTATGCCAGTTGTTATGTCTATCTTTTTCATAGCATCTTTGGTTCATTCCATATTTTCTACGAATCTAGATTTATCCATAATCTAGATTGAATCCCGATTATACGAACGGTGGGAATACAATTTGGGCAAAATATGAAATTTACTAAAAACATAGTTATAAACTTGGAAATTGGCATAAATTGGGAACATGTATTATGGCATGTTCATAGAAATGCAAATTGGATAAATTTGACATAAATTATAGGATGTGTAATTTAAATCTAGTATTGACTTGTAAATCTAGCATTTACATGAATTGTGAACTAGAATAATAAGTCTAGTTTGACATGAACGGTAATTAGAATGTTAAATCAGAATTGGGTTAGCTAATTTGGCATAACGGGTATATTGGCATAAATTTGAAATTGGCCATAATTGTGAGTAATTGTCATGTTTAGCAGAATCATGGTTAGTGACACTTAATTTGGTATAGTTTACATACCAAAAAGCATAAATATGATATAAAGGGGGAAATGGGCCATAAGAATAAACGTTGACAATTTACATTAAAAGAGTAATTATGAAATAAGTAAATTAAGAATAATTTACTTAAAGAATTTGTTCTAAATGAGAAAATGTAAATTTAGACAAATTAAAGGTTTCTTAACGACATCTCTTTTAATAATACACCAGAAAGTTCTAGGGTGACAGAGAGGATAGTGTCTAGGCTTGGGTTTGGAAAATACAAGTTTCCTGCTCTCCCTGGCTATCCCTAACTGATCCGACGGACAGGATGGTTACTTTCAAAACCTGATTTGAAAATTAATCAAAACCCTTTGAACTTAGAAAACACGAATATGCCTAACCCGAGGTTAGACTGAGTTGCGATGTAAACCTTCCCGGAACCAACCGGCACATCCAGTAATCGCAACAATACCTGTCTAATGTGAGTGGTGGCGGCTTTAATTTATTTAGTTAAGCTAGAATGGGAGGGTGAAGTCCATAGGAACACTTAACCAACTTGACACAGTTAAGCTAGAATGGGAGGGCTAAGTCCATAGGGACACTTAACCAACTTAACATGGTAACAAGACAAGTTTTGTAGGGGTTAAGTAACTAAGAAAACACTTAGCCAAATTAACATGTTAACTAGACTAGAAGGTGGGGTTAAGTAAAGTTAATACACTTAGCCAAATTAACCTGTTTACTAGACTAGAAGTTGGGGTTAAGTAAAATTTAATACACTTAGCCAATTTGATATGTTAGCTGGACTAGACTGCAGGGTTAAGTAAACTTGAACACTTAACTGTCAGATTGTGATAAAGGAATAGGACTAAGTCTAAAACGTGAAGGGATAATACTTAACCATTAATAACATGTTAGTTAAAACAGACGGGCAAGGTTAAGTTAAAAAGTAACACTTAACCAATACGGGGTGAATGGGTAGGGTTAAGTAACAAGAAATACTTAACCAATATAACTTGGGTTGTGGTAGGGTTAAGTCAACATGAATTATTGATAACACTTAACTAGTTTATCAGGATAAATGAAGAGGATTAAGTTAGCTTGAATTGACTAATGACACTTAACCAATCCAAGTTGACGAGAAGAGAACTAAGTAGTAAACCTTAGTTAGAAGGAGCTAAGTAGTAAACCTTAGTTAAGAAAACAACGATTCTGGAAACTAAGTGGTAAACCTTAGTAAAACTAAGTAGTAATTCTTAGTATAACACGGGAAGGAGCGAATGTCCGTCTGAGTAAAAAGGCTCCAACGAATTGGGTTACAAAGCCCAAGGCTTCGAGGGGACGTGAGGGTACTCTTGGTATCCCTCTTTGAGGCTGCAGATGATCCTCCTGGGCTCACAGAGGTTAAGTTCTGCGTTAGAAGAACCAGGGTATGCCTTGGTTGCAATATATGGCAACTTAAAAACTAGGATGGACCGGCGTGATTCGGCGAGAAAATGGTAGCCCTGTGATAGCAACTCGTCGTCTACCATCCATCTTGAGTCAGTCGAGATGCGTGAAGCGGAAAGGCGGAGAACTCCAAAAGACCATATACTTGCTATCTAGTTATGGGTGAGGATGGCCATAGGATAGTGGGGCACCGGGGGCCTGCGTATAGTTCTCATTTTTCAAGGTGTGCCTTTCATTAGTTGAGGGAGGGGTTAAGTGGGACCATAGCCACTGGAATAAAAACAGACCTTAGCATCTGCATCGGCAGATATCTGAAAGCTCCCGACCGAGTTCTGTATTCCTTTATTTGCCCTGTCACAGGACTCGGGCCGCACATTATAGGACATGTGCATCTAGACAAGTGATAACGTTTCGCGATACATGCGTGGGGAAGTATAGGAACATATACCACTCTAGGTAGTGTGTCCTAGACTTGGGGGCATCGTTCGACAGGTAGCATAATCCCTAGTTGGACTAGGTGGCATAAATCCTGAATCCGAGAAGCGTTCAGCAGATAGCGTAAACTCTAGTTAAATCTAGAAAGCACTTGATAGAAAACCCTAGATTAGATCTAGGTAATAACTAATAAATGGATTCCCGAAGGCAATGGAAAATACAGGGATTGGGATCACGTTATCGTTACTAGTTGGGACACTAGTTAGGTGGTGCAGAGATATAGAAACCAATATAACAAGGAAATAGCGAAGCGGCGAAAGTATTAGAGCATATCCAGTTAATCTTATCTTAGCATATCTTGTGTTAATCTTGTCTAATCTTGCTGACCCTATCGTCATGGTGTTATCTTGTATTCAGTTAATTCATGTCATTTTGCTTTTCCATGTTCACATGCTAGAAGTTACTGAACTTACTCAGGCTTTATGTCTGACTTTGTTTTTCTTTCGTCTTCTTTTCTTCCGTTCCCCCCCTCCCCCAGGTAGTAAAGGAGGGAATAGTATAGCTCAGGTTAAGTTGGACTATCACTCTTTCCCAGCTTGAAGATTTGTCGAAGTTTTGCTTGGATTCTCTTTTCATATGATATGGCTGGCTCTTGCTAAAATTGGGGAATATAAATGTTGTTTTATGCTTCTTTATTTTGTAAGACAGATGATACTTTGATATTATAAAGAAATCATTGTACAAACTATTTTATCAATAAAGCAAAGTTTTATTTTTCGCTGTTTAATTTCTGTTTGTCTTGTAATTTATCTGCATCTTTTACCTTAATATGCTCCATAGAACTTAGTGCATTCCCTTTGTGAGTGACACTAACGGATATGAGGTGTTACAGATACCTTTAACTTCCCCAAAAACATCCAAGTATTCATTTACTATGGGTATGTCCTCAATTGAAAATTCAGAAATTTCATCACCTACCCCACATAAATGAAATAGCCTTCTTTCCTTAGCAGATTCATAAAGAACTGTAATTCTTTGTTTCTTACTATTTTAGAATGAAATAGTGGATGTTTCTAAATTAATTATAGCCTTATGTTGCTTTAGCCAATCCATCCCCAATATAATACCTATATCTTGGTAATTTAAAACATATAAATTAGAAATGAAAACATATCCTCTTATAATTACCTATGCATCCACACACATCATATCAAAGACACAAGAACTTCCTATGGGGCTTTAACAAGTAAAGGTCTTTCTAGGAAAATGCAATTTAGTTTCAATGTTTTAACTATGTCATGAGAGATCAAAGAGTGTGTTGCTCCTGTACCAAATACTACTGATATAGGGACTTGGAAAATAAATAATATACCTTCCATTTGTCTAAGGTTCATTAGATTCCACTATGGATTTTCCTTTTGTCTCTAGGGTTGCCACTTTGCCTTGCTGCTTATTTTCAGGGCAGTTCCTCTTCAAATAGCCGTCCTTCCCACAAGTATAACTGAATGCTCCACCCTTCAATTCTTGACACTTTGGTTTAATATGTCCCTCTTTGCCACAATGATGATACACTACTTCTTATTTTCAGCAGTTTTGGCATCATTAGTTTTCTTACTTCCAGCATCTTCCTGTTTCTTTTCATATGGATGATACTTTCCCTTACCCTTTTTACTATTGTTATTCTAAAATTTCCTGTATTTTTTCCTTACTTTGTCGTGTTGCTCAAAGTTTAAAGCCAAATCTATGACTTGATCAAAAGTTTCATCAACATAGGGTAACATAGCTCTACTCAAACCTGGATTCAGTCCCTTAATGTACCTGCTATTTTTAGATGCTTCATCAGCAATTAGCATAGTTCCATACTTTGATAATCCTTCAAGTTTTTGAGTGTACTAAGTGACACTTAGATTCCCTGGTCTAAGCCTTATAAATTCTTCAAGCAAATCTGCCTTAGCAGATGAAGGTACAAATCTGGCTTAAATCAATTCCTTAAATTGATTCCAGGTAATGTCATTTTCAACTCTTCCAGCTAAGACTACCTCCCACCAACTCAAACCTGTTCCCTTCAACTGTCTAGAAGCTACTTGCCTCTTCCTTTGATCATCTAATTGCATGTCTCCAAAAATCCTCTCTAAGGTTCTAAGCCAAACCTGGATTTCCATTACACTTTCTGTCCCTTCAAAGCTTTTGCCTCCTAAATGGGTGTAGGTGTTTAGTAGTTTGGAGAGCTCTTCATGTGGATTCTCAGATCTATGCCCTATTCCTTCCCTCAGAGCGTTCACTAATTCTTGCATATTCACCATAGGAGTTCATCTTCCCCTTCCTACCATGTATCTTAAGCGAAAGGGATTTTGGGCTAGCTAAAATTCCTACTCATATATGGTATTATTCCCCCATATATGTATATAGCAATCAGGAACACACACAAGAAACCAATCATACAAATTAACTTGAATTATTCTATCACCTAATAATAAAGTATTATCTGTGTCTTTAATTAACACAACTCCGATACCACAATGGAATGACCCTACTTTTAACTTGAATTTCTAGTGTATGTTTTTTTAACTATTGCATACAAATGGTTCTCTAATTTCAAATTTATAAGCCAGAGCCATTCTTTCATAATAAAAATTCAAGATCCCAAAAGTTTCCAATATAAAAATATTAGTTAATATAGAAAATGTTTTGATACACACACACACACACACACACACACACACATATATATATATATATATATATATATATATATATATATATATATATGAAGATATATATCCCTCTTGCTTTAAATCAGAGTAGAGAGAAAGCAAGAGATCCATTGACCCCATTATAGATCAATGTTGAACACAGATCCAAAACTGATACTCTTGTGCCTACAAAAATGATACTTTTGTATCAATGCTGAACATAGGGTTAAAAATGATACTCTTACGTATACAGAAATGATACTTTTGTGACCACCAAAAAATGATATTCTTGTGACTGCAAAAATGATACTCTTGCGCCTAAAGAAATGGTACTTTAAAAAAAATGATACTTTTATACATACAGAAATAATACTTTTGTTACAATATATGTGTTCCCAGAACTTATTAAAATATAAACAGTTGTGAAAGAAGATAGAATCACTGTTTTATGCTATACCTTACAATCAGAGAATCATATCTGCATATGTGCACACAATGTGACATGTGTATGTTTACTATCCTCGGTCTTTGGTGCATGGGTCTACATTGCACCCTTGGTTAGACCTCCTCTGATCTGGGCTGAACCAAATGTGCCCGTGTACACTACTTTTGTATTTGAATTTAAATGAAAGAATGCACCAACAATCCAGCTTATAAACTTTTACATGTACACTTTTCTTTGCATAATGACTCCAGGTTAACTAATACAAATAATATTAGTAAATCTTAATAATTCAAACATATATTTTCCCCAATTCAGTTCGCAAAATGTTCGTATAAAATACTATTTTAGCTCAGTCATTGACATAGTACATTGCACTTAATTCTCCTATCTTCTAAACATAATTTTCGATGACTCGGCTTAATATTGTCCCATTACAAAACTGATTAATAAAGCAATTCTCAAGGATTCATGTAGATACAATAATTCAAAAGCTTTTATTTTCGAACTTAAGCATGCTACATCCGTGAAAATAAGCTAGACTCCTAACCCATATCTTACTTAACTCCATCATTTCCTGAAAAAGCATTAAAGGCTGGCTCATCATATAATGAGACACCCCATTTGCCTTGAGGAAATAAGGTCAGACTAATGTGCCTGGTATGATCATCTCAATCAGAAGTTAATAATAAAAATTAGGATAAATCTATGAAGTAATTATATTTTAAAAAACAAACTCCTTGTATAATTAATTGATAATCTTGTGCAAATACACTTTCATTGATTTATACAAAATTTACCATCGGTATTCAGACTAATACATACAAATCAATCACACATAAGTTCATAACAAGGTAAATCCATCCTGATAATATTATGATTTATAGCCATACTACTTTCACATTTGCCCTAGGAAGTTTTCCATGAAAACTCAAGTTCCTTATATTCATTTCCTAGCATATATCAATTGGTTTAAACCCTGGTATCATTTGTATAAGTGAATCATTGGGACACATTGTAGTGATCTAATTCACATCACTACACATAGATCTCAGGACCAAAATTAGGTCATGTGTCAAACTTGCAACTAAAGTGCAACCCATTCAACAGCTTATTGACCAAAAATACTTTAGTTAAATTACTAAATGTTTTCTTATGTTTCCAGTGACTATTTACGTGAATGTGGTAAACTAAATCTGTAAGATTCACTTCATAATGCCATGGATTTCATAGAACCCCCCCTCCCCCCCTCCCCCCCAACAATCAAAACAACCATCCAAATAAGAATATAAAACCATCCAGTATATATATATTCAAAGAAATCATTATTTTGGGGTTTTAATGAGGTAAAGTCCCTATCTAAATATAGCTTCTTATACATATATATACTTGTCTGGATACACATCTGATATTAATTTATGGCTTTTATGATTATTTTGAGGGTTGTTTCCACTATGCATAAATTGATTTTCAAACGGACTTCAAAAATCTAGCTGAGACATAATGTTAGCATTTTTGACTAGAGGTCAACACACAAAAAAACCTATTGCTCTCTAAATCAAACATCTATAGAGCCTCGGCACCTATACACAAGTAAATTGCAGCCCATATCTATATTTTTCATGAGGGATTTTCATATATCAGTTTCATTCATATGTCCAGATTTATGGGGTTTTCCAAAGTATCATAAAAAAGGTTTTCATGGTTTCATAAACTAAGTAGATTCAAATAAATCTGAACCCATGCTGTGAAACTCAATATATTTTTAAATAGAATCACTAACAAATTTACAATCACATATAGATAGGAAAAATAATAATCAGAGGATCAAATTCAAAGTAAAACGAACATATAAAAATATTGGCTGCCTCTTTAATCTCAGGACTTAATGCAAGTTATTTTATGTGAGTATGCTCACCAAAACTTCTTCTTTTAAGCTAAAGAAAAACCAGATAACTCTTGCTTTACCCCCCAAGCTTCCCTTCTTCTTTCTAAATAAATTTTATGTATGTTTACTTCTTTTCACTAGGCAGTTTAATTTTGCTTGTCTACCCTTACTTATACCATCAAATTCCTAGGGTTTTCCAGGTTATACAAAGTCATTTTGCCTCCCTTATCAGATTATGCTATTTGTGTGAGTGTTATTCACGTTATTTTGCTTTATTTTCTTTGTAGTGCTCAGGTATAAAATTTGAATTACTTTTCAAAGATAAAGAAAATGTTTTAAAACCATTTTCTGCTCAAAGCAAGTTAAAACAAAATAGCAAATGAACATAATAACCCCCCTTTCTAAATCTGGCTATGCACTATTTAATTTCGGTGCAACTTGTCTATGCCATATGCATGTATATGTATTATTTCAAACCTTCTTTATATTATACACTAAATCAGGCTATATGATTTTAATTTAATTGCTAGTAGAATACATGTACACTCATATACATAAATCACATGATTTATTCTGGAATTATGGTTTTGCCTTGTGCTTGTCCCTGTTGTACACTTGTGTACACACACTCATACATGCAAACAAATTCAAAAAACCCACTAATTCCAGTCTAAATTTAGTAAGCATTTTAAACCATCTTAAATATTTTTTACTAAAAGCTTTGGGTCATTACATAAACCTTCTCATACACTATGTTTCCAACATATTTTGCATCAAGCGTCCAACTGTGCTATATAAATTTCGTTACAAGATCTTAGTATTTTATAACTTCCAGATTCGATAATGGTATAAAATTATGTTTTAATGCTGGAGTAACCTGAACATGAGCTAGTTTTTTGTAAGCTCATTATTTCTGCTAGACGATACTATCTGACCTAGTAATTGATCCAAAATTTATTTAGCATTTACTTTACATGGAGCACTTTCACATTATGAATTAAAAAGAGAAGCTAAGACCCTTTTCCTGTTTATAACAAGAGATAGATCCATTGCCTACTACAACATCGATACAATTTAATTCCAGGCATGCAAGATGAACAACGATAATTAACTATGATACTTTCTTAGATTCTCAGGAAAGATAAACTGAATGTGATCGTATCATAAATATGTTTATTTTGTGATTTATTTCCGTGCAAAGTGTTAATTATATGTCATAAGCACCAGAATGTTTATTTTGCAGCGAAAATTCATGAAGAAGGTGCTTGAATTTTATACGGAACCACCCACTGCCATTGCACGACAATATAGGTATGCTCTATGAAGTTGCTATAAATTATTTACAACTATTTCTGCTTAATTATTTTCTATAGATAAAGAAAAAATAAATATTTTATTAACCACATTTAGTGCCATCATAACAGTAATCGAAGTCCTATTATTTGTTATTTTCCCTTTTTTGGGCATGTAAAATGGAAATTGCATCATTCAATTTATAATTTTGTATTTATAACTTTCTAAGTATCACAATGGATGGTCTATCGTTTAAAATTATACAAAAAGGCTACAATAGTTTTGGTTTCCCGACTGAAAATTTAAAGAGAAATTGCATGGAGAAATCATCTAAGTATTCCAAGGAAATCCTGACTTCATCTTCACATGATGACCTAAGTGCAAGTGTATCCAATCCTTATACACTATTGGACTAAATTGAAATGACTTGATATAGTGTACAAAGTCATACTTTAAGCATTGTGACAGGCCTTCAGGTTAGTGTAAATATTATTTGATTTTAGTTGGAGTTTATAGTGATTGAACTTTTTTTTCCAAGGGGATAATATGTTTAAATGTTATGGAATCTGGACAAAATTGAGATTTTATTTTCGGAAGAAACCCCGTTCTCGGTCCATTGATCTTGCAAGAAATTGATGTACTACAGCAACTAGGTTTTTAGATAAAAATGATTGTTGGTAAATTTACTATAGATATCCACCACGGATAATTAATTCAACTATTGCCTATTTAATACAATATTATCTTATGAATGAAAAGAAGAGGTTCTAAGCATATAATTTACTATGTTTAGGGTCTATGACAGAAACGTAACATAAGTACAGGGTGGTTACAATTTGAATATATACGCATATTTTACGTAAGTCATGGATTTGTTTAGACGTAAACATCATAAATGAAGCACCCTTAAGTTCATGTGGGGTTAGAATCTTGGGTTTGAATACAAGTTGACTCTATAGCATATGAAATAGCATTGAAATGGCCAGTCTCTTAGGGAATAAAAATACACAAGTGTTGATTAAAACTGCACAACTAAGTGTATGCTTATTTTTTCAATTTATTGAGCTATTTTTTACATGATAAATTTGTGTAGGTGAACTAATACGTTAGTATTGGGTATTTATATATATATGTATGGATAGAGAGCATTTGAGTCGAGGGAATTTGAGTCTGCTGATAGAACTTCCTTAGGTTCTTCTAGACCATGGAACTAAGTCACAGATGCTTTGGGTGCAAATCCGGAAACTTCTGGAAAGAAAACCAATGACCATCAGTTTGGAAGTCTGGTCAGCGAAGTTTTTTCTCATTCTGAAGAGAAATCAAAGAAGAGTAAGAGAGAGAAATCTTAGTGGTGGTTTTGTATTATATTTTGACAATAACTTGGTAGTGTTGGCATTATGACATCTTATTTTTGCTAGTGTTGAGGTTGAAACTTGAGCTCTTTTTTGTTCCAAAATTTTGATATGTCATTTGATTATGATGCTGTACCGACTTTATTATTATTTTTAGTTTGAAAAACTTGGTACATGGTAATGTAAACTGTTAATGAAAATGGATGGTTAATTACCAGTAGGGCTATACACTGCTTTTCACTTTAAACACTTTATACATCTGGTTTCGTGCGGACAAGGTTACTTAAAGGTATACGTTCTGATTTATGATAGTGGATGTAGTACAATAATTTATTTAAATCACTATTTGTGGAGTTGGGTAGATACAGATTTTCAAAAAGTGGTATAGATAATAACCCTATTTCATCATAAACCTTAAGAGGAAAAGAGGAGGGATGGAGCAGTAGGTAGGTAAATTATAAGTTAACAAGTCACAATGACATGACCATTGTCGAATGTACCTTCTATGATAATGATATGTATTAAATTTGTTAGAGGCACCGCAATCTAATTTCACTAGCATTCATTAATCATTTCAAAAAAAATTAAACATTATGAAACAAAATTAAATGGTATAACCTTTACATAACGTGAATTAGGTTGGTAACGTATTGTACCCATTTGATCTTATTGAATTTTGTTTATAAATGTTGCACCTAGATGTAATATACTAATGGGCTAGATAAAACAATAAAGCACGTTGACTTACAGGCTATTTTTTCAAAACTCAATACCACCTAGAATGACTTCCAACAATCCTAATAGCCACTCAGACACACACACACACATGCACATGCGCGCTTGCGTGCACGCACACACACAAACATATATATATATATATATATATATATATATATATAATCAGGTGGCGGAAATTAGGAGGCAATCCAATGGTCAAAATTTGTGTCAAAATTTTGTATCTAAGTAGACTTTCCTATATACACACACACACACACATACATGAGAGCGGCTATTTGAACACAAATATTTGACACAAATTACATGACACAAAATCTCAACCATTGGATCAGTTTATCTTTATGAGAGAGGTGGAAATCAGAGGGCAATCCAATGGTTGAGAATTTTTGTTCTTCAATTTTTGTTAATTTTTTTTGTTTAATCTCTATATACATATACATACATACATACATACATACATACATATATATATATATATATATATATATATATAGCGTAAGTTAACCTACACATAAAAATTTGACATAAACTGAAGGACATATATTCTCAACCGTTGGATTGCCCCCCTGATTTTCACCCTTCTCATAAAGGCAAATTGATCAAACGGTTGAGTTTTTGTGTCCCCTAATTTGTATCAAATATTTGTGTTCAAATAGCCGATCTATCTCTCTCTCTCTCTCTCACACACACACACACACACACATATATATATATAACTGTACATAAATATATAAATAAACTACAATCCTATTTATCCTAACATAATCATAAAAAGAATCATCTTCAAAAAAAAAAAAAATCAATACAACTCTTAATAAACAAGTTGAAGGTATAATACAGAAATAATTTATGTGGTCTTGCTCCTTAGAAACAATTAATATAAGGAAGAAAGAATCAAAATAAAATCACCACATCACAAACTACACAATTTCCCGTGTGTGTAGCAAGGGTCGCGCACTAGTTATTGTTAGAAGACATGGCACTTTATAACTCAATTTCTAAAGCTCAAAAAAAAGGAAACACCAAAAGCAAGTTTCAACATCTGCTGCAAAGAAACTAGACATGGAAAGTGATACTGATGTGTTTTTAACTTTCATCTCATTTAGGAAGATTAACTTATGGCTTATTGATTTTAGGGCATCCTATCATATGACACTTGATGGGAAATGTTTCTCTACATTCCCTGAGATGAAGGAGAAGTTCTAATGGGAAATGATGCTTCTTTCCCTATGGGTGGTGTTTGTAGTATGAAGATAAAATGCCTGAACAATGTTATCATCTTATTGCTAATGTTAGACATGTATGTGATTTGAGGAGTTCGATTTCTTTTGGGCTTTCACTATAAGAACAACAGTGGTTTCCAACGGCTGGGGCCCATTGGTGGTCGTTGCCAACTCGTTGAAAGCTGTTGGAAATTCCGTAAGTATATGGTTCAATAGTTTCCAACAGCCTCAACGTAGGCAAAGACCACTTTCCAACGGCCTCCAATGTTCATTTTGGACGTAGATTTTGTTGTTGACCATAGAGCCGTTGGAATGTGTCAGAAATTAGCCATTGAACGCCGATAAAATATATGGACCTATAAGCCATTGAAAATTTGAGTATTTTTTCTTTAGAATTTAGAATGCTTACTTCCAGCCACCCCACATTCTAATATATATCAAAGATAACTACATTTCAAGCATATAGTTCACAATCACACTCACATTTATACCCAAATATAATATCAAATCCAAATTGTACACGTAAAGTTCAAAACATGTCACATAAACCAATATTTACAAACATCCATCAAACCAACGCCATCAAATCAAATTAGACCATCCAATAAAACATCTAAACCATAATCACCACCAAGCAACAACATATACAAATCATCATAATGTATCAAGTAAACCCCAACCCACTCAAAGCGTATATGTACATATATAACAAAAAAGGAAACAAACCAACCTCAATCTTCTCCTCTGGAACCAACAGATGATGAAGGAAATGTACCGTACTAGCTATGTACTCCACCAATAGTTGGTTAAGCTGCTCCATCTATTCTTCATGGCGGCGATCATGCTCAGTAAGCTCGGCAATCTGTGCTCGTAACTGTGCAATCTCCTCATTAACCTGAGCCCTCTAGCACGACTTCTGAAATGTGTTAACCTGTATATACAATTTCAAATTTTCAACGTTTGATCATAAAAATTCAAGTAAATTTCAATTTCTATTAAATTTCAGTTTCTATTACCAGTTGGTTCCCAAAACTGTAGCGCATGTTGCACGTTAGTGGATCCATGACAACCTCAAAAATCAAATCCTCCTCATCAGCAATCAAGTCGGCATGTCCAGTCTCCTCAAGCCTTTGTGCCTGTTGTTGCTAGAACTGTTTTTGCTATGCGAAGTATAATTGAATTTGGATAACATTATCTTAATTAAATTATAAATTTAAGCTAACTATATTATATTCACATATGTAGTATGTTCATTGTTTTCATGGTCCCAGGTGCAGGAAACTGAGCCTGGATCGTCGGTGACTCACGACATGTATATGTGCGAAAACATCCCAATACGACATAGGAGCACCACGATGACTCTCCTGAAATATGCATGTACATAAATATATATTATATATAATTATGTTGTGTAACAACCCAGAAAATTAGGACCAATTTTTTTATATATTTTAAGATAGAAAATACGTCAGAAATTAAAATTTTCATTTTTAAATAATATTAAAGCCATTAAAAAATAGTCATTTTACAAACGACCTCCGCTTTCGACGAAACCACATTTTTTGGATCCGGAATGTCAAAATATGGTTAGGTTTAAATTTTCATAATTTTTGGAATTAATATATGAGCATGGCAAAAGAAAATGGTTTTGTCAATTTCAGTCAATTTTGATCGACTTGAAAAAGACAATTTTTCAAACGGTCTCCAAATTCGACGAAATTAATTTTGTTGACCGTATCGCCAAAACATAGCTAAATTTATTTTTCGGGATTTTTCGGAGTCAGTATGTCGCCCCGGTATATTAAAATGTGTGTTCGAATTTAATATTACATGTTTATATTTTAAATTAAAGAGAAATGGGCTGAAACGATCGAACGGGCTGACGGGACCTAGTCCATTGCGTTCGGAATAGGGGTATTTGGTTAGGAACGATATTCGTTGGGCCTAATTCTGAGCTAGTGACTAAACGAGCCTTTAAGTGATTAGTGGATATTAAAATATTATAAATTGTAATTAGTTAGAACCCTAATCCTTCTTCCTCAAAACTCAGCCGCCGTTCCTCTATTTTCAGGGCCTAGAACCTTCAATTCTTTCTCCTCTAATTTCTCCTCCTACACAAATAATTAAATCCTCCTCCTTTAGACTTTTTTGTAGAGATTTTCCTCCTCTTATCATCCATACCAAGATCTCCACCTGAATTTGCACGTAGCTCAAGATTCAACACCCCTAACCCGTGCTGCTTCAGCCGAAACCGCACCACCTAGGCCCCACTGCGCTAGACCCTACCCCAGGCGCAAACCCCCTCTCCTCCTCTCCGATGTGCCATTCTCTGATCGTCTTCAAGCTTATAGGTTTGAATGCAAAGGTGAACCCTAGTTTTGAACAAGAAGGAAACCCAAGTTTGAAAAGCAACGGCCTTGAATCGAGTGGAGGAGAAGAGGTTGACTTTTCTAATTTTAATTATTTAATTAATATAATCAAATTATTATCAATCTAAACTAAATCATATCTAATGCGTACGGACTCGAAATTAAACGATTTCAGATACACCTTGATCGTGAGTCCGAGATCTACAATTCTAAACTGACTAGAACTGATTCCAAGCAAATCAAATTTTGGCCAAATTTCAGATCTGAATCGCAAAGATTTCAAAGCACGGTGAGATTTCTATTTTTTTAAATTAAATATTATTCCTCGCTGTTTGAATTTCATGTATATGTGTTTATTAAATCGTATCTATGATGTTTGCAATTGAAATTTATTGTTTGTTGTTGGTGATTGATTGTACTGTTCGTGTGTGATTGATCTGATCTTGTATAACAAGAATTTCCCTTTGTTTGAATCTAAGTATATAGATCTGATTTTTAATTGAATCTATGAACAAAGATTTCATTTTTATTTTCATATTTTCTTTAATAAAAGAAAAGATTTTTTTTGGTCTTCATTTTGTTTTCAACAAAAGATTGCAATAGAAGAAAAAGAGATTTCATTTTTATTGTAAATCAAGATTACACTATAAAGACAACGTGTTTGTTGTCATTTGTTTTAAATTAAAATATTAATAATAAGTAAAACATTTTTGGTTGTCATTTATTTTTAATTAAAAAGTTTATATTTTTAAGGGTCATATTTACTTAAATTAAAAAGGACATTTTTCCATTGTCGAATTTGTTGAAATTAAAAAGGACATTTTTCCATTGTCGAATTTGTTGAAATTAAAAAGGACATTTTTCATTGTCGAATTTGTTGAAATTAAAAAGGTCATATTTTTATCGTTAAATTGTTTATTAAAAAGGATTGAAATAAAAAGAACTTGTTTTCATTGTCAACATGTTCTAATGGAAAGGATGAAATTTTGTCTTTATTAAAAGTACATAATTTCATGGTCATTTTGTTGTAATTAAAAAATTTCATTTTTGTTGCACTAAAATATTTAAGCAAAACTAATCATTTTTGTTGCATTGAAAGATTTATGCAAAACTAATCATTTTTGTTGCATTGAAATATTTAAACAAAAGTTTCATTTTTGTTGCATTAAAAGATTTAAGCAAAACTAATCGTTTTTGTTGCACTGAAAGATTTAAGCAAAACTAATCATTTTTGTTGCATTGAAACATTTAAACAAAATTAATCATTTTTGTTCCATTGAAAGTTAACGAACAGAATTTATCATTTTTGTTGTATTGAAAGTTATCAACGAAATTATTCATTTTGTCGCATTGAAACTCTCCTTTTATTGTCATTAGAAATGTAGAAAAATGTTATGACATTGAAACTCTCCTTTTATTGTCGTTAGAAATGTAGAAAATTGTTATGACATTAAAACTCTCCTTTTATTGTCACCTGAAATATAGGAAAATGTTATGACATTAAAATTCTCTTTTTATTTGTCATACATGGAAAATGTTTACATATAAAATATTATTTTATATGGTATTAAATTACATAGAAAATGTTTACATATAAAATATTCTTTTATATGATATTAAAATACATAGAAAATGTTTACATATAAAATATTCTTTTATATGATATTAGAATATATAGAAAATGTTTACATATAAAATAATGTTTTATATGTTATTGGAATACATAGAAAAATGTAAACACTTAAAATATTCTTTTAGATGTTATTAGAACACGTAAAAAAGGTAAACAAATAAAATATTCTTTTATTTGTCATTTGAGTACATAGGAAAAGGTATCGAAATAAATCATGTCATTTATATTGAATAAGAATTGACAAAATAAATCATATCATTTATGTTGACATAAGAATTGCCATATAAAAACGATCATTTAGGTTGAAATAAGAATTGTCATATAAGAACATCGTTTTTATGTTGAATAAAAATTGCCATATGAAAACATCATTTGTGTTGAATAAGAATTGAGAAAATAAGAATATGTCATTTTTGTGTTAGAAAACATATGTTAATAAAATATGTCATGTTATGTTAAAGTATATAAAATTGTCGTTTTGTAAGATTAGAATCATGTTAAGTTAATATATATATAAAATTGTCATTTATTTAGAAATATCATGTAATATAAGAATGCCATTTGATTTAGAAATGTCATGTTAAATAAAAATATCACTTTTTAATGTAAATGAATCATTGAATATGATTCATGTTTTGAAAATGTATTTACATAAAAATATCACTTTTTAATGTAAATGAATCATTAAATATGATTCATGTTTTGAAAATGTATTTACATTAAAATTCACTTTTTAATGTAAATGAATCAATAAATATGATTCATGTTTTGAAAATGTATTTACATTAAAATTCACTTTTTAATGTAAATGAATCATTAAATATGATTCATGGTTTGAAAATGTATTTACATTAAAATTCACTTTTTAATGTAAATGAATCATTAAATATGATTCATGTTTTGAAAATGTATTTACATTAACATTCATTTTTTAATGTAAATGAATCATTAAATATGATTCATGGTTTGAAAATGTATTTACATAAAAATTCACTTTTTAATGTAAATGAATCATTAAATATGATTCATTGAAATGAAAATTTTTTAACATAAAAATTTACATTTTTGTTGTATAATAAAAATGATCATTATACAAAATGAAATTATCATTTGTTTATTAGATTATTGAAATTAACATTTATGTTAATCATTAAAAAGGATTAAACAAAAATATACATTTTTGGCATTGAAAAGAATTAAACCAAAATGTACATTTGTGTTCATTTAAAAAGGATGAAACAAGAATATACATTTTTGTTAATTAAAAAGGATTAAACAAAAAGCTCATCAAATGTGAAAGGATGTCTTTTTGTTTAATCCTTTTTAATTGACAAAAATGTATATTCTTGTTTCATCCTTTTTAAATGAAAACAAATGTACATTTTGGTTTAATTCTTTTTAATGCCAAAAATGTATATTTTTGTTTAATCCTTTTTAATGATTAACATAAATGTTAATTTCAACAGTCTAATAAACAAATGATAATTTCATTTTGTATAATGATCATTTTTATTATACAACAAAAATGTGAATTTTTATGTTAACAAATTTTCATTTCAATGAATCATATAAGCGAATTTTTATGTAAATACATTTTCAAACCATGAATCATATTTAATGATTCATTTACATTAAAAAAGTGGATTTTAATGTAATTACATTTTCAAAACATGAATCATATTTAATGATTCATTTACATTAAAAAGTGAATTTTAATGTAAATACATTTTCAAACCATGAATCATATTTAATGATTCATTTACATTAAAAAGTGAATTTTAATGTAAATACATTTTCAAAACATGAATCATATTTAATGATTCATTTACATTAAAAAGTGAATTTTAATGTAAATACATTTTCAAAACATGAATCATATTTAATGATTCATTTACATTAAAAAGTGATATTTTTATGTAAATAAATTTTCAAAACATGAATCATATTCAATGATTCATTTACATTAAAATGTGATATTTTTATTTAACATGACATTTCTAAATCAAATGACATTTTTATATTACATGATATATCTAAATAAATGACAATTGTATATATATATATATATATATATATATATATTAACTTAACATGATTCTAATCTAACAAAATGACAATTTTATATACTTTAACATAACATGACATATTTTATTAACATATGTTTCCTAACACAAAAATGGCATATTCTTATTTTGTCAATTCTTATTCAACACAAATGATGTTTTCATATGGCAATTTTTATTCAACATAAAAACGATGTTCTTATACGACAATTCTTATTTCAACCTAAATGACAGTTTTTATATGGCAATTCTTATATCAACATAAATGATATGATTTATTTTGTCAATTCTTATTCAATATAAATGAGATGATTTATTTCGAGACCTTTTTCCTATGTACTCTAATGACAAATATAAGAATATTTTATTTGTTTACCTTTTTCTATGTGTTCAAATAACATCTAAAAGAATATTTTAAGTGTTCACATTTTTCTATGTATTCCAATAAAATATAAAAGAATATTTTATATGTAAACATTTTCTATGTATTCTAATATTATATAAAAGAATATTTTATATGTAAATATTTTCTATGTATTTTAATATCATATAAAAGAATATTTTATATGTAAACATTTTCTATGTATTTTAAATGACAAATAAAAAGAGAATTTTAATGTCATAACATTTTCCTATATTTCCAATGACAATAAAAGGAGAGTTTCAATGTCATAACATTTTTCTACGTTTCTAATGACAATGAAAGGAGAGTTTCAATGTCATAACATTTTTCTACATTTCTAATGACAATAAAAGGAGAGTTTCAATGCGACAAAACAACTAATTTCGTTGATAACCTTCAATACAACAAAAATGATAAATTCTGTTCGTTAACTTTCAGTGCAACAAAAATGATTAATTTTGTTTAAATGTTTCAATGCAACAAAAATGATTAGTTTTGCTTAAATCTTTCAATGCAACAAAAATGAAACTTTTGTTTAAATCTTTCAATGCAACTAAAATGATTAGTTTTGCTTAAATCTTTCAATGCAACAAAAACGATTAGTTTTGCTTAAATCTTTTAATGCAATAAAAATGAAACTTTTGCTTAAATCTTTCAATGCAACAAAAATGATTAGTTTTGCTTAAATCTTTCAATGCAACAAAAATTATTAGTTTTTCTTAAATCTTTCAATGCAACAAAAATGATTAGTTATGCTTAAATCTTTTAATGCAACAAAAATAAAAAAAATTAATTACAACAATATGACCATGAAATTATGTACTTTTAATAAAGACAAATTTTCATCCTTTCCATTAGAACATGTAGACAATGAAAACAAGTCCTTTTTATTTCAATCCTTTTTAAATAAACAATTTAACGATAAAAATATGACCTTTTTAATTTCAACAAATTTGACAATGAAAAATGTCCTTTTTAATTTCAACAAATTCGACAATGGAAAAATGTCCTTTTTAATTTAAGTAAATATGACCCTTAAAAATATAAACTTTTTAATTAAAAACAAATGACAACCAAAAATGTTTTATTTATTATTAATCTTTTAATTTAAAACAAATGACTACAAACACGTTGTCTTTATAGTGTAATCTTGATTTACAATAAAAATGAAATCTCTTTTTCTTCAATTGCAATCTTTTTTTGAAAACAAAATGAAGACCAAAAAAAAAACTTTTCTTTTATTAAAGACATAATGAAAATAAAAATGAAATCTCTGTTCATATATTCAGTTAAAAATCAAATCTATATACTTAGATTCAAACAAAGGGAAATTCTTGTTATACAAGATCAGATCTATCACACACGAACAGTACAATCAATCACCAACAACAAACAATAAATTTCAATTGCAAACATCACAGATACGATTTAATAAACATATGTACAGTGAGGAATAATATTTAATATAAAAACATAGAAATCTGACATGCTTTGAATTCCGTGCGATTCAGATCCGAAATTTGGCCAAAACTTGATTTGCTCGGAATCAGTTCTAATCAGTTTAGAATTGTAGATCTCGGACTCACGATCGTGACGTATCTGAAATCGTTTAATTCCGAGTCCGTACGCATTATATATGATTTAATTTAGATCTATAATAATTTGATTATATTAATTAAATAATTAAAATTAAAAAAGTCAACCTCTTTTCCTCCACTCAATTCAAGACTGTTGCTTTTCAAACTTGGATCTCCTTCTTGTTCAAAACTGGGGTTCGCCTTTGCATTCAAACCTTTAAGCTTGAAGACAATTAGACAATGGCACGTCGGAGAGGAGGAGAGTGGGTTTCTTACTCCTGGGGTGGGGTCCATCACGGTGGGGCCTAGGCGGTGCGATTTGGGCTGAAGCCGCGCGGGTTAGGGCGTTGAATCTTGAGCTACGTGCAAATTCAGGTGGAGATCTTGGTATGGATGCGAAGAGGAGGAAAATCTCTACAAAAAAAGTCTAAAGGAGGAGGATTTAATTATTTGTGTAGGAGGAGAAATTAGAGGAGAAAGAATTGAAGGTTCTAGGCCATGAAAATAGAGGAACGGCGGCTGAGTTTTGAGGAAGAAGGATTAGGGTTCTAACTAAGGACAATTTATAATATTTTAATATCCACTAATCACTTAAAGACCCGTTTAGCCACTAACTCAGCATTAGGCCCAATGACTGTTGTTCTTAACTAAATACCCCTATTCCGGACCTAATGGACTAGGTCTCGTCGGCCCGTTCGATCGTTTCAGCTCATTTCTCTTTAATTTAATATATAAACATGCAATATTAAATTCGAACGCACATTTTAATTTACCGGGGCAACATACTAACTCCGAACAATCTCGAAAAATAAATTTAGCTATGTTTGGACGATACGGTCCTAACAAAATTAATTTCGTCGAACGGAGGTTGTTTGTAAAATGGCTATTTTCAATGGCTTTAATATCATTTAAAAATGAAATTTTTAATTTCTGACGTATATTACAACAAAAACATCATATTACAACTTTAATTTTACAACTGTGCGAAAAGCACAGTTGTAATAAATGCTTTTTTACAACTGTGCAAAACGCACTATTGTAATAAATGTTTTTTACAACTATGAAAAAATCACTGTTGTAATAAACATATATATCACAACTTTTCTTTTTTGTCTGTTGTAATAACTAATATATATACTAATTAATTTCTGATAATTAATAGTTAAATTAGAAAGTTGTTTAAACTTATTTTTAGTTACTCTTTTTTCTATTTCTTGTATTAAAGACCTATTAAATATTAATAACAATTTATATTTAATAATTAGTAATATTAACATTTAAGAATAATTCATATTCAATAATAAATTTACAAATTAATACTAATTACTATTAATTACTATTAGATTAGATAAAAACGCTTAATTGATGACTAATAGATAATAGTTACTTTTTAAAAATTACTATTAAATATTTAATAGTATATAATCGATAACATTTACATATTAATTAACTTTTAATAGTTGGAATTCAATTATAACTTTGGAAAATGGTAATAATTAATAATAACTATTATTAATCAGTAATATTTAATATTATAGTAAAAATCAATTCTCAAGAAATTCATGTTATATTTATATTTAATATAAAATTTTACTTATTAATTCTAAATTATAATTTTTAACTCTCTAAGTTTTAGTGAAATTTTAATTGTAACCGATGGAAAACTGTCGGTACCATTTAAATTTTTGATTGTACTGCAAATCTTCTTGATTTTCACCGTTAAAGTTCAAATATGTTTTTACTTAATATTTTTGGGTATCACAGCAGCTTCAATTATATGTTATTTTGAATGGTTAGCATGGCAGTTTCTCTTATTTTTTCACATTATTTCTTGATGATCTGTATGTCTCGCTTATTTCAGTTTTTCTTTGACCGTGAATACCAAATCATTTGGCAAAATATAAAAACAAAATCAAGCTAGGTGCATTGGAATTTTTGGCTCCAAACGCAAAAATTTGGCTTCAAAACAAAAAAAAATTGGCTTTAACTTTTCGTTCCTTCCCAAGGTTTTCAATTACAGCTGCCCATTCTTTCTTTCTATCACGTTTCCTCTTCCATCGGTAATGAAGAAATAGACACTCCCCCAAATTACATCTTCGAACCCTAAGCTTTACCCGATCCCTTTGCTTTCTTGAGATCCAGCCTTCCTTTCCCTTCTCCCGACCAGATCCGACCTTCACTCGATCTCTACTCACGGTGTATGTAACGTCCCGAAAATCTGTACCAATTTGAGCTGACTAATATTCCACACATTCAACTCAAAGTGCACGAAAATTCAAATCATTAATGGAAAGAATTAAGAGGATGAGAAAGATAAGATAGAACTAATAGAATAGAAGAAGAAGATCACAACTGAACAGAATCAGAGTAAATACGAAACTCACAGCGGAATAAATAAATTGTATTATGACATAACTTTGAAATACAAAATCTGCATTTGTACTTACATATCATATATCAGAGTACAACTCATATATATCACAGCGGAAAAATCTCTAACTAATAAATGGTGAAGCCTCCTGCTTCCAGCTCCTCCAAGTGAATCTGTAAAAGCCTGAAACACTTGACTGAACGTACAAATTTGAGCACCCAAGAGTTTAGGGAAAACAAACAAAATAAACTCTGGGTCAGTCATGGGACTGGTGTGAGTAAATTCCAACTATACTGTTTAACTTTGAAAATCCTTTTGAAACAAAGGATAATAGTAAGACCATCCCACACATAAACATGGACGGCTTTTACCTTACTATAACCCCAAAATATTTTGATATCAAAACGAGTGATATTATGATAATGTCTAAGCAAATAAATATCCAAGTAGAAGAACGCTTGCATCTCACGCTCCACATATATATAGTAAAATCATAAACCGCAAGGCACTTATTGGAGAATGGATCCCAACAGACAAGGTATGGGAGCACCTTCCGAACAGTGTACTCAAGAGGGGATACACCTGGGTTCAACAAGAACGTCTTGCAACCCGGCCACACATGACCGCTCACTCATTTAGCTTGAGTGTCGCAAATATATTGCCACCCACGGTTGTTGGCCATCCAACCGTAATCCGAAGATACAGAATCGAAAAGAAGTATAAATATGAATTTTCTCTAGATCGGTGACAATACACCCTGCTTGGGGATGACCCAACTAGCCATGCAGCCTAGCCCAACTTTTGTTACTTCCTGGCTATGAGGCTAGAGGCTACGTCTATCTTCAGAACATCTGATCACCATTCACTTTGAATGCCAAATCTTCAAATCCGTAATCACATATTGATTTCACAAATACACACTGGGTGTAGAATAAAGAGAAGTTACCTTCCCCCCACCAACTTGGTATATTCGTAAAAATCAACGGCGTGACCGTTGGAAATAATTTGTCAGACGCTCGTCCATACAAGTTGTCATGGGACTGGATAAACACAAAGCACCATTCTGGAACAGGACGACCCTTGCATTTTTCTCCATCTTCAATTGTCTTCTGCATAATATAATTTGCAGTGCTTATGCCTATACGGAGTGGTTTCCGGATAATATATCCAACCGGTCTCTCCGTATTGACAATGATGGTCAAAACACTTCGATAGTCGGTTATTTAACTATCGGAGTAAAAACAACATCCATTCTAATGTATAACTAACAACACATAAACATGGGTACTTTTTTATTTAACATTCATTTTTTATTATCCAAATTCCCATATCTTACAAGATATTTCTCAAATCCTGTTTTAGCCTTTTTACACTTCTCGGAAAACATTTCCAGTTATTATAAACTCTTATTCTTTCATGTTCCAGAAAACATATGTTATTAACTTTCAAAATATTTCCATTAATTTCACATTCTTTATTTCTATACTAGGATAATCTACCCTATTTACATTGGAAAATATTTCCAATTTCATTTTAACCTTTTAATTGGCCCAACGTTCACTTTTAAAACATTATTCACTTTGAAATGTGAATACATCCCTTATTATAGAAATCTGAACATCTTTATCATATACTCTTTATTAACGTAATAATTTCCCTTATCTTGTTTATCGAAATCTCTTTCATACTTTTATATTCCTATTCCACTTTATAAACTCTGTTTCTAAGTCAACTTCTTATCAAATCAATATCAAGTTTATAACTAAATGCTGATTCCTATCCCATTAACATTTATTTGTTTAAAACTTAATGTTAATTATCCCATCAGATTATAATTCCTAAAAATGATTTACTTTAATACATTCGACATCGTCGAATTAAAATCACAAATCCTAGTAGTTTAATTCTAATCATATTTCGAAGATCGAAATGATATCATTGCTTTGTGAAACAATATTCCAATATCGCTTTCTAACTCGTTCTGATATCTCTTTGGATAGACATCGTTACTTATTACTTTTAAAATAAGTGGATTTCAAACCAAACTGTTTACATTCCCTAGGAAGTGCTGCTATATATAAAAATCACGCTTAGGTTTGGTTAACAGCGTTAATTTATCGTTACGGTTCAAAACTTGTCATACGCTGTAATATTCTCCTTTATAATTAATCTCGACATAGCAGTCACGCTTAAGCCCAGTCAACAGCGTTATTTTATCGCTATAGTTATAAGACTTGCAATACGCTGCCATATTCCTTTTATACTAATCTTGATATCTCTTTCCGTCACAAACTGGTATCGTTCCTTGATAATAGTGAAGCCGTTCAAGTTGGGGTATTTTATTTACCTCTCAGACCTTGATCAACAACGTTCTTACCTTAGAACAGATATAGTTCTATACTCTAATCCCTTATTACTAATAATATACATCTAATCGTATTTCCTTGTTTTATTTTGGCATATGGTTTTATAACACCATATTTATACTTTGAAATCTTCGTTGTTTATGATTATTTATTTTAAACATTAACTCTTCGCTTTAACTTCATTCCACGGTTCTATTTATAACTTCTTTACAAGGACCCATCTAATCTAACGATCATTTCTCAACCAAACAGTTGATTTAAATCAATTTCATTCCATCAGTAAATTCGTTAATTGATTTTAATTACTACTTACCATTAAATTAATATATTTAATCTAATAATATTTCTAAATTGTTTGTCTTAAAATAATTATCCAAATACTTAATTGTAGGATAATTTATATTTATAAACTTATTTAAATGTCAACAATCGTTTTATTTACTTTATAAAAACGAATTCTAAAATACTGGTTTATAATAGAACTTCTATTATAAATTTAAATCTTCTCTTTAATTATAAAAATACAATTTTTATAATTAACTGCGTTGATTTGCCTGACGGCCAATCAACTCCTTAACAAAAAGATGGTTTTACGGTCGGTGCTGCCACTTTCTAAATTGATATCGTCAGTTTGATTTAATCAAATAACGTTGAATTTCCATCCAACATGGTTCAAACAGTGCATATACAAACAAATAGCACATACAAATATTTAGGAATCCAGCTGCATACCTCCAACCGGTTTCTGCATCCATAGATGTTAGTCCACACAATTAACAATAACTCTATACTAAGGAATATTCTAATCAATGGAATCGGTACCCAACCGATGATGTGTACATATAAAACGATATATAATATTCAACCAATTTAATTGTGATCTACATAATCGACCATCACACAGCATTCAAACAAATATTTAAAATATAATTATAATATTTTAAAATAGATTAGAGTTAGTGAAATTACTCACCTTGGCGCGTTGACCGTTAAAAACGATTTGCGTCAGTCGATCAAACCAAGCGTTCAATTCTACCATCCATATTCCCGCATTCTCTCCAGTATACGATCACCACGCTCCTCACTCTCGTATTGACTTCTTCTCCTCCTCAATATTCGACAAAGCTTCGCCACTTCCGTTCTCCCCTGTGCTAACACACCACCGGACGCCGACCGAGCAGCGCCATCTCCCTCGCCTCTCAAGGCCCTACTGATGCCAAT
Organism: Allium sativum; assembly: GCA_030737875.1. Lineage (NCBI taxonomy): Eukaryota > Viridiplantae > Streptophyta > Magnoliopsida > Asparagales > Amaryllidaceae > Allium > Allium sativum. Next base: position 80,997,006 of record CM060913.1, on the reverse strand, counting down.
GAGTAGCCATAAATCGATCCCATATGCTACTCATCTTTCCCATATACATCACTATTTACTACTTGCCTCCACGAAAAAGCTTCAGCGTATAATACTTTGTTTTTTTCCTTTATAAAAATCGCGGGTCCAAGTCCATTCACGTGAAAGAATTACACCCCTCTTCACACATGCGTATACCCACCTTTGGATATTCATGAATGCTAATAGACTTTTCTTTTTCAATCGTTTGCAATATATGACATTTTCGCTTTGTAGCCTTCTCCAAGTAAAACGTTTGACCGTTTCAAATTTCGATGCATAACAGGCGGATCTTGATTGGCATACAAATACTTTAGCCCTTTGTCCCTGCACAATGCAATTTCCTTTATTATTCCAATCCAGTGGTTCCATGTTTGAACTATTTCTCAGGAGAATTTGCATCAGGAAATGCAGCTCCCAGTATTTCATTTCCAAACCCATTCATGACCTTGCTTTCTTTTTGCTGGTTACACGTGAGCCCCTCATATCGCATTCATGCAAACCGCAAGTACTCAACTCTTCTCTCCATGTTTGATTTCCTTTCATTCTATACTTCTGAAAATGAAGAGCTAAAACCCGCTTATATTTATAGTTTTTAATCGCTTAATGATTAAGCAATAGGGTTATGGTCTTTGTGTAGGTAGGTTGGGGGGTATGCGCGTTCTTTGCAAAAATAGGGTTATGGTTATCACGTATTATTAGGTTATAGCCTAGGTTGAAAATACATCATGGGTCATTAATTTAATTTGTCCGCTTGTATTGCTTACAGTGATTTGACAGGAGTTGTACGAGGCTTCGGGAGGAAGGAACCCACATCAAGATATTTTATTTAACAGCAGCTAGCATTCTTGAATACATGTTTGAAATAATGCATGTGCCTTTATAAAACGTTAGGCCTGCTTTACAAGTTGGAGCATACAAAACTTGCAAAGAAACTCAAATGAATCATTTTACTTAGTATTAGTACTACCTGATGTTAAAGCGTTTTGATTTACTCACAAATGAAATAAATTATTTCTAAGAAGCCTAATAGTGATTTTACGTGTAGGTATAAATGATTGAGGAAAATACTGGTATCTTATATGTAAAATTACATTCTTGTCTGAGCCGCTACGGACAGAAATAAGAATACAATCATGTCCAGCGAGGTGTCACAATCTGTGACAACAGGGAATTTCGCTCGATCCTAATCAGTCGCTAAACCGATCTAGACCTTTCGAAAAGCCTGATTGTTTTGAGAACACGACAAAATAGAACGCAGACGGAAGAACATTTCATTGTTAATTACAACAATGCATCAGATTACAAGAATATACAGAGTATGAATAAATAAATATTACACAAAAAATATCAGAGATTACAGTACATTACATAGCAGCGGAAAATAATACAATACACAACTAGAAGAGATATACGGATACAAAGCTTTCCGGATATCATTCCAGCTGTAAACCAGGATCCTGTGAATATAAATCAGCAAAACCAAAACTACTAGCTGCCCGTGTCAAAATAAGGGCACCCAGAGTTTAGGTTAAAACAATAAACTCCAGGTCAGTCATGTGACTGGTGTGAGAACTAAAACAGTTATTGATCTTTATTTTAAAAGTTAGGTAAATCAAGGGACCACGCCGTATAACACGGAACGGGTTTCCTCCCAAGAATACCAGTGCATAAAACAAACAGCGCAATGCTAAATAAAGAAAAATGAAGCTGTTATAAGACCCAGGTCCCATCACACAATGCAACGCAAGCCGGAGGACAGGGTTTTTACCTTATAACAGCCAAGAATGCTTGATACGTTTAAAAACAAATCATTTGATACTATTATAAGTGCATAGTGTATAAAACAACTTCAAATCATAAGTATCAATCATAGATGGCATAAGCGCCCCATCCCACTATGTCGCCATACTAGGTTCTACAAATAAAACCGCAAATGTCACGTATTTGGAAATTGGATTTCCATCTATGAACTGAGGCAAAAGATAGTCCTCAACCGATTCGAGACTCTCTAGCCCGAGCCTCAGGCACAGCCGCAACCGTACCTTGGATCGTCAGGGTCGGTCCACCGATGTGGATTATAATGCCTGAACACTACGTTTCTCCACCCCATGGGGCGTAAATGAGCCAACGAATGACTCTATCAGACCCGGATCGTCCGATCAAACCGAGGCGCCTCGCAACAGCAACAACCACACAGGTGAAAATAATATAAATGTCAGGGCTGGTAGGTCACTGAAACCACCCTAGCTAGAAAGAAAACGCATGTCCCCCCTGAGGTCCGTCTCCCGTTTTTGGTTCACCACCGGGTGTGAGGCTCGCGAATCAACGTTACACAAAGCTATGCCACACAGGCCGTGCTTTGATCATCAACCACAAGACTTTGCTTTTCAACAGAAGCCTTGATCAATTGCCACTTAGGCATGCCACACAGGCAATTCACTCCATGCGTTTGATATCCATCAGTATATAACCCCTGAGCTCGTACGTCTCAGAGAAGGGCGTTAAGCAAGAGAATAAATTCTCCGCCGCCAAACAGATATATATTTAATAGAAATCAATCACACAGACTAAAATCCAATGTCAGACACACAGTCCATTTACAAGTCCGTTCTGGGTCTGAACGAAACCGGAGGCACTTTCCTCGCATATCCATCGATCTCCAAGCACATCTGGACGACCACCGACTGATTCCCTCATCTCGGGTGTACAGCCCAATCAAGATCATCAGTAATCACCCAAACGACGTGAAGACTTCCGGTCTTCGACCACCGTCTTCATCTTCGACTTATCATCGTATCAGTTATTCAGAATGGGATAAACCTGGTCTTCCCGAATAACTCGCGTATACTTTAAATAAGTGTTACACAAACACAACATACGCCTCATTCCAATTCAGAATATTCTTTTATTCCAATATTCTTATACTTTGGGAAAGGTTCCCATTAATTTTATCAAAGATAAACTCTTTTAAATTTATTCTTTAATCTTCTTTTGAATATCAATTCAAACTAGTCGGGATTAGCGAACCACACCGAAGTAATCATTTATTTTATTTCCCAATCCCAACCTATTCATCCCATGAAGTAAAACTGGTCCTACTTCATATCTAACACCACGGTGTTATCGGTAAATTCAATTACCATTTCACGTTCAAATCTAATTAAAGATTTAACTATCGCCTGGAGCAAAACTGGTGATACTCCATTCTCGATCATTTCAATCTAATTAAAGATTCATTAAAACTCCACTTAGTTTTAATCTTCACAGAAATCAATATCCTGTCTTTAACTGGGTTAAAGAACCAATGTCATTTAAAACACGGCCCACAATAAACCCAAAATCACATTCATTAATTATCGGGTTAAAGAACAAGTGTTATTTAAAACACTGTTCACGATAAACCCAAAAATCAATATCAATTCAATTAAATATTATTTAATTGGTATACTTCATTAAATCTAAATAAAAAGATTTAATCTTTTCTCAACTGGGCTTAAGAACAGTGTAAATGAAGACACCATTCACGACAAACCCAAATCTCATTTGATATTAAATACAAGGCTCTGAATAGAAAATATATCGGCTTATATTCAACATCAAATTCTACGACCAACAAATATCGTATTGGAAATAACGATATATATATATATATATATATATCTTTCAAATTTCCATAACAACATCTGTATAATCACGAAATCCAACATCGAAATATTCCAAAGACAATTTCGATTCAAATCCATTCCACTTCAATTATTGGAAATTCTGGTTATATTTCAAAACCATTTCAAACTCACTTTATTTATTTTAAAAATAAATAAATTACTATTCTAGTTCAAAACTAGTTCATTTCGATAAAAATCTATTTTTGTCTTTTCAAATATGGAGTTTTTCATCCCAATTCTTCACAAATCATTTCTTATGATTTTACACAAATTATTACTATTTTTAATAATTTTATCAAGGCCCGTATAGTCGATTTCCATCAACGGCCATCGAACTGCACTTACAGCGACCTTTTTCAAATTTGATTTGGACATAATTCCAAATCCAACCGTTAGATTTCAAATTTCTCACATTCGTTAGAAAGCAATTTTTGATACGAACCCAACGGTTCTGGTTTTAGAGAATCCGACGGTCGGATCTCCCGTAATGTCCGTTCGAAGTCAATGGTCGAAATTCGCGAACTGCCGTGGCGCGGCGAGTTCTATTCAGGCCATTATATTATATATATATAATATATACTTCGTCGATTTCAATTCAAAACGTGCTTTATAAATCATTTTAAATTCATTTTCAAAACGGTTTCAACTTCATATTCAATTTCAAATCAAAATTGAATATTCCAATATAAATTCGTTTTAAATTCATTTCAAATTGGTTTCAATTCAATTTCACTTTAATTCGAATGCAATTCCTTTCGATTCCAATTCGAATTCATTTCTATTCAATTTCAATTCGAATTCACTTCTATTCTATTTAATTCGAATTCACTTCTATTCAATTTCAATTCGAATTCACTTCTATTCAATTTCCATTTGAATTCATTTCTATTCAATTTAATTTGAATTTCAATTCTTTTCAAAATTTCAGATTTTGAAATCACTTTCGATATTCGCTATAAAATGAATAAAATCGATATAAATATCGTTCACGTCGAAATGGCGTAAATCTAATCGACACGGCTTCATATATTCATATTTTCAAATATTCTATTTCGAATCTTTCTATTTCAAATATTTCTATTTCAAATATTCTATTTCAAATATTTCTATTTCAACTATTCTATTTCAAATATTTCTTTTTCAAATATTTCTATTTCAAATATTCTATTTCAAATATTTCTATTTCAAATATTCTATTTCAAATATTCTATTTCAAATATTTCTATTTCAAATATTCTATTTCAAATATTTCTTTTTCAAATATTTCTACTTTCAAACTGGAATGAGGCCCAATCAATTACCATATAATGTTAATTATATGGATTTTCTACAACACATGTATACAATAACAACGATGAATAATCAACCATCATCCAAAGTGCATTCTACACTGTATAAGCATCAAATATAAATATTCAACGCTTATAACAGTCTGTCAATCAATCGATCGACATACAACTAAACAATCGGGATTAGTGTACGTCAAATATCATCCCAATACCCGTGTGGGGTTTCAAACAATCAAACACAGATTTTATTTGTGCAGTTGGGCGATGTGTAAAATTTATCGTCCCAATCAATATCAGTCAATGTGTATATATAAACAAATCGTCCGATCTGTTTATTTTTATTTCATTTCATATACACGTTAAAAATTCTATTTTTAACTATAAAATATTTTCCACTATAAAATATTTTATTTCAACTATATAAATGTTTTATTTCATTTCACATCACATCACACAATCAACTACACAACAAAATCAAACAAACAAGCATACAAGCCGTCCATGGTTTGTGGACGATGGGTGTCGGGTGTTACTAAACACCGTCTGCATACTAGTATATATTTTAACTAGAAATAAATTAAAGAGTGAGAAGTTCTCATAGATTTGCTAAACCAGATGCCTCGGCTCTTCTAATGTAGAAATCTTCGCTGTTTTCACCTTTTGTCACTTTCTTTGCCCGTATTCTCTACATATGTAAAAATCGAATTTTTACTATGTTATTCAATATATAAAAATCGAATTTTTACTATGCGATTCAATATATAAAAATCGAATTTTTACTTTGCGATTCAATATATAAAAATCAAATTTTTACTTCGCTATTCAATATATAAAAATCACATTTTTACATCAACGCTAAATGGATAAAAATCGCCTTCCTAATACGGTGTTTACATTTCAAAGATCCTATTTTTACCACACTTCATATATATATAAAAATAAAATCAAATATATTTATATAATTAAAAATCAAATTTTTTCTATAATAAAAATCAAATCTTCCTTCGTATAAAATCTAATCCTTTTATATTTTTAAAACAACATATATTTATATTTTAAAGACAAAGCAACTAACATTTTAAAAACATAAGCTATTTTTACTTTTTTTATAAACAATGCTCTATTTATAATTAAAATCAAAAAATAAATTAATGCTATTACATATGTTTTCATTAACTAAAATCCTAAATTTATATTGGATTTAAAATCAAAAAAGAAACTTACAGTATTTTGGATCTAGGTTTCGGATGGAGGCAAAGGCGTCGGCTCCCCAGCGAGGAGGTGCTGATGAAAGTCGAACAGGGGAGGGGGGAGTTGCTTGTTGGCGGTCGTCGATGGTGGCTTCAGGATGGCGCGGTGCTCCCTAGGAGGTGTTGTGGTGGCGATTTCTGCGATGGGGAGGGTCTCGAGTGGAGGGGTGAAGCGCGAGAGGGGTGCTGCCGGAGATGGCACCGGCGAGGGGGAGGGGATCGATCACCCACGGTGGCGCTAGGGCACGCTGAACGAGATCGAGGGTTCGTTGTTTTTTTTTCTCTTGTTTAGTCTGATTTGAGCGGAAGAGTGAGAGAGTGGAGAGAGAACGTGAGGGGTGAGGTTATTATATCATATATATTTAGTTATTTAAATTATCCAAAAAGGTTGACTTTTTATTTGACCTCGAAACGAGACCCAACGAGTGTTGCCCCTAACGTATTACCCCCATTCTGAACACTATGGGATATGTATCACAAGCCAATTCGATCGTTTCGAACAGTTTCCGTTAAAATCAACATATAACTCTATATATTGAATTTGAACGCGCATTTCAATTTACCGGGGTCACATACGAACTCTAAAAATTACAGAAAATTATTTTCTAGCTTCGTATTGACGATACGGTCCTAACAAAACTGGTTTCGTCGAATTCTGAGACCGTTAGAAAAATGGCCATTTTCCAGTCGATTAAAATCAACTGAAAATGGTCAAACGTGTTTTCCTTTGCCACACTCACATATTGATTGGAAAAATCATGAAATTTGAAACCTAGCAACAACTAGACATCCCGGATCCAACAAAAGTGGTTTCGTCGAAATCCGAGGTCGTTTGCAAAATTTTCATTTTTAAGGGCCTGAATTCCATAGCGACTATTCAGAATTTTCAACTGGACATATCTTTTGATACCCGCTATGAAATTTCAATTTTTCAGATTCATTGGAAAGATAGTCACAATTAGATTCAAATATTTTTGGTCTCACTAAAATCCGGTTTATTTTGCACCAGGTACATTCATTTGAAGTTTGAAATCGAATTATCGAACTACCGCGCCATTTTCAATTCCTTTTATAATATATATATATATATATATATATATATATATTTTATTCTAACGACGACGTATATAAATACATACATTCGAATTCCATTCAAAATAAATTTCTCGTCGATATTATTTAAAATAATCTATTTTAAATATTCAAAATTCGCTAAAATTGCCAAAATAAAAATTTTAAACTGGCCCAGATTTCCGAGTTATTACAATCTCCCCCACTAAAAACTTTTCACCCCCGAAAAGGAACAAAGCCGAAAGTTGTTTCACAAATCAACTCAACTTCCAATGTTTTCACTACGGCTTAAGTTCTTCAACTTTTCAGTTTCTAAGAACTTTTCAAAAATTTCAAAAATTTGGCTAACACCCTAAATTTTTGAAAAATTTCGCCATAACCTCCCCTGCACCGGGAGCACGGGAAAATCCCGAAATTGCCATACAGGCCTTTTGAGCTCAAAAGGAAAAAGAAAAGGCGAAGCGGCTAGCCAATCGGCTCATAAAATCATCATCACCCAAACAAAACAGTAAATTATGATTAACATGTACCTATTTGTCGGGCCAACAATTTTATTCTTCTTCTCTAGCCTCTTTGCTATGACCTGTTCAATGTAAGTACATGTATATGCAAGCAAATGCGACCAACTTTCAATACAATTCACTATTTGATACAATTTGGCTCAAGGTTCAACATTTTAATTAATCAAACTATAATCAAACAACACAATCAACAATCAATTAGTTGATTATCATTTCAAATTTATAACTTTGATACATAGTCAAAAATCAGATTTTTGATGCAAAATCACAACAATAAGCCCTATCTAATTTTGGTTCTCACACCAGTCAATAGGAAATATATAGAAAGCCCACTTTCGTCACTCGAACATAAATTCTAATGATGGAGCTCCATCATCAAAATCATCTCCAGGCGATTAGAGTGTAATTCTATATCTATCCAGTATATTAAAATTTCAAATACACGTGGATCAGACGTATACGCAAAATCTTTATATACTGGACTGTCCTACTCAATATAAATAGATAATGAAATACGAATAATTGATTTAATTTTTCAAAACAAAAATTGTTTTCGCTTTCAAAAATATACTCTTCACACTCGTTCTAGGATACTACTGATCCCATCTCTAATGAGTCATTCCCATTGGATATTACTAATCCAATATCTGATGAATTCTTTCGTATGGTTCTAATGTGTCCTGTTCTCTGAGATTGGTAAACCAAAGCTCTAATACCAACTGTGACAACAAGGAATTTCGCTCGATCCTAATCAGTCGCTAAACCGATCTAGACCTTTCGAAAAGCCTGATTGTTTTGAGAACACGACAAAATAGAACGCAGACGGAAGAACATTTCATTGTTAATTACAACAATGCATCAGATTACAAGAATATATAGAGTATGAATAAATAAATATTACACAGAAAATATCAGAGATTACAATACATTACATAGCAGTGGAAAATAATACAATACACAACTAGAAGAGATATACGGATACAAAGCTTTGGATATCATTCCAGCTGTAAACCAGGATCCTGTGAATATAAATCTGCAAAACCAAAACTACTAGCTGCCCGTGTCAAAATAAGGGCACCCAGAGTTTAGGTTAAAACAATAAACTCCAGGTCAGTCATGTGACTGGTGTGAGAACTAAAACAGTTATTGATCTTTATTTTAAAAGTTAGGTAAATCAAGGGACCACGCCGTATAACACGGAACGGGTTTCCTCCCAAGAATACCAGTGCATAAAACAAACAACGCAATGCTAAATAAAGAAAAATGAAGCTGTTATAAGACCCAGGTCCCATCACACAATGCAACGCAAGCCGGAGGATAGGGTTTTTACCTTATAACAGCTAAGAATGCTTGATACGTTTAAAAACAAATCATTTGATACTATTATAAGTGCATAGTGTATAAAACAACTTCAAATCATAAGTATCAATCATAGACGGCATAAGCGCCCCATCCCACTATGTCGCCATACTAGGTTCTACAAATAAAACTGCAAATGTCACGTATTTGGAAATGTGACGGCCTGGAATTTCGCTCGATCTGAATCAGTCGTTAAACCGATCTAGACCGTTCGAAACCCCTGATCGTTTGAGAATAGGACAAATCAGGACACAAACAGAAGAACATTTCATTGCTATTACAACAATTCCATCAGATACAAGAATATACAGAGTATAAATGAATACATTCGATTAGGCATAATGGTTCAAAATTAGCAAACAAATAGGCAAACAACACAAACATCAATCAATTAGTGAATTTAACGTTTCAAATTCATAATTTTGATACATATACAGAAAATCATGTTTTTGATGCCAATTCACAACAATGTGTTCTAGCTATATAAGTTTTGGTTCTCACACCAGTCTAATGGAAATATATAGATATCACACCTTCGAAACACGAACATAAATACTGATGATGTCATGAGACCATCTCCGGGCGATTAGAATGTGATTCCATATCTATCCAATATATTAAAACTTCGAATATACGTTCATGACGCGTATATGCAAAATCTTTATATATTGGATTGTCCAAATTCAAAGTAAATAAATATTCAAATACGTATAAAACGATTTAAATTTTAAAACAAAATTGTTTTCATTTGGAAAATATACTCTTCACACTCGTTCTAGGATACTACTGACCTATCTCTAACGAGTCATTCTAATTGGATATTACTAATCCAATATCTGATGAATTCTTTCGTATGGTTCTAATGTGTCTTGTTCTCGAGCTCTGTAAACCAAAGCTCTGATACCAAATGTGACGACCTGGAATTTCGCTCGATCCGAATCAGTCGTTAAACCGATCTAGACCGTTCGAAACCCCTGATCGTTTGAGAACAGGACAAATCAGGACACAAACAGAAGAACATTTCATTGTTGTAATAGCAATGAAATGTTCTTCTGTTTGTGTCCTGATTTGTCCTGTTCTCAAACGATCAGGGGTTTCGAACGGTCTAGATCGGTTTAACGACAGATTCGGATCGAGCGAAATTCCAGGCCGTCACAGGAAATTAGATTTCCATTTATGAACCGAGGCAAAAGATAGTCCTCAACTGATTCGAGACTCTCTAGCCCGAGCCTCAGGCACAGCCGCAACCGTACCTTGGATCGTCAGGGCCGGTTCATCGATGTGGATTATAATGCCTGAACACTACGTTTCTCCGCCCTATGGGGCGTAAATGAGCCAACGAATGACTCCATCGGACCCGGATCGTCCGATCAAACCGAGGCACCTCGCAACAGCAACAACCACACAGGTGAAAATAATATAAATGTCAGGGCTGGTTGGTCACTGACACCACCCTAGCTAGAAAGAAAACGCATGTCCCCCCTGAGGTCCGTCTCCCATTTTTGGTTCACCACCGGGGTGTGAGGCTCGCGAATCAACGTTACACAAAGTTATGCCACACAGGCCATGCTTTGATCATCAACCACAAGACTTTGCTTTTCAACCGAAGCCTTGATCAATTGCTACTTAGGCATGCCACACAGGCAATTCACTCCATGCGTTTGATATCCATCAGTATATAACCCCTGAGCTCGTACGTCTCAGAGAAGGGCGTTAAGCAAGAGAATAAATTCTCCACCGCCAAACAGATATATATTTAATAGAAATCAATCACACAGACTAAATTCCAATGTCAGACACACAGTCCATTTACAAGTCCGTTCTGGGTCTGAACGAAACCGGAGGCACTTTCCTCGCATATCCATCGATCTCCAAGCACATCTGGACGACCACCGACTGATTCCCTCATCTCGGGTGTACAGCCCAATCAAGATCATCAGTAATCACCCAAACGACGTGAAGACTTCCGGTCTTCGACCACCGTCTTCATCTTCGACTTATCGTCGTATCAGTTATTCAGAATGGGATAAACCCGGTCTTCCCGAATAACTCGCGTATACTTTAAATAAGTGTTACACAAACACAACATACGCCTCATTCCAATTCAGAATATTCTTTTATTCCAATATTCTTATACTTTGGGAAAGGTTCCCATTAATTTTATCAAAGATAAACTCTTTTAAATTTATTCTTTAATCTTCTTTTGAATATCAATTCAAACTAGTCGGGATTAGCGAACCACACCGAAGTAATCATTTATTTTATTTCCCAATCCCAACCTATTCATCCCATGAAGTAAAACTGGTCCTACTTCATATCTAACACCATGGTGTTATCGGTAAATTCAATTACCATTTCACGTTCAAATCTAATTAAAGATTTAACTATCGCCTGGAGCAAAACTGGTGATACTCCATTCTCGATCATTTCAATCTAATTAAAGATTCATTAAAAGTCCACTTAGTTTTAATCTTCATAGAAATCAATATCCTGTCTTTAACTGGGTTAAAGAACCAATTTCATTTAAAACACGGCCCACAATAAACCCAAAATCACATTCATTAATTATCGGGTTAAAGAACAAGTGTTATTTAAAACACTGTTCATGATAAACCCAAAAATCAATATCAATTCAATTAAATATTATTTAATTGGTATACTTCATTAAATCTAAATAAAAAGATTTAATCTTTTCTCAACTGGGCTTAAGAACAGTGTAAATGAAGACACCATTCACGACAAACCCAAATCTCATTTGATATTAAATACAAGGCTCTGAATAGAAAATATATCGGCTTATATTCAACATCAAATTCTACGACCAACAAATATCGTATTGGAAATAACGATATATATATATATATATATATATATATATATATATATATATATCTTTCAAATTTCCATAACAACATCTGTATAATCACGAAATCCAACATCGAAATATTCCAAAGACAATTTCGATTCAAATCCATTCCACTTCAATTATTGGAAATTCTGGTTATATTTCAAAACCATTTCAAACTCACTTTATTTATTTTAAAAATAAATAAATTACTATTCTAGTTCAAAACTAGTTCATTTCGATAAAAATCTATTTTTGTCTTTTCAAATATGGAGTTTTTCATCCCAATTCTTCACAAATCATTTCTTATGATTTTACACAAATTATTACTATTTTTAATAATTTTATCAAGGCCCGTATAGTCGATTTCCATCAACGGCCGTCGAACTGCACTTACAACGACCTTTTTCAAATTTGATTTGGACATAATTCCAAATCCAACCGTTAGATTTCAAATTTCTCACATTCGTTAGAAAGCAATTTTCGATACGAACCCAACGGTTCTGGTTTTAGGAGAATCTGACGGTCGGATCTCCCGTAATGTCCGTTCGAAGTCAATGGTCGAAATTCGCGAACTGCCGCGGCGCGGCGCGTTCTATTCAGGCCATTATATTATATATATAATATATACCTCGTCGATTTCAATTCAAAACGTGCTTTATAAATCGTTTTAAATTCATTTTCAAAACGGTTTCAACTTCATATTCAATTTCAAATCAAAATTGAATATTCCAATATAAATTCGTTTTAAATTCATTTCAAATTGATTTCAAATTAATTTCAATTCAATTTCACTTTAATTCGAATGCAATTCCTTTCGATTTCAATTCGAATTCATTTCTATTCAATTTCAATTCGAATTCATTTTTATTCAATTTAATTCGAATTCACTTCTATTCAATTTCAATTCGAATTCACTTCTATTCAATTTCCATTTGAATTCATTTCTATTCAATTTAATTCGAATTTCAATTCTTTTCAAAATTTCAGATTTTGAAATCACTTTCGATATTCGTTATAAAATGAATAAAATCGATATAAATATCGTTCACGTCGAAATGGCGTAAATCTAATCAACACGGCTTCATATATTCATATTTTCAAATATTCTATTTCAAATATTTCTATTTCAAATATTCTATTTCAAATATTTCTATTTCAAATATTCTATTTCAAATATTTCTTTTTCAAATATTTCTATTTCAAATATTTTATTTCAAATATTTCTATTCCAAATATTCTATTTCAAATATTCTATTTCAAATATTTCTATTTCAAATATTCTATTTCAAATATTTCTTTTTCAAATATTTCTACTTTCGAACTGGAATGAGGCCCAATCAATTACCATATAATGTTAATTATATGGATTTTCTACAACACATGTATACAATAACAACGATGAATAATCAACCATCATCCAAAGTGCATTATACACTGTATAAGCATCAAATATAAATATTCAACGCTTATAACAGTCTGTCAATCAATCGATCGACATACAACTAAACAATCGGGATTAGTGTACGTCAAATATCATCCCAATACCCATGTGGGGTTTCAAACAATCATACACAGATTTTGTTTGTGCAGTTGGGCGATGTGTAAAATTTATCGTCCCAATCAATATCAGTCAATGTGTATATATAAACAAATCGTCCGATCTATTTATTTTCATTTCATTTCATATACACGTTAAAAATTCTATTTTTAACTATAAAATATTTTCCACTATAAAATATTTTATTTCAACTATATAAATGTTTTATTTCATTTCACATCACATCACACAATCAACTACACAACAAAATCAAACAAACAAGCATACAAGCCGTCCATGGTTTGTGGACGACGGGTGTCAGCTGTTACTAAACACCGTCTGCATCCTAGTATATATTTTAACTTGAAATAAATTAAAGAGTGAGAAGTTCTCACAGATTTGCTAAACCAGACGCCTCGGCTCTTCTAATGTAGAAATCTTCGCCGTTTTCACCTTTTGTCACTTTCTTTGCCCGTATTCTCTACATATGTAAAAATCGAATTTTTACTATGCTATTCAATATATAAAAATCGAATTTTTACTATGCGATTCAATATATAAAAATCGAATTTTTACTTTGCGATTCAATATATAAAAATTGAATTTTTACTTCGCTATTCAATATATAAAAATCACATTTTTACATCAACGCTAAATGGATAAAAATCGCCTTCCTAATACGGTGTTTACATTTCAAAGATCCTATTTTTACCACACTTCATATATATATAAAAATAAAATCAAATATATTTATATAATTAAAAATCGAATTTTTCTATAATAAAAATCAAATCTTCCTTCGTATAAAATCTAATCCTTTTATATTTTTAAAACAACATATATTTATATTTTAAAGACAAAGCTACTTACATTTTAAAAACATAAGCTATTTTTACTTTTTTTATAAACAATGCTCTATTTATAATTAAAATCAGAAAATAAATTAATGCTATTACATATGTTTTCATTAACTAAAATCCTAAATTTCTATTGGATTTAAAATCAGAAAAGAAACTTACAGTATTTTGGATCTAGGTTTCGGATGGAGGCAAAGGCGTTGGCTCCCCAGCGAGGAGGTGCTGATGAAAGTCGAACAGGGGAGGGGGGAGTTGCTCATTGGCGGTCGTCGATGGTGGCTTCTGGGTGGCGCAGTGCTCCCTAGGAGGTGCGGTGGTGGCGATTTCTGCGATGGGGAGGGTCTCGAGTGGAGGGGTGAGGCGCGAGAGGGGCGCTGCCGGAGATGGCACTAGCGAGGGGGAGGGGATCGATCACCCACGGCGGCGCTAGGGCGCGCTGAACGAGATCGAGGGTTTGTTGTTGTTTTTTTTCCTCTCGTTTAGTCTGATTTGAGCGGAAGAGTGAGAGAGTGGAGAGAGAACGTGAGGGGTGAGGTTATTATATCATATATATTTAATTATTTAAGTTATCCAAAAAGGTTGACTTTTTATTTGACCTCGAAACGAGACCCAACGACTATCGCCCCTAACGTATTACCCCCATTCTGAACACTATGGGATATGTATCGCAAGCCAATTCGATCGTTTCGATCAGTTTCCGTTAAAATCAACATATAACTCTGTATATTGAATTTGAACGCGCATTTCAATCTACCGGGGTCACATACGAACTCTAAAAATTAAAGAAAAACATTTTCTAGCTTCGTATTGACGATACGGTCCTAACAAAACTAGTTTCGTCGAATTCTGAGACCGTTAGAAAAATGGCCATTTTCCAGTCGATTAATATCAACTGAAAATGGTCAAACGCGTTTTCCTTTGCTACACTCACATATTGATTCGAAAAATTATGAAATTTGAAACCTAGCAACAACTAGACATCCCGGATCCAACAAAAGTGGTTTCGTCGAAATCCGAGGTCGTTTGCAAAATTTTCATTTTTAAGGGCCTGAATTCCATAGCGACTATTCAGAATTTTCAACTGGACATATCTTTTGATTCCCGCTATGAAATTTCAATTTTTCGGATTCGTTGGAAAGATAGTCACAATTAGATTCAAATATTTTTGTTTTCACTAAAATCCGGTTTTTTTTGCACCAGGTACATTCATTTGAAGTTTGAAATCGAATTATCGAACTACCGCGCCATTTTCAATTCCTTTTATAATTTATATATAAATATTATATTCTAACGATGACGTATATAAATACATACATTCGAATTCCATTCAAAATAAATTTCTCGTCGATATTATTTAAAATAATCTATTTTAAATATTCAAAATTCGCTAAAATTGCCAAAATAAAAATTTTAAACTGGCCCAGATTTCCGGGTTATTACACAATCCCAGAAATATAATAATATCGGTAGTTTGACTTATATTGTGAAACCCCGAAATATCAATACAGGGTGCGAAATACTTCAAATAAAAAGTTGCATATTTAATTAATTAAAAATTATAGTAAAATTATAAAAATTAAATTATAACTATGTCTCAAAAGGACCTTGTCTAAATTCGAATCCGATATCTAGTTATTTCGAATAAACTGTTATGGTCGATAAACGATTTTAGAGCGACTTTCTGAATATTTGATTTGGATATAATTCACAATCTATAGCGCGAAATCATGATTTTTCACTTCTGTTAGAAAGATACAGTTCAACAGATTCCAACACTTCTTGTTTCGAAGAAATCCGACTATTAACGAGTCATGTACACTTAGTTGAAGTTCGGAATGTTAAATTACTAACTGCAGCGTCGTTGTGAGCTCGTTTATAATTAATATATATTTTTATACGTTCAACTTCGTTCTAATTAATATATAAATACACTTATATTATGAATTCAATATTTAAACTGTTTTAAATATTCAAATACGAACCGATAAAATGCGGGTCGTTACATTCCTTCTCCCTTAAAATAATTTCGTCCTCGAAATTGCTAAGATAGGGAAAATGCTACAATCTCTGTTATAAACAGGTTAAAAATCTTTTTGGTTTACTTCATAATTTCTGTTTCAACTGAACTGATTAATTCCAAATAAATATTAATTCCTTCTTATTTTGAATATTTTCAAAATTCTGGAAATTTCCTAACAGCTCAAATTTCCGGAGAATTTTTCCAGCATCTCCTTTGCACGGCTCAATTGGTACTACTACAACTCGTCTCTCTGGGCCTTTTTCAAATCCAAAAGAAAACCAAATAGCCAAACGGCTTACTCAACAGGCTTGTAATCTCATATCCAATATAATATAAGCGTGTACCTTTTTGTTTGGGTATTCAACTCTTTCCCTGCCATCTGTTATCAAAACAGCATGTATCCAAACATTTCCAACAGATCTCCAATCAATTTATTCTCCAATCTAATCATTCGTTTTTACAAAGCCAAATTTCTATTTCAACCCCAATTCCAATTCCAATTTCAAATTCTTACTCAACAATTCAGTTTCATAACCAAGTCCAGTTCCAATACAAGATCTTAATCAATTACTTCACCAGGCTAAATTTTATTCCAATACGAGTTCCACTTAGCTGGCATCAATTTGATTCCATTTCTATTTAAATTAGTTAAGTTAAATTCTAATTTATTTATTCATCTTTATCATTCCAATCTTTTTGACTTCATAAGTTGAATTTAAATTTCAGAATTCAAATTCCTGGGATTTTATTTCAAATCAGTTTGAAATCATATATTATTCAAAACATTTGAATTTCTGACAACTGGTTTCCTCACAGTAATTCAAAACAAAATCTTCGGTAGTAATCCGTCACTTAGAAACTCGAAAATTGCACCGATGATGCCATGGTTCATTATCAGAGTTATTTTCCAGTGATCGGAGTGAGTTCAATACTATATCATTTTCAAAACTCATATTCAAATACTTTTATTTGAAATTTTCTTCAAAATATCCTTCATAGCACTTGGAAACAATTTCAAAATCTCCCAGGATTTTAAAATTCCCATATGTTTAATCCAAACATTAATTCCGATTCTTTTCCAAGTTTCTAGAGTTTTATTTCAGTTCTGGTTTTAAATTCAGATTCAGTTCACTTGATTTATATATTATACTTATGTGAATTCTTATTGGTTATTTAAAACCAATTCAATTATAACCCTATCGACACATTTAATATATCTATATATTGTAATAACTCCAATATAAATACTTTTTCCATATCAAAATATATTTTGGGTAAAATTATTTTATTTACCCTCTTTTCAAAACATACTGTGTCGAATTACTCTGTTCAAGAGTTTAGAAACACTTATCAACACAGTTTGCATTACTGTTTCGACCAGAATTCATAAACTACTCGACTGACCAGTCAACACAATAAAACAGTTTTTATTTCAATTCACAAATACGCTTTCATATATATACACTCATACTCAATCTAGGGTATTACTAACCCCATCTCTATTGAGTTACGCCACATAACCAAGGTAATAACTTAATCTTATGCTCTGATACCAACTGTAACGTCCCGAAAATCCGTACCAATTTGAGCTGACTAATATTCCACACATTCAACTCAAAGTTCACGAAAATTCAGATCATTAATGGAAAGAATTAAGAGGATGAGAAAGATAAGATAGAACTAATAGAATAGAAGAAGAAGAAGATCACAACTTAACAGAGTCAGAGTAAATACGAAACTCACAGCGGAATAAATAAATTGTATCATGACATAACTTTGAAATACAAAATCTGCATTTGTACTTACATATCATATATCAGAGTACAACTCATTTATATCACAGCGGAAAAATCTCTAACTAATAAATGGTGAAGCCTTCTGCTTCCAGCTCCTCCAAGTGAATCTGTAAAAGCCTGAAACACTTGACTGCCCATACAAATTTGGGCATCCAAGAGTTTAGGGAAAACAAACAAAATAAACTCTGGGTCAGTCATGGGACTGGTGTGAGTAAATTCCGACTATACTGTTTAACTTTGAAATCCTTTTGAAACAAAGGATAATAGTATGATTAGCCCACAAATAAACATGGACGGCTTTTACCTCACTATAACCCCAAAATACTTTGATATCAAAACGAGTGATATTATGATAATGTCTAAGCAAACAAATATCCAAGTAGCAGAACGCTTGCATCTCACGCTCCACATATATATAGTAAAAATCATAAACCTCAAGGCACTTATCGGAGAATGGATCCTAAACAGACAAGGTATGGGAGCATCTTCCGAACAGTGTATTCTAGAGGGGATACACCTGGGTTCAACAAGAACGTCTTGCAACCCGGCCACACATGACCGCTCACTCATTTAGCTTGAGTGTCACGAATATATTTCCACCCACGGTTGTTGGCCATCCAACCGTAATCCGAAGATACAAAATCGAAAAGAAGTATAAATATGAATTTTCTCTAGATCAGTGACAATACACCCTGCTTGGGGATGACCCAACTAGCCATGCTGCCTAGCCCAACTTTTGTTACTTCCTGGCTGTGAGGCTAGAGGCTACGTCTATCTTCAGAACATCTGATCACCATTCACTTTGAATGCCACATCGTCAAATCCGCAATCACATATTGATTTCACAAATGCACACTGAGTGTAGAATAAAGAGAAGTTGCCTTCCCCCCACCAACTTGGTATATTCGTAAAAATCAACGGCGTGACCGTTGGAAATACTCTGTCAGACACTCGTCCATACAAGTTGTCCTGGGGCTGGACAAACACAAAGCACCATTCTGGAACAGGACGACCCTTGCATTTTTCTCCGTCTTCAATTGTCTTCTGCATAATATAATTTGTAATGCTTATGCCTATACGGATTGGTTTCCGGATAATATATCCAACCGGTCTCTCCGTATTGACAATGATAGTCAAAACACTTTGATAGTCGGTTATTTAACTATCGGAGTAAAAACAACATCCATTCTAGTGTATAACTAACAACACATAAACACGAGTACTTTTTATTTAACATTCATTTTTTATTATCCAAATTCCCATATCTTACCAGATATTTCTCAAATCCCGTTTTAGCCTTTTTACACTTCTCGGAAAACATTTCCAGTTATTGTAAACTCTTATTCTTTCATTTTCCAGAAAACATACGTTATTAACATTCGAACTATTTCCATTAATTTCACATTCTTTATTTCTATACTTGGATAATCTACCCTATTTACATTGGAAAATATTTCCAATTTCATTTTAACCTTTTAATCGGCCCAACGTTCACTTTTAAAACATTATTCACTTTGAAATGTGAATACCATCCCTTATTATAGAAATATGAACATCTTTATCATGTACTCTTTATTAACGTAATAATTTCCCTTATCTTGTTTATCGAAATCTCTTTTATACTTTTATATTCCTATTCCACTTTATAAACTCTGTTTCTGAGTCAACTTCTTATCAAATCAATATCAAGTTTATAACTAAATGCTGATTTCTATCCCATTAACATTTATTTGTTTAAAACTAAATGTTAATTATACTATCAGATTATAATTCCTAAAAATGATTTACTTTAATACATTCGACATCGTCGAATTAAAATCTCAAATCCTAGTGGTTTAATTCTAATCACATTTCGAAGATTGAAATGATATCATTGCTTTCTAAAACAATTTTCCAATATCTCTTTCTAACTTGTTCTTATATCTCTTTGGACAGACATCGTTACTTATTACTTTTAGAATAAGTGGATTTCAAACCAAACTGTTTCCATTCCCTAGGAAGTGCTGCTATATATAAAAATCACGCTTAGGTTTGGTTAACAGCGTTAATTTATCGTTACAGTTCAAAACTTGTTATACGCTGTAATATTCTCCTTTATAACTAATCTCGACATAATAGTCACGCTTAAGCCCAGTCAACAACGTTATTTTATCGTTGTAGTTCTAAGACTTGCAATACGCTGCCATATTCCTTTTATACTAATCTTGACATCTCTTTTCGTCACAAACTGGTATCGTTCCTTGATAATATTGAAGCCGTTCAAGTTGGGGTATTTTATTTACATCTCAGACCTTGATCGACAACGTTCTTACCTTAGAACAGATATAAGTCTATACTCTAATCCCTTATTACTTATACTATACATCCAATCGTATTTCCTTGTTTTATTTTGGCATATGGTTTTATTACACCATATTTATACTTTGAAATCTTCGTTGTTTATGATTATTTATTTTAAACATTAACTCTTCACTTTAACTTCATTCCACAGTTCTATTTATAAATTCTTTACAAGGACCCATTTAATCTAACGATCATTTTTCAACCAAACATTTGATTTAAATCAATTTCATTCCATCAGTAAATTCGTTAATTGATTTTAATTACTACTTATTAAATTAATATATTTAATCTAATAATAATTCTAAATTGTTTGTCTTAAAATAATTATCCAAATACTTAATCGTATGATAATTTATACTTTATAAACTTATTTAAATGTCAACAAACGTTTTATTTACTTTATAAAAACGAATTCTAAAATACTTGTTTATAATAGAACTTCTATTATAAATTTAAATCTTCTCTTTAATTATAAAAATATAATTTTTATAATTAACTGCGTTGATTTGCCTGACGGCCAATCAACTCCTTAACAAAAAGATGGTTTTACGTTCGGTGCTGCCACTTTCTAAATTGATATCGTCTGTTTGATTTAATCAAATAACGTTGAATTTCCATCCAACATGGTTCAAACAGTGCATATACAAACAAACAGCACATATAAATATTTAGGAATCTGGTTGGATTCTTCCAACCGGTTTCCGCATCCATAGATGTTAGTCCACACAATTAACACTAACTCTATACTAGGGAATATTCTAATCGATGGAATCGGTACCCAACCGATGATGTGTACATATAAAATGATATATAATAATCAACCAATTTATTTGTGATCTACCTAATCGACCATCACACCACATTCAAACAAATATTTAAAATATAATTATAATATTTTAAAATAGATCAGAGTTAGTGAAATTACTCACCTTGGCGCATTAACCGTTAAAAACGATTTGCATCAGTCGATTAAACCAAGCGTTCAATTCTACCATCCATATTCCTGCATCCTCTCCAATATACGATCACCACGCTCCTCACTCTCGTATTGACTTCTTCTCCTCCTCAATATTCGACAAAGCTCCGCCACTTCCGTTCTCCTCTGTGCTAACTAACCACCGGACGCCGACCGAGCAACGCCATCTCCGTCGCCTGTCAAGGCTCTACTAACGCCAATGAGGAGCCATAAATCGAACCCATATGCCACTCATCTTTCCCATATACATCACTATTTACTACTTGCCTCCACGAAAACGCTTCAGCGTATAATACTTTGTTTTTTTCCTTTATAAAAATCGCGGGTCCAAGTCCATTCACGTGAAAGAATTACACCCCTCTTCACACATGCGTATACCCACCTTTGGATATTCATGAATGCTAATAGACTTTTCTTTTTCAATCGTTTCCAATATCCGACATTTTCGTTTTGTAGCCTTCTCCAAGTAAAACGTTTGACTGTTTCAAATTTCGATGCATAACAGGAGGATCTTGATTGGCATACAAATACTTTAGCCCTGTGTCCCTGCACAATGCAATTTCCTTTATTATTCCAATCCAGTGGTTTCATGTTTGAACTGTTTCTCAGGAGAATTTTCATCAGGAAACGCAGCTCCCAGTATTTCATTTCCAAACCCATTCATGACCTTGCTTTCTTTTTGCTGGTTACACATGAGCCCCTCATATCGCATTCATGCAAACCGCAAGTACTCCCCTCATCTCTCCATATTTGATTTCCTTTCATTCTATACTTCTGAAAATGAAGAGCTGAAACCCGCTTATACTTATAGTTTTTAATCGCTTAATGATTAAGCAATAGGGTTATGGTCTTTGTGTAGGTAGGTTGGGTGGTATGCGTGTTCTTTGCAAAAATAGGGTTATGGTTATCACGTATTATTAGGCTATAGCCTAGGTTGAAAATACAGCATGGGTCATTAATTTAATTAGTCCGCTTGTATTGCTTACAGTGATTTGACAGGAGTTATACAAAGCTTCAGGAGGAAGGAACCCACATGAAGATATTTTATTTAACAGCAGCTAGCATTCTTGAATACATGTCTGAAATAATGCATGTGCCTTTATAAAACGTTAGGCCTGCTTTACAAGTTGGAGCATACAAAACTTGCAAAGGAACTCAAATGAATCATTTTACTTAGTATTAGTACTATATGATGTTAAAGCGTTTTGATTTACTCACAAATGAAATAAATTATTTCTAAGAAGCCTAATAGTGATTTTATGTGTAGGTTTAAATGATTGAGGAAAATACTGGTATCTGTTACGTAAAATTACATTCTTGTCTGAGCCGCTGCGGATAGAAATAAGAATACAATCATGTCCAGCGAGGTGTCACAATCCCAGAAATATAATAATATCGGTAGTTTGACTTATATTGTGAAACCCCAAAATATCAATACAGGGTGCGAAATACTTCAAATAAAAAGTTGCATATTTAATTAATTAAAAATTATAGTAAAAGTCTAAAAATTAAATTATCACTATGTCTCAAAAGGACCTTGTCTAAATTCGAATCTGATATCTAGTTATTTCGAATAAACTGTTATGGTCGATAAACGATTTTAGAGCGACTTTCTGAATATTTGATTTGGATATAATTCACAATCTATAGCGCGAAATCTTGATTTTTCACTTTTGTTAGAAAGATACAGTTCAACAGATTCCAACACTTCTTGTTTCGAAGAAATCCGACTAATAACGAGTCCAGTACACTTAGTTGAAGTTCAGAATGTTAAATTATGAACTGCAACGTCGTTGTGAGCTCGTTTATAATTAATATATATTTTTATACGTTCAACTTCGTTCTAATTAATATATAAATACACTTATATTATGAATTCAATATTAAAACTGTTTTAAATATTCAAATACGAACCGACAAAATGCGGGTCGTTACAGTGTACTCTTTCGTCTCTGGCTTCTGACTTTATTCGCGACTTCAGCTCCTCTTTCACTCTATCTCAGATTGCTATTCGCGATTTCATCGTTGATTGTGGATCAAGTGAGAGGATCCGCCTCTCCCAACAACCAATGGGTACTTTTTACTAAACGTTTTCACGGATTGATGGGTCCAATTTCGTACTCTGCTGATGTTATCTTTTATATGTCTTAGGGTGAAATCGATTGTTTTGAAATTATTATAACTCTATATGTTGGTATGTTACTTGATGTTTTCTTGCTACTTTAATTTTCTCATTTAACCTATTGTGTTAGTTGCTTGTCTTGTAATTGAATATGAACCCAAAATTAGATGAATTAACGAGCTTGAGGACACTGAAATTTATTTTATGTCCAACTAGAATATACAAGTTTGAAATCTGAAACCAAATTTAGGAATAATAACATAACTCATAATGTATTTTATCACGACGTCTTATAATTACAGATTTTTCCAGGACTGGATCAAGGGATTCTAGGAGGTGGTGGAGTGCCTCCGATGCATGTTGGCAAGATTTAATTTGCTTGCACTCCATATATAATAATCTATATTTGCTTTTTGTGCTGTATATTTCATGAATTTTGTTGTGAAAAACTCAGGAGGAAAGCGAAAGCTTATGATACCTCCATTGTTAGCATATGGACCTGGGCCTGTCGGATGCTTTAAAGGTGAAGCTTAATTGTGTTATTTCCCAATTTCTTTCTTACAGTTACCTACACTATTGTATAATCTCATATTTGTATCATATTTACGAAATTGATGCATTTTATTTGTAGGTGATTGCAATATCCCTGCCAATGCAACACTTCTCTATGATATGTTCTCCCTCTTCTTACATGAGGATAGCGATGTTAAGAAGCGAATTTATGAAGATCAACCATCCTATATTAACATGTGTAAAATTTTGTGACTGGTAACTGGATTAGATGCTGGAGCATAAAGACTCGGTGTATGTCAGTGTGTATGTATATTTATATGAAAGTGTGTATGTAACTAAGTGTATTAAGTGATCAGTTTGTAGTGAGGAATGTATGTATTGTTATGACTGTATTATGTAAAAGTGAGTTGTACGATAGTGGATCAGAAAGTTGTACTAATTCAAATATTGAAATAAAATATTTAATTGATTATTTTAGTTCAGAGTAGTATCATTTTATTCAATATAAATATTTATATTTATTTTAATATGAAATGTAATGTATAACGAAACAAAATTCATATTGTTATAATTAACTATAGTAGGAATTACTACAACGGTGAAAAAAAGTTGTAATATGTATTGCTACAATAGTGCAAAATGTTGTAATATGTATTACTACAACGGCGGAAAAGAGTTGTAAAATATACATTTCACAACGGTGTCGCAACGGTGTATAAAAGTTGTAAAAAAATTAGTCTATTACAACTTCTTAATAGACGACGGTGGCTCCACCATTGTAAAAAGTCTTTTACAACTGTTTTCCACCGTTGTAATATGGTCAATTTGTTGTAGTGGTATTTTCTATCAAAAATTCTTAAAACAAAAATTTTAAATTGGTCCTAATTTTCCGAGTTGTTACAATCTCGCCCACTTAAAATCTTTTCTTCCTCGAAAAGGAATGGGGCTAAAAGTTATTTAATTAACCAACTCAACTTTTATTCTTTATTGGTTTCAATAATTTTATTCGTTGAACTAATATTCACACATCACAACCATCAATCAATTAGTTGATTAGCTTTTCAAATATATATATGACTTTTATATATCTAAAAATCATATTTTCTAAGATCGGATTATATATATAATCACAAATACGTTAATTATAAACTTGTTACTCTCAACTCATTCTAGGGCATTTCTAACTCTATCTCTAACGAGTTTTCTCATTCTAGGATACTACTGATCCTATGTCTAATGAGTATTCTTATTGGATATTACTAATCCAATTCTCTGATGAGTCTTTTGTTCAGTTCTATTGAGTTGTACCCTAAAGATTTGAGCTAACCAGAGCTCTGATACCAACTGTTAACGTATGCGGGATTTGAACGGTCTTGGTCGATTTAGCGATCAATTAGGTCCGGGCAAAATTCGTATCGTTACATGTTGTCCATTTTTTAATAACTTAGTACGTAAAATCTTTAAATGTGTAATTAATAAACATAGTAAATCCTCGTGATGATGCTGGAACGACTTGGAACCACCGCGATGTGTAATGGGATTCTTGTTCCTATTTGCTGAATTTTTCCGAGACTCGGCCTATAAAAAAATTGGCAAAGCTGACTGGCTTTTAAAGTAACCGCAAACACTTTTATTATAACCAATAATATACAAATAATACAAGAGGTTGGCGACTACCAACCTACTACGAATTCAGTTTTTAAGGTGGATCGTCGACCGTCATCCTAGTTAGGTACAACATTGGAGTTAGACACTACTTCTAGACTACAAGGTTCAGTTTTTAAGGTGGATTGTCCACCATTAATGGAGTTTAAATTGTTCCGTCCACAGAGATGCTTCATGCAGGGAGTCACATGTTTGTTACATTACTTACGCAAAGTAGAAAATAACAAAATAATTGCATGCTATTGAATATAAACCAAGTACAACAACCATGCACACAATAAAAGGACACAGTAGAGGACCTAGTTGCATGAATGAATAGTGTAGCCGAAATATCATGATGGGACACAACAAGTTTCTCCCATTTCTTCCTCAATCTGACATCAGGATTTGACTTAAATTATTACACCAAACTAGAAAGCAATGGCTACTCCATCAAAAATGCAGCAGCCAACCAACACATCTTGGGGATAACATAACAATATGACTAAAATAATTGACAACCGAGTTGCTGCCGAGGCACGAGGCCAAAGTAATCACCAATGAACTGTCATAGCAAGCTTTAAGAGAATGGGAGGAAATAATGTTCACCATCCAGGATAGCAATGTCAAGAGCATAAGCTTCACTTGTATTGCCGTATTGAAACAATGAAGTAACATTTTCCAACATGCCGAAATACTCGAGAAGACAAACTATGGCAGCCCCACAAAAATCATCCATAAAGGCATTCACAAGTCAAAAGACAACTCCAAAATTCTAGAATGAATAGCCCACAAACATACACTACTAGACACTACTAACCAAAAACACATTGTTGACCTGCTTTTTGGCAAAAACCATCACAACTCAAGATCAAAGGCTGTTACCAAATATCAGCTCGATCCTTGCTTCCAGAGTCGACTCATATCGTAGGTCGACCAATCACAACTCAGCCCAAACTGGATTCACAACAAATAAAGGATTGCCTTCAAAAGTGTAATAACTCGGAAAATATGAGCCAATTTAAAAAATTTAAATTGGTGATTTCAAAGGAATTTGAATAATTGAAATAGAATATTTCAATAAAATAGTGAATAAGAAATAGTGAGTCAGTTTGAAAATTTGAATTCAAACTTTGACTGACTGTGTAGGGTGGAGAATATAACGGATTTTAGCGAAACCAAAAATATTTAAATCTGTTAGTCAATACCTTTCTAACGAACCTGAAAAATCGATGTTTCATAACGGGAATCAAAAGTTATGGCCGAATGAATTTTCAGAAAGGTCGCTATATAGAATATATAGCCCTGGAAAATTGATATTTTGCATACGACCTCGGAATTCGACGAAACCACTTTTGTCGGGTCTGAGATGTCAAACTATTGCTAGGTTTCAAATTTCATAATTTTTGAAGCTAGTATGTGAGCGTAGCAAAAGAAAATGTGTTTGGTCAATTTCTATTAAGTTGGATCGACCAGAAAATGGCCATTTTTCAAACGATCTCAGAATTCGACGAAACTAGTTTTGTTGGGACCGTAGCGTCAAAACATAGCTAGATTTATTTTTCTAGAATTTTTCTAATCAGTTTGTGGCCCTGGCAAATTGAAATGTATGTTCAAAGTTAAAATTAAACGTTTTATACTTTAATTTAAAAAATAACTGATTGTAACAGTCGAATTGGCCAACGAAACATATCTCATTGTGTCTGGAATGGGGGTATTTAGCTGGGGACGACAGTCATTGGGTTTGAAAAGGAGTTCGTTGGAGAAAACACTATTTAAAATTTAATAAAACCCGAGGGCCAATCAAATTTCTCCATTCATTAAAATAAAAAAAAAAAAATCACAGACAACCCCCCCCCCCTTCGACATCGACGACGAATACGCTCCCCCTTCCCTGGCGATTTCCGATCGCCTCATCCATTATCAGCTCCCCCTCCAGTTGAACTTTCCGTTCATCTCTCCCTCCTCTATAGATCCATACCCGTTTCACCACCAACCATCGCGCTACCACCGAGAACCACCTCTCCAAAGTTCGACGCTTCAAACCGCCACCCTGCCTTGCTCCGACGATCGGACTGGCCGTGACCACCACCACTAGACGCGCCTCACTCCCCTCTTCCACGTCCAACTCCCCGATCGTCCCCACGTGCCACGGATTTCGCGAAAACCTCAAACCTAGTTTCGAACCATCGTGAAAGGTGAGTCCTTTTTGATGTCTGCACTTTGAAAAATCATATCTTTTTGGTGTGTTGACGAAATTCGATGAAACAGGAAACATCGGGACCGCAAGGAAGCTCTCTACCACATAGAAGAAGCCGCGGATTTTTCTGAGTCATCTACGATTTTTTAGCACTCCGCAAACCAAAGTGAGAAATATAAATTAAATGAATTTGAATGGAAAATGTCATGTATAAATTATATAAGCGAAATATAAATTACACACGTGTTGTATGCCTTATGTACATGCGTGGTGTAAGCTATATGAGCGAAGTATGAATTATACATGCAAAGAATAATTGATATATATGTTGAAATGCAAGTGAATTATAGCAATAATATATATATATATATATATGTATATGTATATACTCCCCTCGTCCACAAACCATGGACGATATTTATTGTTGTGAATTGGTGTGAAATATTGGATGAAAAATACGAATGGTTGAATAATTGTTTGTGGTTGATATTGTTTGGTTGTGGTTGAAAAATACCCATTGGTGATTGAAATGAATTGAAAATATTTGTGGAAATAAAAATAAAACATACCGCCTGCGTGCGAATTAGATGCATGAATCCCCATTGTCAAAAACCGCGAGGTTTTAAGGTAGAGCAAGGAGCCGTACTAGGGACGGTGCCGGTTTTAACTACCCAGCCGTTATGCTGCCGAAATTTTGAATAATCTTTATGTGTTAGAATTATTTTCATATGTTGAAATTATCTTCATGCGTTGAAATTAAAGTCATGTGTTGAAAATATCCATGTGTGGAAATGTTCATGTGTTGAAAAGTGATGTGTGAAAATTAAATTCATTTGTGAATGAATGAAGTGTATAAACAATAAAAATCACCTTTTTATAATATATATGAAGTATGAAAAATATTCGCCTTATATATAAATAGTTTCAACAATAAAAATTCCATCTTTCTAATATGAACAACATAAATAAAATATCCGTGTGTGGAAATGCTCATGTGTTGAGAAGTGTGTGTAGTGGAAAAGTTCATGTGTTGAATCAAAAGATCGAACAATAAAAATTACATTTTTATTGAAACTATGAAGTGTTGAAAACATCCTTTTGTCGAATGAATATTTTAAATGATAAAAATATCATTTTTATCATATATGTGATATGCTAGAGATATGCGGACGTTGAAATAAATATTTGTGAAGAAATATTATTTTTAACATGCATAGGAACTAAATAAAATAGTCATGTGTTGAAATCTATTTTAGTTCGCCAAAATTATCATCTTTGAAATGTGAAGTGTTAAAAATAGCCATTTGTTCAAGTAAATGTGCATGAGTTGAAATATACATTAATTAGCTAATGATATGATTTTAGCCTATGCATGCAACATTAGAATGAATGGTCTTTTTAAACCAAAGTAAATCAAATATGAAGTTGAATGGAAAATGATAAGTGATAAAAATTGTATATATGTACATGCATATTTATTGAACAGGTTATAGCAAAGGGGCTAGAGAAGAGGAATAAAATTTTGTGCCCGACAAATAGGTACACATTTACTGTTTTGTTTGGGTGATGATTTTATGAGCCTGTTGGCTAGCCGCTTGGCTTTTTCTTTTTCTTTTTGACATGAGACGCCCATGTGGCTATTTGGGAATTTTCCCAGCCCCTCCCGTACAAAGGAGGTTATGGCGAAATTTTCCAAAATTTAAAGGCGTTAGTGAAATAATTGAAGTGAAAACGATATAGGAATTTTGAATGAACTATATTTATATAAATATATAAATAAAAATAAAATTAAAACGAAACGTGCCCGTGCAGTTCGTGTTTTGAAACCGTGATTTCAAATGACTAGTGCGGGAAATCCGACCATTGGATTTTCCCGAAACCGCAACCGTTGGGTTCGCCTTGGAAATATCTTTCCAACGACACCAACTTTGTGAAGATCCGACGGTTGGATTGTCTGGAATGTTTAATTCAAATCTGAAGAAAAACAGCGCCAGAAACGATTATATATATATATATATAATTAAATTAAATCGAATAACGACGCTGCCGTTCGTAAATTGAAATCGTAACTTCAAATGACTAGTGTGGAAGATCCGACCGTCGGATTTTCCCAAAACTGAAACCGTTGGATTCGTTTTGAAATGACCTTCCTAATGATATAAAATTTGTGAAGATCCAACGGTTAGATTTTCAGATAAGTGTAAAACAAATTTAGTGAAAAACAGCGCCAGTGCATCGGCACGACCTGAAACGTCGTTTAATTAAATATGGCCGTTTTAAATTAAATAAAAATGGCGACATATCATTATAAAATACTATAGACGATATAGAGTGGAAATAAACCAATTTCGTTGTGTTTGCTTGATATGTGATGGTTGAATGTATTTGACATGAAAACTATAACTAAAGAACTGAAATGTGAATGTCGAATAGTCCAACCATGTGGATAATTGATTTGAAAATATAAATGTACGTGGAGTATTTGAAAAGGCCGAGTTTATCTCATTTCAAATAATCGATCGACGTTGAGAAGTCGAAGAGTCAAAGACGGTTGAAGACCGACGATCTTCACACTGAATGGATGGGCGCTACTGATGCTCGTGATTGGAGTAGCTACCATGAAGGAGCTGAAGTAGTAGCCGTCCAAACATATTGTTGATTTTACGGATATGCGAGGAATTGGTGCCTCCGGTTTCATTCAGACCCAGAACGGATTTGTAAATGGACTGTGTGTCTGACATTGGATTTTGTTCTGTGTTAATTGATCTATGTTAAATATATATCTGTTTGGCGGGGAGAATTTATTCTCTTGCTTAACGCCCTTCTGTGAGACGTACGAGCTCAGAGGTTATGTATTGATAGAAATCAGTCGCATGGAGTGGATTGCCTGTGTGGCACGCCAAAGTGGCATATGATCAAGGCTTCTGTTGCAAAGCAAAGTCTTGTGGTTGATGATCAAAGCATGGTCTGTGTGACGTAGCTTTGTATATGACGTGAATTCGCGAGCCTCACACCTCGGTATGAGTCAAAAACGGGAGACGGACCGCTGGGAGAGCACGACGTTTCTTTCTAGCTATGGTGGTGTCAGTGACCTACCAGCCATGACATTATATATACTTTTCACCTGTGAGGTTGTTGGAATACGAGGTGCCTCGATTATAGGTCTGTAAGGACCGGGAAACGTGTGTTCAGGAATTGCCAATCCTCAAAAGTAAGAGAGGACCGGCCCAGCCGATTCCAAGGATCATAGTGGGGTCCTGGGACATTTGCTAGAGTGTCTCGAACGGAGAGGAGCTTGCCCCTTGCCTCGACTCATGAAGGAATCCAATTTCCAATACGAAATATGCGGACGTGATTGTATTACTAGTACAGCGACATAGTGGTATGGGTCATTTATGCCGCCTAGGATTGATATTTATGATTGAAATCACTTTTGAAACATATATGCACTAGTAATAACATCAAACACTTTTGTTTTATTCGTATGAAGCACTTTTGGCCATTATAAGGTAAAAACTCTATCCTCCGGCTTGCGTTGCATTGTGTGATGGGACCTGAGTCTTATAATGGCTTCATTTTATAAAAAGCATTGCGATGATTTAATCATTTACTTTATTTCATGCACTAGCACTCATTGGAGTAAACCCGTTCCGCGAAAGTGGCGTGGTCCTTTGATTTGCCTTATTATTGTTGTTAATAAGTTAAGTAGATTTCTCATACCAGTCCCATGACTGACTCGTAGTTTGTTTCACCTTGCAAACTCGGGTGCCCTCATTTTCACACGGGCGGCCTAGTTACAGGTTTCTGACGCACCTTTTGGCTCATGGCGAGGCTTGACTACACCGTGCTGACTTGGATTTTCTCCGCCATTATTGTATCTATATTATGATTCCTCCATTGGCATTGTAGACTGATATTTATTTTGTGTACTCTTTATGTATGATTTCGCCTCAGGCGATGGTGACTGATTATGTATCATTATGCACTAAGTTGTATCCTGTACTGTGCTTCTCTGATGTGATGCTATCTATATGATTCCGCTGTCATATGTGTGTAAATTATTCTAGTTTCCGTTTATGCTATTATCTGTGATCTGCTAATGATGATTAATGTGTTATATTCCAATGATTATCCTTAACACCGTGTCACGGGTTTTTGGGATCGTCACAGCTGGTATCAGGGCTTAGGTTAACCTTAGTTCTGGAGTCTAACACATTAAACACTTCGTCAAAATAGAATCAGTAGTATTCTAAGGCGAGTCGCTCATTAGAGATAGGACTAGTAAAGTCCTAGAATGAGCCGAGCAGAATAGCAAAAACAATTTGATCAGTCCATCGTTATCTTTCCATAAATTTTCTGCTTAACTATGCAATAAACTATCAGTTCTGTTTGCTGACTCTTTTCTTGCTTATACAGAATTTGACAAATGGTTACCAGAGCAGACGCCACTAGAGGAGGCCGTGCCGGCCGAGGACGGGGAGAAGCCCCAGTTCAAGAAGGACCTTTGATACAACCTTCGGCCGCTCAATACTTCGAGCTGGACCGTGTAGCTAAGAGATATAAAAACTTAGGAGGCAAGACCTTCTCGGGAACTGGCTCAGTAATAGAGGCCCTTGCATGGCTCAAAACATGCGAGAAAATTCTTGAAGGCCTAAAGCTGGGAGACCAAGATAAAGCTGTTATGGGCGCCTGGATTATGCAGGAACAAGCTGAACTATGGTGGGAATCTCTCACCGCCGGGAATAGAGAAGCTGGAAGAACATGGGATGGATTCAAAGAACTCTTCAAGGAGAAATATGTCCCGAAACAAGAACTAGAACGAATGCACGATGACTTCGCCAATCTCCAGCAGGGGGATCTTTCCGTGCAGGATTATCTGAATAAATTTACACTGTTGTCGCCCTATGCTTCGGAGCTCGTCGCCACTGCAAAGTCCAAAAATAAGAGGTTTATCCTTGGGCTAAGGCAACAATATCATGATAGAGCCATGGCCCATGTCAAGCTGGAATTTAACGAACTGGTGGAAATGACATGCAACTACGAAGACCTTGACCATAGGCATCTGGAGCAGGATCGCGCTAGAAGCCAAGCCGGAAATAAACGCAAGCCTGCTGCGAATCAAGCTGAGTCAAGCCAAGCAGCATCTTCAAAACCTCAGACTGGCAAGCCGCCAAGAGGAAGTTGCTTTAACTGTGGCAAAGTGGGGCACTACTCTAATGTGTGCACAGCCCCGAAGAGGCAGAAGACAAATTCACAAGGTTCAAGCCAGGGTTCACAAAACCCTCGCTCCTGCTTTAATTGTCGCAAGACCGATCATCTAGTCAAAGACTGTCCTCTGCTGAAGAAGGCTACAGTAGCTCACATCTATGACGGGTCGAGCCCGCCAGCTGCTTCCAATAGAGCAGGTAAACCCGATGTTTTGGGAGGTACCCTTACCATTAAAAATATTCCGGTTTCTGTATCGTTTGACACAGGTGCATCGCGTAGTTTTATTGCTAGTAAAACAATGCACAAATTAAAGTTAAAACAGAGGAAGCTTAAAGAATCGGTTGAGGTACATAACCCGATAGGAGGTTCTATTACCCTCAGTTCGTGTTGTAAGGTTCCTACTTCTTTCTCCCGATACCAGTTTCCTTTCAATTTAATCGTTATGGATTTTCCCGAATTCGATATCATTCTCGGGCTGGATTGGTTAACGAAATACGAAGCCGAAGTGAATTGTGCAGAAAGAATCGTTAAAATTCGAACGAAGCTTGGATATATTACGGTACCCTGCCATGGTTCGAATCCGAATAGAGAAGAATTTTGGTCGGCATTAGAACTTATCCCCACTTCCTGGGAAAAGATTCTGATTGTTAGAAACTATGCGGATGTGTTTGAAGAAGTTGAAAACTTACCTCCGCAAAGGGAAATAGAATTCTGGATCGATCTAATTCCCAATGCCAGACCAGTGGTACATCCAATTCGCAGAATGACTCCGAAGGAAAAAGAAGAATTAGGCGATCAAACTCGTCAACTGTTATGGAAGGGTCTAATCAGACCTAGTTTTTCTTATTGGGGTGCAGCTGTTGTGTTTGTCCCAAAGTCAGACGGTACTCTTCAATTATGCGTTGATTACCGAGACCTCAACAAACAGACACTCAAAAACAAGTATCCATTACCCCGCATCGATGATTTGCTAGACCAATTGAATGGGGCGAAAGTATTTTCTCGAATGGACCAAGCTATAGGTTTTCACCAATTCAGAATAGCAGAAGAGTGTGTTCCTTTGACAGCTTTCAAAGGTCCAGACATATTTTATGAATGGTTAGTAATGTCGTTTGGCCTGTGTAACGCTCCAGCATACTTTGTCGATCTAATGAATAGAGTGTTCAGGGGAGTTCTGAATAATTTTGTCCTCGTATTCATCGATGATATTTTAATCCACTCCAAATCAAAACCCGAGCATGAAAAACACTTAGAACAAGTATTGGAGATTCTAAGAAAGAACGTCTTCAAAGCCAAATTCTCTAAATGTGTCTTCTGGCAAGAAGAAGTCAAGTTTCTTGGCCATGTCGTGTTAGAGAAAGGGATTTCTGTTGACCCAAGCAAAATAACAGCAATTCAAGACTGGAAACAACCCACTACTCCCACAGAAGTTAGAAGTTTTATGGGGTTGGCTAGTTATTATCGAAAGTTCGTTAAGGATTTTTCGAAGATATCCGGTCCGTTAACGAAGTTCACGAAGAAGCATGAGAAGTATAAGTGGACTTCCGACTGTGAAGAAGCTTTCCAGGAATTGAAATCGAAACTGACAACTGCTCCAGTGTTAACCATTATTGATGGCAATCAGGATTTAACGGCTTGGACAGATGCTTCTATTAGGGGTCTTGGTGCAGTGTTAATGCAAAGAGGCCAAGTAGTCGCTTATGCAAGCCGCCAACTGAAACCACATGAGAAGAATTATGTGACTCATGATCTTGAGTTGCTAGCCATCGTTTTTGCATTGAAAATCTGGAGGCATTATTTATTGGGCGAGAAATTTATACTGTACACAGATCATCAATCATTGAAGTATTTATACACCCAGAAAGATCTGAATTTGAGACAGCAGCATTGGCTAGAATTTCTTGCAGCGTATGATCTTGATATCCTGTATACGCCGGGGAAGGCCAACGTTGTAGCGGATGCGCTTAGTAGGAAAACCACAATCGTTGCCAATCTTATAATTACGCCAGGATTGATTGATAGAATATCTGTTCTTCAGAAAAGTGACAATTTTGTGAAAGAGATTATAAGAAGGATTCAAAGGGGCGAAGGCTCCATTTTCCAAGTGGACGGTGAGGGAGTTCTGAGGTTGAATAAAAGAATATGTGTTCCCGACATTCCCGAGCTCAAAAGAGAAGTGCTGGATGAATGCCATAAATCCAAATTTTGCATTCATCCTGGGGTGAGTAAAATGTACAACGATATCAAATGCACTTTCTGGTGGAAGACAATGAAAAGGGATATTTCTTTGTATGTTAGCAGATTCCCTACTTGTCAATTGGTCAAGAGCGACCAACAGAAGCTAGCTGGACTGTTGCAACCGTTGGAAGTCCCAGGTTGGAAATGGGAAAAGATTTCCATGGATTTCATAGATGGTTTGCCGCGAACCAGGAAAGGTAATGACA
This sequence comes from Allium sativum, assembly GCA_030737875.1. Lineage (NCBI taxonomy): Eukaryota > Viridiplantae > Streptophyta > Magnoliopsida > Asparagales > Amaryllidaceae > Allium > Allium sativum. The sequence goes on along the minus strand of CM060913.1, from coordinate 80,961,322 downwards.
GCATTTGGGTAATCGTAGATCGCTTCACGAAGACTGCCCATTTTATACCTATCAGATCCAATAGAACCGCTCAAAGTCTAGCATGGATATATTTCAAAGAAATCGTTAAGCTGCATGGAATTCCCATCAGCATAGTCAGTGATAGAGACCCGATATTTGCTAGCAAATTCTGGGAGGCTTTCCAGACATAATTGGGAACGAAACTGAATATGAGCACCACTTATCACCCTCAAACAGATGGCCAAACTGAGCGGGTGAATATAATTTTAGAAGATTTACTGCGGGCTTGGATCATTGATTTTGGTGGGTCGTGGGAAGATCACTTGCATTTGGTAGAATTCTCATATAACAATAGCTATCAAGCAAGTTTGAGGATGTCGCCATTTGAAGCATTATATGGCAGACCGTGCAGATCTCCAGCATGTTGGGTAGAACCTGGCAACAAACTTGTGTTAGGACCCGATATGATTAGAGAAGCATCTGATAAAGTCGACTTCATCAAAAAGCGTTTGAGAACCGCGCAAAGCCGACAGAAAAGTTATGCAGATTCTAGAAGAAGAGATTTGACATTTGATGTTGGTGACCATGTTTATTTGAAAGTTTCTCCGATGAGAGGAGTAATCAGATTTGGCAAAACTGGGAAGTTGGCACCGAGATTTATTGGTCCCTTTCCTATACTCGAACGAATTGGAACTCTAGCTTATAGGGTTCAATTACCAGATTGGTTGCCTGGAGTGCATGATGTATTTCACATATCTCAACTTAGAAGACATGTGCATGATCCAGATCTTGTTGTAGAAGAAGCAGCGCAATAGGATATAGACATAACTCCAGAATTAGCACTCAGAAGAGAGCCATTAAAGATTGTTGGCAAAGAAACTAGAGAACTAAGGAGCAAAAAGGTTCATTTAGTTAAAGTGCAGTGGAGCAGTGATCCTAGAGACTGTACTTGGGAGACTGAGGAAAGCATTAAGCAAACTTACCCCAAATGCAGAGTGGATATCTCTGACTAACTCCGGTGCAAGGTACCTTTACAATACTTTGCATTTACATTTTGTTTCCTAGTTTACGGTTGTTTCCTTTTCGAGGACGAAAAGTTTTAAGTGGGGGAGATTGTAATAACCCGGAAAATACGAGCCAATTTAAAATTTTTAAATTGGTGATTTCAAAGGAATTTGAACAATTGAAATAGAATATTTCAATAAAATACTGAATTAGAAATAGTGAGTCAGTTTGAAAATTTGAATTCAAACTTTGACTGACTGTGCAGGGTGGAGAATATAACGGATTTTAGCGAAACCAAAAATATTTAAATATGTTTGTCAATACCTTTCTAACGAATCTGAAAAATCGAACTTTCATAACGGGAATCAAAAGTTATGGCCGAATGAATTTTCAGAAAGGTCGCTATATAGAATATATAGCCCTGGAAAATTGATATTTTGCATACGACCTCTGAATTCGACGAAACCACTTTTGTTGGGTCCGGGATGTCAAACTATTGCTTGGTTTCAAATTTCATAATTTTTGAAGCTAGTATGTGAGTGTAGCAAAAGAAAATGTGTTTGGTCAATTTCTGTTAAGTTGGATCGACCAGAAAATGGCCATTTTTCAAACGATCTCAGAATTCGACGAAACTAGTTTTGTTAAGACCGTAGCATCAAAACATAGCTAGATTTATTTTTCTAGAATTTTTCGAATCAGTTTGTGGCCCTGGCAAATTGAAATGTACGTTCAAAGTTAAAATTAAATGTTTTATACTTTAATTTGAAAAATAACCGACTGTAACAGCCGAATTGGCCAACGAAACATATCCCATTGTGTCCGGAATGGGGGTATTTAGTTGGGGACGACAGTCGTTGGGTTTGAAATGGAGTTCGTTGGAGAAAACACTATTTAAAATTTAATAAAACCCGAGGGCCAATCAAAATTCTCCATTCATTAAAATAAAAATAAAAAAATCACAGAAAAACCCCGCCCCCCCTTCGACATCGACGACGAATACGCTCCCCCCTTCCCTGGCGATTTCCGACCGCCTCAGCCATTATCAGCGCCCCCTCCAGTTGAACTTTTCGTTCATCTCTCCCTCCTCTATAAATCCATACCCGTTTCGCCACCAACCATCGCGCTACCACCGAGAACCACCTCTCCAAAGTTCGATGCTTCAAACCGCAGCCCCGCCTTGCTCTGACGACCAGACTGGCCGCGACCACCACCACTAGACGCGCCTCACTCCCCTCTTCCACATCCAACTCCCTAATCGTCCCCACGTGCCACGGATTTCGCGAAAACCTCAAACCTAGTTTCGAACCATCATGAAAGGTGAGTCCTTTTTGATGTCTGCACTTTGAAAAATCATATCTTTTTGGTGTGTTGACGAAATTCGATGAAACAGGAAACATCGGGACCGCAAGGAAGCTCTCTACCACATAGAAGAAGCCGCGGATTTTTCTGAGTCATCTAGGATTTTTTAGCACTCCGCAAACCAAAGTGAGAAATATAAATTAAATGAATTTGAATGGAAAATGTCGTGTATAAATTATATAAGCCAAATATAAATTACACACGTGTTGTATACCTCATGTACATGCGTGGTGTAAGCTATATGAGCGAAGTATGAATTATACATGCAAAGAATAATTGATATATGCGTTGAAATGCAAGTGAATTATAGCAATAATATATATATATATATGTATATGTATATTCTCCCCTCTTCCACAAACCATGGACGATATTTATTGTTGTGATTTGGTGTGAAATATTGGATGAAAAATACGAATGGTTGAATAATTGTTTGTGGTTGATATTGTTTGATTGTGTTTGAAAAATACCCATTGGTGATTGAAATGAATTGGAAATATTTGTGGAAATAAAAATAAAACATGTCGCATGCGTGCAAATTAGATGCATGAATCCCCATTGTCAAAAACCGCGAGGTTTTAAGGTTGAGCGAGGAGCCGTACTAGGGACGGTGCCGGTTTTAACTACCCGGCCGTTATGCTGCCGAAATTTTGAATAATCTTTATGTGTTAGAATTATTTTCATATGTTGAAATTATCTTCATGCATTGAAATTAAAGTCATGTGTTGAAAAATATCCATGTGTGGAAATGTTCATGTGTTGAAAAGTGATGTGTGAAAATTAAATTCATTTGTGAATGAATGAAGTGTATAAACAATAAAAATCACCTTTTTATAATATATATGAAGTATGAAAAATATTCGCCTTATATATAAATAGTTTCAACAATAAAAATTTCTTCTTTCTAATATGAACAACATAAATAAAATATCCATGTGTGGAAATGCTCATGTGTTGAGAAGTGTGTGTAGTGGAAAAGTTCATGTGTTGAATCAAAAGATCGAACAATAAAAATTACATTTTTATTGTAATTATGAAGTGTTGAAAACATCCATTTGTCGAATGAATATTTTAAATGATAAAAATATCATTTTTATCATATATGTGATATGCTAGAGATATGCGGACGTTGAAATAAATATTTGTGAAGAAATATTATTTTTAACATGCATAGGAACTAAATAAAATAGTCATGTGTTGAAATCTATTTTAGTTCGCCAAAATTATCATCTTTGAAATGTGAAGTGTTAAAAATAGCCACTTGTTCAAATAAATGTGCATGAGTTGAAATATACATTAATTAGCTAATGATATGATTTTAGCCTATGCATGCAACATTAGAATGAATGGTGTTTTTAAACCAAAGTAAATCAAATATGAAGTTGAATGGAAAATGATAAGTGATAAAAATTGTATATATGTACATGCATATTTATTGAACAGGTTATAGCAAAGGGGCTAGAGAAGAGGAATAAAATTTTGTGCCCGACAAATAGGTACACATTTACTGTTTTGTTTGGGTGATGATTTTATGAGCCTGTTGGCTTTTTCTTTTTCTTTTTGACATGAGACGCCCATGTGGCTATTTGGGAATTTTCCCAGCCCCTCCCGTACAAAGGAGGTTATGGCGAAATTTTCCAAAATTTAAATGCGTTAGTGAAATAATTGAAGTGAAAACGATATAGGAATTTTGAATGAACTATATTTATATAAATATATAAATATAAATATAAATAAAATTATAATGAAACATGGCCGTGAAGTTCATGTTTTGAAACCGTGATTTCAAACGACTAGTGCGGGAAATCCGACCATTGGATTTTACTGAAACCGCAACCGTTGGGTTCGCCTTGGAAATATCTTTCCAACGGCACCAACTTTGTGAAGATCCGACGGTTGGATTGTCTGGAATGTTTAATTCAAATCTGAAGAAAAACAGCGCCAGAAACGATTATATTTATATATATATATATATATATATATATAATTAAATTAAATCAAATAACGACACTGCAGTTCGTAAATTGAAATCGTAACTTCAAATGACTAGTGTGGAAGATCCGACCGTCGGATTTTCCCAAAACTGAAACCGTTGGATTCGTTTTGAAATGACCTTCCTAATGATATAAAATTTGTGAAGATCCAACGGTTAGATTTTCAGATAAGTGTAAAACAAATTTAGTGAAAAACAGCGCCAGTGCATCGGCACGACCTGAAACGTCGTTTAATTAAATATGGTCGTTTTAAATTAAATAAAAATGGCGACATATCGTTATAAAATACTATAGACGATATAGAGTGGAAATAAACCAATTTCGTTGTGTTTGCTTGATATGTGATGGTTGAATGTATTTGACATGAAAACTATAACTAAAGAACTGAATTGTGAATGTCGAATAGACCAACCATGTGGATAATTGATTTGAAAATATAAATGTACGTGGGTTATTTGAAAAGGCCGAGTTTATCTCATTTCAAATAATCGATCGACGTTGAGAAGTCGAAGGGTCAAAGACGGTTGAAGACCGACGATCTTCACACTGAATGGATGGGCGCTACTGATGCTCGTGATTGGAGTAGCTACCATGAAGGAGCTGAAGTAGTAGCCGACCAAACATATTGTTGATTGTACGGATATGCGAGGAATTGGTGCCTCTGGTTTCGTTCAGACCCAGAACGGACTTGTAAATGGACTATGTGTCTGACACTGGATTTTGTTCTGTGCTGATTGATCTATGTTAAATATATATCTGTTTGGCGGGGAGAATTTATTCTCTTGCTTAACGCCCTTCTCTGAGACGTACGAGCTCAGAGGTTATGTATTGATAGAAATCAGTCGCATGGAGTGGATTGCCTGTGTGGCACGCCTAAGTGGCATATGATCAAGGCTTTTGTTGCAAAGCAAAGTCTTGTGGTTGATGATCAAAGAATGGTCTGTGTGACGTAGCTTTGTATATGACGTGAATTCGCGAGCCTCACACCTCGGTATGAGTCAAAAACGGGAGACGGACCGCTGGGAGAGCACGACGTTTCTTTCTAGCTATGGTGGTGTCAGTGACCTACCAGCCCTGGCATTACATATAATTTTCACCTGTGTGGTTGTTGGAATGCGAGGTGCCTCGATTATAGGTCTGTAAGGACCAGGAAACGTGTGTTCAGGAATTGCCAATTCTCAAAAGTAAGAGAGGTCCGACCCAGCCGATTCCAAGGATCATAGTGGGGTCCTGGGACATTTGCTAGAGTGTCTCGAACGGAGAGGAGCTTGCCCCTTGCCTCGACTCATGAAGGAATCCAATTTCCAATACGAAATATGCGGACGTGATTGTATTACTAGTACAGCGACATAGTGGTATGGGTCATTTATGTCGCCTAGGATTGATATTTATGATTGAAATCACTTTTGAAACATATATGCACTAGTAATAACATCAAACACTTTTGTTTTATTCGTATGAAGCACTTTTGGCCATTATAAGGTAAAAACTCTATCCTCCGGCTTGCGTTGCATTGTGTGATGGGACCTGAGTCTTATAATGGCTTCATTTTATAAAAAGCATTGCGATGATTTAATCATTTACTTTATTTCATGCACTAGCACTCATTGGAGTAAACCCGTTCCGCGAAAGTGGCGTGGTCCTTTGATTTGCCTTATTATTGTTGTTAATAAGTTAAGTAGATGTCTCATACCAGTCCCACGACTGACTCGTAGTTTGTTTCACCTTGCAAACTCGGGTGCCCTCATTTTCACACGGGCGGCCTAGTTACAGGTTTCTGACGCACCTTTTGGCTCATGGCGAGGCTTGACTACACCGTGCTGACTTGGATTTTCTCCGCCATTATTGTATCTATATTATGATTCCGCCATTGGCAATGTAGACTGATATTTATTTTGTGTACTCTTTATGTATGATTCCGCCTCAGGCGATGGTGACTGATTATGTATCATTATGCACTAAGTTGTATCCTGTACTGTGCTTCTCTGATGTGATGCTATCTATATGATTCCGCTATCATATGTGTGTAAATTATTCTATTTTCCGTTTATGCTATTATCTGTGATCTGCTAATGATGATTAATGTGTTATATTCCAAAGATTATCCTTAACACCGTGTCACGTGGTTTTGGGATCGTCACAAAAAGACAGTGTTCTTCTGAAGACAAAACCAAACCGACTGATCGAGTCATCAATCGATCGGTCGAATCATTCCTGAAAGATCGGATCGAGATAAGAATATCGGAGCACAAAAATCCAGTCATAAGACGAATTCCTTCTTCCAAGGTTATAGAACTGGTCAACTTTAATCCAACAAAGCTTTTTATATGCCAAGTTTCAAGCTCCACGTAAGCCACAATTTCCGAAATGATATATTCACCAGCAGTAGAGCAGGTCCCTCCACTTACAACTACTTTACCGGATCGAGCAGCATATGTCCAAGCCTGAAAATCATATATGTCACGCTGCATACCACCTCAACGAACGAGCTCGCCTATAAATACAACCCTTTCTAGAAATAGAAAGGGAGTCTGGTCCACCTCAAGTGCATTTTGTATTCGCTACTCAAAACTCCTACTCGGCATTCCAGAATAGTATGCCATATGTTCTAAGTACAACACAAGGATTTTGTGTAAAGATATCTTCTTTCTCTACTTTCTTCCATTGAAAAACAACTGTCACCTGTAATCGTCAGTATAAACAAAGATTATAAAGTGGATGTAGGCTTAGATTAAGCTAAACAACTATAAAAATATTGTCTCCAATTTTATTTACTTTTTTCTTGCAATATTATCGTGTGTGATAAACGCACGTTAGGGTTTGAATGTCATTAGACCAACTTTTGACATCAACACTTTGGCGCTCTAGGTAGGGAACGTAGACATACCCTACGACCTTCGGCAACTCTTAAGGAAGCAATGAAAAAACGGAAGAAGGACGCAACACCTTCTCACACTCAATATCGACCTGTTGATGCAACAGGAACAGCCGCAACGGAGGCAAGTCAGGAGGCTTCCTCCCATAAAGACCCATCCCAATACCTAACTAGGGATGAGATGGATAAAGTTTTGGCCGAGTTCAGAGGTAATATAGCACACTAGGATTGACTCCTCAAAAAGCAGCAGGAAATGATGAAACTTCATTTCTCGAATGGAAAAGGGACCTCACATTCCAGTACCATTTCCTGCACACAGAGAGGCTGGGGCAATAACTAATCTTTGGTTTGAAGAGATCCAAGCCCAGGATAGGTCCCTAGTTATGCTCCCACCCGGTTCATCTTCACTTCCCGATCACCCGATTCTAAGGACATCGCTTTTGGCGTCAAACGGAGCTGAGGTAGCTGCAGATTCTCAGGTCGGCCATGGCCAAGTTCTGGACTAGTCGACCATTTTGGCTCACGTCGAGGGTTAGATTCAACTCTTTGGACAAACAACTCTCAAACCGGTACAACCTTTGGGTCGAACAGAACACGGATCGATGCAACTCCCGGTTTGACCCAACGTCACACTACAAACCCATCTTATGCAACCTCCCGTACAACCTTCCCAGCTTGCTGATCCAAGAAGGGCTAGGGGCAGCAACCCTCTGTGTCACCAAGACCACTCTACCATACTGGTCCCTAATGTGATGAAGGGAAACGCTATGATAAACCACTCTAAGTCGCCACGGGCGGGAGCAATACCAAGCCCTGAATGGATGCTACTCAGCTGGATCGATCTGGTCCTACCGCCATGGGTATGGGTCAGACCAATACTTAGTTTTAACCAAGCAACTTTAGCCAACCCTGAACCAGCACCCACGGCCAGGGACCACCTTCACTCAACTCTCATGGGCCGAACCGCACCTACCCCAGGGACTCTGGGCATGCTTCCACCCAGGCCTAGTACCGGGATTCTCACCAATGTCCCCAGTGCAGAATTAGACTCATGGAAACAGCTCCTTGGGGATGGAAACAAGATTGCAAGCATCATCAAACGCTTCGCTAGAGGCAACACTTCTCAGCAAGATGTGGATAACATCCATTGCAGTCCTTTCACGCAAGTAATCAGAAACTTACGCAATCCACTGAATTTCAAGCTTCCAATCCTGGAGCCCTACAACAGTAGGACCGAACCAACCATACATCTCGTGCAATCACATGGAAGTAATTTCTTCATCGACCAACGTCATGGACAAGTGCTTCCCTCCTTTTCTCACCGACATAGCTGGCATGTGGTTTCGGTAGATAATAACCAAATCTATCAACATTAGGAATATGTTGGTCATCAACCTCATCGAGCAGTTCAGAATTCATATCTCTCAATTGAAAAGCATCACGTTCCTCACATCCATCAAGCAGCGGTTCGGCGAGACCATACGCTCCTTCTTAGAAAGATTCAATGCGACTTTAGTATTAGTCGATCGACCTAAGCCCTCGTTGGTGCTTATGGTAGCCATTGTCGGTATATAGAGCCGATATGATTTCAGGATCCCCCTAACCAGAGATCCCCCTGGAGATATTGAAGACTTCTATGCAGATGAAGATAGATTTCTCTGGCAAGAAGATGTTAGTATCGAGATGGAAAATCTCGAAGTACTTGCCACAAAAGATGAAGGCCCATCCAATACTAATGGCCAGAACAAAGGAAAAGGGAAAGCTTCGGAGAAGAACGATCGAAACGTGTGATTCTGGATAGAAGACAAATACGTTCAATACACCATGCTCAACTCCTCCCTAGTGGATATCTACCTTGATATGCGAGGGTCTTTACCTTTTCCAAAGCCTCCCAAGAGGGAGCCAACCGAAAGAGAACTTGAATCAGGAAAGCACTGCATGTATCATAACATGGCAAGTCATAACACCAATGAATGCAGGCATTTGCGCGATCTCATCGAGCAAAGGGTTAGACTTGGAGAGTTACCCGAGTATGTTAAGAAATCTATACGGGGCATGCTGCCACAACCTTCTGTCGAAGCTCCTTAGGTCGGTCCCCAAGCTCATCAAAACGAAAAAAGACCCAAAGCCCAACAATCGCGACATCATCATCAACTGATCTGGATTAGATCATCGCTAATATATCCCATTTCCTAGGATATAAGAAATGTACTTATATTATTTTCAATAATGTGGTTGTGTTGAAGTACACACATATGTGGTTAGTATTTAATCCTTAGGCGTGCTCTGGATTCAACTACAAATCCATTAGGTTTTGTTTTAATTTCAGTAATAGCTCCCTAGCAGCAATAAATTTTATTTCTAAAACATGGATTATGTTTGATTGATTCAAACACCTTGTCGGGACTCGACAAGTGCCTCAAAGCTAAGTATGGTTAATACTTGCCAACATTATTAAGCCAAGTATGGTTAATGCTCGCCAACCTTCTTAAGCCAAGTATGGTTAATGCTTGCTAAAACTCTTAAGTCGTGTATGGATAATGCTCGCCAAAACTACTAAGCCGTGTATGGTTAATACTCACAACCCGTTATTAAGCCGAGTTCGCCAAAACTTTTAAGCCATGTATGGTTAATACTTGATAACTTTATAAAAACCCAGTATTGCTTATACTCGTCCTTATAATAAACATCAAGAGTATGGTTATAACTCAACCTCACTAGAAAATTTACTCCTCCAGAATGGCTGTTACTCGACCCTCATTTTTGTCAGGTATGGTTTATACCCTTCTTTTTACTAAAACCAAACATGGCTTATGCTCGTCATCCTTAACAAACTCCAGGTATGGTTGATACCTCACTTTAAAACTTCTGAGTATGGTTTATACTCAACTTCTTGGGTATGGATTATACCCCTCTCAATTATAAGAAGAGTATGGTTTATACTCCTAACACTCGTCCAAGCATGGTTTATGCCTAAACACTTCAAACGACACTGTCGGGATTTGGCATGTCGAACTGTTTATAGGCACTATTTAACTCAGAGCCCAGTTTTACTGCTCTTCTCGGGAGTCGACTTGGCACGTTCCACTAGTTTTCAAGCATCCTTTTACCTCCCAGACCTTGATCAACAACGTTTTTATCTTAGAATTGGTAGAAGTTCGTAACTCAAAAACTAATAATTCTGCAGTATCAATCAAATTTTATATTTTTATTTCAAAATATGGTTTTATAAGCCATATTCTTACATATGAAATCTCAGTCGATTATGACCACTTCTACAAAATATTAACTTTTCACTTTGTTACACAACTAAATTTTAAATTGAAAATATATTAATCCATTTCCAAAAATACTTCATCCAAAACCATTTTGGAATATATTAAAAACTAATTAAATCAACTTCTTCGCTTAAAACCAAAAAATGATTTCTTTTACGCTCTTGGAAACCCTTCCCTTTTATCTCGATTCGTGTTTTAAACAAGATATTAAACTTATCGTATTAACTCGGTTGCCTTTAATAACATCATTATGAAATTCAGATTATATTACCCGATCTCTTTATAAATTCTTATTAATTTAGCTAAATCTTATTATATACTCAATTAACTTCTTAAATAAATTTCATTTAAGAAGAAATATATTTAAATACAATTAACTTCGTTATTTACTGAAGTAAAACAATTTTACTTTTTCATTAATTAAAACAGTTTAGTTAATCGCCTTTAAGAATAAAATTATTGAACGATAACTAACTACCTCAATAAATTTTAAACACTATTTATTAAAAGATAAATTATGTTTCAGAAAATCTTATTAATTTTTAAACAACTATTCATTAATAACCCCTTTTGATCAAACAGTTGACTTAATCAACCTTAAACCATTGATTAATTTGTTAACCGATTTCAATTACCCCTTCCTATTACATTAATAAATTTAATCTAATAATATTGCTTAAACGTTTACTTAAAATATTTATTCCAAATTATTTACCTTTAGGTTAATTACAGCTTAAATTGCTTATAAAACTGATTTAAACGTCAATCCTTATTACATAATCATTTATAATATTTTTAATAAAGCTTATTTACAAACATCGACTTTTTTTTAAACTTCATTATAACGTATAAAATATAATTAAAAATCTTGTTCCAGTTATAAAACAAATCTTATAAGTTAACTTCGTTAACTCGCCTAATGACAAAATCAACATTTAAACAAAAGGTGAATTTTAGGCCATTGTTGCCAATCTCTCAATCAATACCGCATATTGATTCAAATCACGACAATGTTGAATTTCAATTCAACGTCAACATCTAAATAGGTTTCCAATGTCATTGGGGTTCATTAATGTAACGACCCGGATTCCGCCCGACCCGGTCAACCGCTTGATCGACCAAGACCGTACAAGACCCGAATACGTTAACTTTGGGAATACAACACATCAGAACAAATAACAACAGACTTTTATAAACATTATAATAATGTTACATCAGAGTACAGAATATATCAGAGTACATTGATAAATAATACAGCGGAAGATTTAATTACAACATAATTAATAAAATGCAGCGGAATAATTAATTTAATCACAGCGGAAGACCATCAATACTCTGGACATAGCTCTAAGCTTCGATCCAGAATCCTGCTCAATATATCTGCAAAATAAGCTACTCGACTACCTATATGGAAAAGAGGGCACCCGAGTTTGCAAAGCGAAACAAACTACGGGTCAGTCATGGGACTAGTGTGAGAAATCTTTACTTAACTTATCTAATAAGAAGGCTAAACACAAGACCATGCTGCTAACGCGGAACGGGTTTACTCCACTGTATTGCCAGTGCATAAATAAAATAAATCTTTAAAACAACGCAATGCTTTTTAGAAAAATGAAACCATTATAAGACTCAGGTCCCATCACACAATGCAACGCAAGCCGGAGGATAGAGTTTTACCTTATAATGGTCAAAATTGCTTGATACGATAAAAACAGATTTGATACTATTATTAGTGTATATATGTTTTAAAAACATTTCAATCATAATGTATTAATCATAGACGGCATAGTACCCCATCCTACTATGTTGCCATATATAGGTATACAATCAAAACCGCAGGATGTCGTATTAGAAATTGGGTTTCCATCATGAGTCAAGGCTAGGAACGATATCCTGACCGATTCGAGACACTCTAGCAATCTCTTAGGATTCGGACGCTGGCGAACGCTTGGATACAGCAGGGCCGGTACCCCAATAGTGCAATGGGTTAGATTGGCAATTCCTGAACACCCGCTTCCCGATCCTATTGGATCATAAATTGGCCATTGCGGCCAATAAAAATCCAAGGCGCCTCAAAATCCATCAACCACAAAAGTAAAATGCTGGGCTGTGTTAAACCCAAACACCACTTCTAGCTAGAAAGAAACGTGTGCACTCCCTGCGTTCCCTTGCTCTGTTTTTGATTCATACCGGGGTGTGAGGCTCGCGAGGCAACGAAATACAAAAAGCTATGCCTAAGTAGGCTATGCATTGATCATCATCCACAAGGCTCTACTTTTCAACAAAAGCCTTGATCAATTGCATCTTGACATGCCACATTGACAGTCCACACCATGCGATCGATAACTACTAATATATAACCTCTGAGCTCATGCGTCTCAGAGAAGGGTGTTAAGCAAGTGAATAAATTCTCCGCTACCAACAGATATATATTAAATAGAAACAAATTTACATGGAATGAAATCCAATGTCAGACACACATCCATTTACAAGTCCGTTCTAGGTCTAAACGAAACCGGAGGCACCTTATACCTCGCATATCCGAACGATAAACAATACGTCTGGACAACTACCACTGGAACCTTTTCAAGGTAGCAACTCCAATCAAAGGCATCAGTAGTCCTCATCCATTCGATGTGAAGATCGCCGGCCTTCTACCACCGTCTTCATCTTCGACTTTTAATCATCGTAGTTATTATTCAAAATGGGTTAAACCCGGTCATTCCGAATAACTCACGTATTTTTATAATTAAAAATCAAGTGTTATAAGGAAACATCCAATGCCTCTTTCCAATTCAGAACATTCTTTAAATAAAATATTCATATTATTAGGGAAAGGTTCCCATTAATTTTATCAAAGATAAAATCTTTTAAATTTATTCTTAAATCTTATTTTCCAATATTTGTTAAAATCAAATTCAGCTTTAATATCAAAAATCACTACTTTAAAATTATTCCAATTTAAGGAATAAATCTTATTTTTAACTGGGTTAAAGAATCAATGTCATTCAAAAACATTATTCACGATAAAGCCAAAATCATTTTCCAATAAATAAATATAAATTGAAGTACCAATAATCTTAGTTGAAAGATTTATTCTTTATTTAAAAGAAATCCTTTGTTTAAAAAATATTCTTTATATAAAAGATATTCTGAATCGGAAAGCGACTCAATCATTTACCATATAACTTTGGTTATATGGATTTCATACATCGTATGTAAATGACAACAATAATAATTAATCATCAAACCATCCATTCAACATCCAGAGTGAAGTTCCCAACTGTGTGAGCATTAAAATGAAATAATAACGCTCATCGCAGCCTGTCAATCTATCGATTGACATATAAATAAATATTGGGACTAGTGTATATCAATTAACATCCCAATACCCGTGTGGGGTTTTCAGCCAACAACAGTACATATAAATAATTATTTGGTTAATTAATTTAACCAATTTTAATACTACCAACATGTTGATAATGATGGACAAAAATAATATTTTATTCCTAATGTCGAATATAAATATAAATTTGACTCGTATAATTTCTTTTACATTTCTAATATATAATAGAATGTAATTTATTTATATGACATTATTGTGGATGACAAATAAAAGATAATTACACTATACTTAGTTTGTATGTAATTATTCTTAACATAAAAGAAATAATCTCATTTGTATATATTTTAAGGTATAACTCAACGCATAAAATGTTTATTTTAAATTGCATACAAATTCTAATGTATGCATTACCATATAGAAACGTCACTTTAACTCGCCTATACATTCTAATGTATATTTTGACCATTAACAGGATTCTTATGATTGAATATAAGTTCCAATATAAGTTTGCAAATAAAAAAGAATTTTATATTTGTATATAAATTCTAATGTGAGTTTGCAAATATGAATGATTTTTACATTTACAAATAAATTCTATTGTATGTTCTGCAAATAAAAATGATTATTTTATTTGCATATAAATTCTATCTCAACAAAATGTATAAGAAGTTCCATTTTGCTGACAATTCTATTTTAATCAAAATGGATATTGCTATGGTAGCACAAACCTATTTCACAAAAATTCTATTTGTGTTTAACTCTTTCAGTTGACAAAAATGTAAATTTTGTCTTAATTCAAATCTAATTAACAAAAGGTAATTTTTGTTTCAACTACTATATTTTTAACAAAAGTAAATATTTTTAACAGAAATGATTATTTTGGTTCAATTAAGCTATTTGTCCAAAATGGGTATTTTGATTCAACTTGTCTACTTTGACAAAAGTATATATTTTGACAAAAATATATGGTTTTCTTTAACTAATCTATTTTGTCAAAAATGAATATTTTGACAAAATGTGTATTTTGACTTAACTACTATATTTCAACAAAACAACAAAGATGATGACTTTGGTTTGTTGACAAATCTAATTCAACAAACAAATATAAGTGATGAGTTTGTTTTGTTGACAAAATGATGATGTTTTGTTTTAGCTATTACAGTTTGACAAAAATGACAAAATGTATTTCCACTATTGTAAATTGATAATGGTGTGTGTTTTTATTTCATCCCTTTAAGCAACACAAAAATGGATAATTTGCCTCATTCCTCTAAAATGACAAAAGTGAATACATTTGTCTTAACCTTTTAAAATGACAAATTAAATAATTTTGTCTCAATCAATTTAAATGATAAAAATGTATCTTTTTGTATTGCCACACAAGGACAAATAAACCTTATCTATCTATTACTCTTTTTGTTGAAGCCAAGATGACACTAAAAATATAACTTCTTGATTCTAATCTTTTTATTTTAATCTACGATGAAAATAAAATCATTTTATTTATTTTAACAAAATTACAACTACAATTAATTCATTTTATCGTAATCCATTTATTTACTCTAGTTTTAAAATAAAAATTATATTTTTAATCTTGTTTTTTTTATATATATCTAAAATGTAATAAAAGTATAACTTCTTAAACTGTGCTTTTTATTTGCATCTAAAATGCAAATAAAAGGTAATACTTTAATTTATGATTTATTTGCATCAAAGAATGCAAATAAAAATACACCTTATAATGCAAGGTTTTATCTGCATCTAAATTTGCAAATAAAAATGCAACTCTAATCCAATATTTTATTTGCATCAAGGAATGCAAATAAATATGCAATTTCTAATTCAATATTTTATTTGCATCAAGGAATGCAAATGAATATGCAACTTTTAAATTTCATAGTTTATTTGCACCGAAGAATGCAAATACAAATTCAACTTTTAATACGATGGTTTAATTGCATCAAAGAATGCAAATAAAAATTTGACTTTTAAATACGGTGTTTATTTGCATCAAGGAATGCAATTGAAAATTATACTCTTTTAACTAAAATGTTTATTTGCATCTAAATATGCAAATAAAATATAATTTTATGCTTTGTTTGCAACTAAATTTATAAACAAAAATGTAACTCTTTTAAATCATATTTTTATTTTCATCTAAAATACAAAATTAAAATATCATATTCATTCTAGTGTTTTTGTTTGCATTTATAATTGCAAAAATGTAATTTTAACTCTAATGTTTGTATGCATCTTAAATTGCAAATAAAAAATATGGTTTTACTTCTAATGTTTTGTTTGTATCTAAAATAGCAAACAAAAATATAACTTTCCTTATTTCAATGCATATTTGCATTAGAGAATGCAAATAAAAGAATATTTTATATTTCAAAGTGTATTTGCATAAAGAATGCAAATAAAAGAACATTTTACATTTCTATATATATTTGCATAAAAGAATGCAAATAAAAGAACAATTTATATTTCTATGCATGTTTGCATAAAAGGATGCAAATAAAAGTACATTTTATATTTCTATGTATATTTGCACAAACGAATGCAAATAAAAGAACCATCCTTATTTATTCAAATTCTTTTTTTATTGTAAACAACTTTACATAAAAATGTAATTTTTTATTCAATTACATGAAAAATGTAATTTTTACTTTTAAATCTAATTACATTAAAAATGTAACTTTCGTTTCTTTAATCTTATTCACATTAAAAATGTTTTCTTTCTTTTATAACAAACATGACGGTGAAAATATTCATTCCTAAATTATCACATGACAGTGCAAAATGTTCATTTCTAAATTGTCACATAACGGTGTGAAAATTGTGTCAATTTCTAAATTAACACATAACGGTGTAAAAATTGTTCATTACATTTCTGACAAGTGATGGTGCAAAATAATGTCAATTTCATTTTAACAAGTGTCGGTTCAAAATAATGTCAATTTCATTTTAACAAGTGACCGTGCAAAATAATGTCAATTTCATTTTAACAAGATCCATGACTATTTTCATTCTTAACAAAATGATAATGAAAATCATTCTTCTCTTTATAACAAAAATGATATCCTTTTTACATTTTCAAAACAAAGACAAAATGATATCTTTTTACATTTTCAAAACCAAGACAAAATGATATTTTTTTTCCTTTATATAATAAACAAAAGTAAATATTTTTATTTACAAAAAGTGAATCATATTCATTTACCCACAAAAGTGACTTCTTTTCATTCATAAACACAAGTGATTTATTTTTTATTTAAAACCAACAAAATGAAATGTGACGATCCCAAAACCCCGTGGTACGGTGTTAAGGATAATCATTGGAATATAACACATTAATCATCATTAGCAGATCACAGATAATAGCATAAACGAGAAATAGAATAATTTACACACATATGACAGCGGAATCATATAGATATCACCACATCAGAGAGCACAGTGCAGGATACAACTTAGTGCATAATAATACATAATCAGTCATCATCGCCAGAGGCAGAATCATACATAAAGAGTACATAAACTAAACAGCAGTCTACATCGCCAGTGGCGGAATCATAATACATATACAATAATGGCGGAAAAAGTCATAGTCAGCACGGTGTAGTCAAGCCTCGCCATGAGCTAAAAGTGCACCTCTACTGCGGTGCCAAGCCAAAATATACCAGATACCTGTAACTAGGTTGCCCGTGTGAAAATGAGGGCACCTGAGTTTGCAAGGTGAAACAAACTACGAGTCAGTCATGGGATTGGTATGAGAAATCTACTTAACTTATTAACAACAATAATAAGGCAAATCAAAGGACCACGCCACTTTCGCGGAACGGGTTTACTCCAATGAGTGCTAGTGCATGAAATAAAGTAAATGATTAAATCATCGCAATGCTTTTTATAAAATGAAGCCATTATAAGACTCAGGTCCCATCACACAATGCAACGCAAGCCGGAGGATAGAGTTTTACCTTATAATGGCCAAAAATGCTTCATACGTATAAAACAAAAGTGTTTGATATTATTACTAGTGCATATATGTTTTAAAAGCGATTTCAATCATAAATATCAATCCTAGACGGCATGGGTACCATATATCATGTCGCCATACTAGTAATACAATCACATCCGCATATTTCGTATTGGAAATTGGATTCCTTCATGAGTCGAGGCAAGGGGCAAGCTCCTCTCCGTTCGAGACACTCTAGCAAATGCCTCAGGATCGCACACAGCAATCCCTGGATCTTCAGGGCCGGTCCTCTCTTACTTTTGAGGATTAGTAATTCCTGAACACACGTTTCCCGGTCCTTACAGACCTGTAATCGAGGCGCCTCGTATTCCAACAACCACACAGGTGAAAAGTAGATATAAATATCAAGGCTGGTAGGTTACTGACACCACCATAGCTAGAAAGAAACGTCGTGCTCTCCCTGCAGTCATTATCCCATTTTTGACTCATACCGAGGTGTGAGGCTCGCGAATCCACGTTATACACAAAGCTACGTCACACAGACCATGCTTTGATCATCAACCACAAGACTTTGCTTTGCAACAAAAGCCTTGATCATATGCCACTTAGGCGTGCCACACAGGCAATCCACTCCATGCGACTGATTTCTATCAATATATAACCTCTAAGCTCGTACGTCTCAGAGAAGGGAGTTAAGCAAGAGAATAAATTCTCCGCCGCCAAACAGATATATATTTAACAGAGATCAATCAGCACAGAACAAAATCCAATGTCTAACACACAGTCCATTTACAAGTTCGTTCTAGGTTTGAACGAAACCGGAGGCACCAAATTCCTCGCATATCCGCACAATCAACAATACGTCTGGACGGCTACTACTTCAGCTCCTTCAAGGTAGCTACTCCAATCATGAGCATCAGTAGCGCCCATTCATCCAATGTGAAGATCGTCGGTCTTCAACCATCTTCAACTTTTCGACTTCTCACCGTCGATCGATTATTTGAAATGAGAATGAACTCGGCCTTTTCAAATAATCCACGTATATTTAGATTTTCAATCAATTTTTCACATGGTTAAATTATTCAACATTCACATTTCAGTTCCTTAGTATAATTTCCATGTTAAACACATTCAACCATCACATATCAAGCAAACACAACAAATTTGGTTTATTTCCACTCTATATCGTCTATAGTATTTTATAACGATATATCGCCATTTTTATTTATTTAAAATTGCCATATTTAATTAAACGACGTTTCAGATCGTGCCGAGGCACTGGCGTTGTTTTTCACTAAATTTGTTTTACACATATCTGAAAATCTAACCGTTGGATTTTCACAAATTTTATATCATTAGGAAGATCATTTCAAAACGAATCCAACGGTTTCATTTTGGGAAAATCCGACGGTCGGATCTCCCACACTAGTCGTTTGAAGTTACGATTTCAAATTACGAACTGCAGCGTCGTTATTCGATTTAATTTAATTATATTTATATTTATATATAAATATAATCGATTCTGGCAATGTTTTTCTTCAGATTTGAATTAAACATTCTAGACAATCCAACCGTCGGATCTTTACAAAGTTGGTGCCGTTGGAAAGATATTTCCAAGGTGAACCCCAACGGTTGCGGTTTCGGGAAAATCCAATGGTCGGATTTGCCACACTTGTCGTTTGAAATCACGGTTTAAAAACACGAACTGCACGGCCACGATTCGTTTTAATTTTATTTATATTTATATTATATATAAATATAGTTCCTTCGAAAATTCTTATATCGTTTTCACTTCAAATATTTCACTAACGCCATTAAATTTTGGAAAATTTCGCCATAACCTCCTTTGTACGGGAGGAGCTGTGAAAATTCCCAAATAGCCACACGGGCGTCTCATCTCAAAAAAAAAAAAAAAAAGCCAAGCGGCTAGCCAGCAGGCTCATAAAATCATCACCCAAGAAAAACAGTAAACATGTACCTATTTGTCGGGCACAAAATTTTATTCCTCTTCTCTAGCCTCTTTGCTATAACCTGTTCAGTAAATATGCATGTACATATATGCAATTCTTATCACTTATCATTTTCCATTCAACTTCATATTTGATTCAATTTGGTTTAAAAACACCATTCATTCTAATGTTGCATACATAGGCAAAAATCATATCATTAGCTAATTAATGAATATTTCAACTCATGCATATTTATTTGAACAAGTGGTTATTTTTAATACTTCACATTTCAATAAAAATGATATTTTTGGCGAACTAAAATATATTTCAACACATGACTATTTTATTTAGTTCCTATGCATGTTAAAAATAATATTTCTTTCACAAATATTTATTTCAACGCTCGCATATCGTTAGCATATCACATATATGATAAAAATGGTATTTTCACCATCTAAAATATTTATTCAACACATGAATGTTTTTAGCACTTCATAGTTTCAATAAAAATATAATTTTTATCGTTCAATCTTTTATTCAACACATGAACCTTTCCAACACACGCACTTCTCAACACATGAGCATTTCCACACATGGATATTGTTTCAACACATGACTTTAGTTTCCTCGCATGAAAATAGTTTCAACATATGAAAATAATCCTAACACATGAATATTATTCAAAATTTCGGCAGCATAACGGCAGGGTAGTTAAAACCGGCACTGTCCCGAGTATGGCTCCTCGCTCTACCTTAAAACCTCGCGGTTTTTGACAATGGGGATTTCATGCATCTAATTCGCACGCAGGCGACATGTTTTATTTTCATTTCCACAATTATTTCCAATTTATTTCAATCACCAATGGGTATTTTTCAACCACAACCAATCGATATCAACCACAAATAATTATTTAACCATTCACATTTTTCATCCAATTTTTCACACCAATTCACAACAATAAATATCGTCCATGGTTTGTGGACGAGGGGAGTGTGTGTGTATATATATATATATAATTTCTATATTTCACTTGCATTTCAACACATATATCAATTATACTATGCATGTATAATTCATACTTCACTCATATAGCTTACACAACGGATGTACATGAGGTATACCACACGTGTATAATTTATATTTCGCTTATATAATTTATACATAACATTTTCTATTCACATTTCATTTAATTTAGATTTCTCACATTGGTTTTCGGAGTGCTAAAAATCGTAAATGGCTCAGAAAAATCCGCGATCTCTTCTATGTGGTAGAGAGCCTCCTTGCGGCCCCGATGTTTCTTGTTTCATCGAATTTCGTCAACACACCATAAAGATATGATTTTTCAAAGTTCAAATGTGATAAAGGACTCACCTTTCACGATGGTTCAAAGCTAGGTTTGCATTTTTCGCAAAATCCGCTGACCTAGATGACGATCAGGGAGTTGGACGTCGACGAGGGGAGTGAGGCGCGTCTAGGGGTGGTGGTCACGGCCAGTCCGGTCGTCGGAGCAAGGCGGGGCGGCTGTTTGAAGCGTCGAACTTTGGAGAGGTGGTTCTCGATGGTGGCGCGATGGTTGGTGGCGAAACGGGTATGGATGTGAAGGGGAGGAGGAGGGCTTTCGATTTTGGGTGGTGGCGGCGTCGGACGTGGGCTGAGGCGGCGGGAAAGTCATCAGGAAGGGATGAACAGGTTTCCGCCGTTAACAAGAGAGGCGGCGAGGGTTTTGAGCGGATTATATTTTTTTTATGGAAGGAATTTTCGGATTCCCCCATATATATTTTATTTAGAAAATTAGGGTTTTCACTTACGAACCCCAATCCAAACCCAACAACTGTCGCCCCTAGCTAAATACCCCCATACTGGACACAATGGGATATGTTTAGTAGGCCAATTCGACTGTTACAGTCAGTTATTTTACAAATTAAAGTATAAAACATTTTATATTCAATTTGAACGTACATTTCAATTTTCCAGGGCCACAAACTGATTCGAAAAATTCCAGAAAAATAAATCTAGCTATGTTTTGACGCTACGGTCCCAACAAAACTAGTTTTGTCGAATTCTGAGATCGTTTGAAAAATGGCCCTTTTTTTGGTCGATCCAATTTAACAGAAAAATGCCACGCTCACATATTAGCTTCAAAAATTATGAAATTTGAAACCTAGCAATAGTTTGACATCCCGGACCCAACAAAAGTGGTTTCGTCGAATTCCGAGGTCGTTTGCAAAATATTTATTTTCAAGGGCTATATATTCTATATAGCAACCTTTCTGAAAATTCATTTGGCCATAACTTTTGATTCCCGCTATGAAACTTCGATTTTTCAGATTCGTTAGAAAGATATTCACTAACGGATTTAAATATTTTTCGTTTCACCAAAATCCGTTATATTTTGCACCCGGTGCAGTAAGTCAAAGTTTGAATTCAAATTTTCAAACTGACTTTCTAATTCATTATTTTATTGAAATACCCTATTTCAGTTGTTCAAATTCCTTTGAAATAATCAATTTAAAAATTTTAAATTGGCTCGTATTTTCCGGGTTGTTACATGAAAGCTTTTATTTTAAAAACAAACAAAGTTACAATCTTTTAATGTTTACAAACACAACGAATATTTTTCATGGATTCAGAATAGAATTCAGATCTACAACTTAGATTAAATTAAAAGGGGGAACTATGGTTTTACAAAACCAGATCTATCACACACGAATAGTACAAACAATCACCATCAACAACCAATACAATTTTAAGTACTAATCGCAGATTCAATTAAACAAATACATACATATGAGATTTAAACCACAAGGAATAAAATATAATTTTAAAAATAGAAATATCACATCGTTATTGAGTTCTAAGCTATTCAGATCCAAAATTTGTCAAAAATTCAACTTGCTCAGAGTCAGGTCCAGTCAGTTTCATTGCGAAGATCTCGGTCTCACGATCGCGGCGCACCTGAAATCGTTCGAATCCGAGTCCGTACGAGCAAGATATGGTTTAATTTAGATTAAAAAAAATTTTGAATTAAATTAATTAATTAAACAAAAGCAAAATAGGACCTTCTTCCTCCAATATGTCATGGTCGTGACTTGAGTTCTTTGAACCCATTATGTTCAAAATTAGGTTTGAGTTTATCTCGAAATTGAGGAAGCTTGGGGGCGATCGGAAAGTGTCATAACGGAGAGGAGAGTGAGGGTGACGGCGCCGTAAGGGAGGGGAGGCACGGTGGGGACCACCTGGGCGCGGTGGAGGGTTTATGCCGCGGGTTTGGAGGTGATTTCCTCGAGATCCGTGTGCTTAAAGATGATCATAACCGTATGGAATTAAAGAGGATGAAAATCTCTTCAAATAAGTCTAAAGGAGGGATTGATTTCATTGTGTGGATTGGGAGAAATTGTGGAAGGAATTTCGGAGCTTGGTGGCCATGAAATGGGGGAGATGGCGGCTGCATATTTGGGGAAGAGAGATTAGAGTTAAGGATTAGTGAATATATTTATATTATTTAATTGGTTAATTAGCCCATTAAGGCCCGTTTAGCAACTTTGTCCAATTTCATCCCAACGACTGTCATTCTTATCTATTAACCCCTATTCCGGACTCATCTGGCTATGTCCCGCAAGCCCAAACGACTGTTTTGACCTAGTTTTCTTTAATTTAAAATTTAAATCTTTTATTTTCAATTCAATCGTACAAAAAAATTCACCGGGGCCACAAATTTACTTCAAAAATTCCCAAAAAATATATTTAGCTATGTTTTGATGCTGCGGACCTAGGAAAATTAATTTCGTTCAATTCTGAGCCCGTTTGAAAAATGGCCTTTTTCAAGTCGATTAAAATTAACTAAAATTGGCAAAACACAAATCTTTCTGCCACGGTCACATATTAATTCTAAAAATTATGAAAAATTAAACTTAACAGTAATTTGACATTCCAGTTCCAATAAAGTGGTTTCATCGAAAACAGAGGTCGTTTGAAAAATGGCTATTTTTAATATTAATATATATATATATATATTCTAAAGCGACTATTCTAAATTTTAAACTGGGCATAACTTTTGATTCCCGCTATGAAATTTCGATTTTTCAGATTCGTTGGAAAGATATTTTTAAATAGATTCTAATATATTTTTGTTTCACTAAAATCCGGTTTATTTTGCATGCTATACATTTGGTCAAAGTTCAAGTTTGACTTTTCAAACTACCGCACTTTTTCCAACTCCTTTTATAATTAAAATTAAAATTTTCGTTCTAACTTCGATTTAAATAAATTTTCTCGTCGTTATTATTTAAAATAAATTATTTTTACTATTAAAATTTCTAAAATAAAAATTTTAAATTGGTTCAAAATTTGCGGGTTGTTACAATTAAGTTCATATATAAAAAAGTAAGACACGTAATATTTGAGAAATCCGGTCGGATCCCTCCTACCTGTTCTTTCCTGCATCACAGCCCGTTATAACATATTACAATAATATATGAAAATGGAAAGTTCATCCAATATATTTCAAATGACGTAAATATATTTAACATCAACAAATAACAAACAAATATCCAAGGCATCCAATCAACCAATTTATACTATCAACGATAAAATTTAATTTTATGAATTTAACTACGTCATAGAATTCCAAAAATGTGTAGGAATTAACTCACATTGATTTCCGATTGACGATTGTCGCGTTATATCGTATAATTTTGAGCAGACGTTTAAAATTACACGAAATATATAGTATCTCTATAGCCAACCAAATCGGCACGACCACGTAGGCCTCATCTTTATGATTACAATGGACCTGGTTTCGAGCGATTCTACGAACATACGTATAAGTTATTGTTACCACGGTATTTAATTTAAATTGAATTGGTTTAAGCAATATTAATAATAAATTTATTAACTTAAATTATAATTATTACCGTTAATACAGCCCGTAAATTACGCGGTTTCTTTTTTTGCCTATTCATGATGTCCCAATCACTCTTCTTCCCCAATACAATGCCCCAACCTGCGTTCATATTATCAGCCACGTCCATCCTCTTCATCATTTTTTTTCTATTCTTGTTCAAGGCCTTGCTAGGGACTGCGGAATGGATCGTTCAGGCAAAGCAAACACTAGAGGGAGGGTGAATAGCGTTTGTAAGAATTTTAACAAAACTAAAAACTAGAGAGAACTATGGGATGAATCAAACACCATAAACCCAATCACATACACATATTCAAACACAGATGCAAAATAAACATAAATAAAAGTGCAAAAAAGGAAAGAACACACTAGATTTTATACTGGTTCGGATCACTCTGACGTCCGGTCTCGCACAACGCTAGATTGTGTAGAGTTTATTACTATTTTCAAATAGCCAAATACAACCTCTTTGATTTCACGGCTCAACAAGGAGACACCGACTCCTATCCCTTGATTCACGGCTCAATAAGGGCACACAAACTCCTATTACTTGATTTCATGGCTACAAGGATACACTGATTACTCTTTGACTTACAAATAGAGTTTATTCAACCCAAGCAATTACAAAACACCCTTATAACTCTTTAATAGCACTTGATTCAGAGAGTAGAGAGTGTAGATAGAAGAAGTTTGATCAAATCAAAAGTGAATTCGGCAAAGTATAAGTGTAAAAGCCACAAAAATGTTTAAGAATAATGGTAGGATGAAAGAGATGAAGATGGAGTAGAAGAGATGTTAAAAAATTCGGCTTTAACCTCTTTTTATAGAGTATGAAGGGCTGGAACGGTTCTGAAGCGTTTCAAATAGTTAAAAGACACTTCCCTTTAAAATTAGAAAAATAGCTGTTATATGTCGACATACATATTTTGCTATGTCGACATAGTCATGTGTAATTTTCATTTTCAAAGCATTTTTCAAGTATTTTGATATAAAATTAATTCTGAAAATTCTTGAGTTAAATTCTAATGTTGTAAATCAATATTATATGATAGAAAAACATTGAATACATATTTTTAAACTATATAAATATATTTATGAAATTATAAGGTTTTAAACTAAAATATAAATAAAGTATATATAAAAAATTAAGTTTGAAAAACAAAGAAGAATAATAATAGAAACAAATATAAAAACTAAATAGAGTGGATTGAGAATAAAATAGAAAAAAACAAATTAGAGAGGTTGAGAAAAGAATTGAAAAATCAGAATTTGAATTTGAAACTGGAGTGCTATTTAGAGTCTTACAAAATCTAGACTCTATAATTATATTAATCTTGAACTCTTGAAATCTTGGTTACTCATGAGTCTTGAACCTACTCTGAATTCTGAATCTCTAAAGCCTCTTAAACTGCACAGTCTTTAGTATTAATTCCTGTATACAAATCATTCATACGTATATATATATATATTCTAGATAAAAATGTTAGTATATATTTTATAATCAATGATAATTGAAATAAGGTTGTTATCATCAAAACTCCATTCTCTAACAATCTCCCCTTTTTTTATGATGTCAACCTTAATTTATAAAATATCATAGCTGTATGTACCTGTTTGATGATGACTCCACCTGTCTATAAGAATTCCATAAAACTTCTATAAAACTATGCCTATATTTTATAATTTCTACCCCTTTGGCATTATCAAAAGGAAAGATTAAAGATATTCCCCCTATGTTAAACAACTGTAGAATCTAAGTAATATTTCTTAATAGAACATACAAAATATTCCCCCTTAATTTATTAACTGATTCTAAGTAGAACATTCCTAATCTATTTAAACTAAAGAGAATAATACTTAATATGATAATTAAACACAAACCAAATCAAGTATCATTATTACATATGTTTGTCTAATATATATATAAACCAATCCAAACTAAACCACACCATATGTCTTAATATTTACAAGTTCCAATCAATATAGTCTAAATCAAACCACACCATATGTTTTTAGAATAATTAAACAAATCAATCAAATCATACCAAACAACTAAATGTCTCTTGGAACTTCAACCTATTCGTCTTGTCCAGTAAGTGGATTCTTTTGGATATCCTTCCACTCTTCTTCAATGTTATGTGATGTTTGGTTATTTTCATTTCTGAAATGAGAAGAAATATCCCAATGAATTACATCAAAATGTTTTTCTTGACGTTTAACCATCCTCATTTGGATTAACTCTAGTTTGCGCTGATTACGTACTACTATGGAGAGAGCTTTCTTGAAATAATTCAAAGAATCATCAAGGCTTTCACTTATATTATGAATAGGATTTTCCATTGATTTAATGAGAAATGATTAAGGAAGAAGGAGTAATGAAATAATGAAGTTTTCTGGAAGAAATGGACTTAAATAGGGTCTGGAATTCATTGGATTTTGAATGGACATGAGTAGTTATTTTAATTTTTAAATTTGAAAAAATTTGAAATTTTTTCTGTTATATGTCAACATACATGTTTTGTTATGTCGACATACTATGGTATGTTTTTTGAAAATTTTGAATTTTTGAATTCTTTTGAACTCTTGTAATATTATAATATATTTTATGATTTTTCAGAAACATAAAGATGATTTAAATAGAAATAAAACTCCATTCATTACTTAATAGAAATCAAATACATCTAACTAAACAGGACACACTTAAATACGAGATTTGAAAGCAAATACAAGGAAATATATAAAGATAAATTAAAGCAAATGGCCTAGTTTTCAGATGATGATGACGAAGATGAAATTCCAAGCTATCTTTCTATCTTGACCATGAATTTAGTCATTTTGGAAAGCTTCTTGTTAAGCTTCTTTTGATTTTTGACGATATTTGGTTGATTTTGAATAATCGTGTCTTTGAGGTTCTGATTTGAGTTTGGATACTCGATGCTTTCCGTAGAAGTCTCTTCTTCTTCGACTTTCATCGAGTCTTGCTCTTGTTGAAATCGAGCTTATTTGGCCTCATATGTTTCATAAGGTTTGAAAGTGATAGGAATTTGCATGAGATGAATTTTTGATGCGTCAAACACTTTCTTAGAGACAAATTCTTCTCCGTGAAGATCAAATCCAAAGTATTTGAAAATATGAGTGAGATAAACACCATAGTAGAGTGTGTTTTCTCTTGAAGATACATTTATGGGCTTAAATTCATTTAGAATCATATCGGCCCAATTGATAAGTTAATTACCCATAATGGCAAAGAGAGCCTTTTGGACATTAAGAGTTGGATTGTTGTAATTTACGGAATGGGGAGTAATGGTGTGTTGAAGGAGGAGGTTAATGATTCTTGTTTTTGGATGACAGAAGCGATTTTTGAAATCCATTGGAGCACTGTCTTCGAAGATATCGTGATAGGTTTCCAAATCGGTTTCATCGGTAGCGAAAGTTGAGAAATCCATGCCCTCGCTTCTACAATTTAGAACTTCTCTTGAAAGATCGGCGTCGAGAACAATTTGAGTTCCCTTGACACTACTCCAAATTTGATTTTCATTGCCTTGATAAAATCCACAGTTGAGATTTGCGTAGAACATCTTCACGAGTTTGGGATAACATACTTCATCGTTGTCACGAGAGTCAATTAAACTCGAGATTTCATTGTGTTGGAAGAGAGAGGTGAGATCATAGGATGGAAAGTCGCTAAAGACGGCAAAAACACCCTATTAACTTTAGCATTTGCTAAAGAGTTACCATAGGTTTTAATGGTCTCTTTGTCATTGTAAAGATAACTTTTTATGGTTTGGTTATCTTCAATTTCTGAGGTGAACTTGAGGAAGCCATTGATATGATAATTTTGAGGAGGATAGATATGAAGAATGTTATTTTGAGTTGTGAATGAAATGTACATAGAAAGGATGGATATATATAGAAAAGGAATAGATATGAATTGAATGAATATGAATTTAATAGGCACAACTTTTCAAATTGAAAGGACATCTTTTTTAGACCTTGGGAGTTGGTGAAAAGATTGGAGGGAAGTTTGAAAGTTTAAACTTTTGAAATTCAAAATTAAATTTCAAATATGTTAGATATGTCGACATGTATATTTCTGTATGTCGAGATATAGGGCTTATTTCAAAAGAAAATTGGATTTTCAAGTTTTGAATTAAATTATCGATTTATATTTCAGGTTTAACGATTTCGTGAAATACTTCTAATCCTAATAAACATACAAAACAATTATTTGATTAATTCATTGGTTATTTAATATTATATTATTATTTTTGAATTTCAAATTTCAAATAGTTTATTAAATTTTGAATTCTAACCAAAGTAAACAAACAAAGCAACCATTCAACCAAATAAAATTAAAATGTAATTAATGCGTACCAGATTTTTGATCCTTTTCTTTATGATCTTCTGAAATCTGAATTGCTGTAAAGCATATATTTGTATTTCTAGTTTCTGGTTCTTCATCACTTGATGACGAATCTGCATCATCTAACGTTGATGCATATGCTTTCTTTCTTTTCCTGAACGAATTTTAGTTGTCCGGTTGTTGAGTAGATTTGTCTGGATATGGACACATTTTCTTTACGTGTCCTCGTTTGTTGTAGTTAAAGCATCGTCCATCATTTAAATTTTAATTTGCTTTATTATAACCCTTCCTTCTATATTTTAGGAATCTTCTAAACTGATTTGTCATGAGTGTTGTTTCTTCATCATCTTCATTACTCAAGTCAAAATAATTTGTTGTGGCTTTCAGTGTAATAGACTTCTTTTCAATTGATCTATTTTCTTTTCTTTTTTGTAATTGAACTTCATATGACATTAGATTCTCAATTAGCTCTTCAATCTTCATTTCATTGACATCATTTTCTTCTTCTATAACCAAAGTCTTCCGATTCCATTCTTGAGTTAACGAATTTAATATTTTTCTTACTTGATCAGCTTTGGAATAATTTTTTCCAAGTGACGTTAGTGAATGCACAATCTCTTGAAATCTGCAATACATATCTAAAATAGACCCATTCTCATTCATTTTAAATAATTCAAATTGATTGACTAGCATGCCTATCTTAGTCTGTTTAATTTTACTAGTTCCTTCATGAGTAGCTTGTAAAATTCTACAAATTTCATAAGCAGTTTTACCTATGGACACTCTATTGAACTCATTTCTATCTAATGAACAAAATAACATATTCATGGCTTTAGAATTGCTCTATGCAGCGACCTTTTGTTCATTTGTCCATTGTGCAAATGCAATTGTAGGATCAACATATTCATTTTGTGTACTATTCCATGTGTCTAATCCTATAGACTATAAATAGATTTTCATTCTACATGCCCAATATGAATAATTACTACCATTAAACAGTGGTGGTCTAACAGTGAATTGACCCTCTATAAAAGAACTATTATTGCTATCTGTAGTGGTTGCCATTTTACCAAATTTTCAAAAATCGGATTATGAACTTTTTGAAAGACCTTGCTCAGATACCAATTGTAAGGGACTACGGAATGGATCGTTCAGGCAAAGCAAACGCTAGAGGGGGGTGAATAATGTTTGTAAGAATTTAAACAAAACTAAAAACTAGAGAGAAATATGGGATGAATCAAACACCACAATCACAGACACAGATTCAAACACAGATGAAAAATAAACAGAAATAAAAGTGCAGAAAAGGAAAGAACACACTGGATTTTATACTGGTTCGGATCACTCCTATGTTTAGTCCCGCACAACGTTGGATTATGCAGAGTTTTATTACTATTTTCAAATATCCAAATACAACTTCCTTGATTTCACGGCTCAACAAGGAGACACCGACTCCTATCCCTTGATTCTTGGTACAACAAGGGCACATCGACTTCTATTCCTTGATTTCACGGCAATAAGGGTACACCGATTACTCTTTGACTTACAAACAGGGCTTATTCAACCTAAGCAATTACAAAACAACCCTATAACTCTTCAATAGCACTTGAATCGGAGAGTAGAGAGTGTAGAGAAATGATCAAATTAGAAGCGAATTCGGCAGTGTATAAGTGTAAAAACCATAAAAATGATTAGAATAATGGTAGGATGAAAGAGGATGAAGATGGAGAATAAGAGATGTTAAGAAATTCGGTTTTAAGATCTTTTTATAGAGTATGAAGGGTTGCAACGGTTCTGAAGCGTTTCAAATAGTGAAAAGACACTTCCTTTTAAGATTAGAAAAATAGTTGTTATAAGTCGACATACATATTTTGCTATGTCGGCATAGTCATGTGTAATTTTCATTTTCGAAGCATTTTTCAAGTATTGTGATGTAAAATTAATTCTGAAAATTCTTGAGTAAAATTCTAATATTGTAAATCAATATTATATGATAGAAAAACATACAAAAACATATTTTTAAACTATATAAATATATTTATGAAATTACAAGGTTTTAAACTATATAAAATATAAATAAATTATATATAAAAACTTAAGTTTGAAAAACAAAGAAGAATAATAATAGAAACAACTATAAAAACAAAATAGAGAGGATTGAGAATAAAACAGAAAAACAAAATAGAGAGGATTGAGAAAAGAATTGAAAAATCAGAATTTGAATTTGAATTTGAACCTAAAGTGCTATTTAGAGTCTTACAAAATCTAGACTCTATAATTATATTAATCCTGAACTCTTGAAATCTTGATTACTCATGAATCTTGAATCTACTCTGAATTTTGAATCTCTAAAAGCTCTTAAGCTGTACAGTCTTCAGTATTAATTCCTGTATACAAATCCTGCATATGTGTGTGTGTGTGTATATATATATATTCTAAACAAAAATGTTAGTATATATTCAATAATCAATGATAATTGAAATAAGGTTGTTGTCATCAAAAATCCATTCTCCAACAGGCCTGAACCACGAAATTGCCCACCGCATAACCCACTTCCGCCCTTCCCCACCGTTCTTCTTCCCGCATGTATTTTATCCTTCCAAGTTTTACAACCTGCTTCTTCACAAAACTGGGACAACTCCTCCATCCTCACTCGCCCTCCGTTCTTCATGAAATCTTGCCAAACTATCATTGTTCTCTACCTCATATCCTCTTCCTTCCTAGCATCCCTGAGCTGAACTCGCACGTCCCCTATTTGTCTCGACCGAAGCCCTACTGTGCACGCAAACCCTAAACAGCTAGCTCTTGATCACCAAAAACTGACTGCTTCATATTGTTGGACCCTCGGTGACTGCTGCCTCCGACCTCCTAGACAATCGGACCACCACTGAACCCTGCGCTAGACTCCACCCTACAATCCTCCTTTAGATATTGTCGACTCATGACTGACCCATCGGTCGGAAATCCCATCAAAGTCGACGGTTACTTATACAACGTGATTTTTATTTGGTTCGAACACACTCTCATGTATATCAACGTGAAGAGCACAGGTTTGGGAGTCTAACGAATAAATTTTTGGATGAATATATTTTGTGTATGATTTTATAATAATTCGTGAAGTATTTAAAAGTTGTGTTGTTGTTTATTTGTTTTGGATGAAGAACGAATGGAGATGTATTATATACAGGAGAATGAGGCTTGGGGTCCAAGGGAAAGGGAACATGGGGTGCCAAAGATTTTTATTTTATATATGTTTTTTATTTTTGGCAGTCGAATTTCTGACTTGAGGCACATGGAAACTATCGAGATTTGCATGTGCTCCAAATATAATTTTCTTTGATTTGAGTAACGATTTTTGTTCATACCTATCGCTATTTCCAATCAATGTTTATTAATTCATGCGGCCACATACAAACTCCGTTCGCAATGAAAATGGACGTCATGGTATAATTTGATGTTACGATCCTAATGAAACTTGTTTCATCGAATTCCGAGTTTGTTTGCTTAAATGGCGCTCATTCAAGTCCAAATGGTCGATTTATTTATATTAATTTTTGCTGCACTCACGAAATAACTCCAATTGGCATGAAACTTGTAATCTAACAATAATAAGCCATTACGGTCTTAATAAGATTTGTTTCGTTGAAAATGAGGTCGTTTGAATAAAGTCCCTTTTTAAGGGTCCAAATTAAATTAAAATAAATCAATTTAAAAATTATCTCGATATAATAATAGTAAAATATTATAATTGGCCATACCCAAGTAAAATTTTACATACTTTCAAAATAAAATACTTCGGGTTGAATTCCAAGGCAAAACGATATTCAATATATTAAAAACCCTTTTATTTTATATAATAAATCGTTATAATTTATTAACGAATTCCATAGCGACTATTTGAAATATTGATTTGGACATAAAACAAAATCTATAACATGAAAACTCGAATTTTCTCTTCCATTATAAAAATATTATCTCATAGAATCGGATGTTTCTTGTTTCAAAGAAATCCGATTTATATTGGAACATCTATGTCCAATTAAAGTTCAAAAAGTAATATTACGAACTATCGCGCTGCTGCATCTTGTTTTATAATAAAATTATAAATTATAAATTTTAACATTGTTTAATTAATTGATAAATTAATTTAATTCAAAACAAACTAAAATAAGTATTTCTATATTGTCCAATTTACATTATACAACAAATTTAACTAATCCCGACTATTTCAGAATTAAATTATTATCATGCTATTTATATTAATAAAATATTCAAAACCATTAAATTTCAATTCATTAAATTGTCAAAACAATGTTTAAAACCATTTTAAATATTAAATTAGATGGTTAAAAATCTGGGTCGTTACATTGTTGGGTCGCCAAGTTCGAAGAGAAAATCCTACGAATTCTTATTTTCCATTGACTCAGCAATAACTAGTGGTTAAAATTGAACTTGAGAATTTGCTCCAATAAACGGTTCGAAGAATGACCGAGAAGCCATGCGGGTCGAGCTTCCAATTCGATGGAATTTGGATTGAACGATCTTGGTAACTGATGTTGTTCCTAAACGAGTAGTGACCACCTGGTTTACATGTCTTTAACCTGTCTAACCGGTCAAATCTCAAATAACATTGATATGGAGGTATCCAGACACTGTTCCAAAGATGACTCTGATGATCTTAGCGACAAAAGGTCTCGATGGCATGGTACTGAAGGGTGACCAAGGATCCCAACATTCTAAAACCACCCTTCACTCATGTGATAGGGTGAAGGACATATATCCTGCAATTCACTACCCGAGGAACCTAGCTAGCCTTTGCATTAACCATTTGCTATCAACTGCATCGATGACGGTTGGTTTCCACCTGATAAGTGCTAAAGCAACATACTTAGGTGCCCAGAGTCAGGTACCATTACACCTCCATTGGCAATGGCAGGCCTATCCTTATCAAGATGATATCAACTTGACTGCTCCCTATCCCCTATGCGACTCCTACTGAGAGATGATAGCTTAATATTGAAGCAAACACGAATCAGTCATCTGCACTTTACATCATACTCCTGTTGTGGTATAACATACAAATAACATTCAAAGCCTAGCAAGCTATGCTACTGTATTCAAGCTTGTTCGATCGAAGTCTAGATTGACCAGTTGCTACAACAGACCTTTCAACGATCTGAGGCATCTGGAAGAGTATCTAAACAGAACATTGAGTTGGACTAATTCTACATTACTTCTTCCCCTTGAAAGGTCATCCCGGGATAAACATTGGCAAATCTCATTGCAAAGTTCACTACATTGAATATTGCTTAAAGGTCCTAATCAACTTCCCGCTTGATGGAACATGTACACGGATAGGACTTCTGGAGGCTACCGTTTTGGCATTAGAATGTGAAGATTCACATTTTGACTCCCTTCATTTACCGTTTCTCAATTGATTCACGCCCCCAAACACATGGGAAACTAGGAAATCTTAGCGTGGATTGCTCATGATTCCATTATCTAATCCAAAGTTGATTTATCATTGCCTTGCATGACCGTATTTGTATCCGAAGTATGGTCGATTGTTGCAGTCCTACCTAAATCTTGGCAAGTTAAAAGTTTGAAACACTTAAGCCTATATTTGATTGATTGTCTGTGCATCAGCTCTTATACTCGACGTGGGATCGAAGGCATATCTATAGATGGATGAAATGTGACTATCTTCCTAGCAGTCACATCCTACTTCCTAGGATGGAAAGTGCGAAGTTTCTTTAAGCATGTGGTCTTTACTCTCCTATCGATTTCCATCATAGCACAAACAAGATGAGATGATACTATTAACGGTCTTGATCTGACTATCTGACCCTCATTCCTTGGGCCTCACATGTGGGCAAGGAGGCAACTAAAAGGAATCACAATCTCATCATTTGCCACCAGAGTCCGCCTAACTGCCTTTGTCACTCTAGGACCCTAATCAAGGTCTATTCATTCTTAGGACTGCAGCCCCATGATAATTTGAAAACGTGTACTTCATTAGCTAAAAACTTATGCAGTCATCTCCTGGCGAAGACAGTACGAAGAAAAATTTATTGACAAAGAATATGCGATGCCATTTTCACTCGGAACATTACTCATTCCTTTAATAGAGTTATTTTTTAACCATGTACCCGGAGTCTAGTAATGCTCAATTGTCTAACACCCGCATGCAAAATTACGGAGCACTGCCCTAACAAGCCCAACGGAACTGCTTGTTCATATAACCATGCCCTCCATCTAGGAAGTTGTATAGCTCAAGGTGGATCTGATATGACCATCCACTCCTTGGTCCATGCGTGGCAGACCTCAAAATAATTGTGCATCGATCATTGCATTTAAAAGTCGGAATCCAATTCCAAATGGATGTGGTTCAACTGTCCATATGGCTAGATCTTACCTTGATGTCATCGGATTACATAAATCCAAATAGAGGAGGCAGCACCGCCCATCAACATACTTACTTTCCAATCTTGCATTTTACCTTTACATGCTTGCTGAGTTATGGACAAGACTAACTCAAGCAAATTTGAATATGAATGATGCAGGTACCATGAGTTTGGAACCAATCAGAACTCCAATAGTCTGATCAGTGGGGCACAAAGCTTTGGCTAACGTGATTCGACTTTTCACCTTCTTACTCTTGGCCTGACGCCAAGAATTTGACATAGATGAAGTTTGACCATTCATTCACTGGCTTTTTCCCCTTGACGTGAGGAAAAGAGAATAAAAACATATGAGTTCAACATGTGCTATCTATGCATGGGCGTACTAATGAGTCCTCCTCAGCCTCTAGCCTTCAATTTTCCAAGCAAGACATAGAGATGTATTCAGGTATGAAATAACCACTCAGTAGATCGCAAACTCATTCCATTAATCCGATGGTAAAAGCGCAGTGGTGACAGGGGTGCGATCCTATGAACTGAATAATAATGTTTTCCTTCGACGTAGGGGAAAAGGAGAAATGTTAAGATGAGGATGAGTAGGACTCGACCGCTCTCCCAACGACGTCGTTAACTCTTTCCAATGCTCCCGATGGGAGGAGTGTAAACTCAACATGGATGTGACACGACCATCTTCAAGGCAATTTTTTCCTTTGACGCAGAGGCAAAGGGAACGACGCCAAGGAAAATGTGACCCAAATGTTTTCCTGACTAACTCTAATCCTCATAGCTTGGATAGGAGTATAAATCCAGGACGAGTGTGATGGGCATGCCAAGCTTCAAAACCACTGGATCTACAACTCTAACCCTGACTGACGAAGGGAGAGTATAAAGGAAGAACCACGATGTGCACAACTCTAACTCTCATGACTTAGGAGAGAGTATAAAGATTGGATCACGACGTCCACAACTCTAACCCTGACTGACAAAGGGATAGTATAAAGGATGACACTGCGATGTCCACACAAACTCCATCATCCTCCGACAATAGGAGTATAAAAGACTTACGGACCAGACGTCTGAATGACTTAACCTAGTTCCCACCAATGTTGGGGGGATGTGCATAAAATTCTAAGTTAATTTTGAATGCGTTTCAGATGTGACTCATGATTCAAAGTTAAATGGGGGCTATAGACATTATACCTCCAGACTACGACACTTGATACTTCGACATTTAATCATTCCATGCTATATAGCATAGCACTTAACATGTTTACATTTCAAGCAACTTGCTTGTGACTTAAAGATCTACTTAATAGCTTGTAAGATTAAATGAATTATTCTATTTGAATTACAGGTTCATGTACAGATACAAAGCATGGACGTGAGGGTCGCGTTCAAAGGGTCGATGTCGACGCCTAATGCTAAACTTCCCACATAACTCAAGGTGACGACCGAAGGGAGGCTTGAGAGTGGAGTGATCAATAACATATCACGTGTCCTAAGGTGACGACTGAAAGAGAGCCTTGAGAGTGATATCTCAAATCGACACACATGCCTATGAATGAATGACTATAGCCTAAGTGCAACGAAGAGTACCACTTTGCGAGTACATTGAATCGAAAATGCAATGGCTAGAGCACTTGGATAACACAATCACTTTAAGCTTTGAAATAAATATATCATTTTCATGCATGCATGCCCAAATTCTAAAAGGATGTGATCCAACCAATTATCTTTTGGCGTTACCCCGAACTGGTGGCATAATTATTGAACGTATTCGCAAACGGCATAGCTTTTTTGTCTGTATCTAACTTATTCTTGGTGCCCATATCTTCCACACGGGCAATCAGTAGTTTTGGTTTTGCAAATTATTTCATTTAGCAAGATTTTGGATCGAAGCTTAAAGCTGTGTCCAAAGCATTGATAGTCTTCCGCTATGTTAGTTTATTTGTTTACGCTGCATTGTATTACATTTATTGTAAGTTTATTTTCCACTATATATTATTTATTCATACTCTGATATTTTGTACTCTGATGTAACATTATTATGATGTTTATAAAAGTCTTTTGTTGTTTGTTCTGATGTGTTGTGCGCCCAAAGTTAGCATATCCACCTTTTGGTTCGGTTTAAGTCGGTTTAACGATCAATTTGGATTGACCAAGAAGGAGGGTCACTACATATGGTCTGACGGGTCGCTTGAGAACCACGAAACGGATGCATAGTGAATGTCCAGTTGCTAGTCTCAACTGACTTCACGACTAGAAGGCTCAAATAAAGGCGGACATAGATTGACTTTTTTTATCTCATATACTTATTGGATGTGACGATACCACTTTGTCTTCCAATTTTCCCTTGATGTAGGGGGCAAGCAAAAGCACTCAAGGCGACTATGGTCTGACCTTTCGCCACCTGACTTTGATCCTCAGACCTTGGATAGCAGACCAGAGATTAGCATGAGTTGATTATCAACAAATCATTCTACATCCCAACTCGAGCTCGCCATTCGGAAATAGAGTATGAATTTAGCGAAGACATAGATCTGATGCCTACTCCTCAGCAAAACCCCTATGGTTGGGGGAATGGGATGCTGGCTTCAAGTGGCATAATTTGACTTCCAGATTACTCTATGAGCATTTGTTATCCACAGAGTTCAGGAAGATCCCAGACTATAGCCAAAAGGATGACTCCTCAAGTTTAACGCACATACATCTGAGTAACAGATCATCATCCAGAATTAAAATGATAAAAACCAAATTACAAGTACATTGAATGGAAAACGCATCACCCTAAAGCCTGATTGACAGCTATTGCATATGAGGAACCAAGATGCCCAAGTGGCCAAGGCCGGCTTCCACCCACTTCGGGACTTCATGCTAGGGGCTCCAGCGTTGAATTAGACAACTGGCGACAACTTCTCGGAGATGGAGGCCAGATTGCCAATGTTATTCAATGCTTCACCAGAGGCGGCACATCTCAAGACGACGTGTATAACGTCAATCATAGCCCTTTCACATGGGAAATTAGGGATTTTCGTCGTCCCCTGGACTTTAAACTATCATCTTTGGAGGCTTATAATGGCAGGACTG
The DNA here is from genome assembly GCA_030737875.1 of Allium sativum. NCBI lineage: Eukaryota > Viridiplantae > Streptophyta > Magnoliopsida > Asparagales > Amaryllidaceae > Allium > Allium sativum. The sequence continues at coordinate 80,922,789 of CM060913.1, read as the reverse complement.
ATCCCACTGTGCACTTGATGCTCTGCATGCGCCATATGAAAGTGCTATCAATGTCGGACAATATCATTACTAAATGCTTCCTTCTACTCTTGATGAACATTGCTGCTATGTAGTTTTGGCAATTGGAATCCGAATTGATCAACGATGGAACGTGTTGGTCACCCTTTTCACTGAGTAATTTAGGATCTACATAGCTTGGCCTAAAAAGCATGTGTGCCTTACTTCTATCAAGCAAGGTCCGGTGAGACCTTCCGCTCATTTCTGGAAAGGTTTAATGCGGCACTGGAAATGGTGGATCGACCACTACTATGTTTGGCATCTTGGACAAAACGGACTTCAAAATCTCTTTACAATGAGATTCACCCGAAGATCTTAGTGAATTCAACTTTGAGGAAGACAGATTCCTGCAACAAGAGGATACTAAAGTCGAGATGGATGATCTTGATGTTTTCCTGAAAAAGGATAGAGGACCATTCAACTCTATAAATGACCCAAGAAAGGGAAGAACCCCGGAAAAGAATGATAGGAACGTGCGATTCTGGAGAGAACTAGTTTAGCGATCGAGTCTACAATCTTGTTTGTTAAGCTCAATGGAACAGAGAATGAGAAATAGACTCGACAAAACTGTGATGACTATTTCAGACTATGCTGAAGCATGAATGAGGGGGATAGACTAAATCCCTAACAATGTTCATTCACTTTCATTTTGACGAGCTAAATAAACTCCGCGAATGATCCGATGAGAGTAACTAAGTTCACTGATGCTCGACGAGGCAATCCTCACTTTCTGACAAAAGTGAAGAGGTGATGCCAAAGCGAATGTGATTCAACCATTCACGCATTCAACTCTAACTATCACTGAGCCGAGAAAGGGTATAAAACGATTTGGGTCGACTAAGACTGCTACACCTGCAACTTTAACCCGATACAACAACGGAAAGAATAAAGGCTTAAGGACTAGATGTCTGATTTACTTAGCTCAACCCCTACCAATGCTGGAGGAATAAGCATTGACTTCGCTTGTTTTCTGCAAGAGTTGGAAGCACCAGCATCGACTCACAGATAGACTTTGAAGACGACCCTGACTTGACGCGAGATTCAAAACATATAAACTATATCTCCGAAATATGACATGATTTGTCTTGCTCGTTCAAGTGAGCCAGCTTACGGATCAAATGTGACTCTAAAGATTTAAATCACAATTACATTGAATGGAAAGTGAGATAAACTTCTCTACAGCCTTGCAATTTCGACGATCATACCGGATACTGGCTACATGAGTTCAATAACATCTCGTACTGACTCGTATGTGATCATTGGACCATAAAGCGATCCGGAGCGTTTGTGGATTTCTTTTAATATAGTCTAATGCAACCATGGATTTCTAGTTTACTATTAGTATGATCAGGAGTGATCGTGATTTTATGACTTCTCATTGTTATGATTCAATGCGATTAGGGAGTCCTAAATTAATATCCTGATGTCGGGATAGTCCAAAGCTAAGTACAAATGTCAAATTCATATTCCAACTCTAACGTGCTCTATCCCAACATTACAGATGCTAGCTCATAGCCTAAAGATTCCTGTACTACACCATGACATAAATAACTACTTCATACATTGACTTGTATGTAAAAGAAAGTCTGAGTCGACAATGCGCTTGACTTGCATAGGAAGGCATTGTCGTTTGGCAACGACCTATGCGTGTATGGTCACACTCAGTAGCTAACGATCCTACATGACTTATGGTGAAAGAATTTGATATCTTGATTCAACAAGTTTTAAATGATTATGTGATCATCCCGACCACTCTGTTCATAAGCTTTGTCCTGATAAGCACCAATAAAAGTAGTGCGATACATGATAAACTGTTTGTACAGGAAAGAATCCAAGTATCAAAACTACTCAAGAAGACACAACAATTCGATAATGCCTTCTCAAGGATGAATGACTTTCCAAAGAGATGTAGTCTGACTGATTCAAAGCATATCTCATCTAACACGCGATGTACTTTGGTGGGCAAAATGTTGAGCAACCTTTTGGAAAGGCCATTACCCTATAAGCTACCACATATGGGGTCAGTCAATGCTCAGGCATGGGTCTGGACAATCTTAGACACAACTGGCCCAACCTCCAGTTCGATCACCTATGGACTCGTCTAATCCCAACAACATTAACAGCATACCAGGGTTGAAGAAGAGGATATATGAAGTCTCTAATCGAAGGAGATCCTCCCTTCTTACTTTAGCATGAACACGGTTCCAGCTTGGATCGAATGAATCCTCAGCTCGGGTCGAAGGCTACATTTGAGTAAAATCGAAGCCTCGGGTCGAATGGGAGTCTCGGGTCGAATAAGAACCCCGAGTCGAATGGGAGTCCTGGGTCAAATATGAACCCTGATCAAATGGGAGCCTCAGGTTGAACAAAGCCTCAGGTCGGGTCGATTGGGACCCGGACTTACATCTACCACTTCCCCCATTAACGCCTGATATTATGGCCTTTTTGCCACGTGTCCATGACCCGAACCGGTAATCCACGAACTTACTCACGTTTTCTGGTAACTACCACCGAAACATGTGGATCACCTGCCACGTATCCGACCCATAGGTATCTTCTTGTAGTGCGTATAAATACATCATTTTGGGGGAGATTTAGGGACTTTCGATATTTCTGCTATTCGCGTAGACCATGGCCAGAGCTCAACAACAAATAATTACCTTTCTTCTTCAAACAAATTAGTGAATTCAGAGAGATTAATTCATTGTAAATTAAGGGTTGAGGATTATACTTGTTGTAATTGTAATTTCTGATCGAATCAAGAGATTATGAAGTGGATGTAGGCTCGTTAATGCTGAACCACTATAAAAATGCTGTTGTCTTTCCTTTTTCTTGCTTTTTTAGTTATTTCTTCATATCTCATGCTCTAAACACGACTTTTCGGGTGCTAGTGCCATTTTTTGGTCTAACATAATGGTTTTGACAAATAGTTGTTCAAAACTTAATGAATGTTCTTAAAAGTTAATTTATTCTTTAATTGACTGTATTTAAAAAAATATTTATCGAGTTGTTTATTATTAATGAAATTAAAAGTATTAACTTTTCTATTTTTAGTTAATAAAGAAGAAAACTACTTCTACAGTAGTTAAGTATGAAGTTAGTTATTATTTTAATTAATAATAATTGAAGTGGTTACCTTTTTATTTGGAATTCAATCAAAAGGTAGTCAAGTTATAGTTGAATATGGTAAAGTATTGTAAAGGGTTTTGATAATAAGCCAAAATCATGTAAGCAAGGTTTTGATAATAACTAGTTTTCATATATAGTCATAAAATAATATGTATAGTAAATTCTTCTATTTTTGTAACAACTCGTATTTTTCGAATACTTAAATTATTGAATCTATTATGATTTTTCAATACTTTATGGTTATAAAATAAATTATAATTCAATTGTGAAAATGTATGGTTTAAACTTAATTAAATGGTTGAGTAACGGAATTTAAGTTATTTTGACAACAGTAACTTGTGTGGATTGCAAATACAATTATGAATTAGTTTATACTAATAAACTTTGTGAGTTGAAATTTAACATTAAATTATTTAATGAAATCAATTCAATTAAGTTATAATTGGAATCCAAAATTTGGATATGGTTAATAATCAAAAATTTGGAATTTAAATTTAAATGAAATTTGATTCGTAAAGTAAATTGAGTTCTATTTTGATTTGAATGAAGTTTATAAACTATTGAATTTAATTTAAAAGTAAATAAGCGGAAACTGGGTATTTTAATACATTAATAAACCTGTTAAAAAAGATATTTTGCAAACGATCTCGGAATTCGATGAAATTAGTTTCATCGGATCCGGAATTGTAAATTATTGCGAGATTTCAAGTTTCATGTTAATCCAAGTTGTTATGTCAGCGTGCATGATATAAACATGTATATCGATTAATGATTTAAGAACAAAATAACCATTTATCAAATTATCTCTGATTTCGACGAAACCAGTTTCATTGAATCTGGGATACTGAATTATTGTAAGGTTTAAACTTTTATAGTCATCAGATGTGTCGTTTGATCATGCGAATTTAAAATGTGTAGAAATCATTATGTACAATTTAATTAGAATAATCAAATTTTAAAGTGCAACAGCTGTAGACTTGCAAATGGGGCTTCGTCACTAGATCCATTGTGTTCAGAAGGCCTTAAAACCTATAGGTAGGCTATTAGCAGGCCTTATTTGGACACATGCCCGTTTTTTGCTTTAAATAACGCAAAACAATAAAAATAATATTATTTTATTATTCGAAACCCCAACTAATGGTAGCCGGCCCTAAATTTCCAATGCCGTAAATATTCGAAACTTTGATGCTTAAAATCCCTCAATCCATTCAATAAAATCAAATCTTCTAAAATAAAAATCGTAGAGATTTGAGAAACCTTTCCATCCATATTGTTGATCGAATGTTTTTGTATCTCAAATCACCAATGTTGGGCCTAGAACGTGCGCAGTTTTTGTGGCATTTAGAGGAGATAAGGGCGACCAAGTGGGCCCAAGACCTGGGCATAGGGGCTCTCCGAGGTGGCGAACATGTTGGTGAATTCAGATTGAATTCCGGTTGCCGATTTGGTGGTGCGTTTTAAATTGGGCGTGTGTGCTATGGGTACAGACATATTGTGTTTTCCCCTGTAGCGAGATTTCACAAAGAAAAGGGAGAGTAAGGGAAGCTGATGTGGCGAGTTATTGTGGGGGAGAGGTTGTTTTCTTTCATTTTATTTAATTTAATTACGGAATGCATAAACACGCATAACTTTTGCGCACGAATTTAGATTGATGCGCGGTTGTATCCGTTGGGATCATATCGAAATTTCAAAAAAATTAGAGCTGTCGTGGACTGATTCTAATATTGTTGAAATTTGGACACATTTTGGATTTCAAACGCATTTGAAACCAAATGAATGTGAGTAAACCCACTCACGCTTAACTAAAATAGTCGAGTATTAGTTAAATTAGAATTTTATTATGATATGGTTGTGTTGATTGCGGTTTAGTAGTAAAAATCGCATATTTATGTTGATAGACATCGATAGTATAATTTAATTTGACTGTTAATTTAAATTTTACAATTAAATTAAAATTTAACATTTAATTACTAGTTTAAAACCTGATATCTGATAACAAGTAAATTTATATGATATTGAACTATTTGAATATATTGATGTGATGAAAGGCTTGGATTTGATATGTTTGACATATAATGTTTATTTGTGTGAATTTACCCATTACTCACCTTGATTTTATATGACCATTGTTTATGTTGATTAATCCCAATCATTTATCCTAGATGTTACGAGCTTCAAATAAACCTCGGATCAATCGTTAAAATTGAATTAAGAACATAGGTTGAAATGATAAATACATATGACCCCTAATTTGGATTGAAATGATATATATCCTTTCCTAAAATACTAAAATTAAATTTTAAGTATTACTTGATCATAGGATAGAAAATTTTATACAGACAATGGTTGATTAAATTGAAAAAAATTAACCTTAAATCTTGAAATATTGTTTTAAGAAAATATAAATGGTGTTTTATAAATTGATTTCCTTTGAATTGAACTTTGGATCTTGAAATATAAAACTAAAGGAAATTAATCAATGTTGCAAACTGAAGTTAAAAATAAAATTGAATATGAACTGAACCTACTGAAAATTGAAATATTTATCCATCTTTGAATTTTACTTTAAATTGACCTGGTTTAAAGTAATGTTTGAATTGTGAACTCGAGGTTTGCTAAATTGAAATAATTCTAAATGAGAATTCTAAGTTAAAACTTTAAATATCTGAACCAGATGGTTAGAATCGAAATTATATAAAACGGGAATTGAATTGAATTGAATTGAATCACTAATTTAATTTGAAATTTGAAATATGACTTCGGATTTAATTGAGATTTAGAAGAAATAATCCTAATTCCATCTATAGAATTTTAAACCATTATATAAACTATTTTGGTAAATAACAACAGTATTAACTGCTTTAATAAACATCTATTTTACTGTATAAACTATTTTATTTTAACTTATATATGTATTAATTATTTTAACAATCAACTATCGATTTTATAAACTTCTTTAATATTTAACTATATATATATACTTAACCAAATTTTGGTAAATAGTATTTATTTAAACTTTTATTTTCCTAAGTATTTGTTTTCAAAATATTTCAAATACATATATAAACTATTTTAATATACTTTTTAACTATTATAAATATTCAAATTATTTTAGGATTGGAATTGTTTCAAGATTCTAAATTGGTTCAAATGGAGATTTTAATATGAAGAATTTTCTACCATGACTATTTGAATAATTTCAAACCAAAATCTGATATTTTGATATGAATTTTGAACTCTTTAAAATGCAAAAGAACCGACTGGTGTGAACAATGCAAAAGTTTGGTTGTTAAAGAGACTGGGATCAGATATTGTCATACTCTCTGCCAATACCGAAAACAACTTTGACAACTGTGTGCGTGGTGGATGAATCTAGAGTGAAGTAGGTTGGTTTGATGAACGCAACCAGAATGAAGTAAGCGAATGATGATGGATGTGACGGCCCGCCCCGCACTAGCAGACATTTCCAATAAAAGTGTGTTGTGCCGATGTCCAACCAGCACGGGACGGTCGTCAAAGAAAGGAAAGGTAAGGAATTTGAACTAATAAGGAACCTGTAGAATGTCTCACAACGCATGGAATAAAGTATAATAATAACATATTTGACATAAAATAGGCGAGGCAGTGCATAAGCTGAAAACTAAACCATAATCATCATAGCAGCGGAAATCCAAAATACAGCTCATGATCCATAACCATTATTACCAATTCAAAATACTGTCTCTAAAGCAAAAGAAAGGAGAGGTACACTACTAATGCCCAAAGCAGTGACCATAAACAACACAGGGAGAATATATGTAGATAATACGTAGGAGCCTCCTGCTCGTCTTCGGATCAACTACTCGTGCATAACCAGCTAACTTGTCTCTAGTCTGCCCGTTTAAGAGAACCCAAAGTAATAAGAAGAGACATAAAACTCTGGGTCAGAAAAAAGTATGGTATGAGCAATAAGCAGCAAAACAGAATAATAACAGGTATACTAAACCATACCTGAACCTGGACCTGCAACCAAAGAGTTAGCACAATATACTGCTCAATGCTCTAAGGTGCCACTAAACATAATGTATAAAGATACGGGGGTGGGGGTGTGCATGTCATAACGATGTCAAACAATCAAGCTTAGCAACCATCCTCACATCTCTCACTCAGTGCGTAAAGCATACGATATCCACCGCTTTGATCACTAGACCCATCGAGGTAGTGACGGAGTCCGACTTGTATAACTATTGCTACCACCAAGCTTGCCCCATGGAGTCATGACTCAATCCTTACAAATGACCCCACCTCATTGGTCCATAGCCAATAGTCCTACCTAGGCCATTGTGGCCCTGAATCCGTCCACATACCCCACACTCCATAGTGATCCAAAGTTATAGACATCGATAACCCCTTTACACACGTCCCGCAGCAAAGCCTAACTCGTGAAGATAACTCGTTGTTTCCCAACTGGACCCTGAGTTCTACTTCCTATTTGGACTTCCTTTGCATCTCCGGTTTTGGTCGAATTGGAGTTGGTCTTCAGAAGAGTCATCGCGTAATCGCAGATCCAATTCGGTTCGGTTCGGCTTGCTTCAGTCAGTTTGATTCAAATACATCGCTCCTAGGCCTCCCGTTCGGTTCGGTGTTCCCCTTCAGGTCGGTTCGATTCGGTAGTCCCTATCGTTCCACTTCAGCTGATTCGGTTCGGTAGTCCCCCTTCCATTCAGTCGGTTCGTTTTGGTGCTCATCGATCCCGATCCGATTCGGTGCTTCACTCCAACTCCAACTCCAAGCTTGGTCCTCCGATCCGATCCGATCCCGCTCCCTAGCTCTACCCCGATCTGATCTCCACGCCCTTCCTTCCGATCCGATCCCCTACTCAGTTTTGATCTGATTCCCAACCCAACTCCATCTCTTTGCAAATGGCCTTCCTTCTTGCCAAGCCTCCTTTAGTGCAAAGTCCCGATCAGTTTCGGATCCTTTTGCCTAGTTCTCTTATCCGATCCGAGCCCCCCTAACCCGATGCGATCCGAAACCCTACACTACTTCGTGCAACTTTTCCAGCGACTGTTTTACGCCATACGACGGCGTTTTCGACCATTCTAACTCTTATAATCAATCAGAAAGCATACCATACAGTCATAGCAACATGTATAACCAGCCACAAACACCAAAACAATAATTTGATAGGTTAAAACGAATCAAACATAGCCAAAATCTCATATTTTCCCTTAAGTATGTTTAAGAAAAACTAATGATATGATTAGAAAAACTTAACCAAATTTTCTAACAGAGGTCTAAAACAATATTTCAAAATTTATAAATATTAGATTTTTAACATGCATAATTTCGTTAATTAATACTAATCACCCCAATTAACTATAATTAGTGTAAAAACAGTGCTAATCACTCACCTTGGCCACAATAAAATACAAAATCTAAAATGATTCTCTATTGGGCGTTGTTCCTAAGGCTATACAGCAGTTCTACCTCGATTCTTGTGGTAATCCCCTTTAATTTGATGTAGATTTGGCTTAATCAGCGATTAGAAGGTGATTTGGGGTGTTTTAGCAAGTGGAGGTCATTGCTAGGTTGAGACGGATGATAGGTGGCAGTTGAAAAATGAGAAAAGGGTGTTCTCCAAACCCTAATAGCCTTAAATACTCCAAATCCCGAAATCCCCCTCTGGGCCTAGCTATTAATTACCCAGTTAAGCTGTTTTTCACCTTCTAAACCTTAATTCAGCCATATCTCCCAAATGGTAAATCCATTTTTCACATATGACCACTCTACGGAAAGGTAAACCATCATCCAGACCTAATGGAAGTTGTTTCAAGTCAAAACTCCTTTCCAATCAAAAGTTATGGCTGAAACAAGATCAGCTAGGGGCAAAACGGTCATTTAAAAATCGGCAAAAATCATGAACATGGGAAATGACCCCACTAGTTGTCTCCCAAAGTTACATGACCATATGACTTCGTATGTGAAAGAAATAAATATTTTACGATCCTTCGATGCGTAGAATGCGGGTCGTTAAATTCTTCCCCCCCCCCCCCCCCTTAAGAAATTTCGTCCCCGAAATTCCTGAACCCAAAACATACAAAGGATCCTGCATGCCTACTAATCATTAACAAAACAATAAAGCATACAAAACAACACAACAAGCCTATCCTAGCATGCTGTTTACTAACAAGGGAGTACTATACCAATATAAAACCTTACCAGGCAAAGAGTTCTGGGTACTTCCTCCTTATGTTCTCTTCTGTTTCCCAAGTACAGTCTTCCTCGTCGTCACCCCACTGAAATTTGACTAGTATCACCGCCTTCCTTCGAAGTTGATTCGTATCATTCCCAACAATACGCATGGGCCTGCGGTTCCCAACTGCCTCGGATTCAACCTCGATATCATCCAACTGATCCGGTGAAATAGCCACACTAGGGTCGTGCACAAACTTCCTAAACAGGGAAACATGAAATACGTTGTGAACTCCTGCCATCTTGTCTGGTAATTCAACTTTATATGCCAAATTCCCAATTTGCTCAAGAACTGGGAATGGACCAACAAATCTCGGTGTTAACTTGCCTCTCCTGCCAAATCGAATAACGCTTTTTAACAGAGAAATCTTGACAAACACCAAGTCGCCAATGGAGAATTTCAATTCTCTTCTCCTCTTATCAGCATAACTCTTCTGTCTATCTTGGGCAGCCTTAATTCACTGTTGAATAATCTTGATCTTGTATGAAGTTTCTCTTATCACCTCTGGTCCAAGCACAAACTTCTCACCAGTTTCTAACCAACATGATGGTGAGTTACATGGTCTTCCGTACAAAGCTTCAAATGGAGCCATACCAATACTGGACTGATAACTATTATTATATGCAAACTCAACCAGATGTAAATGGTAATCCCATGATCCACCAAAATCCAGTATGCAAGCTCTCAAGAGATCTTCTAATATACAATTCACCCTCTCTGTTTGACCGTCGGTTTGAGGATGATACGCGGTACTGAGATGTAATTCTGATCCTAACGCCTCGTGTAAGCTCATCCAAAATCCACTAGTGAACAACGGATCTCGGTCACTCACAATGCTTTTGGGTATTCCCTGAAATCTCACTACCCATTTCATATATAGCTTAGCTAACTTAGTTGCCTTTCTATTCGACTTGACGGGTATAAATCTTGCACTCTTGGTCAATCGGTCCACAATCACCCAAATGCTATCATGGCCTCATCTAGTCCTTGGTAACCCATCAACGAATTCCATTGAGACTTGTTCTCATTTCCGTTCTGTAATTTCTAATGGTTGCAACAAACCACTAGACTTCTTTTGCTCAGCTTTAACCAACTGGCAATTCATGCATTTAGATATAAACTTCCCAACGTCTCTTTTAATCTCTTCCCAATAGTAGGTCTGCTTCATGTCTCGATACGTCTTGTTACCACTGGGGTGTATAGTCAGTTTTGAGTGATGACCTTCTCTAAGCACTTCATCTCTCAATCCATCGACATTGGGTACAACTAGTCTTCCATTCCTTCTAAGCCATCCATCTCGATCAAGCACATACTCGTTCATCTCCTCATCGATGCCCATCTCTAACTCAAAGATGATTTTCAATAAGTTAGGATCGTCCCTCTGACTGGAACCAATCCGCTCAATCAAAGTGGGTCTGACCGTCAAACTTGCTAACATCTCTGGATCTAATTCGCACTTTGGTCTGAAATCATACCCAGCGATGTACTCCAGTTGCTTCCATTCAAGAAACATAGCCCCTAAACTGGCATGTCTTCTACTTAATGCATTAGCTACTGCATTGCCTTTTCCTGGTGTATATGCGATATTGAAATCGTTGGAAGCAAAGAATTCTAACCACCTTTGTTATCGGAGATTTAGATCCTTCTGAGAGAAAAGATACTTTAATGATTTATGATCGGTAAACAACTCGAATCTTTCTTCCAAGAGATAATGTCTCCACATCTTTACGATCGCTACTAATTTTAAACCATGGGTAGGGTATCTTTTCTCATGCGGTTTCAGTTGCCGACTAGCATAAGCTACAACCCTACCCCTTGCATCAATGCAGCACCTAGTCCGGTACCACAGGCGTCCGTGTATACCGTCATCTCTTCATTCCCCTTAGGAATGACTAACACTGGTGCACATGTCAACTTGTCCTTTAGACTCTTGAATGCATTCTCACACTTTCCGTCCCAGACGAAAGCTAGATTCTTCATGGTCAACTGAGTCAACGATGCTGCTATCTTGGAGAAGTCTTGGATAAACTTACGGTAATATACAGCTAATCCCAAGAAACTTCTTATGTCCGTTGCATTCTTGGGCGTAGACCAATCTTGTACCATAGCCACCTTCGCAGGGTCTACGGCAATACCATTCTCTGAAACAACATGGCCCAAGAATCTCACTTCCCTCCTCCAGAAGTGACACTTAGTAAACTTTTCTTTCAATTGGTGTTTTCTCAACACCTCCACCACTATCCTCAAATGTTCCTTGTGTTCTTCCTCTGCCCTCGAATAAACAAGTATATCACCCACGAACACAAGAACAAACTTATTCAACTGATCTCTGAATACCCTACTCATAAGATCCACAAAATATGCTGGTGCGTTGGTCAACCCGAATGGCATGACCAACCATTCATAAAACCCAGACGGCGTCCGGAAGGCCGTTTTAGCTATACTCTCAACTTCCACTCTAAGCTGATGAAAACCTGTCGCGAGATCCAACTGGGAAAACACTCTCGCACCACTCAACTGATCAAACAAATCATCTATCCGTGGTAGAGGGTACTTACTTTTCCTCGTCACCTTATTCAATTCACGGTAGTCTACACACAATCGAAGGGAAACATCTGCCTTGGTAGCAAATACAACTGTGCTCCCCACTCAGAAACACTTCTTCTGATAAATCCCTTCTTCAACAGATCGCTTACTTTCACCCCGAGCTCTCGCTGCTCCCTTGGTGCCATACAACGAAGTGGCATCACTATAGATCTGGCATCTTTCACTAAATCAATATGGAACTCAATCTCTCTGTATGGTGGAAGTCCAGTTACTTCCTCGAAGACGTCCGGATACTGGCTAGCCGAGGGCACATCTGACAACTCATCATGCGGGATGTCGAGGGAATTTAGAAAACTAGCCATTACCCCATCACTAGGTAGACCACCAAACACTACCCTCCACCCATCATCCACTCTAACTGTCACCAAAAAGCCCTCTCAGTCTACCACCACCCCGTATCTTTGGAGCCAATCAACTCCCAAAATAATGCCAAACCCAGTAAAGCCCAAAACAAAGCAATCACAAACAAACATGCATCCATGACTCGATAAGACCACATTACGACAAGTCATACTAAGGCTAGTCGAACCACCAATCGGGTTCGTAACCGCTAAAGGTCTATCGACTATCTCGGTTTCCAATCCCAACCTATCTACCAGATCACTAGAAATGAAGGAACGGGAAGCTCCGGTATCAAACAATACTCGAAAAGGAACATCATAAACAGAAAGCATACCTTGAATGACGACATTCTTTCCTTTCTCCGCCGCAGTTGGGGCGTTCGACGAAGAAGGAACAACATTGATAGCATATGCATTCACAATCTGCATTTCTTTAGGGGGTTGCGGACACTTATTCTTGTGATGTCCCACTTGGCCACAATTGAAGCACTTCCTATCTGCTGGCTTGGCCCGACATTCTTTGGCATAGTTGCCCTTCTTACCACAGCTGAAGCACTCAACATCTTTCTTATTCTTTTTCTTTTGGCCATCCTTGGTCTGATTCTGCTTTCTCTTATTCTGAGAACCATTCTTGCCTTCACCGCTTGCTTGCGGATTTTGCTCCTCTGCAGATGCAACCTCCGTTTTTGTCTTAGGGTAAAGACTCTCTGACCTCAATGCTTTCCCCACAATCGATTCAAACGTCTCATTGATGTGGTTAATAAGCCTTTCCCGCAAGTACTCATCCAAACCAGTTATGAACTTCTCGTTCTTCTTCTCAGCAGTATCAATAAGGGACAATCCATATTTCGATAGAGTATCGAACTCTGCAATGTACTCCGAGATAGCTCTACCATTCTGCTTTAGCTCCAAGAACCTCTTAAACAATACTGACTTCTGAGTAGCTAGAATAAACTTGACGCTAAAGTGAGTCTTAAACTGATCCCAAGTAATCTGATCCTCGGGAGTAGATGCCTTTATAGCATTCCACCAATTCATTGCATGTCCTTGCAACTGACGGGATGCTAGCCTTCTCTTCATCGCATCCTCGATACCCAAGTCTTAGAAGATACACTCACAGTTATCCAACTAATCCTAAACATCCATGGACGATTCCGTTCCGTGGAACGACTTTCCACCAAGACTAGTGTAATCCTTGCATAGCTGGGCGAAATCGGCCCTAGGCGCCTGCACCGCCGCACCACCACCATTAGCAGCATTAGGAACTGCCCTCTGAACGTCGCTAAGCATCTCTCTCATGAAGACGGTGAACATAGTCCTCATGTTAGGAGCATTCCCATTATTGGCTCCTCTACCAGTGCCCCTCGTATATCGGCTCATCGTTCAATCTGTAAAGAGAAACGATTAACTATCCTTGTAACAACCCTGAATTTTGGGGCAAAATTTAAAATTTATTTTAAGTTATTTTAATGAGTTTTGGTTGTTTAAAATAATTTATTTTGAATTAGTATGAACTAAAAATTTATTTTATTTGAAGTAAAGAAAGATATATGTTAGAAAATATAAAAGTGTTAAAAACATTATTTTTAACATTGCTAGAAATTAACTGCTAAAAGAGAAAAGAAACATATATTTAAAATATGTCAAGAATATTCTTTTTAATGCAAATACGGAGCGTGAACAATTCACATGTAATAAAATATATGGATTATTTATTTAAATTCTTAATGTGAACGTTTTGCTAATGGAGAATATTTTAACTTTATATGTAGTTTAATTCTAAATAAAGAAATTCCCGTATTCCTATTCTAATTCCTATAAGGGAGATGTATGTAATTGTGAGAACACTGCAATTTAATTTTTATTTCTTGATATGATTTAAATTTATGATATACGTAGTTAAAGGATGTGATAATGAATGGTAATTGGTTGCATAGGTGATTAGTTACTGGTTATGAAACAATATTGTCATATGAATATAGTATATAACGTTGTAATAGTTGCCAATAAATGCATATCAATGCGCGTTAGTGTATAACGCATATTCGAAAATTTATTTGTTGTGCATGTAGGAAATGAATGTATAAAACGGTTGCTTGATGGGTGAATGCATATAGGACTCATTGCGATTTATATGAATTATCAAGGGAAAATTTGGAAAACTTCCTAAATGTAATGATTTATTAACTAAATGACAATTTAGTGAATATGTAGCATTGACTTAATAGTGTTTGTTGATTTACTAATACTAATATTCTTCGGTTTGATAACATCTTGTTAATTAGGTAATATCTGATTATGCGAATAATTTTTTTTTTCTAATTAACATTTTATGACATTGAATACATTTGATAAGATTGATTTGTTATTTAAGTTATGTTAATAAAAAATTTGAATTATGGAAGGAAATAATGGTTTGAGTAATATTTGAAAGATTGTTAATATGATATTATAAGTAAATTCGATTTTTGGAAACCAATTAACATATTATTATCAACATTAAGCGATATTATAATGTATATTAAAGTAGCTCAAAATGTAAATGGTTGACTTTGAACTTAATTACCACTTAAATTAATGATAGTTTGTGAGTAAAAAAAGATTGTAAATTGAACATTAAGAAATGTTAATTATTTTGTGAGTTAAATGTTAAGTTAATAAAATAATAATTAAACATTAATTAGACCATTACCGCATGCCTAGTCAGCTAATTTATTTCTTTCGTAACCTACCATATGTGAAGAGTCATTAATGCATGTAAATAAAAATAGGCAAGGGGTTTTATTAAAAACCACAACCTCTATATAATATATAGCAGGAAAAATGTGTAGACTTTATGAGATAATTTTCTTTCCTTCATAATTGCAATCAAGAGAAATTTCTTTCCAAATAAGGTAAATAAGATTTATTTACGATCAATCAATCAATATTTAATATTTATTCAATTCATTTTCCTTTGTAACATACAAATTAGCAGGCTTTTAAGGTTATTTAATAACATTTTACTATAATAGAATAGAAAAACCAAACCCAAAGCCTAATCTTTCAGCCGCCACTTCATTGAAACAATGGCCACAAAGCTCCGAATCTTAACCCCGCTTTTCTTCCTACATAATCAATGAAAATCAAAAACTCCAAAAGGAAATTATAGAGGTGGATAAGCTCTTTATAATGGATGGCTATGATCGAATTTAGTGGCGAATATCATGAAGTTTTGGAGGCCAAAGACGTTGGGTTTGGGTTCAATTCGCGAAGCAAGGAGGGATCCGAGTTCCCTGTGGCTCGGCGCGTGGGAGGAGCGACTGAAGGCGGTCGACGCGGGCGCCATGGATGGTGGTCCGACGGCCTGTAGGTGATGCGATGTTCGGATGTAGGTGGCGATGCTTTGGGTTCTCTTTTGAAGCAGACTATAACAAATTCTGAAGCAGTTGGAAATTCAGATAAATACGACAGTGAGATTTCTTACTTTTAAATAATTAAGTAATTTAATTATTTTTATCGATGATTTAAATCGTTGTATGTGTGGTGATTAATTTAGTTCTGCGATGTATGCTTGTTGTATGTTGATGTTGCATGAAAATTGTTGCAGTGCTGATTTGTTGTGATCTATAATGTTCTGTGCTGTGTTGAATTAGCCATGTTATTCTGGTTCTTCATTTCTTGATGTATTCAAGATAAAGTCTCATCTTTATTGTTTTGTTTTTTTTATATTTTTTTTTATTATTTCTTAAATTATTAAATATTAAATCCTTGTTACATGAATTTGGTTTATAAAATAAAACACCAATTGTTAACATAAATTTTTGTTTACAAAACAAATGACAAAGTTTTTACTTTGATTTTTACTCTCATTTTATTTTCTTAAATAAAATTAAAACATTTAATCTTGTTTGGTTTATTTTGTTTACAAATAAAAGACGATTTTAATATGTAATTTTGTTGTAAAATAAAAAGACAAAATTTTTATGTACATAAAAAAAAAGGCCAATTTTTGTTTACATAATAGAAAAACAAATTTTTGTTTACATAATGGAAAGGACAAAGTTTTAACACAATTTTGTTAGTAAAATAAAAGAACAAAGTTTCTAACATTAATTTTGTTAGTAAAATAAAAAGGATAAAGTTTTAACATAAATTTGGTTAACAAGTTCTAACATTAACTTTGTTAATAAAAGGACAAGTTTTTGTGTTATTTTGTATGCATAAGAAAAAAAAAATTATTAACAAAACAAAAAGGAATTATTTCATGTTATTTTCTTTGTAAACAAAAAGGACAAATTTTGACATGTGGTTTTCTTTATAAATTAAAAGTCAAATTTTATGTAAATTTTGTCAACAAAGTAAAAGGACAAATTTTATGTAAATTTTGTCAACAAAGTAAAAGGGCAAGTTTTGTGTTAATTTTGTCAACAAGGTGAAAGAACAAATTTTGGGTTCATTTGGTCAAAACAAATAAAAGGACAATTTTTATCCTTGTCTTGTCTACAAATTAAAATACCCATTTCTATCTTTATTTCATAAATGCAAGTTAAATCTTTATTTATAAAATAAAATATAAGTTTTAATCTTTATTTTTATTTACAAATAAAAGTAAAGATGAGGCCTTTATTTTGATTCATCAAAGTTGCACCAAATCATGTCTATGTTAATATAGACTGAGATGACACCCAAACCTATATCATTGTGTTAACTGTATTATGATGACACCAATTTATATGTTGGGTTAACTGTATTGTGACAACACCAATTTAATTGTTGTGTTAATGTAGCGTAATGACACAAAATCCCTTTTGTTGTGTTAATTTAGTGCAATGACACCAAAACCCCTTTTTGTGTGTTAATCTAGTGTAATGGCACAAATAACGATGTGATGTTAATTGGTTGAAATGACATTGAATTTCACCGTCAAGTTTATAATGTTGATATGAATCAAAACTTCACCGTCATGTTTATAGTGTAGAAATAAATCGAAAACTTACATTAGAAAATGTTGTTATTTTAGAAATGTTGACGCTAGAGAAGACGTCTACATTAGAAATAAAATTCACTTTTTTATTGCATTTTACGATGCCAATATTACATAGAAAGGTAGATTAACTTTGGAGAACATTTTCTTTGTTAAAAAGAAAAACATTTTCTATGTTAATGAAAAAGAAAAACATTTTCTATGTTAATGAAAAAAAAAACATTTTCTATGTTAATGAAAAAGAAAAACATTTTCTATGTTAAAGAAAAAGCAAACATTTTTCTATGTTAAAGAAAAGGCAAACATTTTTCTATGTTAAAGAAAAAGAAAACATATTTCTAATTTAAAGGAAAATATATTTTCTTTATAAAAGAAAATAAAAGGATAAAAAGTACATTTTCTTTGTAAAAGAAAATAAAGGGATAAAAAGTACATTTTCTTTGTAAAAGGAAATAAAAGTTAAAAAGAAAGGAAAAATGAAATAAGAAAAATGAACATCATTTTCTAATGTAAAGAAAATAAGAAAATGAACATTATTTTCTAATGTGAAGGAAATAAGAAAAATGAACATTACTTTTTATGTAAAAGTAAAAGAAAACAATTTTCTTATGTAAAAGAAAAGAAAACACTTTTTATGTAAAAGTAAAAGAAACCAATTTTCTTATGTAAAAGAAAATAAAATGTTAATATGAATAAAAAGGGACATTTTGTCTATTTAATGTTAATATGAATAAAAAGGACATTTTGTCTATTTAATGTTAATATGATTAAAAAGGACATCTTGTTTAGAAATGTTAAATACGATAAGAATAACATTTTGTGGTAAACTTGATTAATGAATAAAATTAACATAATTGTCAATTAGGCCATGTTAAACAAAATTTACATTTTGTTTAATATAAAGAATGAAAGCAAAATAAATATTTTATTTAAAAGAAAAAGTAGTAAAGATAAAATATATTTTGTTAAGATAAAAGATAAAATATACATTTGGTTAAATAAGAAAGGTTAGAAAAGAATTAACGTAAGATATTCTTTTTAGGTTAAAAAGGAATATTAGAAAAGAATTAAAGAAATACAATTATTTACATTTACTATGTAAATAAGATTTGCAAAGGAAAATGAAACTATTTATTTACAAATAGGGTAAATAAATATGAATAAGAAATTAGATACATTTGTTTACAATTAATGTAAATAAATATAGCAAAAGTAAAAATAAAACATTTATTTACATTTAGGTAAATAAATAAGAAAAGGATAAGAATATATTTATTTACATTTAGGTAACTAAATAGAATAAGAAAGGAATATAATTTATTTACATTCAGTAAATAAGACAAATGATAGATAAAGCATAATTTACATTTAGGGTAAATAAAACAAGTGATATTTTTATCGTCATTTTAGATGCGATAAAAAGAATAGACTTTTGAAATTGGAATAGTCAAACGATTTATATTTATATATATAAATATAAATTATAAATTAAACGGAATGCGCGCGACAGTTCGCGTATCGGCAATCGTAACTTTAAACGGTTATACAGAGAGATCCGACCGTCGGATTTTCCCAAAACTGGAGCCGTTTGGACCGCTTTGGGAAGATCTTTCCAATGACATAAATTTCGCCAAAATCCAACGGTTAGATTTCAAGATATGTGTAAATCAAATTTGGTCGAAGACAATGCCAGGGTCGCCCATTTACCCGAAACGTCGTTAAATTAATTTAAGCTATTTTTATATAAATAAAAACAGCGATATGTTGTTATCAAATATTAACAACGATATGAAATGTTTTCAAATTTTATATATATATATATATATATATATATATGCGAGAATCATTTGAGAAGGCCGAGTTCAATCTCATTTCAAATGATTATACGACGTTTTAAATCTAAGAGTTGAAGACGGCGATTGAAGACCGACGATCTTCACATCGAATGGGTAACTAGCGTTGAGGTCCTTGATTGATTTGCTCCCAAGATGGGGCTAAGATGGTAGTTATCCGGACGTAGTGTTGATTCGTACGGATTTGACTTTCGTCCAGACCCAGGGCATAAGTTTATAAATGGAATGTATGTCTGACGTTGTAGCCCCTTATACTACATTCGTTGATCTCTCTTAATATATATCTGTTTGGTGGTTAACACCCTTCTCTGAGACATATGAGCTTAGAGGTTATATATTGGTAGAAATTAATGGTATAGTATGGACTGACAATGTGGCATGCTAAGATGCATTGATCAAGGCTTTTGTTGAAAAGCAGGCCTTGTGGTTGATGATCAAAGCACGGCCTGTTTAGGCGTAGCTTTGTGTATAGCGTGACTTCGCGAGCCTCACACCCCGGTATGAGTCAAAAACGGGATACGGACTGCAGGGAGTGCACACGTTTCTTTCTAGCTAGAGTGGTGTCAGTGACCTACCAGCCCTGACATTTTACTTATGTGGATAATGGATTTTGAGGCGCCTCGTTATTTTTATAGGCCGTTGGTGGTCATACTATAGGTCCAAAGGGACCGGGAAGCGTGTGTTCAGGCATAACTAATCCACTGCCCATAGGCGGGGACCGGCCGTGAAGATCCAAGGGTTCACTGCGGGGGATCCTGAGGCATTTGCTAGAGTGTCTCGAATCGGAGAGGAGCTTGCCCCTAGCCTCGACTCATGATGGAATCCAAATTTCCAATACGACCTTGCGGTTTTGATTGTAGAACTAGTATTGGCGACATGCTATATGGTAACCATGCCGTCTAGGATTGATACTTATGATTCAAATCTTTTTATTAAAACATATATACACTAATAATAATATCAAATCCGTTTTATACGTATTTAGCATCTTTTGACCATTATAAGGTAAAACCCTATCCTCTGGTGTGCGTTGCATTGTGTGATGGGACCTGGGTCTTATAATGGTTTCATTTTTCCAAAAAGACATTGCGTTATTTCTCGATTAACTTTGGTTTATGCACTGGCAATCCATAGGAGTAAACCCGTTCCGCGAAAGTGGCGGGGTCCTTGGATTTGTCTTATTAGTTATATTAGTTTAGAATTCTCACACCAGTCCCATGACTGACCTGTAGTTTGTTCACTGGCAAACTCGGGTGCCCTCTTTTCCACACGGGCAGTCGAGTAGCTTTTTGCAGATATTTATTCTTTTAGCAGGATCCTGGATTGAAGCCTAAAGCTGTGTCCAGAGCTTTGTAGTCTTCCGCTGTTTAATGTATTAAAAGTATTGTAATTTATCTTCCGCTGTAATTTTATTTCAATGTACTCTGATATATTCTATACTCTGATGTAACATTATTATAATGTAATAAAAGTCTGCTGTTATTGTTCTGATGTATTGTATTCCCAAAGTTAAAGTATTCGAAGATTCCCAACCTTTGGGTCAGACCTGTGTGGTTTATGGTCGATTCAAAGAGCGGGAATTTCCGGGTCTTTACAATCCTCTTTGTGGTGTCAGTGCAGTGCGACTTCATCCTTAGCTATACTAATAGTATATATAGCTTTTGAAAACCAAAATAATCACAAATACGCACTCTCATACACGTATTATCCCTCTTTGGTGTCTTTCCCTAGGATAACTACGCAACCTAGAGCTCTGATACCAAGTGTAACGGCAAGCCCCGCACCAGCCGACATTTCCAATAAAAGTGCGCTGTGCCGATGTCTAACCAGCACGGGACGGTCGTCAAAGAAAGGAAAGGTAAGGAATTTGAACTAATAAGGAACCTATAGAATGTCTTACAGCGCATGGAATAAATATAATAACATATTTGACATAAAACAGGCGAGACAGCGCATAAGCTGAAACCTAAACCAAAATCATCATAGCAGCGGAAATCCAAAATACAGTTCATGATCCATAACCATTATTACAACTTCAAAATACTGTCTCTAAAGCAAAAGAAAGGAGAGGTACACTACTAATGCCCAAAGCAGTGACCATCAACAACACAGGGAGAATATATGTAGATAATACGTAGGAGCCTCCTGCTCGTCTCCGGATCAGCTACTCGTGCATAACCAGCTAACATGTCTCTAGTCTGCCCATTTAAGAGCACCCAGAGTAATAAGAAGAGACATAAAACTCTAGGTCAGACAAAAGTCTAGTATGAGCGATAAGCAGCAAAACAGAATAATAACAGGTATACTAAACCATACCTGAACCTGGACCTGCAACCAAAGAGTTAGCACAACATACCGCTCAATACTCTAAGGTGCCACTAAACATAATGTATAAAGATACGGGGGTGGGGGTATGCATGTCATAATGATGTCAAACAATCAAGCATAGCAACCATCCTCACATCTCTCACTCAGTGCGTAAAGCATATGATATCCACCGCTTTGATCACTGGACCCACCGTGGTAGTGACGGAGTCCGACTTGTATAACTATTGCTACCACCAAGCTTGCCCCATGGAGTCATGACTCAATCCTTACAAATGATCCTACCTCATTGGTCCATAGCCAATAGTACTACCTAGGCCACTGTGGCCCTGAATCCGTCCACATACCCCACACTCCATAGTGATCCAAAGTTATAGACACCGATAACCCCTTTGCACACGTCCCGCAGCAAAGCCCAACTGGTGAAGATAACACATTGGTTCCCAACTGGACCCTGAGTTCTACTTCCTATTTGGACTTCCTTTGCATCTCGGGTTTTGGTCGAATTGGAGTTGGTCTTCAGAAGAGTCATCGCGTAATCGCAGCTCCAATCCAGTTCGGTTCGGCTTGCTTCAGTCAGTTCGATTTAAATACATCGCTCCGAGGCCTCCCGTTCGGTCCGGTGTTCCCCTTCAGGTTGATTCGGTTCGGTAGTCCCCATCGTTCCACTTTAGTCGATTCGGTTCGGTAGTCCCCATCGTTCCACTTCAATCGATTCGGTTCGGTAGTCCCCCTTCCATTCAGTCGGTTCGGTTCGATGCTCATCGATCCCGATCCGGTTCGGTGCTTCACTTCAACTTCAACTCCAAGCTTGGTCCTCCGATCCGATCCCGCTCCCTAGCTCTAGCCCAATCCGATCTCCACGCCCTTGCTTCTGATCCGATCCCCTACTCAGCTCTGATCTGATTCGCAACCCAACTCCAAATCTTTGCAAATGGCTTTCCTTCTTGCCAAGCCTCCTTTAGTGCAAAGTCCCGATCCGGTTCGGATCCTCTTGCCTAGTTCTCTTATCCGATTCGAGCCCCCCTAACCCGATCCGATCTGAAACCCTGCACTATTTCCTGCAACTTTTTCAGTGACTGTTTTACGCCATACGACGACGTTTTCGACCATTCTAACTCTTCTAATCAATCTCAAAGAATACCATACAGTCATACAACATGTATAACCAGCCACAATCACCAAAACAATAATTTGATAGGTTAAAACGAATCAAATATAGCCAAAATCCCATATTTTCCCTTAAGTATGTTTAAGCAAAACTAATGATATGATTAGCAAAACCTAACCAAACCAACCAAATTTTCTAACAGAGGTCTAAAACAATATTTTGAAATTTATAAATATTTTTTCAGATTTTTAACATGCATAATTTCGTTAATTAACACTAATCACCCCCAATTAACTATAATTAGTGTAAAAACAATGCCAATCACTCACCTTGGCTACAACAAAATACAAAATATGAAATGATTCTCTGTTTGGCGCTATTCCCAAGGCTATACAGCAGTTCTACCTTGATTCTTGTGCTAATCCGCTTTGATTTGATGTAGAATTGGCTTAATTAGCGTTTAGAAGGTGATTTGGGGTGTTTTAGCTAGTGGAGGCCATTGTTAGGTTGAGAGGGATGATAGGTGGCGGCTGAAAAATGAGAAAATGGTGTTCTCTAAACCCTAACAGCCCCTAAATACTCCAAATCCCGGAATCCCCCTCTGGGCCTAGCTGTTAATTACCCAATTAAGCCCGGTTAAGCTGTGTTTCACCTTCTAAACCTTAATTCAGCTATATCTCCCAAACGGTATGTCCATTTTTCACATATGACCACTCTACGGAAAGGTAAACCATCATCCGGACTTAATAGAAGTGGTTTCAGGTCAAAACTCCTTTCCAATCAAAAGTTATGGCTGAAATAAGATCAGCTAGGGGCAAAACGGTCATTTAAAAATCGGAAAAAATCTTGAACATGGGAAATGACCCCGATAGTCGTCTCCCAAAGTTACTTGACCATACGACTTCGTATGTGAAAGAAAGAAATATTCTACGATCCTTCGATGCGTAGAATGTGGGTCGTTACAATGGATATCCTTGATCTTTGGGCCATAATTGAAATGACTAAAACATGACCATAGCTAATGGGAGGTCGCTCCTTCGATCGGACACCTTTCTTCGATACCATATCTATTACTTTATGATTTATTGGTGGCCACCCATGATTTTTGGAGTGTTTTCGAGGTGGGCGGTAGTAGCTATTATGCGTTACAACTAGCCCGGTACTGCAATCCGGTAGAATCCTACTATTGGGTATTCCTCGGTGCCTTGTCATAATATCCTAATTGCCCCAACTACGATTTTGTTTTGCATTGCACCAATGGAGTGCTCCCTGATAGCCCACCGATTTGGTGGAGTTTGCAGTACTATATAGACTACAATGTTTATAAACAATGTAAGGGTAAAAATGTAATCCCACTTACACTATTTTGATACTTTACTTTACTGAATAGACACTATTATAGTAGCGAAATTATATTATACAGTATCTAGTTTGATGGATCCTTAGGAGATGGATATTCCCGTAGCATCTCTTAAGTTATTTCACTCACGAACACATTGGATAAGAGATGTGAATTACTGTAAGCACCTATGATGCTGTGACACTCATATTATTACACGGTTTTGATTTAACTGATATGAGAATATTTTAGTTCTGATCCGAGTATTTTTGTATTTTCATTGGTGCTCGGGTCAGCTTGAGCTTTTCAGTTAGGAAAGACCATATTACTTTGAAGATAAAGATGGAGCTTAATAGACGTAAGTACTAGTACTATTCCGCTGCAGATATTGGTATGTTTTATAATAGTAAACTTTGATGTATTGTGTAATGTATAATCAAACGTATAATTTAACAACTTCATGAACTGTTATTTCATTGTTATATTTTGTCCCTCCACTGTGAGATTCTGTGATTGTTCTTCATCTTCATTCTTTTTCTTACATTAATCCTAATAACTATCTGTATTTTTGATTCTTTTGAGTTGGCATATGAGGATTTTTTTGGATTTGAACGGTAAAAAATGTAGGTTGTTGTAGTTGGTATCAGAGATTTGGTTTAGCAATAATTTTGGCTTTATTCAGGGTTAGCTCATTAAGGATAGGGTAGTAATACCCTAGAATGAGTTTGAGTGTATATAAGAGAGTGTACTTATAATTTTGATATAGAAATGGTTTTGTATTATGTTAATTTGTTCTGTTGAATTTTATGAATTCTGGTCGATATTTGGGAAGCCAAGGCATCGAAAGGATTTGTAAACACTCGAGTAGGGCCGATCGACACGATATCGTTTTTAATTATATTGTATATATAAGGAATTATATTGGTTGTTTATAAATTCGTTTATGTTGGTTGTTTATATGAAAATATAAAATTTTCAACATTTATTGTTCGATTAGTCAATGATTTAACTACTGATTATTTAATGATTTTAGAAAATGAAATATTATAAATTAATTGATAATGAAATAAAATGAATTTAAATATGGAATTGAGAATTTAAATTCGGTTGTTTTTGAAGGATTGATTTACAAATGGTTTTGAAATAACATAATTTTATTTTAAAAGTAGTTTCAATAGAAATTGTTTACTAATAAAATTTTGGGTAAGTGTATACCCCCTTCTTGTCTCTGGAATTGATTTCAGTAATGAGTGCATGCATTATCGACGTTTATTTTCAAGAGTCTTGTGGGGGAGACCACTTAGAAATTTTATACCTTGTTTTGAGAAACCGAATTTATTTGGATCTTTTGAAGTATAGTTGAAAAAAGGTATTATATATAGTATTTCAAAATTGATTTAAAAATGAACTCGAAATTGACTCTTCAATTCTCGAATAATTAATAATCTTCAATTTATTGAAATTAATTAAAATTTGAAATTCTAAAAACTTATGAATTGTAAAATAAGAAATGAACTTAAGAGAAATATAGATTCATGATGAAACTCTTAGAATTTTGAAAAAACTTAAACTATGTACTTGTATAATAATTAAATTTTTCGATAGCATATATATGACTTACCGATTAATTTAGAAGTAAAATGTTATAGGAATAAGCAATTGAATAATATACAAGTATTGCTATGGATAATGAAGGTGATATAAAATTGATGGTTTCTAAGTAGGAATAAAACTTTAGTTATGAAATAAGTGATATATCCTTAGTTGTGTTTGAAATTGAATTCAACTAACTAATCCAAATAAACTGAATTCATGAAAAGCTAATTTAATGAATTGTTTGGTCATGAATTAAATGTATTGATATTGATGGTTTGGTGTTCGACGATTTAGGACAGTCGATATTTTCCAATTGAGTCTGAATGTTTAGCTAGTTACGTGAAATATAGAAGAATAGGTCTATAATTATTAACTTAATAAAGGTTGCATGAATTAATTAAATTTAATTAAAAACGAGCTCGACGCATAGCGGCAGTTCATAATTTTCCGAATTGAAGTTTAAATGAATGTATAGATTCCAAAATAAGTCGGAAATATACGAAACAAGAATCTTCTGGATCTAGTGGAAAACAATTTTCTAGTGAAAGAGAAAAAAAATAGATTTCAACTTGTAGATTTTAAGATACGTATAAATCAAATTTTCCAGAAAAATCGCGGTTTGGTAATTTTCAATTTAGAACTAAAATATAAATAAAATGGATTTTTAGAATATAAATTTGAGAAACAACAAGTTAAACCCAATTTCTAAAATTTTGAACCAGTTGACTTGGGTAAATTGAACATGTTAGTTTTATACACTTTAGCTACTATTAGAGTATGTATAAATTGAAATAACTGCTAAATAAATTATACATGTATATGAAATAGATTAGGCTTATAATAAGGATTTTAAACCATAATATTGACATTTGAAAAATGTGAAGTCTATACAAATGAAATGAACCAAATGAATCATATAAATAATATATTGACATTGAAATTTTTGTATCGGGCTTGTTTGGATGAATGTGGTTAATGGATGTTTTATTTGTCGCTTTGGTTGTATTTGTTATTCCATGTATGTTTATTGTAGAAAGATAGATTTATTTCTCTTATATTTGTGTTCTTATTTGGATGTTGAGTGCTTTAGTAGGTACCAATGGCATTTGCATGCTTCTGGAGCCGCTTGCGCATAAGATTGCTTTCGCTTGCCAAAAAATAAGCTAAATTTGCTAATAATGCTAATAAAAGGTATGTATCTTGGATTATATATTATGTTTGGGTTATATATATTGTTCCCCATGGCTTGGGATGCCTCATCATTGAGATGAGATGTATATTTGTGAATATATATATATATATTGTGATTTTTCGGACCTAACCGTAAAAGGGAGACTCTACCGAAATTTTTCATAAATTTAAAACTTAGAAAATTTTATGGAAATTTGCGTTTTGAAAGCTATATTAAACAACCTATGTAAGTAAATGTTTTCTAAGTTGAATATAAAATTATATGGTTAAATATATAAATTGATAAGTTCCTTACTACGCCTTTTTGACGACAAAAAGTTTTGAGTGGGGGAGAGTTTAATAACTCATATTTTTCGAATGCTTAAATTATTGAATCTATTATGATTTTTGAATACTTTATGGTTATGAAAAAAAATTATAATTCAACTATGAAAATGTATGGTTTAAACTTAATCAAATAGTTGAGTAATTTAAGTTATTTTGACAACAGTAACTAGTGTGGATTGCAAACTAAATTATGAAATAGTTTATATTAATAAACTTTATGAGTTGAAATTTAATATTAAATTATTTAATGAAATCGATTTAATTAAGTTATAATTGGAAACCAAAATTTGGATATGGTTAATAATCAAAAATTTGGAATTTAAATATAAATGAAATTTGTTTTTCTAAAGTAATTTGAGTTCTATTTTGATTTGGATGAAGTTTATAAACTTTTGAATTTAATTTATAACTAAATAAGCAAAAACGAGATATTTTAGTGTATTAATGTACCTGTTAAAAAAGCTATTTTGCAAACAAATCAAGAATTCAATGAAATTAGTTTCATCAGATTCGGAATTGTAAATTATTATATGATTTCAAGTTTTGCGTCAATCGGAATTCTTATGTGGGCGTGCGTGATATAAACGTGTATATCAATTAATGATTCAAGAAAAAAAATAGATTTTTTTCAAATGATCTTGGATTTTGATGAAACCGGTTTCATTGAATCCGGGATATTGAATTATTGTAAGTTTAAAATTTCACAGTCATCAGATGTGTCGTTTGAACGTGTGAATTTAAAACATGTAGAATTTTTTTTATATAATTTAATTAGAATAGTCAAATTTTAAAGTGCAACCGTTATAGACTTGCGAATTGGGCTTTGTCACTAGTTCCATTGTGTTCAGAAGGCTTTAAAACCTATAGGCTATTAGCATGCCTGATTTGGACACAGGCTCGTTTTCTGCTTTATCACGCAAAGCGATAAAAATAACTTATTTCATTATTCGAAATCCTAACTAATGGAAAACGGCCTAAAATTTTGAAGGCCATAAAAATTCGAAACTTTAATGCTTAAAATCCCTCAATCTGTTCAATGAAATCAAAATCTTCCAGAACGAAAATCGTAGATTCGAGAGACCTTTCCATCCATGCGTTTGATTGCTTGTTTTAGTATCTCAAATAAATAGTATTAGGCCTAGATAATGCGTTGTTTCGTGGCATTTGGAGGAGATAACGACAACCGATTGGGCCCACGACCTGGGCGTAGAGGATCACCGATGTCGCTTATATGTTGGTGCATTCTGATCAAATTCCGATTGCCGATTTGGTGGTGCGTTTCCAAGAGGGCATGTGTGCCATAGGTTCAGACGTATCATGTTTTCCCCTATAGCGAGATTTCGCAAAGAAAAAGGAGAGTAAGGGAATTTGGCGTTGCGAGTTATGTGTGGGTGAGAGGTTGTTTTCTTTTATTTTTGTTTAATTTAACTACCGAAGGCGTTAACATGCATAACTTTTGCATATGAATTACATATTGACGCACGGTTGGATCTGTTAGGATCATATCGAAATTCCGGATGATATAGAGCTGTCGTGGACTGATTCTGATATTGTTGAAATTTGGACTTGTTTCGGATTTTAAACGCATTTGAAACCAAAGGTGAGTGATTAAACCCGATCAAGCTTAACTAAAATATTCGCGTATTAGATAAATTAAAATTCTGTTATGATATGATTGTATTGATTGTTATTTAGTAGTTAAAATTGCTTATTTATGTTGAAAGACATTGACAGTATAGTTTAATTTGACTATTAGTTTAAATTTTACAATTAGTTAAAATTTGACATTCAATTACTAGTTTAAAACCCGATATCTGATAACTGGTAAATTTATATGATATTGAGCTGTTTGGATGTATTGGTGTGATGAAAGTCTTGGATTTAATATTTTTGACATATTGATGTTTATTCATGTCAACCTACTCATTATTCATCTTGATTTTATATAACCATTGTTTATGTTGATTAATCCCAATCATTTACCCTAGATGTTACGGGCATCAAATAAACCTGGGGTTATTCATTAAAAATTGAATTAAGAACATAGGTTGAAATGATAAATACCTATGATACATGAGTTGGATTAAAATGATATATATCCTTTCCTAAAATACTAAAATTAATTTTTAAGTATTACTTGGTCATAGGATAGGAAATTTTATACGAACACTGGTTGGTTGAATAAAAATTTGATTTAATCTTGAATCTTAAAATATTGTTTTAAGACAATATAAATGATGTTTTGTAAATTTATTTCCTTTGAACTTGAACTTTGGATAATGAAATATAAAATAAAGAAAATTATTAATGTTGCAAACTGAAGTTAAAAATAAAATTGAATATGAATTGAATCTATTGAAAATTGAATTGTTTATCCATCATTTAATTTTATTTTAAATTAACCTTGTTTAAAGTAATGTTTAAATTGTGAACTCAAGGTTTGCTATAAATTGAAATAATTCTAAAATAAGAATTCTAAGTTAAAACTTTAAATATCTGAACCAGATAGTCTGAATCGAATTTATTTGAAATGGGAATTGAATTGAATTGAAATATTAATTTGAAATTTGAAATTTGACATATGACTTTGGATTCCTAATCCCAACTATAGTATTTTAAACCATTATACAAACTATTTTGGTAAATAACAACTATTTTAAACTACTTTAATAAATATTTATTTTACTGTATAAACTATTTTTCTTTACAAACTATTTTATATTATTTTAACTTATATATGTATTAAGTATTTTAAATAAATGATTTTAACAATCAACTATTTTATAAACTTCTATTATATTTAACTATATATATATATTTAACCAAAATGTTATAAATCCTATTTATCTATACTTTTATTTTCCTAAGTATTTGTTTTAAAACTATTTCAAATATATATCTAAAATAATTTAATATACTTTTCAACTATTTTAAACATTCAAATTATTTTAGGACTTGAATTGTTTCAAGATTCTAAATTGGTTCAAATGGAGATTTTGTTATGAAGAATATTCTATTATGAATATTTGAATGATTTCAAAGCAAGATCTGATATTTGATATGAAGTATGAACTCTTTGAAATGTAAAAGAACTGACCGGTGTGAAAAATGTAAACATTTGGTTGTTAAAGAGACCGGGATCGGATATTATCATTCTCTCTACCAATACCGAAAACCACTTTAACAACTATATACGCGGTGGATGAATCCATAATGAAGTAGGTTGGTTTGACGAATGCTACTGGAATGAAGTACGAGAATGATGATGGATATCCTTGATCTTTGAGTCATAAATGAAATGACTAAAATAGGAGCCATGGCGGGCCAATGGGAGGTCGCTCCTTCGATCGGACATGCTCCTTCGACCGGACACACTTCTTCGATACAATATATATTACTTTGTGATTTGATTGATGACCACCCATAATTTTCGGAGTGTTGTTTGAGGTGGATGGTAGTAGCTGTTATGCGTTACCACCAACCTGGTCCCATAATCCATTAGAATCCTACCATTAGGTATTCCTCTGTGCCTTATCATATTACCCTCACCGCTCCCACTACGGTTTTTCTTGCATTGTACATACGGAGTATACGGAGTGCTCCCTGATAGCTCATCGGTTTGGTGGAGTTTATAGTACTGTATAGACTACAATGTTTATAAATGGTGTAAGAGTAAAAATGTTTATAAACGGTGTATGGGTAAAAATGTAATCCCGCTTACGCTATTTTGATACTTTACTTTACTGAGTAGACACTACTATAATAGCAAAATTATATTATATAGTATCTAGTTTGACGAATCCTTAAGAGATGGAAATTCCTGTAACATCTCTTAAGTTATTGCACTCACGAACACATTGGATAGGAGATGTGAATTACTATAAGAATCTCTGACACCGTGACAGTCATATTATTACACGGTTTTGATTTAACTGATATAAGAATATTTTAATTCGAATATGAGTATTTTTATTTTTCATTGTTGCTCGGGTCAGCTTGAGTTTTTCTGTAGCAAAGACCATATTACATTGAAGATAAAGATGGAGCTTGACAGACATAATTACTAGTACTACTCCATGGTAGATATTGGCATGTTTTATGATAGTAAACTCCGGTGTATTGTGTGATGTATAATTTAACAACTTCGTGAACTATTATTTCATTCTTATATTTTGTCCTTTCGCTGTGAGATTCTATGATTGTTTTTCTTCCTTCTTTTTCTTATATTAGTCCCAATAACTACCTATATTTTTTACTTGTTCCAGTCAACATGTGAGGTTTTTTGTCTATTTTAATGGTCGAAGATGCGAGTCGTTAAAGGTTTTATAAGTTTTATACGCAAGGAAGTCAGAAATTAACCTAAGGGTTAATATTTTGGAATAATTGTTTTTAAGAAAACAATTTAGGGGTTATATTAAATTACTTTTATCATTAATTAATGTAAGATGGAAGATTAATTGTAATCACTTAACCAGTTAACTAATAATTTCAAGTTGACTAAGTCAACTGTTAAATTGGAAACTTAGTTATTAAATTGATTTATTTTCAATTAATCTAATTAAAATGGTTTTAATAAATAGTTGTTCGAAACTTAATGAACGTTCTTAAAAGTTAATTTATTATTTAATTAGCTGTATATAAAAAATAGTTATCGAGATGTTTATTATTAATGAAATTAGTTATTACTCTAATAAGGTTTAAACAGGATTAACTATTCTATTTTTAGTTAATAAAGAAGTTAACTACTTCTACGATAGTTAATGATAAAGTTAATTATTATTTTAATTAATAATAATCGAAGTGATTACCTTTTTAACTGGAATTCAATCAAAAAGTAATCATGTTGTAGTGGAATATGGTAAAGTATTGTAAAGGGTTTTGATAATAAACCCAAATCGTGTAAGCAGGGTTTATAAAAGAAGATTGAAGCAAAACCGATGAATTTAATTGAATGTTTACTTAGTAATTAAGTTAAGTGAAACGATTGTAACTGAAGGGAGGTTTCAAATGCAAAAGGATTAAGAAATTGGATTCTTGTAATTAAATCCATGATTGTAAATGATTTGTATTAAAAAGAGATTCAAGGCTAATACGGTGATGTTAAACAAGCATTTATTTAATATTTGAATTAAGTAAAATCGATGTATTGAAAAGATTTTTTAAATATAAAAAGGAAAGATGCTTAATGATTTTAGGTTAAGAATCTAGAAAAGAAATTTGGTTTAATAAATCCAAGTTGGATTTTGTAATAGAAAGCATAATGGATTTGAGTGAAGATTCGATAACCCGATTTTAAAATGTAACCCAAGTTGTAAATAAAGTTATACAGAGATTTAAGTTAAGGGTTTTGTTTATTAAGAGTTTTATTTAATCAAGGAGTCAAGTGAAATAGTTATATTTGAAAGAAAAGCTTTCAATTCAAGAAATGGTTTATATAACCATATTTTGAATGAAATAGCTAAATGAGAAAAAAAATCTTTTTTAATATTAGAGTTAATATCAGTTTTAGAGTTACAAACTCATATATAAC
Source organism: Allium sativum (assembly GCA_030737875.1). Lineage (NCBI taxonomy): Eukaryota > Viridiplantae > Streptophyta > Magnoliopsida > Asparagales > Amaryllidaceae > Allium > Allium sativum. The sequence continues at coordinate 80,890,182 of CM060913.1, read as the reverse complement.
TTAAGATAAGAAGATTGTCTATCAAGGTCTGAGAGGTAAATAGAATACCCCAACTTGAACGACTTCAGGATTATCCAAGGATGATATTTGTTTGAAATGGAAGAGATTATGAATATACTTTATTATTTCCATAAGGAAAATAATATCGCAACGCTATTTGTAAGGTTTTAAAACATAATAAAACTATTGGGTATGTCAAACAATGTATTGTTTGACATTGTTTGGCCTAGATTTGAAGTGTGATTATACTTATACCATTTGGATAAGTGTATAGCGTTGTTTTCTAGGTAATGAAAATAGTATGGTTTGGGAATACACTTATTTAAAGAAATAAGTAAATGGTTATGATTTCTCAAAGAAATGAAAATAAGCGGTTATACGGATTTGAAATGAAAGTAGATACGGAAATTTAATTATTATTTCCACAAACTTTATTGTACGTTTTAATCAGCAGAGTTTTGAAGTTAAATAAAAGTTATTTACGGCTATATAATCAAGAATATGCCACTTGACATTATTTTGACACATAAAAGATTTGTATTCCCATGCAATTTGGGTTGGACGTGGGTTGAAATTAATCGACTCAAAGGGAACGTATTTGTGGGACTTTAAATGTTTCCAAAGTCTTTGGCCGCTTTCGGTCAATCCACACTCCGAATTTGAAATTAGGTAGTACGCCCTTTGCAAGATGGACAACTACGGTTCGATGGATAGCATCCGCGACTTCGCCCAAGGCGGTGTTGAACCTTTCCAGATAGCTTTTGAGAGTCTCATCGGTGCCTTGGAAGATGTTTGAGACCGAGAGGATATCCTTAGGTATTGCAATGTGCATCTTGAATTGCGCGACCAAACTTCTTGCGAGTTAGTCGAAAGTTGAGATGGTTCCCAATGGGAGTCAAGAGAACCATGATTAGCCACGCCTTCAAGAAATACGGGGAAGCACTTGCATTTCACAACATCAGTAGCGCGGGATGAATCCATGTACCATTCATAACGGTTAATAAAGCTTCGCAGGTCAGAGTTCCCCGAGTAAACCGTGAGTCATGGCTTGTCTAGGCGCCTAGGCCATTCAGAATTGAGAACAACTAGAGTGAAGAGGTTACACCTCGTACTGGTCTCCCGAATGTCGTTAGCGTGCTCCTGCAATTCTCGCACAATCCGATGGACCATGTTAGCGAGAACTGAAGCTTGGATCTCTGTCGGATTTCAGCAATCGTGATTCAATTGAGGAGTGTGGAGCCTATGGCATCTTCTTTGATGATAGTCTTTGTCGCTTTTTGAGTCTTCGACCTCGACTATATTCCTTGTAGGTTAGTTCGGGTGAAGCTGAACCTAGTTGGTTGTTGGATGCATAGGCGCCAAGTTCGCACTCATTGCAGTTTAAGTCTACCCAATGGGGGCTTGAGTGTTAGTCCCTTGGTCGAGATTAGATCCAAGCCAGGAATGGTAGGGATGACGCATTCCCTCTCTGATGGTGATTCCGACATTGCCAAGGTAGATTCTATAATGAGGGCTTCGTTTGTTGTAAGGGAAATCGGAAGTGGAGCTCGAGGAGACACGATTCAGAGGGGGTTGAAAGCTCCAATTATTTGGAAGGAAAGTGATGTCTCGTTGAGCGCATCATTGGAGGCGATGGATTAACTCTGCGTTTTTCCTGACATAGTCCTTGAGTTATTGCTCGGTTTCTTCTAGTCTCTTCATAAGTGCGAGAATCTGTGCTTGGGTAACCGGAGCCTCGGGGGCTGGAGGTGGTGCTACATCAGCAGTGGCTAAGATGTTGGAAAGAGGTCACTGACAGATCAGAGCGTCTTGATCTCTGTTAGAGGACCCGTCAAGGATAGACTTTCCCTTGTTCTCCACTGTCCATAATTTTGCTAGGTGGATATAATGGAATCTGAGTAGCACTACAAACTTGTGGTCAAGAAATAGTAGGAAAAGGTTAACTTCATCGAGTTCGAGCAAAGGTATTGGTCGAGGATGCGCTTTACTCTCCCCTTGACACTGAAAAGTGGTCGCCAATGCTCGAGAGTTCCAAAATTTTGAAACTAAATGTCCAGAATGAAAAAGTATGCGAGATATAGTATATTGTGCGGGAAAGTAAAGAAACAAAACTTTATAATGGTCCGATTCGTATTGAACCTAAGTCCACTTTGACGCTTCTGTAGATTTTATTTAGAACTGAAGGTTATAAGAATTGTACATTATAATTACAATGGTCTACAATATTTGGTTAAGTATTCGAGAGTCATTATTTGCAAGTTCTAAGCCTGAGACAAAGTTGGTTCTTCTTCCTCAAATCTCAAGAGTCCATTAATGGTGTCCAAGGTCCTTCTTGAAGTGTAGAGAGCAAAAATACAACCTCTTTCATGTGTGAGGCCAATGGGTATTTATAGGTAGTGGAGTTGGTGGAAGTAGGTGAGAAATGGGTCCCATAGCCAAAATTCAAATCCTAGGATGCGAAATCACTATTCACTGAAGGGATGAGAAATCACTATTCATCGGAGGGATGCAAAATCACTATTCCCTAGGGATGTAAATTCTATATTCACTGAAGGGATCACTATTCATCGAAGGGATGCGAAATCACTATTCACATGTGGAGATGCGAAATAACTATTCACTGAAGGGATGCGAAATCACCATTTCTAGGTAGGGATGCGAAATCACTATTCCTAGGTAAGGATGCAAAATCACTATTAGCAGGTGGGGATGCGAAATCACTATTCACCGGAGGCATGCGAAATCACTATTCGCTGGAGGGATACGATTTCCCAAGAGGAGATACGAAATCGCTATTCACCGGAAGGATGTGAAATTGCTATTCATCGGAAGGATGCGTAATCACCGTTCACCAGAGGGATGACAAATCACTATTCCTAGGTGGGGATGCAAAATCACTATTCACTAGAGGGATGTGAAATCACTGTTCACTAAAGGGATGTGAAATCACTATTCATCGAAGGGATGCAAAATCAAAAGGGAGTCGGGGAAAGATTTCAGAAGTAGTCGCTGCGAGGCACGCAAGCTTTAAGAGGTGATCGAGATGTGTTAGACTGAAGTCTGCGATGCGAAGTCTGGGTGGATCAGGGCCAGATTTTTAGAGTAATTTGCCTAGTGTAATCACGTATTTTGAGGTGATTGACATGTGTGGGGCAAGCGAACTTTGATGTTGGTGAATTTTGAATCCAAGAGATACGAAATTCTGCTGGTGATCCATTGGAGTCCTTTAGTCCCGGAATCATGATTTTCCCGATCCGATCATAGAGTTCTGAGCGCGCACACTTGATCCGAGATGTGTACTATTTGAGAGCAGTTTAACAAGCCATGATGATCGTTCTTATGCGACCCTGTCTTGGCTTGATTCTTAAGGATGTTTGGCAACGCTTCTGAGTCGTTGAACCGCACGATGGACTGACTCGTGTGGGTCTGGGCTGCTTTTGGTAACCAGACCAAAATGTCGGTCAACACTCGAGTTACAAGATCCCTAAAAGTTGATTTTCAAACATGAAATATATTTCAAACAAAGAGTTTTTATAAAGAAAAGTATTTTAAAAAGAATTTATTTTACAAATACTTCTCAATTCAATAGGTCTTCCTTCGGTTTTCCCAAATCCAAATATTTATCTTTCTCTTGAACAGAATTGCATATGTCCCAAATATACCTGAAATTCTAAGCATCGTGATCCCTATTTGGTTTCGTAGATACCTACAAGCTAAGAAACTAGCAGAACCTCAAGCGAATGTGCAAGCTGAAGCACCCGTAGGTGGAGGCCCTGCTCGTCCACATGTGGTAGTTGATTTCGGTAAGCTTTGTAAATATTCACTAATTGAGTACGAAAACCTTTCAATGGTTTTCAGTTTTATGTAGATGCATGGGAATAGATAAAGAGTTACAAGGGCATATTTTGTTTAATGAGACATGGAAATAGTGAGAGTTCAGCTCGCCACTTGGCAGCCAAAGGGAGAGGCTTTATGTTGGTGGGAGGTGCTTGAGGCAAGGCAGGAGAATTCTATCGGGATGGTTTCCATGAGATGTTTTAGAGGGAGTTCTTATCATAAGTGAAAGAAGGAGCCCAGTTAGGAAAGTTCAATCATCCTAGGAAGGGGGATATGACAATAAAAAATTATATCAATCAATTTAACAAGTTATCAAGGTTTGGTCTTGATATTGTTAATACCTTGCAAAAGAAGGCGATGAAGTTCGCGAAAGGACTGAGCTAACCACTACAAGGGTTGGCACTCAGCCATGTACAATGGGAGATACTTTGAATATTTTAGTGGAGATGGCTCTTATGGCAGAGGTAGGCAGGAAGGAAGCTCTGAAAGTAGCATTTTCTAAGAATGCTTTTTGGAATAACAAGATGGATAATAAATGGAAGGTTGGAGGACATCAGAAGGTCCAGGTTTGGAACGATCAAAATTTTCATACTTGTGGATTGGTTGGGCATTATTCTAGAGATTGGAAGATGGATCAGCTAAAGGGGAAATGCTTTGTACGTGAGCAGCTAAGGCATATGAGCTAGACTTTCCCTTAGAGGAATAGAGCTATACAAAGGGATAACACTCAGTTGCCACATGTTCAGATTTCAGAGGTAGCCCCATCCAACAACGATAAACAAGATAAAATTAGAAAAGTAGTTGTTGAAAGTTTGATCTCTATTTTATATTTCTATCTGCACCCCCATTTGATTCTAAAGCTTCACCCTTCTTTATCTCCGGTTCATTACTAGACTTTTTGCACTTAGATATATCCCTAGCCATAGATCCGGTAGTTGTATCAAACCCCGCGAGAGGATTGGCACAATTATCCATGACATGATGGGGCTTGAAAATCATGGTTCTGGGGATGGAATTCGATTATGATGCATATGTTTTGGGACTTTTGGTTTATGGAATGATTTTAGGGATGGATTGGTTAGCCACATATGAAGGTATCATAAACTATGAAAGGAGGGTCATCAGATTATGTACTTGCATTCATGTTGAGTTATTTGTATTCCCTTGATATATCCCTGGACGAGATTAGTTCAGTTCATGCAGTTGGTGATTTCCGTGACGGTTTTGAGGATGTGAGAAGGGTACCTCCAAAGAGAGAAACTGAGTTCAGAATATATCTTACTATCAGGTCAGCGGCATCACCGGTGAGACACATGGCTTCGAGAGAAAGAAGAGGATTAGCAAGAAGATTGGAGTGCTCTTAGAGAAGGGTTTTATTCAGAGGAGTATCTCAAGGTGGGGGCATCAGTCTTCTTTGTTATAAAAGCGGATGATTCCATCGGGCTAAGTGTAGATTTTCGGGAGTTAAATAGGCTCACCAATAAGAACCGCTACCAACTTTCTCGTATAGACGACCTTTTTGACCAGTTGGTAGGAGTTATAGTGTTTTCTTGAAAAGATTTGGCCATTTGTTTCCATCAATTGAGGGTAGAGGAGGACTGCATAGGAAAATGGCATTTTAAGCATCTGATGGATTCTTTGAGTGGTTAGTCATGCCCTTCGGGTTAACCAATGCTCCAACATACTTCGTAGACTTAATGAGTATAGTTTTTTAGATGTCTTGAATAAGTCTATTGTAGTTTTTATTAATTACATTTTAGTACTATCGTGATGTAAGGAAGAGCATGTTATACACTTAGAGAAAATTCTTTGCACCCTGCTAGCGCATAAGTTGAAACTAAAGTTCTCTAAATGTCATGTTTGGAGGAAAGAGCTGCATTTATTAGGGCATAAGGATTTACAGTAGATCCTGCTAAAGTGGTGGGAGTGCAAGATCGGAAGGTCCCCAAGAATGCTATAGCTATTAGAAGCTTTCTTTATTTAGCGGGTTATTATCGAAATTTTATCGAGAATTTTTCCAAGATCTCGGTACCACTGACCTGCATTACTAAGAAGAATCAAGTATTTTTTGGGACAAAGAACGTGAGGATTCCATTAGAAAGTTGAAGAGAGATTTACAAGTGCGCTGGTGTTAGTACTTCCAAACGGTATTAGATCCAGCACAATTTACACCAATGCATGTGGTACCAGTTTTCATGCATGCCAGAGGGAAGAGAAGTAAGTTATAGCAGCATACAATTGAAAACCCATGAGAGAAACTACCACCCACCCCCCCCTCCCCCCCCGACTTAGAGTTAACTGATGCCATGTTCGCGTTTATGTCTTAGAGATACTGTCTACCAGGTGAGAGGTTCTAGGTATTCACGGAACATAAGTCATTGAAGTCCTTATTTTCCCAAAAAGATATAAATTTAAGGTAGCACTAATAGATTAATTTTTCGGCATCCTATGACTTTGAGATTTCTTATACCCTTGGAAGGGGAATGTATTAGTGGACACAATGAGTCAAAAAGAGCAAACTTGAGTCCCTTATTCGTAGAGTGGAAGAGTTTGGAGTTCCAAGCTATCTTCAATTTCTAGCCCTCTATGAATTTCACCCTTGGATTATTAGTAGCATTAGAGATTAAGATCATCCTTATAGATCAGATTGGCTTATGGCAGAAAGAGGATATAGAGTTAGTGAACATCATAGATAGGATCGGAAAAGGAGCGCCTCATGGAATCTCCAATGTTATTCCAAAGATTCCAAGGGATGGTTAAGAAGAGGTGAAAGTGTATGTGTATCTCACATTGATGATTTAATGAGTGCAGTATTATCTTAGACGCACTACTCATGGATGGCCATCCATTCCGGTGGTGATAAGTTGTACAGACATATGTGGAGAGTTTTCTTTTGCCATTAAATAGAGAAAGATGTTGCAGAATTGTAGCTAAGTCACCAAAGAGCTAAAGCGAAGCATAAGAAGCCCAAAGGACTAGGCCAGCTCTTAGATGTGTCCCAATGGAAGTGGGAGAGTGTACCAATAGACTTTATAGACAGCTTACCCTGATCTAGGAAGGGGAACACTAATACTTGGGTGATTATTGATAGATTGACTAAAAGTACTCACTTTATACCAGTTCGGAGTAAAAGATCAGTAGCTTTGTAGGCATTCCTTTACACAAGAGAGGTGGTCCGGCTTTATGGAGTCCCCTCCAACATAGTAATAATAAGGATCCAATCTTCATAAGAAAATTTTGGAAGAGTCTACAAATGGCATAGGGGATACAATTGAGATTGACCATATCCTATCGCACTCAGAAAGATGGACAAATGGAAACAATGAATAGAATATTAAAGGATCTTTTGATGATGTGTATTATAGATTTTGGAGGAACTTAGGAGGAGCACTTACCTTTGGTGGAGTTCGCCTATAATAACAGTTTTTGAGCAAGCATCGAGATGGATCCTTTCAAGGTTATGTATAGAAGACCATGTAGATCATCTTCTTGTTGGTAGGAGAACACATATCAACTCTACTTGACTAGACATGATTTGAGAGATTTTAGAGATGATTTACTTAATCAGGAAGAGGATGAAAGCGGCCCAAGATAGGCAGAAGTCGTATTCTAATTAAAGGAATATAGATTTAGAGTTAAAGGTTGGGGATTTCGTATTTATCAATGTACTACCATTGAGGAATGTCATGAGATTTAGTTTAGTATGGAAGCTCGCTCCCTGTTTTGTAAGGCCTTTCACCATAGTTGCAAGAGTAGGGAATATGTCTTATTAGGTGGAACTACCGTAGAGGTTGGTTGGCATACCTGAAAACTTTCATGTCTCTCACTTGAGAAATTACTTACATGATTCGACGATGGTAATAGCATAACGACCTGCCTTTTTGACTGCTCAAATCGATAATTAAACCAACTCAAACGTTCAAAATGACAGATTGATATTGTAGCTTATTTATTTTGTGATTTCTGTGTCTGATTCCTTTTAAACCCCGTAAGCTAAATTACAATCTGTCATTTTGAACAGTTCGAGTTGGTTTAATTACCGATTTGAAGCGATCGAAAAGGCAGGTTGTTACAAGTAGAGCATGGTCGGCTTGAGAAGGCTGAAATTAAGGGAGAGTATATATTCCCACTCGAGTCATAAGACATAATGTTAAGAAATTATGGATAAAGATGTTTGGTTTTCAAAAGTTCAATCAAAGAATGACGTAGAAGAAGCATCTGGGGAAGCCAAGGAGAAGATGTGTGCCTCGGATCCTTGGCTTTTATGATGGATATGCCTTTGATATTTTCTATCTTAAGTTTTTTCCTTTGATTAGAATCTTTCTTCTAGTATCGTTTGGGAGGATAGGTCTTAAGATTTCCCTTATGGATGGTAGGATTGGATCTAAAAATGTTACTATAATATGTTACGCATGATGGATGCAAGCGGTTGCAAATATTTGTGAGCGGATGCACATGGATGCATACACACATATTAGGCACTATCAATACGTTAGTAATCGGCTAACTAGGTCACAAAGCATATGCATATGGATGTGTATTTCATTTTTTATTTATTCCATAGCTGACATAGATGGATGAATCACATATAAATGTTGTATGGATGATGGTTGTAACACACATATAGAACTACCAATCATTAAGAGAACTATTGCATACATTTGGATGCATGACAAGAGAATATTTGCGTAAATAGAGGTCGAATAAATGAGTCGACTGCTTAATATTTTTTCACTAGTTAGGAACATATGGTCTACATGATTGCATAACAACATAAATTGCATTAGAAATCTTAAGGGTAATGGACATAATTAATGGTATTTGAGCTGATGACTGCAAATTTCAGTTGTAGTTATTAATTACTTTTTTCTATCCTTGGAGATTTAAGGGGCAAAATCATTGAGGAAGGGATAATGTAACACCTCGATATTTCAGTAATAAAACTAATTAAAAAATTAGTTAAATGGGATAGTAAACTTGTTTAATTGTCCAAAATTGCCTATGAGTGTTTCTCCATGTAGTCCACATTGATTTTTTGGGCAATTTTTATATACAACTTGTCTTGATCTGAATTAACACTGGAAAACTATTGGAGAATTCAGTTGTAACGCCCCACCTCTATACTCGCATTAGCCATGGTCATCGAAAGCAGTGATTTCAATAACCCGAAGAATAAGGTTGTTGAGGAGCGACCATCTATATGTTAGCTTTGAATGTGCGTTAAACATGCCGGATAATGTGGTCTTACTTTTTAAAATCTCACGAGGAAATCCGGCAAATATAATTTATGATTCAATTCTCCTACACAATGGCTGTATATAATTTGAAATAAATATAAAATACATAACAATATAGTCAGTGTCAGTTATAAATACTTACATCATGAAGGCGGAAATAGGTATGAATGTAACATATAAGAGTAAATACTAAGATAGTTGTCATTCTCGATTCACTGTATAATAAAAGAACAGGTACAAGGCTACTCAAAATAATATGTATATAAAGGAGTCTTGTATACATATAAACCAAAAAGTACAAGACTAAAGTAGTTTGCCCAAAAGTGGAGGATGGTCCATGCCGGAGTCAAGAAGAATCACCTAAAATACCTCGGTCTGACCCGAGTATTATTTACACAAAGATAAACCATAAACAGACCAGTCTAGCTATTCTTATATCATAACTAGGATATAATAAGAGATATAAATGAATGTAGACATGAATACAATAATAACAATATCACGCATAAGTATGAATACTAGAAATGTCTACGGTATATCTCAAAAACCTGTATCGGAGCTATAAAGGAATATCTCATTTAAAATTATATAACTACTCACGGGAAATGACATCTCATATCAAATCAGCACAAAATTGGTACACAATATCAAGGAAACTCATATTGACAACTTAATATCAATAAAACCTAGATTGATAACTTAATATCAAAACACATTCTCCAGAAATGATATCACCTATTAAATTACACCAAATTCCAGAATTCAATAATTAGAAATCTAGAAGAACAAACAAAGGGGGAAAGAGGTCTATAACAAGATGAGATGTAATCTCCAAGCTAACCTATAAATATGAGCCGAAGCTCCTCAGATTTGTTTGAAGACCACAGGTCATGACCGCGCTCAAACGATCCAAAGGCCATCAAAACAAAAATCCATAAAAAAGGGAAAGAGGCCTATCTCTAATGAGATGCGATCTCTACGTAGCTAACCTATAAATTTAAGCTGAAGCTCCTCAATGATCTGAAGAACACGGGTCACGACCCCACTAACACGGTCCAAAGGCCGTCAAAAGCATAAATCCACTGAAAGATCACAACTGATCAAGGAAGTGTGATTCTACAAAATGAACCAAAGTTCCCCAAAATGATCCAAAGATCATTAAAAACATGGAATAAGTTACACAACTCAGAGACATCGCATAAAGCTAGTCTAAATCTTAGAAAGATCATAAATGATCAAGGAAAGTTTAAATTACTCTGTAACACCCTGCCTCCGCTAGGGTCACTCGCAAAGGAATGCACTAGCTTTAGAGGGGCATTATTGGTAAACATGCACAGAAATATCACAAGACAGAACATATAAAATAGCGGAAGTAAAATCGAACTTTCATAAACATTAATAATTAAGGTCTAAAGCCTTTTACATCAGAGTACATCAAAACCTGTCTTGCAATAATAAAGAAGCATTAAGACTTTTCCATAAATTATTCCCCAAATAAAACAGTAAAGTAGCCATAGCCAAGAAAAGTCCAAGCCATCCATGATAACCTTCAAGCAGAAGAAGTCTGAACTAAACAACAGTATTTCCTCCCTGTAACCTGGGGGGGAAACGGAAGACAAGAAGCAAAAGAAAACGGGGTCAGTCATAAAGACTGGTAAGCCCTATCTACTATCAGCATATAAACTAGTAAAGTTAACTGGCATGAGGAACTGAGATGAACATAAGCATGATAACAAGATAGATAAGCTAAATCAGAATAACAGGATAACTACTGAACTAAGGTATCATGATAAACTACGGTGTCATGATAAATCAAGGTATCATATCGTCAGACTTCTATCAAATATACTATCCCAAGGTATCTACCCCGTCTAACATCCCACGGTATCTATTCCGTATATTCTTCCTGGTTCTAACATGTATATTTGCTCTGCACCCTCCATACTAGTATCCCAGCCTTGTTATGTGTTAACCGTGAATGTCCCTTACTCAAAATCGTGTAATGGTCCATGTCAACCTAACATATCGCATATATAGGTTACTCAAATCATATGTTTCTTTCCATGTATATAAGTTCAGTCCTTTGCCGTACCTCGTACGGGCTTCCTCATGTCGTATTATCCTTGAAATCGTTTTGACTGTCACCCTTGTTCTAGCTAGGCTCTTCCATATGAATCATCGTTTGAACTACTAGGACTTACGCCACCTAGCACCACTAGGGATTACGCTTACCTATTGCACGCTTGTGTATTTCGGTTTGGGTTAAACCACCTAGGCCACTAGGGATTACGCTAACCCTCAACCGCGCCCTTTTTCCCACGCATTCATCGTGAATCGTTTTTCTATAACTGTATGCACATGTATCACATCGTGCCATCCGAGTCCTATCACAGGGCAAACCAAGAAATACAGGACTCGGTCGGGAGCTTTAGATTTATCTGCCGATGCAGATACTAAGGTCTGCTTTTCTACACGTGGCTATGGTCCCACGAGACCCCTCCCTCAACTAGTGAAAGGCAACACAAGAGAAAATCTTGCATGAGAACTACACTCCGGCCAGCCCACATCCTACGGCCTACCTCACCCATAATTAGATAGCAATTATGGTCTGTTGCGTGTTCCCTGCCTTTCCGTACATACACGCTTGACTCAAGATGGTAGATGATCGACGAACTTGCTATCTCGGGCACCTTATGTATTCGTCGACTCACTGCTATCCACCCCAGTCTTTAGGTCGCTCGCATAGCAACCAAGGCATATTCTTGGTTCTTCTACCGCAGACCTCAACCTCTCGTGAGCCTAGTATAATGACCTGGCAGCTCACAGGGGGATCCCAAGAATATCCTCACGTTCCCCGAAGCCGTTGCTTCGTTACCCAGTTCGTTGGAGCCTTTATCTAAATCAGATAGCCTGCTCCTACACGCATTCTTAAACGTTGACCTAACGTATCGGGTTACTAATTTATCTAAGAAATGGTCCAAATTTCCTTGACTAAGAATTATTACTTAGTTTCCCTTAACTAAGGTTTACCACTTAGCCTTATTTCCATAATCCTTGTTAACTATGGTTATTTACCTAATCCTCCGAATTAGGGTTTATCTAATGGGTTAAGTGTTACTTAAGTTCATAACTTAGCCCGTCTACAAACCATGTCAAAATTGGCTAAGTATACAAGTCCAAGACTTAACCCTACAAACCATGTGTCAAGTTGGTTAAGTATATCAAGGAATCCATGACTTAACCTCGTCTAATTATCATTTTAGATTGGTTAATTATATAATTTAACTTGACCTTGTCATCAAATCGGTCAAGCGTATTCAAGTGATTCGTGACTTAGCCTTATCATGTTTTCACGTTGGATTGGTTAAGTATAGATTAACTTAACCTCATCAAATTAACGAGTTAGATTGGTTAAGTATAGGTCACTTAACCTCATCAAATCATCGTGTTAAATTAGTTAAGTGTTTAACTTAACCCCATTAAATTACCAAGTTGGATTAATTAAGTCTAGGCTAACTTAACCCCATCCGATTACCATGTTTAGATTAGTTAAGCCTAATCTTAACCCCATCCATTAACTGTATTATACGGTTAAGTGTCATTAAGAAAATTTACTTAACCTTATCACGTTATCGTGTTGGATTGATTAAGTGTTGGTTAACTTAATCCCGTCCACTAGTCGTATAAAAATGGTCAAGTGTCATTAGGCAAATCAAGTTACTTAACCTACCCAAGCTTATCATGTTTTGTTAAGTATCATAGCCTAATCAAATTACTTAACCCATTTGTCCATATCATATTTGGTTAAGCCTCATTAATCAAATTAACTTAACCCTATTATGTGGCATTAATTTAATTAATGCACCCTCAACCTCTCACATTAGACCTTGTTGTGGTTACTAGTTAAGCCGGGCGGGTCCGGGTAGATTTATACCACAACCTAGTCTAACCTCGGGTCTTAAGCGCGACATGACCAACTTCTCACATTGGGTCCTATTGTTTGCAACTACTAGTTAGGCCGGTCGGTTCCGGGTAGTTTTACGTTGCAAACTCAACCCAACCTCGAGTTGGCCATACTTATATTATCTAAGTTCATCATGTTTCCAAAACATGTTACAAGTTTTCAAGCATTTGGGTAGACCTAACTTAATAGGTAAATTCCCAAAGGGTAGACCTAACTTAATAGGTAAATTCCCAAGCTCATGTTTTTATGCATACTTACATGTCAACTTTCATGTTATATTTCAAGTCATGTTTTCAAGTTGTATTTTCATGCCATTAGAAATTACCCATAACATAACTCAACGCTTTTAAACTCGCATATACGTTCGCAATAACGTAATGGATTAAAAGTAGAGACTTGGCAAAAGCATGACAAAGATGGATATTAAGCCACAAATTAATCATGGTGGCGAATGAGGCACAAATGTGTTCATTAGCTTGCATATACCATTGTTAAGCCTCAAAAACATGCATAAACCCAAACTTGGCACATAAGCGAATCATGGTGATAAACAACATGGAATGATGACAAGTAACTCGCATATGACCTCACATAAGGGTTATGGCTTCATATGCAAGTTGACATGAAGGTTATAAGGGTTCTCATGTTGCATAATGCAACATTTCAACATAAAGGTCAAAGCTTTATGACCACAAGACCAAGGTAATGACTTTATAAGCTTGCATAAGATGATAGCATGCTACATACTAATGTTTAAACCCACTTACAACATGTCATATTAAGTTTAAAGTTCATATCTAATAGTAGGAGAAGGGCTTACCTTGCTATGAAGGCCTAAATCGATTAAACCAAAGCTTATGATGAAGCCTATGCATGCCATCACCCAAAAACCCAAAGACGGATGCACCAAATCACTAAAAACACCATCTTTATGAACAAAGATCATAGCTTTTGCCTTGAAATCAACTTGATAAGCTCTCATACTAACATAGGGACTCTCTAACACTCTCATGATCATGAAACCTCTCATAGAAATGAAGTGGAGGCTAGGATAGTTGAGTGGAGGCCATGAGAGTAGAAATTTGGCCATAGTTTAGTTACATGAGTGAATAATGAGGGTTTAGGATAGGTTAGGGTCTTATTTATAGATTAGGCAAGTGTTTTAGGCCATAGGATTAAACCTAGATTCAATCCAAGCCATCAAAGCATGTCTTGGGGAAGAAGTCAAGTGTAGGAACCATCTAGGGCCTTTAGATTAAAGATGAACCATGAGAACCATCCAAATGCAAAATCTGCATTTGAGCGAATCGGCCCACGGGTTGACAGCCAAACACCCTGGATTAACCCCTAGTCGACCCAGCGAGCTCGGGTCGACCTCAAAAATCGGCCGGTTCGGCTATTCCCCTCTCCCAATTCGCTGTTTTGAACATTTTTGCATATTTATTTATTAAATTTTCAATTATATATATATATATATATATATATCAATATATATATATATATATTTCTCTGCGCAACCCATTTCACTTAATTAAGTATACTTTAATTTGGGAATTTTTCGTGAAACTTCGCGAGGCCATATCTTGGTCATACGGACTCCGATTTTCGAAAACTCAGACTCTATTTCGCGTATTTTTCCGAGATGAACGCAATGGCATAGCCCGTTTCCCTTGATTCAGATTTTACAGTTTAATTCTGCCTCCATTTATGTTATAACAGGTTATTGAAAATACGGGTTGTTACATTCTCCCCACCTTTTAGGATTTCGTCCCCGAAATCTCCAAGTTAGGAAGAACATATCCTACCATCCACCATCCATCTACTCAAAACATCATCCACAAGCAACCATTGTCCTTAGATGATTTCTAATGCTGTATGAATATATGCAAAACGTGTGTGTACATGTTCCTTAGCTAATGCTAATGATCAGGCCTGAATAATCTTTCTAATGCAAAATATGTATAGTGCCATGAATCCAACATGTATGCAAATAGTCCTAGCCATACAGGTACTATATGCGTGCATAATCATTCATTCATATGCAACAACCGCATGATAATACATTCGATTTCATCCCTAAACAAGTATAAATACTCGTGCATATGCAATATGAAATGTGACCGAGTCGAGCTAGTATCTAATGTGTATTCGCGCATCCACGAGCAACCACTTGCAACCACTTGCAACCATATCAATCATAACATGTTTCAAATACATGTTTACATCCATAGGGTTCTACCTAGGATTCCCTGGAACAGGGTCGAGAAGAAAAACAAGACAAACTCCTTACGGGGTTTGTAACAGAAAATAGGACCGAGAGGATGTCCACAAAAGATAGCCTACAAGTAAGCTCTACAGAAAACAGGGATCAAGGATATACTCCCAAAAGAGATATCATGCGCGTATATAGTCTTTGACCATCAGAGTCGTATTTCCTCGAGCTTAATTCCATTGTGCCTTGACCGTCTTTTGACTTCATGATTTCGTAGTTCCTTGCTTCCTATTTCCAAGGTGTGAGTGGAACTCATTTCACTGTCGCCTCTCGTTTCACTTATTCTTTCCCTAGTATGCTTGGCTCAAACATATCTGCGTACTCATGCAAGCTCTCCAAAATTCACCAGTGAATTCTGGATCTCGTTTTCCGATGCCAATCCATGTTGCCAAGAGTTCTTACTAGGGTGATTCCCATAACTCATGCATAATCGAAACGAACCATCCGCCTTAGCGGCGAATCCTATTTGAACGGATTACCAACAAATGCATCCCGGGATTCTAGGTAACTAACCATGACAGAACCCAAAAAGGGTTTCACGAGACTTCGAGGATATCACCAAGGCAAGTCAAGAATCCAACCACCCTCTTTCTAAAACCGAGAATGGTATCCCTTACTGGATAACCACTTTACCCCTAGAATCCATCCGCAACTTATAAACATAAGCATTATTTCCAAGCTCAACACTTGATATAGACATTCTCAAATCCAAACAAGCCATGAGTAAATGGACCGATCTTCCAATAGGACTTGAGATAAAAACGGGATCCTCTACTACGCTAGTACTAAGGTGCAGAGACTCAACTATCGAAGCGGACTTAAAAGATGCGGTGATCAAAACAAAGTCCCGACAGGATGATAGAGAAGAAAAGCTAAACCTTTAACAAGATTGTTACCCTCCTTCTGAGGTACCCTAGAAATGAGAGCATACTATTGCCCTCCGAATGATCTTGTCCCTGTTCCATGATACTTAACTATCCGTCCCGTTTCACCATGCCAAAGGTACTCTCTCGTCATGGGTTTCATCGTTCATCTTTCTCCATCCTTTTAGGACTCAGCCATACCAACATGTTGCTTATCCCTGAGCTCGTATCCTTTATCCTTGTTCTTACTATCCTTTCATGCATAACTCTGCAACGGTCTCTCGAGAACCACCTCCATCGTACGGGAAACACTTACGCAGCTAGAAAGACTAGTCGCAGTCAAAACCACTGTGACTACAGATGGAGGAAAGAAAGGAAAAGAGATTAAATCAAGGAAACAAGGATAATGCTAATGGCCTTTGGGGAATAGCCTTTTTCTTTTTAAAAGAAAATTTTCTTGAAAAATGCTTCTTTGTAAACGGTTTTTTTCAAATAGTTTTCAGAAGGTCTTTAAAAACTTTTGCCCAGTCTGGTAACCTTCTGCTCTGATACCAAATGTAACACCCCGCCTCCGCTAGGGTCACTCGCAAAGGAATGCACTAGCTTTAGAGGGGCATTATTGGTAAACATGCACAGAAATATCACAAGACAGAACATATAAAATAGCGGAAGTAAAATCGAACTTTCATAAACATTAATAATTAAGGTCTAAAGCCTTTTACATCAGAGTACATCAAAACCTGTCTTGCAATAATAAAGAAGCATTAAGACTTTTCCATAAATTATTCCCCAAATAAAACAGTAAAGTAGCCATAGCCAAGAAAAGTCCAAGCCATCCATGATAACCTTCAAGCAGAAGAAGTCTGAACTAAACAACAGTATTTCCTCCCTGTAACCTGGGGGGAAACGGAAGACAAGAAGCGAAAGAAAACGGGGTCAGTCATAAAGACTGGTAAGCCCTATCTACTATCAGCATATAAACTAGTAAAGTTAACTGGCATGAGGAACTGAGATGAACATAAGCATGATAACAAGATAGATAAGCTAAATCAGAATAACAGGATAACTACTGAACTAAGGTATCATGATAAACTACGGTGTCATGATAAATCAAGGTATCATATCGTCAGACTTCTATCAAGTATACTATCCCAAGGTATCTACCCCGTCTAACATCCCACGGTATCTATTCCGTATATTCTTCCTGGTTCTAACATGTATATTTGCTCTGCACCCTCCGTACTAGTATCCCAGCCTTGTTATGTGTTAACCATGAATGTCCCTTACTCAAAATCGTGTAATGGTCCATGTCAACCTAACATATCGCATATATAGGTTACTCAAATCATATGTTTCTTTCCATGTATATAAGTTCAGTCCTTTGCCGTACCTCGTACGGGCTTCCTCATGTCGTATTATCCTTGAAATCGTTTTGACTGTCACCCTTGTTCTAGCTAGGCTCTTCCATATGAATCATCGTTTGAACTACTAGGACATACGCCACCTAGCACCACTAGGGATTACGCTTACCTATTGCACGCTTTCGTATTTCGGTTTGGGTTAAACCACCTA
This sequence comes from Allium sativum, assembly GCA_030737875.1. Lineage (NCBI taxonomy): Eukaryota > Viridiplantae > Streptophyta > Magnoliopsida > Asparagales > Amaryllidaceae > Allium > Allium sativum. Next base: position 80,872,437 of record CM060913.1, on the reverse strand, counting down.
GGCCACTAGGGATTACGCTAACCCTCAACCGCGCCCTTTTTCCCACGCATTCATCGTGAATCGTTTTTCTATAACTGTATGCACATGTATCACATCGTGCCATCCGAGTCCTGTCACAGGGCAAACCAAGAAATACAGGACTCGGTCGGGAGCTTTAGATTTATCTGCCGATGCAGATACTAAGGTCTGCTTTTCTACACGTGGCTATGGTCCCACGAGACCCCTCCCTCAACTAGTGAAAGGCAACACAAGAGAAAATCTTGCATGAGAACTACACTCCGGCCAGCCCACATCCTACGGCCTACCTCACCCATAATTAGATAGCAATTACGGTCTGTTGGGTGTTCCCTGCCTTTCCGTACGTACACGCTTGACTCAAGATGGTAGATGATCGACGAACTTGCTATCTCGGGCACCTTATGTATTCGTCGACTCACTGCTATCCACCCCAGTCTTTAGGTCGCTCGCATAGCAACCAAGGCATATTCTTGGTTCTTCTACCGCAGACCTCAACCTCTCGTGAGCCTAGTATAATGACCTGGCAGCTCACAGGGGGATCCCAAGAATATCCTCACGTTCCCCGAAGCCGTTGCTTCGTTACCCAGTTCGTTGGAGCCTTTATCTAAATCAGATAGCCTGCTCCTACACGCATTCTTAAACGTTGACCTAACGTATCGGGTTACTAATTTATCTAAGAAATGGTCCAAATTTCCTTGACTAAGAATTATTACTTAGTTTCCCTTAACTAAGGTTTACCACTTAGCCTTATTTCCATAATCCTTGTTAACTATGGTTATTTACCTAATCCTCCGATTTAGGGTTTATCTAATGGGTTAAGTGTTACTTAAGTTCATAACTTAGCCCGTCTACAAACCATGTCAAAATTGGCTAAGTATACAAGTCCAAGACTTAACCCTACAAACCATGTGTCAAGTTGGTTAAGTATATCAAGGAATCCATGACTTAACCTCGTCTAATTATCATTTTAGATTGGTTAATTATATAATTTAACTTGACCTTGTCATCAAATCGGTCAAGCGTATTCAAGTGATTCGTGACTTAGCCTTATCATGTTTTCACGTTGGATTGGTTAAGTATAGATTAACTTAACCTCATCAAATTAACGAGTTAGATTGGTTAAGTATAGGTCACTTAACCTCATCAAATCATCATGTTAAATTAGTTAAGTGTTTAACTTAACCCCATTAAATTACCAAGTTGGATTAATTAAGTCTAGGCTAACTTAACCCCATCCGATTACCATGTTTAGATTAGTTAAGCCTAATCTTAACCCCATCCATTAACTGTATTATACGGTTAAGTGTCATTAAGAAAATTTACTTAACCTTATCACGTTATCGTGTTGGATTGATTAAGTGTTGGTTAACTTAATCCCGTCCACTAGTCGTATAAAAATGGTCAAGTGTCATTAGGCAAATCAAGTTACTTAACCTACCCAAGCTTATCATGTTTTGTTAAGTATCATAGCCTAATCAAATTACTTAACCCATTTGTCCATATCATATTTGGTTAAGCCTCATTAATCAAATTAACTTAACCCTATTATGTGGCATTAATTTAATTAATGCACCCTCAACCTCTCACATTAGACCTTGTTGTGGTTACTAGTTAAGCCGGGCGGGTCCGGGTAGATTTATACCACAACCTAGTCTAACCTCGGGTCTTAAGCGCGACATGACCAACTTCTCACATTGGGTCCTATTGTTTGCAACTACTAGTTAGGCCGGTCGGTTCCGGGTAGTTTTACGTTGCAAACTCAACCCAACCTCGAGTTGGCCATACTTATATTATCTAAGTTCATCATGTTTCCAAAACATGTTACAAGTTTTCAAGCATTTGGGTAGACCTAACTTAATAGGTAAATTCCCAAAGGGTAGACCTAACTTAATAGGTAAATTCCCAAGCTCATGTTTTTATGCATACTTACATGTCAACTTTCATGTTATATTTCAAGTCATGTTTTCAAGTTGTATTTTCATGCCATTAGAAATTACCCATAACATAACTCAACGCTTTTAAACTCGCATATACGTTCGCAATAACGTAATGGATTAAAAGTAGAGACTTGGCAAAAGCATGACAAAGATGGATATTAAGCCACAAATTAATCATGGTGGCGAATGAGGCACAAATGTGTTCATTAGCTTGCATATACCATTGTTAAGCCTCAAAAACATGCATAAACCCAAACTTGGCACATAAGCGAATCATGGTGATAAACAACATGGAATGATGACAAGTAACTCGCATATGACCTCACATAAGGGTTATGGCTTCATATGCAAGTTGACATGAAGGTTATAAGGGTTCTCATGTTGCATAATGCAACATTTCAACATAAAGGTCAAAGCTTTATGACCACAAGACCAAGGTAATGACTTTATAAGCTTGCATAAGATGATAACATGCTACATACTAATGTTTAAACCCACTTACAACATGTCATATTAAGTTTAAAGTTCATATCTAATAGTAGGAGAAGGGCTTACCTTGCTATGAAGGCCTAAATCGATTAAACCAAAGCTTATGATGAAGCCTATGCATGCCATCACCCAAAAACCCAAAGATGGATGCACCAAATCACTAAAAACACCATCTTTATGAACAAAGATCATAGCTTTTGCCTTGAAATCAACTTGATAAGCTCTCATACTAACATAGGGACTCTCTAACACTCTCGTGATCATGAAACCTCTCATAGAAATGAAGTGGAGGCTAGGATAGTTGAGTGGAGGCCATGAGAGTAGAAATTTGGCCATAGTTTAGTTACATGAGTGAATAATGAGGGTTTAGGATAGGTTAGGGTCTTATTTATAGATTAGGCAAGTGTTTTAGGCCATAGGATTAAACCTAGATTCAATCCAAGCCATCAAAGCATGTCTTGGGGAAGAAGTCAAGTGTAGGAACCATCTAGGGCCTTTAGATTAAAGATGAACCATGAGAACCATCCAAATGCAAAATCTGCATTTGAGCGAATCGGCCCACGGGTTGACAGCCAAACACCCTGGATTAACCCCTAGTCGACCCAGCGGGCTCGGGTCGACCTCAAAAATCGGCCGGTTCGGCTATTACCCTCTCCCAATTCGCTGTTTTGAACATTTTTGCATATTTATTTATTAAATTTTCAATTATATATATATATCAATATATATATATTTCTCTGCGCAACCCATTTCACTTAATTAAGTATACTTTAATTTGGGAATTTTTCGTGAAACTTCGCGAGGCCATATCTTGGTCATACGGACTCCGATTTTCGAAAACTCAGACTCTATTTCGCGTATTTTTCCGAGACGAACGCAATGGCATAGCCCATTTCCCTTGATTCAGATTTTACAGTTTAATTCTGCCTCCATTTATGTTATAACAGGTTATTGAAAATACGGGTTGTTACATACTCCAAGCTAGTAATTATAAGAGTTTAGCTATATGTCCCATAACCACTAGCTCTACTCGAATATTTACAAACAACTCGTTGGTTTCCACTCAAAACACCAAAACGATCATTGCCGCAATTTTCAATCGAATGAGTCCAATAATTTACCATTGAAGCAAACACAAGGGTACATAGTCCTTGTTTTTATTAAGGCGTTTAATTAGATTTCTCATATAAGTGAGAAAAGGGATTATATAAATATATATTAGTAGATTAGAAGAAAATTTGTAAAACAACTTTGTATAATGAAGTAGGATTAAAAACCATTTTAGTAAGAATTTGGTATCTACTAATAATATAAAATCATTTATAGTTTGAAGTGGTACATCTCGTAAAATATCGATCGTAATGCAAATCGACCTCAAATTTCACGTTTTAATAACATAAACCAAATCTAGTAAATATCAATCACAAATTCACACAATGAATAAATTGAAAATCTTTAAAATCGAGCTGTAGAAATCTGTAAATCTGAGAAACTGAAAAGTCACAAAAGAGGCAAAACGAGCCGAAACTCAGTCGAGAAAGAGCCTAGATGGACCTAAACTGTTGACCGTGGACACACCAGTCAACAACAGAAATTTGGTCCTCATACGTCTGAGGCTTCAGCTCAGACGTCTGAGCTGACAGTCTATGGTTTTTTTATTTTTCCTGAGAGCTTGGACAGACGTTTGACCTATCTGGTCAGACGTCTGAGCTGAAGCATAGGCAATAGATTGCTTTGCCTATGACCTCCATATCACTTTTGGAAGAGGCTGAACCTCCCGTGTTATCTCTGATATTTTGTGAGGTCGCATACACTCTCTAATGCTAAAAAACAACATGCATAAACACACATTCAAGGGAATGCAAAAAATTTGCTTTTAAATCGCCGAAATGCACAAATTCCCGAAACCAAAACAATACACACACACAAATCATACATAACACAAAGTTGATAAGAGCGCACACACAACCTTAATAGCTTGTATATATAAATTGTACGTACCCAAGAACACATCAACCCAATTCACTATAAGGGTTCACACTTTGGATTCATATAAATGAATTCAAACACACTCAAATCAGGAAGTTCACACATAATAAACCAATCAACCAAAAGCACACACACACACACACACACACACACACAAAAACATATATGTGCCAAAGGCACACGTGCCATGCGCAGTAGCTTGATTACATAGATGTGAGTTCGCAAGAACTTACCTTTGATCATGATAAGGAAGGAGAGGCTCCAAAACAAAGCAAGATAACCCTCTCTTCGACAAGGACTCAAGAATCTTCAGTCTAAAAACATATAAATGAATTTCCTAAGGGTTAGGTTTTAGGAAATATCACAAATATAGAGGATTAAGATGAAGAAGATGAAGAGGAGGCTTACCTTAGATCCACTTTGATTTCTACCTTAATGTGCAAGCTCTTAGAAGTAAACTAGGCTTAGGAATTTCTATTTTCCATCTTTTCCGTCATTTTTATTCATATTTTGAAGAGAGGAAGATAATGAGGGAGCGTGGGCTGATGGGGGTGTTTAATGATGTGGGCTAAGTTAGCTAACCCAATCCTAACCAAAGTCCCAATTTTTAAAACTCCAAACATATTGATGTTTACAGTTTTTGTTGCCGTAAACGACATTTTGAACTCAACTGAAGTGGTTTCGAGTCCAAATTCACCCGTATGCAAAATGTGACTTTTTGGACTTATACTCGATTAACGACATTAAATTTGAATAAAATATTTAAATATATTATCGTGAAATATGAGGGTTGTTAAATCAGTTGTCACACATAAGGTTAAAATATATAAGTTCACAAAGAATAAGTCCAAAACTAAAAAATAACCAGGCATGGGTCGACCATCATTATAAGTTAGTCGGTTGCCCAAGGAGAGGAGGTCCACCAGCATGTGGTAACTAGCCTAGAAAATGGCCAGGTATGAATGAAGGGAGAGATTGGAAATAATAAAACCTAAAGCGTTTTATTTTATGGTAGATGGACAAATTTGGGTTTGTGACATGGCAAATTTTGATTTGACCAAGCTGATTCTATGGTCCAAGATCCCCTAGTACACCAATAAAAACATAGTCTAGCCGTTTCATTCCTTGCATTCTTCTTTCTCTTCCTTTAAGTTCCCTCTCAAGTTTTAGAACCTAAAACTAAATATTTTCCTTGAGGAAGAAGAACATATATATAATATTAGAAGGCCTAAGGATGGGGTCGAGGAAGACCACAGGGAATTAGCATAGGACCATAGATGAGTGGAAAGTTACTATTTTAGAATTAGAAAAAATAACGAAATAAGGTTAAAATATTTTTAGTTTTCAGTTTAAAAAGTTTATTTTAATTTAAATTTTTAGTTTAACCATAGTGATTTTACATTTGTTTAACATGTATTAAGTAACTTATATTTTTGCATTTTTTAGATTTAAAATAATTTTTGAACCATTTTATTTATATGAAAAAATAATAGAAATGAGAAATGTTCCATGTAACATGAAAAACGCAAAATTTATATAAAAGGGCCAAAAGCACATGAAATTTATTTAATTTATAATAAAAGAAAATTGACTGCTTTTAAAAAAAATAGAAGTGTTAGCACCAAAATGACTAATGAATAGCCGATAGCAAAGCCATGGTAAAGGAATGTCGAGAACAAAAAGCTTCTTGTCTAGACAAAGACACTCCATCACACCTTACCTTCGCTCACAATGTTAAAAAGAAAAGGAATCCTTCCAACAAAAGGGAGGACCCTTTCGGTGAAGCCGAAGGGTATATTTCTGTGACAACATGGAATTTCGCTCGATCCGAATCAGTCGCTAAACCGATCTAGACCGCTCGAAACGCCTGATTGTTTTGAGAACACGACAAAATAGAAACGCAGGCGGAAGAACATTTCATTGTATATTACAACAATGCATCATATTACAAGAATATACAGAGTATAAATAAATATTACACAGAAATATCAGAGATTTAAATTACATTTAAATACATAGCAGCGGAAAATAATACAATACACAACTAGAAGAGATATACGGATACAAAGCTTTCCGGATATCATTCCAGCTGTAAACCAGGATCCTGTGAATATAAATCTGCAAAACCAAAACTACTAGCTGCCCGTGTCAAAATAAGGGCACCCAGAGTTTAGGTTAAAACAATAAACTCCAGGTCAGTCATGGGACTGGTGTGAGAACTAAAACAGTTATTAATCTTTATTTTAAAGTTAGGTAAATCAAGGGACCACGCCGTATAACACGGAATGGGTTTCCTCCCAAGGATACCAGTGCATAAAACAACAGCGTAATGCTAAATAAAGAACAATGAAGCTATTATAAGACCCAGGTCCTATCACACAATGCAACACAAGCCGGGGGATAGGGTTTTCCCTTATAATAGCCAAATATGCTTAGTACGTTTAAAACAAATCATTTTGATACTATTATAAGTGCATAGTGTATAAAAGAACTTCAAATCATAAGTATCAATCATAGACGGCATGGGTACCATATATCATGTCGCCATACTAGGCTCTACAATCAAAACCGCAAATGTCACGTATTTGGAAATTGGATTTCCGTCAGTGAACCGAGGCAAAAGATAGTCCTCAACCGATTCGAGACAATCTAGCCCATGTCTCAGGATCAGAACGCATCAACCCTTTGGATCGTCAGGGTCGGTCCACCGATGTGGATTATTATGCCTGAACACTACGTTTCCCCGCCCTTTGCGGCGTAAATGAGCCAACGAATGACTCCATCGGACCCGTATCGTCCGATCTAACCGAGGCGCCTCGCAACAGCAACAACCACATAAGTCAAACTCGTCAGGTCGTGTAAAACCACTGACGCCACTTTTAGCTAGAAGGAAACGCATGCCCTCCTTGAGGTCCGTCTCCCGTTTTTGGTTCACACCGGGGTGTGAGGCTCGCGAATCAACGTTACACAAAGCTATGCCACAAAGGCCGTGCTTTGATCATCCACCACAAGACTCTGCTTTTCGATAGAAGCCTTGATCATATTGCCACTTAGGCATGCCACATAGGCAATTCACTCCATGCGTTTGATATCCATCGATATATAACCCCTGAGCTCGTACGTCTCAGAGAAGGGCGTTAAGCAAGAGAATAAATTCTCCGCCACCAAACAGATATATATTTAATAGAAATAAATCTCACAGACTAAAATCTAATGTCAGACACACACTCCATTTACAAGTTCGTTCTGGGTCTGAACGAAACCGGAGGCACCTAGTACCCCACATATCCATCGATCTCCAAGTACGTCTGGACGATCACCAACTGTTTCCATCTTCTTGGGTGTACGGCCCAATCAAGATCATCACTAATTATCCAAACGACGTGAAGACCTCCGGTCTTCGACCACCGTCTTCATCTTCGACACCACATCGAATCAGTTATTTAGAATTGGATAAACCCAGTCTTTCCGAATAACTCGCGTATATAATAAACGAGTGTTACACAAACCCAACATACGCCTCATTCCAATTCAGAATATTCTTTTATTCACATATTCTTACACTTTGGGAAAGGTTCCCATTAATTTTATCAAAGATAAATTCTTTAAATTTATTCTTTAATCTTCTTTGAATATCAATTCAAACTAGTCGGGATTAGCGAACCACACCGAAGTAATCATTTATTTTATTTCCCAATCCCAACCTATTCATCCCATGAAGTAAGACTGATCATACTTCATATCTAACACCATGGTGTTATCGGTAAATTCAATTACCATTTCACGTTCAAATCTAATTAACGATTTAACTATCGCCTGGAGCAAAACTGGTGATACTCCATTCTCGATCGTTTCAATCTAATTAAAGATTCATTAAAACTTCACTTAGTTTTAATCTTTAACTGGGTAAAAGAATCAGTGTCATTTAAAACACGGTTCACTATATACCCAAAATCACATTCCATTAATTATCGGGTTAAAGAACAAGTGTTATTTAAAACACTGTTCGCGATAAACCCAAAAATCAATACCAATTCAATTCCAATTAAATATAATTTAATTGGTACACTTCATTAAATCTAAGTAAAAAGATTTAATCTTTTTCTCAACTGGGTTCAAGAACAGTGTTAATAAAGACATCATTCACGACAAACCCAAATCACATTTGATATTAAATACAGGGCTTTGAATAGAAAATATAACGGCTTATATTCAATATCAAATTCTACGACCAACAAATATCGTATTGGAAATAACGATATAAACATATCTTTCAAATTTCCATAACAATATCTGTGTAATCACGAAATCCAACATCGAAATATTCCGAAGACAATTTCGATTCAAATCCATTCCAATATAATTATTGGAAATTCTGGTTACTTTTAAAACCCTTTTCAAATTCAATTTATTTATTTTAAAAATAAATAAATTTCTATTCTAGTTCAAAACTAGTTCATTTCGATAAAAACCTATTTTTATCTTTTCAAATGTGGAGTTTTTCATCCCGATTCTTTCTAAATCATTTCTTATGATTTTACACAAATTATTACTATTTTTAATAATTTTATCAATGCCCGTACAGTCGATTTCCATCAACGGCCATCGAACTGCACTTTCAGCGACCTTTTCCAAATTTCATTTGGAAATAATTCCAAATCCAAACGTTAGATTTCTAATTTCCAATATTCGTTAGAAAGCTCTTTTCGATACGAACCCAATGGTTCTGGATTTAGGAGAATCCGACGGTCGGATCTCCCGTAACATCCGTTCGAAGTCAATGGTCGAAATTCGCGAACTGCCGCGGCGCGGCGCGTTCTATTCAGGCCATTATATTATATATATAATATATACTTCATCGATTTCAATTCAAAATGTGCTTTATAAACCGTTTTAAATTCATTTTCAAAATGGTTTCAACTTCATATTCAGTTTCAAATCAAAATTGAATATTCCAATATAAATTCGTTTTAAATTCATTTCAAATCGATTTCAATTCAATTTCAATTTAATTCGAATTTCTTTTCAATTTCAATTTGAATTCAATTCCTTTCGATTTCAATTCGGATTCAATTCTATTCAATTTAATTCGGATTTCAATTCTATTCGAATTTCAAATCATTTCAGTGTATTTCGAATTTCAATTTACTTTAAATATAATTCGAATTTCAATTCATTTCAATATAATTCGAATTTCAAATCTATTCGATTTCAAATCTATTCCATCTAATTCGAATTTCAAATCTATTTCAATATTCATTGAAAAATGAATAAAATTGATATAAATATCATTCACGTCAAAATGGCGTCAATCTAATCAACACGGCTTCGTATATTTCTATTTTCAAATATTCTATTTCAAATATTTCTTTTTTTTCAAATATTTCTTTTACCAAACTGGAATGAGGCCCAATCAATTACCATATAGTGTTGATTACATGGATTTTCTACAACACATGTATACAATAATAACGATGAATAATCAACCGTCATCCAAAGTGCATTCTACACTGTATAAGCATCGAGTATAAATATTTAACGCTTATAACAGTCTGTCAATCAATCGATCGACATACAACTAAACAATCGGGATTAGTGTACGTCAAATATCATCCTAATACCCGTGTGGGGTTTCAAACAATCAAACACATATTTTATTTGTGCAGTTGGGCGATGTGTAAAATTTATCGTCCCAATCAATATCAGTCAAATGTGTGTATATAAACAAATCGTCCGATTTGTTTATTTTTATTTCATTTCATATATACGTTAAAATTCTGTTTTTAACTATAAAATATTTTATTTCATTTCACATCACAATACACAATCAACTACACATCAAAATCATACAAACAAGCATACAAGCCGTCCATGGTCTGTGGACGACGGGTGTCGGGTGCTACTAAACATCGTCTGCATCCTAGTATATATTTATAACTAGAAAAATAAAATTAAAGGTGAGAAGTTCTCACTGATTAGCTAATCCAATCCCACGACTCTTCTTATGTAGAAATCTTCGCCGTTCTTGCCTCTTGTCACTTTCTTTGCCCGTATTATCTACATATGTAAAAATCGAATTTTTACTTTGCTATTCAATATATAAAAATCGAATTTTTACTTTGCTATTCAATATATAAAAATCGAATTTTTACTTTGTTATTTAATATATAAAAATCGAATTTTTACTTTGCTATTCAATATATAAAAATCGAATTTTTACTTTGCTATTTAATATATAAAAATTGAATTTTTATTTGCTATTCAATATATAAAAATCGAATTTTTACTTTGCTATTTAATATATAAAAATCGAATTTTTACTTTGCTATTCAATATATAAAAATCGAATTTTTACTTTGTTATTCAATATATAAAAATCATATTTTTATTACTTCTACTTTATAAAAATCATATTTTTATATCTCCTACATAATAAAGATCAAATTTTTATTATCTATATTATATAAAAAATATATTTTTAACCTTTCTATCATATAAAAATTATATTTTTATTTGACTAAAATTCATATCTTCTTCTAATCAAAGATTATATTTCTAATTTGCTTCTAACTATATAAAGATAACATTTTTAATTAGTTACTAACCATATAAGGATAATATTTTTAATTAGCTACTAACCTTTTTATTTTAAACACAATTAAAAACTGAAAATAAAATTAGATAAGTAAATAAAACTTACTTTCCTAAATGGAGGAGGAGGGGTGGTTCATCACTGTTGGCCGGGGGGTTTCACCGTCGCTGTGGTGGCAAGGGAGGAAGAAGAAGAAGCAGCGGCCGCAGCAGCAGGAGGAGCGGGCGTCAGGTGCTCACGCGCGTCGTTCGAGGTAGGGGGGAAGGTCAGGTGGGTGTAGCGGCGATTGGGGGGGCTGCGTCTTCATGGAGTGAGGGGGGTCGCGGCAGGAGGAAGAAGAAGAAGGGGGAGTTCGCCGATCGGCGAAGGAGGAGGGGGGTTGCGGCACTAGGGGGCGGCGCTGGCGATCGTGCGCCCCCTTTTCCCTTTTTCTTTTTTTTTAATTTAAAATCGATTTGAAAAGTAAACGGGGGGGGGGGGGGGTCTGAGCAAAGATAAAAGGGAGGAGGTTTTTTTTTATTTAATTCCTAAAAGCAACTTTTATTTACGAACTCGAAATCGAACCCACCGCCTGTCGTCCATAGCTAATTACCCCCATTCTAAACACAATGGGATATGTATCGTTAGCTGATTCGATCGTTTCGATCAGTTTTCGTCAAAATCAACATATAACTCTATATATTGAATTTGAACGTGCATTTCAATTTACTGGGGTCACATACTAACTCGAAAAATTCCAGAAAAACATTTTCTAGCTTCGTATTGACGATACGGTCCTAACAAAACTAATTTCGTCGAATTCTGAGACCGTTTGAAAAATGGCCATTTTCCAGTCGATTAAAATCAACTAAAACTGGTCAAACGCGTTTTCCTTTGCCACGCTCACATATTGAATCGAAAAATTATGAAATTTGAAACCTAGCAATAACCTGACATCACGGATCCAACAAAAGTGGTTTTGTCGAAATCCGAGGTCGTTTGCAAAATGGCTATTTCTAAGGGCCTGAATTCCATAACAACTATTCTGAATTTTCATTTGGACATATCTTTTAATTCTCGCTATGAAATTTTGATTTTTCGGATTCGTTGGAAAGATATTCTCGATTAGATTCTATTATTTTTGGTTTCGCTAAAATCTGGTTTATTTTGAATCCTGTACATTCATTTGAAGTTTGAAATCGAATTATCGAACTACCACGCCGTTTTCAATTCCTTTCACAAATATAAATAAATATTTATATTCTATCGTCAATTCAAACGAATATATATGTTCGAATTCTATTCAAAATAAATTTCTCGTCGATATTATTTAAAATAATTCATTTTAAATAATTAAAATTCGCTAATATTGCCAAAATAAAAAATTTAAATTGGCCTAGATTTCCGGGTTATTACAATCTCCCCCACTTAAAACTTTTCGTCCCCGAAAAGGAACGAAGCCGAAAGTTGTTTTAAATACCAACTCAACTTTCATTATTTTCTTTACGGCTTAAGTTCTTCAACTTTTTAGTTTCTAAGAACTTTTCAAATTTTTCAAAAATTTGGCTAACACCCTAAATTTTCGAAAAATTTCGTCATAACCTCCCCTGCACCGGGAGCAACAGGAAAATCCCGAAATTGCCATACATGCCCTCTGATTTCAAAAAGAAAAAGAAAAAGCCAAGCGGCTAGCCAATCGGCTCATAAAATTATCTTCACCCAAACAAAACAGTAAATTATAGTAAACATGTACCTATTTGTCGGGCAAACAAATTTTATTCTCTGCTCTAGCCTCCTTGCTATGACCTGTTCAATGTAAGTACATGTATATGCATGCAAATGCGACCAATTTTCAATACAATTCACAATTTGATTCAATTTGGCTATATGGTACAAATTTTAATAAATCAACCAATAATCAACAACACAACCATCAATCAATTAGTTGGTTATCATTTCAAATTCATAACTTTGATACATAGTCAAAAATCAGATTTTTAATGCCAAATCACAACAATAAGCCCTATCTAGTTTCGGTTCTCACACGAGTCAATAGGAAATATATAGAAATCTCACTTACGAAACTCGAAAATAAATACTGGCGATGGTGCCCCATCACCAGTATTATCCCCGGGCACTAGAGTGCGATTCTATAACTATCAAATACATTAAAACTTCGAATACACGTTTGCAAGACATATATGCAAAATCTCTATATATTGGATTGTCCCAATTCAGTATAAAATAAATAATCGAATACGAATAATTGATTTAAATTTTCAAAACAAAAACTGTTTTCAATTTATATTTCAAAAATATATTCTTCACACTCGTTCTAGGATACTGCTGATCCCATCTCTAACGAGTCATTCTCATTGGATATTACTAATCCAATATCTGATGAATTCTTTCGTATGGTTCTAATGTGTCCCGTTCTCTGAGCTTTGTAAACCAAAGCTCTGATACCAACTGTGACAACATGGAATTTCGCTCGATCCGAATCAGTCGCTAAACCGATCTAGACCGCTCGAAACGCCTGATTGTTTTGAGAACACGACAAAATAGAACGCAGGCGGAAGAACATTTCATTGTATATTACAACAATGCATCAGATTACAAGAATATACAGAGTATAAATAAATATTACACAGAAATATCAGAGATTTAAATTACATTTAAATACATAGCAGTGGTAAATAATACAATACACAACTAGAAGAGATATACGGATACAAAGCTTTTCGGATATCATTCCAGCTGTAAACCAGGATCCTGTGAATATAAATATGCAAAACCAAAACTACTAGCTGCCCGTGTCAAAATAAGGGCACCCAGAGTTTAGGTTAAAACAATAAACTCCAGGTCAGTCATGAGACTGGTGTGAGAACTAAAACAGTTATTAATCTTTATTTTAAAGTTAGGTAAATCAAGGGACCACGCCGTATAACACAGAACGGGTTTCCTCCCAAGGATACCAGTGCATAGAACAACAACGTAATGCTAAATAAAGAACAATTAAGCTATTATAAGACCCAGGTCCTATCACACAATGCAACGCAAGCCGGGGGATAGGGTTTTCCCTTATAATAGCCAAATATTCTTAGTACGTTTAAAACAAATCATTTTGATACTATTATAAGTGCATAGTGTATAAAAGAACTTCAAATCATAAGTATCAATCATAGACGGCATGGCTATCATATATCATGTCGCCATACTAGGCTCTACAATCAAAATCGCAAATGTCACGTATTTGGAAATTGGATTTCCGTCTGTGAACCGAGGCAAAAGATAGTCCTCAACCGATTCGAGACAATCTAGCCCATGTTTCAGGATCAGAACGCATCAACCCTTTGGATCGTCAGGGCCGGTCCACCGATGTGGATTATTACGCCTGAACACTACGTTTCCCCACCCTTTGGGGCGTAAATGAGCCAACGAATGACTCCATCAGACCCGGATCGTCCGATCTAACCGAGGCGCCTCGCAACAACAACAACCACATAAGTCAAACTCGTCAGGGCGTGTAAAACCACTGACGCCACTTTTAGCTAGAAGGAAACGCATGCCCTCCCTGAGGTCCGTCTCTCGTTTTTGGTTCACACCGGGGTGTGAGGCTCGCGAATCAACGTTACACAAAGCTATGCCACAAAGGCCGTGCTTTGATCATCCACCACAAGACTCTGCTTTTCAACAGAAGCCTTGATCATATTGCCACTTAGGCATGCCACACAGGCAATTCACTCCATGCGTTTGATATCCATCGATATATAACCCCTGAGCTCGTACGTCTCAGAGAAGGGCGTTAAGCAAGAGAATAAATTCTCCGCCACCAAACAGATATATATTTAATAGAAATCAATCACACAGACTAAAATCCAATGTCAGACACACAGTCCATTTACAAGTTCGTTCTGGGTCTGAACAAAACCGGAGGCACCTAGTACCCCGCATATCCATCGATCTCCAAGTACGTCTGGACGATCACCAACTGTTTCCATCTTCTTGGGTGTACTGCCCAATCAAGATCATCAGTAATTATCCAAACGACGTGAAGACCTCCGGTCTTCGACCACCGTCTTCATCTTCGGCACCACGTCGAATCAGTTATTCAGAATGGGATAAACCCAGTCTTTCCGAATAACTCGCGTATATAATAAACGAGTGTTACACAAACCCAACATACGCCTCATTCCAATTCAGAATATTCTTTTATTTACACTTGGGAAAGGTTCCCATTAATTTTATCAAAGATAAATTCTTTAAATTTATTCTTTAATCTTCTTTGAATATCAATTCAAACTAGTCGGGATTAGCGAACCACACCGAAGTAATCATTTATTTTATTTCCCAATCCCAACCTATTCATCACATGAAGTAAGACTGATCATACTTCATATCTAACACCACGGTGTTATCGGTAAATTCAATTACCATTTCACGTTCAAATCTAATTAACGATTTAACTATCGCCTGGAGCAAAACTGGTGATACTCCATTCTCGATCGTTTCAATCTAATTAAAGATTCATTAAAACTTCACTTAGTTTTAATCTTTAACTGGGTAAAAAGAATCAGTGTCATTTAAAACACGGTTCACTATATACCCAAAATCACATTCCATTAATTATCGGGTTAAAGAACAAGTGTTATTTAAAACACTGTTCGCGATAAACCCAAAAATCAATACCAATTCAATTCCAATTAAATATAATTTAATTGGTACACTTCATTAAATCTAAGTAAAAAGATTTAATCTTTTTCTCAACTGGGTTCAAGAACAGTGTTAATAAAGACACCATTCACGACAAACCCAAATCACATTTGATATTAAATACAAGGCTTTGAATAGAAAATATAACGGCTTATATTCAATATCAAATTCTACGACCAACAAATATCGTATTGGAAATAACGATATAAACATATCTTTCAAATTTCCATTACAATATCTGTGTAATCACGAAATCCAACATCGAAATATTAAGAAGACAATTTCGATTCAAATCCATTCCAATATAATTATTGGAAATTCTGGTTACTTTTAAAACCCTTTTCAAATTCAATTTATTTATTTTAAAAATAAATAAATTTCTATTCTAGTTCAAAACTAGTTCATTTCGATAAAAACCTATTTTTATCTTTTCAAATGTGGAGTTTTTCATCCCGATTCTTTCTAAATCATTTTTATGATTTTACACAAATTATTACTATTTTTAATAATTTTATCAATGCCCGTACAGTCGATTTCCATCAACGGCCATTGAACTGCACTTACAACGACCTTTTCCAAATTTCATTTGGACATAATTCCAAATCCAACCATTAGATTTCTAATTTCCAATATTCGTTAGAAAGCTCTTTTCGATACGAACCCAACGGTTCCCGTTTTAGGAGAATCCGACGGTCGAATCTCCTGTAACATCCGTTCGAAGTCAATGGTCGAAATTCGTGAACTGCCGCGGTGCGTTCTATTCAGGCCATTATATTATATATATAATATATACTTCATCGATTTCAATTCAAAACGTGCTTTATAAATCGTTTTAAATTCATTTTAAAAATGGTTTCAACTTCATATTCAATTTCAAATCAAAATTGAATATTCCAATATAAATTCGTTTTAAATTCATTTCAAATCGATTTCAATTCAATTTCAATTTAATTCGAATTTCTTTCAATTTCAATTTGAATTCAATTCCTTTCGATTTCAATTCGGATTCAATTTAATTCGGATTTCAAATCTATTCGAATTTCAAATCATTTCAGTGTATTTCGAATTTCAATTTACTTTAAATATAATTCGAATTTCAATTCATTTCAATATAATTCGAATTTCAAATCTATTCGATTTCAAATCTATTCAATCTAATTCGAATTTCAAATCTATTTCAATATTCATTGAAAAATGAATAAAATCGATATAAATATCGTTCACGTCAAAATGGAGTCAATCTAATCAACACGGCTTCATATATTTCTATTTTCAAATATTCTATTTCAAATATTTCTTTTTTTTTTTCAAATATTTCTTTTACCAAACTGGAATGAGGCCCAATCAATTACCATATAGTGTTGATTATATGGATTTTCTACAACACATGTATACAATAACAACGATGAATAATCAACCATCATCCAAAGTGCATTCTACACTGTATAAGCATCGAATATAAATATTTAACGCTTATAACAGTCTGTCAATCAATCGATCGACATACAACTAAACAATTGGGATTAGTGTACGTCAAATATCATCCCAATACCCGTGTGGGGTTTCAAACAATCAAACACAGATTTTATTTGTGCAGTTGGGCGATGTGTAAAATTTATCGTCCCAATCAATATTAGTCAAATGTGTGTATATAAACAAATCGTCCGATTTGTTTATTTTTATTTCATTTCATATATACGTTAAAATTCTATTTTTAACTATAAAATATTTTATTTTATTTCACATCACAACACACATTCAACTACACATCAAAATCATACAAACAAGCATACAAGCCGTCCATGGTATGTGGACGACGGGTGTTGGGTGCTACTAAACACCGTCTACATCCTAGTATATATTTATAACTAGAAAAATAAAATTAAAGGTGAGAAGTTCTCACTGATTAGCTAATCCAATCCCATGACTCTTCTTATGTAGAAATCTTCGCCATTCTTGCCTCTTGTCACTTTCTTTACCCGTATTCTCTACATATGTAAAAATCGAATTTTTACTTTGCTATTCAATATATAAAAATCGAATTTTTACTTTGCTATTCAATATATAAAAATCGAATTTTTACTTTGCTATTCAATGTATAAAAATCGAATTTTTACTTTGCTATTTAATATATAAAAATCGAATTTTTACTTTGCTATTCAATATATAACAATCGAATTTTTACTTTGCTATTTAATATATAAAAATCGAATTTTTACTTTGCTATTCAATATATAAAAATCGAATTTTTTACTTTGCTAATTAATATATAAAAATCGAATTTTTACTTTGCTACTCAATATATAAAAATCGAATTTTTACTTTGCTATTTAATATATAAAAATCGAATTTTTAATTTGCTATTCAATATATAAAAATCGAAATTTTACTTTGCTATTCAATATATAAAAATCATATTTTTATTACTTCTACTTTATAAAAATCATATTTTTATATCTCCTACATAATAAAGATCGAATTTTTATTATCTATATTATATAAAAATTATATTTTTAACCTTTCTATCATATAAAAAATATATTTTTATTCGACTAAAATTCATATCTTCTTCATATCAAAGATTATATTTCTAATTTGCTACTAACTATATAAAGATAACATTTTTAATTAGCTACTAACCATATAAGGATAATATTTTTAATTAGCTACTAACCTTTTTATTTTAAACACAATTAAAAACTGAAAATAAAATTAGATAAGTAAATAAAACTTACTTTCCTAAATGGAGGAGGAGGGGTGGTTCATCACTGTTGGCCGGGGGGGTTTCACCGTCGCTGTGGTGGCAAGGGAGGAAGAAGAAGAAGCAGCGGCCACAGCAGCAGGAGGAGGGGGCGTCAGGTGCTCGCGCGCGTCGTTCGAGGTAGGGGGAAGGTCAGGTGGGTGTAGCGGCGGTTGGGGCGGCTGCGTCTTCATGGAGTGAGGGGGGGTCGCGGCAGGAGGAAGAAGAAGAAGGGGGAGTTCGCCGATCGACGAAGGAGGATGTGGGTTGGGCACCGGGGGGGGGGGGGGGCGGCGGCGGCGATCGTGCGCCCCCTTTTCCCTTTTTTTAATTTAAAATCGATTTGAAAAGTAAACCGGGGGGGGGTCTGAGCAAAGATAAAAGGGAGGAGGGTTTTTTTAAAATTTAATTCCTAAAAGCAACTTTTATTTATGAACTCGAAATCGAACCCACCGTCTGTCGTCCATAGCTAATTACCCCCATTCTGAACACAATGGGATATGTATCGTTAGCTGATTCGATCGTTTCGATCAGTTTTCGTCAAAATCAACATATAACTCTATATATTGAATTTGAATGCGCATTTCAATTTACTGGGGTCACATACTAACTCGAAAAATTCCAGAAAAATATTTTCTAGCTTTGTATTGATGATACGGTCCTAACAAAACTAATTTCGTCGAATTCTGAGACCGTTTGAAAAATGGCCATTTTCCAGTCGATTAAAATCAACTAAAACTGGTCAAACGCGTTTTCCTTTGCCATGCTCACATATTGAATCGAAAAATTATGAAATTTGAAACCTAGCAATAACCTGACATCATGGATCCAACAAAAGTGGTTTCGTCGAAATCCGAGGTCGTTAGCAAAATGGCTATTTCTAAGGGCCCGAATTCCATAGCGACTATTCTGAATTTTCATTTGGACATATCTTTTGATTCCCGCTATGAAATTTTGATTTTTCGGATTCGTTGGAAAGATATTCTCAATTAGATTCTATTATTTTTGGTTTTGCTAAAATCAGGTTTATTTTGAATCCTGTACATTCATTTGAAGTTTGAAATCGAATTATCGAACTACCGCGCCGTTTTCAATTCCTTTCATAAATATAAATAAATATTTATATTCTATCGTCGATTCAAACGAATATATACGTTCGAATTCTATTCAAAATAAATTTCTCGTCGATATTATTTAAAATAATTCATTTTAAATAATAAAAATTCGCTAATATTTCCAAAATAAAATTTTTAAATTGGCCCAGATTTCCGGGTTATTACAATTTCTCAGAACAATGACCTTCAAATAAAGCAAAAGGAAACTAGCTTGTGGTTGCCAAACCAAAGACATCCTTAGAATGTTTTGGAGGGATTATCCAGAATATATGATCTAACAAGGGAATCTCTCTATATAAGGAGAACGAACCCCTCGAAACCCCTAAAGCAGAAGACTTTTAAAGGAATATTCATTAATACCAGTACCAACCTTTCATTCAGAAATGCCTGCGGCAGATCCAAAAGCTTCGCTAGGAGTCCTCATTAGAAAGCTATAAGAAGGACATACTCCTACCTTGTCCCCTGACCTCTAGTCTAGACCACGACGGAAAGTATAAGCTGAGGATTCCTAAAGCCGCTTTTATCATGCCTTTAGCTCCACCTCCGCGAAAGCACCAAGGCGAAGACTTTAAGCCCAGAGAGAGGGCTAACTCGCATCTAGAATTATAATCCTAAGGTCTAAATTTGGGATATATTTTCTGATTCTCTCACTTATCTACAAACTTTTGAGTTGTAAACCCAAAATCAACAATCAATTGGGAATTTTGGGAATTAATGATTTAAAGTCTTTGTAGTATTTAAAGTTATTGATAAAGGAATATCATCAATTAAGGTAATGTAAAGTTAATTGTCATTTTATTATATCATTGTATTCTAACTTTGCAGGTTTGAACTCTGGATATTAAAAAAGGGATCAACTAGTTAAGTAACTATAGGTACAACTGAAAGGGTCTAAGAATGGAATAAGATAATCAAAACCTGTAGCACCCCGTAATTTTAAAGAACACTATAATGATAAACTAAGGAATACATAATTAAATATTGGGAATTAAGTAAAACGGACTGTGCCATTGCGTTCGTCTCGAAATTCTACTTAAGATAAACTCCAAGTTTGCATAAAACGGACATCATATGAAGAAGATATTAAGGTTTGAAGTTTGTAAACACATAAGCAAATTATATATAAATAAACTAACCCAGAAATTCAAAATCAAATAGCAGAAAAGGGGAGGGAAATCGGCCCATTAGGAGTCGACCCCATCCCCTATAGGTGTCGACCCATGGGTTGACCCCTACACAGGGGTGTCGACCACTATGTCGACCTCACCGAGATCTGGGAAGATTCCTAAGTGGAACCTGGACGCATTTCTGAGCATGATTCGTTGACCTTAGGCTATATATAGGACCTCATTCTCATTGTTTTTATTCACCAAAAACAATGGAGATAATGAGGTGCTGCCCCAACTCGTTTGAACTAGCTTATTCTTCTTCAACAACAAGTTATATGTATTCAAGAATCTATGCTACAACATCTACAATCAATCCTCTGTTCTTTAGATCCAGTCACAGTGAGTTTATGTTGCTTTTAGATATAAACACCTAAAAAGTAATCTTGACATGTTTATAAGTTTGGATTTAAGCCTATGCCTGTTAGTAACCTGAATCATAACAGATCTGTCATTACTTGTACACCTAATTTACTGCTTAGTTCTCATATGTATGTCCATAATTCTATTAGTTTTCCTAGTCATGTCACCATATGCCTATTCTGTTAGTTTGACCAATTTTATCATCATATGCCAGTTTTATTTACTATGCCTATTCTTGTTCTCTTCTCTCCCTCTTTCCCTTTTTGTTTTTTATATATAGCCAAGCTACCTTCGAGTCTAGGCCTATCGCTGAAATACGCGAGCGCATGAAATTGGGAATGGTTGGGAAAGATAAACTGAGGCATAACTTATATTGTAAGTCATGATTGTGATTTGGGGGCATAATCTATACCTTGATCAAAACTTTAATTTTAGGCATAATTTGTATCGTGAATCAGACGGGGATTTGGGGCATAATAAACATGAAAATTGGTTAGTAATGAACATGCCTTGATTTACAGTAACTAGAAACTATAACCGCGCTTAGACACGAGGTTAGATTACATTTGTGGTAGAAGTCTGCCTGGAATCACCCGACATATCCAACATCCACAAGTGGTAAATCTAATGTGAGGGGTATAAGTGCATAAATGTACACATAACGGTGCTAAGACACGAGGTTAAGTACGACTTGTGGTAGAAGTTTACCCGGACCCAACCGGCATATCCAGCATCCACAAGTGGTAGACTTAATGTGAGAGGTCTAGCGCATTAATAACCATAAATGAATGAATGGTAATAAACTTGTAATACTTAACTTGTTTGAATCTGTAAGGGTTATATGAACCTGTCAACTTAAGTAGGGGTAAGTAAACTTGCTTGAATCAGTGGGAGGGTTAAGTTAATCTTGTTAAATATGTGGGGACAGGTTATACATATAAATCCTACAAACTTAACCTATTGGGGTTATGCAATCTTATTAAACTGGTAGGCATAACCTGTTGAAATCATAGTAGTGGGGATGCAAGACTAGTGGGAAGCTTGTATCATCTGGTGTGTGGGACCCATATCAGTCAGTAACCTATCTTGGTATCAAACGGAGAACCCCAAACTAGGTCGGGGTCAGGGCATGCTTACTGAATTGGTTGTAAGAGGTCCATCTAAGGGACGGTGTAGGCGGCGCATTCCGATGGGGTCATGTGCGTGCATGGGTCCGGATTACAGGGAGGATGATAAGACGCCGTGATACCTGCAGATATGGTTGTGCATCTTGTAAACAACGGGGTTGTCACTTTATGAAGTAATACATCCTACTGTGGGGCCAGCACAGGGCATCTACGAGTTATGGAGCCGATTGATTTGGGTAGTAATTAGGGTACATCTAGTTTTGCTTGCTTAATTAGGAGCCCATTATTCTTGCTGGGGGTAACACCTGTCATTTCTGTTGGGCTGCCTGTTATTCATGTTGGGGGTGAAACCCATCACTAGAAGTACACCCAAGTCTACCATCTTGTTCTTGTTGGGATCATCTTGTTTCAGTTATACTAGTATTGGTGCAGAGAAACGTATTAGAGAAGCGCAATATATTCTATTAAGTTTATCTTGCTTACCTTGTTATACCTGCCTTGTGACACTGTTATCTCCCCCTCCAATTTATATGCATGTCATGATGCTTTTACTTAGTTATATGATAAAAGTAACTGGACTCGCCAGACTTTATATCTAACCCATTTTGTTTCCTCTTCTCTCTCTTCCGTTTCCCCCCTCCAGGTTCTCAGGGTGGAAATACTCAAGCTTGATCAGGATTCTCCTCTCATTCTGCTTGGTGCTGCATAAATGTACCACTTGATTTTGTATCTTCTCTACTATGGCTATATTTTGGGGATTATGCTCTTTTTATGTATTATTGTCCTCTGATGATGATTTTGGTACAAGACATAAGTTTTATGTTGATGTAATGAGTTTTCAGTAATTCAGACTTATTATATAATTGGGTTTGGACCACGAAGCTTTTCTATTTAATAAAGTTTTAATTCCACTGTTATTTTATAACTATCTTGTAATGATTCTGTTTCTGTTTACTATAATGCTTCACAAAACTTAATGCATTCTGATAAAGAGTGACATTAACGGACGTGTGGTGTCATATTTGGTATCAGAGTTGACGATTACCAGATCGGATAAAAGATTTTGAAAATTGATTTAAAAAAGGTCTTAAAAGAAAGCATTTTTAAAAGAAAAGTCTGTTTTGAAAAACATATTCCCTAAAGCCATATGAAATATCTTTCAATTCTCTATTTGAATCCATTTTTCCTTTTCTTTTCAGCATATCTGGGGAACCTAATATTCCTGGGGGCATTCAGATACTGTTTTGGTTTCATAAGTATCTAGAGGCTACGACACCTGCCGAAGGCCAAGTAGACGCCCCACCCCCAATTGCAACCGTTGTTCCTCCTCCTCCTCTGCATGCTGATAATTTCTCTAAGATATGCAAGGATTTCTGTGCTATGGGCGGAAAGCCATTCCGAGGAACTGAGACTTTTGTAGAAGCATGGAATTGGCTTAAAGAGACGGAGGATTTGTTTGAAATTTTTGAAGTTGACGATCGTGGGAAGATTCAGTTAGCCATTTGGGAGTTGAAGGATGAAGCCTCGTTTTGGTGGGAAGTGACACATGCAGGACGTCCAGCCGAGACTTGGGATGATTTCCGACAAAGATTTGAGATGAAGTTTCTTTCTCAAGCTGAGCAAAGTATGATGGCTCTTAAGAAAGGAGGCATGTCTGCTAGAGAGTATGTTAATAAGTTTAATCAATTGGCGAGGTTTGGTTTGGAGCTAGTAAACACCTCGCACAAGAAAGCTTTGAGGTTTGCTAGAGGATTGAACGAACCCCTCCATGGTTTGGCTATGTCTCCTATTCCGATGGGAGAAACTCGTTTATATAACATTGATGCATGAAGAAGATAAAGGTGAAAAGAAAGAGGCTAAGATTGAGGAATCATAAAACAAGAAAGTGTGGCCCGAGAAAGAACAACAGCAACATCAAAAGAAGGGTGGAAAGAACGACAAAGCCAGAGACAAGAGAAATGTCATAATTATGGGGGCGTGGGTCATTTGATCAAGGATCGCAAGAAAAGGAAGAACGCTTGTTTCCATTGTGGAGAGGTCGGACATCTTGTTATGGATTGCCTGAAGAAGCAAGGACAGAGCCAAAGGACAGGTTCTTCTGGTGGTAAGGTGCATGCTCCCATGGCCAGTGCGCCAGACAGAGGTAGGAAAGTTTACGTTGAAGGTTTGATTTCTCTTTCCAATCATCTTGTTAGAAGTCTTTTTGATTTTAGCGCTTCACATTCTTTTATATCTGATTCTGTGGTTGAGTCTCTGAACCTTAGTACTAGTATGGTTTTGGATCCCGTTGTTGTCTCAAACTCCATTGGTGGTACGACTCATTTATCTAGATTTTTCGGGGTTTGAGAATATCTGTGTTGGGCATCGAGTTTGAATGTGACGCATATGTGCTTGGTTTCATGGGCTATGGTTTGATTCTAGAGATGGATTGGCTAGCAATGATGGTGCCATTCTAGATTGTGAGAGGAGGGTCGTTAGACTTTTGACTTTCCATAGGAGGACCCTTGAGATTTCTTGTAAACCTAAAGGGTCTGCCATTTTTAGTTTTCTAGAGTCTTTTGATGCATCTATCGATGATCTACGATTTGTATCAGTAGTTTGTGAGTATCCTGATGTTTTTGAGGAGGTTCGGGGCTTACCTCCGAGGCGCGAGATTGGTTTCTGTATATACTTGGTGGACAATGCAAAACCAGTTGCATTGCCTGTGCGCCATATGGCTCCAAGAGAAAGGAGGGAGCTCAGCAAGCAAGTAGGGGAGCTACTTGAGAAAGAGTTTATTAGGCGAAGCATATCTGAATGATTTGCTCCAGTAGTATTCACCACTAAGGCAGATGGTTCGCTTCTCTTATGTGTGGATTATAGAGAGTTGAATTGACTCACTAAGAAGAATAGGCAGCCAGTTGCAAGGATAGATGATCTGTTTGGCCAGCTTGTTGGTGCATCTTTTTTTTCTCAGTTAGACTTGGCCATGGGGTTTCATCAGTTGAGGATATCCAAGGACAGTATAGACAAGACTACTTTTAGAACTCCAGATGGTTTTTTTTGAGTGGCTCGTCGTGCCTTTTGGGTTGACGAATGCACCCGCCTAATTTGTTGATCTGATGAGTAGGGTGTTTCGGGAGTTTCTAAATAAGTTCGATGTAGCCTTTGTTGATGACATCTTGATTTTCTCGAAGAGTGAGGAAGAGCAAGCCCTACATTTAAGGGAGGTTTTGAAAACTCTCCATGCGCATCAGCTTAAGGCGAAATTCTCCGAATGTCATTTTTAGAGAAAAGAAGTCAAATTTCTAGGGCATGTAGTCTCTAAAGAATGGATAACAGTAGATCCCGCGAAAGTAGTTGCAGTTCAAGACTGGAAGATTCCAAAGAATGCAACGGTGGTGAGGAGTTTTCTTGGTTTAGCGGGCTATTATAGGAAGTTCATTAAGGACTTCGCAAATATATCAGCCCCACTCACCAGACTGACAAAGAAGTTTCTGACATTTTCTTGGGTTATAGACTGTGAGGATGCTTTCCAGCGGTTGAAAAGGGCTCTGACAATAGCCCTTGTTTTGACTTTGCCTAATGGGAACAAGGTGTTCGCAGTATACATTGATGCATGTGGTACAAGGCTAGGTACAGTTCTAATGCAAGAGGTAAGGGTAGTATGTTATGGAGGTAGACAGTTAAGAGTTCATGAGAAGAGTTACCCTACCCATGACTTAGAGTTAGCTGCCATAGTATTCACGCTTAAGACTTGGCGCCATTATCTACGTGGAGAGAAGTTCGAGTTGTACATTGATCATAAATCTCTCAAGTACCTGTTCTCGCAAAAGGATCTCAATTTGAGGCAACAAAAATGGATGGAGTTCCTAGTGTTCTATGACTTTGAGATAGCTTATACCCCTGGTAAAGGTAATGTGGTGGCGGACGCATTGAGTAAGCAGAGGGTGACATTGAGTCTTTTGTTTGTAGAGAGGCAGTGCTTGTAGTTTATATCAACTTTTGATTTTAGACCCTCCATCGAGTTTGCACTTGGTTTATTGGCATCATTAGAGGTGCAACCTACTCTGTTGGATCAGATAGGGACCCACAAATAGGAGATATCTTGGAAAGGCTCAATAGAGGTGAGACTTCCAATCACCTCAGTAGATATTTCATGGATGACAGGGGTGGTTACGACGAGATGGAAGGCTTTGTGTTCCACGAGTTGGGAGTTTGTTGAAGACAGTCCTTGAGGAAGCCCATCATTCTAGGATGACTATTCATCCAGGCGGTGATAAGATGTATAGAGATATGAAGAGGGTTTTCTTTTGGACCGGCATGAAGAAAGATGTAGCGGAGTTCATTTCTCGATGTTTGATCTGCCAGCAAGTCAAGGCTGAGCACAGGAAGCCTGAAGGTTTACTTCATCCTTTGGAAGTCCCACAGTGGAAGTGGGAGAGCGTCTCTATGGATTTCCTTGATGATTTGCGTAGATCGAGGAAAGGCAACACCAGTATTTGGGTTGTAATTGACATCCTTACTAAGAGCTCTCATTTCATTCCTACTTAGAGTAAGAGGATGGCAGCATGGTTGACAGCAGTTTATCTTCATGAGATAGTTCTTCTACATGGAATACCTTCTTGTATTGTGAGTGATTGTGGCCTCATATTCACTATTGAGTTTTGAAGGAGCTTGCAAGAGGCATTAGGTACACAGTTATGTTTGACCACCGCTTATCACCCGCAGACCGATGGACAGACAAGAGGGTAAATAATGTTCTTGAGGATCCTTTAAGACTGTGTATACTAGACTTTGGAGGGACTTGGGAAGAGCATTTTCCTTCGGTAGAGTTCGCCTACAACAACAGTTGTCAGGCTAGCATGGCATGGCACCCTTCGAAGCATTGTACGGACGAACCTGCAGATCACCGACTTGTTGGTGGGAGTCTACAGAAAGGCTTCTACTTGGACCTAAGATTATTAGAGAAAATTTAGAAAAAAATGATCTTATTTAAAGGCGCATGAAGACAGCTCAGGACATACAAAAGTCCTACACTGATAAGAGAAGGACCGATGTTGAGTTTGAAGTAGGAGACATGGTTTTCATCAAGGTATCACCTTTGAGGAATGTGGTTCGTTTTGGATCTGTAGGGAAATTGGCACCAACATTTGTAGGACCATTTCCTATAACCGAAAGGATTGGCCAAATGGCCTATAGAGTAAAGCTTCCAGAGAGACAATCTCATGTTCATGATGTTTTCCACATTTCTCATTTACGAAAGTGCTTACATGATACCGCAAAAGTAGTTGAGTAGAGTATGCTTGAGGAAGTAGAGGTGGAACGGAAGGCAATAGTTAGATGAGTTCCTACCCATATTCTTGGATCAGAGGTTAAGAAGCTACGCAACCGAGAGGTCAACTTAATGAAATTTCAATGGGGAGAAGACCCCGAGAACGCAACGTGGGAAACTGAAGACAAGATTCACGCTTCGTACCCTTTTCTTTTCAAGGGTATGTTATTAACTTCTTTTCCAAAGCATTTATTCGTGCTTGTTTCTATCATTTAAGTATATCTTATCAATCGAATCTTCGACCTTTAAGTAAGAAATCCATGGATGTAAACATGTGTTTGAGGCATGTTATGTTTGATGGATGCAACTGTTTGTTAGTGGTTTCCTGTGAATGCAATTACACACACATTAGGCACTAGATCGTCTCAATCACTCTCATACTGCATACAGATGCGTGTGCATATTTTTTTCTTCTTTTAATGGATGAAAGTGGGTGTATCATAATGTGGATGTTGAACTTGGATGAATGATTTTGCACACATATAGAACTTACATGTTATAGTAGGATTATTTGGATACATGTTGGATTCATGGCACTAGCATACATCGCATTAAGGAGGTCGACTGAATCAGTAGATCACTTGATCTTTCACATTTGTATAGGGACATATACACACACCTTTTCATATGTTCATATAAGCATTAGAAATATTTTAAGGACAATGGATGACTGTGATTGGTGGATGAGTAGATGGATGATGGATGTTAGGATATACATTCTTCTTAACTTAGAGATTTCAAGGACAAAATCCTTTAAGTAAGGGAGAATGTAACACCTTGTAATTTTAAAGAACACTATAATGATAAACTAAGGAACACTTAATTAAATATTGGGAATTAAGTAAAACAGACTGTGCCATTGAGTTCATCACGGAACTCTGCTTAAGATAGACTCCAAGTTTGTGTAAAACGGACAACATATGAAGAAGATATTAAGGTTTGAAGTTTGTATACACATAAGCAAATTATATATAAATAAACTAACCCAGAAATTCAAAATCAAACAGCGGAAAAAGGGAGGGAAATCGGCCCGTTAGGGGCCAAACCCGTCCCCAATGGGTGTTGACCCATGGGTCGACCCCTAAACAGGGGTGTCGACCCCGGGGTCGACCCCACCAAGATCTGGGCAAATTCCTTCCTGGAGCCTGGACACATTTCTGGTCATGATTCATTGACCTTAGGGTAGATAGGACCTCATTCTCATTATTTTTATTCACAAAAAACATTGGAGACAACGAGATGTTTCCCCAACTCAGTTTGAACTAGCCTATTCTTCTTCAACAACAAGTTCTACGTATTCAAGGATTGTGCTACAACATCTACAATAAATCCTCTGTTCTTTAGATCCTGTCATAGTGAGTTTATATTTCTTTTAGATATAAACACCTAAAAAGAAATATCGACATGTTTATATGTTTGGATCTAAGCCTATGCCTATTAGTAACCTGAATTATAACAGATCTGCCATTACTTGTATACCTAATTTATTGCTTAGATCTCATATGCATGTTCATGATTCTGTTAGTTTTCCTAATCATGTCAGTATATGCCTATTCTGTTAGTTTGACCAATTCTATCATCATATTCCAGTTTTATTTACTATGCATATTCTTGTTCCCTTCTCCCCCTCTTTCCCTTTTTGTTTTTTAATATATAGGCAGGCTAACTTAGGCCTATCGCTGAAATACGCGAGCGCATGAAATTGGGAATGGTTGGGAAAGATAAATTGGGGCATAACTTATGTCGTAAGTCATGATTGGGATTTGGGGGAATAATATATACCTTGATCTAAACTTTAATTTAGGGCATAATTTATACCGTGAATCAGACAGGGATTTAAGGCATAATAAATATGAAAATTGGTTAGTAATGGACATACCTACATTTACAGTAACTAGAAACTGTAATCGCGCTTAGACACGAGGTTAGATTACATTGTAGTAGAATTCTTCCCGGAAGCGCCCGACATATCCAGCATCCACAAGTGGTAAATCTAATGTGTGGGGTCTAAGTGCATAAATGTACACATAATGGTGCTAAGACATGAGGTTTGTTAGGGAATGCAGAATGGATCGTTAAGGCAAAACAAACACTGGGGAAGGTGAATAGTGTTTGTTAGAATTTAAACTAAATTAAAAACTTATGTGAGCTATGGGTTGAATCAAACACCACAAACACAATCACAGACACAAATTCAAATACAGATGCAAGATAAACAAAAAAATATGCAAAAAAGGAAAGAACAAACTGGATTTTATACTGGTTCGGATTGCTCCTATGTCCAGTCCCGCACAGCGTTGGATTGCGTAGATTTTTATTACTATTCCAATAGTCAAGTACAACCTCCTTGATTTCACGGCTACAAGGGATACCACCGATTCCTATTTCCCTAATTTGTCGGCTATAAGGAAACACTGATTCCTACTTCCCTGATTTCTTGGCTACAAGGAAACACAGATTCCTACTTCCCTGATTTCTCAGGTATAAGAAAACACTGATTCCCCTTTTACTCAATTCAAACAACTTTCACTCAACCCAAACAATTACAAACAGACCTGGAACTCTTCAATAGCACTTGATTCAGAGAGAGATGAAAGGAGAGTGTAGAGAGAAGAAGCTTGATCAAAATGGAATTGAATTTGGCAGAGTATAAGTGTAGAAATCATAAAAATGATTAAGAATAATTATACAACGAAAGAGGATGAAAGTGGAGAAGAAGAGATGATTAAAAATTCGTATTCAAGCCCTTTTTATAGTGTGTGAAAGGTTGCAATGTTTCTGAAATGTTTTAAATGGCGAAAAGACACTTCCTTTCAAAATTGAAAAAAGTGACAGTTATATATCGACATGGTGTTTTTGCTATGTCGACATACCCTGGTGTAAATTTAAATTTTAAACATTTTTCAAGTGTTTTGATATAAATATAATTCTGGAAATTCTTGAATAAAAATATAATGTTGTAAATTAATATTATAAAGTAGAAAAACATAAATTTAATCTATGTAAACATATTTATAAAATTATAATGTTTTAAACCTGGAGTGCTATTAGAGTCTTACAAAATCTAGACTCTATAACTATATTAATCTTGAACTCTTGAAATCTTGAATACGTGAATCTTGAAATTTCTCAGAACTCTGAATCTCTTAATATCTTTAAAACTGTACAGTCTTCAGCAATATTTCCTATATATAATTCCTGCATATGTGTGTGTACACACACACACACACACATATATATATATATATATATATATATATTCTATATAGAAAGTGTTAGTACATATTTTATAATCAATGATAATTGAAATAAGGTTGTTGTCATCGAAACTTCATTCTCCAACAATCTCCCCCTTTTTGATGATGATAACTTTAGTTTATAAATTATCATACCTGTATATACCTGTTGATGATGATCCTTCTAATACTCCCCCTGACTATATGAATCCTATAAACTATGTCTATATTTTATAATTTCTCCCCCTTTGGCATTATTAAAAAGAAATTCTAAAATAACTCCCTCTAAATCCTATAACTATTTAAATAATTCCTATACTAAAGTAAAGTACTCCCCTTGAATTCTAAATCTATTTGTACCTTAATAAAATACTCCCCTTAAATTTATTCCCATATAATCCTAATTCCATATATAATTTCCCGTAAATCTATAATTCTATATAAATTTCTATAACTCCCCCTAAATCTATGACCACACTAGTCTAATAACCTTAATAAAAGGATAATAAACTAAGCAAACCAATCAATTCAAACAAGCAAATTAATCAAATTAAGAAAATTAATCAAATTAAGCAAATCAGTCAAAACAAGCAAACAAACGAGCATTTCAAACAAACAATTCAAGCAATTAACTCAATCAATCAACTAATCCTTGAAACTATAAAACTCCCCCTTAATCTAATACAAGACTAAACCTAGCCTATATTCTAATTCCCTTAAACTATAATAAGACTTTAATATAGACTAAGAAACAATTCTATGATATAAGTTAAGTCAAACAAGTCAATCAAGTTATTTATGCCAAATAAATCAGATAAGTCAATTTAGTCAAACAATTCAACCTAGTCAACCAAATCAATCAAGTAAAACAGGTCAATTATATCAAAGTAAACATGTTATGTGTTTAATTAATAATCCTATATATGTAATGAAGTGTGTGAAGTATGTTGGTTATAATGTAGTATGAAATTTATGTTATATGCAAAACCATATGAAATGAAATGATGTGAATGATTTTGATTTGAAATGAAGTAAGATGTATAATGATAGTATGCAGAATAATTTGGGGATGCTATCTATTTTGGTAAAATATATTCAAAGTACTATCTAACTATTATGCATATATATTATAAATTATTTGAATCAAACAAAGATAATGTTAATTTCTAGACTTAAGCTAATTATATTAGTGAAAGTGATTAAAAGAGTAATAGATATTAATATCCATGATAAGAAATAAAATATTCAAAAAAATTATGGAGTTAAATAATATTTTAAAAATTGAAGATCTATTTAAAGAGAAAAAAATTGTATCATATAAAGTAAGCTATATAAACATATATTCATAAGTATATCTAAAAAATGATTTAAAAAGAACTTAAAATTCAATTTATTATGAGATATATATCAATATTTTGATACAAGTCAATTTTGAATTTAAACTTTAGAAATCAAAACATGTTTATTTGCTAAAAAACCATTTATACTTTAAAAGAAATCTATAGTTATAAAAACATTATAAAGTAATAAATCTATGACTTCTTATATTTAAACTACTTGTAAAGATATAACAATCACACATACATACATACATACATACATATATTTATATGGGAGAGACTATTGGGACACAAAATAAAACACACAACTTTAAACACATAATCCTGACCGGATTCTTTTGTCTTTAAATGAAAGGTGCAAATCATGGGGAGATCTAGTGGCTCAGATTTTGTGCATTTCGTCAAAATTTTGTGTCCCTTTAGGCTTTCCCTATATATATTTATCTTTATACCAGAATATTAAGTTAAATGATAATGTAACCCAAAATTATTTAGAAATTATATAAAAAATATAAGTTAAACTATGTATGTTTAAACTACATATAAAAGATAAATAAATATATATTTTATAACAATAACAGAAGTTTGAAAATTTTACATTAATTTTGTATATCATATTAACATGTCTATATAATTTGTATACTTTTAATATATATATTTTGAAACTAGATATAAGAAAATAAGTAGACAAACAAGGTTAATAACTAGAGTTTGAACTGACATTTCCTTATTTAAAAAATGGAAGGAAGTTTGAAAGTCTAAGCTTTGAAAATCAAAATTAGAATTTTATTTTACAAGCCTTTATGTCGACATAAGGACATATGTATGTTGATATACATGCACAAATTTCAAAGAATATATGGTTTTGTGACTTTGGTTGAATTATTGATTTATATTTCAGGTTTAACTATTTTCTGAAATAATATTAATCCTAACAAACATCCAAAATTTAAAGCAAAGCAAATAAGCAAAACAATCAAAGCATCTATTCAACCAAAAAAATTAAAAATTAATTAAGGCGTACCCGGTTTTCTTCGACATTCTCTAAATTCTGAATTGATCTTCCGGAATTCGATGTGAGATTTGCTCTATTGCGATGGGCTCATTTTTCTGATTAGGATAGTATATTCACTTGCTGAATTTGAATACCGTATGAGAAAGATGTCGAAGATTTAGTAGTTCAACCAACTTGGCGCCAAAATTTGAATTTGAATTTTGAATTTTGAATGAATGGACACTTCATCTACTATATAAAGGCCCAAAAGTCATGTCTCCTCACAATCTCCTCTTCTTCTTCTTCCTCTCGTTTTTCACTTTCAATCAAAATTTCAGGAGGCATAACTTCTTCATTTCTTAACGGAATTGGACGAAATCAGCGGCAAATTGAAGATAAATTCGAGGAGTATTATATATTAGCTGTTTGGGAATGAATTTGGATGGTATTAGGGTGCAACAAGTCGAAACAGTAAGAGTTATGCATGAAATCCCGTAATAGTTTTCCAGTTTTGCATAGCCAACTTCAAATAGTCATATCTCACTCAATTTTGATCGGAATTTAACGTTCCACCCAACAAAATGACCGCGAGAACGAGAACTACAATCTAAAAAAGGATTTGAGACAAAATAGTCCAACA
Source organism: Allium sativum (assembly GCA_030737875.1). Classification (NCBI taxonomy): domain Eukaryota; kingdom Viridiplantae; phylum Streptophyta; class Magnoliopsida; order Asparagales; family Amaryllidaceae; genus Allium; species Allium sativum. Next base: position 80,838,685 of record CM060913.1, on the reverse strand, counting down.
TGTGGATGCAATTTGAAGATAACCGTCGACGGTTTTGGTTTCCTTCTTTCTTTATTCACCAAAACTTCATTTGATCATTACTTGATCAATTCTTGGTGGATTTATATGAAACCAGCGGCATTACGAAGCAAATGAAGAGATGTACAGTCGGAAGATAATTTTTAGATGTAAATCCATAGTTATAAAGTGATATGGTACCCATTTCTTTGCTGATTTATATTATATATATCCATTTCTTCTTGATGTCTTTTCATCAACCGTCGTTACTCTTCTCCTCTTTTAATTTCTTTTCAGAATTTGAATTTCCAATAGCCATGTCAACCATCTTTTCAGAGTTTGATTATCCAATAGCCATGTAACACACCTTTTCCTGTAAAACAACACAACATTTCAAATAATCAAATAACTAAAATGTCTTTCCGAATTTTCAAATGACTTTTCAAATAATTAAAGGACTTTCCAAAATAACTAATTACAATTATATCATGATGGTTTTGTAAAATATCCAAGATTTCAAAATTTAAAAAAAAAATCGAATTTCAAAATTTTAAAAATCAAATCATAGTAACTTCATTTTTCAAAACAATTGAATGCAGACTCATCTAATACTGATGCAACACATAAATTTAAACTAGTGTTCAAAATTTGCCATTTAACATTTTCAAAAATCAGATTATGAACTTTTTGAAAAACCTTGCTCTAATACCAATATTTAGGGAATGCGGAATGAATCGTTAAGGCAAAACAAACACTAGAGGGGGGTGAATAGTGTTTGTGAGAATTTAAACTAAATTAAAAACTTATGCGAACTATGGGAAGAATCAAACACCACAAAAACAATCACAGACACAGATTCAAATACATATGCAAGATAAACAAAAATAAAGATGCGGAAAAGGAAAGAACACACCGGGTTTTATACTGGTTCGGATTGCTCATAAGTCCAGTCCCGCACAACGTTGGACTGCACAGAGCTTTATTACTATTCCAATAGTCAAGTACAAGCTCCTTGATTTCACGGATACAAGGGGTACCACTGATTCCTATTTCCCTGATTTCTCGGCTACAAGGAAACACCAATTCCTCTTTTACTCAATTCAAACAACTTTCAGTCAACCCAAACAATTACAAACAGCCCTAGAACTCTTCAATAACACTTGATTCAAAGAGAGATGAGAGTGTAGAGAGAAGAAGTTTGATCAAAACGGAATTGAATTTGGTAGAGTATAAGTGTAGAAATCATAAAAATGATTAAGAATAATTATATATGAAAGTGGAGAAGAAGAGATGATTAAAAATTCAAATTCAAGCCCTCTTTATAGTGTGTGAAAGGTTGCAATGTTTCTGAAATGTTTCAAATGGTGAAAAGACAATTCCTTTTAATTTTGACGAAAACTGATCGAAACAGTCGAACTGTCTTACGAGACCTATCCCATTGTGTCCGACATGGGGGTATTAAGTTAGGGACGATAGTTGTTGGGTTCGATTTGGAGTTCGAATGAAAAGCTAACTTTTTGGAAATAAATTAAGTTATATATATATATAATACTTGGTCAACCCTCCCTCTCTCTTCCCCTCTTCCATCGTGAAACCAAAGAACTCCAGCACACCTCGTGCCTCTGGTCACCCTCCTCCCCTCCTCCTCCTCCTCCCTCTCCTCCCTCCTTTCCTCTCCACTCTCTTCTTCTTTGATTTGCAAAAAAAAAACCTAAGCCCCAAATCCTAAATCCGCCAACCACCGCCACCATCCCGCCACCTGCGCCTCCCCTACCACCTCTAACCACCTAGCTCCGGCCATGGGGCCCCCATCACCCAAAAACTCATTTCCAACAAAAATCATGTTTTTGCAAATAACCCCATATCACTATTTTGCCAATAACTCTCAAACCGTGCATTTCTAGCCAAAACTCCACAGTACCAAAGTCGAAGATCTCATTTTTCTCTTAGATTTGAGTATATGGAAGTCCTATTTTCGATTGCGGAGCTGTCCGGAAAACACGTCCAAAGATCATGGATCTTCTGTTATTTTTGCGATTTTCGGCGAATTGGTGCAGTTTTGAAAGAAATTCCACTACGCAAAAGTTGTCCGGAATGGCGCGTTTAGGCTAGTGATAAGGTTTGGTGAAGATTGAAGGTTGTATGCAAATTCTAGAGCTAAAGAGGCGAATTCAAGTGCGAGGAATGGCAAAAGCGAGCGTGGTGACAAGAATTTTCTACATTAGAAGAATCGCGACGAATTGGTTTAGCTTCGGGGTGAGATCTCCTCACTCTAATTAATTTACAATTAAATATATTTTAGGATACATACGGGGCTTAGAAGCCCCCGACACAATTTTATTGTACAAACCATGACTGTTTGGTTGTATGGATTGAATTGTTGTTGTAAATTGGATTGGGTTGAGAAATGATTGTATTGTGGTTTAGCTGATTATTGTGTATGGCGCAAGCCAATATCAGGAGAGGGGTAATGCTAGACATTACTCTGATTTTAATATCGCACCGTTATAATACCGAAATTTTCTAAAATATATATTATTCATTAAAAATATAATTTTTAATGTGTATAAGAACTGTATAAAATATTCACGTGTTGAATAAATGTTAGAACAATAAAAATATTATTTTTATTGAATGTATGGACTATTAAAAATATTCATGTGTTGAATAAAATGTTAGAACAATAAAAATATTATTTTTATTGAATGTATGGACTATTAAAAATATTCATGTAATTTTATCGTTAAAAATATTTTTTTTAACGTATATATGAACGACATAAAATTCTCCTGAAATGAAAATAAATATTTATAATCAAATCAGACGATTTGTTTATGTACACTCATTTAACTGACAATGATTGGGACGATATATTTTACACATTGTCCGACTGCACAAATAATATTCAGTATTTGTTGGTTGAAATCCCACAAGGGTATTGGGATGATATTTGACATACACTAATCCCAATTGTTTAGTTGTTTGTCAATCGATTGGTTGACAGACTGTTGTAAGCGTTAATTATTTATATTTAATGCTTATGCAGTGTAGAATGCACTTTGGATGATGGATGATTGTTTATCATTGTTGGTATACACGTGTGTTGTATAGAATCCATATAAATAACATTATATGGTAATTCATTGGGTCTCATTCCAATTTGTAAAATAACAAATATTTTAAAATAATATTCAATAAAAGATCAAATAATGATTTTGATGTCCGATTTTGTATGCACACGAACGTATTGAAATATATTAAGCCGTGTTGATTAGATTTGTGCCATTTTAACGTGAATGTTATTTATATCGATTTTATTCATTTTTATAATGAATATCGAAAAGGAAGTGATTTCAAAGTCTAATGTTTTGAAAATATTATCATTTATATATTAATGATATGGAATATTCAATTTTGATTTAAAATTGAATATGAAGTTGAAATCGTTTTTTAAAATGAATTTAAAACGATTTAAATACATTTTAAATGGAAATCGATGAAATATATAATATATATATATATTACATATATTAAATGGCCTGAATAGAACGCGCCGCGACCGCTCACGAATTTCGACCATTGACTTCAAATTGACGTTACGGGAGATCTGACCGTCGGATTCTGCTAAAACCGGAACCTTCGGTTCGTATCGAAAAGAGCTTTCCAACGAATATACGAGATTTGAAATCTAACGGTTGGATTTGGAACTATGTCCAAATCAAATTTATAAAAAGTCTTTATGGATGCAGTTCGGTGGCCGTTATTGGAAACTGACTGTACGGGCCTTGATAAAATATTTATTAATAATAGCAATTTGTGTAAAATCATAATAATTGATTTGGAAAGAATTTGGATGAAAAATTCCACGTTTGTAAAGATAAAAATATATTTTTATCAAAATGAACCAGTTTATAACTAGAATAATTATCTAACTATTTTTAGAAATAAATAAATAGGATTTGAGAATGTTTTTAAAATAACCAGAATTTTCCAATGTATGAATTGGAATGGATTTGAATAGAAATAATCTTCGGACATTTCGGTATTGGATTTCGTGATTATACGGACATTGTTATGGGAATTTGGAAGGTACAGATACCGTTATTCCCAATATGATATCCGTTGGTTTCAGAATTTGGTATTGAATATAAGTTGATATAATTTCTATATAGAGCCTCGTATTTAATATCAAATTAAATCTTGAATTTGTCGGGAATGGTGTCTTAAATAACACTGTCCTTAAACCCAGTTTAGAAAAGAATAAATCTTTTAAATAAGATTTAGAGAAGTTTACCAATTAATTAATATTTAATTGGAATTGAATTGAAATTGGATTTTGGGTTTGTCGTGAATGTTATCTTAAATAACACTGTTCCTAAACCTAGTTGAGAAAAGAATAAATCTTTTAAATAAGATTTAGAGAAGTTTACCAATTAATTAATATTTAATTGGAATCGAATTGAAATTGGATTTTGGGTTTGTCGTGAATGGTGTCTTAAACAACACTGTTCTTAAATCCAATTGAGAAAAGAATAAATCTTTTAATTAAGATTTAATGAAGTTTACCATTTAATTAATATTTAATTGGAATTGAATTGAAATTGGATTTTTGGGTTTATCGCGAACTGTGTTTTAAATAACACTTGTTCTTTAACCCGATTAATTGTGAAATTGGATTTGGAATTTATAAATCTTTTTATTAAGATTTAATGGAAATTTTCCAAAGTAAAGTTTTCCAATTTAATAAAATAAATTGGAATGGAATGGAATTCGATTTGATAATAATCGAAGTGAGCTTCTATGGAGGAAGACTGTTAATATATATGGAATTTAAAAGGCTTTGTCGTTATTCCATTTATATTATTAGTCAGATACGGAAATTGGCATCGATTATATATTGATCTGTTTTTCGTGAAGATTCCATAATTAATGGAATGGGATTTTGGGTTTATCATGAACTGTGTTTTAAATGACATTAGTTCTTTAACCCAGTTAAAGATAGGATTACATGTCTAACATTCTATTTCGAACTGTATGGTTGATCTCTGCTAAATATATGGCGGAGAATTTATTCTCTTGCTTAACACCCTTCTCTAAGACGTATGAGCTTAGAGGTTATATATAGGCAAAAATCAATAGTACGGTGTAGATTGTCGTTGCGGCATGTTTTATTTCCCAAAGTTAAATAATCATTAGTATTGATTTTTGGAAGATTAAAACTAAGTGGAGTTTTGATGAATCTTTGATTAGACTGAAATGTGAATGTGATAATTTAAATTATCAAATTTGGGAAATAATTGAGAATGAAGTATCCCTAGTTTTTACTCCAAGCAATAGTTAAATCTTTAATTAAAGTTGAACGTGAAATGATAACTAAATTTACCGATAACACCATGGTGTTAGATATGGAGTATTACCAGTTTTTGCTCCATCAGATGAATAGGTTGGGATTGGGAAATTAAACAAATGATTACTTCGATAAGGTTCGATAATCCCGGCTAGTTGATAAACCTTAATTTGGTTTAGAAATGATATCCAAAGGAAGATAAAAAAATAAATTTAAAGAATTTATCTTTGATAAAATTAATGAGAACCTTTCCCAAAGGATATGAATATTTAAATAAAAATATATTCAAAATTGGAATGAGGCGTATGTTGTGTTCTTACAGCACTTGTTTATAATGTACGCGAGTTATTCGGAAAGGCTAGGTTAATACCCATTCTAAATAACTGATTCGACGATAAGTCGACGATGAAGACGGTGGTTGAAGACCGGAGGTCTTCACATCGTTTGGATGATTACTGATGCCTTGATCGGGATGTACACCTAAGACGAGGTAATAAATGGTGATCGTCCAGACAAACTTGGAGATCGACCGGATATGCGAGAACCTCTCTCCTGTATTGGATATATGGGACAAGGGATAAGGTGCCTCCGGTTTTGTTCGGACCCAGAACGAACTAGTAAATGGATATGTGTCTGATATTGGATTTTATTTTGTGTTGATTGATCTCTATTAAATATATATCTGTTTGGCGGTGGAGAATTTATTCTCTTGCTTAACGCCCTTCTCTAAGACGTACCTGCTCAGAGGTTATGTATCAATAGACATCAGTCGCATGGCGTGAATTACCTATGCAGCATGTTGATATGCAAATGATCAAGGCTTCTATTGAAAAGCAGAGTCTTGTGGTTGATGATCAAATCACGGCTTTAATATAAAATGGCTTTGTGTATAGCGTTAATTCGCGAGCCTCACACCTCAGTATGAGTCAAAAACAGGATCGTGACTGCAGGGAGTGCACGATGTTACCTTCTAGCTATGGGTGGTGTCGTGGTATGGAGCCCAGACATTTATTATATTTTTACCTATGTGAATGATCAATAGCAAGGCGCCTCGGATATATCGGTTACTACGGAGTCGATGGATAGGTCCGATAGGACCGAGAAACGCGTGTTCAGGAATAACCAATCCTTAAACGTAAGAGAGGACCGGCCCTGAAGATCCAAGGATTGCCCGTAGGTGTGATCCTAAGGCATTTGCTAGAGTGTCTCGAATCGGTGGGGAGCCATCCCTGGCCTTGACTCATGATGGAAATCCAATTTCCAATACGTGACATTTCGGTTTTGATTGTAGAGCCTAGTATGGCGACATGATATATGATATGTAACAACCCGGGAAATCTGAACCAATTTAAAAATTTTAATTTGGCTATTTTAGTGGATTTTGTGTATTTAAAATAAATTATTTTAAATAATAAAGGTCAAAAGTATATTTGAATCGATGTTTGGAAATAAATATATTTATTTTAAATATAAAACAAGGCCTGAAATGGCGTGGCAGTTTGAAAATTTGAATTCAAACTTTGACTAACTGTACCAGGTGCAAAATAAAACGGATTTTAGTGAAACCAAAAATATTTAAATCTGTTTATGAATATCTTTCTAACAAATCTGAAAAATCGAAGTTTCATAGCGAGAATCAAAAGTTATGGCCAAATGAATTTTCAGAAAGGTCGCTATGGAATTTATATAGCCCTTGGAAATAGCCATTTTGCAAACAACCTCAGAATTTGACGAAACCACTTTTGTTGGATCCGGGATGTCAAATTATTACTAGTTTTCAAATTTCATAATTTTTGAAGTTAATATGTGAGCTGGCGAAGGAAAATGTGTTTAGTTGATTTCAGTTAAATTGGATCGATCAGAAAATAGCCATTTTTCAAACGGTCTCAGAATTCAACGAAATCAGTTTTGTTTTGACCGTATCGTTAAAACATGGCTAGATTTAATTTTCTGGAATTTTTGGGATCAGCATGTGGCCCCGACAAATTGAAATGTACGTTCAAATCAAATATTGAATGTTTTATATTTTAATTTGAAGAAAAATTGACTGAAACAGTCGAATGGGCCTACGAAACATATCCTATTGTGCTCGAAATGGGGGTATTTAGCTAGGGACGACAGTCGTTGGGTTTGGATTGGAGTTCGTATGTGGTAAGGGGTATTTTTGGGGATTTTAAAAATATATATGTTAGATCCAAAATTGGCTCCAACACCCAAGTTGTTCAATTATGCAGAGATTAATATCAGAAAAAATGCAAGAATAAACAGGAAAGACACGCGATTCATAGTGGTTCAGCGTTAACGAGCCTATGTCCACTTTACATCTATGACTATACTTAAAATTCAGATACAATCGATGATTAATCCTTCAACCTCACTTTTACAATGTTGATTCACTCAATAATTTCGAGACAACTCTGAATAATAATGATATAGGTGTAATAATGGTGGATTCAGAACTCAGAATTGCCTAAAAAAATCCTGAAAAATGCCAAGTTCTGGGCTATTTATAGCTGATATCTGCAGGCGGATCGTGGTCATACATGGCACAAATCCCGAGGATCTCGGACTGGTTCATAGCTTGTTGGAGAAATAGTCAAGATGGCCGTTATGGACAGGTGTCATTGGATCGTGCATTCGCGGATCATGAAAGACTTGGTCGTGGCCTTCATCTTGGCTTCTGGGATCGGATCGGATCAGGTTAACACGAGCGGGTCGGATCAGGCTAGCAGTAGGCGATCGCGATCGGGTTAAGGCCTTTCCACAAGTAAAGCTTCATCTTGAACTTGCGTTTGAATCTTGGTAGCTTGGTCCAAAAGCTAGCCAACATTTTTCCCCCTCGAAGTATGTTTTATCAAGGATGGAACATGCTTCGAAATTTCCGAGTTACCTTTTCATGAAGCGATGTGAATCAAAAGGCCGTGTCCGTCTGGAACGTCGTACAACTTCCAAAAAGTCGTGTCTCTTGATTAGTATAAATACTTAGTTAAATCTTCAATCATTTCTTTGTTCATTGGTTAATTCTCATCTCTGGAGTTTTCGGAGACTTCATTGTCAAATTGCTAGGTAAACTTTTGAATTTTCACATGCATTTCTGAGTCTTCATTTTTGACAATTGTCTATCGGGTCGGATCGCCAAAACTCCCCACGGTCCGTGGGGTGAGGCGCTTGTTTTGGTTCAGTGATCATTTGGACTTTCCCACGAAGCACGATGGGCTTCTCCACGAAGCGCGATGGGCTTTGGTTTGAGGCCCATCGGTTTTCTCGGTCCGAATAGGACAAAAAGGGGAATACTAAGGGTCGCGGGTTTTGCCTATATAAACCGGGCCTCCTCCTCCCTTTCGCCGTCTTCTTCTTCCTGCCGTCGCCGCCCATCTTCTTGAAACCCTAATTTCAGTTTTCATAATCCATTCATCTCCTAACCTTTGAAAGGTAATCAAATGATATTATTCTTATTTCTCTCGAGTTTTTATTGGCTTGAAAAGCAAGACGACGGTATTTTGTAAAACTTGTGACTTTGAGAGCAACGGTGGTGTTGGGTTCAACTGCTCGAGTTCATTGATGGAGAAGAGGACGGAGGAGGAAGAAGGAGGAAGGTGCCAGGTTGATTCGTGGATAGGGCTTCGACTCAGGTCGTGGTAGTGGCGAAAGCAAAAAGGGAAGTGGAAGAGCAGTCTTGGACAACGGATCGGATCGAGGAGTGTGGGCTCGCAGAGATACAAGGGGGGACAGGTCGGGATCTTCCCTCGCGAGACGATGTCTCGTTATTATTCTCAGGACCTGGTTCAACGATCTGATCCCCTTGGGCCGATCCGACTCCACTTATCATCGCTTTTATCACGATCCGAGCTCCAATTTCTCCAACGAACCGACCCGGTTGACAATCCCAAACACATATGGACTTTAATCAATGCATCATAATTGCAGTTCATTAAACAGTTAGGTTAGAGCCTCCAAGACGGACTTCTTGGACTGATTTGACAACACGACTTAACAGCATATTCATTACGCTTATCCTGTTCCCTTCATGACTTTATTTTCCCGTATCATACACACTTGCACACACAAGCACTTGCACATACACGGGGTCTGAGGGTAATTATTTTTCTAATCTTTCTTTGCTCGCCAAAACAGCAATGTCAGATAGACATGTGACTGAGTCATCAAGTGAAAGTACTGAATCAGAGACATTAATGCACCGCAACCCTGATGTGCTTCCCTCAGGTTCAAGTGAGGAAAAATCTGATCCTGATTACGAGACAGGCACTGATATAGAGTTGGCAACTTCCGAGAGCACGTCACTTGAAGATGAGGATGATCGAGCTCCTGATGAGATTTCGGGTGCTAAGGAAATAGAGAAGTTCACTGATTCTTTGCCTTCTAAGTTAGACGACATAAAACTTAAGAAGATATGTTTAAGACATGGAATTCCCTAGGACGACGTGAAAGTTCCAGAAAACAAAGATAGACCTCATTCTACCCCAGAGGGATACATAACCATTAGTCGACTCATGTGCTGGGTAGGGTTCATTCCTCCTTTTCCTCCGCTTGTTGTTGATCTCTTGAGACAGCTTCACATTGCCCCCATGCAACTCCACCCGAATGCTTATACGGCTTTGTATACTCTGTACGTTGCTTATATAGAGATTCTGTAGACCGAACTTACTCTTAAAGATTTGAAATTCTATTACCATTTCAAACATCGTTCCGCAGGAGCTCCCAATTTCTCTTTCTTCGAATCGGTCGCTAATAGAAAAGTTGTGACAGACGGTTATAGTAATATAGGGGATGTCAAGTCTGACTGGTTCTATATAAAACACCAGGCCGGATGTGCGAGGAGGTGGCTACAAGCGAGTATGTTTCCAACATTTTCGTGTTTAATTCGAATCCATAATTTTAGTGCTAACGAATCATTTTGTTCCACACAGATCACAACTTTGAGAGAACAGAAGGATCAATATATGAAGATCGAATGTCCCGCCTCCTCAAGAGTAACTCGGATTTTTTTAAGGATTAAGAAATGTATCACTGACGAAAACCTTCATAAACACCGTCTCTTAGACATAAGGTTCGGACTTGGAGCGGGCGGTAAACCTTACAAATATATACCTCCGGCTGAAGGAGAAGGAACTTCTCAAGTTGTAGAGACGGCTACTCTTCGCAAGAGTCCTTCATCGATGACTAATCAGGATGACAAAGATTTAAACATGTATAAAGGAGATGAGGGACGAGCTGATGAACCAAAGGAGGTTCCAACCTCCGAGGGGCGGTCTCCCTTAAGAACTTCATCGCCAATCGAGTCTGTCGCCCAAGACGAATTATCGGATGAACAGATTCTCGGGGAATTAAATAAAATTCCTTTGCCAGATGATATCTATACTCAAGAAGATTTCGGAGGGGAACTAATTTTTCCCCTCTCCAAAGAGACGGGTACCCCAGTTGGAGAAAAAGAAGTCACCCAAACGAGCCTAACTTCAGGCCCTGGTCCGTTTCAAAAAAGGGATTTCATGGGATGCACAAAACACATGCACCATTTATCATAACACTCTTTTGCTACTGTGGTTCATAGTTCTAACACGCACTTGTTTTCTTTGCAGGAAAAATGTCTCGCAAACGGTCTTATTCTTACCGTTCCCTTCGCGAGGGCACACCAAGCATCCTTCCAGATCCTGGGCACACTTGTAGCGATAGTCGGAGAAGGGATAGTCATCGGCCCCAGGATTCTCATCAATCTTACTCTGCACGACCTCGATCTACACCGAAGCAAGGTTATGGAAAGCCACATAGTCGTCCATTGCCACCGGCTTGGGGAAAGCAACTTCCTAGAGATTTAACCCCTCCAAAAAGCACTCCTTCTCACGCCCAATCTTCCAAAAAACACCCCGAGCCAGAGGACAAGAACAAAGACGAGGGAAGGATTATAGAGAAGGGGAAGATATTCCCACTTCCTCTAGTGAGCGTGGCTTCGATACTACTACCGCAAAGGATGTTGCCCCCAATTCTGAGATTATGGCCAGTCTAGAGCGCTTACGAAAGCAGTTTCCCGACATTTACTTTGAGAGGATGGTGTTCGTCCCAGATCTTGAACCAGTCCCCGAGGATTGGGACACAGAGGTGATAGGGTATGTATGCCATGTAGTTAAACAATACGGGGTAATGAAGAAGCATGCTGCTACACTCTCTACTATAATCCGTCAGATGGAGACGGACGCGGCCAAGGCCAGAGTAAAGATTGATAATGATGCTAGGGCTAGGTGCAGAATGAAAAAATAACTAGAGGATGCATAAGCCCAATTGGCTTTAGCTCGGCGAGATGCAGAGAACTACAGGTCCGAGTTGGAGAGTGCTAGGGAGCGTTTTCGCAACGAGCTCGACTTAAATAGCCAGGAGCGGGTGGCCCTGAAGAAGGAAGTAGAGGATCTCAGGGCAGTTAACACCGAACTAAAGACAGTACAAGATTGCTTTTGTGCTGAGAAAGAGGCTTGGGAGAAAGAGAGGGCGAGCTTAAAAGATGACCTTGCCCTCACCAAGAAGGAGAAGGAGGTTCTAAATGATCAACTTGCTCAAGCTGAGGAGCATGCAACTCTCACTGGAAGCAATGCTAATAGCGCTCTTGAGTCAGCAGCTCCTGCAGCCGATAAGCTTGCCGAAAGAGAGAAAGATATAGATAGTTTTGAGGAACTGTTGTTCGATTTCTTTGGTCAAGTCATCAAGCATCGAGACATCTCTTGGATTCCAGACCTCCATGCTATCTTGGCCAATGTATGGGACGCAATTGTCGAGGGCGAGAAGCGGCGACTGGGGGTTGACGAGATTGACGAACGCTAGCTAATGCAAACCTTTCTTAGAGGTGAAGAGCCCGAGGCCTTGGAGGAAGGTAGACGCCTTATCCATGAGGAAATGGAGAGGGAGAAGAGTAGGCTAAAGGGCAAGGATAAGGTTGGAGAGAGCTCGAGCTCGGTGGTAGAGCCCAAAACCTCCGAAGTTGAGAGATATAACCCCGATGATCCATTGATCCCCTTGGCACCTACTCCTCCGATTGTTGGGACCATCGGTACAAATCTGGGAGATGGGTCGGCCGAAGGTATCCCCACATTTTCTCTACAGTTCATTAAAGAAATCGTAACATGTCGTCGTCTCATGGGACAGACAACTGACATGGCCACATCTCCTCCCGATTCACTAACCTTTGCTTCTAATGGTGTAGGTACCAAAGTGGTCGGAAAGGGTGTAGAGGAGAAGGCAGAGGCAGAGAAGGTTGAGGTTCCCCCGGGTTCTGGTATCGAAGCTTCTGAGGTCTCAAAGAAAGCCGAGGGCTCAACAAGTGATAGAGTTACAGTAGTACCCGTGGAGTCTGGCACTGGCTCTCCTGCAGACGCCGAGATCATTGCTCCTCTGCATGACACAGATGGCGGTCATGGAGATGAGGAAGAGGAGGTAGAAATCATTGACGAGGTCAAGGGTTATGATATTGAAACCTTGACTGACATATAGGCTAGGAAGGAGAAGCAGTTGGCTCTTAAGAGGGGGGAACAGAATCCTGTGTTCGTGACCCCTATTGCTGAAATCGACCCTAAGACTGGGTTGGTTAAAAGATTCTCTTCTAAATCGATAACTTCATATCTTGCCTCCAAACCTTCCAGTCCTCCTCCGGAGCCTCTTGTTGACAAGAGGAAGAGGAAGAAAAGCAACCGCTCTGGTACTGATAAAGAGGAGTTGGAGAAACAGAAGAAGGACAAGAAATCAAAGCCATCTCCCAAGCGCAAATAGAATGCAGCTATTGGCTCATGTTTTAGTTTTAGGATTTCCTTTGGCAAAAAGATGTAGTCGTGAGATTGGCCCTCACTTTTTGTTTAGTTTCTCGTTTTTTGTAAATCTACTTCCAGTAAATAAGGACCTACTTCTTTTGCATCATTGTGTTCCTGCAAATTCATCATGTTAGCAGAGTTTAAATAATCATAACTGAAACTTTCATAGTAAAATATTAAAGTTATAAGTAACGATCATTAATCATAACGAAAACAATCATCGGGAAATACACGCGCTAAGTAAACGTGTATTGACGCACGTATATATTCCTAATTGATCGTCGTTATAGTGCCTGGCCAGGGCTTATTTGCGATCGATTAAAATTATATTCGAACTATCCCGATCTTTCAATGGGGTAATGATTCTTGCAGCGCTAAGTCTCTAGCACTTTTATACTCTCCCGATCCTTCAACGGGTTAGAGTTTGTGTGGCACTAAGTCTCTAGCGCCTTTATACTCTCCCGATCCTTCATCTGATTAGAGTTCGAGCTCGATTTTTGGTCTTCTCACCGATCCTTTAGCGGGGCAGAAGTTCTGGGTGCGCTAAGTCTCTAGTGCCTTTATACTCTCCCGATCCTTCAACGGGTTAGAGTGTTGTCAAGGCGGCTTTATCATGGTGCACCTTCATTCCTTGAGGACATTATTTTCGCATCCTTTATACTCTCTCCCTGATCTCGGGAGTTAGAGTGCAAGTTGTAGTGCGATTTACCTCCCTGCACCTTTTGTAGCTTTAATTATCGTGATCTTTCCAATCTGTTGGACGACAATTTGAATTAGCTGTTTTGAGATTACTGCATAAATTTAAAATAATTCTCGAAATGGTAACAGTATGTATATTTATCAAAATAAAAGAGTAAATAAGAAATGGTGCAGTAAAGGTAAATGACACACAGTATTTTTGTAGTGGTTCGGTCGAATCATGACCTACATCCACTTTATAATCTTTTGTTCAAATAACCAAACTGTTTTAGGCAAGTCGAGCCTTTTTACATGGTTCTAAAAACAAAAGAGTAAAACTGACACTTTTATGTCAGGTAAAGCCGCAAATGCTGGGCATTCCACACTCTGGGGATTTCATCTCCATCTACGGTCGCTAGCTTGAAGGTTCCATTATTAAGCCTTCGTAAAATGGAGTACGGCCCTTCCCATTTTGGGCCCATATGTACTGGGGGAAGAAAGACACACTTCAGAACCAAGTCTCCGGGTTCGAATGTCCGAGCTCGGACTCTTCTGTTGTAGTACCGAGCTATTTGTTGTTTGTGCCTCAAGGCACATAAGTCGGCTTCGTCCCTTCTTTCCTCAACCATGTCCATGAATTCAAGGAGCAACTCATTGTCGGTCATCGGGTCGTAATAAATGGTACGATGGGATGGTACTTCTAACTCGACCGGAATAACTGCTTCAGCTCCGAAAGCAAGGGATAACGGGGTGTGACCCGTTGCCGACTTGTACGTTGTTCTATAGGCCCATAGTGCAAGGGGCAATTCATCGACCCACATAGCCTTGGCCCTCTTCAATCTTTTCATTAAAATGGATTTGATCACCTTGTTTTCCACTTCAACCTCTCCGTTCGATTGTGGATGTGCCACAGAGGTGTATCTTTTCTTGATGTGATACTTCCGACAGAAATCTTGAAACTCCGTGCTATCGAATTGGGTCCCATTATCGGTTATGATGACTTTTGGAATCCCAAACCGACAGATAATGTTCTTAACGATAAAGGTGATTACTCGTTTGGTCGTGATCGTGGTCAAAGGCTCTGCTTCTACCCATTTAGTAAAATAATCCACGGCCACAATAGCGAACTTTGCTCCGCCCTTTGCTATGGGGAGGCTCCCAATAATGTCGATTCCCCACATAGCAAAAGGCCACGGGCTTGTCATTGTCTTCAACTGGTTAGGTGGCACCCTAGGGATTTTGGAGAACTTCTGGCAAGCATCACAACATCGTGCATACTTGGCTGCATCCTTGTTTATAGTGGGCCAGAAATAGCCGTATCGCAATATCTTCTTTGCCAATGTTTGCCCTCCAGTGTGGTCGCCACACTCACCTTCATGGACTTCCTTCAGCACACGCTTGATGTCGTCATGGGCAATGCACCGAGAGGCATCAAGAAACCTTGTCTGTACAGGACTTCGCCTTGCAACACATATCGGGAAGCCTTCCGTATAACTGCACACCTCTCACTTTTCTTAGTTGGGAGCGTTCCATTCATCAAGAAATTCTTTAGGGGGGTCATCCATGACTCCCTTTCAGGTTCAATCTTTAGTACCGGATCAACTTCCATCTGATCCACACTGGGGAACTGTAATACTTCAATCGGGACTAGCTCCGTATGTTTTGGCTTATCGGAACTAGCCATCTTCGCTAACTTGTCCGCTCTTTGATTCTCCGTTCGAGGAGCGTGATATATACTATAGTGATCAAAACCATCTAGCAACGTCCTTACTTTTTCCAGATATGATATCAACCTTGGGCTCTTAGCCTGAAACTTTTCATTAACTTGGTTCACGACCAAATTGGAGTCACAAAAGATGTCTAGCTTTGTTATCCCTAGTTCCTTTGCAAGCTTCAACCCGGCAATTAGAGCTTCATACTCGGAATCATTATTGGTTGCGTGGAACTCCAATCTAAGAGCGTAATATATTATCCATTTCTCTGGAGTTTCAAGAACCACTACGGCACATGATCGTCTGTCTTTTTTAGCTCCATCAGTATATAGTTTCCAAGCATTAGGGTCAAGGAGTAGCTTTGGTAGATCGTCTTCCTCAGTTACCGCATCATCTTCTGGGATGGTAAATTCTGCTATAAAGTCTGCAAGTGAACTGCAAGTGTCTGCAAGTTCAGGTCGAATTGACTCAGCTCAGTGTTCCATTTGAGCAATCTTCCCAATGCTTCTGGCCTTTGTAGGACTTGTTTAAGCGGGTGATCAGTATAAACAGTGATGGGATGATCCTGGAAGTAGTGACGAAGCTTCCTAGATGCGATTAGCAAATTGTACGTGAGCTTTTCTATCTTTGGGTAATTTCATTCTGCGGCTGCCAATTTATTGCTCACAAAGTATGCTGGTCTTTGCACCTTATCCTTTTCTCTTACCAAAGCCGAACTGATTGCGTGGGATGACAATGCCACATATACGAATAAATCCTCGTGATCTACAGGCTTAAACAGTATCGGGGGTCTCTCCAGATGATTCAACAGATTTTGGAAAGCTTCTATACAATCAGGAGTCCATTTAAAGTTGTGCTTTCCTCGCTTTATTAGTTCGAAAAACGGGATGCATTTATCTGTAGCTTTTGAGATAAATCTGCTGAGCACTGCCACTTTTCCAGCAAGGCTTCGCACATCTTTAATCTGCTTTGGTTCTTGGATATTTCGGATTGTTGTAATTTAGTCTGGATTAATCTCAATTCCACGCGAGCTTACAATGAACCCCAGGAATTTTCCAGATGCTACCCTACACGAGCATTTCAAAGAATTCAATTTCATCCCATTTCGGAGAATTCGAAACATCTCTGCCAAATCGTTCGTATGATCGGACGACTGTCTGGACTTTACCAACATATCGTCGGCATATACCTCCATCGTTTTCCCAATCTGGTTGTAGAACATCCTATTCACCAACCGCTGATATGTAGCGCCGGCATTTTTCAGACCGAAAGGCATCACCACATAGCAATATAATCCCAAATCTGTAATGAAGCTGGTATGCTCCTGGTCTGGGACATGCATGGGGATCTGATTATATCCCGAATAGGCATCCATAAAAGAAAGGAGTTCATGACCTGCAGTTGAATCTACTAATTGATCGATTCTAGGCAACGGGAAGCTATCCTTTGGACAAGCCTTGTTTAGATCAGAGAAATCGATGCACGTTCGCCACTTTCCATTGGCCTTTTTTACCAAAACCGGGTTTGAAATCTAGTCAGTGTACGTCGAATCTTTAATAAATCCATTACTCTTCAGTTTTTCGACTTCTTCTTTCAATGCGGCAGACCTTTCTGGACCCAACATTCGCCTTTTCTACTTGACAGGAGAATGTTTCGGGTTAATGCTTAGCGAATGACTCATAATCGAGGGAGATATCCCACACATGTCCGCATGGGTCCAGGCAAATACATCCAAGTTAGTTTTTAGAAAATTTGTTAATTCCTTGGCTCGAACGGGGTCCAACTGGGATCCAATCTTCAGGACCTTCTCTGGGTCACTATCATCGATTGGTACATCCATAGTTGCTTCATTGGGAGTCGTCATTCTGCCCCCAGGCACTTCATCCTCTCTGGGATCTATGTCCACGGGCAACTCTCTGGGCGACCCTCCCAATGGCACTTCCTTTAGTTGCTATTACAATTCCTCCCTTGGAGGGGAGGAACCACCTTTTGCCTCTATATCTCTTCCATTGCGGAGCAATTTTAACTCTGCAATGTAGCATGCTCGTGCGACAACTTGATCTCCTCTAACAATACCCAAACCAAAATCTGTTGGGAATTTCAACAATAAGCACTAGGGTGCAATACAGGCCCTGAATTTGGCTAGGGTCGGTCGGCCTAAGAAGGCATTGTACGGCGATTCAATATCCCGGACCATGAAGGGGAGGATCCTCACTCTCTGGCGTTCCCCTTCCCCAAGGGTTACTGATAATTCCACGTATCCTATTGGAGCGGTCGATGCCCCATTAAATCCACGTATCTAACCTTCACATGGCTTCAAATCCTTCGGCTCGAGTTTCATTTGATCGAACGTTTTCTTGAACAAAATATTGACTGAACTCCTATTAACTACCAAGACTTTATGAACTATAGCTAGGCCGATGGTAACGGTGATCACCAACGGATCTTCAGTTGGGGAGTGTACTCCAATACTCTCTCGCTCGCGAAATATGACATCATCAGACATCGTCTTTTGTTGTTTAATCGGAGCGTTGTCCTCGGGTTTACTGCACTCTCCCACTTTGAAATGCTATTTAGCTGCATTTATGTATTGATCCATAGCTCTGAAACTGT
This sequence comes from Allium sativum, assembly GCA_030737875.1. NCBI lineage: Eukaryota > Viridiplantae > Streptophyta > Magnoliopsida > Asparagales > Amaryllidaceae > Allium > Allium sativum. Next base: position 80,820,530 of record CM060913.1, on the reverse strand, counting down.
GCCCTGCTAGGTGGAGCCCACCAATTATGGTATTGATAACGATATTTTTCCCTTTTTGCTGAGCCGTCGGTTTGGTAGTAGGTTGGCTTTGGTTCGGGGCTTGTATGGCTTGCCCCCTGTCCCTGGGAGTCACCTTATACTCATCAAGCTTCCCTTCTCGGAGCAGCCTTTCAACCACGTCTCTCAAGTGACGACATTCGTTAGTGGAATGACCGTGAATCTGATGAAAAAGACAGAATTTCCCAGTTTCACGCTCTTTCTCTATAGAATCTCTTGGAGGAGGCCTTTCGTACTGGAGGTCATTATATGTATCCAGGAAGATGTTCTCCAACGTGTCATTTAACGGTGTAAACGGTCTGGGCCGGGATCCCCTCTGAGAGTCATTTCCTCGATTTCTTTTCCGATTATTGTTATTATTATTCCCTGATTGGCGGCCACTGCCTTGGTTCTTGTTCCTAACGTTAACTTCAACTTTTCCTGAGCTATCTCCTGTTTGCTTGATGGCCACGTTGCTTTGGATATCTTCCTTATCAGTAGCTTTTCTTTTTCGATTAGCGTATATCTCCTCCCGACGCAGGCGAACATTGGCTTTTTCATAAAATATTTCTCTAGTCGGGGGTGGTTTGCCAGCCAAATATCTTCCAAACTCGGTATCTTTATCGACGCCATCGATCAAGGCCATCAACACAGTTTTTTCATACGGATCTTTGACTTTTGTGACAGCCAATTTAAAATGATCCAAATACGATCTTAGGCTTTCGTCCGGTCGTTGTTCAATAAGGGATAGCTCAATCACATTCTTAGACCTTTGGGCATCAAGACGGAATTGGTTAACGAATTTCTCACTCAATTCCCTGAAGCTGGATATTGACCGTGCTGGCAGGCGGGTAACCCACAATAACGTGACATCTTCCAAGAATATAGGGAACACTTTACATTTGACCGCATCTGTAGCTGCAGCAGCATTCATTGACCAAGAGTACCGCATTAAATGTTGGATGGGGTCAGTCCTGCCCGTATAGCGATTCACGGTTGGCATATTGAAGCGCCTCGGGAATGTAACATCCAGTATGTCATCAGTAAAAGGCGTATGACTGCGATCTATTCCCCAATCTTCATTCCTCTGTCCACGGCTATCCACCATGACTTGCCTAATCATTGATTCAACCTCTGCATGGGTCAGGGTAGATTCGAGATCAACACTTCTTGCCCAAGGTCCTCCTCCAGCATTTCTTTGACATGCTGCTACAAAATCTGGGCCCTGAGCAGAACTCCCTTGCCCCCTGTTGTCGCGGTCGATCACGCGACGAGTGGGAGGCATGTTGTTCCTCAGTGGTAGAATATGCTCATTTAAATTGCGGTTACTAGTTCCCTGATTAAATGCCTCTTCTTCACGAGACGGAAGTGACCCAAATTGAAGCTGATTTATGTTCTCAGGCCTTTCTAACGGGGGCCGTCGTCGGTTCCTTCGGGGCTCTTCAAACGACGACGTATGTTTCGGAGAGAAAGGGTGAGCTGGAGGAGGTGAAACCTGCCTTTGAATATCGTCAATTCTTCTGCCTAAGGCAGTAATATTTTGACACAACAATGAGCTCTCCTGCCTTTGAGCGGCCAGTTCATCGGTTTGCCTGTCCAATGCTTCAAGTATTCGAGTCAAATGTCCTTCGGTAACCGGGGCAGAAGGGTCGAATTGATCATCAACATTCTCTCTTATACGTAAAGAACTTGGGCCAGGTCGAGCAGATATACCGGCACGAGAAGACCGAGCCATTACCTCCTTTCCGGGTCAGGTTGTGGTCTAATTATCACTTCGGATCGCAATACCCTTGTGTCGATGGCTCGTGGTGGCTCCCTGAGATCGGATGTGGGGGCATTAGACGGGAAGATGGTGTTGTTGTCCTGGGATCGAGTCATGACACCTTCAGAGACCCGGATCGTGGCGCCCCCTTCAGGTTGGGTCGTGGTACCCTCTTCGGTCCAGATTGCCCCTACATCATCACGATCCGAAAGTTCCTCCTCGACCTGCTCGTGCACACCTTCCTCGATTGCTTCATTTGTAGCTTCGTTCGCTTGCGAAGCTCGTAATTCCTTAGACTTCTTTCCAGCCATGTTATTTGGGTATCGCTGAAATCTTCGAAAGTCGAAACTGCTAAGTTTTGGAATGTTTTCTTCGAACTTGATCGTCCAAATAATAGAACTATAATCAAATATGCTGAGACTTCATTCTTAGTCAAAGCACCAAAATGTTAGATCCAAAATTGGCTCCAACACCCAGGTTGTTCAATTATGCAGAGATTAATATCAGAAAATATACAAGAATAAACAGGAAAGACATGAGATTTATAGTGGTTCGGCGTTAACGAGCCTACGTCCACTTTATATCTATGACTATACTTAAAATTTAGGTACAATCGATGATTTATCCCTCAACCTCACTTTTACAATGTTTATTCACTCAATAATTTCGAGACAACTCTGAATAATAATGATAGAGGTGTAATAATGGTGGATTCAGAACTCAGAATTACCCAAAAAAATCTGAAAAATGCCAAGTTCTGGGCTATTTCTAGCTAATATCTACAGGCGGATCGTGATCATACATGGCACAAATTCCGAGGATCTCGGACTGGTTCGTAGCTTGATGGATAAATAGTCAAGATGGTCATTATGGACATGTGTCATTGGATCCTGCATTCGCGGATCGTGAAAGACTTGGTCGTGGCCTTCATCTTGGCTTCTGGGATCGGATCGGATCAGGTTAACATGAGCGGGTTGGATCGGGCTAGCAGGGGGCGATCGCGATCGGGTTAAGGCCTTTCCACAAGTAAAGCTTCATCTTGAACTCGCGTTTGAATTTTGGTGGCTTGGTCCAAAAGCTAGCCAACAATATAAATAAATAAAAAAATGGGCCAATCACGTTCATTCTCTCTCCCCGTTAAAAAAATCCCGTATACCCTCTGATCGACGACGGAAAGGGATTCAAAACTTCCCAGCCAATTTCCGGCCAAACCACGCATCGATAGCCTTTGACCCAGTTGAGGTTTTTGAAGTACCCCTCCCCAACTTCAAATCCATGGTTGTTACACACCCCTCGTCAAGTAAATCGCCTGGACCAACGCCTGGAAGTCAGCGACTTCAACTCGCCGCCGCCACCTCCTGGTGCGATCGAAGTGGGCCCTACCACCATGCGTCAGCGCACCTCTCCGAGCTCTCTTACATGGCGTCGGCTGATCGACGTGAAGCTTCGCGGATTGATCGAAAAATTAAACCCTAGTTTTGAACAAAATAGAAAAGGTAACGACTTTGATTTTATTTAACTGTTTATAGCACTATAAAGCGCTATGGATTTTGATATCACGATAAAAATCATAACTTTTTGCTACATTGTCGAAATCCAGTGAAACAAGAGATACCAGAACCGGGAGGACGTCTTCTACATTTTAGAAGAGACCGGATATTTTTCCCGAGCCTTCTACAATTTTTGGAGGAGTGGAACCCAATGTGAGATTTTTGGTTTATAAACGATATGGAAATGACGGTGTATAAATTATATAGTCGATGTATGAGTTATATAAGCGTTGTACACCTCATGTATAAGCATTGTATAAGTTGTATGTTCGATGTATAAGTTATATATGCGTTGTAAAAATCATATATGCGTTGTATGAAATTTAAATGATATTGAAATGAAATCGAAATATATTTATATGCGAATATATATATATATATATATATATATATATATACTCCCCTCGTCCATAGACCATGCACGATATATATTGGTTGTGATATTGTTTGGATTTGGCTGACGTGATATTTGATGAATATCATGAATGGTTGATATGAAATGATTGACTATGGTTGAAATCCCAATAGGATTAGTATATGTGAAAATTCGTCTACGTACGAACTAGATATTGAAATCCCCATTGTCAAAAGTTGCGAGGCTTTAAGGTAGAGTGAGGAGCCATACTCGGGATGGTGCCAGTTTTAACTATCCTGCCATTATGATACCGAAATTATCTGAAATATTTCTGTGTTTGATTTATCTTCATGTATTGAAATATATTCATGTGATGAAAGAAATAAATGTTTTGAACGATAAAAATAACATTTTTATCGAGTGAATGAAATGAAATGGTTTGAATGATAAAAATAACGTATTTATCAAATGAATGAAATGAAATGGTTTGAGCAATAAAAATAACATTTTTATCGAATGAATGAAATACATGGTTCGAACGATAAAAATAACATTTTTATCGAATGAATGAAATAAATGGTTTGAACGATAAAAATAACATTTTTATCAAATGAATGAAATGAAATGGTTAAAACGATAAAAATAACATTTTTATTGTATGTACGAAGTATAGAAAAATATTCATTTTTGAAATAAATTGTTTTACAAATAAAAATCACATTTTTATAATATATATGAATTTCTAAAAATCTTCATTTTTGAAATAAATTGTTTTAACAATAAAAATCACATTTTTATCATCTATATGAAGTATATAAAATAATTATGTTTGAAATAAATTGTTTTGACCATAAAAATCACATTTTTATGATATATTTGAAGTGTTAAAAATAGTCATGTGTTGGAATAAATATCTGTTGGATAAAAATATCATTTTTATCACATATATGAAATGAAATGCTTTGGAATCGAAGAACGAATTATATTTATATATATATATATATAAATATAATTAAAATAAATCGAATAACGAAGTTGTAGTTCATATTTTGAAACCGTGATTTGAAACGATTATTGCGGGAGATCTGATCATCGGGTTTTCCCGAAACCGAAACCGTTGGGTTCGCTTTGGAAATATCTTTCCAACGACACCAACTTTACAAAGATCCAACGGTTGGATTATCTGGAATGTTTAATTCAAATCTGAATGAAAACAGCGCCAGAATCGATTATATATATATAATTAAAATAAATCGAATAACGACGCTGCAGTTCATATTTTGAAATCGTAACTTTAAACGGTAGTACCGGGAGATCCGACCGTCGGATTTTCCCAAAACTGGAACCGTTGGATTCGTTTTGAAAAGATCTTTCTAATGATATAAAATTGGTAAAGATCCAATGGTTAGATTTTCAGATATGTGTAAATCAAATCTGAAGAAAAACAGCGCCACAGACGCGTTATGGCCTGGAGCATCATTTGAATAAATTGGCTATTTTTAAATAAATAAAAATAGCGACAAATTGTGATAAAACATTATAAACGATATGGAAAGAAAATAAACTGAATTTACTCGGTTTATTGAATATTTGATGGTTGAATGTGTTTGATGTGAAAATTACATTAACGAACTGAATTATGGATGTCGAATAATTTAACCATTGAAATGAATCGATTTTAATTCTAAATATGCATGGATTATTTGAAAAGGCTGAGATAATTCTCATTTCAAATAATTGATCAATGGTTAGAAGTCGAAGATACGAAGACGGTGCAAGACTGATGATCTTCAGGTCGGATGGATGGCTACTTATGCCTTGGATGGGAGTTGCTGCCCTGGAGGGGTTACAGTGGTGGTTGTCCGGACGTACTTGTTGATCGTTCGGATGTGCAAGGAAAAAAGATCCTCCGGTTTCGTTCAGACCTAGAACAGACTTGTAAATGGATGTGTGTCTGACGTTGTAGATAGACAACGTGGCATACGAAGATGCAATGATCAGAGCTTTTGTTGAAAAGCAGAGCTTTGTGGTTGATGATCAAAGCAGGGCTTTAAATGGCTAGCTTTGTGTTTAGTGTTGTTTTGCGACCTCACACCCCAGTATGAGCCAGAAACAGGAGAGGACATCAGGGAGGACATGCTTTCATTCTAGCTAGGAGTGGTGTTTTGGGTTTTACACGCCCGGGCATTTTACTTATGTGGATGATGGATAGCAAGGTGCCTCGGTTATATCGGTCGCTCCTGGGCCGATGGTTTTGGTCGGTGTATGACCATTTTACACCCCATAGGGTGGGGAAACGCAGTGTTCAGGCATTTTAATCCACTCCGTGTGGACCGGCCCTGACGATCCAAGGATCACTCGAGCACTGACCCTGAGGCTCGGGCTAGAGAGTTTCGAAGCAGTAAGGACGATCCCTTGCCTTGGTTCATGACGGAAATCCAATTTCCAAATACGACATCGTGCGGTTTTGATTGTATACCTTTATATGGCGACATGATATATGGTACCCATGCCGTTTATAATTGATACTTATGATTGAAATTGTTTTTGAAACATATAAACACTAGCAATAATATCAAATGCTTTTGTTTTATTTGTATCAAGCATATTTTGGCCATCATAAAGTTAAACTCTATCCTCCGGTTTGCGTTGCATTGTGTGATGGGAACTGAGTCTTATAATGGCTTCATTTTTATAAAAAGCATTGCGATGTTTAAAAGATTTACCTGTTTAAAGCAATGGCAATCTAATAGAGCAAACCCGTTCCGCGTTGGCGACGTGGTCCTGTGATTGGCCTTATTGTAAAATATGTTACGTAGATTTTGTAACAACCCGTATTTTAAACAACATGTTATAACTTAAAACAGGGCAGAATTAAATGTTAAAGTCTGAAACAGGGGAAACGGGCCGTGCCATTGCATTTATCTCGGAAAAATACGTGAAATAGAGTCCGCGTTTTCGAAAAACGGAGCCCGTATGACCAAGTTATGGCCCGTCAAAGTTTTCAGAAAATTTCAAGTTCAAAAACAGTTCAAATTTAAATTCGGAATTCAAATTCAGCCAAAACAGACTGGGCGGGAAAATTCCCGCCCAGACAGGTCGACAGGGGGGTCGACACTAGGGTCGACCTCCCCCCCCCAACCAGGTCGACACTAGAGTCGACCTGGGGGTCGACCTACCTGGTCGGCCAGGTCGGCCTGGTGCACTTATTTTGGCTATTTGGACCTGTTTCGTTGGCTAGTGACGTGATTTGATGGCTCAGATTTGATTTAGGGTTAATCCTATGGCTAAAACTAATCCTAAACTCTATAAAAAGACCCCTAAGCCTACCCTAAACTCACACAAACTAATCCTACAACTAAGTGCTGCCAAAATGCTCTCTAATCATGGCCTCTACCTTCTTCATGAGAGCATGAGTGTTCCAAATCAAATCTAAGTCCAAGAAGCTATCTTTCTTAGTTCAAAGAGCCATCTTTCTTCGTCATAGAAGCTATTTTACTTATTTCTCAAGGCTTAGAGTGGAGCATATTATTTTCTTTGCGGATTTGCTAGTGGCTTCGTCTCAATCTTATTATATATTATTCTAAATCACTTAGCCACGAATTGTAAGCCCTATTCTACTCTTAGATTTAAACTATGAAGTTAATATGATCATGTAGCAAGTTGAAATGTGACTTTTGGGCTAAATTTGTATGCATAGATCCATGTATGACTCTTTTGATATATGATTGTGGCACTATCATGAACCTAGTATCATTTACCTTGATTTTTGGGTAGAAAGCTATGAGCTTTATTTGTTGGTTATGCATAATGCAACATAGAACTTGGTAGTTATGCATAAATGCAACATAGAACCATCTTATAACCTTGATGTTAACCCGCATATGATCTTGAACTATGTGCTAATCACATGTTTTCACCCTATGTCAACTATGATCATGTTATCACCCATTTGCTAAGTGGATGCCGTGCATGTTTTGAGGCTAATAATGCTATATGCTAGTATGTTGAACCCCTTTTGCCTCATATATCACCATGTTGAACTTGTGATAGACTTTGCCACTTTATGCCCAACTTGTCATATCATTATGTTCCCCTTTTTGATCTATGTGCGTTGATGCGAACTTACGTACGATGGGGTTACGTCATGGGTAAACTTAAATGACATGAAACATGACTTGAAAATATGACATGTGATTATGCTTGAAAACATGAACGTGGACATGACATGTAGAAAACATGAAGGTGGCCAACTCGAGGTTGGGTTGAGTTTGTAGCATAAATCTACCCGGAACCGACCGGCTTAACTAGTGGCTACAAACAATAGGACCCAATGTGAGTAGTTGGTCACATCGCACTTGAAACCCGAGGTTAGACTAGGTTGTGGTGTAAAGCTACCCGGACCCGCCCGGCTTAACTAGTAACCACAACAAAGTCTAATGTGAGAGGTTGGGGTGCATTAAGTTAATTAATGCCACATGGTAGGGTTAAGTCATGGACCACTTGAATACTTAACCAATTAAACACGATGGATGGTTGGGGTTAAGTCATGAACCACTTGGGTACACTTAACCAACTTGATACATGATGGGATAGGGTTAACCACACTTAACCCGTTAGAAACCCTAGTTACGTGGCCCTTTTCAGCAGTAACCCTCTTGGATGTATCAACGATACCCTAGGGACTAGGCTAGGGTGGGGCACGATTACTGGGCTGATTGTAAGCGACCAGAATGACGACTGAGTTGGTGCGCCGGTGTAGGTTCAGGCGGACTATGGTCGTGCACATAGTCCGGAGTTGAAAAAGCAGGCACGGGCACCAGTAGGTTTAGACTGTGCGGGCTTGATTCGTGTCAGTGGTTGGCACCCTAGGACCTGATACACCCTAGGGTGGACCTAGCACAGTTTGACTACATTCCGTGATTGGGCCGTATGACACCGACACTTGACGGGTTAGGCATATAGGGAGTCGATCGACTAGACCATGTAGCTGGACCTTGATTTAGGTCATCTCATGATGTTGGGCCAAACATGGGCCAAGGGATCATTTCTTGTTTATACTTGACATGGATTGGATTACTAGTACTATTGGTGCAAAACTTAACCTTGTATATGCGATGCCACACTTGATCTATCTTGTTAACTTTTCACCATGCCAGTTATCATCCTATGTTCCATCTCTGTTTTACTTGTCCAGTTAACTTTATTAGTTTTTATACTAATAGTAGGTAGGACTTACCAATCTTTTTGACTGACCCGTTTTCTTTTGCCTCTTTTCTTCCGTTCCCCCCCCCCCAGGTTCTCAGGGTGGGAACACTAGCACCTAGCTTGGATCTTTAGCTTGCTTACTGAATTGCTCATGTACGGTTTGGACTTGAGCTCGCTATGGCTTTACCACGTCTACTTTGGGGATAGTTTATTTTATGTTATTTCCAGTTTTCAGTTTATGTTTTTAGACTTGTAGTAGTTGGAAAATAATGACTAAGTACTTTTGAGGTAAGTTGACTATGGTTTTGAAATAGTAGTTTTATCCGCTGCTTTACTTACTCTGTTTTACTTATATGTTCTGTCTTGTGATATCTTTATGCATGTTTACCTTGTCCAACACCGCTCCAAAGCCAGTGTACTTGCAAGAGCGACCCTGGCGGAGGTGGGGTGTTACATTTGGTATCAGAGCATAAGGTTTTACTAGACCGGACAAAAGTTTTAAAACCCTTTTGAAAAACTATTTTCAAAACCAATTAAGTATTTTCCAAGAAAAGTCTAGTTTATTTTAAAAGGCTATTCCCCAAAAGCCATTAGCACTATCCTTTGTTTCCTCATTCTAAATCTATCTTTTCCTTTTTCAGCATGGCCGATCTTAACCTTCCCGAGGGAGTAACCATACCCGGATGGTTCCGAAGGTACTTGGAAGCTAGGGCCAACGATGCGGGCCCAGCAAACACTCCCACCGTACCTGAGGTTCCTCCTCCTCCTCCTCCTCAGCGTCCACAAGCGGATTTCGCAAAGGTTTGCAAAGACTTTAAGGCAATGGGTGGCAAGAATTTTATTGGGACGTAGACTTTTGTTGAGGCAAGAAATTGGTTAAAAGAAACGGAAGACCTCTTCGCCATCTTTGATGTGGAAGACCGTAGAAAAGTTTTGTTGGCAGTATGGCTATTGAAAGAGGAAGCTGCTTATTGGTGGGAGGTCACCAACGCTACTAGGCCTATAGAGACTTGGGCCGACTTTAGGATGAGGTTTGGGCTTAAGTTTCTATCATCTGCTGAGGAGAATCTTCAAATGGAGAAGTTTATATCTTTGAAGCAAGGGGACATGACAGTGAGGGAGTATGTGAATAAGTATAACCAACTTGCTCGATTCGGTTTGGACATGGTTAATACACCCCAGAAGAAGGCTCTACGCTTTGCACGAGGGTTGAATGAACCATTACAAGGTTTAGCCATGTCTCATATACCCATGGGGGCCACTTTTGAAAGCCTAGTAGACATGGCATTGCTTCAGGGAGACGAAAAGAATGGCAAGAAAGAAGTCAAGCCTAATGAGACTCAAACCAAGAAGGCGGACTCCAAGTGGGGAGGAAATCAGAGCAATCAGAACAACAAGAACAACAAGGGTAACAAGGCCAACAACAACAAGGCAAAGGACACAAGAAAGTGCAACTTCTGTGGGATTGTTGGGCACATAGCCAAAGATTGTAGGAAGAAGAAGGGGAAGTTGGGAGAATGCTTTCATTGCGGAGAGACTGGACACTTCAGTAAGGATTGCCCAAAGAAGCAAGGACAGGGGCAAGGACAGGCTCAGCGAGCAGGACCTTCTGGAGGGCAGATGCATGCTCTCAACACGGCTCTAGTTCAGGACCGAGGTAGTATTTCTGTAGAAAGTCTTGTTTATATTTATAGTTTTCCTGTTCGAACTTTATTTGATTCTGGCGCATCGCATACCTTTATTTCCTCTGACATTGTTGAAAGTTTGCACCTAAGTACTAGTCTAGTTGAGGATCCCGTTAGTGTTTCAAATCCAGTTGGGGGTTCCGCCCATCTGTCTATGATTTGTATGGATTTGAGGATTTCTATCTTAACCGTAGAATTCACATGTAATGCTTATGTTCTCGGGTTCATGGGATATGGGTTGATTTTGGGCATGGATTAGCTGTCCAGTTATGGAGTCATTCTCGATTGTCAGCATAGGGTAGTGAGGCTTATGACTCGCCTTGGCAATACCCTAGAGATTTCTTGTAACCCGCTGGATCCCGTCATGTTATGTTATCTTGAATCCCTCGACTCGTCTATTGACAATCTTCAATCTGTGAGGGTGGTCCGAGAATATCCTGATGTTTTTGATGAGGTGAAGGGGTTACCCCCTAAACGCGAGATAGACTTTCATATTTATCTGGTTGATAATGCCAAGCCATTTTCATTGCCTGTTAGGCACATGGCCCCGCGAGAAAGAAGGGAGCTTAGCAAGCAAATCAAGGAGTTGCTTGAGAAAAATTTCATTAGGCGAAGCATTTCAGAATGGGGTGCGCCGGTGGTATTCACTACTAAGGCGGATGGTTCGCTTCGTCTATGTGTTGATTATCGTGAGTTGAACAAGCTGACAAAGAAGAATAGACACCCGTTACCGAGGATTGATGATCTCTTTGACCAGCTTGTTGGGGCTTCTGTTTTCTCTCAGCTCGATCTAGCCACCAGATTCCATCAGCTTAGAGTGGCAGAGGATAGCATTGATAAGACGGCGTTTAGGACTCCAGATGGATTCTTTGAATGGCTAGTCATGCCGTTCGGTTTGACTAGTGCACCCGCATACTTTGTTGATTTGATGAGTAGGGTGTTCAGGGAGTTCCTTAACAAGTTTATGGTTGTCTTCGTGGATGATATTCTGGTCTTCTCTAAGGACGAGGAAGAACATGCTACACACCTCAAGGAGGTTATGGATACGCTTAGGGCTCATCAGTTGAAAGCCAAGTTCTCCAAATGTCATTTCTGGAGAAGGGAAGTTCGGTTCCTTGGGCATATAGTTTCTAAGCAGGGCTTAGCTGTGGATCCCGCTAAAGTGGTGGCGGTACAAGACTAGAAAGTTCTGAAGAATGCAACTGAAGTGAGAAGCTTTCTCGGTCTGGCAGGCTACTATAGAAAGTTCATTAAGGACTTTGCTAGGATTTCAGCTCCTCTTACTAAGTTAACGAAGAAGAACTTAGTCTTTGCATGGGACTTAGAGTGTGAGCTTGCTTTTCAAAGGCTCAAGAAAGCCCTCACCACAGCTCCAGTTCTAGCATTACCCGATGGAGGGAAGTTGTTTACCGTGTACACCGATGCATGTGGCACGGGATTAGGCGCTGTCCTGATGCAAGAAGGGAGAGTGATATGCTTTGGGGGTAGGCAACTCAAAGTTCATGAGAAGAACTATCCCATGCATGATTTGGAGTTGGCGGCGATCGTCTTTGCACTTAAATCATGGCGCCATTATCTTCTAGGCGAAAGGTTCGAGTTATATACTGATCATAAGTCTCTGAAGTATCTCTTTTCGCAAAAGGATTTGAATCTAAGGCAGCAAAGGTGGATGGAATTCTCGGCATCTTATGACTTTGATATAGCTTATACCCCTGACAAGGGTAATGTTGTGCCAGATGTGCTAAGTAGGAAAAGGTTTACTTTGAGCCCTTTGTTTGTTGAGATGAAGAATTTAGAGTTCTTAGCAACCTTTGATTTTACGCTTGCTGTTGAGTCGATGACTGGCACGTTAGCATCTCTTGAGCTTAGACCTACACTTCTTGATCAAGTTGGGACTTCGCAGAAGGAAGACCCGCAGATAGTCGAGATCATGGACAAGTTTATTCATGGTGAGACATCAAGTCACCTCGCTAGATATGCTATTGATGACAAGGGGTGGCTAAGGCGTGATGGAAGACTATGTGTTCCACAAGTGAGAGACTTAGTGCATAAAGTTCTCGAAGAAGCGCATCACTCGAAGATGACTATACATCCTGGAGGGGATAAGATGTATAGGGATATGAAGCGCATTTTCTTTTGGGCTCGTATGAAGAAGGATGTGGCCGAGTATGTTTCAAAGTGCATGGTGTGCCAACAAGTGAAAGCCGAGTCGAAGAAACCCGGTGGGCTATTACATCCGTTGGAGGTCCCGCAATAGAAGTGGGAAAGTATTTCTATAGATTTTGTGGATGGATTGCCTAGGTCAAGGAAGGGAAATACGAGCATATGGGTCATAGTTGATAGACTTACGAAAAGTGCTCATTTTATTCCGGTGAAGAGCAAGAGGACCGCATCATGGCTAGCATCTGTTTATCTTCGAGAGATAGTACGATTGAATGGAGTTCCTTCTAGCATAGTTAGCGATCGTGACCCAATCTTCACTAGCCAATTTTGGAATAGTTTGCAAGAAGCGATGGGTACGCGATTGAATCTAAGTACGGCCTATCACCCGCAGACGGATGGCCAGACTGGAAGGGTGAATAGGGTACTAGAAGATCTGTTGAGGCTATGCATTCTTGACTTTGGTGGTACTTGGGAAGATCATCTTCCTCTAGTGGAGTTTGCTTATAATAACAGCTACCAAGCAAGCATAGGGATGGCACCATTCGAAGCTTTATATGGGAGGCCGTGCAAGTCACCAACATGTTGGTGGGAGACGACGGATAAGCTTATACTTGGGCCCGACATGATAATGGACACATCCGAGAAGGTTGAGTTGATTCAAAGGCGGATGAAAACGGCCCAAGACAGACAGAAATCCTATGCAGACAAGCGAAGGAAAGACTTAGAGTTTGAAGTTGGAGATATGGTCTTTGTGAAGGTTTCTCCTTTGCAAAATGTGGTTCGTTTTGGAGCAGTTGGGAAGCTGGCACCAAGGTTCGTAGGACCCTTCCCTATTATAGAAAGAGTTGGGAAGATGGCTTATAAGGTGGAATTGCCCGAGAAGCTGGCCGGAGTGCACAATGTTTTTCATGTCTCGCATCTCCGAAAGTGCCCATATGAGTCAACCGAGGTAGTTGAGCCTAGCATCCTTGAAGACATGGAGGTAGAGAAAGAGGCAACCTTGAGGCGAGCTCCGATTCGTATCTTGGGAACGGAGATCAAGAAACTGAGGAATCGAGAAGTCAAGTTAGTAAAGGTTCAGTGGAGTGAAGCCGATGAAGATGCAACTTGGGAAACCGAGGAGAGGATGCGTGGGCTTTATCCATTTCTTTTTGAGGGTACATTTTCAATCTCTTTTCCTAGTTGGCATATCTTTCTTTTGCTATCCATGTTTATCTAGTTTATCTTGTTTCGTAGATCTTGTCATGAGAATCTTAGGTAGAAACCCTTTGGTTGAAACATGTATTTGAAACATGTTATGCTTGATGTTTGCAAGTGGTTGGAAGTGTTTGCAAGTGGTTACTCGTGGATGCATGATACACGTTAGGCGGATGCATGATACACGTTAGGCACTAAGATCGGCTCACACACTTTCATACCGCATATGCATGAGTGTTTATGCTTATTCATGGACGAAACATGTTGTGCTACCACATGGATGTTGCATATGGATGTATGTTATATACACTCATATAGAAACTATAAGTTATGTTAGGGATTCGCATACATATTGGACTCATTTCACTAACATACTTTGCATTAAGGAGGTCTACTGAATCAGTAACCGCCTGACTTTCGCATTAGATAGTTACATATACACACACATTTGCATATGTTCATATTGCATTAGAAATCCTTTAAGGACAATGTTTTGCTTGTGGGTGATGTGTGAGTAAATGGATGATGGTTGGTAGGATACATCCTTCCTAACATGAAGATTTCGGGGACGAAATCCTTTAAGGAGGGGAGAATGTAACAACCCGTATTTTAAACAACATGTTATAACTTAAAACAGGGCAGAATTAAATGTTAAAGTCTGAATCAGGGGAAACGGGCCATGCCATTGCGTTCGTCTCGGAAAAATACGCGAAATAGAGTCCGAGTTTTCGGAAAACGGAGCCCGTATGACCGAGTTATGGCCCGTCAAAGTTTTCAGAAAATTTCAAGTTCAAAAACAGTTCAAATTTAAATTCGGAATTCAAATTCAGCCAAAACAGACTGGGCGGGAAAATTCCCGCCCAAACAGGTCGACAGGGGGGTCGACACTAGGGTCGACCTCCCCCCTCCCAACTAGGTCGACACTAGAGTCGACCTGGGGGTCGACCTACCTGGTCGGCCAGGTCGGCCTGGTGCACTTATTTTGGCTGTTTGGACCTGTTTCGTTGGCTAGTGACGTGATTTGATGGCTCATGTTTGATTTAGGGTTAATCCTAAGGCTAAAACTAATCCTAAACTCTATAAAAAGACCCCTAACCCTACCTTAAACTCACACAAACTAATCCTACAACTAAGTGCTGCCAAAATGCTCTCTAATCATGGCCTCCACCTTCTTCATGAGAGCATGAGTGTTCCAAATCAAATTTAAGTCCAAGAAGCTATCTTTCTTAGTTCAAAGAGCCATCTTTCTTCGTCATAGAAGCTATTTTACTTATTTCTCAAGGCTTAGAGTGGAGCATATTATTTTCTTTGCGGATTTGCTAGTGGCTTCGTCTCAATCTTATTATATATTATTCTAAATCACTTAGCCACGAATTGTAAGCCCTATTCTACTCTTAGATTTAAACTATGAAGTTAATATGATCATGTAGCAAGTTGAAATGTGACTTTTGGGCTATATTTGTATGCATAGATCCATGTATGACTCTTTTGATCTATGATTGTGGCACTATCATGAACCTAGTATCATTTACCTTGATTTTTGGGTAGAAAGCTATGAGCTTTATTTGTTGGTTATGCATAATGCAACAATGAACTTGGTAGTTATGCATAAATGCAACATAGAACCATCTTATAACCTTGATGTTAACCCGCATATGATCTTGAACTATGTGCTAATCACATGTTTTCACCCTATGTCAACTATGATCATGTTATCACCCATTTGCTAAGTGGATGCCGTGCATGTTTTGAGGCTAATAATGCTACATGCTAGTATGTTGAACCCCTTTTGCCTCATATATCACCATGTTGAACTTGTGATAGACTTTGCCACTTTATGCCCAACTTGTCATTCATTATGTTCCCCTTTTTGATCTATGTGCGTTGATGCGAACTTACGTGCGATGGGGTTACGTCATGGGTAAACTTAAATGACATGAAACATGACTTGAAAATATGACATGTGATTATGCTTGAAAACATGAACGTGGACATGACATGTAGAAAACATGAAGGTGGCCAACTCGAGGTTGGGTTGAGTTTGTAGCATAAATCTACCCGGAACCGACCGGCTTAACTAGTGGCTACAAACAATAGGACCCAATGTGAGTAGTTGGTCACATCGCACTTGAAACCCGACGTTAGACTAGGTTGTGGTGTAAAGCTACCCGGACCCGCCCGGCTTAACTAGTAACCACAACAAAGTCTAATGTAAGAGGTTGGGGTGCATTAAGTTAATTAATGCCACATGGTAGGGTTAATTCATGGACCACTTGAATACTTAACCAATTAAACACGATGGATGGTTGGGGTTAAGTCATGAACCACTTGGGTACACTTAACCAACTTGATACATGATGGGATAGGGTTAACCACACTTAACCCGTTAGAAACCCTAGTTACGTGGCCCTTTTCAGCAGTAACCCTCTTGGATGTATCAATGATACCCTAGGGACTAGGCTAGGGTGGGGCACGATTACTGGGCTGATTGTAAGCGAACAGAACGACGGCTGAGTTGGTGCGCCGGTGTAGGTTCAGGTGGACTATGGTCGTGCACATAGTCCGGAGTTGAAAAAGCAGGCCCAGACACCAGTAGGTTTAGACTATGCGTGCTTGATTCGTGTCAGTGGTTGGCACCCTAGGACTTGATACACCCTAGGGTGGACCTAGCACAGTTTGACTACATTCCGTGATTGGGCCGTATGACACCGACACTTGACGGGTTAGGCATATAGGGAGTCGATCGACTAGACCGTGTAGTTGGACCTTGATTTAGGTCATCTCATGATGTTGGGCCAAACATGGTCCAAGGGATCATTTCTTGTTTATACTTGACATGGATTGGATTACTAGTACTATTGGTGCAAAACTTAACCTTGTATATGTGATGCCACACTTGATCTATCTTGTTAACTTTTCACCATGCCAGTTATCATCCTATGTTTCATCTCTGTTTTACATGTCCAGTTAACTTTATTAGTTTTTATACTAATAGTAGGTAGGACTTACCAATCTTTTTGACTGACCCGTTTTCTTTTGCCTCTTTTCTTCCGTTCCTCCCCCCCCCCCCCTAGGTTCTCAGGGTGGGAACACTAGCACCTAGCTTGGATCTTTAGCTTGCTTACTGAATTGCTCATGTACGGTTTGGACTTGAGGTCGCTATGGAATTACCACGTCTACTTTGGGGATAGTTTATTTTATGTTATTTCCAGTTTTCAGTTTATGTTTCTAGACTTGTAGTAGTTGGAAAATAATGACTAAGTACTTTCGATGTAAGTTGACTATGGTTTTGAAATAGTAGTTTTATCCGTTGCTTTACTTACTCTGTTTTACTTATATGTTCTGTCTTGTGATATCTTTATGCATGTTTACCTTGTCCAACACCCCTCTAAAGCCAGTGTATTTGCAAGAGCGACCCTGGCGGAGGTGGGGTGTTACAGATTTCTCATACCAGTCCCATGACTGACACATAGTTTGTTTCACTTGCAAACTTGGGTGCCCCTATTTCTACACGGGAAGCCTTGTATTTAGGTTTTAGCAGGCTCTTTCTAGATAGCTGGAGCTGAAGCTGGATTTTATCACTTCTTTCTTTTATGTTGTTCAGCTCCTATTGTACATATTATGTTTTGATTCTGTTGTAGACATTTTATGTAAAGCTGAACTGCATTCTGCACTATGTATGATCCTGTATACTGTGTAACTCTGATGATTATGTTTATCCAGTGTATTACTTGTACATTATCTAGTGTATTTATTTATTTCTGTTCTGCTGTTATCTGTTGATGTGTTATATTCCAAAGATTACCCTTGCCACCGTGGAATGGGGGTTTGGGGTCGTCACAGCGTGGTATCAGAGCTTTGGTTAAGCTTAGTTCTGGAATATAACATATTAACGAACTCGTCAGAAGTAGAACCAGTAGCGTTCTAAGACGGATCACTCATTTCAGATAGGATCAGTAATATCCTAGAATGAGTGAAGCAGAATGAAATACTCCCCGATAGACACATTTACATTAAAGTATATGTCTCTATGTTTTAAAAATACCTTTTCTGTTGGCCTATAACTTTGTATGCTATTTGCAGACATTGAAAAATGAGTGGCAGAAGTAGAAGAGGTAGGTCAGAACTAGATATTGAAGCTCTATTAATTAAGTATCGAAATCTGGGTAAAGTACCATTCTCAGGCAATGAATCTATTATTCAAACACGAGCATGGATGCGCTCGGCTGAGAAAATATATGAAGGTTCAAAGCTGAGAGATGATCAGAAAAGATTACTGGCATCTTGGGCACTCAAAGACGAAGCTCTAATCTGGTGGGATACCGTTATTAAAGATAATCCAGAAGGTGATATCACCTGGGATAGATTCAAAGAAGTTTCCAATGAAAGGTTTATTTCTCCAGAAGCCACTGAGCGGTTAAGTGATGAATTCTACTATTTGATACAAGGGGATATGACCATTCTAGAATATCATAAGAAATTCAACGAACTTTCTCGTTTTGCCCTACATCTAATTCAAAATCTGAAGATGAAGAATCTGAGGTTTATTAATGGGCTCCAAAGAAAGTACCAAAGTAAGGTAACTGCACATGTGCAACAATATTTTTCCAAAATGATATACATGGCTTATCAGTATGAAGATCTGGATAAGCGAGGCCTTTTAGTCGATGAAGAGGAAGTCAGTTCGAGCAACAAAAGGAAATTCGAAACTGATAGCCCAGAGTCAAGTATGTAGCCTGAGGCAAGTACAGCGTCTGAGGTCAGAAAGAAGCCTAGAGTCAATAAGAAAAATGTTAAGTTAGAGAAAGAACCGGTGATGACAACCACATGCTCTAACTGCAATAAGCAAGGACATTTGTCGATAAGTTGCAGATCTCTAAGGGAACATAGAAAGGATGGGTTTAAATCCAAGAAGAAGTTTCAAGAGAGCAGAAAGTGCAATCAATGCCATCAGTCGGGTCATCTTTCGAAGGCTTGCCAGCTATTCAAGAAATCTAAAGCAGTACATATAAATGAAGTAGCAAAAACTTCTGAACCCTCAGTTAGTCAGGTAAAGCCTGATGTGTTAGAAGGCACACTTACTGTCAAAAATATTCCAGTTAAAGTACTGTTTGATACAGGCGCTTCGCGAAATTTTGTTGCAAAGAATGCGGTTAAGAAACTGGATTTGAATTTGAAAAAGCTCAAAGAACCAATGACTGTTCATAATTCGGTTGGGGGTTCCCTCGATCTTAGTTGGGTTTGTGGGGTGCCTGTTTCTTTTTCCTGTTATCGGTTCCCGACCATCGCGATCATTATGAATTTTACCAAACTTGATCTTATTTTGGGATTGGATTGGTTAACCAAATATGAAGCTGAGGTTAAATGCGCCGACAGAGTCGTAAGGGCAAAGATTAAATCAAGCAATTATATAACCATTCCATGCGAAGGTTTGAATTCTAATAGAAAATACATTTGGTCAGCTTTGGATGTTTCTCCTGCTCAATTAGAACCTGTTCCTATTATTACGGAGAATATTGCGATCGACATAGAAAATATCCCTGTCATGAAGAACTATGCGGATGTGTTCGAAGAAGTTGTTAGCTTAACTCTGCATAGAGAAATTGATTTCAAAATCTCTTTAGTTCCAAATGCAAGGCCAGTAGTTCACGCTATTCGAAGAATGATCTTGAAGGAAAAAGAATTATTAGACAGTCTAACTCGATAGCTTGTATGGAAGGGCCTGATCAAGGCTAGTTTCTCTGATTGGGGAGCAGCAGTGGTATTTGTCCCAAAGTCAGACGGTACTCCCAGACTATGTGTGGATTATCGTGACTTGAATAAACAGACGTTGAAAAATAAATATCCATTGTCGCGGATTGATGATTTGTTGGATCGATTGAATGGTGCACAAGTGTTTTCACGAATGGACCTAGCTACAGGTTTCCAACAGCTTCGTATTGCTGAAGATTGTGTTCCTTTGATATCATTCAGAGGTCCAAACTTATTCTATGAGTGGTTAGTAATGCCATTCGTCTTATGTAACGCTCCAGCTTATTTTGTCGATCTAATGAACCGTGTATTCAGAGAAGTATTGAATAAATTCGTACTAGTTTTCATTGATGACATATTGATCTTCTCTAAGTCAGAAAGGGAGCATGTAAAACATTTGGAACAAGTGTTAGAAATTCTCAGAAAGAATGTTTTAAAAGCCAAATTTTCCAAATGTATATTCTGTCAATAAGAAGTCAAGTTTCTTGGCCACGTCATGTCAAAGGAAGGAATTTCCGTGGATCCCAGTAAAATCACTGCTATTCAGAATTGGAAACAGCCTCGTACACCCATAGAAGCCTGAAGTTTTCTCAGATTGGCCGGTTATTATCGGAAGTTCATTAAGAATTTTTCAATGATATCCAGTCCCTTAACAAAGCTTACTGAGAAACATTCCAGATTCAATTGGACTCTGGAATGTGAGGCAGCTTTCCAAGAGCTAAAGTTAAAACTGACAACTGCTCCAGTGTTAACAATCATTGATGGCAATCAAGACTTGAAAGTCTGGACAAATGCTTCTAAAGAAGGTCTCGGTGCAGTATTAATGCAGAGAGGCCATGTAGTTGCTTATGCTAGCCGTCAATTAAAGCCATATGAGAAGAATTATGAAACTCATGACCTTGAGTTATTAGCCATCGTGTTTGCTATGAAAATCTGGAGGCATTATCTATTGGGTGAGAAATCACAGATCATCAATCACTAAAATATTTATTCACCCAGAAGGATCTGAATATGAGGTTGCAGGGTTGGTTAGAATTTCTCGCGACATATGATCTTGATATCTTATATACTCTGGGGAAAGCCAATGTTGTGGCTGATGCGCTCAGCAGAAAGAATGTAATTATCGCCAGTCTTATCATCATGCCCTCATTGATTGATAACATATCTGCTCTTCAGAAAGATGATCACTTCATTCAGAAGATCAGAGAGAGAATTCAGAAAGGCGAGCCCTCAAGTTTTCAGATCGATAACGATGGGATTCTGAGGTTAAAGGGTCGGATTTGTGTTCCAAACATTCCTGAACTCTGGAGAGAAGTATTGGATGAACGTCACAAAGCCAAAATTAGTATCCATCCAAGAGTGAGCAAAATGTATAATGATATCAAATGCACTTTCTGGTGGAGATCTATGAAACAAGACATTTCTTTATACGTTAGCCGGTATCCTACTTGTCAATAAGTTAAAAGCGATCAACAGAAACTGGCTGGACTGTTGCAACCGTTGGAAATTCCCAGTGGGAAGTGGGAACATATTTCTGTGGATTTCATAGATGGTTTGCCCAGAACCAGGAAGGGAAATGACAGTATTTGGGTGATCGTAGATCGTCTCACGAAGACCGCCCATTTCATACCTGTCAGATGGAATAGAACTGTGCAGAGTCTGGCGCAGATTTATTTCAGAGAAATTGTTAAACTTCATGGAGTTCCCATGAGTATCGTTAGCGATCGTGACCCGATTTTTGCTAGTAAATTCTAGGAGGCATTCCAAGCAGAATTGGAAACAAAACTGAACTTGAGCACCGCTTATCATCCTCAAACAGATGGTCAAACTGAGAGGGTGAACCGTATTCTTGAAGATTTATTGCGGGCTTGTGTTATTGATTTTGGCGGATCACGGGAAGACCATTTGCATTTGGCTGAGTTCTCATACAACAATAGCTACCAAGCGATCCTGACAATGTCACCATTCGAAGCACTGTATGGTAGACCGTGCCGATCTCCTGCTTGTTGGGTAGAACCTGGTAATAGACTCGTATTGGGACCCGATATGATTCGCGAAGCTGTAGACAAAGTTGATTTCGTTAAGAAACGATTACTAGCCGCTCAAAGCTGATAGAAGATCTATGCAGATAAAAGGAGAAGAGATTTATCATTTGCTGTTGGCGACCACATGTATTTGAAGGTATCTCCGATGAGAGGAGTAATCCGGTTCGGTAAAACAGGGAAACTGGCACCCAAATTTATTGGTCCGTTTCCTATTCTAGAACGGATTGGAACTCTCGCTTATAAGGTTCAATTACCAGATTGGTTGCCTAGAGTACATGATGTGTTTCACGTATCTCAACTTTGAAAGCATGTGCATGATCCAGACTTGATCGCGGAAGAAGCCGCGCAATGGGATTTGGAAATTACTCCTGAATTGGCTGTGAGAAGAGAGCCGCTAAAGATTATTGGCAAAGAACAAAAGAGCTGAGGAACAAGAAGGTTCACTTAGTCAAAGTGCAATGGAGTGGAGATCCACGAGACTGTACTTGTGAAACTGAGGAGAGCATTAAGAAGGCCTTTACCAAGTGCAGGGTGGATATCTCTGATTGACTCTGGTGCAAGGTACATTTACCATATTTTGCATTTCCATTTTGTTCTCTACTTTGTTGTTGTCTTCTTTTCATGGATGTAAACTTTATAATTATATAGTCTGAATGATTTTTAAAAGAGTATATGAATTAATTAGTATATTTTTGAAAGATAAAAACAAATTGATTGTTGTTTGTGTTGTGTGATTGTGGATTTGATTAATGAAATTATTGGAATGATAGTTTATCTAATCAATATGAGAACGAATGGTAAATTTATTCGATTAAAGCACACATTGAACTGACTTGAAAATATCTAGAAATATATGCATGTACATTATATATGTTTGAACAGGTAAATGGATTAGCTGTTGAGTAAAGAATTTATTTGTGTGCCTGACAAATAGGTAAACCTTAATGAGTTGGTTGCGCAATTTTATTATTATATCAACTCCTGTGAATGTCATTGGATGCGAAGTGTTGGTTGTTCTGTGTGTAATAATAAATGTCGCCATAGGATAGTAACAATTAATTTTGAACTACACTACATGACATACTTCTTGAAGATAGGCATACTTCATCATATACCACATAAGCATTTGGAGCTTGTGTAACGAGGTTGAAGATTTACCATACGAGCGAGAGGCTTGTATGGCGATGACTATATATTACAGGTTGAACTGATGACTGATATGGACTGTATAAACTGTAACGGTAAATTGTCAGATTAATAAAATACCCCACACGGGTCTGGAGATGACAATACGCACAAGAACCATTTATAGGGTGACGAGAATTTATTCTTTGGAATTATGATCTATACACACTCCCTTGTGGACACCGGAATATATCACTATAAATATATGCATGCTTATAAGGATTTATTGGGTACCTAATACGGCCCAATAAATTTCCAAACCCCTCCCCGTACAAAGGAGGTTATGGCGAAATTTTTCGAAAATTTAGGGTGTTAGCCAAATTTATGAAGAATTTGAAAATTCTTAGAAACTGAAAAGTTGAAGAATGAAATCTAGAATGAAAGTTGAGTTGGTTAATTAAACAACTTTTGACTTCGTTCCTTTTCGGGGACGAAAAGATTTTAAGTGGGGGAGATTGTAACTACCCGGGAAATCTGAACCAATTTTAAAAAAATTTAATACGGCTATTTTAGTGGATTTTGAATGTTTAAAATAATAAAGGTCAAAAGTATATTTGAATCGATGTTTGGAAATAAATATATTTATTTTAAATATAAAACAAGGCCTGAAATGGCGTGGCAGTTTGAAAATTTGAATTTAAACTTTGGCTGACTGTACCGGGTGCAAAATAAAACAGATTTTAGTGAAACCAAAAATATTTGAATCTGTTTATGAATATCTTTCTAACGAATCTGAAAAATCGAAGTTTCATAGAGGGAATCAAAAGTGCCCAAATGAATTTTCAGAAAGGTCGCTATGGAGTTTATATAACCCTTGAAAATAGCCATTTTGCAAACGACCTCAGAATTCGATGAAACCACTTTTGTTGGATCCGGGATGTCAAATTATTGCTAGGTTTCAAATTTCATAATTTTTGTAGTTAATATGTGAGCGTGGCGAAGGAAAATGTATTTGGTTGATTTCAGTTAAATTGGATCGACCAGAAAATGGCCATTTTTCAAACGGTCTCAGAATTCGATGAAATCAGTTTTGTTGGGACCGTATCGTCAAAACATAGCTAGATTTATTTTTCTGGAACTTTTGGGATCAGTATGTGACCCCGACAAATTGAAATGTACGTTCAAATTAAATATTGAATGTTTTATATTTTAATTTGAAGAAAAATTGACTGAAACAGTCGAATAGGCCTACGAAACATATCCCATTGTGTTCGGAATGGGGGTATTTAGCTTCGGATGACAGGCATTGGGTTTGGATTAGAGTTCATATGTGGTAAGGGGTATTTTTGGGGATTTTAAAAATATATAAATAAATAAAAATGGGCCAATCACGTTCATTCTCTCTCCCCGTTAAAAAAATCTCGTATACTCTCTAATCGACGACAGAAAGGGATTCAAAACTTCCCGGCTAATTTCCGACCAAACCACGCATCGATAGCCTTCGATTCAGTTGAGGTTTTTGAAGTACTCCTCCCCATCTTCAAATCCATGGTTGTTGCACCCCCCCTTCATCAAGTAAATCGCATGGACCAACGCCTGGAAGTCGGCGACTTCAACTCGCTGCCGCCACCTCCTGCCGCGATCGAAGTGGGCCCCACCACCGTGCGTCAGCGCGCCTCTCCGAGCTCTCTCATGTGGCGTCGGCGATCGACGCGAAGCTTCGCTGATTGATCGAAAAATTCAACCCTAGTTTTGAAAAAAACAGAAAAGGTAACGACTTTGATTTTATTTAACTGTTTATAGCACTTTAAAGCGCTACCGATTTTGATTTCATGATAAAAATCATATCTTTTTGCTACGTTGTCGAAATCTAGTGAAACAAGAGACACCGCGACCGGGAGGACGTCTTCTACATTTTAGAAGATACCGGAAATTTTTCTTAGCCTTCTACAATTTTTGGAGGAGTGGAACCCAATGTGAGATTTCTGATTTATAAAAGATATGGAAATGACGATGTATAAATTATATAGTCGACGTACGAGTTATATAAGCATTGTACACCCCATGTATAAGCGTTGTATAAGTTGTATGTTTGATGTATAAGTTATATATGCATTGTAAAAATCATATATGCATTGAATGAAATTGAAATGATATTGAAATGAAATCGAAATATATTTATATACGAATATATATATACTCCCCTCGTCCACAGACCATGGATGATATATATTGGTTATGATATTGTTTGGATTTGGTTGATATGATATTTGGTGAATACCATGAATGGTTGTATGAAATGATTGATTGTAGTTGAAATCCCAATAGCATTAGTATATAGGAAAATTCGTCTGCGTACGAACTAGATATTGAAATCCCCATTGTCAAAAGCTGCGAGGCTTTAATGTAGAGCGAGGAGCCGTACTCAGGATGGTGCCAGTTTTAACTACCCTGTAGTTATGATGCCGAAATTTTCTGAAATATTTCTGTGTTTGATTTATCTTCATGTATTGAAATATATTCATGTGATGAATGAAATAAATGGTTTGGACGATAAAAATAACATTTTTATCGAATGAATGAAATGAAATGGTTTGAACAATAAAAATAACACTTTTATCGAATGAATGAAATGAAATGGTTTGAACGATAAAAGTAACATTTTTATCGAATGAATGAAATACATGGTTTGAACAATAAAAATAACATTTTTATCGAATGAATGAAATAAATGGTTTGAACGATAAAAATAATTTTTTTATCGAATGAATGAAATGAAATGGTTAGAACGATAAAAATAACATTTTTATTGTATGTACGAAGTATAGAAAAATATTCATTTTTGAAATAAAATGTTTTACAAATAAAAATCATATTTTTATAATATATATGAATTGCTAAAAATCTTCATTTTTGAAATAATTTTTTTTAACAATAAAAATCACATTTTTATCATCTCTATGAAGTATATAAAATAATCGTGTTTGAAATAAATTGTTTTGACCATAAAAATCACATTTTTATGATATATTTGAAGTGTTAAAAATAGCCATGTGTTGAAATAAATATCTATTGGATAAAAATATCATTTTTATTACATATATGAAATGAAATATTTTGAAATCGAAGAACCAATTATATTTATATATATATAATTAAAATAAATCGAATAACAAAGTTGCAATTCGCATTTTGAAACCGTGATTTCAAACGATAATTGCGGGAGATCCGACCATCGGATTTTCCTAAAACCGAAACCGTTGGGTTCGCTTTGGAAATATCTTTCAAACAACACCAACTTTGCAATGATCCAACGATTGAATTATTTGGAATGTTTAATTCAATTCTGAATGAAAACGGCGCCAAAATCGATTATATATATATATATATGTATATATAATTAAAATAAATCGAATAACGATGTTGTAGTTTGTATTTTGAAATCGTAACTTTAAACGATTGTACCGGGAGATCCGACCGTCGGATTTTCCCAAAACTGGAACCAATTGGATTCGTTTTGAAAAGATCTTTCTAATGATATAAAATTTGTAAAGATCCAACGGTTAGATTTTCAGATATATGTAAATCAAATCTGAAGAAAAACGGTGCCACGGTCGCGTTATGGCCTGGAGCGTCATTTGAATAAATTTACTATTTTTAAATAAATAAAAATAGCGATAAATCATGATAAAACATTATAAACGATATGGAATGGAAATAAACTGAATTTATTCGGTTTATTGGATATTTGATGGTTGAATGTGTTTAATGTGAAAATTACATTAACGAACTGAATTATGGATGTCGAATAATTTAACCATTGAAATGAATTGATTTGAATTCTAAATATGCGTGGATTATTTGAAAAGGCCGAGTTAATTCTCATTTCAAATAATTGATCGACGGTTAGAAGTCGAAGACATGAAGACGGCGTAAGACCGATGATCTTCAGGTCAGACGGATGGCTACTAATGCCTTGGATGGGAGTTGCTGCCCTGAAGGGGTTACAGTGGTGGTTGTCCGGACGTACTTGTTGATCGTTCGGATGTGCAAAGAATAAAGATCCTCCGGTTTCGTTCAGACCCAGAACGGACTTGTAAATTGGTGTGTGTCTGACGTTGTAGATAGGCAACATGGCATATAGATAAGCAGTGATCAGAGCTTTTGTTGAAAAGCAGAGCTTTATGGTTGATGATCAAAGCAGGGGTTTAAATAGCTAGCTTTGTGTTTAGCGCTGTTTCACGAGCCTCACACCCCGGTATGAGCCAGAAACGGGAGAGGACATTAGGGAGGACTTGCGCTTCTTTCTAGCTAGGAGTGATGTTTTGGGTTTTACACATCTGAGCATTTTACTTATGTGGATGATGGATAGCGAGGCGCCTCGGTTATATCGGTCGCTCCTGGGCCAATGGTTTTGGTTGGTATATGACCATTTTACACCCCATAGTGTGGGGGAACGCAGCGTTCAGGCATTTTAATCCACTCCGGGTGTACTGGCCCTGACGATCCAAGGGTCACTCGAGCTCTGATCCTGAGGCTCGGGCTAGAGAGTTTCGAATCGGTAAGGACAACCCCTTGCTTTGGTTCATGACGGAAATCCAAATTCCAAATATGACATCGTGCGGTTTTCATTGTAAACCTATACATGTCGACATGATATATGGTACCCATGCCGTCTATGATTGATACTTATGATTGAATTTGTTTTTGAAACATATAAACACTAGTAATATTATCAAATGCTTTTGTTTATTCGTATCAAGCATATTTTGGCCATTATAAGGTAAAACTCTATCCTCCGGTTTGCATTGCATTGTGTGATGGGAACTGAGTCTTATAGTGGCTTCATTTTTATAAAAAGCATTGCGATGTTTAAAAGATTTACTTGTTTAAAGCACTGGCAATCCAATGGAGTAAACCCGTTCTGCGTTAGCAGCGTGGTCTTCTGATTGGCCTTATTGTAAAATATGTTAAGTAGATTTCTCATACCAGACCCATGACTGACTCGTAGTTTGTTTCACTTGCAAACTCAGGTGCCCCTATTTCTACGCGGGCAGCCTTGTATTCAGGTTTTGGCAGGCTCTTTCTGGATAGCTGGAGTTGATGCTGGATTCTATCACTTCTTTCTTTTATGATGTTCAGCTCTTGTTGTACATATTTTGTTTTGATTCCGCTGTAGACATTTTATGTAAAGCTGAACTGTATTCTGTACTAAGTATGATCCTGTATAATGTGTAACTCTGATGATTATGATTATCTAGTGTATTATTTGCACATTGTATGGTGTATTTATTTATTTCTGTTCTGTTGTTATCTGTTGATGTGTTATATTCCAAAGATTACCCTTGCCACCGTGGAACGGGGGTTTGGGGTCGTCATATGATACCCATGTCGTCTATGATTGATACATTTATATTTGAAGCTGTTTTTGACACTATGCACTTATTAGAGTACCAAATTATTTGTTTTAAACGTACCAAGCATGTTTGGCTATTATAAGGGAAAATCCTATCCTCCGGCTTGCGTTGCATTGTATGATGGGACCTGGGTCTTATAATAGCTTCATTTTTCGAAAAGCATTGCGTTGTTTGTTTTATGCACTGGTATTCTTGGGAGGAAACCCGTTCCGTGTTATACAGCATGGTCCCTTGATTTACTTTATTTTTAAAGTAAAGATTTAATAACTGTTTTAGTTCTCACACCAGTCACATGACTGACCTGGAGTTTATTTTTTTAACCTAAACTCTGGGTGCCCTTATTTCCAGACGGGCAGCTAGTAGTTTTGGTTTGCTGATTTTTCCTTATACAGGATCCTGGATTTACAGTTGGAGCTATATTCAGAACACTCTATATCTGTGTATTTCTTTCAGTTGTGTTATGTATTATTTTTCCGCTGCTATGTAGTGTATTTTTAATCTCTGATATTTTCCTGATGTATATAATTTATTCATACTCTGTTATATTCTTGTACTTTAAGGTAAATTGTTGTAATAACAATGAAAGGTTCTTCTGTTTGTGTTCTAATTTGTCATGTTCTCAACTCAATCCGGGCTTTCCTGTAAGGGCGAGTTTGGATCGTTTTAGTGTGATATCAGAGCTTTGGTTTACATAGCTCGAGAAAAAGACACATTAGAACCAAACGAAGGAATTCATCAGAGATTGGATTAGTAATATCCAATGAGAATGACTCGTTAGAGATGGGATCAGTAGTATCCTAGAATGAGTTGGAAGAGTGTTATTTTTAAAATAAAAATGAAAACAAGTTTTGTTTTGAAAATTTAATCTTGTTATAAGTATTTGAGTATATTATTTTATTTTATTTTGGACAATCGAGTTTATGAGATTATACATATACGCGTCATGAACGTATATTCGAAGTCTCAAATATACTGGGTAGATATAGAATCACACTCTAGTAGTCCGAAGATGATTATGATGATTGAGTACTCATTATCTGAGTTTATGTTCGAGTTTCAAAAGTGGGATTTATATATATTTCCAACTGACTAGTGTGAGAACAAAAATTTAGATAGGGTTATTGTTATGAATTGGCATCAAAAACATGCTTTTGAATATATATATATATATATATATATATATATTAAAGTTATGCATTTGAAAAGCTAAATAACGAACTGATTGCTGGCTGCGATGTTTGATTATTAATCCAACTAAGTAAAATATTGGAAAGATAAATTTAGCCAAATTGAATCAAATATTGAACTGAATTGAAAATTGTTTGGAATTGCATACATGTATATGTGTGAACAGGTCAAAGCATCGAAGCTAAGAAGAGGAATAAAATTGTATGCCCGACAAATAGGTACATGTTTACTAATTTATTGGATTTTGATGATTTTATGAGCCGATTGGCTAGCCGCTTGGATTTTTCTTTTATTTTTTGGATTGGTGACGCCCTGTGAGGCAAGTTGTTGTTTTAAAGGTCTCCCCGTACAAAGGAGGTTATGGCAAAAAAATTTTGAAAATTTAGGGTGTAAGCCAAATTTTTGAAAAATTAGAAATTCTTAAAAACTGAAAAGTTGAAGAGTGAAAGCCAAAATGAAAGTTGAGTTGGTTATTTAAACAATTTTCAGCTCCGTTCCTTTTCGAGGACGAAAAGATTTTAAGTGGGGGAGATTGTAACAACCCGGATTTTCAGAACCAATTTAAAATTTTTATTTTGGCAATTTAAACGGGTTTTAAATATTATAAATGATATATTTTAAATAATAACGACTAAAAATTTATTTTAAACAAGGTTAGAATGAATAAATTTATTTTAATTATATTACGAGCCTAAAATGGCACGATAGTTTGAAAATTCAATTTTAAATTTCAAATGAATGTACAGGATTCAAAATAAATCGGATTTTGGTAGAACAAGAAATATTTGAATCTGTTTAATTATATCTTTCTAACGAATGTGAAAAATCCAGATTTCATAATGAGAATTGAAAGTTATGTCCAGTTTAAAATTTAAAATAGTCGCTATGGAATTTAATATAATATATAGCCCTTAAAAATAGCCATTTTGCAAACAACCTTCGTTTTCGACGAAACCTCTTTTGTTGGATCCGGAATGTCAAATTATTGCTAGATTTCAATTTTCATAATTTTTGGAATTGATATGTGAGCGTGGTAAATTTAAACGTGTTTGGCACTTTTAGTTTGAATTTAATCGACTGGAAAATGATCATTTTTCAAATGGTCTCCAAATACGATGAAATTAGTTTTGCTTGGACCATATCGTCAAAACATAGCTATACTTATTTTTCTGGAATTTTTGGAGTCAGTATGTGGCCCCGGTAAATTAAAATGTACGTTGAAATCAATATGGAACGTTATATTAATTTATATTTTAATTTTAACGAAAACTGATCAAAACAGTCGAACTGGCTTACGAGACCTATCTCATTGTGTCCGGAATGCAGGTATTTAGTTGGGGACTACAGTCATTAGGTTCGATTTGGTGTTCGAATGAAAAACTAACTTCTTGGAAATAAATTAAATTAAATTGTATGTATATATATATTATTATTATACTTGGTCAACTCTCCCTCTCTCTTCCTCTCTTCCATCGTGAAACTAAAGAAAGAAAAAAAGAAACGCATGACCACCGCACCCCCCCCCCCCCCCTCGCGCCACTGGCTACCCTCCTCCTCCCCTCCTCCTCCTCTCTCTCTCGCTCCTCCCTCCTCTCCTTTCTCTTCTTCTTTGATTTGCAAAAAAAAACACTAAGCCCCAAATCCTAAATCCGCCAACCACCACCACCTCCAGCTACCATCCCGCCACTTGCGCCTCCCCCCCCACCACCAGCAGGTCCCACCGCCACCTCTGACCACCAAGCTCTGGCCGTGGGGTCCCCCATCACCCAAAAAACTCATTTTCAACAAAAATCCCCTTTTTTCAAATAATCCCCCGTCACTATTTTGCTAATAACTCTAAACTGTGCGTTTCTAGCCAAAACTCCACAATATCAAAGTAGAAGATCTCTTTTTTCTCTTCGGTTTGAGTATATGGAAGTCCTATTTTGGATTACGGAGCTGTCCGGAAAACGCATCTAAAAACAACAGATCTGTTGTTGTTTATCGCGATTTCCAGTGAAATGGTGCAGTTTTGAAAGAAAGTCCATTAGTTAAAAGTTGTCTGAAATGGCCCGCTTAGGCTAGTGATAAAGTTTGGTGAAGATTGGAGGCCATATGCAAATTCTAGAGCCAAAGAGGCGAATTCAAGTGCGGGGAATGACAAAAGCGAGTGCGGCGACTAGAATTTTCTACATTAGAAGAATCGCGATGAATGGGTTTAGCTTTTGGGTGAGAACTCCTTCTCACTCTAATTAATTTACAGTTAAATATATTTTAGGATGCAGACGGGCTTAGAAGCCCCTGACACTATTTTATTGTACAAACCATGATTGTTTGGTTATATGGATTGAATTGTTGTAAATTGGATTGGGTTGAGAAATGATTATATTGTGGTTTAGTTGATTATTGTGCATGGCGCAGGCCAATATCAGGAGAGGGATAATGTTAGACATTACTCCGGTTTTAATATCGCACCGTTATAATGCCTAATTTTTTTTGAAATAAATATTATTCATTAAAAATATAATTTTTAATGTATATATGAACTGTATAAAATATTCATGTGTTGAATAAAATGTTAGAGCAATAAAAATATTATTTTTATTGAATGTATGGACTATTAAAAATATTCATGTGTTGAATAAAATGTTCGAACATTAAAAATATTATTTTTATTGAATGTATGGACTATTAAAAATATTCATATGTTGAAACAAATATTTTATTGTTAAAAATATAATTTTAACGTATATATGAACGGCATATAATTCTCCTGAAATGAAAATAAATATTCATAAACAAATCGGACGATTTGTTTTTGTACACTCATTTAACTGACATTGATTGGGACAATATATTTTACACATCGCCCAACTACACAAATAATATTCAGTATTTGTTGGTTGAAACCCCACAAGGGTATTGGGGTGATATTCATACACTAATTCCAGTTGTTTAGTTGTATGTCAATCGATTGGTTGATAGACTATTGTAAGCGTTAATTATTTATATTTAATGCTTTTGAAGTGAAGAATGCACTCTAAATGACGGATGATTGTTTATAATTGTTGTTATATACATGTGTTTTTTGGAATCCATATAAATAATATTATATGGTAACTGATTGGGTCTCATTCGAACCTGGAAAATAACGAATATTTTAAAATAATATTCAGTAAAAGATCAAATTATGATATTGATGTCCGATTTTGGACGGACACGAACGTATTGAAATATATTAAGCCGTGTTGATTAGATTTGCGACATTTTAACGTGAACGATATTTATATCAATTTTATTCAATTTTATAATGAATATCGAAAAGGAAGTGATTTCAAAATCTAATATTTAGAAAATATTATCATTTATATATCAATGATATGGAATATTCAATTTTGATTTAAAATTGAATATAAAGTTGAAATCATTTTTCAAAACAATTTATAAAATACGTTTCAAAACAATTTGGACAAAATATAATAGAACGTGCCGCGCCACGACCGCTCGCGAATTTCGACCATTGACTATGAATTGATGTACGGGATATCTGACCGTCGGATTCTCCTAAAACCGGAATAGTTGGGTACGTATCGAAAAGAACTTTCCAACGAATATAAGCGATTTTAAATCTAATGGTTGGATTTGGAATTATGTCCAAATCAAATTTTAAAAAGGTCGCTATGGATGCAGTTCAGCGGCCGTTAGTGGAAACCAACTATACGAGCCTTGATAAAATTATTAAAATTAATAATAATTTGTGTAAAATCATAATAATTGATTTGAAAATAATTTGAATGAAAAATTCCACATTTGTAAAGATAAAAATATATTTTTATCAAAATGAACCAGTTTATAACTAGAATAATTATCCAATTATTTTTAGAAATAAATAAATTGGATTTGAGAATGGTTTTAAAATAACTAGAATTTTCCAACGTATGAATTGGAAGGGATTTGAATAGAAATAATCTGTAACGACCCGGAATTTTGGAACCAATTTAAAATTATTATTTTAGAAATTTTAAGGGAATTTTAATATTTAAAATAATTTACTTTAAATAATAACGACTAAAAATTTACTTTAAAATGAATAAATTTAGTTTAATTATAAAAGGAGTTTAAAACAGCGCTGCAGTTTGAAAATTTGAATTTGAACTTTGACGGACTGTACAGAATTCATTCTAAATCAAAATTGAGCGAAACAAGAAATATTTAAATTTGTTTAATCATATCTTTCTAACGAATCTGAAAAATTGAAATTTCGTTTTATAAATCAAAAGTTATGTCCAGTTTAAAATTTAGAAAAGTCGTTGTAGAATTTATATATATTAATATAATATTTAGCCCTTAAAAAAATAGCCATTTTGCAAATGACCTCGGTTTTCGACGAAATCACTTTTGTTGGAACTGGAATGTCAAATTATTGCTAAGTTTCACTTTTCATAATTTTTTGAATTAATATGTGAGCGTGGCAGAAGAAAACGTGTTTTGTCAGTTTCGGTCAAATTTAATCGACTTGAAAATGGCCATTTTTCAAACGGTCTCAGAATTCTGTGAAATTAGTCTCGTTAGGACCGTTTCGTCAAAACATAACTAGAAATAATTTTTCTGTAATTTTTAGAGTCCGTATGTGGACCCGGTGATTTAAAATGTACGTTTGAATTTAATAATTAAATGATTTATAATTCAATTTAAAGAAAAACATATCGTAACAGCCGAACTGGGTTATGAAACATATTCCATTGTGTCCGGTACGGGGGTTATTAGCTAGGGGCGACATTTGTTGGGTTTGATTCGGTGTTGGTATCAACGAACAACCCTTTTCTTGAATTAAAATAAATAAATAATATAAAATACTAGTATAAATACCATTAGAAATACGGTTAAAATACTCTAAACCTAATTCTCCCGTATACAATTCTGCAGCCGCCGCTTTCTCCTTCTTCGATGGCCGATACACTCCCATATTCTTCCCCCAAAATCTCCTCATCCACTTGCTAAAACCCATCCACCCTTTTGACAATTTCATAGAAGATCGAAACACCTTCACATCCATACGGTTTTCAACCCCTGCCGCTGCCTGAATCGACCGCACCATCGACGAGAAGACCTGTCGTTCGAGCCGCCGCGCCGCCTGAATCCGGCGATCGAGTTCACCATGGTGGGGCCACCTGCGTGCGTGGCTCGAGCCTCTCCGACCCCACACCATCTGATCATTGTATCGACCCCTGTAGCAGCCGCCAAACCCAACCCTAGTACTGAACCAAAACGAGAAACTCTCGGCCTTTGTCTATAAGGGGGAAGAAAGGATTATAAAGGAATTAGTTAAGTAGATATTAATTAATTAAATTAATTATAAATTTAAATTCTTCAAAGGTTAAAACGTTGATAACTTTTTCATATAGCGACGAAAACACGAACCGTCAGTTGCGTTGAACTCGTATCTGAAAATACTACGCTATGGAAAAGACTAGAACTGAAACAGAGCAATTCTGAATTTCAGGGAATTTCAAACGTGAACTGTTCAGAATTTGACTATCGGTGAGAAACCCTCTTCCTTTTTTATTTTATTTTATATAATAAAAGTACTGAATCATAATGTGTGGTCTGTGCTAGAATTTATGTTGTGAAATTTATACTGCTGAATTTTATTCTGCATGAATTGATCTATGACTGTGTT
This sequence comes from Allium sativum, assembly GCA_030737875.1. NCBI lineage: Eukaryota > Viridiplantae > Streptophyta > Magnoliopsida > Asparagales > Amaryllidaceae > Allium > Allium sativum. Next base: position 80,785,389 of record CM060913.1, on the reverse strand, counting down.
GCTATGAAAATCGATAGATTTGGGTTGATGAATGTTGTTATGATTTGTTGATTGAACGAATTATTTTGGTTGAGACCAAAATATCATATGTTGTTGAATGGAAACAAAATTTACATTTGTGTAGAATAGAAATAGATCAAACAAAATTTATATTTTGTTGAATGGAATTAGTTGAAACAAATTGAATCACTTCTGCTGAAATAAGATAATTTAAACAAAATTAACATTTGTTAATAAGGGTATGTTAATTAGATTGGTTAAGCAAAATTAACATTTTTTTTGGTAATTAGAACATGTTAGTGAAATAGAAAATGAACCTTTTTACACATTTAAAAGGATTAATCATTTTGTTTACATTTAAAAGGATTAAACAAAAATCACATTTTGTTTGCATAAAAGGGACTATAACAAAATTTACATTTTGTTTATATTTAAAAGAATTAGACAAGATTCACATTTTATTTACATTAAAAGGAGGATAATAAAATTTCAGTTTGGTCATTTTAAAGGAATGAATTGGAAATGTTCATTTAAAAGAATTAAACAAAATTTACATTTTTGTATATTAAAAGTGAATTAGACAAAATTTACATTTTTGTATATTAAAAGTGAATTAAACAAAATTTACATTTTTGTTTACTAAAAGTGAATTAGACAAAATTTACATTTTTGTATATTAAAAGTGAATTAAACAAAATTTACATTTTCGTATATTAAAAGTGAATTAGACAAAATTTACATTTTTGTATATTAAAAGTGAATTAGACAAAATTTACATTTTTGTATATTAAAAGTGAATTAGACAAAATTTACATTTTTGTATATTAAAAGTGAATTAGACAAAATTTACATTTTTGTATATTAAAAGTGAATTAAACAAAATTTACATTTTTGTATATTAAAAGTGAATTAGACAAAATTTACATTTTTGTATATTAAAAGTGAATTAGACAAAATTTTCATTTTTGTATATTAAAAGTGAATGAGACAAAATTTACATTTTTGTATATTAAAAAGTGAATTAGACAAAAGGGACATCTTTGTATATTAAATATGAACTAGACAAAATGGACATTTCTGGTACAGTAGAAAGAATTAGACGAAAATAGAAATTTTTGTACAAAAAAAGGATTAAACAAAAATATACACTTTATACAGTAAAAGAGTTGAAATAAAAGACTATATTTTTATTGTCATTTTGAATCAAATGTTAGAATTGATCTTTAAATCAAACATTAGAATTGGTGAATAAGAAAGTACACTTTTATTTGTAATTTAGTTGCAAATAAAACATGAAATCAAAAAGTACATTTTTATCTGTATCCTTAGTTGCAAATAAAACATAATCTAAAAAGAGTGCATTTTTACTTGCATTCTTAAATGCAAATAAAACATGAAACAAAAAGATATATTTTTATTTTGTGTTCCTTAATGCAAGTAAAACAAGTAATAAGAAGTTGTATGTTCATTTGCAATTCTAGATGCAAATAAACATGAATATAAGGAGTTACATTTTTCATTGGTATTCTTTTTACAAATGAAAACTGTAACGACCCGGGATTTCGCCCGACCCCAATCGATCGCAAGATCGATTAAGACCGTTCAAAACCCGCGTACGTTAACTTTGGGCATACAAAACATCAGAACAACAACACAGACTTTTATAACATCAATAATAAATGTTACATCAGAGTACAGAATATATCAGAGTACATCGAAATAAAATTACAGTGGAAGAGACATTTACAATAAATTAAATACATTGCAGCGGAACTAATCTCAGCAGAAGGCCATCAATATTCTGGACACAGCTTCAGGCTTCAATCCAGAATCCTGCTTAACTATATCTGCAAAAAGCTACTCGACTGCCCGTGTGAAAAGAGGGCACCCGAGTTTGCAAAGTGAAACAAACTACAGGTCGGTCATGGGACTGGTGTGAGAATTCTATACTTAACTTATCTAATAAGTAGGCTAATCACAGGACCACGCCGCTAACGCGGAACAGGTTTACTCCATTGGATTGCCAGTGCATAAATAAAGTAAATCGTCAAATATCGTAATGCTTTTTAGAAAAATGAAACCATTATAAGACCCAGGTCCCATCACACAATGCAACGCACACCAGAGGATAGGGTTTTACCTTATAATGGTCAAAAGATGCTTGATACGTAAAAATGATATTATTATTAGTGTGTATAGATATATTTAAAACATTTCAAATATAATATCAATCCTAGATGGCATAGATACCATCTACTATGTCGCCATACTAGTTATACAATCAAAACCGCAAGGGCGTATTGGAAATTGGGTTTCCATCAGGAGTCAAGGCTAGGGAGGAGCTCTAGACCGATTCAAGACACTCTAGCAATGCCTCAGGATTCGGACGCTGGCGAAACCTTAGATACAGCAGGGCCGGTCCACAAATACTTTAGTGTATTAGTTATGCCTGAACACACGCTCCCCGATCCTATTGGACCTACAAATCAGCCGAGGGCGACCGATAAGAATAAACTGAGGCCTCACAAAAATTCCATCAACCACATAAGCAAATGTCGGGCCGTGTTAAAGCCCAGCACCACTTCTAGCTAGAAAGAAACGTGTGCACTCCCTGCGTTCCCTTCTCTCGTTTTAAACTCAACCGGTGTGTGAGGCTCGCGAAGTCACGATATTCAGAAAGCTATGCCTAAAGAGACCGTGCTTTGATCATCAATCACAAGGCCTGCTTTTCAACAAAGCCTTGATCATCTGCATCTTGGCATGTCACATTGTCAGACCCTACCATATTATTGATCATCTACCAATATATATATATATATATATCCTCTAAGCTCATACGTCTTAGAGAAGGGTGATAAGTAAAGAATAAATTCTTCACCACCAAACATAAATATATAATCAGTAGCGTTAAACAAATACAGTAGAAATGAATACAATGTCAGACACGCAATCCATTTACAAGTCCGCTCTGGGTCTGAGCGAAACAATGTGTCCGTCGATCTCCAAATGCGTTTGGACGATCATTACTAAATACCTTGCCTTGGAAGGCCAATCCCAATTCAAGATACCAGTCATCATCATCCCAACAATGTGAAAAACCTTCGGTCTTCAATCACTGTCTTCATCTTCGACTCTTGATCGTCGTGATGATTATTCAGAATGGGTTAAACCCGGTCTTTCTGAATAACTCGCGTATTTTGTGATTAAAAAGCAAATATTGGCAAATCACACATTATGCCACATTCCAACTCTGAGTATTCTTTTAATAAGATATTCGATTTAAAAAGATTCTCATTAATTTTATCAAAGATAAACTCTGAAAATAAAATCTTAAAGCTTTCTTAAAAGATTTATTAAAACTCCAGTTTTGATTTGATATCAAAGATCATTATTACCAGATCACTTATTTCAAATCTATGAAATAGATTTATAAATTCCACATAATAATTTCAATGTAAATTGGATTAAAGGACAAATGTCATTTAAAACACCGTCCACGATAAATCCACTTCACATCTCAATTCATTTCATATCACAAAGTATAATTACATATCCTTATAATCTTTATGAAAAGATTTCTCTTTAAATATTAATTATAAAACATAATTTAAAGTAATCATTGAAACTATTCTTTATATAAAAGACTCTAAATGGGAGGTTTTCTTTATAATACAAATTTTTATCTTTTACAAATATTCTTTGTTTTAAACATATTCTTGATTAACAATATATTTTATGAAAATATATATACTTTATATAAAAAGGATTTCTAATGTAAAAATATTCTTATTTAAAGAACACCTGAAACGAAATGCGACTCAATCATTTACCATATAATTTGGATTATATGGATTTCACACACATCTCATGGCAATAACAGTATAATCATCAAGTCATTCATTACATCCAAAGTTTAATTTCCACTGTGTGAGCGTTAAAATTAAATGATAACGCTCATCGCAGCCTGTCGATCTAACGATCAACATACAACTGAATATTGGGATTAGTGTATGTAAATTTTCATCCCAACACCCGTGTGGGGTTTCAACCAACAAGCAAATAATAAACTAATTTGTGCACTTGGGCGATGTGTGAAAATAATCAACCCAATCACATATACAAGTCTGGTAACTTGTGAATGGAAGTGTAATACACAATATATAGCCATGACAAACAAATAATTGGTTTCAACAAATGTAAACAATTGGTCTTAACTAGTGTGAATTGACAAAAGTGAATATTTGTTTTAACAAGTATAAGTTGACAAAAGTGTTTATTTCATTTTAACTAATCAATTTGACAAAAATGCATATTTTGTTTCCACTAGTATAAATTGATAAAGTGATTATTTTATTTCAACCAGTATAAATTGACAAAAGTAATTATTTTATTTTAACTAGTCAAGTTTGGCAAGATGTTTATTTCTTTTTAACTAAATCAAGTTTGACAAAGATGTTTATTTCATTTTTATGTTTGCAAATAAAAATATAACTTTTATTTTTGATGTTATATTGCATTGTGGAATGCAAATAGAAGAACAAACTTGATTTTCAAAATATATTTACATTTGTGAATGTAAAAAGAGCAAATTTTAATTTCAATATATATTTACATTTGTGAATGCAAATAAAAGAGATAATTTTTTTTTTCAATGTATATTTTCATTGAAGAATGCAAATAAAAGAACAAATTTTGTCTTTAGAATATATTTGCATTTGTGAATCCAAATAAAAGGACAAACTCTATTTTCAAAATATATTTGCATTAGGGAATGCCGATAAAAGAACAATTTATATTTTAATGTATATTTGCATTAGAGAATGCAAATAAAAGAATAAACTTTAATTTCCATGTATATTTTCATTAGTGATTCCAAATAAAAGAACAATTTTTCCTTTCAAAATATATTTGCCTTAATGAGTGCAAATAAAGAACTAATTTCATTTTCAATGTATTTTTACATTTGTGAATGTAAATAAAAGCGTAAATTTTGGTCTCAACATATATTTGTATTGGTGAATGCAAATAAAAGGGTAAATTTTATTTTCACTGTATGTTTGCATTAGTGAATGCAAATAAAAGATTGAACTCAAAATTTCAGTTCTAGGATAACATAAAAGGGTATTTCATTGTTTTACACTTTTCTATGTGTTCTAATAACAAATAAAAGAATCCTTTTATTTGTTTATACTTTTCTATCCATTCTAATAACATATAAAAGAATATTTTATATGTAAATATTTTTCTATGTATTCTAATGTCAAATAAAAGTGAATTTTATTTGTATAATAAATTCTAATTTTAAATGACAAATAAAAGGTAGATTTTATCCGTCTAATAAATTCTGAGTTTCAAATGACAAATAAAAAGTGAATTTTATTTGTGCAACAGATTCTAAGTTTCAAGTGACAAATGAAAGTGTATTTTATTTGTACAACAGATTCTAAATATATGTTTGTGTTGTAGCATGTATATAAAAAGATGAACTTTATTTCTATGTCATATTTGTATGGAAAAATAAAAAAATAAAAAGATGAACTTAATTCCTATGTTATATTTGTATTGAAAAATACAAATAAAAAAGATGAACTTTATTTCTATGTTATATTTGTATTGAAAAATGCATATATAAAGATAATTCATTTTCTAACTTATATTTGTGTTGAAAGACACAAATAAAAAGATACTTCATTTTCTAAGTTACACTTGTGCTGAAAAACAAAAATAAAAAGATACTTCATTTGCTAAGTGTATATTTGTGTTAAGAACACAAATAAAAAGAAACAATTCAATTTCTATGTTAATATTTGTGTTGAGTACACAAATAAAAGAGCAATTCAATTTCAATGTTAATATTTGTGTTAAGGGACAAAAATTAAAAAAAGACATTCATTATTCTATTCGTATTTGTGTTAGGAACACAAATATAAAGACATTTAGTTTTCCTATGTATATTTGCATTTTAAAATGCAAATAAATAGATAATTCATATTCTAAGTTTTATTTGTGTTGGTAAACACAAATAAAAAGATAATTCTTTTGCTGAGTTATATTTGTGTTGAAAAACACAAATAAAAATAAAAATAATTCATTTCTATGTATATATTTATGTTGAAAAACACAAATAAAAGAATGGTTCTTTTTCTATGTTATTATTTGTAACGAAAAACACAGATTAAGGAATGGTTTCTTTTTCTCAAATAAAATGTAAACACTTATGTGTTTTTCTCAAATATTACTTTTAAATTTACAAATACAATGTAAATAAAGTTTTGTTTTATAAACATGTTTTTAATATCAACAATAAAATTTAATATTTTATAACAATTCTAATTCTATAATTTCCTATGTTTAAGGTGACAGTAAAAAGAATTTTTTTTACTGTAATTCATAAACCGTGTCCTAAATGTAAACCAATAAAATAGGATTTTTTTTTTCGTTAGCCAAATTCTGTTGTAATGAAACAATGAAAATATATTCTATTCGTTGTTCATATTCTATCGTAAATAAACAAATAAAAAGAATATTTTATTTGTCGTTCAAATCTTATTGCAAAGTTAACAAATAAAAGTTTGGTTATATTTGTTATTCATTTTCTATTGCAAAGTAAACAGATAAACAAAAATAAAGTTTTTGTTTGTCGATCAAATTCTATTGTTCATCTCAGAATAATAAAAATAATATTTTTAAAATAAACTAGAATAAACAGGTCTGAATAAAATATGATTTAAATCTAAATTTAGATTTATTTTCCAATCGCAAGTAAAATTCAACAATATGTTAAATTCAACGCAGATCTAGCATATCATGAACAACAAAACAAACCACCAACAACAATCAACCATTCAGCAATCACAGAACATTTCAAATCTGAATTACATCACAATACAATCATTTTTAACGCAAGAAAAATAATTTATAATTAATTAAATAATAAAATTCAGAATTCTCTCTTTGATATGGCTGAAAATTTGACTGTCTCGGAATCAGCTCTGGTCTGCGCCATCGCGAAGATCTCTGAAAGACGAGTCCAACACAACTTACGGTTCGTCAATCGGACCTCGTATGAGAGAGTTATTGATTTTTAAAGATTGCATAAATTAAATATTAAATTAATAAAATAATAATTAAAAAAAAAGACCTTCTCCTTCGTTCATCACGTATCGGCCGAACCCACTATCCATCCTCCAATCCTCCGTGCGCACCCCCCTATGGCCGCCCATGCGCCGATCAAACACCGCCACTCCGAAGCTCCTCCCGCGAGCCACCACCGCTCAGAAGGCCACCACGCTCGGCCCCCTCCTCGCCTCGAAATCCGAACCCGAACGCGGCCTCTTCCTCACCAGAATTCGTGAAATCTGTGCACCAAAACCCGATCTTAACCGTATAGATTCGAAGCTCTCTGAATTCTCTTCGATTTGGTATATAATTTGTAGATTTTCGTTGAACGGATTGGAAGAAATTAACGTTTGAAGTTGGGAAGTTTCTGGCCATCGAACAGCCATAGGCGGCGGCTATGTGTTTTAGGGTTAGGGTTTTTTATTTTTTTATTTTTTTATTTTTTTATTATTAAAAATGTGTTATAAAGGTGAAAATGCGGGTTGTCTCCGAATTGGGCTTGCTTACTGTCGATCTTAACGTTTTGAGGCCTTTTGAACGCAATGGGATGGGTCTCGGGGTCCAATTCCGAAATCTATAGAATATTTATTTAAAATTACATTAAAAATTAATTAATTAAATACTGACCGTACATTTAAATATGCCGGGGCCACGTATGACCTCAGAAAATTCTAAAAAATATATTTTTACTTTCTTATGACGATACGAATCCAAAAAAATTATTTACGTCGAATTCTGAGACTGTTTGAAAAATGGCTATTTTCAAGGCCAATATATTTAATATTGAAAATACATTTTTAAACAAAAATTACCAAAACTCAAAATATATAAGTGTTTACTGTTTTTCAATGCAGAAACGTCATTCCGAACTCAATGGAAGTGGTTTCGAGTCCAAATTCCTTCATATGTGAAAAATAGCCTTTTGGGCCATATATATATATATATATATATATATATATATATATTCTACAATGACCTTTCTAAAAATTGAATTGGCCATAATTTTTTATTTTCGCTATGAAATTTCAATTTTTCAAATTCGTTAGAAAGATATTTTTAAATAGATTCTAATATTTTTGGTTTCACTAAAATCCATTAAATTTTGCATCCTGTACGGTCAGTCAAAGTTCAAGTTTGACTTTTCAAACTACTGCGTTATTTCTAATTCCCTTTATATTTAAATTAAATTTATTCGTTTTAACTTCGATTAAAATAAATTCTAGCCATTATTATTTATAATAAATCACTTTATATTTTCAAAGTTCATTAAAATTTTCTAAAATAAAATTTTTAAATTGGTTCAGAATTTGCGGGTTGTTACAATCTCCCCCACTTAAAATCTTTTCATCCTCGAAAAGGAAATGAAGCTAAAGTTGTTTATTTAACTAATTTAATTTACATTCTTTAATTGTTTAATAATTTTATTAGTTGAACTCATAATCACACAACACAATCATCAATCAATTAGTTGATTAAATTTTCAAAAATATATAACTTTTATATATTCAAAATCATATTTTCTAAAATCGAATTATATATAATAACAAGTATGTTAATTATAAATTTTCCACTCTGACTCATTCTAGGGCATTGCTAACCCCATCGCTAATGAGTATTCTCATTCTAGGATAATGTTGATCCTATCTCTAATGAGTATTCTTATTGAATATTACTAATCCAACCTCTGATGAGTCTTCTGTTCAGTTCTAACGAGTTGTACCCCAAAGATTTGAGCTAACCTGAGCTCTGATACCAGCTGTAACGACCCGCCATGAGGCAGTGGGCTAAACTCCCACCGTGGCCTACAGAGGTACCCCAGTACACCTTGTTTTACGACGACCCTTTCGAGCCTCCAGGCTAACACATAACCAACCCTAATAAATAAGGGACATGTAGGGGTAAGGGTCCACTGCTCGCCACCAAACACCACGGCGAGAACCCCCTATCATGTGTAACTAGCTCCATAGCCAGCAACAAGGACTGGTGTGAGAATTCTATACTTAACTTATCTAATAAGTAGGCTAATCACAGGACCACGCCGCTAACGCGGAACAGGTTTACTCCATTGGATTGCCAGTGCATAAATAAAGTAAATCGTCAAATATCGTAACGCTTTTTAGAAAAATGAAACCAGTATAAGACCCAGGTCCCATCACTCAATGCAACGCACACCAGAGGATAGGGTTTTACCTTATAATGGTCAAAAGATGCTTGATACGTAAAAACGATATTATTATTAGTGTGTATAGATATATTTAAAACATTTCAAATATAATATCAATCCTAGACGGCATAGATACCATCTACTATGTCGCCATACTAGTTATACAATCAAAACCGCAAGGGCGTATTCGAAATTGGGTTTCCATTAGGAGTCAAGGCTAGGGAGGAGCTCCTGACCGATTCAAGACACTCTAGCAATGCCTCAGGATTCAGACGCTGGCGAACCCTTGGATACAGCAGGACCGGTCCACAAATACTTTAGTGGATTATTTATGCCTGAACACATGCTCCCCGATCCTATTGGACCTACAAATCAGCCGAGGGCGACCGACAAGAATAAACCGAGGCCTCACAAAAATTCCATCAACCACATAAGCAAATGTCGGGCCATGTTAAAGCCCAGCACCACTTCTAGCTAGAAAGAAACGTGTGCACTCCTTGCGTTCCCTTCTCCTGTTTTAAACTCAACCTGTGTGTGAGGCTCGCGAAGTCACGATATTCCTAAAGCTATGCCTAAAGAGAGCGTGCTTTGATCATCAACCACAAGGCCTGCTTTTCAACAAAGCCTTGATCATCTGCATCTTGGCATGTCACATTGTCAGACCCTACCATATTATTGATCATCTACCAATATATATATATATATATATATATATATATATATATATAACCTCTAAGCTCATACGTCTTAGAGAAGGATGATAAGTAAAGAATAAATTCTTCACCACCAAACAAAAATATATAATCAGTAGCGTTAAACAAATACAGTAGTAATGAATACAATGTCAGACACGCAATCCATTTACAAGTCTGCTCTGAGTCTGAGCGAAACAATGTGTCCGTCGATCTCCAAATGCGTTTGGACGATCATTACTAAATACCTTGCCTTGGAAGGCCAATCCCAATTCAAGATACCAGTCATTATCATCCCAACAATGTGAAAAACCTTCGGTCTTCAATCACCGTCTTCATCTTCGACTCTTGATCGTCGTGATGATTATTCAGAATGGGTTAAACCCGGTCTTTCTGAATAACTCGCGTATTTTGTGATTAAAAAGCAAATATTGGAAAATCACACATTACGCCACATTCCAACTCTGAGTATTCTTTTAATAATATATTCGATTTAAAAAGATTCTCATTAATTTTATCAAAGATAAACTCTGAAAATAAAATCTTAAATCTTTCTTAAAAGATTTATTAAAACTCCAGTTTTGATTTGATATCAAAGATCATTATTACCAGATCACTTATTTCAAATCTATAAAATAGATTTATAAATTCCACATAATAATTTCAATGTAAATTGGATTAAATGACAAATGTCATTTAAAACACCGTCCACGATAAATCCACTTCACATCTCAATTCATTTCATATCACAAAGTATAATTACATATCCTTATAATCTTTATTAAAAGATTTCTCTTTAAATATTAATTATAAAACATAATTTAAAGTAATCATTGAAACTATTCTTTATATAAAAGACTCTAAATGGGAGGTTTTCTTTATAATACAAATTTTTATCTTTTACAAATATTCTTTGTTTTAAACATATTCTTGATTAACAATATATTTTATGAAAATATATATACTTTATATAAAAAGGATTTCTAATGTAAAAATATTCTTATTTAAAGAACACCTGAAACGAAATGCGACTCAATCATTTACCATATAATTTGGATTATATGGATTTCACACACATCTCATGGCAATAACAGTATAATCATCAAGTCATCCATTACATCCAAAGTGTAATTTCCACTGTGTAAGCGTTAAAATTAAATGATAACGCTCATCGCAGCCTGTCGATCTAACGATCAACATACAACTGAATATTGGGATTAGTGTATGTAAATTTTCATCCCAACACCCGTGTGGGGTTTCAACCAACAAACTAATAATAAACTAATTTGTGCACTTGGGCGATGTGTGAAAATAATCAACTCAATCACATACACAAGTCGGGTAACTTGTGAATGGAAGTGTAATACACAATATATAGCCATGACAAACAAATAATTGGTTTAAACAAATGTAAATAATTGGTCTTAACTAGTGTGAATTGACAAAAGTGAATATTTGTTTTAACAAGTATAAGTTGAAAAAAGTGTTTATTTCATTTTAACTAATCAATTTGACAAAAATGCATATTTTGTTTCCACTAGTATATAAATTGATAAAGTGACTATTTTATTTCAACTAGTATAAATTGACATAAGTAATTATTTTATTTTAACTAGTCAAGTTTGGCAAGATGTTTATTTCTTTTTAACTAAATCAAGTTTGACAAAGATGTTTATTTCATTTTTATGTTTGCAAATAAAAATGTAACTTTTATTTTTGATGTTATATTGCATTGTGGAATGCAAATAAAAGAACAAACTTGATTTTCAAAATATATTTACATTTGTGAATGTAAAACGAGCAAATTTTAATTTCAATATGTATTTACATTTGTGAATGCAAATAAAAGAGATAATTTTATTTTCAATGTATATTTGCATTGAAGAATGCAAATAAAAAAACAAATTTTATCTTTAGAATATATTTGCATTTGTGAATGCAAATAAAAGGACAAACTCTATTTTCAAAATATATTTGCATTAGGGAATGCAGATAAAAGAACAATTTATATTTTAATGTGTATTTGCATTAGAGAATGCAAATAAAAGAATAAACTTTAATTGAAAGAAGCTATGCAGCGGTAGGATCGTATAGAATGGAGTATAAGTAGAATACTAAAGTAGCAGTAGTAAGTAGTAAATCACACAGTCGATTTATACTGGTTCGGATCACCGTCCTACGTCCAGTCCCAGACTCCCTTCTGGAATTTCACTAACGCAACAACCCTCACTTCACCCGGAGGAATAGGTTTACAATTACCCGAACAGCCGAACGGGATTTCTTGCCTTAACTGCTGAAGAGGTCTTCACTAGTACAAAGATAAATGTTGACTTAGTGTGTTCTTGATAACACGAATTGTCAAATAGTAAGTACAGTCTTCCTATAGTCTTTTCTTGATGATTATCGTGAAGCTTGTGAAAGATTATGGAAGTTTAAGATCTCAAAATGTTTGTAAGTAATATGCTTTGAGAAATCAGAATTCTTTTAGAATAATAGAGAGTTAGAATAAGGATTAGTGATCAAAACAATTGTTGAAACCTCTATTTATAATATTCAATGAATTGTAACTCATCATGAAAGGATTCGATGAAGAGAAGTAAGTTGTATCTCTTCAATATAGATGCATCCTTTCAAAACAGAAGTCTTTAGTTAAAGTTTTCAGAAGTCTCTTTTGATGTAAATTCGAAAATAGGAAGAGTAGTATGTTTGTCTCCAGAAACAGACGTCTGGTAGAATTATGTCAGACGTCTGAAAATTCATACTGAATTTTCTTTGTTTTCAGCAAACAGACGTCTGATCTGATTATGTCAGACGTTTGTTTCTGTAAACAGACTACTTCTTGCTTCCTTGTTCATTGTTGCTAACATATATTCATAAATACTTTGTGTGTGTATAATCATCAGGAAAGACTTTAACATATCTTATCTAAGACTAATCTAGACTCTTACAGATAATATTTCTCTTGAGTTCTTGAATCTGATTGTTAATAAAGTTTCATCTTCCTGCAAAACAAGGTTAGTCGATAGCATATGAACATATATAGTTGTCATAGTCAAAACGCTATACTTGGCGATTCAACATTCTCCCCCTTTTTGACTAATGACAACTAAGTATACTCCCCCTGTCAATATGCATAAATATTATTTTACGTTTTCTCCCCCTTTGGCATTTGACAAAAAGGAATACTTTAAGGAAAACAAATACAACATTTCATGAAGTTAATATCAAAGCATACTACACCAAAACAAAACATCACAACCCAACATCATAACCACAGAAATGCACATATAAGTGTTTTGTGCATGGAGTACTAAAATGTTACATTCCCAAAATATAATTGTTCAAAAGAAAAGATACCATACCCATACCATCATCAAATATTCGGAGATTCCTCCGAGTCATGATCATATGGAGAAGCACTGCCTTCCGAATCTTCAACTACTTCTTGAGAGCTAGTAGACCAATGAAACGGTGATGACTCTTGAGCTTGTGTCGAAGTACTTCCAGAACAAGACACCGAATTCCAAATTTGATTTAAAAACTTTTTAATCGAGTCAAACTTCTTATTAGTTTTTGTTTCAAAAGTGTTAAGTTGACGATGAAGTTTCGACTGATTTTGCGAGAGAATGACGAGAGCTTGTGTAACACCCCACATCCGTTAGTGTCACTCACAAAGGGAATGCACTAAGTTCTGTGGAGCATTTAGGGTAAAAGATGCAGATAAATTACAAGACAGACAGAAATTAAACAGCGGAAGATAAAACTTTGCTTTATTGATAAAATAATTTGTACAATGATTTCTTTACAATATCAGAGTATCATCTGTCTTACAAAATAAAGAAGCATAAAACAACATTTATATTCCCCAATTTTTGCATGAGCCAGCCATAGCATCTGATAAGAGAATCCAAGCAGACTTCGATAAATCTTCAAGCTGGGAAAGAGTGACAGTCCAACTTAACCTGAGCTATACTACTCCCTCCTCTACTACCTGGGGGGGGGGGGGGGGGGGAAACGGAAGAAAAGAAGACGAAAGAAAAACAGAGTCAGACATAAAGCCTGAGTAAGTTCAGTAACTTCTAGCATGTGAACATGGAAAACAAAACGACATGAATTAACTGAATACAAGATTACACCATGACGATAGGGTCAACAAGATTGGACAAGGTAATCCCAAGATATGCTAAGATAAACTGGATACGCTCTAATACTTTCGCCGCTTCGCTCTAATACTTCGCCGCTTCGCTATTTCCTTGTTATACTGATTTCTATATCTCTGCACCACCTACCTAGTGTCCCAACTAGTAACGATAACGTGATCCCAATCCCTGTATTTTCCATTGCCTTCCGGCATACATTCATTATTTATTACCTAGATCAAATCTAGGGTTTTCTATCAGGTGCTTTCTAGATTTAACTAGAGTTTACGCTATCTGCTGAACGCTTCTCGGATTTATGCCACCTAGTCCAACTAGGGATTACGCTACCTGTCGAACGATGCCCCCAAGTCTAAGACACTACCTAGAGTGGTATATGTTCCTATACTTCCCCACGCATGTATCGCGAATCGTTATCGCTTGTCTAGATGCACATGTCCTGTAATGTGCGGTCCGAGTCCTGTGACAGGGCAAATCAAGGAATACAGAACTCGGTCGGGAGCTTTCAGATATCTGCCGATGCAGATGCTAAGGTCTGTTTTTATTCCAGTGGCTATGGTCCCACTTGACCCCTCCCTCAACTAATGAAAGGCACCCTTTGTAAAATGAGAACTATACGCCGTCCCCCGGTGCCCCACTATCCTATGGCCATCCTCACCCATAACTAGATAGCAATTATGGTCTTTTGGAGTTCTCCGCCTTTCCGCTTCACGTATCTCGACTGACTCAAGATGGATGGTAGACGACGAGTTGCTATCATAGGGCTACCGTTTTCTCGCCGAATCACGCCGGTCCATCCTAGTCTTTAGGTTGCCATATATATATTGCAACCAAGGCATACCCTCGGTTCTTCTAACGCAGACCTTAACCTCTGTGAGCCCAGGATGATCATCTGCAGCCTCACAGAGGGATACCAAGAGTACCCTCACGTCCCCTCGAAGCCTCGGGCTTCGTAACCCAATTCGTTGGAGCCTTCTTAAAACCAGATGGATGTCTGCTCCTTCGTGTTATACTAAGAATTACTACTTAGTTCTACTAACTAAGGTTTACCACTTAGTTTCCAAATTCCTTGTTTTCTTAACTAAGTTTTACTACTTAGTCCCTTTTTCAACTGAGGTCTACTACTTAGTTTTCTTTCTCGCCAGGTTGGGTTGGTTAAGTGTCTTTAGTCGATTCAGGCTATCTTAACCCTCTTCCCTTTTCCTATTACACTGGTTAAGTGTTATCCCTTCATGCTTTTTACTTAACCCTATTCATTTATCATATTCTGATGGTTAAGCGTTCAAGTTTACTTAACCCTATGGTCTAGTCCAGTTAACATATTAATTTGGCTAAGTGTATTACTTAACCCCAACCTCTAGTCTAATTAACATGTTAAATTGGCTAAGTGTATTAACTTTACTTAACCCCACCTTCTAGTCTAGTCAACATGTTAATTTGGCTAAGTATTCCCATGGACTTAACCCTCCCATTCTAGCTTTAACTGTGCTAAGTTGGTTAAGTGTTCGTTAACCTTCCCATTCTAGCTTAACCGTGTTAGGTTGGTTAAGTGTTCCTATGGACTTAACCTTCCCATTCTAGCTTAACTTTGTTAAGTCGGTTAAGTGTTCCTATGGACTTAACCCACCCATTCTTGCTTAACTGTGTTAAATTGGTTAAGTGTTTCTATGGACTTAACTCTCCCATTCTTGTTCTAGCTTTAATTAATAAATTAAAGCCGCAACCTCTCACATTAGACAGATATTGCTGCGGTTACTGGATGTGCCGGTCGGTTCCGGGCAGGTTTACACCGCAACTCAGTCTAACCTCGGGTTAGGCATATTCATGTTTTCTAAGTTCAAAGGGTTTTTTGATTAATTTCCAAATCCGGTTTTGAAAAAAACCATCCCGTCCTTCGGATCAGTTAGGGATAGCCAGGGAGGGCAGGAAACTTGTATTTTCCAAACCCAAGCCTAGACACTATCCTCTCTGTCACCCTAGAACCTTCTGGTCTATGTGTTATAAAAAGGGATGTTATCAAAATACTTTTCTTTTGTTTATAAATTGTTAACAATTTATTTCAAAAGCCCATTTCCCCTTTTTAGACAAATTTGGCCTATATTTATTTGTCAAGCCTACTAGTAACTTATATTCTAGGCCCAAGTCCTAACCCAACATGCAGTTTAGGCCATTTCCTATTTCATTGCCGAAACTAGATTAAATATCCTAGTTTATAATTTATGGCCAAAACTTAACCAAGTTACATATTTTGTGGTAAATGAACAATTTAACATTTATGACGAATTCTATAAGTAAATTACTCCTAATTTACTTATTTCATTACTACTCTTTTAATGTACATTGTCACATTTATTATTATGGCCCATTCTCTCTTATTTATCATATTTATACTTTTTGGTATGTAAATTATACCAAATTTAGTGTCGCTAACCATAATTTATTCCAAACATGACAATTGCTCACAATTATGAATAAATTCAAAATTGTGCTAATATACTTATTCCAAATCAACCTTAATTAACCCAATCTTGGTTTAACATCCTAATTCACAATTTATGGCAAAACTAGAATTATTTTTCTAGTTTACATTTTATGCCTAAAATTTAGCTTACTTACTAACGCTAAATTTAATATGTCAAAATCACATATTCCCTAATCCATGTCAAATTTCCCCGTTTTCATTTTAATATGCATGTCATAATACATATTCCAAATTATGCCAATTTCCAAGTTTACAATTACGTTCATATTCATTTCCATGTTTTTCCCCAAATCGCATTCCCACCGTTCGAATAATCGTGATTCAACCTAGATTATAAATAAATCTAGATTCGTAGATAAAAAGGGAATGAATCAAAATGACAAGAAGGAATAATTGGCATAAAAAGTTTTGGATAACAATGTAGGTTCAAGAATATGGGTAGACCTAACTAAATAGGTAAATTCCCACTGTCTTAAAACCAAAGAATGGGCAAAATAGGTTCAAGAACATGGGTAGACCTAACTTAATAGGTAAATTCCCACTGTCTTAAAACCAAAGAAAAACCAAGGAACAGGTAGAATAAATAATTGGGTTTAGACCTAACTTCTCAATCACAAAACTAAAGCAATATTTTCCTATCATAAATCATGGGTGTCAAAATCACAGTTGTCCTCATTATGTCATAAGTAATAGTTTATGTCCAAATCAAAGGTATAGGCCTAGTCAAGGAAATAATCCTTGTAGTCACAGTCACAGTCATAGGAAATGTCCATAGTCATATGCGATGTTCATAGTCCAAAAGGAAAATAATTCCCATAGTCATAAGTCATTGTCATAGGCAATGTTTATATGTCCCAAAATCAAAGGCTTATGTCATAGTCCAAAGGCATATGCTTTCAAAGGCCACAGTTCTATAGTCATAGTCACGGTTACAGTCTTATTTGTCCTCGAATCATAACAGTTCTTAATTCAGTCCAAGAGTATAAACACAGATTCAAAGAGAGAGAGAGAGAGATTTGGCATATTCCTTTAATTTCATGTCACAAATAAAACAAAATATTCAGATCTAGAAATAACCAACTTACAGAAAATAGATCTAGAAAAGAAGGAAAGCGTGGCTATGATTCGTGCGTCGTTGCTTGAAACTTGTTTGAGCTAGCCTTTGACTTCTTCACTTGAAACTTTGATTTGAATTCCTCCTTAAAAGTCTTTTAGCAGCATCTCCTCGTCTTGAATCATATTTTATTTTATTTATTTAAGAAAATTTAGAGGAGGGGAAGAAGCCATGAATCTTAGCAGCATAAGGATAGAAGAGAATTGGTGCAAAGAGAATGAAGACTAGGGCTGTTTATATAGCTGCTCAAGACCTTATCATACACGCAACGCTGAGTCAGCATTGAACCTAGTTAAGAAAATAGTCCAGGTACGTAGATGAATCTAGCCAAACCTTATCATACACGCAGTGCTGAGTCAGCATTGGGTCCCACAAGCTATTTTGGCGTAAAAGTTTGATTTTCAAACTTTTGAATTTCTGAAATTTATTTAACTGTTTTATTCACATGAAATATTCTTATATGTATACAATTCCTCTAACGACCATTTTACGCGTATATATATACGCACAACTTTCATTTTATTTTCAAAATTCAAATGATGTTGCCATATTTCATTGACTGTAGCCTTATCTTGAATTTTATCTTTCGTATACATATATTTTTGCATATATATATATTTATGTTCTCATATGTATATATATATTTTCTTTATTTCCTTATATGTACGTTCTTATCCTTTCAAATTTTGAATTTGTATACGCACATATATTTGCATGTTCAGTTGGCCCTCTCTAAAACAAAGATAAAAAATTATGCCGCCGCCGGGGTTCGAACCCCCGACCTCCATGCTACAAATCCAATGCCTTAACCAACTGAGCTACAGAGGCTTTTGTTAATAAGTCTTAGAACAATAATAATTATTGTTCTCTCCTTACTTCTCTTTTTCATGTTAGTTACAATACTTAAATTAAACAACTGCATGGATCTTTTTCTTTTAAATTTTCTTTTAAAAATTAATTATACTTTAATTTGAGAATCTTAATGTCACAGAATTACGGGGTGTTACATTCTCCCCCACTTAAAAGGATTTCGTCCCCGAAATCTTCAAGTTAGGAAGAATGTGTCCTACCATCCAATCACCCATCTACTCAACCATTCAATCACAGGCATTCATTGTCCTTAAAAGATTTCTAATGCTTTCATGTTCATATGCATAGTGTGTGTATATGTCTCTATCTAATGCAAAATCAGGCGGTATACTGATTCAGTTGACCTTCTTAATGCAAATCATGTTAGTGCCATGCATCCAATCATGCATGCAAACATCCCTAGTCATGTAAATACTACATGCGTGCACAGCCATTCATCCATATGCAACGTCCATATGATATCATATCAAGTTCAACTTATAAACAAATGCATATATGTAAATACAATATGAGAGCGTCCAAACTTGATCTAGTGCCTAATACGTATGCATATGCATCCACGAGCAACCATTTGCAACCACTTGCAACCATTCAACCATAACATGTTTCAAATACATGTTTACATCCATTGGCTTCTACCTAAGGATCGCAGATACGACCTAGAGGATATACTTTGGAAAGAGAGAAACAACTACGCGTAAAGCTCCTAAACAGAGAAATCAAGGATGCACCCTTAAGGAAAAAGGGCATGTTGCTAGTATCTAGCCTTCTTGAGCTTTACTCCACTGTATCTTAAACAATTTATCTTCACGATTGTGAAGTTCCTAACCTCCATTTCCAAAATAAACAGATGTCAATCATGGTACCAAGTGTATGATTAGAGGTCTCTCCCTTATCCACCATGCCATAACTATAAGGGTTGAAAGATCACTACGCGCTTTTTAGAGCGCCTGTCACAACTATTCATCTCTCACGCAAACCATCCTAGTCGAACTCGACATTCCTCAAGTACAAGCCCCAAAGGCCTAAACCAATATCAGACAAGCACCCAAGGAATATCTCCCCCGAATTTAGACGATCTACGTGAGATGACATAAGCAAACTCGATAGCTATTCTCAAATCCCTACTAACAAAAAAATAAACTGGTCGGACCACCAATTGGATTTGAGACTCTAGTGGGATCTTTCTACTATACAAGTACTATGGTGCAGAGACCCAACTATGAAAGTGGATATGAACAAATGAGAAGCGCTAGAACCTAAGGAAATAGCACGAACAGAAAACTAGACTCTTCCAACCGGACTACCTTTCTCCTAGGTACGCTTGGTGGCGAAAGCATGTACTTGTCCTTCTGAAAATCTCGTCCTCGTTCTTGCCCTTGTCCTTAAGTATATGTCCTATCATACCATAGTAAAGATACTTGCTCTTGTCTTAGGTTTTATAATCCCTTCCTCCTTCGTGAGCCAAGTCTACATCCATAATTTCCTCATCCTTGGGTCGTTCTCCTTTGCCAAACTTCCGCGTGTAACCATGTTGGCAAATCTCTCGAAAGTTGCCTCTATCGCATGGAAAAACCCGATAAACTTGAAAGAAGACTTGCCGTAAGTAAAACAACTACGGCTATAGATGGAAGTCGGGCACTACTTCGCCCTTCGATGAGGTTACCTCCCAGAAAGCCAGGAGCCCCAGAGAGTCAAGAAAGAAGGAGACAAGAATTCAAATAGAGGAAGAGAAGACAATGCGTATGGCTTTGGGGAATATGCCTTTAAAACAAATCCTTTCTTTTAAAAATGCTTCTTTAAAAACCTTTTGAAAATAATTTTTCAAATCTTTTATCTGATCCGGTAACCTTCAGCTCTGATACCACGTGTAACACCCCACATCCGTTAGTGTCACTCACAAAGGGAATGCACTAAGTTCTGTGGAGCATTTAGGGTAAAAGATGCAGATAAATTACAAGACAGACAGAAATTAAACAGCGGAAGATAAAACTTTGCTTTATTGATAAAATAATTTGTACAATGATTTCTTTACAATATCAGAGTATCATCTGTCTTACAAAATAAAGAAGCATAAAACAACATTTATATTCCCCAATTTTTGCATGAGCCAGCCATAGCATCTGATAAGAGAATCCAAGCAGACTTCGATAAATCTTCAAGCTGGGAAAGAGTGACAGTCCAACTTAACCTGAGCTATACTACTCCCTCCTCTACTACCTGGGGGGGGGGAAACGGAAGAAAAGAAGACGAAAGAAAAACAGAGTCAGACATAAAGCCTGAGTAAGTTCAGTAACTTCTAGCATGTGAACATGGAAAACAAAACGACATGAATTAACTGAATACAAGATTACACCATGACGATAGGGTCAACAAGATTGGACAAGGTAATCCCAAGATATGCTAAGATAAACTGGATACGCTCTAATACTTTCGCCGCTTCGCTCTAATACTTCGCCGCTTCGCTATTTCCTTGTTATACTGATTTCTATATCTCTGCACCACCTACCTAGTGTCCCAACTAGTAACGATAACGTGATCCCAATCCCTGTATTTTCCATTGCCTTCCGGCATACATTCATTATTTATTACCTAGATCAAATCTAGGGTTTTCTATCAGGTGCTTTCTAGATTTAACTAGAGTTTACGCTATCTGCTGAACGCTTCTCGGATTTATGCCACCTAGTCCAACTAGGGATTACGCTACCTGTCGAACGATGCCCCCAAGTCTAAGACACTAACTAGAGTGGTATATGTTCCTATACTTCCCCACGCATGTATCGCGAATCGTTATCGCTTGTCTAGATGCACATGTCCTGTAATGTGCGGTCCGAGTCCTGTGACAGGGCAAATCAAGGAATACAGAACTCGGTCGGGAGATTTCAGATATCTGCCGATGCAGATGCTAAGGTCTGTTTTTATTCCAGTGGCTATGGTCCCACTTGACCCCTCCCTCAACTAATGAAAGGCACCCTTTGTAAAATGAGAACTATACGCCGGCCCCCGGTGCCCCACTATCCTATGGCCATCCTCACCCATAACTAGATAGCAATTATGGTCTTTTGGAGTTCTCCGCCTTTCCGCTTCACGTATCTCGACTGACTCAAGATGGATGGTAGACGAAGAGTTGCTATCACAGGGCTACCGTTTTCTCGCCGAATCACGCCGGTCCATCCTAGTCTTTAGGTTGCCATATATATATATTGCAACCAAGGCATACCCTCGGTTCTTCTAACGCAGACCTTAACCTCTGTGAGCCCAGGATGATCATCTGCAGCCTCACAGAGGGATACCAAGAGTACCCTCACGTCCCCTCGAAGCCTCGGGCTTCGTAACCCAATTCGTTGGAGCCTTCTTAAAACCAGATGGATGTCTGCTCCTTCGTGTTATACTAAGAATTACTACTTAGTTCTACTAACTAAGGTTTACCACTTAGTTTCCAAATTCCTTGTTTTCTTAACTAAGTTTTACTACTTAGTCCCTTTTTCAACTGAGGTCTACTACTTAGTTTTCTTTCTCGCCAGGTTGGGTTGGTTAAGTGTCTTTAGTCGATTCAGGCTATCTTAACCCTCTTCCCTTTTCCTATTACACTGGTTAAGTGTTATCCCTTCATGCTTTTTACTTAACCCTATTCATTTATCATATTCTGATGGTTAAGCGTTCAAGTTTACTTAACCCTATGGTCTAGTCCAGTTAACATATTAATTTGGCTAAGTGTATTACTTAACCCCAACCTCTAGTCTAATTAACATGTTAAATTGGCTAAGTGTATTAACTTTACTTAACCCCACCTTCTAGTCTAGTCAACATGTTAATTTGGCTAAGTATTCCCATGGACTTAACCCTCCCATTCTAGCTTTAACTGTGCTAAGTTGGTTAAGTGTTCGTTAACCTTCCCATTCTAGCTTAACCGTGTTAGGTTGGTTAAGTGTTCCTATGGACTTAACCTTCCCATTCTAGCTTAACTTTGTTAAGTCGGTTAAGTGTTCCTATGGACTTAACCCACCCATTCTTGCTTAACTGTGTTAAATTGGTTAAGTGTTTCTATGGACTTAACTCTCCCATTCTTGTTCTAGCTTTAATTAATAAATTAAAGCCGAAACCTCTCACATTAGACAGATATTGCTGCGGTTACTGGATGTGCCGGTCGGTTCCGGGCAGGTTTACACCGCAACTCAGTCTAACCTCGGGTTAGGCATATTCATGTTTTCTAAGTTCAAAGGGTTTTTTGATTAATTTCCAAATCCGGTTTTGAAAACAACCATCCCGTCCTTCGGATCAGTTAGGGATAGCCAGGGAGGGCAGGAAACTTGTATTTTCCAAACCCAAGCCTAGACACTATCCTCTCTGTCACCCTAGAACCTTCTGGTCTATGTGTTATAAAAAGGGATGTTATCAAAATACTTTTCTTTTGTTTATAAATTGTTAACAATTTATTTCAAAAGCCCATTTCCCCTTTTTAGACAAATTTGGCCTATATTTATTTGTCAAGCCTACTAGTAACTTATATTCTAGGCCCAAGTCCTAACCCAACATGCAGTTTAGGCCATTTCCTATTTCATTGCCGAAACTAGATTAAATATCCTAGTTTATAATTTATGGCCAAAACTTAACCAAGTTACATATTTTGTGGTAAATGAACAATTTAACATTTATGACGAATTCTATAAGTAAATTACTCCTAATTTACTTATTTCATTACTACTCTTTTAATGTACATTGTCACATTTATTATTATGGCCCATTCTCTCTTATTTATCATATTTATACTTTTTGGTATGTAAATTATACCAAATTTAGTGTCGCTAACCATAATTTATTCCAAACATGACAATTGCTCACAATTATGAATAAATTCAAAATTGTGCTAATATACTTATTCCAAATCAACCTTAATTAACCCAATCTTGGTTTAACATCCTAATTTACAATTTATGGCAAAACTAGAATTATTTTTCTAGTTTACATTTTATGCCTAAAATTTAGCTTACTTACTAACGCTAAATTTAATATGTCAAAATCACATATTCCCTAATCCATGTCAAATTTCCCCGTTTTCATTTTAATATGCATGTCATAATACATATTCCAAATTATGCCAATTTCCAAGTTTACAATTACGTTCATATTCATTTCCATGTTTTTCCCCAAATCGCATTCCCACCGTTCGAATAATCGTGATTCAACCTAGATTATAAATAAATCTAGATTCGTAGATAAAAAGGGAATGAATCAAAATGACAAGAAGGAATAATTGGCATAAAAAGGTTTCGATAACAATGTAGGTTCAAGAATATGGGTAGACCTAACTAAATAGGTAAATTCCCACTGTCTTAAAACCAAAGAATGGGCAAAATAGGTTCAAGAACGTGGGTAGACCTAACTTAATAGGTAAATTCCCACTGTCTTAAAACCAAAGAAAAACCAAGGAACAAGTAGAATAAATAATTGGGTTTAGACCTAACTTCTCAATCACAAAACTAAAGCAATATTTTCCTAATCATAAATCATGGGTGTCAAAATCACAGTTGACCTCATTATGTCATAAGTAATAGTTTATGTCCAAATCAAAGGTATAGGCCTAGTCAAGGAAATAATCCTTGTAGTCACAGTCACAGTCATAGGAAATGTCCATAGTCATATGCGATGTTCATAGTCCAAAAGGAAAATAATTCCCATAGTCATAAGTCATTGTCATAGGCAATGTTTATATGTCCCAAAATCAAAGGCTTATGTCATAGTCCAAAGGCATATGCTTTCAAAGGCCACAGTTCTATAGTCATAGTCACGGTTACAGTCTTATTTGTCCTCGAATCATAACAGTTCTTAATTCAGTCCAAGAGTATAAACACAGATTCAAAGAGAGAGAGAGAGAGATTTGGCATATTCCTTTAATTTCATGTCACAAATAAAACAAAATATTCAGATCTAGAAATAACCAACTTACAGAAAATAGATCTAGAAAAGAAGGAAAGCGTGGCTATGATTCGTGCGTCGTTGCTTGAAACTTGTTTGAGCTAGCCTTTGAATTCTTCACTTGAAACTTTGATTTGAATTCCTCCTTAAAAGTCTTTTAGCAGCATCTCCTCGTCTTGAATCATATTTTATTTTATTTATTTAAGAAAATTTAGAGGAGGGAAAGAAGCCATGAATCTTAGCAGCATAAGGATAGAAGAGAATTGGTGCAAAGAGAATGAAGACTAGGGCTGTTTATATAGCTGCTCAAGACCTTATCATACACGCAACGCTGAGTCAGCATTGAACCTAGTTAAGAAAATAGTCCAGGTACGTAGATGAATCTAGCCAAACCTTATCATACACGCAGTGCTGAGTCAGCATTGGGTCCCACAAGCTATTTTGGCGTAAAAGTTTGATTTTCAAACTTTTGAATTTCTGGAATTTATTTAACTGTTTTATTCACATGAAATATTCTTATATGTATACAATTCCTCTAACGACCATTTTACGCGTATATATATACGCACAACTTTCATTTTATTTTCAAAATTCAAATGATGTTGCCATATTTCATTGACTGTAGCCTTATCTTGAATTTTATCTTTCGTATACATATATTTTTGCATATATATATATATATATATTTATGTTCTCATATGTATATATATATTTTCTTTATTTCCTTATATGTACGTTCTTATCCTTTCAAATTTTGAATTTGTATACGCACATATATTTGCATGTTCAGTTGGCCCTCTCTAAAACAAAGATAAAAAATTATGCCGCCGCCGGGGTTCGAACCCCCAACCTCCATGCTACAAATCCAATGCCTTAACCAACTGAGCTACAGAGGCTTTTGTTAATAAGTCTTAGAACAATAATAATTATTGTTCTCTCCTTACTTCTCTTTTTCATGTTAGTTACAATACTTAAATTAAACAACTGCATGGATCTTTTTCTTTTAAATTTTCTTTTAAAAATTAATTATACTTTAATTTGAGAATCTTAATGTCACAGAATTACGGGGTGTTACAGCTTGTTTTGAAGAAGCTTCCGGAGAAATAATTTGAATTCCTCCATCGTCCCTAGTTCGTTGACGGTGTGAAGGTTCAGGAACAAGCGATTCAGGATTAGAAGCAACATGTTGAGTCCATTCTTCGAAAGATAGATGGTCCAAAGTTGATGGGTTGGGATCAATATCCATTAACTTCAATGTCTTGTAACCAATTTCTTTAATTGTCTTTGTTGGAATAGCATCAGGGATTTGAATTTCAGCAGTAGTCAAAATTCGAGTAATGTAGACACCGTAATGCAAAGTCTTATATTTCCTTTTATAGGTGATGTCTAACCACTCGTCCATAATTATTTTTGCCCAATTGATCTGTTTTTGAGAGTAGATGGCATACAATGCTTGGAAATCCCTTTTATAAAGCTTCTCATAACTTCCTTTTCGTGGATTTATTGTTCGGACTAAAACACGATTAAGAAGTCTAGCTTGTGGACGAAGATTGGTAGAAGTTAGTTTTCTCATATCAATAAGATCGTCGGAAATAAATTTATGAGATACTTCATCTCTTTGAGTCCTATTAACTTCTATATCGTCAATATCCAAACCTTGCCAAGCACATTTTAAGATTTGTCCCAACCTTTGAAGAGGAAGTAAAATCCTTTTTCCACAAACCATTGTCCAAATGCAATCGGTTGTATTTTGAGGTTTCATATGGTCAAGATTCATGTTGGCTAAGAACAACTTAACAAGCAAAGGGTATATTTTGACATTGTTTGTATTATATTCTACCAAAGATTCAAAGTGGAAATGTCTAGCGAATTGGAGAAGTCTATAATTAGAAAAGGCATCAAATTTAACGAAAGCACCTTCGAAAAACTTGGAATTCTTCATTGCTTTGTACCTAGCCTTTGCAATGTCTCCATGAAGCCATTTTTGGATTTGATCTTCTGATGGAGGTAGAGCTTCTTGTTCTCGTGTGCGTTTTCCTTTAGTAGTCATGATTATTATAGAAAGATTGAAGATTTTTTTTAAGTACTTTGAAATTGGGGATTTAGGGCTTTTTTATAGTGGGTGAAAAGGTGAAAGTAAAAAGTGAAAAGATAGAAGGTGTTTATGAGGAGATATACTCCTTTGGAACCGACGTGTCTTTTTAAAAAAATGTCCTGTCATTAATTCAGACGTCTGTTTGAAATGAAAGAGACGTCTGTAGCTAAATAATTTTAAGCCAGCAAGCTTTTAGTTCATTTTGGAACCATTTCAGACGTCCCTTTTTTAACGAAACAGACGTCTGTTTTCGCTTAAGTTTTAGTTGGTTCTTCAGAAATAGACGTCTGTTTATAAAAAGGAAGACGTCTGTTTTTAGTGATTTACGAAGCAGCAAAGAATTAGTTCATTTTAGCCTTGTTTCAGACATCTGATATATTCTTGTTAGACGTCTGTTTTACTTGCTAAAACAAATAGTTGTTTTGAAGCCAGACGTCTGATTTGATTTTTTCAGACATCTGTTTTATAGCAGACATATATATTTGAAAAATACATTAATATCAAAAACATTATAAAGTTCAAATTATTTTAGGGATAAACGAAACTTTATTTTGAAGGAGATGTTGTCTTCGGAGTGGAGTAACTTGGCCCTTCATTTTTATTATAATTCTTGTCCCAAGAGTTGGACTATACGGTGGACGTTGAGGAGAGAAGGTATAGTATTTCTCCTTTGCATAATTCACCGGATTATCTTCAGTTCGATATGCAGCTGACGGATCGATAGGATTTGTTGGGCTTGGTAAAGGTGAGACAACATCTTTTTCATTTGATCGGCAAAGCTTTGATATCATTTTTTGAAGTGTACTTAAGCGAGTTGAAGTTGCTTTTTGTTCGAAATACAATTCTCTCTGAAGTTCGATTTGCTATCGCTGATAATGATGAATCTCATCGATTTTCCGTTTAGTATCCGGAGAGGTAAATAATGATCGTTTGGTTTTCTTTGATTCCGGAGTATAGCCAGTATGATATTCTCCCCACTTATATGTTAGTTCAATTTCGGGAGTAGGAGTAGGAAGAACTGGAGTTTCAGCTGAGCTATTAGTTGATACAATAATGTTGATGGAAGGTGAAGAACTTTTTGAAGACATTGTTTTATTATGTTTTTAATATTTGATTTGTTTTAGACAATTCTTTAAATAGGAGAATAACTTAGTTATATGAATGGTCAAAAACTTAAGTATATTTATAACCAGAAATAATAATTAGTTATGAGTAATCTTAGGTAAAGAGTTATTTTTAGTAAACCTTTTACTAAATTATTTTTAGAAATTTTCTGAATTGTTTTGAAATTTATATGACAAAACCGTTTGTGCCATAGCCAAGAATCATTTTCACTAGCTATTAAACACATTTGTCTATTATTGTTAATTTTCATATTTAATACATAAATATTTCTATCTCTATTTCCTTCAAATATAATATTTTGGTTTTCATCAAAAATACTACATTTATTTTCAGAAAACGTTATTTTAAATCCTTTGTCACATAATTGACTTATACTGAGTAAATTATGTTTTAAATTTTTGACTAAAGAAACATTTTTAATAATAGGTAAATTTGAAGTACCGTAGTTGTATACATCTCCTTTGCCAATGATAAAACCTTTTGAATTATCTCCGAAGGTAACAGAGCCACCATCAAAGTATGTAATATTTGTAAGCATATCTTTGTCTCCAGTCATGTGTTTTGAACAACCACTGTCTAAAATCCATTTTCTTTTCTTGAGTGGTACCTGAAAAAATATATTAATAATCACATTGGTACCCACTTTTGATAGGGTCCTAAGAGTTAGATCTTAGGAAGCCAAACCCATGTGGGTTTAGTATCCCTTTTGTATAAATAATTTTTATTATTATGTACAGATTCCATAAATGATTTTATATGTTTGTTCCTTATCAAATTATTATTTGTTTTTGGAACCCATATCTCAATTTTATTAATCCTTTTTGAATCAATTTTCTTCTTTTCGTTTGAAGAAAATTTTAATTTCTTTTTATACCCTAGACCACTTTTATTTGAAGAAAGTCGAGAATTTTCAATAATTATTGATAAATTTTCTATTCCTTTATTAAAATTTGAAATATTTTTAGAAATATTTTCAAATTTAGTTTGAATACTTTGATTTTCTAATTCTAATTCCTTTATTTTAGTTTTCAACACATGATTTTCAGAATTTATATTATCATTTTTTACTTTTTGAGTTTCAATTTCTTGACTCAAAAACAAAAGTTGACTATCAGTTTTTTTAAAATTTTCTTGAAGTTTTTCAAATTCTTCTTCTAAAATAATTTTTTCATCCTTTATCATATCCCTTTCAAATTCTGCCTTATTCTGATTTTCACGTACTTCTTTAATTTTTCTTTTCAGACTTTTGATAATATTCAAAAATTCAGCATTAACTTCTATTAATTCTTCATAAGATAAATCACTTACTTCGGATTCTTGAGCCATGAAGCATACATTTGCTTGTTCGTTGTCACTATCACTATCACTGTCTGATGAATCTGAATCTGAATTATCCCATGTGACGGAGAAGGCCTTCTTTTTGAATTTCTCCTTTTTGTTTTTGTTGAAGTTTTTATGATTTTCTTTTAGTTCTGGACAATCCTTTGCCATATGACCTTTCTTGTGGCAATTGAAACATTCTAAATTAGAGGATGAAGGTTTGCTTGAATTGTTTTTCTTGAAATTTCCTTTTCGATATTTCAAGAATTTCTTAAAATTTTTAGCAATAAATGCTAAGTCTTCATCTTCTGATTCCGATTCTTCTTTTTCAGCATGAAAAGCTACATTCTTCTTTTCTTGTGCTTGTTCTTTTCTAACTTGAAGATTCACCTCATATGACATTAAATTTCCTATGAGTTCTTCTGGTTTCATAGCTGATAAGTCATTTGCTTCTTCAATAGCTAATACTTTTCTCTCCCAATCATCTGTTAGAGAATTTAGCACTTTTGATATAATATCAAAATCGCTATACTTTTCTCCTAATCCTATCAATGCATGCAAAATATCTTGAAACCTTGAATACATTTCATTAATCGTCTCATTTTGTCTCATTTTGAAATTCTGGAACTGATTCTTGAGCATTGAAATCTTTGTTTGTTTGACTTTGTTTGTTCCTTCATGAATAGTTTTAAGTGTTTCCCAAATTTGATGAGCAGATGTACATATGCTAACACGATTGAATTCATTTCTATCCAAAGCACAATATAGCATATTCATTGCTTTTGCATTTGCAATTGCTTCATCTTTTTGAGTCACTGTCCAAGTCGAATATTCAGTAGTAGGTGCTATGAATTCTTTTTGAGTAGCATTCCATGCACCAAAGCCATTTGCTTGCATATAAATTCTCATTCTAGTAGCCCAGTAGTTGTAGTGTAATCCGTTAAATAGTGGTGGTCTTTGAGTAGATTGTCCTTCGGCAAAAGTAGTTGAGCTAGCACTTGGGTTACTCTCCATTTTATCAAAATATCGAATAACAGTGTTACGGTTATAGGATGTCCTTGCTCTGATACCAATTGAAAGAAGCTATGCAGCGGTAGGATCGTATAGAATGGAGTATAAGTAGAATACTAAAGTAGCAGTAGTAAGTAGTAAATCACACAGTCGATTTATACTGGTTCGGATCACCGTCCTACGTCCAGTCCCAGACTCCCTTCTGGAATTTCACTAACGCAACAACCCTCACTTCACCCGGAGGAATAGGTTTACAATTACCCGAACAGCCGAACAGGATTTCTTGCCTCAACTGCTGAAGAGGTCTTCACTAGTACAAAGATAAATGTTGACTTAGTGTGTTCTTGATAACACGAATTGTCAAATAGTAAGTGCAATCTTCCTATAGTCTTTTCTTGATGATTATCGTGAAGCTTGTGAAAGATTATGGAAGTTTAAGATCTCAAAATGTTTGTAAGTAATATGCTTTGAGAAATCAGAATTCTTTTAGAATAATAGAGAGTTATAATAAGGATTAGTGATCAAAACAATTGTTGAAACCTCTATTTATAATATTCAAAGAATTGTAACTCATCATGAAAGGATTCGATGAAGAGAAGTAAGTTGTATCTCTTCAATATAGATGCATCCTTTCAGAAACAGAAGTCTTTAGTTAAAGTTTTCAGAAGTCTCTTTTGATGTAAATTCGAAAATAGGAAGAGTAGAATGTTTGTCTCCAGAAACAGACGTCTGGTAGAATTATGTCAGACGTCTAAAAATTCATACTGAATTTTCTTTGTTTTCAGCAAACAGACGTCTGGTCTGATTATGTCAGACGTCTGTTTCTGTAAACAGACTACTTCTTGCTTCCTTGTTCATTGTTGCTAACATATATTCATAAATACTTTGTGTGTGTATAATCATCAGGAACGACTTTAACATATTTTATCTAAGACTAATCTAGACTCTTACAGATAATATTTCTCTTGAGTTCTTGAATCCGATTGTTAATAAAGTTTCATCTTCCTGCAAAACAAGGTTAGTCGATAGCATATGAACATATATAGTTGTCATAGTCAAAACGCTATACTTGGCGATTCAACATTAATTTCCATGTATATTTTCATTAGTGATTCCAAATAAAAGAACAATTTTTCCTTTCAAAATATATTTGCCTTAATGAGTGCAAATAAAGAACTAATTTCATTTTCAATGTATTTTTTCATTTGTGAATGTAAATAAAAGCATAAATTTTGGTCTTAACATATATTTGTATTGGTGAATGCAAATAAAAGGGTAAATTTTATTTTCACTGTATGTTTGCATTAGTGAATGCAAATAAAAGATTGAACTCAAAATTTCAGTTCTAGGATAACATAAAGGGGTATTTCATTGTTTTACACTTTTCTATGTGTTCTAATAACAAATAAAAGAATCCTTTTATTTGTTTATACTTTTCTATACATTCTAATAACATATAAAAGAATATTTTATATGTAAATATTTTTCTATGTATTCTAATGTCAAATAAAAGTGAATTTTATTTGTATAATAAATTCTAATTTTAAATGACAAATAAAAGGTAGATTTTATCCGTTTAATAAATTCTGAGTTTCAAATGACAAATAAAAAGTGAATTTTATTTGTGCAACAGATTCTAAGTTTCAAGTGACAAATGAAAGTGGATTTTATTTGTACAACAGATTCTAAGTATATATTTGTGTTGTAGCATATATATAAAAAGATGAACTTTATTTCTATGTCATATTTGTATGGAAAAATACAAATAAAAAGATGAACTTAATTCCTATGTTATATTTGTATTGAAAAATACAAATAAAAAAGATGAACTTTATTTCTATGTTATATTTGTATTGAAAAATGCATATATAAAGATAATTCATTTTCTAACTTATATTTGTGTTGAAAGACACAGATAAAAAGATACTTCATTTTCTAAGTTACACTTGTGTTGAAAAACACAAATAAAAAGATACTTCATTTGCTAAGTGTATATTTGTGTTAAGAACACAAATAAAAAGAAACAATTCAATTTCTATGTTAATATTTGTGTTGAGTACACAAATAAAAGGGCAATTCAATTTCAATGTTAATATTTGTGTTAAGGGACAAAAATTAAAAAAAGACTTTCATTATTTTATTCGTATTTGTGTTAAGAACACAAATATAAAGACATTTAGTTTTCCTATGTATATTTGCATTTTAAAATGCAAATAAATAGATAATTCATATTCTAAGTTTTATTTGTGTTGGTAAACACAAATAAAAAGATAATTCTTTTGCTGAGTTATATTTGTGTTGAAAAACACAAATAAAAATAATAATAATAATAATAATTCATTTCTATGTATATATTTATGTTGAAAAACACAAATAAAAGAATGGTTCTTTTTCTATATTATTATTTGTGACGAAAAACACAGATAAAGGAATGGTTTCTTTTTCTCAAATAAAATGTAAACACTTATGTGTTTTTCTCAAATATTACTTTTAAATTTACAAATACAATATAAATAAGGTTTTGTTTTATAAACATGTTTTAATATCAACAATAAAATTTAATATTTTATAACAATTCTAATTCTATAACATCCTATGTTTAAGGTGACAGTAAAAAGAATTTTTTTTACTGTAATTCATAAACCGTGTCCTAAATGTAAACCAATAAAATAGGATTTTTTTTTTTTCGTTAGCCAAATTCTGTTGTAATGAAACAATGAAAATATATTCTATTCGTTGTTCATATTCTATCGTAAATAAACAAATAAAAAGAATATTTTATTTCTCATTCAAATCTTATTGCAAAGTAAACAAATAAAAGTAAGGTTCTATTTGTTATTCATTTTATATTGCAAAGTAAATAGATAAACAAAAATAAAGTTTTTGTTTGTCGATCAAATTTTATTGTTCATCTCAGAATAATAAAAATAATATTTTTAAAATAAACTAGAATAAACAGGTCTGAATAAAATATGATTTAAATCTAAATTTAGATTTATTTTCCAATCGCAAGTAAAATTCAACAATATGTTAAATTCAACGCGGATCTAGCATATCATGAACAACAAAACAAACCACCAACAACAATCAACCATTCATCAATCACATAACATTTCAAATCTGAATTACATCACAATACAATCATTTTTAACGCAAGAAAAATAATTTATAATTAATTAAATAATAAAATTCAGAATTCTCACTTTGATATGGCTGAAAATTCGACTGTCTCGGAATCAGCTCTGGTCTGCGCCATCGCGAAGATCTCTGAAAGACGAGTCCAACGCAACTTACGGTTCGTCAATCGGACCTCGTATGAGAGAGTTATTGATTTTTAAAGATTGCACAAATTAAATATTAAATTAATAAAATAATAATTAAAAAAAGACCTTCTCCTTCGTTCATCACGTATCGGCCGAACCCGCTATCCATCCACCCATCCTCCGTGCGCACCCCCCTATGGCCACCCATGCACCGATCAAACACCGCCACTCCGAAGCTCCTCCCGCGACCACCACCGCCCAGAAGGCCACCACGCTCGGCCCCCTCCTCGCCTCGAAATCCGAACCCGAACGCGGCCACTTCCTCGCCAGAATTCGTGAAATCCGTGCACCAAAACCCGATCTTAACCGTATAGATTCGAAGCTCTCTGAATTCTCTTCGATTTGGTATATAATTTGTAGATTTTCGTTGAACGGATTGGAAGAAATTAACGTTTGAAGTTGGGAAGTTTCTGGCCATCGAACAGCCATAGGCGGCGGCTATGTGTTTTAGGGTTAGGGTTTTATATTTTTTTATTATTAAAAATGTGTTATAAAGGTGAAAATGCGGGTTGTCTCCGAATTGGGCTTGCTTACTGTCGATCTTAACGTTTTGAGGCCTTCTGAACGCAATGGGATGGGTCTCGGGGTCCAATTCCGAAATCTATAGAATATTTATTTAAAATTACATTAAAAATTAATTAATTAAATATTGACCGTACATTTAAATATGCCGGGGCCACATATGACCTCAGAAAATTCTAAAAAAAATATTTTTACTTTTTTATGACGATACGAATCCAACAAAATTATTTTCGTTGAATTCTGAGACTGTTTGAAAAATGGCTATTTTCAAGGCCAATATATTTAATATTAAAAATACATTTTTAAACAAAAATTACCAAAACTCAAAATATATAAGTGTTTACTGTTTTTCAATGCAGAAACGTCATTCTGAACTCAATGGAAGTGGTTTCGAGTCCAAATTCCTTCATATGTGAAAAATAGCCTTTTAGGCCATATATATATATAAATTATACAACGACCTTTCTAAAAATTGAATTGGCCATAACTTTTGATTTCCGCTATGAAATTTCAATTTTTCAGATTCGTTAGAAAGATGTTTTTAAATAGATTCTAATATTTTTGGTTTCACTAAAATCCGTTAAATTTTGCATCCTGTACGGTCAGTCAAAGTTCAAGTTTGACTTTTCAAACCACTGCGTTATTTCTAATTCCCTTTATATTTAAATTAAATTTATTCGTTTTAACTTCAATTAAAATAAATTCTAGCCATTATTATTTATTATAAATCACTTTATATTTTCAAAATTAATTAAAATTTTCTAAAATACAAATTTTAAATTGGTTCAGAATTTGTGGGTTGTTACAAAAACATTGAAATAAAAAGTTAAAAAGTTATATTTTTGTTGCAATTTTAGATGCAAACAAACATTGAAATAAAAAGTTATATTTTTATTTGTATTCCTTGTTGAAATAAACATGAAATTAAAAGGTTGAACGTTTATTTGCATTCTTTGATGCAAATAAAAACTTGAATTAAAAAGGTTACACTTTTTGGTTGCATTTGAAAATGCAAATAAGAACCTGGTTTAAGAAGATACATTTTTCATTTGTATTTTTGTTACAAAAGCAAGAATAGAGTAAAACATAGGAAAAACCCATTTTTAATGCTAATAATAGAAAGAGTAGAAAATTTTACATATTTCATTATGAAATATGTTTCATATTTAAAAACTCATTTTTTTTAATGTTAATCTCAGAAACTTAGAAAAAGAATATCATTTTTAATGTAATATAAAGATCACATTTTATACAACGTAAAAGAATATCATTTTTATGTAAAATGAAAAGATTTTATTTCATTTCAAGTGAGTCAACATTAGAATTCACTTTTTTTTTAGATGTAAATGAATCAGTGGAAAAGATTTATTATTTTGATAAATTATGTCAACATGAGAACTTATGTCCTCTTTATATAAGTAATGATTCATCCTTATATATGTTTATGATACTGAAATGTTACACCTCCATTTACAAGTTACCCGACTTGTCTATGTGATTGGGACGATAATTTTCACACATCGCCCAAGTGCACGAATAATCTATTATTTGTTTGATTGATGAAACCCCACACAAGTATTGGGATGATATGGAGCACACACTAATCCCAATATTTAGTTATTTGTCAATCAATGGATTGACAGTCTATGATGAGCGTTAGTTTTACTTTAATGCTCACACCGTTATAAGATCCACTCTGGTTGTTATTTGGATGTTTGATGATTATTTATCATGATTGTTGATTACATACAATATATGGTTGTTGATTGAGCCACATTCCAATAAAGGATATTTTAGAAAAGAGTGTATTTTAGAAAAATATATTTTTATTGAAATGAACTAGTTATTAACTAGAATAAATCATTAAATTTAGATTTAATTAAAGTTTTCCAATTTGTAAATATTTAATTGTAATTAAACTGAATAAATTGGATTTGGGTTTGTCGTGAATAGTGTCTTAAATAACACTATTCTTAAACCCCTATGAAAAGAATAATCTTTTACTTTAGATTATTAAAGTTTTCAAGTATATTTAGTAATTGAAATAAGATGAAATGTGAGTTGGGTTTATTGTGAACGGTGTTTTTAAGCGACTTTTGTTCTTTAACCCAACTGACAGTGAAAATATGATTTTGAATTTATAAATCTTTTATTAAGATTTAAATGGAAATTTCCCAAAAGTAAAGTTTTTCCAATTTAATATATTAAATTGGAATTGAATGGAATTCGAATTAACATTAACTAAGATAAACTTCTGTAAAAGAAAACCGATACTACATATGGAATTTAAAAGGCTTTGTCGTTATTCCATTTATATTATTGGTCAGATACAGAAATTTATAATAATTATATATTGATTTGATTTCTATGAAGATCCCCTAATTTAAAGGAAGAGGATTTTGGGTTTACCGTGAACTTTGTTTTAAATGGCATTAGTTCTTTAACCCAGTTAATGATAAGATTTATTTCTTAAATCTAAAGAGTCATTTAATAATGATTTTTGATATTTAAAACCAAATTGGGTTTTTAATAAATCTTTAAAAGTAAGATTTAAGAATAAACTTAAAGGATGTATCTTTGATAGAATAATATGAATATTTATTTAGAAGAATATTCTGAATTGGAATGAGGCGTTGGATGTGTTTTTAATAGTATTTGATTTTTAATTATAAAATATGTGAGTTATTCGGGAAGACCGGGTTTAACCCATTCTGAATAATTACTACGACGATGAAGAGTCGAAGATGAAGACGGTGGTTGAAGACCGACGATCTTCACATCGAATGGATGTGTTGCTACAGAGACCCTCGATGAGAGTAGCTACCTTGAAGGGGCTTCAGTGGTGGCCGTCCAGACTATTGTTGATTGTTCAGATTTGGTTTTCGCTCAGACCCAGAGCATAAGCTAGTAAATGGATGCGTGTCTAACATTGGATTTCGTTCCATGTGAATTAAATCGATTTCTGTTAATGTATGGCTGTTTGGTGGTGGAGGATTTATTCTCTGCTTAACACCCTGGTATATATTAATAGTGATTGATCGCATGGCGTGAATTGTCAATGTGGCACGCCAAGATGCAAATGATCAAGGCTTTTGTTGAAAAGCAGGGCCTTGTGGGATGATCAAAGCATAGCCTATTACGACACAGCTTTGTGTAAATCGTGACTTCGCGAACCTCACACCCTGGTATGAGTCAAAAACGGGAGAAGGGACCGTAGGGAGTGCCCACGTTTCTTTCTAGCTAGTGGTAGTGTCAGTGCTTAAAACTGGCTGGCATTTTACTTATGTGGATGATGGATTTTGAGGCGCCTCGGATTTTTATAGGCCGTTAGTGGTCATACTATAGGTTCAAAGGAACCGGGAAACGTGTGTTCAGGCATAACCAATCCACTGCCGATAGGCGGGGACCGAGCCTACCGCTCCAGGGGTTGCCCATAGGTGTGATCCTGAGGCATTTTGCTAGAATGTCTCGAATCGGTGAGGAGCTCCTCTCTAGCCTCGACTCATGATGGAAATCCAATTTCCAATACGATCTTGCGGTTTTGATTGTAGAACTAGTATGGCGACATAGTAGGATGGGGTACTATGCCGTCTATGATTAATACATTATGATTGAAATTGTTTTTGAAATATATGTACCCATATATATACACACTAATATTAAATCCGTTTTATCGTATCAAGCATCTTTTGACCATTATAAGGTAAAACCCTATCCTCCGGTTTGCGTTGCATTGTGTGATGGGACTTGGGTCTTATAATGGTTTCATTTTTTTTCTAAAAAGCATTGCGTTATTTAACGTTTTACTTTATTTTATGCACTGGAAATCCAATGGAGTAAACCCGTTCCGCATTTGCGGCGTGGTCCTGTGATTAGCCATATTAATTAGATAAGTTAAGTTAGATTTCTCATACCAGTCCCATGACTGACCTGTAGTTTGTTTCACTGGCAAACTCGGATGCCCATATTTTCCACACGGGCAGTCGAGTAGCTTTTTGCAGATATATTTACAGGATCCTGGCTTACAGCTGAAGCGGTATTCGGAAAGCTCTGTATCCGTGTATTCCTCAGTTGTATATTTGTATTATTTTTCCGCTGCTATTTAAATGTAATTTAAAACTCTGATATTAATGTAACGACCCGCATTCTACGCATCATAGGATCGTAGAATATTTCTTTCTTTCATATACGAAGTCGTATGGTCATGTAACTTTGGGGGACGACTATTGGGGTCATTTCCCATGTTCATGATTTTTCCCGATTTTTAAATGACCATTTTACCCCTAGTTGGCACTGTTTTGGCCATAACATTTGACTGGAAGGGAATTTTGACTTGAAACCACTTCCATTGGCTCCGGATGATGGTTTCTCTTTCCGTAGAGTGGTCACAATAGCCAAACGGACTCACCGTTTGGGAGATATGGCTGAAACAAGTTTCAGATGGTGAAAAACAGCTTAATTGGGCTTAAGCGGGTGATTAGCAGCTAGGCCCAAGGGGAATTTCGGGTTTAGGGGTATATAGGGGCTGATTAGGGTTAGAAAACATTTCTTTAGACATTTTCCAGCCGCCACTTTCATTCCTCTTGACCTAGCCATGGCCTCCACTCTCTAAATCTCTCTAAAACACCCAAAAATCACTTCCTAATTGAAGATTAGGCTTAGCAAACATCAAATCAAGGAGTATTAGCACCAGAACCGAGGTAGAGCTGCTGTGTAAGATTGGGAACAGCGCCAAATCAGAGAATATTTCAGTTTTGGGGTTTTAGTTATGGCCAAGGTGAGTGATAGCATCGTTTTGACACTAATTACAGTTAACTAAGGGTAATTAGTGAAGAATAGCGAATTTATACACTAATAAATTCTGGAAAAATGTTTAGAAATTCTTAAATAATATTCCATGCCTCTGTTAGAAAATTTAGACGATTTGATTAAGTTTTACTAAGTATGTGCTTAAACATGATTAAGAAGGATTGTAGGAAAATGTGAGGTTTTAGCTACTTTTGATCTATTTTGATTCATTTGGATTGTTGTTTGATGTTTGGGGTTGCTCTTACATATTGCTATGACTCTATGGTATGTTTTATGATTGATTAGAATAGTTAAATTGGTCGAAAACGTCGTCGAATGGCGTAGAAAGCTCGCTGGAAAATTGCAGAAAAGTGCAGGTCCCGAACCGGTTCGGATCGGAGCAGGGGTCGGATCGGACTAGTGAACTAGCCAAGGGAATCCGAACTGGATTGGGACTTGTCACTGGAAGGAGCTTGGCAGGAAGGAAGGCCATTGCTTAGAGTTGGAGTGGGCAGAGCAGGCAAACAAGTCAAACAGAAGGAATCAGATCGGATGAACTACCTCCGAACCGAACTCAAGCAGAGACACCCGAACCGAACCGATATCTGAAGGGGGAGAATCACTGAACCGACCCGACCCGGAGGAAGACACCGACCCGACCCGAAGTGGACTACCGACCCGAACTGATGAAGGTGATGACTACCGAACCGAACAGAATCCTAGAGCTGCTGCTGCACGACAACTCTTCTGAATACCCACTCCAATTCGATCAAACCCGAGATGCAAAGGAAGTCCAAATGAGAAGTTGGAGCTTAAGATTCAGATGGGAATCAACGAGTTCGCTTCATGGTTGGGCTTTGCTGCGGGACGCGTGCCAAGGAGTTATCGATGTCTATAGCTTTGGACCACTATGGTAGGAGGTACGAAGGCGGATTCAGGGCCACTATGGCATCGGTAGAACCAAGGGCTACGACCAATGAAGTGGGTCATTGAAATGTTTGGTCATGACTCCAAGTGT
The DNA here is from genome assembly GCA_030737875.1 of Allium sativum. Classification (NCBI taxonomy): domain Eukaryota; kingdom Viridiplantae; phylum Streptophyta; class Magnoliopsida; order Asparagales; family Amaryllidaceae; genus Allium; species Allium sativum. The sequence continues at coordinate 80,745,673 of CM060913.1, read as the reverse complement.
TTGGCTTGGTCACAGCGGGGTTTCTACAAGTTGGGATTCGTCGTTACCTCATTTTGTCTAGTGTTCCAAAGTGGTAGATGTCGTATGCTTTACGCACTGAGTAAGAGATGTGAGGATGGTTGCTATGGATGGTTTGTTTGCTATCATTATGACATACACACCCCACCCCCGTATTCTTACACTATTTATTATGGCACCTTAGAGCATTGTACGGTATGTGGTACTAACTCTTTGGTTGCAGGTCCAGGTTCAGGTATGGTTTAGTATACCTGTTATTGTTCTGTTTAAGATGCTTATCGCTCATACCAGGCTTTATGTCTGACCCAGAGTTTTATGTCTCCTCTTATTACTCTGGGTGCTCACACGAGCAGACTAGAGACATGTTAGCTGGTGATGCACGGGTAGATGATCCGGAGACGAGCAGGAGGCTTCCACGTAAAATATATACATAATATTCTCCCTGTATTGTTGAAGATCACTGCTTGGGCATTGGTGGTGTATCTTCTACTTTAGCTTTCTTTTGTTTGGAGACAGTAAATTTGGAAAGTTGTAATAAGCTGTATTTGAATTTCCGCTGCTCTGATGTTGGTGTTGATTTTAGTTATCAGCTTATGCACTGTCTCACCTGTTTTATGTCAAGTATGTTATTATTATATTTTATTCCATGCGCTGTGAGACATTCTACAGGTCCCTTGATTAGTTCATTCTCTTCTTCTCTTTCTTCTGACGACCGTCCCGTGCTAGTCGGGCATGTGTACAGCGCACTTTCGGAGGAAATGCAGGCTGGTGCGGGGCGGGCCGTCACACTTGGTATCAGAGCTCTAGGTTGCGTAGTTAACCTAGGGAAGTTATCAGGGAGAGATAAGATACGTATACGAGAGAGCGTATTTGTGATTACTTTGGTTTTTAAAAGCTATATATATATATACTATTAGTAGTATAAGGATGAAGTCGTACTACACTAACACCACTATGGAGTCGTTAATCATTTCCTTTTTCAGATTGACGATGAGCCGATATGTTAGAGGTACCAGTAGGGGAGCCAATAATGGGAATGCTGCTGACATGAGGACGATGTTTACTGACCTCATGAGAGAGATGCTTAGAGATGTACAGAGGGCAGCTCCCAATGGTGGAAATGGTGGTGGTCCAATAGTGCAGGCGCCGAGGGTCGACTTCGCCAAGCTGAATAAGGATTATACTAGTCTTGGTGGGAAGCCGTTTCACGGAATGGAGTCGGCCACGGATGTTCAAGATTGGTTGGATAGTTGCGAACGTATCTTCGAGGATTTGGGTATCGAAGATGCGATGAAGAGGAAGCTAGCGTCCCGTCAGCTGCAAGGGCGGGCAATGAATTGGTGGAATGCTATAAAGGCAGCTACTCCCGAAGATCAGATTACTTGGGAGCAGTTTAAGGCTCGCTTTAGTGAGAAGTTCATTCCAGCTGCTCAGAAGTCAGTGTTGTTTAAGAAATTCTTGGAGCTCAAGCAGAATGACAGAGCAGTCTCGGAGTATATTGCTGAATTCGACACTTTGTCAAAATATGGGTTATCTCTTATTGATACTGCCGAGAAAAAGAATGAGAAATTCATAACTGGTTTGGATCAGTACTTGGGGGAAAGACTTATTAACCACATCGATGAGTCGTTTGAGTTGATTGTAGGGAAAGCGTTAAGATCAGAAAGTCTCTACCCTAAGCCGAAGACTGAGGTTGCGTCCGCAGGTGAGCCAAAGCCACAAGCAAGTGGTGAAGGCAAGGGTGGTTCCCAGAATAAGAGAAAGCAGAATCAGACTAAGGATGGCCAGAAGAAAAAGAATAAGCAAGATGTGGAGTGCTTCAGCTGTGGTAAGAAGGGCCATTATGCTAGTAATTGTCGGGCCAAGCCAGCGGATAGGAAGTGCTTCAACTGTGGCCAAATGGGACATCACAAGGACAGGTGTCCGCAGCCCCCTAAGGAAAAGCAAATGGTGAAAGCATATGCTCTTAATGCTATTCCTTCTTCGTCGAATGCCCCAACTGCGGCGGAGAAGGGAAAGAATGTCGTCATTCAAGGTATGCTTTCTGTTTACGATGTTCCTGTTAGAGTTTTGTTTGATACCGGAGCTTCCAGTTCTTTCATATCTAGTGACCTGGTAGATAGGTTGGGATTGGAGCCCGAGATTGTCGATAGACCTTTAGTAGTGACGAACCCGATTGGTGGTTCGACTAGCCTTAGCATGATTTGTCGTAATGTGGTCTTATCGAGTCATGGATGCATGTTTGTTTGTGATTGCTTTGTTTTGGGCTTTACTGGGTTTGGCATTATTTTGGGAGTAGATTGGCTCCAAAGACACGGAGTGGTGGTAGACTGTGAGGGCTTGTTGGTGACAGCTAGAGCGGATGATGGGCGGAGGATAGTGTTTGGTGGTCTACCCAGTAAGGGGGTATTGGCTAGTTTTCTAAACTCCCTCGACATTCCGCATAGTGAGTTGTCAGGTTTGCCCGTGGTTGGCCAGTATCCGGATGTTTTCGAAGAAGTGACCGGACTTCCACCACACCGAGAGATTGAGTTTCGCATTGATTTGGTAAAAGATGCCAGGCCTATAGTGATGCCACTTCGTCGTATGGCACCAAGAGAGCAGCGAGAGCTCGAGGTGCAAGTCAGCGATCTTTTGAAGAAGGGATTTATCAGAAGGAGTGTTTCTGAATGGGGAGCACCAGTTGTGTTTGCTACCAAGGCGGATGGTTCCCTTCGTTTGTGTGTAGACTACCGCGAGTTGAATAAAGTGACGAGGAAGAACAAGTATCCTCTACCGCGGATAGATGATTTGTTTGATCAGTTGAGTGCCGCGAGAGTATTTTCTCAGTTGGATCTCGCGACAGGTTTTCATCAGCTTAGAGTGGAAGCTGAGAGTATAGCTAAAACGACATTTCGGACGCCGTCTGGGTTTTATGAGTGGTTGGTCATGCCATTCGGGCTGACCAATGCCCCAGCATATTTTGTGGATCTTATGAATAGGGTATTCAGAGATCAGTTGAATAAGTTTGTCCTTGTGTTCGTTGATGATATTTTGGTCTACTCAAGGACAGAGGAAGAACACAAGGGACATTTAAGAATAGTGATGGAGGTGTTGAGAAAACACCAATTGAAAGCAAAGTTTTCTAAGTGTCACTTCTGGAAGAGGGAAGTGAGATTCTTGGGCCATGTTGTATCAGAAAATGGTATTGCCGTGGACCCGGCAAAGGTGGCTACGGTACAAGATTGGCCTACGCCCAAGAATGCAACAGATGTAAGAAGTTTCTTGGGATTAGCGGGATATTATCGTAAGTTTATCCAAGGTTTCTCCAAGATAGCAGCACCATTGACCCAGTTGACCAAGAAAAATCAAGCTTTTGTCTGGGATGAAAGGTGCGAGAATGCATTCAAAAGTCTAAAGGACAAGTTGACAAGCGCACCAGTGTTAGTCATTCCTAAGGGGGATGAAGAGATGACGGTATACACGGATGCCTGTGGTACCGGACTGGGTGCTGTATTGATGCAAGGCGGTAGGGTTGTAGCTTACGCAAGTCGGCAATTGAAACCGCACGAGAGAAGATACCCTACCCATGATTTAGAGTTGGCAGCAATCGTGTTCGCGTTAAAGATGTGGAGACACTATCTCTTGGGAGAAAGATTTGAGCTGTTTACAGATCATAAGTCGTTAAAGTATCTCTTCTCTCAGAAAGATCTGAATCTCCGTCAGCAGAGATGGTTAGAGTTCTTGGCTTCCTATGATTTTGACATCGCATACACACCGGGAAAAGGCAATGCGGTGGCTGATGCATTGAGTAGAAGACATGCCAGCTTAGGGGCTATGTTCCTTGAATGGAAGCAACTGGAGTTTATCGCGGGGTTTGATTTCAGACCAAAGTGCGAATTGGATCCAGAAATGTTAGCAGGTTTGACGATCAGACCCACTTTGATTGAGCGGATCGGCTCTAGTCAGAGGGACGATCCTAACCTATTGGAAATCATCTCCAAGTTAGAGATGGGTATCGGTGAGGAGATGAACAAGTATGGGCTTGATCGAGATAGATGGCTTAGAAAGAATGGAAAGCTTGTTGTACCCAATGCCAATGGATTGAGGGATGAAGTGCTTAGAGAATGTCATCACTCAAAGCTGACTATACACCCCGGTGGTAACAAGATGTATCGAGATATGAAGCGGACTTACTACTGGGAAGGGATGAAAAGAGACGTTGGGAAGTTTATATCCAAGTGCATGAATTGCCAGCTAGTTAAAGCCGAGCAAAAGAAGCCTAGTGGGTTGTTACAACCCTTAGAAATTCCCGAATGGAAATGGGAGCAAGTCTCGATGGATTTCATCGACGGTTTACCAAGGACTAGATTGGGATATGACAGCATTTGGGTAATTGTAGATCGACTGACTAAAAGTGCAAGGTTTATACCAGTCAAATCGACCAGAACGGCAGCTAAGTTAGCAGAATTGTATATGAAGTGGGTAGTGAGATTTCATGGAGTACCTAAAAGCATTGTGAGCGACCGAGACCCTTTGTTCACTAGTGGGTTTTGGAAGAGCTTACAAGAGGCTCTAGGGTCAGAGTTACATCTCAGTACCGCATATCATCCTCAGACCGACGGTCAGACGGAGAGGGTGAACCGTATTTTGGAAGATCTCTTGAGAGCATGTATATTGGATTTTGGTGGATCATGGGATGACCATTTGCATCTAGTAGAGTTTGCATATAATAATAGCTACCAATCCAGTATTGCTATGGCTCCGTTTGAAGCTTTGTACGGAAGACCGTGTAACTCACCATCATGTTGGATAGAGACTGGCGAGAAGTTTATGCTTGGACCAGATGTGGTGAGGGAAACTTCAGATAAGATCAAGATCATTCAACAACGAATGAAGGCAGCCCAAGATAGGTAGAAAAGTTATGCTGATAAGAGAAAAAGAGACTTAAAATTCTCCGTTGGTGATTTGGTGTTTGTCAAGATCTCTCCGCTGAAGAGCGTAATACGATTTGGCAGGAGAGGCAAGTTGGCACCAAGATTCGTTGGCCCATTCCCAGTTCTTGAACTAGTCGGGAATTTGGCATATAGAATTGACTTACCAGAGAAGATGGCGGGAGTTCACAACGTATTTCATGTTTCCCAACTAAGGAAGTTCGTCCACGACTCAGATATGACTATTTCACCTGATCAGTTAGAGGACTTCGAAGTAGAACCCGAGGCGGTTAGGAACCGCAAGCCGGCCCGTATTGTCGAGCACGACATGAAGCAACTTCGAAGGAAGGCGGTGAAGCTAGTCAAGGTACAGTGGAGCGAGGACGAGAGTGATTGTACTTGGGAGACAGAGGAGGACATTAGGAAGACACACCCAGAACTCTTTGCCTGGTAAGATTTTGACTTCGATTTAGTTTTCCGCATGCTAGGATATGCTTGCTCGCTTGTTTTGCATGATTGATTGTTGTATGTGGTTGTTAGGCATGCGGGATCCTTTGTATGTTTTGGGTTAAGGAATTTCGGGGGCGAAATTTCTTAAGGGGGGGAGAGTGTAACGACCCGCATTCTACGCATCATAGGATCGTAGAATATTTCTTTCTTTCACATACGAAGTCGTATGGTCATGTAACTTTGGGGGACGACTATTGGGGTCATTTCCCATGTTCATGATTTTTCCCGATTTTTAAATGACCATTTTACCCCTAGTTGGCACTGTTTTGGCCATAACTTTTGACTGGAAGGGAATTTTGACCTGAAACCACTTCCATTGGCTCCGGATGATGGTTTCTCTTTCCGTAGAGTGGTCACAATAGCCAAACGGACTCACCGTTTGGGAGATATGGCTGAAACAAGTTTCAGATGGTGAAAAACAGCTTAATTGGGCTTAAGCGGGTGATTAGCAGCTAGGCCCAAGGGGAATTTCGGGTTTAGGGGTATATAGGGGCTGATTAGGGTTAGAAAACATTTCTTTAGACATTTTCCAGCCGCCACTTTCATTCCTCTTGACCTAGCCATGGCCTCCACTCTCTAAATCTCTCTAAAACACCCAAAAATCACTTCCTAATTGAAGATTAGGCTTAGCAAACATCAAATCAAGGAGTATTAGCACCAGAACCGAGGTAGAGCTGCTGTGTAAGATTGAGAACAGCGCCAAATCAGAGAATATTTCAGTTTTGGGGTTTTAGTTGTGGCCAAGGTGAGTGATAGCATCGTTTTGACACTAATTACAGTTAATTAAGGGTAATTAGTGAAGATTAGCGAATTTATACACTAATAAATTCTGGAAAAATGTTTAGAAATTCTTAAATAATATTCCATGCCTCTGTTAGAAAATTTAGACGATTTGATTAAGTTTTACTAAGTATGTGCTTAAACATGATTAAGAAGGATTATAGGAAAATGTGAGGTTTTAGCTACTTTTGATCTATTTTGATTCATTTGGATTGTTGTTTGATGTTTGGGGTTGCTCTTACATATTGCTATGACTCTATGGTATGTTTTATGATTGATTAGAATAGTTAAATTGGTCGAAAACGTCGTCGAATGGCGTAGAAAGCTCGCTGGAAAATTGCAGAAAAGTGCAGGTCCCGAACCGGTTCGGATCGGAGCAGGGGTCGGATCGGACTAGTGAACTGGCCAAGGGAATCCGAACTGGATTGGGACTTGTCACTGGAAGGAGCTTGGCAGGAAGGAAGGCCATTGCTTAGAGTTGGAGTGGGCAGAAGATCGGATCGGAGCAATAGAGCAGATCGGATCGGAGAAAGGGAACAGGACGGATCGGAGCAGGCAAACAAGTCAAACAGAAGGAATCAGATCGGATGAACTACCTCCGAACCGAACTCAAGCAGAGACACCCGAACCGAACCGATATCTGAAGGGGGAGAATCACTGAACCGACCCGACCCGGAGGAAGACACCGACCCGACCCGAAGTGGACTACCGACCCGAACTGATGAAGGTGATGACTACCGAACCGAACAGAATCCTAGAGCTGCTGCTGCACGACAACTCTTCTGAAGACCCACTCCAATTCGATCAAACCCGAGATGCAAAGAAAGTCCAAATGAGAAGTTGGAGCTTAAGATTCAAATGGGAATCAACGAGTTCGCTTCATGGTTGGGCTTTGCTGCGGGACGCGTGCCAAGGAGTTATCGACGTCTATAGCTTTGGACCACTATGGTAGGAGGTACGAAGGCGGATTCAGGGCCACTATGGCATCGGTAGAACCAAGGGCTACGACCAATGAAGTGGGTCATTGAAATGTTTGGTCATGACTCCAAGTGTTTGGCTTGGTCACAACGGGGTTTCTACAAGTCGGGATTCGTCGTTACCTCATGTTGTCTAGTGTTCCATAGTGGTAGATGTCGTATGCTTTACGCACTGAGTGAGAGATGTGAGGATGGTTGCTATGGATGGTTTGTTTGCTATCATTATGACATACACACCCCACCCCCGTATTCTTACACTATTTATTATGGCACCTTAGAGCATTGTACGGTATGTGGTACTAACTCTTTGGTTGCAGGTCCAGGTTCAGGTATGGTTTAGTATACTTGTTATTGTTCTGTTTAAGATGCTTATCGCTCATACCAGGCTTTATGTCTGACCCAGAGTTTTATGTCTCCTCTTATTACTCTGGGTGCTCACACGAGCAGACTAGAGACAGGTTAGCTGGTGATGCACGGGTAGATGATCCGGAGACGAGCAGGAGGCTTCCACGTAAAATATATACATAATATTCTCCCTGTATTGTTGAAGATCACTACTTGGGCATTGGTGGTGTATCTTCTACTTTAGCTTTCTTTTGTTTGGAGACAGTAAATTTGGAAAGTTGTAATAAGCTGTATTTGAATTTCCACTGCTCTGATGTTGGTGTTGATTTTAGTTATCAGCTTATGCACTGTCTCACCTGTTTTATGTCAAGTATGTTATTATTATATTTTATTCCATGCGCTGTGAGACATTCTACAGGTCCCTTGATTAGTTCCTTCTCTTCTTCTCTTTCTTCTGACGACCGTCCCGTTCTAGTCGGGCATGTGTACAGCGCACTTTCGGAGGAAATGCAGGCTGGTGCGGGGCGGGCCGTCACAATTACTGTATTTCCAATGTATATTATAAGTTCATACTCAGTTATATTCTTGTACTCTGGTGTAATTGTTGTAATCAGCAATAAAATGTTCTTCAGTTTGTGATCTGATGTGTGTTGTCCTCAAAACAATCCATACTTTCCTTTACTGGGAAGTTTGGGTCGTTTCATAATCTTCGAAATATTTGGGTATTGGATTTCGTGATTATACGGATATTGTTATGGGAATTTGGAAAATACAGATATCGTTATTCCTAATACGATATCCGTTGGTTTCAAATTTTGGTGTTGAATATAAGATGATATAATTTCTATTTAGAGCCTTGTATTTAATGTCAAATTGGATTTTGGGTTTATCGTGAACGGTGTCTTAAATAACATTGTTCTTAAACCCAGTTGAGAAAAGAATAAATCTTTTAAATAAGATTTAGAGAAGTTTACCAATTAATTAATATTTAATTGGAATTGAATTAAAATTGGATTTTTTTGTTTGTCATGAATGGTGTCTTAAATAACACTGTTCTTAAACCCAGTTAAGAAAAGAATAAATCTTTTAATTAAGATTTAATGAAGTTTACCAATTAATTAATATTTAATTAGAATTGAATTGAAATTGGATTTTTGGGTTTATCGTGAACTATGTTTAAAATAACACTTGTTTTTTAACCCGATTAACATTGAAATGTGATTTGGAATTTATAAATCTTTTTATTAAGATTTAATGGAAATTTTCCAAAGTAAAGTTTTCCAATTTAATAAAAATAAATTGGAATGGAATGGAATTCGATTTGTAATAATCGAAGTGAGCTTCTGTGGAGGAAGACTGTTAATATATGTGGAATTTAAAAGGCTTTGTTGTTATTCCATTTATATTATCAGTCAGATACGGAAATTGGCATCGATTATATATTGATTTGTTTTCTGTGAAGATTCCAAATTAATGGAATGGGATTTTGGGTTTTTCGTGAACTGTGTTTTAAATTACATTAGTTCTTTAACCCAGTTAAAGACAGGATTACATGTCTAACATTATATTTCGAACTGTATGGTTGATCATTGCTAAATACATATCTGTTTTGTGGCAGAGAATTTATTCTCTTGCATAACACCCTTCTTTAAGACGTATGAGCTTAGAGGTTACATATAGGCAAAAATTAATAGTACGGTGTTGATTGTCGATGCGGCATGTTTGATTTCCCACAGTTAAATAATCATTTATATTGATTTTTGGGAATATTAAAACTAAGTGGATTTTTAATGAATCTTTAATTAGATTGAAATGTGAATGTGATAATTTAAATTATCAAATTTGGGAAATGATCAAGAATGGAGTATCACCAGTTTTTGCTCCAAGCGATAGTTAAATCTTTAATTAGATTTGAACGTGAAACAGTAATTAAATTTACTGATAACACCATGGTGTTGGATATGGAGTATTACCAGTTTTGCTCCATGGGATGAATAGGATAGGATTGGAAAATTAAACAAATGATTACTTCGGTAAGGTTCGATAATCCGGCTAGTTGATAAAACTTAATTTGGTTTAGAATAGTTATCCAAAGGAAGATTAAAGAATATTTTTAAGGAATTTATCTTTGATAAAATTAATACGAACCTTTCCAAAGTTTATGAATATTTAAATAAAAGAACATTCAGAATTTGAATGAGGCATATGGTGTTTTAATAGCACTTGTTTATAATATATGCGAGTTATTCGGAAAGGCCGGGTTTATACCCATTCTGAATAACTGATTCGATAATAAGTCGACAATGAAGACGGTGGTTGAAGACCAGAGGTCTTCACATCGTTTGGATGATTACTGATGTCTTGATTGGGTTGTACACCCAATATGAGGTAATAAGTGGTGATCGTCCAGACGTACTTGGAGATCGACCAGATATGCGAGGACCTCTCTCCTGTATTGGGCATATGGGACGAGGAATAAGGTGCCTCTGGTTTCGTTCAGACCCAGAACGAACTAGTAAATGGATGTGTGTCTGACATTGGATTTTATTCTGTGTTGATTGATCTCTATTAAATATATATCTGTTTGGCGGAGGAGAATTTATTCTCTTGCTTAATGCCCTTCTCTGAGACGTACGAGCTCAGAGGTTATACATCGATAGACATCAGTCGCACGGCGTGAATTTCCTGTGTGGCATGCTGAGATGAAAATGATCAAGGCTTATGTTGAAAAGCATAGTCTTGTGGTTGATGATCAAAGCACGGCTTTAATATAGCATAGCTTTGTGTATAGCGTTAATTCGCAAGCCTCACATCTCGGTATGAGTCAAAAACGAGATTGTGACTGCACGGAGTGCACGACGTTTCCTTCTAGCTATGGGTGGTTTCATGGTATGGATCTTAGACATTTATTATATTTTTACCTATGTGAACGATGGATAGCGAGGCGTCTCGGATATATCGGTTACTACGGAGCCGATGGATACGTCCGATAGGACCGGGAAACGTGTGTTCAGGAATAACCAATCCTCAAACGTAAGAGAAGACCGGCCCTGAAGATCCAAGGGTTGCCAATAGGTGTGATCCTGAGGCATTTGCTAGAGTATCTCGAATCGGTGAGGCGCCATCCCTGGCCTCGAATCATGACGGAAATCCAATTTCCAATACGTGACATTTCGGTTTTGATTGTAGAGCCTAGTATGGCGACATGATATATGGTACCCATGCCGTCTATGATTGATACATTTAATTTGAAGTTGTTTTTGACACTATATACTTATTATAGTATCAAATGATTTGTTTTAAACATACCAAGCATGTTTGGCTATTATATCCTATCCTCCGGCTTGCGTTGCATTGTGTGATGGGACCTGGGTCTTATAATAGCTTCATTTTTCGAAAAGCATTACGATGTTTGTTTTATGCACTGGTATTCTTGGGAGAAAACCTGTTCCGTGTTATACGGCGTGGTCCCTTGATTTACTTTGTTTTTAAAGTAAAGATTTAGTAACTGTTTTAGTTCTCGCACTAGTCACATGACTGACCTAGAGTTTATTGTTTTAACCTAAACTCTGGGTGCCCTTATTTTCCACACGGGCAACCAGTAGTTTTGGTCTGCAGATTTTTCCTTATACAGAATCCTGGATTTACAGCTGGAGCTATATTCGGAACGCTCTGTGTCCGTGTATTTCTTTCAGCTATGTTATGTATTATTTTTCCGCTGCTATGTAATGTATATTTAATCTATGATATTTTCCTGATGTATATTATTTATTCGTACTTTGTTATATTCTTATACTCAGATGTAAATTGTTGTAATAACAATGAAATGTTCTTCTATTTGTGTTCTAATTTGTCGTGTTCTCAACTCAATCTGGACCATCTCGTAAGGGCGAGTTTGGGTCGTTTCAACAGTCTTCAGTAATATTTCCTATATATAATTCCTGCATATGTGTGTGTGTGTATATACATATTCTATGCAAAAAGTGTTAGTATATATTTTATAATCAATGATAATTGAAATAAGGTTGTTGTCATCAAAACTCCATTCTCCAACAATCTCCCCCTTTTTAATGATGACAACCTTAGTTTATAAAATATTATACCTGTATATACCTGTTGATGATGATCCTTCTAATACTCCCCCTGGCTATATGAATCCTAAAAACTATGTCTATATTTTATAATTTCTCCCCCTTTGGCATTATCAAAAAGAAATTCTAAAACAACTCCCGTTAAATCCTATAACTATTTAAATAATTCCTATACTAAAGTAAAGTACTCCCCATGAATTCTAAATCTATCTATACCTTGTAAAATACTCCCCCTAAATTTATGCCTATATAATATCTTAATTCCATATATAATTTCCCTTAAATCTATAATTCTCTATAAATTTCTATAACTCCCCTCAAATCTATGACTACACTAGTCTAATAACCTTAATTGAAGGATAATAAACTAAGCAAACCAATCAATTCAAATAAGCAAATTAATCAAAACAAGCAAATCAATCAAAACAAGCAAACAAACAAGCATTTCAAACAAACAATTCAAACAAACAATTCAAGCAATTAATTCAATCAATCAACTAATCCTAGAAACTATAAAACTCCCCTTAATCTAATACAAGACTAAACCTAGCCTATATTCTAATTCCATTGAAATTATAATAAGACTTTAACATTGACTAAGAAACAATTCTATGATATAAGTTAAGTCAATCAAGTTATTTATGTCAAATAAAGCAGACAAGTCAATTTAGTCAAACAATTCAACCAAATCAATCAAGTAAAACAGGTCAACTAAATCAAAGTAAATATGTTATGTGTTTAATTAATAATCCTATATATGTAATGAAGTGTGTGAAGTATGTTGGTTATAATGTAGTATGAAATTTATGTTATATGCAAAACCATATGAAATGAAATGATGTGAATGATTTTGATTTGAAATGAAATATGATGTATAATGATAGTATGCAGAATAATTTGGTGATGATATCTAATATGGTAAAATATATTCAAAGTACTATCTAACTATTTTGCATCTATATTATAAATTATTTGAATCAAACAAAGATAATGTTAATTTCTAGACTTAGGCTAATTATATCAGTGAAAGTGATTAAAATAGTAATAAATAAAAATATTCATGATAAGACGTAAAATATTCAGAAAATTTATAGAGTTAAATAATGTTTTAAAAATTGAAGATCTTCTTAAAGAGAAAAAAAATTGTATCATATAAAGTAATATATATAAACATATATTCGTAAGTATATATAAAAACTGATATAAAAAGAACTTAAAATTTAATTTATTATGAGATATATTTCAATATTTTAATACAAGTCAATTTTAAATTTAAACTTTAGAAATCAAAACATATTTATTTGCTAAAAAACCATTTATACTTTAAAAGAAATCTATAGTTATAAAAACATTATAAAGTAATCTATAAATCTGTAACTTCTTATATTTAAACTACTAATAAAGATATAAAAATCACACGTACATATATATATATATATATATATATATATACCAGAATATTAAGTTAAATGATAATGTAACCCAAAATTATTTAGAAATTATATAAAAAATATAAGTTAAACTATGTATGTTTAAACTTCATATAAAAGACAACTAAATATATATTTTATAATAATAAAAGAAGTTTGAAAATTTTACATTAAATTTGTATATCATATTGATATAATTTGTATAGTTTTAATATATATATATATATATATGTTGAAACTAGATATACAAAAATAAGTAGACAAACAAGGTTAATAACTAGAGTTTGAACTGGCATTTCCTTATTTAAGAAATGGAAGGAAGTTTGAAAGTCTAAGCTTTTGAAACTTAAAATTTGAATTTTATTTTACAAACCTTTATGTCGATATAAGGACATATGTATGTTGATATACATGCATAAATTTCAAAGAACATATGGTTTTGTGACTTTGGCTAAATTCTCGATCTATATTTCAGGTTTAACTATTTCCTGAAATAATATTAATCCTAACAACCATCCAAAGTTTATTTATTATTTTATTGATATATTGAATTTCAAAATTTGAATTTCAAATTTTAATTTTAAATTTCAAATTTGAATTTTAAATTTCAAATTTAAGTTTTAAAGTTTTAAATTTCAAATTTAAATCGAAGCAAATAAGCAAGACAATCAAAGCATCTATTCAACCAAAAAATAAAAAATTAATTAAGGCGTACCCGGTTTTTAGATCCATTTCTTCAACATTATCTAAATTCTGAATTGATCCTCCGGAATTTGATGATGAGATCTGCTCTATTGCGACGGGCTCGTTTTTCTGATCAGGACAGGATATTCTTTTGTTGAATTTGAATACCATATGAGAAAGATATCAAAGATTTAGTAGTTCAACCAACTTGGCGCCAAAATTTGAATTTGAATTTTGAATTTTGAATGAATGGACACTTCAACTACTATACAAAGGCCCAAAAGTCATGTCTCCTCACAATCTCCTCCTCTTCTTCTTCCTCTCGTTTTTCACTTTCAATCAAACTTTCAGGAGGCATAACTTCTTCGTTTCTTAACAGAATTGGATGAAATCAGCAGAAAATCAAAAAGAAATTCAAGGACTATGATATAGTAGCAGTTTGGGAATGAATTTTGATGGTATTGGGGTGCAGCAAGTTGAAATAGTAAGAGGTATGCATGAAATCCCATAATAGTTTTTCAGTTTTGCATAGCCAACTTAAAATAGTCATATCTCACTCAATTTTGATCGGAATTTAACAATCTACCCATCAAAATGACCACAAGAACGAGAACTACAATCTGGAAACGGATTTGAGACAAAATAGTCTAACATGTGGATGCAATTTGAAGATAACCGTCGACAGTTTTGGTTTCCTTCCTTCTTTATTCACCAAAACTTCATTTGATCATTACTTGATCAATTCTTGGCGGATTTATATGAAACCAGTGGCATTGCGAAGAAAATGAAGAGAAGTACAGTATAAAGATAATTTGTAGATTTAAATCCAAAGTTATAAAGTGATATGGTACCCATTTCTTTGCCGATTTATATTATATATATCCATTTCTTCTTGATGTCTCTTCATCAACCGTCGTTACTCTTCTTCTCTTTTTAATTTCTTTTCAGAATTTGAATTTTCAATAGCCACCATTTCGGAATTTGAATTTCCAACCGCCACATCAACCATCTTTTCAGAGGTTGATTATCCAATAGCCAAGTAACACAATTTTTCCTTTGAAACAACACAACATTTCAAATAATCAAATAGCTTTTTAAATTATTCAAATGTCTTTTCAAATATTCAAATGACTTTTCAAATAATCAAAGGACTTTTCCAAAATAACTAATTACAATTATATCATGATGGTTTTGTAACATATCCAAGATTTCAAAATTTAAAAAAAAATCGAATTTCAAATTTTCAAAAATCAAATCGTAGTAACTTCATTTTTCAAAATAATTTAATGCAAACTCATCTAATACTGATGCAACACATAAATTTAAACTAGTGTTCAAAATTTGCGAATTAACATTTTCAAAAATCAGATTATGAACTTTTTGAAAAACCTTGCCCTGATACCAATTGTTAGGGAATGCGGAATGGATCGTTAAGGTAAAGCAAACACTTGTGAGAATTTAAACTAGATTAAAAACTTATGTGAATTATGGGAAGAATCAAACACCACAAACACAATCACAGACACAGATTCAAATACATATGCAAGATAAACAAAAATAAAGATGCGGAAAAGGAAAGAACACACTGGATTATATATTGGTTCGGATTGCTCCTGCGTCCAGTCCCGCACAACGTTGGATTGCGCAAAGCTTTATTACTATTCCAATAGTCAAGTACAACCTCCTTGATTTCACAGACAAGGGGTACCACTGATTTCCATTTACCTGATTTCTTGGCTATAAGGAAACACCAATTCCTACTTCCCTGATTTCTCGGCTACACAAAAACACTGATTCCTACTTCCTTGATTTCTCGACTACAAGGAAACATTGATTCCTGTTTTACTCAATTCAAACAACTTTTAGTCAACCCAACTAATTACAAATAGCCCTAGAACTCTTCAATAACACTTGATTCAGAGAGAGATGAGAGGAGAGTGTAGAGAGAAGAAGTTTGATCAAAACGGATTTGAACTTGGCAGAGTATAAGTGTAGAAATCATAAAAATGATTAAGAATAATAATATAATGAAAGTGGAGAAGAAGAGATGATTAAAAATTCGAATTCAAGCCCTTTTTATAGTGTGTGAAAGGTTGCAATGTTTCTAAAACGTTTCAAATGGTGAAAAGACACTTCCTTTTAAAATTGAAAAATGACAATTATATGTCGACGTGGTGTTTTTAGTATGTCGACGTACCCTAGTGTAAATTTGAATTTTAAACATTTTTCAAGTGTTTTGACATAAATGTAATTATGGAAATTCTTGAATAAAAATATAGTGTTGTGAATTAATATTATAAAGTAGAAAAAACATATAAAAACATAAACTTAAACTATATAAACATATTTATAAAATTATAATGCTTAAACTATATAAATATAAATTATAAAATTATAAATATATAAAACTTTAGTTTGAAAAAAAAGATAAATAAAAAAAGGAAAATTGAAAAGATAAAAATAAAATAGAGCGAATTAAGGATAGAAAATAGAATTTGAAAATTTGAGTTTGAAAATCTGAATTTGAATATTGAACCTAGAGTGCTATTTAAAGTCTTACAAAATCTAGACTCTATAAATATATTAATCTTGAACTCTTAAATTCCTGAAATCTTGAATACTCATGAGTCTTGAAATTTCTCTAAACTCTGAATTTCTCAATATCTTTAAAACTGTACAGTCTTCAGTAATATTTCCTGTATATAATTCCTGCATTTGTGTATGTGTATATATATATTCTATACAAAAAGTGTTAGTATATATTTTATAATCAATGATAATTGAAATAAGGTTGTTGTCATCAAAACTCCATTCTCCAACAAGGTTAAGTCCGACTTGAGGTAGAAGTCTGCCCAGACCCAACCGGCATATCCAGCATCCACAAGTGGTAGGCTTAATGTGAGAGGTCTAGCGCATTAATAACAATAAATGAATGAATGGTAATAAACTTGTAATACTTAACCTGTTAGAATCTGTGAGGGTTACATGAACCAGTCAACTTATGTAACGACCCGAAATTTTGGGCCAATTTAAAATTTTTATTTTAGAAATTTTAAGGGAATTTTAATATATAAAATAATTTATTTTAAATAGGAGCGATTAAAAATTTAAAATAAATTCAATTTAATTATAA
Organism: Allium sativum; assembly: GCA_030737875.1. Taxonomy (NCBI): domain Eukaryota; kingdom Viridiplantae; phylum Streptophyta; class Magnoliopsida; order Asparagales; family Amaryllidaceae; genus Allium; species Allium sativum. The sequence continues at coordinate 80,728,792 of CM060913.1, read as the reverse complement.
AAGGAGTTTAAAACAGCGCTGCAGTTTGAAAATTTGAATTTGAACTTTGACTGAATGTACAGGATTCATTTTAAATCAGAATTGAGCGAAACTAGAAATATTTAAATCTGTTTAATCATATCTTTCTAATGAATCTGAAAAATTGAAATTTCATAGCGGCAATCAAAATTATGGCCAATTCAATTTTTAGAAAGGTCGCTGTAGAAATTATATATATATTATATAGGGCCCGAAAGGCTACTTTTCACATATAAAGGAATTTCAACTCGAAACCACTTCCATTGAGTTCGGAATGGCGTTTCTGCATTGAAAAACAGTAAACACTTATATATTTTGAGTTTCGGAGTTTATTTGTTTAAAAATGTATTTTTAATATTAAATATATTGGCCTTAAAAATAGTCATTTTTCAAACGACCTCGGTTTTCGACGAAACCACTTTTGTTGGAACCGGAATGTCAAATTATTGCTAGGATTCAATTTTCATAATTTTTTGAATCAATATGTGAGTGTGGCAAAGGAAAACGTGTTTTGTCAGTTTTTGTCAAATTTAACCAGCTTAAAAATAGCCATTTTTCAAACGGTCTCAGAATTCGACGAAATTAGTCTCGTTAGAACCGTTTCATCAAAACATAACTAAAAATAATTTTTCTGTAATTTTTAGAGGTTGTTTGTGGCCCCAGTGAATTTATATACACGGTTAGATTAAATAAATAAATGTTTTTATATTAAATTAAATAAAACACGCAACAGACTTCAGAATTGGGCTATGGGGCATAGCCCATCGCATTCAGAAGGTGTCAAAACCTTAAGTTTGACACTAACTGGGCCTAATTCTGAGTTGGTGGCTGAACGGGCCTTAATGGGCTAATTTATTAATAAAATATTATAAATAATAACCTTAATCAAATCAAAACCCTAATCACGTTATGACCAGCCGCCATCTATCATTCTAATGGCCGAGATTACACAATTTTGATCCCTCAATTTCTTCCTCCACACAACAAATTAAAACACAAATCATATATCAAATCGAAGAAAATTCCAACGGCTTTAATCTTATACGGATATGATCATATGTAATGGATCGTAGTGCTCAATTTTTCACCCTAAAGCTTCGTCGTTCGAGCCCCTTTTTGACTCTCGAGATGCGTGCGAGCTGAGCACAGCTCAGGGCGTTGGAGGCTCGTGGCATGGCGGTTCGGGTGGCGTGATCGAATCGAAGTCTGGTGGTACGTGGATGGAGCGGCATCGGCCTGATGAAGATGACAATGGGTTCTAACATTACAGTAAGGAAGAGGAAGAAGCATTAATGTAAAAAGGTGGATTAGTGGAAATTAATTATTATAATAATTATTTAAATAATGAAATTGATATTCAAATTGACATAACTTCTTCGTACGAATTCGAAATTCAGAAATTCAAGAAGCGTTGGAATCCTTGAAGCGAGATCTACGCGATGGTACGAACCAGATCTGAAACAGAGTAGATCAGATTTTGGGAAATTTTTCAGATCTAAATTATTGGGTGAGAATTCTGATTTATAAATTAAATAAAATCTAATTATTGTTTTTGCTTTTAAATTATGTTGTGAATGATTATGATTCTGATCTGTGATGTGACATTTAAATTTGTTGTTTGATGATTGGGTTGGATTATGATGCTTGTATTTTGTTAGATCCGACAAGGATACTTCTCTATTTCATATTCGTGAACATAGAATACAATATGGTTTGATAATAAAGTTTTAGTCTTTATTGTTGGTTCTTTAACAATGAATTGATTTCAATGCAAAGGTCATATTTTTAACATCGTATAATTTACATACAAAAAGAACCAAATTTTATTGTCATTTTTGTTTCAACAAAATATTACATGTTTTTAATGACATTTGGTTTACAATGAAGAATTAAACAAAAATCACATTTTTGTTCGCAATAAAAGTTTATAAACAAAAGTCACATTTTTGTTTGAAATAAAAGTATACAAACAAAAATCACATTTTGTACGCATTAAAAAGTATGAAATGAAAATGTATATTTTTATACATTAAAAAAATTAAGAAATGAAAATTTACATTTTTGTCAACTAGATTATAAAGAAATCGAGATTAACATTTTTGTTAATATTAATAAGGATTTGTTCAAAATTGCATTTTTGTTTACATAAAAAGGATTTGTTCAAAATTGCATTTTTGTTTACATAAAAAAAAGGATTTGTTCAAAATTTCATTTTTGTTTCAATCAAATGGATTTGTCAAATCATTATATTTTGTAACATTTAAAAGAATATACAAAATTATTATATTTTGTAACATTGAAAAGAATAACCTTTTTATTATATTTTGTAACATGAAAAAGAATAACCTTTTATCATATTTTGTTTAAATGAAAAGGGATAACACATTTTTGTTAGATATGATTAGTGAAAAAGAATAACATATTTTTGTCAATCTAAAGAAATGATTTAAAAACAGTCATTTTTATCAATTTAGATAAATGAATTAGAAAACATTCATGTTTGTCAAATTTAAAGGATGAAACAAAATCCCCATTTTTGTTTGCATTAGATGTTTACAAACAAATTCACATTTTTGTTTGTATTAGAAGTTTACAAACAAATTCACATTTTTGTTTGTATTAGAAGTTTACAAACCAAATGCATATTTTTGTTACATCAAAAAGAAAGAATTGAAAATGCATATTTTTGTTACATCAAAAGAAAAGTCAATAAGGATTAAAAAGAACATTTTGTTAAAATGTACATTAGAAAGATAAAAAGGACATTTTTGTTTAGAAATGATTATAGAAAAGAAAATCATAAGTTAGGTCAAAACTTGTTAGTGGAATAACCTTTTTGGTGTTAAACATGTTAATAAAATCATTAATTTGTACATTAAAAGGAATTATACAAAAATCATATTTTTATACTAGAAATGTTAACATTAGAAAAATCATAGTTTGTTATAAAAAGTTGCATTAGAATAAAATCATAGTTTGTTATAAAAAGTTGCATTAGAAAAAAAATCATGTTTTGTTATAAAAAGTTTTCATTAGAATAAAATGAGTTTAACCAAAATTATCACTTTGGTCATTAAAAAGAGTTGAAACAAAATCATCATTTTGTTTGCATTAGAAGTTAATAAACAAAATTCTCATTTTGTTTACAATAGAAGTTTACAAACAAAATCATCCTTTTGTTTGCATTAGAAGTTAAGAAACCAAATCATCATATTTGTTTACGTTAAAAAGAATGGATTTAAGAATGTATATCTTCATACATTAAAGAAGGTGAGTTAAAATGTATATTTTTATACATAAAAGGAATGAAATAGAAAATGTATATTTTTATACATTAAAAGAATGAACTAGAAAATGTATATTTTTATACATTAAAGAAGAATGGATTGAAATTGTATATTTTTATACATTAAAAAGGTATTAGAATAAAAAGTACATTTTTGCTAGAAAATGAATACTTAAAATAAAAGACACATTTTTGTCCAAATATGTTTATAAAAACAAAAGACACAATTTTTGTCAAAACTTGATTTGTGAAAAGAATAACATTTTTGTCAATACTGATTAGTTAAAAAGGATGAAATAAAAATGAACATTTTTGTGTATTAAAAAGGATTAAACAAAAATGAATATTTTCGTGTATTAAAAAGGATTAAGCAGAAATGAACATTTGTTTACATTAAAAAGAAGTAGATCAAAATATATAGTTTTGTTTACTTTAAAAAAGTTAAACCAAAATAGCATTTTTGGTCATTAAAAAGAATTACTCAAAAGATTTAAAAGTTAATATTTTTATTGTCGATTAGTTACAATAAAAATATTGGAAATAAAAACATACATTTTTATGTAGTGTTGATCTCATTTAAAGGAGTAGAATTAAAAACATATATTTTTATGTAATATCATTCTCATCAAGGAGAATAGGATTAAAAGAATTAAAATATATGTCGTGATGTTGAAATGCTTGATGTGTTAAATATAATGTTAATATATTCAGATTTAATATTACACTTCCATTTAAAAGTCGTCCGACTTGTTTATGTGATTGGGACGATAATTTTCACACATCGCCCAAGTGCACAAATAATTTATTATTTGGTTGATGGATGAAACCCCACACGGGTATTGGGATGATATTGGATACACACTAATCCCAATATTTAGTTATCTGTCAATCGATGCATTGACAGTCTGTGATGAGCGTTAGTTATTTACTTTAATGCTCACACAGTTATAAATTCCACTCTGGTCGTCATTTGGATGTTTAATAATCACTTATCATGATTGTTGGTCACATACAATTTATGGTTGTTGATTGAGTCACATTCCAATAAAGGATATTCTAGAAAAGAATATTTTAGATAATTTCTTAGAAAAAGGAATATTTTAGAAAAGAATATCTTAGAAGAAAGAATATATTTTGGAAAAATATTTTTTTAATTGAATGAATTAGTTATTAACTAAAATAAATCATTAAATTAAGATTTAATGAAGTTTTCTAAATTAGTGAATATTTAATTGAAATTAAATTAAATAAATTGGATTTTGGGTTTGTCGTGAATGGTGTCTTCAATAACACCTTTCTTAAACGCAGTTGAGAAATGAATAAATCTTTTGATTAAGATTATTAAAAGTTTTCAAGTATAGCTAGTAATTGAAATAAGATGAAATGTGAGTTGAGTTTATTGTGAACCATGTTTTTAAGTGACATGTGTTCTTTAACCCAACTGACAGTGAAAATATGATTTGGAATTTATAAATCTTTTATTAAGATTTAAATGGAAATGTTCCAAAAGTAAAGTTTTCAATTTAATATATTAAATTGGAATTGAATGGAATTCGAGTTGATAATAACCAGGATAACACTACAAGAAAAACTGCATATAGCAGCGGCATAATCCGCTTCTAATCCGTCGCTAAACAGGCCTTAGCGACGGATTTCCTGCATAATGGTATGGTCGGTAAAAACCATGACGGTATCAGTGTCAAAATTTGCGACGGAATTTAGCATGAGTTTTTCGACTGTTTTCTGTCATTTTACTAATTATTTAATAAAAATAAAATTTATTTATTAATTTAATTTTAATTTATATACCGACTATTTACCGACGGATAATTAATTTATAATAATTAATTATTTATACAAAAACGTCGGTAAAGCCTTGCTAATTAGCAAGGGATTAGCAATAATTTTTTTTTAATTCAAACGTTTTCTGTAGGTAATCTATCGCTATTCCCTTTCTATTCTACCAATAAACATTCTTCCATATTTCTTGCTTATAGCTTTATCAAATACTATCGTTCAACTATCAATAATAAAATAAATAGCATAACCCAGCAAGAAAAATGCAGTTATGAATACAATACAAAAATTTATTACTATTTAACACAAAATAGTGCAATATAATACATGTCATTTACAATCAGTGCAATACATATACAATTGTACTCTCAACGGTTAAAAAACCAATGCTCTAAACTAAGCTCCACTCAATCAAGCTATGGTCAACATCTCAAGTTCACTTTCTTTTTTTCCATCACAAAGAAGTTTGCAACAGGAACATCGTCATCTACTCGCCCTCACACCAATCATCTCATAACTGAAACAAATACCTCAAAATTCCATACATTTCTAAATCATTTCAACATAATAGCCTTGCATGGAGGTAGCACAATGCAGCATCAATGTTGACAAACCTTGCTGCATTACTGCCTACATTGTTGCTGCCCATTTCCCCACTGTACCCTTCAAGAAACACCGGCTGCTGCTGACGACTCTAATGGTGCATCGCCATCAGCCTCCTTCTCAACATGAATTGTTAGCTGCCTTGTCTAAATAATGTAAGTAGTATATTGACCTGCTTCCACATTTAAACTATTCAGTGTAGAATATATTCCAAAAAGTCTCACTTGATTTCACACATCACCAAGTGGAAAAGGCTTTAAATGGAAATGTATGTTACCTGATGCTTTATTTCTTATGTTTCTTCTTGGTACATGACATTTGACGTTTATGACATTTTCTTTCCAATAGCTCTTTGCTATTTACGCTGCAATAATTCAAAAACAAAAATACAACATTCAACTAATGATGGACCAATTGGTAATTATCGATCTACTAACAATCTAGTTAGGTATATAATGAAATTCTTGACTAAGATGTTATATAATATAATAGTCTAAAAAATATGTCTCAAAGGTTCAAAATTCATGCCATGTTTCATGTGAAAAATGAAAACTTCACCCGTACATTGACATTTAGCTTTTCGGGTATGTATTAGAATTGATTTAGTTGACTAATATTTTGTAATCAATATTACGTTTTTTGTAAACGAATTTGCGATTTTGTTTCATAGTTTTAATTATATAGTTGTTATTAAATATTAGGAAACACTTTTTTTTTTCATTTGATTAGGGTATTGGATTTAGTTGAGCCGACCCTGTTAGATGTGCTTGTACTTGGAACTATTACTTATATGAAAAAGGAAACTTAACACCACCTTTCCGCGAAATAGAAGCATTCATTTCTTATTGTAAACACTGAGAAATATTTAGTCTGTTGCAAGTATACAATAGTATTTATAGCATGCATTAGACATCTATGATGAAACGTAATCACATCCGAAATAAATGAATTATTTATTACAAAAGTTTGACAATACGTTATTATTATTATTTTCTTCTTCAAAACAATTTCAAAATTCAAATGTTATGCCAGTGAGCAAAACTAAATGGAAAAACAACAACCAAATATTTCTTAATGAATCATACAACAAATATTAACTATACAACTACCTGGACAGGCTCTTGTTTCTCATCATGCATCTTCATGTGAGCATTTAGCGTACTGTCGTATATGAATCTCTTCCCGCAACCTTTGAAAGGGCAAATTTGATAGTTTTCTAATGAATGTATCTGCATACGAGATCTTAGAGTGATATCCTGAGAAAAGGCCTGAAATCAAACATCTTGGTAATTAATAAAGAAGGAATGCAGTAAATAATAGTAAATTTAAAATAAAAATAAAACATAAACTCAACCAGATCCGCATGCGTTGGGTGGTGGGATCTACTTACACCAAAGTGGCCATAAGGGTCCGTTGCATGCATCAAGCCATTCGGCATCAGCGCTGCGTTCGACATGTCGAGCGTGTACTATTTCGTTGCTCCCGGATTGCTCTGTTTATTCGAACTCCAGTTGGGTACTTTCTGTCTCTTAGGCTGATGAAATACCGTTCCTTTTACCCCATTTTTGCCTTTCTTTATCATTTTATTGATTTGGCATGATGAAATGAGCTGATCCACTTAAATATAACATATGCATGTGATAATGGACAAGGTAGTTTTATGATTGGTACAATAAAAGACAGTATAATGAATTTACGTCCGGATTATTGGTATACAGACCTATCCCTCTTCAGATTAAGCATTTGTTCAAATTCTCTCTGTATGCATTTCAACTTCAATTTATAACAATATGATTGTATTGTAGCTGGTTTCAAACATATCTTAGATCAGCGGATAAAAATGTATATGACATAACATCGAACATAACTCAGGCATGATTTCAAATGCAAGATAAATGTGTGTGTGTATGCTCAGTTTAAAACCCATACAGTTTGCAACACAACAGTGATTCCAAACACAAAAATATAGATATTTTCCCAAACATATCCAGTTCAACTCCAACCACAAGTGACAAAGAATATCAAAGAAAAGGAAAGAAAAACCGAACCTCTCTATTTTACACTACAGCAATACAGTCAGCAAGAGTCTTGCACTAGCCTGGTAGTCGAAACGCAGCCAGGTCGGAGAAGTCAACGGAGCTAGCTGCTGTGTGGAAAACCAAGAAGGCGTTGGGTCAGGGATTAGTTGAATGAAGTGAGAGGGAAGGTACGACCAAGAGGGAGTGTAGCAGGGCGTGGTGGAAGTGGAGATGGCGAGGCTGGTGGCGACTGCAGTGGTCAGCTTAGGCGGCGCGGCAGGGTGGACGGTGGAGAGAGTTGAAAGACTTTGGTTGCAGAAAAATTCAAAAATAAGGTGGAAGCGGCCATGTTTTTATTTTGATATGAGTTTGGGATCTAGAATTAGTATTTTGATCTTGAAGGAGAAGGGTCGTTTCGAAGTTCAACGTGGATGGAGGGAAACATTTTTTTAGGAGCCAAAATTTTCATCCGTTGGAGCCAAGTTTTTCGGGGACTGAAGCCAAAATTTGTTTTGAATTCATATAAGTATCATTTGTTGGAGCCAAAAATTGAAGAAAAGGAACTTGCAGATGCAAAAAATTTATCTACAAATTATTAATTCTGAACTACCATTTATTTGTCGTAATTATTGACTATTTGGGGGAAACAAGAGAGGGAAGCCTGTAAACACACCGAGCAATAACAAACATTATTAAAAGGTTTAACATTTGACTTTTAAGAAAATGCAGATTTTATTTTCAATTATTGTGAATTTCTTTTATTTTATTCTAGAAAAAAGTTATTTTCGTTTTTTTGGTAATATTACATGTTAAATATAATTCTTAAATATTAAGTTCTAAAGAATAAATATTATTATTTTTATTTGTATTTCAACTTTATTTAAAAATTATGAAAAAAATCTTAAGTTTATATTTAATCTTTATGATTTTTTTAAGTATATTTTTTTAAGTGTGTAATTGCCAATTATAATTATTTATTTTCATAATTTAAGTAGCATGTTCAATTCACTCGTTGTTTGCTCAAAGAAGAGGCAGATACCTCCAATCAGTTTATTGCAGGAGTGTACAACTCTTTTATATATGGTTTGTTTGCTTTCAAAAAAAAAAGAGTCTCAGACACAATGAACAAAAAAAACAATACTGTAAAGTAAAGACACAATGAATAGGAAAGGAATAGATAAGCGAATTTAGCAAGCAAGAGCAATCTACCATCAAAAATCCAATTTGTAACGGCTCTTCTTTGAGCAAACAATTGAATTTTATTAATTACTATTACCTCTTATTTATATTATATAGTAATTAACAATTAATCAGCATTAATTTAAAAAAATTAATCATCGTTAACTATTGAATTATATTTACTTCTAATAGTTATTATTTATTATTAATTACTAATGTATATCAACATTTTTTTCTTTTCAATTATTTTTAGCATATTCAGTGTTTAAAAGTATTAAAACTACAAAAAAAATGATGCATCTATAACTACACTAATTTAAGTAGCATGTTCAATTCACACGTTGTTTGCTCAAAGAAGAGGCAGATACTTCTGATCAGCTTGTTGCAGGAATGTACAACTCTTTTACGTATGGTTTGTTTGCTTTCAAAAAAAAAAGAGTCTCTGACATAATGAACAAAAAAAAACACTACTGTAAGGCACAATGAATTGGAAAGGAATAGATAAGCCAATTTAGCAAGAAAAAGCAATCTACTATAAAAAAATCCAATTCGTAACGGCTCTTCTTTGAGCAAACAATGTATTTTATTAATTACTATTACCGCTTATTTATATTATATAGTAATTAATAATTAATCAGCATTAATTTTCAAAAAAAAATTCATCATTACCTATTGAATTTTATTTACTTCTAATAGTTATTATTTATTATTAATTACTAATGTATTATTAACATTAATTATTTAAAATTTAAATTTACTAATTAATTACTAACTAATAACACAAATTTAAAACATTTTATAAATAATAAATATAAAAGTTCGTTTCAAATCTCTTGGAAAACTGCAGGAAAAATAGCATCAAAATTTTGTCGACGGTAATCCGACTCTATTAGCAACGGAATTTAGCGTTAAATATTATACGATGGTAAAGAACTGCAATTTCCATTGATTTAGCGACAGAATTAGTATTCGACGGTAATAATTTATAATAAGATGACATATAAAATCCAAAATATTTTCTCTTACAAAGCCCACGGAAATCCGCCGCTAATTAGCGACGGAATTTTCCGCCGCTAAAAATTTATCGCTAATCTCGGTTTTTCTTGTAGTGTAAGCTTCTGTAAAAGAAGACCGATACTACATATGGAATTTAAGAGGCTTTGCCGTTATTCCATTTATATTATTGGTCGGATACAGAAATTTATAACGATTATATACTGATTTGATTTCTGGGAAGATTCCATATTTCATGGAAGATTATTTTGGGTTTACCGTGAACTATGCTTTTTTAAATGACATTAGTTCTTTAACCCAGTTAAAGATAAGACTATTTTCTTGGATTTAAATAATCATTGAATAATGATTTTTAATATCTAAAATCAAATTGAGATTTTAATAAACCTTTTAAAAGAAAGATTTAAGTGCAAAGTTAAAGAATTTATCTTTGATAGAATAATTTGAATACTTCATCTAAAAAGAATATTCTAAATTGGAATGAGACATTGGATGTGTTTTATAGTACTTGATTTTTAATTATAAAAATACGCGAGTTATTCGGAAAAACCAGGTTTACCCATTCTGAATAATTACTACGACGATGAAGAGTCGAAGATGAAGACGGTGTTGAAGACCGACGATCTTCACATCGAATGGACGTGTTTCTACAGAGACCTTGATGGGAGTAGCTACCTTGAAGGGGCTTCAGTGGTGGTCGTCCGGACTATTGTTGATTGTTCGGATTTGGTTTTCGCTCAGACCCAGAGCATAAGCTAATAAATGGATGCGTGTCTGACGTTGGATTTTGTTCCGTGTGAATTAAATCGATTTCTGTTAATGTATGTCTGTTTGGTGGTAAAGGATTTATCCTCTACTTAACACCCTGGTATATATTAATAGTGATTGATCGCATGGCGTGAATTGTCAATGTGGCACGCCAAGGTGCATATGATCAAGGCTTTTGTTGAAAAGCAGGGCCTTGTGGGATGATCAAAGCATAGCCTATTACGGCATAGCTTTGTGTATATCGTGACTTCGCGAGCCTCACACCCCGGTATGAGTCAAAAACGGGATATGGACTGCAGGGAGTGCACACGTTTCTTTCTAGCTATTGGTGGTGTCAGTGCTTTAACACGGCCTGACATTTTACTTATGTGGATAATGGATTTTGAGGCGCCTCGGATTTTTAGATAGGCCGATAGTGGTCATATTATAGGTTCAAAGGAACCGGGAAGCGTGTGTTTAGGCATAATTAATCCACTACCCTTAGGTAGGGACCGGCCCTGAAGATCCAAGGGTTGCCCAGAGGTGTGATCCTGAGGCATTTGCTAGAGTGTCTCGAATCGGAGAGGAGCTTGCCCCTAGCCTCGACTCATGATGGAAATCCAATTTCCAATACGACCTTGCGGTTTTGATTGTAGAACTAGTGTGGCGACATGATATATGGTACCCATGCCGTCTAGGATTAATACATTATGATTGAAATTGCTTTTGAAATATATATACTCATAGATATACATACTAGTATCAAATCCGTTTTATCGTATCAAGCATCTTTTGACCATTATAAGGTAAAACCCTATCCTCCGGTTTGCGTTGCATTGTGTGATGGGACTTGGGTCTTATAACAGTTTCATTTTTCTAAAAAAGCATTGTGTTGTTTAACGATTTACTTTAATTTAATTAAAGGCTAGCAATCCAATGGAGTAAACCCGTTCAGCGTTAGCGGCGTGGTCCTGTGATTAGCCTTATTATTAGATAAGTTTAGTTAAGATTTCTCATACCAGTCCCATGACTGACCTGTAGTTTGTTTCACTGGAAAACTCGGGTGCCCTTATTTTCCACACGGGCAGTCGAGTAGCATTTTGCAGATATATTTACAGGATCCTGGTTTACAGCTGAAGCAGTATTCGGAAAGCTCTGTATCCGTGTATTCCTTTCGGTTGTATATTTCTATTATTTTCCACTGTTATTTAAATGTGATTTAAAACCCTGATATTAATGTATTGCTTTTGTGTAACATATATTCATACTCTGTTATATTCCTGTACTCTGATGTAATTGTTGTAATCAGCAATAAAATGTTCTTCAGTTTGTGTTCTGATGTGTAATGTTCTCAAAGCAATCCAGGCTTTCCTTTACTGGGAAGTTTGGGTCGTCACAACTTAAGTAGGGGTTAAGTAAACTTGCTTGAATCAGTGGAAGGGTTAAGTTAATCTTATTAAATATGTGGGGACGAGTTATAAACCCAACAAACTTAACCTGTTGGCGTTAGGCAATCTTGTTAAACTGGTAGGCATAACGTTGAAATCCTAGTAGTGGGGATGCAATCCTGGGGGAAGCTTGTATCATCCGGTGTGTGGGACCCGTATCAGTCATGACCTATCTTGGTATCAAATGGAGAACACCAAACTAGGTCGGGGTCAGGAAACGCTTACTGAGTTGGTTGTAAGAGGTCCATCTGAGGGATGGCATGGGCGACGCATTCCGATGGGGTCATGTGCGTGCATGGGTCCGGATTACAGGGAGGATAATAAGACGCTATGACACCTGTAGATATGGTTGTGCATCTTGTAAACAACGGGGTTTCCACTTTAGGAAGTGATACATCCTACTCTGGGGCCAGCACAGGAAATCTACGAGTTAGGGAGCCGATCAATTGGGGGTAGTAATTAGGGTACATCTAGTCTTTCTTGCTTGTTTAGGTGCCCATTATTCTTGTTGGGGGTAACCCCTGTCATTTCTGTTGGGCTGCCTATTATTCGTGTTAGGGGTAAAACACACCACTAGAAGTACACCTAAGTCTACCATCTTTTTCTAGTTGGGATCATCTTGTGTCAGTTATACTAGTATTGGTGCAGAGAAAAGTATTAGAGAAGCGCAATATATTCTATTCTGTTTATCCTACTTACCTTGTTATACCTGCCATATGACATTGTTTTCTCCCTCTCCAGTTTATATGCTTGTCATGATGCTTTTACTTATTTATATGCTAAAATTAATTGGACCACCTTACTTTATGTCTGACCAATTTTGTTTCCACTTCTCTCTCTTCCGTTTCTCCCCTCCAGCCTCTTGGGGTGGGAATACTCAAGCTTGATCAGGATTCTCCTCTCATTCTGCTTGGAGCTGCTTTGTTGTACTACTTGATTTCGTATTTTCTCTACTATGGCTGTATTTTGGGGTTTATGCTCTTTTGATGTATTATTGTACTCTAATGATGATTTTGGTACAACACGGAAGTTTTATGTTGATGTAATGAGTTTTAAGTATTTTAGACTTATTATGTAATTGAGTTTGGACCACGAAGCTTTTCTATTTAATAAAGTTTTAATTCCACTGTTATTTTGTATCTATCATGTAATGATTCTGTTTCCGTTTACATATGATGCTTCATGAAACTTAATGCATTCTGATAAAAAGTGACATTAACAGACGTGGGGTGTCACAAAACCTGTAACAACCCGGTTTTCAGAACAAATTTAAATTTTTATTTTAGCAATTTTAATGAATTTTGAATATTTAAAATAATTTATTTTAAATAATAACGACTAAAAATTTATTTAAATCGAAGTTAGAACGAAAATTTTATTTTAATTATAAAATGAGTTAGAAATGGCACGGTAATTTAAAAATTCGATTTCAAACTTTAATTGAAGGTACAGGGTTCAAAACAAATCGAATTTTAGTGAAACAAAAAATATTCAAATCTGTTAATTATATCTTTTCAACATAGTTGAAAAATTAAAATTTCATAGCAGGAATAAAAATTTATGTCTAGTTTAAAATTTGAAATATTCGCAATGGAATTTTTTTTAATATAATAAATAGCCTTTTTGCAAACGACCTCCGTTTTCGACAAAACCATTTTTGTTGGATCCGGAATGTCAAATTATTGTTAAATTCCAAATTTCATATTTTTTTGACTTAATATGTAACCGCAATAAATTTAAATGTGTTTTGACAGTTTAAATTTGAATTGGATCGACCAGAAATGGCCATTTTTCAAACGGTCTCCAAATTCGACGAAATTAGTTTTGTTGGGACCGTATCGTCAAAACATAACTAGAAATAATTTTTCTGTAATTTTTGGAGCCAGTATGTGGCCATAGTAATTTAAAATGTACGTTTAAATTCAATATATATTGATTTATATTTTAATTTAAAGAAAAATCAATCGAAACAGTCGAATTGGCTTGCGGGACATATCCCATTGTGTCCGGAATAGGGGTAATTAGCTAGGGATGACAGTCATTGGGTTTGATTTGAATTTTAGTGAAACAAAAAATATTCAAATCTGTTAATTATATCTTTCCAACGAAATTGAAAAATTAAAATTTCATAGCAGGAATAAAAAGTTATGTCCAGTTTAAAATTTGAAATATTCGCAATGGATTTTTTTTAATATAATAAATAGCCTTTTTACGAACGACCTCCGTTTTCGACAAAACCACTTTTGTTGGATCTGGAATATCAAATTATTGTTAAATTCCAAATTTCATAAGTTTTTGACTTAATATGTAAGCGCAATAAATTTAAATATGTTTTGACAGTTTAAATTTGAATTGGATCGACCAAAAAATGACCATTTTTCAAACGGTCTCCAAATTCGACGAAATTAGTTTTGTTGGGACCATATCGTCAAAACATAACTAGAAATAATTTTTCTGTAATTTTTGGAGCCAGTATGTCGCCCCAGTAATTTAAAGTATACGTTTAAATTCAATATATATTGATTTATATTTTAATTTAAAGAAAAATCAATCGAAATAGTCGAATTGGCTAGCGGGACATATCCCATTGTGTCCGGAATAAGGGTAATTAGCTAGGGATGACAGTCAATGGGTTTGATTTGAATTTTAGTGAAACAAAAAATATTCAAATCTGTTAATTATATCTTTCCAACGAAATTGAAAAATTAAAATTTCATACCAGGAATAAACAGTTATGTCCAGTTTAAAATTTGAAATATTCGCAATGGAATATATTTTTTAATATAATAAATAGCCTTTTTGCGAACGACCTCCGTTTTCGGCAAAACCACTTTTGTTGGATCCGGAATGTCAAGTTATTGTTAAATTCCAAATTTCATAAGTTTTTGACTTAATATGTAAGCGCAATAAATTTAAATGTGTTTTGACAGTTTAAATTTGAATTGGATCGAGTAGAAAATGGCCATTTTTCAAACGGTCTCCAAATTCGACGAAATTAGTTTTGTTGGGACCGTATCGTCAAAACATAACTAGAAATAATTTTTCTGGAATTTTTGGAGCCAGTATGTGGCCCCAGTAATTTAAAATGTACGTTTAAATTCAATATATATTGATTTATATTTTAATTTAAAGAAAAATCAATCGAAACAGTCGAATTGTCTTGCGGGACATATCCCATTGTGTCCGGAATAGGGGTAATTAGCTAGGGATGACAGTCATTGGGTTTGATTTGGAATTCTGAGATTAAACGAGCTATTTTCTGATTAATTAATATTAAAAATAATAATTATTATAATATATAAATACCCCCTAGTAATACGAAACCCTAGCCTATATACAGCGAGCCACCACTGTGATTTCTATGGCTAGGATGTACAAATCGTTCTTCCTCAATTACTTTCTATCTACACCAAATTAAATCAAACTTCCAACACATAAATCGTAGAGATTTCCACGAGCTACAAATCTGTACGGGAGTAATCTATTTTCGTTGAGAGGATTGGCCAAATTTTCAACTCGAACTGGCCGCATTCAAGCACGATTTCTGAGGGACAGGGGAGTTCAAATAGGGCAAGGATTTCGGAGGGGCTTAGCGATGCGGAGGGCTTCACCCTGGCAGTTTCTGATGGTTGGTTGGTGGCTCGACGTGACAGCGGCGGAGGATCCTCAAATCGAACTAAATGGGTTTCTTGATAGTCTGAGAGACGTGTTTCAGGAGAGAATGTTAAGGATTTTTAATTAATTAGTTAAATATATAATTAATGTAATCTGCGTATAAAATTGTGCAACTCATTCAAATCTTAACGAAATTCAACGATTTTAGTTTTGTTGGAACCGGGAAGACGAACTCTACATTTGAAAGCAAACCAGATCTGAAACAGAGGACATTTGGATTATTGATAAAATTAAACACCGGTTTAATTTTATTTAAATAATCGCTATTCAAGGATTTTAAAAAACCGACCATGGTGAGTACTCCTTTCACTCTGATTATTTTACAGTTTAATTTACACTAGGGTGTAGACGGTGCTTAGCAGCACCCGACACCACTGATTGTACAAACCATGATTGTCTGTTTGGATTGTGATTTGGATTGTTATTGTTGGATATTGTTGTATATAAAAATTATTTATATAAAATATTATATATAAACTATCATGAAATGAAAATAGAATGATTAAACAATGAAATTTACATTAACAAAAAGAATTACATTTTTACGGTATGTTTAATGCTTTAAAAGTATTCAGGTTTGAATAAGAATGTGTTAACATTCTTATATGTTGATAAATTTTTATTTTATCAATTAAATGATTAAATGCTGATAAAATATGTTTAACATTAAAATTTCATTTTAATGTATAGGATGAATCATTTAAAAGATTAAATGTTGATAAAATATGTTTAACATTAACATTTCATTTTAATGTATAGGATGAATCATTTAAAAGATT
The DNA here is from genome assembly GCA_030737875.1 of Allium sativum. Lineage (NCBI taxonomy): Eukaryota > Viridiplantae > Streptophyta > Magnoliopsida > Asparagales > Amaryllidaceae > Allium > Allium sativum. The sequence continues at coordinate 80,712,228 of CM060913.1, read as the reverse complement.
AAATGTTGATAAAATATGTTTAACATTAAAATTTCATTTTAATGTATAAGATGAATCATTTAAAAGATTAAATGTTGACAAAAAATGTCCCTTCTAACATCTTAATTTAGAATAAAAGAATTATTTATTAATATATATTTTGTTGACAAAAATGTCATCTTTATCATGACAATGTAGAATAAAAGAATTATTTATTAATATATGTTTTGCTGAGAAAAATGTCATCTTTATCATGACAATGTAGAATAAAAGAATTATTTATTAATATATGTTTTGTTGACAAAAATGTCATCTTTATCATGACAATGTAGAATAAAAGAATTATGTATTAATATATGTTTTGTTGAGAAAAATGTCATCTTTATCATGACAATGTAGAATAAAGAAATATTTGTTAATATATGTCTTGTTGATAAAAGTGTCATCTTCATCATGTTAGTAAAGAAAATAAAATAAAATATTTATGTTTAAAAGATAAGGATTTTTTCAATAAAAAATTCACACCTTTATTGCATGTTTTAAATTATTAAAAACATTCATTATTTGAACGAAAATATGTTAATAATAAAATATACATTTTTATTGTGTATGTAGATTAGATTAAAACATTGTCATGTTAGCGACGTTAATAATAAAATTTTCATGTTTAATAAAATATATTTATACAATAAAAATTATATTTTTATTGTATATGTGAATCAATAAAATATTCATTTACAAATCGGACGATTTGTTTATGCACACCCATTTATCTGTTAGGGATTAGGACGATAAATTTCACACATCGCCCAACTGCACAAATAAATAAAACATTTGTTGTTTGAAAACCCCACACGGGTATTGGGATGATATTTGACATGCACTATTCCCAATATTTAGTTGTATGTCAATCGATGGATTGACAGTCTATTAAGAGCGTTATTTATTTATTTAACTGCTCACACAGTTGTAAATTGCACTCTAGATGTCGTATGAATTTTTAATGATTGTTTATCATTATTGTTGTATACATGCGATGTATAAAATCCAAATAAATAACATTATATGGTAATTGTTTGAGTCTCATTCCAATTTGGACAATAAAGGATATTTTGAAATAATATTCATGTGTTGAATAAAAATATTTAAACAATAAAAATATCGTTTTTATTAAATGTATGAACCAATAAAATATTCGTTGTTTGAAAAGAAAATGTTTATACAATAAAAATCATATTTTTATTGTATGGACGAATAAATAAAGTATTCATTGTTTGAAATAGAATATGTCAACAATAAAAATATACATTTTTATTGTGTAGGTAGAATTGATTGAAAATATTCATTGTTTTAAAGTAAAATGTTTTAAATAATGGATATTACATTTTGTTTGTATTATAAAATCATTAAAAGAACCATGTTAAGGAAATTGTTTAAACAATGGAAATTGCATTTTGTTTGTATTATAAAATCAGTATAAAGGATCATGATAGCAAAGTAGAAAATGATCATTTGGTAATGCATGTTTTGTTTATTAAAATGTAAATCATTTACATGATAGTAAAATTTGAAAATGATCATTAGTTTGAAATAAAAATATGCTAACGATAAAATTTACATTTTTAATTGTATATGTAGAAAAGATTATAAACGACCATTGATTGAAATAGAAAAGTTAAACAATAAAAGTTCACATTTTTATTGAATGTAGAAATAATGAAAAATATTCATTGATTGAAATAAAAAGATTTAGTAATAAAAATTTACATTTTCATTGTATATAATAAATGGTGAAAAAGATTCAAGTTTGAATAAAAATATTTCAATATTAAAATATTCACGGTTTGAATAAAAATGTTGTAACATTAAAAATTAAATTTTTAATGTATGTATGATTCATCAAAATATTCATCGTTTGGATAAGAATATTCAATTTTGATATAAAATTGAAAATGAAGTTGAAATCATTTTAAAATGAATTTATAAATGATCTATAAAATACGATTTAAATGGAAATCGATGAAATATATATAATATATGTATTATATATATTTAATGGCCTGAATAGAACGCGCCATGCAGCGACCGTTCGTGAATCTTGACCATTAACTTCAAATTGGCATAACGGGAGGTCTGACCGTCGGAGTCTCCTAAAACCGGAACCATTGGGTTCTCATCAAAAAGAGCTTCCCAATAAATGTAAGAAATTTGAAATCTAACAATTAGATTTGGAGATATATCCAAATCGATTTCAGAAAAAGTCGTTATGGATGCAATTCGGTGGTCGTTATTGGAAACCGACTGTATAGGCGATAATTAAATTATTAAAATATGTAAAAATTATGTAAAATCATAATAAATGGTTTGGAAAGATTTTTGATGAAAAATTTCAATTTTATAAAGACAAAATATATTTTTGTCAAAATGAACTAGTTATTAACTAGAATAATAATTTAATTATTTTTAGAAATAAATAAATTGGATTTAAAAATGGTTTTAAAATAACCACAATTTTCCAATATATATTTATATATATTGGAATGGATTTGAATGGAAATTATCTCCGGAATATTTTGTGTAACGACCCGGCTTTTTGCCCGATTCTCGTTGGTAATTAAACCAACTTAAACCGTTCATGAAGACAGATTGTTAGGGGCACTTACACATTTGCACAAAATAAAAACAACTTTTCCATTATCATTAAAATAATGTTACATCAGAGTAACAAGAGGTACGTCAGAGTACATCGATTACACATCGTAAAAGATACTAAACTCAGCGGAAGAATGCGAATGCTCCAAGTCATAATAGCTTCAGCTAAAACCAAAATCCTGCTCCAACTAACTCCAAGGCTAAATCTGCGAACCAAACTACTAGGCTGCCCGTGTAAAAATTATGGGCATCCATAGTTTAGGTGTGGGAACAATAAACTCCAGGTCAGTTGTGGGACTAGTGTGAGAACTCAAAACAGTTGTTTTTAGGATTTATTTTAAAGTTAGGTAATTCACCGGACCATGCCGCTAATATGGAACGGGCTTACTCCATATGGATACCAGTGCATATAAATCCGCAATGACTTTTTGAAAAATGAAGCTATCATAAGCTCGTCCTACATAACACAATGCAAGCGCACACCAGATGGGCGAGTTTTGCCTTATGATAACCAAAAATTCATTCATACGTGAAAATCCTTTTTTACTATTATATATAGTGTGAAAAACCTTTTCGCAAATAAATGTATTAATCCTGGCCAGCATAATGCCCCATCCCATTATACTGACAATCCTGCCGGTAACCAGCAGGCTATACAATCAAAACCGTACTGGCTCGCATTGGAGATTGGGTTTTGAACATGATGGTTCCTGGTACGAAAGATCATTCGTGGACTCACAAACTTTCTTACGTGCATCATCCCAGTACTCGTGGATAACGTCCAGACTCGGGCTCCGTTATACTAACCCACCATACATGAATCAGAGTACCTAACAAATAGCGTCCCAGACTGGGGACTTCATAGTGCCCTTTCATCATCACATCCCGGTGCACCGAACATACAAATATAAAAATCTGACCACCAGTTTACCATCAAGCTGGGGTGTGAGGTTCGTCGAGGTCATGATATACACAAAGCTACGCTTAAATAAGCCATGCTTTGATCATCCATAGCTCATCTCATAACTTAAGTATGCCACATTGGCCATTTTCTATACATCACTGATGTTCATCAATATGTACCCTCTAAGCTCATATGTCTTAGAAAAGGGTGTTAAGCAAGAGAATAAATTCTCCGCCACCAAGCAGATATATATTTAACCAAGATCAATGCTACGCGATCAATTACAATGTCAGACACACAATCCATACAAGTTCGTTCTGGGTCTGAACGAAACAACAATCCGGAATTCCTTCACATACGTTCGGGCTTCTTTCCACTTAACTAATATAAAATCCCTGCAAATGGGAGCGACCCATTTGAGACATTCAGCAAGTCGTCCTTACAAAATGAAGGGTCCCGGTCTTCAATGTCATCTCCAATGTCTTCAGTTGCTCCATAACGTCGTATTATTACTTGGAATGGTTTTCAAACATACATCCGATCCCGGTCTTTCCAAATAATAGGCGCAATTTGAAAAAAAACACAATTATGGAACACACAGGCTTTCTACCAATCTCCTTCCATCTTGGATTTTGTCAAAATTAAACTTCTTTAAACCCATTCTCAAATTATTACAAAATCCATATTTAACCTTTCTCTTTTAAAACACATCCCTTAAATCAAAGATGATTTAGCCTTAAAGCCTTAATTAATTTTTCGTTTGATAACTCGTTATCAAAATCTAGTTTCCTTTGAAAATCCTTAATCCACATATCAACAATAATTTCCAATTAAATTGATTTTCCAACATTCCATTCTTTAACCTTAACTAAAAGATTATATTTTCTTTCCAATTCCTCACTTTTAATTTCCTCAAATCAAAGATCTGGTTGAATCCTCAAATTTCGATATGAATTTCCATAACTCAATCTCATGGGGTTTCAAGAATGATATTATTGAAGATATGATTCACGACAAAACCCAAATCAATTGATATTGATCGTAAGTTACACAGAAATTGTATCTACTTATATTTGATATCAATTCTCATAATCAACGAATACTATAAGTGGAATAACGGTATAATAATATCTTCCAAATTCCCCAAATAGTATACATTTACACCACAGAATTTCATATAAAATATCTGAAGATTATTTCTATGCAAATTATCCCAGCCAACTTAGGAAACTCGTATCTGAATTAAAAGATTTATCCAACTCTTTGACCTTAGATCTGGATAGAAATACCATCAACTTATACTTAATAGTAATGTCGATATCCAACTCACACTATAAGCGGAATAATGGTGAACTACCTTTTAAATTCCTCAAATAGTAAGAATCATCATCTACCTGATTAATATCAAATATCCAAATATTTATCTCCAACCATATCCAATTATTTAAAATTGAAAAACACATTTTAATTATTAAATAAATCAATTTAAATTCCAAACAAATTATTTTCAATACTTTTAAACCTTTGACAACATTCAACAAATCATTTGCAAATGATTACTTATAGTTCGGAAAACATTTCGTGGTTTAAATACTTCAAAATAGGTTGTTTTCAAAGAAAGCATTACAATAGTGCTTCAAAAGTGTTACAAAACAGTTATCTTAACTACTTTGATTAAAACATCGTTTATCTTAGCCAAAACTTAAAATTTACAATTCAAAACACTTTTACATAATTTATTATGATTTTACAAAAAAAAAATCTTATTTTTAAAACATTTAAAAATAGCTGTTTATAGTATGGTCAACAATTGTTCTTACATCGATCATTTCTAAAACGGTTTCAAACATAACTTGGAAATTATAACTCGAATTTAAAATCTTCTTTCACCCATTTGAAAGTTTTTGTTAATGGAAATCAAACGTTTTTCATTTTATGGAAATCCGATTTAGATTGCAAAAGTTATAAGCGTTTAAAGTTTCTAAAATACGTAAATTTCTGTTATGCGACAAGCTCTATTTTGACCATAATAACCATTATTCTACGATACTTCAAAATATATTAGAAAACCATTATATCCTTATATAACCCTTTTAAAATCATTTAAATTTACTTCCCAAATTATTTTGGATCTAAAATTCAATTTTCATAAATTCCAATTCATTTCTAAATTCAAATAACTTCAAATTAATCTTCCCATTTGTCGGATCAGTTAGGGAGAGCAGGAAACTTCATTTTCAAACCCAAGCCTAGACCCTATCCTCTCTGTCATCCTAGAATGTTCCGGTATTTATTTATTTATTAATTTAAAGGACTTCAACAATATATATGAATTCATACATATGGTCTTTTCCAATTATTAACCTTCAATTTCAATAATGATATTGCTTTTAATTTTGAAGCAGATTTTTCTATCACCAATGTGATACCATAATTGTTGTGTCATAGTGTATGCAAAACAACATCAACAACCATTTGAATACCCATGGCAACCATCATCAACATGATTCAATATATCATAATTGTGCACAAGCGTTATAACATTAACGCTTAATAGTGTGTGTTCTAAACTTCACATCCATCATCCATCACAAAAAATATCAATCATCATTGTCTAGCTACTAATTAAATATATAAATCGTGGTTAAAGAGTTCTCACCTAACAGCTTTCCGAATCTTCATGGTATGCGAGCCAAGCAGAATGAACCCTCAGACAGTATTACCGCGCACCATCTTCTTTGCCAATATATAAATAAATATATTAATCTTATCTCTTTATAAGAGGAGGAAGACGTACTTTGGCAAGGTGGTGGTGGTGGTGATGAAAGCTAAGTTTTTAAGGACGGAGGAGGAAAAAGGCTAAGCCAAAATGGTGAAAGGAAGAGGAGAGATGAATGGCTTAGGAAGCCATGGATAAGAAGGAGAGAAGGATGAAAGAAAATATAAGAAATGAGAAATGGAGAAGGGTGGTGAAAAGAGAGGGTTAAGGTGGGTTTATATAGTAAACTTAAAGGTATAAGGAGCTTACACCTCATAGGACACTTGTCCTTTCCTTATGTTTTTGATTCATGCATGTTAACACATATTCCTTAAGTGAATAAGGTGGTGACACCTCTTTAGCACACATGTTACATTCATATTAAATCATTTTGCGACATTATTTCTAACACTTATTTTGTGTTACTAACTTGAAACCTTTATTTAAGTCACAAATTTTAAAAACTTATTTGTGTTGCTTTGTTATTATGTTTGTGTTAACAAAATTTGATTCAACAAAATATAATGACAACTCGTAATGACAAAAGTCCTGTTTTGACAAAATATATTATCAAATCTTACTTATCATATCTTTGCAATTATATTTAAATTTATATCTATCATTTAACTTGTCAAAATTACCATATATATTTATGTCAAATTCAAATTTAAATTCAAATTAAGTAATGAATATTCCAATTTTAAATTGGTTAAAAATGTTGGATCGTTACATTCACCTCCCCCCCCCCTGTAACGACCCGTGTTTTTCGACCATTTGAATATGAATATTTAAATTAGTTTTAAATATTATATTGGAAATATTAATGGAATTAAATATTGAATTCGTTATTTAAACGAAGTTGAACGATATATATATATATTTATATAATTATAAATAGAGCTTGAAATATAGCGCTGTAGTTTAAAAATTCGAGTTTGAACTTCAACTGGACATACAAAGTCTAATATAAGCCGGAATTCTGTGCAACAAGAAACGTTGGGACCATATTGATGATAATTTTCATATGAAAGAGGAAAATCCAGATTTCATGTTATATATTGATAGATATGGCCAAATCAAATTTTGAAATAGTCGCTATGGAAAATCGTTATTAAAGTATAGGCCTTTAAAATAGCCGTTTTGCAAACGGACTCTGTTTTCGACGAAATCAGTTTCATTGGGACCGTAACGTCAAATTATTGTATGGTATTGAATGGCGGGGCAAAACGATGTCGTATGTGACCACGGTAGCCGTAAACGCCCGTTCAATTTCTATAGCGCGTAATCAATTCAATAAATGGTTATTTGGGTATAACTTGAGCAGACGATCAAATTAGGCCACGAAACCAGTTCTGTTGAGTTCGTATCGTTGATTAGAGTCAGGATATGTATATAGTTTGTTATTTTTAGAGATCGAGAAATTTGGCGTTAAAAAGGGTAGGGCGGTTCGAGGTAAAAATAGCCTACCGGGGTAACAGTCTCAGAATGCGACGAAATTAGTGCCGTTGGGTTCGTATCGAAAAGTTATGGTCGATGTTCGCAGTTTCAAGTTGATTTGATTTATCTGGTGACCGTGAAAAAATCAAATGCGTGTTCATTTCCGGTTTCATAAAGGAAATTTTTTCATACGACCTCGGATTTCGACGAAACTTGTCCCATTGGGTTCGGAATACCGTTTTACACCAAGATTAGCCTTTTTATCAGAAGACAGAGGTCGTCTCTAGTAGTTTTATTGAGTTACTTCGCAACAAAGTTTCGGTATATATTATTTTCTTCTCCAGTTGTGTTACAGTGGCTATGTACCCTATATTATCACTCGCACGCCAATCAATATCCTTCCAGCTATTTTCTGGTACCACCTACGCCCTAGAGGTGAAAAGACAAATCAGCCTACACCGTGTGCATGCCTGAACAACAATGTACAGCAGCCCTAACGTATCATTTCATATTAAATCAGAGTGTGCAAAACGTACAAATAAATAGCAACCGTGCCGGCCAAGGTTTGTTTCGAGAATAGCACCCATACAGATATCTAAACTATAGCGCGGACCTAAATATTTATATATATATATATTAGATACCGTGGCCACCACAACTTTACTCCTATAAATAAGACAGCCTCATCCTCCTTTTTCGCAAATCAAAAGCAGGGAATGCCTCCCCACTCCTATACGAAAACCAAACTAACCGTAATACTGAGGAATATGAAGGGTACCGCAACTCTCAGGAGTCTCCTGTAGCTGTAGCTCGTATGCGTTCGAAGGCGAAACGATGGAGGAAGGCAGGATCGAGTTGCCTTGAATTTAAGGTGTAGGAAGGGGGAGTGAAGGCGCTTCCGGGGAGGGACTCTGATCCGATTCTGGTGGACTGTGGAGCTGCCGGCGGTGGCGAGGTGGAAGTCGAGGTCAAGGTTGAGTGGGGGAGTTACGCAGCATGAAGTGGCAAAGAACTGGAGGGGGATGGCCGAAGTAGGAAGGAGTGGGATGGGGAGAGTGGGGGACAGACGCATGCAGGAAGCAATGCATGGGAGTTCAAACAAAAGAGGGGACAACACAGTGCTCTGATGATTGGAGAGGTGCAGATGTTCATGCGGCTACAGGAGGAAATCTGAAAAGGCAGTGGGCTGCCATCTCGTGTTGGGCCTTTGGGCACTTCGAAAGAAAAAAAAAAAAAAAGGGATAAAACGATAGAAAAGGGAACGAAGCTGGTAGAGGATAGATGGAGCAAAGCAAGTACAGGCGAAGGGAAGTGGAGCGGTAGTACTGGGAGGAGTAGCAGGCGGTAGTGGAGGAAGAACAGAGTATAGAATGGTAAATTATTAAAATACATATTAAGTTTAAGTTGTTTATTATATTACTAACAAAAACGTGGCCAGTAATTAATTAACGTGTCTAATAGTTGCTCAATCATATTTAGTTGCCAAATCACAAGGTCACGTGGCTTATACATGCCGAAGTATATTTTAAAACATGCTTAATTAAGGTTAATTTTATATAATTATATTAGTTAAGACCTGGATCCAATTTGTCAACGAAGATCGGTCTAGTAAGCAAAAGCCGGACGGTTTGGATCAAAGAGGCGGGTTGAGTTCTGAATCAAACAACATATATTTAGTTTATTAAGTAATGTGATTGGTTTAGTTAAATAATTGGTACTTTTAATTAGGATATCCATAATATCACTGTACAACTTAGCTGAGAAGTTGAGATCATTGCTATCTAGTTTATAGTGACGTAATGACATGGCCATCAACGTTTACACCATGCAGCATCAACGGAAATGTGCCTAAAACATTCAATGTGTCAACCTTATGATATAAGTAGGCCAATATATAGGTATTCAATATGATAGCAGACTGATAATTGTTAACATACTTAATTTCCTTTGTACCGGCCTAATCAAAATAAACGTGGCCATCTTATATAAACATAGTTAACAGTTTAATGTTAATATATTTAGTGCAAGTAAGACCTAATTAATACAGAGTAATAATTATTAAAGTTAAAATAGTGATTTTATATCGGTATAACAGAATCGGACCGACCATAAGCGTTGAAACCATATCGGAAAGCACCGAAATATGGAGTTGGAACAGACATAATTGAACGCAGCTGGACGCTGGTAAACCGAACAGTTTGACGACGGATGGAAGCAAAGTGAGTTAAACTCACTCAGTTACCCTTTTTATATTTTATATATAAATTGGGTATTTTTATTTTGTGTGCTCTGCTTGCCAATGGTTGACTGTTTTGCTAATTATCTGCTTATCTGTTGATTTAACAGATGAAGTTAAACTGTGTTTAATTTCAGTGAAATACCAAATCGTTATTTTTAACGATTGATTCCAATAAAGGTGACTCACCTTGGTTGGTCACGTTTATTTATAAACGTGTTTAAATGGTTGCATTGTTTGAATTGCTCATGGTTGATGTTAAATGGTCGTTATTTAGTTTATCAGTTAAACAAAACTGAACAGTCTAACTTGAGATAACCATTTTTTATACAGGGAAGAACAGGTTGGAGGGATCCAACCGGATTCCTCAAATAGATTATTTATTTCATATTTTCACATATGAACTATCCTGTTTGGTTGATTGATTTGATTATTGATTTGGACTGGGAATTCAACCTGTGTTGTGTTTAAACCAATGAGCGGTATTGGTTGAGTACTTAGCAGTGTATGGCCTATAAAATCAATCGTGTTATAAATATTGATTCACCGTCAGGGGAATCGATAAAGATGAGGTTATAAAATTTATTATATAACTAGAGTTGGATTTAGAATATATTATTTTGAATAAAAGTTATAATAGGGAATTAAATAAATATTTTATTTATTTAAGACTTTGATTGTTATTAAATTATTTTATAAAGTAAAAGCTGACGTTAATCAGGTTTACGAATATGAGAACAAGTAAAGAATCAAAGGATTAAACTTTGATAATTGTTTGTAAAGAAAACAATTAATAGGGTTATTTAAATTAATTATATTCAAAGTGAGGATTTATTGGAATCGATTAACGAGATAATCGAGTTTTGAGTTAATTAAATCGACTGTTTGAATTAGAATTTGATTATCAAAATGGATGTGTTTTGATTTGGATAGTTTAATAAATATTGTTTAAATTTAAATAAGGTTTTAAAAGGGATTTACCATTTAATTTTGTTATTTAAGAAATTAACTACTCATGTAGTTAATGATTGAAATAAATTATTATTTTAATTAATAATAATTTAGACAATTACTTTTCAAAAGTAATTGAAGTGAAATGAAATCAAAGGAGATTGGAAATAAGCGAATCTGGTTAAAGAACTGGGTTATAGAGTTGTATAACCAAATCCAATAGTTAAATGGAATTTGTTTGAGACTAGAATGAAATATCGATTTTGATTACAACTGACACTTATCTGAGGATAAGAACGTTGTGTGATCAAGGTCTGAGAGGTAATTAGAATACCCCAACTTGAACAACATCGGGATTATCTGAAGATGGTATTAGTTGGTAATCATAAGAGATGTTAGTAAATATGTTTTGATATTATAAACAGCGATTTTAGCACTATTGTTATAATACATGTTTTGTAAATCAAATATAGCGATTTTAGCACTGTTGCTATAGTAAATGGATTGTAAACCTAAACAGCGATTGTAGCGCTGTTGTTTGAAAATCTAACTAGTAATTTTAATGCTATTGTTATAACATATGTGCTATAAATTTTCTTATTAAAAACAAATGGATTTTTCCGATTTAAATAATAAGGAATGAGTTGTCATTCCGTACGACTGCTAGCGTAATTCGCAGGGCTGCTGATAGCCTACGGCGGTCGGATGTTTCCTGAGGGAATCAGGCGTAACCATTGTGATCGCTGTGATCTAGAGTCAAGCGAATGGATGTAAGTCGAGTATTAGTTAATCTATAGAAGTTAAACAAGTAAAGTTAATCAGTTAGAGTTAACCAGTTAGAGTTAATCAATTAGAGTTAATCGATTAGAGTTTAATCGAATTAGAGTTATTCAAATATCGTATTTTGAATGTTAAAAGAGCTAGAAGTTTTGGTTTAACAAAAGTAAATCAGTTGTTAAAGGCCAAATGGTGTTGAATACTGAACCAGTGAACTCATTGAATTTTCATGATTGAAACACTGTTTATTTTGATAGTTAAATCACCGACTATCAAATCTGACCAATACGATTGTTGGTACGGAAAGACCGGGATCGGATGTATATTCGAAAACCATTCCGACCAGCAAATACGTGAAGATATCAGAAGATGATCGAGATGGAGCATTGAAGACCGTGGATTTTCATAAGCGGAAGGATCACTTATAATCTCTGGTTAGCTCCCAGAGATAAACTGTGGTTCTGTCGTAGTTGGAATCTACGGGTTGCAAGGACTTCTCGCTACTGATCCATGGGGTGATTCCTATATGGATGCGGTAGGAGAGTACCTTCGGTTCATCCTGTTCCTGGATGACTTGTATGGATGAATGTCTGACAGGGTATTTCCAGAAAAGGTCACGTATATTGATTTCTTCAACCGTACCAAGAGTGGAAGCAAAGAAGGAAACTTCTTTAGCCAACACGTAATGTATTGTTGTGGACGTCAATTAGTGATTCTGATGGATCTGACGATGTGGCATTCGAAGTAAATGTGATGTGCTGATTATAAAGCGTGGCCTCAAACCTCATCAACCGGGAGATGACAAAAATCGGGCAGGCAGCATGGCTATGTGGGTCGCTCCCATTAGGGTGTATAATCACCTATCTAGAGAAATTCCTTTTGTTCTTATTCTATCGATTCTGCCCATTCGGGAACGGTGGTTTGAGTCCAACCGTTGGTGATATACATTCGATACACTCAAGCGAAATGAGTGGTCGGTCATGTGAGGGCCAGGTTGCAAGACGTTCTTGTTGAACCCTGTGTATTCGCCTCTAGAGATACACGAGCGGAAGGTGGTCCCATACCTTGTCAAGGTTGGAATCCAATCTCCAATAAGCGCCTGCGGTTTTGATTGTATTCTATATATGTGGAGCGTGAGATGCAAGCGTTCCACTAGATTGATATTTATTTGTATCTAGACATTATCATAATATCAGATCAATATATGATTTCAAAAGATGTTTTGGGTTATCGTAAGGGAAAAACCGTCCGTGTTTATGTGTGGATTTGGTCTTACGATTATCCTTTTCTTTGAAGATATTTTGAACTTTAAAATCTTGTTGGATGATTTACCCTTAATACTGTGCGAGTTTATCTCAATCTGGTTCACCAGACTGACCCGGTGCTTTGTAAATGCTCGGGTTAGACCGGGTTGTACAGGTTCAGGTTGTCGACCGCTATGAAGAGATAAGCTGGAGAGTCCAGACATATGATACTATATAGTTTCTTTTCCGCTGTGAGTTGTATATGGGAACAGGTTATTATAACTGTCCCAGTGATGTTGATGTACTCTGATATTGTAAGTTTCATTTAAAGCTCTTAATAAAGTTATTTCTATATTATATTTTGTTCCGCTGCGATGTGAGACTCTGTGTTGTGTTTGGTTCCTCTTCTTCTTCTATTCTAATATTTCTTTCTTTCTATCTCACCCTCTAAATTCTTTCTAATAACGTCCAGTGTTTTCGGTGTTTGGAAAGTCGACATGAGTTACGGTAGATGTATTTATGTCGATTTCCGGGGCCGGAAATCCGCTGGGTTGTTACAGTGGTATCAGAGCTATTGGTTTAGAGATCACCTTGGCTCTGTGGTGTGACTCAATAGAGATAGGGTCAGTAACACCCTAGATTGAGTTGAGTGTATATATACGAGAGCGCGTATTGGTATTTTGATATAAAATCATTTTTGAAACTATTTTTGGCCCAATTTATTTTATCATAAAATAAAAGTAAAGTTTATCATAGTATGGGAAAATAAAAATTGAGTTTGAAATTTAAACATTTTGTAAAAGTGATAGTTGACGGCATTTCTTCTACTTAGCAATTTCGAGGACGAAATTATTTTAAGGGGGGGAAGAATGTAACGACCCGTGTTTTTCGACCATTTGAATATGAATATTTAAATTAGTTTTAAATATTATATTGGAAATATTAATGGAATTAAATATTGAATTCGTTATTTAAACGAAGTTGAACGATATATATATATTTATATAATTATAAATAGAGCTTGAAATATAGCGCTGTAGTTTAAAAATTCGAGTTTGAACTTCAACTGGACATACAAAGTCTAATATAAGCCGGAATTCTGTGCAACAAGAAACGTTGGGACCATATTGATGATAATTTTCATATGAAAGAGGAAAATCCAGATTTCATGTTATATATTGATAGATATGGCCAAATCAAATTTTGAAATAGTCGCTATGGAAAATCGTTATTAAAGTATAGGCCTTTAAAATAGCCGTTTTGCAAACGGACTCTGTTTTCGACGAAATCAGTTTCATTGGGACCGTAACGTCAAATTATTGTATGGTATTGAATGGCGGGGCAAAACGATGTCGTATGTGACCACGGTAGCCGTAAACGCCCGTTCAATTTCTATAGCGCGTAATCAATTCAATAAATGGTTATTTGGGTATAACTTGAGCAGACGATCAAATTAGGCCACGAAACCAGTTCTGTTGAGTTCGTATCGTTGATTAGAGTCAGGATATGTATATAGTTTGTTATTTTTAGAGATCGAGAAATTTGGCGTTAAAAAGGGTAGGGCGGTTCGAGGTAAAAATAGCCTACCGGGGTAACAGTCTCAGAATGCGACGAAATTAGTGCCGTTGGGTTCGTATCGAAAAGTTATGGTCGATGTTCGCAGTTTCAAGTTGATTTGATTTATCTGGTGACCGTGAAAAAATCAAATGCGTGTTCATTTCCGGTTTCATAAAGGAAATTTTTTCATACGACCTCGGATTTCGACGAAACTTGTCCCATTGGGTTCGGAATACCGTTTTACACCAAGATTAGCCTTTTATCAGAAGACAGAGGTCGTCTCTAGTAGTTTTATTGAGTTACTTCGCAACAAAGTTTCGCTATATATTATTTTCTTCTCCAGTTGTGTTACAGTGGCTATGTACCCTATATTATCACTCGCACGCCAATCAATATCCTTCCAGCTATTTTCTGGTACCACCTACGCCCTAGAGGTGAAAAGACAAATCAGCCTACACCGTGTGCATGCCTGAACAACAATGTACAGCAGCCCTAACGTATCATTTCATATTAAATCAGAGTGTGCAAAACGTACAAATAAATAGCAACCGTGCCGGCCAAGGTTTGTTTCGAGAATAGCACCCATACAGATATCTAAACTATAGCGCGGACCTAAATATTTATATATATATATATATTAGATACCGTGGCCACCACAACTTTACTCCTATAAATAAGACAGCCTCATCCTCCTTTTTCGCAAATCAAAAGCAGGGAATGCCTCCCCACTCCTATACGAAAACCAAACTAACCGTAATACTGAGGAATATGAAGGGTACCGCAACTCTCAGGAGTCTCCTGTAGCTGTAGCTCGTATGCGTTCGAAGGCGAAACGATGGAGGAAGGCAGGATCGAGTTGCCTTGAATTTAAGGTGTAGGAAGGGGGAGTGAAGGCGCTTCCGGGGAGGGACTCTGATCCGATTCCGGTGGACTGTGGAGCTGCCGGCGGTGGCGAGGTGGAAGTCGAGGTCAAGGTTGAGTGGGGGAGTTACGCAGCATGAAGTGGCAAAGAACTGGAGGGGGATGGCCGAAGTAGGAAGGAGTGGGATGGGGAGAGTGGGGGACAGACGCATGCAGGAAGCAATGCATGGGAGTTCAAACAAAAGAGGGGACAACACAGTGCTCTGATGATTGGAGAGGTGCAGATGTTCATGCGGCTACAGAAGGAAATCTGAAAAGGCAGTGGGCTGCCATCTCGTGTTGGGCCTTTGGGCACTTCGAAAGAAAAAAAAAAAAAAAAAAGGGATAAAACGATAGAAAAGGGAACGAAGCTGGTAGAGGATAGATGGAGCAAAGCAAGTACAGGCGAAGGGAAGTGGAGCGGTAGTACTGGGAGGAGTAGCAGGCGGTAGTGGAGGAAGAACAGAGTATAGAATGGTAAATTATTAAAATACATATTAAGTTTAAGTTGTTTATTATATTACTAACAAAAACGTGGCCAGTAATTAATTAACGTGTCTAATAGTTGCTCAATCATATTTAGTTGCCAAATCACAAGGTCACGTGGCTTATACATGCCGAAGTATATTTTAAAACATGCTTAATTAAGGTTAATTTTATATAATTATATTAGTTAAGACCTGGATCCAATTTGTCAACGAAGATCGGTCTAGTAAGCAAAAGCCGGACGGTTTGGATCAAAGAGGCGGGTTGAGTTCTGAATCAAACAACATATATTTAGTTTATTAAGTAATGTGATTGGTTTAGTTAAATAATTGGTACTTTTAATTAGGATATCCATAATATCACTGTACAACTTAGCTGAGAAGTTGAGATCATTGCTATCTAGTTTATAGTGACGTAATGACATGGCCATCAATGTTTACACCATGCAGCATCAACGGAAATGTGCCTAAAACATTCAATGTGTCAACCTTATGATATAAGTAGGCCAATATATAGGTATTCAATATGATAGCAGACTGATAATTGTTAACATACTTAATTTCCTTTGTACCGGCCTAATCAAAATAAACGTGGCCATCTTATATAAACATAGTTAACAGTTTAATGTTAATATATTTAGTGCAAGTAAGACCTAATTAATACAGAGTAATAATTATTAAAGTTAAAATAGTGATTTTATATCGGTATAACAGAATCGGACCGACCATAAGCGTTGAAACCATATCGGAAAGCACCGAAATATGGAGTTGGAACAGACAGAATTGAACGCAGCTGGACGCTGGTAAACCGAACAGTTTGACGACGGATGGAAGCAAAGTGAGTTAAACTCACTCAGTTACCCTTTTTATATTTTATATATAAATTGGGTATTTTTATTTTGTGTGCTCTACTTGCCAATGGTTGACTGTTTTGCTAATTATCTGCTTATCTGTTGATTTAACAGATGAAGTTAAACTGTGTTTAATTTCAGTGAAATACCAAATCGTTATTTTTAACGATTGATTCCAATAAAGGTGACTCACCTTGGTTGGTCACGTTTATTTATAAACGTGTTTAAATGGTTGCATTGTTTGAATTGCTCATGGTTGATGTTAAATGGTCGTTATTTAGTTTATCAGTTAAACAAAACTGAACAGTCTAACTTGAGATAACCATTTTTTATACAGGGAAGAACAGGTTGGAGGGATCCAACCGGATTCCTCAAATAGATTATTTATTTCATATTTTCACATATGAACTATCCTGTTTGGTTGATTGATTTGATTATTGATTTGGACTGGGAATTCAACCTGTGTTGTGTTTAAACCAATGAGCGGTATTGGTTGAGTACTTAGCAGTGTATGGCCTATAAAATCAATCGTGTTATAAATATTGATTCACCGTCAGGGGAATCGATAAAGATGAGGTTATAAAATTTATTATATAACTAGAGTTGGATTTAGAATATATTATTTTGAATAAAAGTTATAATAGGGAATTAAATAAATATTTTATTTATTTAAGACTTTGATTGTTATTAAATTATTTTATAAAGTAAAAGCTGACGTTAATCAGGTTTACGAATATGAGAACAAGTAAAGAATCAAAGGATTAAACTTTGATAATTGTTTGTAAAGAAAACAATTAATAGGGTTATTTAAATTAATTATATTCAAAGTGAGGATTTATTGGAATCGATTAACGAGATAATCGAGTTTTGAGTTAATTAAATCGACTGTTTGAATTAGAATTTGATTATCAAAATGGATGTGTTTTGATTTGGATAGTTTAATAAATATTGTTTAAATTTAAATAAGGTTTTAAAAGGGATTTACCATTTAATTTTGTTATTTAAGAAATTAACTACTCATGTAGTTAATGATTGAAATAAATTATTATTTTAATTAATAATAATTTAGACAATTACTTTTCAAAAGTAATTGAAGTGAAATGAAATCAAAGGAGATTGGAAATAAGCGAATCTGGTTAAAGAACTGGGTTATAGAGTTGTATAACCAAATCCAATAGTTAAATGGAATTTGTTTGAGACTAGAATGAAATATCGATTTTGATTACAACTGACACTTATCTGAGGATAAGAACGTTGTGTGATCAAGGTCTGAGAGGTAATTAGAATACCCCAACTTGAACAACATCGGGATTATCTGAAGATGGTATTAGTTGGTAATCATAAGAGATGTTAGTAAATATGTTTTGATATTATAAACAGCGATTTTAGCACTATTGTTATAATACATGTTTTGTAAATCAAATATAGCGATTTTAGCACTGTTGCTATAGTAAATGGATTGTAAACCTAAACAGCGATTGTAGCGCTGTTGTTTGAAAATCTAACTAGTAATTTTAATGCTATTGTTATAACATATGTGCTATAAATTTTCTTATTAAAAACAAATGGATTTTTCCGATTTAAATAATAAGGAATGAGTTGTCATTCCGTACGACTGCTAGCGTAATTCGCAGGGCTGCTGATAGCCTACGGCGGTCGGATGTTTCCTGAGGGAATCAGGCGTAACCATTGTGATCGCTGTGATCTAGAGTCAAGCGAATGGATGTAAGTCGAGTATTAGTTAATCTATAGAAGTTAAACAAGTAAAGTTAATCAGTTAGAGTTAACCAGTTAGAGTTAATCAATTAGAGTTAATCGATTAGAGTTTAATCGAATTAGAGTTATTCAAATATCGTATTTTGAATGTTAAAAGAGCTAGAAGTTTTGGTTTAACAAAAGTAAATCAGTTGTTAAAGGCCAAATGGTGTTGAATACTGAACCAGTGAACTCATTGAATTTTCATGATTGAAACACTGTTTATTTTGATAGTTAAATCACCGACTATCAAATCTGACCAATACGATTGTTGGTACGGAAAGACCGGGATCGGATGTATATTCGAAAACCATTCCGACCAGCAAATACGTGAAGATATCAGAAGATGATCGAGATGGAGCATTGAAGACCGTGGATTTTCATAAGCGGAAGGATCACTTATAATCTCTGGTTAGCTCCCAGAGATAAACTGTGGTTCTGTCGTAGTTGGAATCTACGGGTTGCAAGGACTTCTCGCTACTGATCCATGGGGTGATTCCTATATGGATGCGGTAGGAGAGTACCTTCGGTTCATCCTGTTCCTGGATGACTTGTATGGATGAATGTCTGACAGGGTATTTCCAGAAAAGGTCACGTATATTGATTTCTTCAACCGTACCAAGAGTGGAAGCAAAGAAGGAAACTTCTTTAGCCAACACGTAATGTATTGTTGTGGACGTCAATTAGTGATTCTGATGGATCTGACGATGTGGCATTCGAAGTAAATGTGATGTGCTGATTATAAAGCGTGGCCTCAAACCTCATCAACCGGGAGATGACAAAAATCGGGCAGGCAGCATGGCTATGTGGGTCGCTCCCATTAGGGTGTATAATCACCTATCTAGAGAAATTCCTTTTGTTCTTATTCTATCGATTCTGCCCATTCGGGAACGGTGGTTTGAGTCCAACCGTTGGTGATATACATTCGATACACTCAAGCGAAATGAGTGGTCGGTCATGTGAGGGCCAGGTTGCAAGACGTTCTTGTTGAACCCTGTGTATTCGCCTCTAGAGATACACGAGCGGAAGGTGGTCCCATACCTTGTCAAGGTTGGAATCCAATCTCCAATAAGCGCCTGCGGTTTTGATTGTATTCTATATATGTGGAGCGTGAGATGCAAGCGTTCCACTAGATTGATATTTATTTGTATCTAGACATTATCATAATATCAGATCAATATATGATTTCAAAAGATGTTTTGGGTTATCGTAAGGGAAAAACCGTCCGTGTTTATGTGTGGATTTGGTCTTACGATTATCCTTTTCTTTGAAGATATTTTGAACTTTAAAATCTTGTTGGATGATTTACCCTTAATACTGTGCGAGTTTATCTCACTCTGGTTCACCAGACTGACCCGGTGCTTTGTAAATGCTCGGGTTAGACCGGGTTGTACAGGTTCAGGTTGTCGACCGCTATGAAGAGATAAGCTGGAGAGTCCAGACATATGATACTATATAGTTTCTTTTCCGCTGTGAGTTGTATATGGGAACAGGTTATTATAACTGTCCCAGTGATGTTGATGTACTCTGATATTGTAAGTTTCATTTAAAGCTCTTAATAAAGTTATTTCTATATTATATTTTGTTCCGCTGCGATGTGAGACTCTGTGTTGTGTTTGGTTCCTCTTCTTCTTCTATTCTAATATTTCTTTCTTTCTATCTCACCCTCTAAATTCTTTCTAATAACGTCCAGTGTTTTCGGTGTTTGGAAAGTCGACATGAGTTACGGTAGATGTATTTATGTCGATTTCCGGGGCCGGAAATCCGCTGGGTTGTTACACCCCCCCTTAAAACTTTTCGTCCTCGAAAAGGAAAGGGAATCGTAACTACTCATTCAACAAATTCAAGATTAAGATTCTTTATCCCAAAGCTCCCTGTTCTTATAATGGATATACCAGGTAAAATATTATAACATACATATTTACGGACAACAATATCTACATGTCCTCCAACGATAACCTCCAGTTACCCATTATATTCGATTCATCGTTTACTGGGCCAATTGCTTATACTCAACCATTTACTTTTTTCATAAAAATTCAGAGTTATAGATTTATTCTCTTAGATCTTATCTTGCAAATACAAAGGTTGTTAAACTTATTCCTTTTCAGTTCCCCAAAATTACTATTATTCTTTACATGGAAAACTCGATCATCTCAGAACTCATCTTATCTAAATGTTTTAGTTTGGGTAATATCTTCTTAATATTCCCACTTTCCAGATATCCTTTAATCAAGTTGTGAAACTTAATTCACACGGTATTCATGCTCACTTAAACAGTTCCTTTTGTTGTCACAATATACTTTAAAATTTATCGACTGTCCAAATTCGTCGATAATTCCATATTTTAATTCCTTATATTGTTTATGTTTGGATATCCTCATTAATTATTCTAAATTCAAGATTATAAAACTTATTTCCTTCAAACTTTAGAGAAACAGCTTTAACCAATGTAGTCCTTAACCAAAATATCATCAAATATCATATTGTCATATTGAATTCTCAAGATATTTGCACTTTAAATTTAATTAGTTGGGGAGGACTAATTATAAAATATCCTGATTAATTAATTCCAATTTAGCATTTAAATTGTTTCCCAAGCTACTTGGATTGCTTATGTAAATTACAACTTTATGTAGACGTCTTTTAATCAACTGAGAAATTCCAATCACAAGATGTCTGTGCCCAAGTTTTTAATTTTCAAATATTTTCAAAGATCTTTTTCCTTTATATTCAAAATATATTCGTTCAAAATCAATTCCAAAGTAACTGCCAATTCTTACTCAAAATTTTGATTTGAGTTTTCAAATTATACATCTTTTCAAAACCCTTATATATATATATATATATATATATATATCACAAATGCACTTTCTCATATACTCTTTACTGGCTTATCCTTATTATAGGTTTACCTGATATAATTCTTACAACTTATCGAATTTTCAAGATCTCGCTTACTTATTCTAATTCACATCAATTTATCCAATATTTTCAAACACTTACCTAAATTGGTTTAATTATATATTGCTATTTTAATCAGAATCATATAGTCGTCCCACTTTCGAAACTCGAAAATACATACTGATGATGCTGCAGTCATCAACAGAATCATCTTCAAGCGACTAGAGTGTGATTCTATATCTATCTAGTATACTTAAGACTTGGTATATACGTTGATCAGACGTATATGCAAAATCTTCTTATACTCGATAGTCCAACCTCAACATCAAATAAAATACTCAAATTCTAATTTTTAATTTCTAACCATATTGATTAGTTACCTTAACAAATTTGACCCAAGTTTATCGATATTTTGAAATGTTACCCTATACTGAAATTAAATCCAAAAGGCATTTGTACTTGGATCAATTTCCTGATCAGTGGAAGGGGCTTAATTACCATGCCATAAGAATTATTTTATGTGTAATTATAATCACAAAATGTAAACTTAACCTTAATCACTTGATTAAGTATCCAGTTATAATTAGCCACACACATTTCCAAAATATGTTTCTTTATTAAAATATAACTTTTCAAAACTCATTTCATATTTTCAAATACGCTCTCTCAAATATAATACTCCAAAATCTCATTCTAGGGCATTACTAACCCTATCTTTAATGAGATATATAACACTGATGGGTCTTTCCTTATGTTCAAATGTGTCGTATCCCATTGCTTTGTATAACAAAAGCTCTGATACCAAAAATGTAATGACCTGGCTTTTTGCCCGATTCTTGCTGGTAATTAAACCAACTTAAACCGATCATAAAGACGGATTGTTAGGGGCACTTACACATTTGCACAAAATAAAAACAACTTTTCCATTATCATTAAAATAATATTACATCAGAGTAACAAGAGGTACATCAGAGTACATCGATTACACATCGGAAAAGATATTAAACTCTGCGGAAGAATGCGAATGCTCCAAGTCATAATAGCTTCAGCTAAAACCAGAATCCTGCACCAACTAACTCCAAGTCTAAATTTGCGAACCAAACTACTAGGCTGCCCGTGTAAAAATTATGGACACCCAGAGTTTAGGTGTGGGAACAATAAACTCCAGGTCAGTCGTGGGACTGGTGTGAGAACTCAAAACAGTTGTTTTTAGGGTTTATTTTAAAGTTAGGTAATTCACCGGACCACGCCGCTAATGCGGAACAGGTTTACTCCGTGTGGATACCAGTGCATATAAATCCACAATGACTTTTTGAAAAATGAAGCTATCATAAGTTGGTCCCGCATCACACAATGCAAGCGCACGCCAGGCGAGTTTTGCCTTATGATAACCAAAAATGCATTCATACGTGAAAATCCTCTTTTACTATTATATATAGTGTGAAAAACATTTTCATAAATAAATTTACTAATCCTAGCCAGCATAATGCCCCATCCCATTATACTGACAATCCTGCCAGTAACCAGTATGCTATACAATCAAAACCGTACGGGCTCGCAGTGGAGATTGGGTTTCAAACATGATGGTTCCTGGTACGAAAGATCATTCGTGGGCTCACAAACTTTCTTGCGCGCATCATCCTAGTACTCGTGGATGACATCAAGACTCGGACTCCGTTATACTAACCCACCATACATGAATCAGAGTACCCAACAAATAGCGTCCCAGACTGGGGACTTCGCAGTACCCTTTCATCATCACATCCTGGTGCACCGAACATACGAACATAAAAATATGACCACCAATTTACCATCAATTCGGGGTGTGAGTTTCGTCGAGGTCACGATATACACAAAGCTACGATCAAATAAGTCATGCTTTGATCATCCATAGCTCATCTCATAACTTGAGTATGCCGCTTTGTCCATTTACTACGCATCACTGATTTTCATCAATATATAACCTCTAAGCTCATACATCTTAGAAAAGGGTGTTAAGCAAGAGAATAAATTCTCCACCACCAAGCAGATATATATTTAACAAAGATCAGTGCTACGCGGTCAATTACAATGTCAGACACACAATCCTTACAAGTTCGTTTTGGGTCTGAACGAAACAACAATCTGGAATTCCTTTACATACGTTCGGGCTTCCTGCCACTTAACTGATAGAAAATCCATCTGCAAATGGGAGCGACCCATTGTAGACATTCAGCAAGTCATCCTTACGACATGAAAGGTCCCGGTCTTCAATGTCGTCTCCAATGTCTTTAATTGCTCCACAACGTCATATTACTACTTGGAATAGTTTTCAGACATACATTTGATCCCGGTCTTTCCAAATAATAGGCGCAATTTAAAAAAAACACAATTATAGAACACACAGGCTTTCTACCAATCTCCTTCTGTCTTGGATTTTGTCAAAATTAAACTTCTTTAAACCCATTCTAAAATTATAAAAAAATCCATATTTAACCTTTCTCTTTTAAAACACATCCCTTAAATCAAAGTTGATATAGCCTTAAAGCCTTAATTAATTATCCGTTTGATAACTCGTTATCAAAATCCAGTTTCCTTTGAAAAATCCTTAATCCACATTTCAACCATAATTTCCAATTAAATTGATTTTCCAACATTCCATTCTTTAACCTTAACTAAAAGATTATACTTTCTTTCCAATTCCTCACTTTTAATTTCCTCAAATCAAAGATCTGGTTGAATCCTCAAATTACGATATGAATTTCCATAACTCAATCTCATGGGGTTTCAAGAATGATATTATTGAAGATATGATTCATGACAAAACCCAAAGCAATTGATATTGAACATAAGTTACACAGAAATTGTATCTACTTATATTCGATATCAATTCTCATAATCAACGAATACTATAAGTGGAATAACGATACAATAATATCTTCCAAATTCCTCAAATAGTATACATTTACACCACAGAATTTCATATCAAATATCTGAAGATTATTTCTATCCAACTTATCCCAGTCAACTTAGGAAGCTCATATCTTAATTAAAAGATTTATCCAACTCTTTGACATTAGATCTGGATAGAAATACCATCAACTTATAATTAATATTAATCTCGATATCCAACTCACACTATAAGCGTAATAATGGTGAACTACCTTTTAAATTCCTCAAATAGTAAGAATCATCATCTACCGGATTAATATCAAACATCCGAAGATTTATCTCCAACCATATCCAATTATTCAAAATTGAAAAACACATTCTAATTATTAAATAAATCAATTTAAATTCCAAACAAATTATTTTCAATACTTTTAAACCTTGGAAAACATTCAACAAATCATTTACAAATGATTACTTATAGTTCGGAAAACATTTCATGGTTTAAATACTTCAAAATAGGTTGTTTTCAAAGAAAGCATTACAATAGTGCTTTGAAAGTGTTACAAAAGCGTTACAAAACAGTTATCTTAACTACTTCGATAAAAACATCGTTTATCTAGCCAAAACTTAAAATTTATAATTCAAAACACTTTTACATAATTTATTATGATTTTTAAAAAAATCCATATTTTTAAAACATTTAAAAATAGTTGTTTATAGTTATGGTCAACAATTGTTCTTACATCGATCTTTTTTAAAACGGTTTCAAACATAACTTGAAAATTATAACTCGAATTTAAAATCTGCTTTCACTCATTTGAAAGTTCTTGTTAATGGAAATCAAACGTTTTTCATTTTATGGAAATCCGATTTAGATTGCAAAAGTTATAAGCGTTTAAAGTTTGCATCTAAAATACGTAAATTGTCGTTATGCGACAAGCTCTATTTTGACCATAATAACCATTATTCCACGATACTTCAAAATATATTAGAAAACCATTATATCCTTATATAACCCTTTTAAAATCATTTAAATTTACTTTCCAAATTATTTTGGATCTAAAATTCCAATTCATTTCTAAATTCAAATAACTTCAAATTAACCTTCCTATTCGTCGATTCAATTAGGGATAGCCAGGGAGAGCAGGAAACATCATTTCCAAACCCAAGCTTAGACATTATCCTCTCTATCATCCTAGAATGTTCCGGTATTTATTTATTCATTTAAAGGACTTTAACAATATATATGAATTCATACATATGGTCTTTTCCAATTATTAACCTTCAATTTCAATAATGATATTGCTTTTAATTATGAAGGAGATTTTTTGATCACCAATGTGATACCGTAATTGTTGTGTCATAGTGTGTGCAAAACAACATCAACAACCATTTAAACATCCATAGAAACCATCATCAACATGATTCAATAAATCATAATTGTGCACAAGCGTTATAACACTAACGCTTAATAGTGTGTGTTCTAAACTTCGCATCCATCATCCATCACAACAAATATCAATCATCATTAATCAATAATAATTCATCACTATATTTAAATTAGTCTAGCTACTAATTAAATATATAAACCGTGGATAAAGAGTTCTCACCTAACAGCTTTCCAAATCTTCACGGTAGGCGAACCTAGTTGAACGAACCCTTAGACAGTATTTCCGCGCACCATCTTCTTTGCCAATATATATATATATATATATAAATATATTAATCTTATCTCTTTATAAGAAGAGGAGGACGAACT
Source organism: Allium sativum (assembly GCA_030737875.1). NCBI lineage: Eukaryota > Viridiplantae > Streptophyta > Magnoliopsida > Asparagales > Amaryllidaceae > Allium > Allium sativum. The sequence goes on along the minus strand of CM060913.1, from coordinate 80,686,208 downwards.
TTGGCAAGGTGGTGGTGGTGGCGATGAAGGCCGACTTTTTAAGGAGGGAGGAGGAAAAAGGCTAAGCCAAAATGGTGAAAGGAAGAGGAGAGGTGAATGGCTTAGGAAGCCATGGATAAGAAGGGGAGAAGGATGAAAGAAAATGGAAGAAATGAGAAATGGAGAAGGATGGTGAAAAGAGAGGGTTAAGGTGGGTTTATATAGGAAACTTAAAGGTACAAGAAGCTTACACCTCATAGGACACATGTCATTTCCTTATGTTTTTGATTCATGCATGTTAACACATATTCCTTAAGTGAATAAGGTGGTGACACCTCTTTAGGACACATGTTACATTCATATTAAATCATTTTGCGACATTATTTCTAACACTTATTTTGTGTTACTAACTTGAAACACTTATTTAAGTCACAAATTTTAAACACTTATTTGTGTTGTTATGTTATTATATTTGTGTTAACAAAATTTGATTCCACAAAATATAATGACAACTCGTAGTGACAAAAGTCTTGTTTTGACAAAATATATTATCAAATCTTACTTATCATATCTTTGCAATTATATTTAAATTTACATCTATTATTTAACTTGTCAAAATTACCATATATATTTATGTCAAATTCAAATTCAAATTAATTAATGAAAATTCGAATTTTAAATTGGTTAAAAATTCTGGATCGTCACATTTTGATATTGGATTCCGTTGTTATACGAATATTTTGAGGAATTTGGAAGATATATATATATATCGTTATTCCCAATACAATATTTGATGGTTTTAGAATTTGATATAGAATATAAGTCAATATAATTTCTATTCAGAACCTTATATTTAATGTCAAATTGGATTTTGGGTTTGTCGTGAATGGTGTCTTTAATAACACTGTTCTTAAACCCAATTTAGAAAAGAATAAATTTTTTAATTAAGATTTAGGAAATTTTACCAATTAATATTTGATTGGAATTGAATTGAAATTGGATTTTGGGTTTATCATGAACAATGTTTTAAAATAACATTTGTTCTTTAACCCAATTAATAGTGAAGAAATAATTTGGAATATATAAATCTTTTATTAAGATTTAAATGGGAAATTTCCAAAGTAAAGTCTTCCAATTTAGTATATTAAATTGGAATTGAATGGAATTCAATTCGGTAATAATCGAGATGAACTCCTGTGAATGAAGGTTGTTACTATATATGGAATTTAAAAGGCTTTGTCGTTATTCCATTTATATTATTAGTCTGATATGGGAATTTATATCGATTATATACAGTTATGATTTCCGTGTAGATTCCATTTCCATGGAAGATGATTTTGGGTTTATCGTGAGCTGTGTTTTTAAATGACATTAGTTCTTTAACCCAGTTAAAGATCAAATTAATTTCTTAAATTCGAATAATCATTAAGTAATGATTTTTGAGATTAAAAAGAATAAATTCAAAAGGTTTTGTCTTTGATAAAATTAATGGGAACCTTTCCCTAAAATTGTGAATATTTTATTAAAAGAATATTCTGAATTGGAATGAGGCGTTGGAAGTGTTTTATAGCACCTGATTATAAATTAGGCGAGTTATTCGGAAAGACCGGGTTTAACCCATTCTGAATAATGAATACGATGACTAACAGTCGAAGATATTGAAGACGGTGCAAGACCGACGATCTTCACATTGAATGGATGAGTTGCTATTGATGCCCATAATTGGAGTAGCTACCTTGAAGGGGCTACAGTGGTGGCCGTCTGGAATTACTTTTTGATTATTCAGATATGTGAGGGCCTCTCTCCCGTATTGGACATATGGGACGAGGAATAAGGTGCCTCCGATTTTGTTTAGACCCAGAACGGACTTGTAAATGGATGGCATGTCTGACGTTTATTCCTTTACGCTATATTTGTTGATCTCTGCTAATATATATCTGTTTGGTGGCGGAGAATTTATTCTCTTGCTTAACACCCTTCTCTGAGATGTACGAGCTTAGAGGTTATATATTGGCAGAAATCAATGGTATGGTATGGATTGACAATGTGGCATGCTAAGATGCAAATGATCGAGGATTTTGTTAAAAAGCAGAGCCTTGTGGTTGATGATCAAAGTATGGCCTGTTTAGGCGTAGCTTTGTGTATAGCGTGACTTCGCGAGCCTCACACCCCGGTAAGAGTCAGAAATGGGACAAGGGAACGCAGGGAGTGCACATGTTTCTTTCTAGTTAGAAGTGGTATCAGGGTTTTGCAAGCCCTGACATTTTACTTATGTGGATGATGGATTACGAAGCCTCGGTTATATTGGTCGATAGTGACCAATTTATAGGTTCAATAGGATAGGAAAGCGTGTATTCAGGAATTGCCAATCCACTAAAGTATTTGTGGACCGGCCATGCAGGATCCAAGGGTTCGCCAGCGTCCGAATCCTGAGACATTTGCTAGAGTGTCTCGAATCGGTAAGGAGATCGTCCCTAGCCTTGACTCATGATGGAAACCCAACTTCCAATATGACATTACAGTTTTGATTGTAAACCTATTTATGGCGACATAGTGGGATAGGGCACTCATGCCGTCTATGATTGATACATTTACTTTCGAAATAAATTTCTACACTATGCACTTATAGAAATAATAAAAGAAAAATTTCGCGTAACAAGCATATTTGGCTATTATAAGGTAAAACTCTATCCTCTGGCTTGCGTTGCATTGTGTGATGGGACCTGAGTCTTATAATAGCTTCATTTTTTTAAATTAGCATTACGCTGTTTATTTATGCACTGGTATTCTTGGGGGTAAACCCGTTCCGTGTTATACGGCGTGGTCCCTTTATTTACATAACTTTAAAATCAATTTAATAATTGTTTTGAGTTCTCATACTAGTCCCATGACTGACCTGGAGTTTATTGTTCCATCTAAACTCTGGGTGCTCATATTTTTCACACGGGCAGTCAGTAGTTTTGGTTTTGCAGATTTCTATTTAACAGGATCTTGGATTACAACTGGAGCTATATTCGGAAATCTTTTCCGCTACGCATTATACTTATGTCTTATTTTCCACTACTATGTAAATTTTAAATCTCTGATATTGTATTTCCAATTTGTAATATGGGTTCAGCCTCTGATATATTCTTGTACTCTGATGCAAATTGTTGTAATAAGCAATGAAATGTTCTTCTGTTTGTGTTCTGATTTGTTGTGTTCTAAACTCAATCCGGGCTTTCCCGAAAGGGGATGTTTGGGTCGTTTCATTTCGTATCAGAGCTTTGGTTTACAGAGCTCGAGAACAAAACACATTAGAACCAAACAAAAGAATTCATCAGAGATTGGATTAAGAATATCCAATAAGAATGACTCATTAGAGATGGGATCAGTAGTATCCTAGAATGAGTCCAAAGAGTGTTATTTTTTAAATGAAAACAAATTTTGTTTTGAAAATTTAAATCTTATTAAACGTATTTGATTTTTTATTTTATATTAAATTTGGACAATCGAGTATATGAAGATTTTGAATATACGCGTAATTAACGTGTATTCGAAGCCTCGGATACTAGATAGATACAAAATCACACTCTAGTCGCCCGGAGATGATTCTGAGGATGGTCTAGACATCATCAGTATTTATGTTCATATTTTGAAAGCGGAATATCTATATATTTCCAATCGACTAGTGGGAGAAACAAAACTAGATAGGATCATTGTTGTGATTTAGCATCAAAAGTATGATTTTCGAATATATATATATATATATATATATATATATATATATAGAAAGATATTTGTTTGAAAATTTAACCAACTAATTGATTGCTAGTTGTGATGTTTGATAAATTATTTAATTAAATAAAATATTGGAATGATAATTAATTCAACCAGTATGTAAATAAATGGTAAATTTAGCCAAACTGGATTAATATTGAACTGAACTGAAAATTGATTAGGAATGCATATATGTACATGTGTATAAAACGAACAGGTCATAGCAAGGAGGCTAGAGAAGAGGAATAAAATTGTTTGCCCGACAAATAGGTATATATTTACTGTTTTGTTTGGGTTTGATGATTTTATGAGCCGAGATTAGGTATTGTTCCTCCAATGATCGTAGCACCAAGTAATTCTTGACGAGTGCCTGGGCCGGGGTCAGGAAGACAGGTAGAAGGAGTATGCAGCTTAAGCAAGAGACCCTATCTTATATAGGAAATTGATCATATCCAGTACAGATTAGTCAACATTTATATGTTTCGATGCAACAACAAGATGTTATTTGTAACATGGCTAGCCGCTTGGCTTTTTCTTTTTCTTTTGGATTGGTGAGAGCCCTGTGAGGCAAGTTGCGGTTTAAATATCAACCCGTACAAATTAGGTTATGGCGAAATTTTTCGGAAATTTAGGTTGTTTGCCAAATTTTTGAAAAATTATAAATTCTTAGAAACTAAAAAGTTGAAGAATGAAAGCAAAATGAAAGTTGAGTTGGTTAGTTAAACAGCTTTCAGCTCCGTTCCTTTTCTAGGATGAAAAGATTTTAAGTGGGGGAGATTGTAATAACCGGGATTTTTAGAACAAATTTTAAAAAATTATTTTGGCAATTTTAATGAATTTTGAATATTTAAAATAATTTATTTTAAATAATAATGAATAAAAATTTATTTAAATCGAAGTTTTAACGAAAATTTTATTTTAATTATAAAAGGAGTTAGAAATGACACAGTAATTTCAAAATTCGATTTCAAACTTTAATTGAAGGTACAGGATTCAAAAAAAAAAATCGGATTTTAGTGAAACAAAAAAATATTTAAATCTGTTTAATTATATCTTTCCAACGAATCTGAAAAATTGAAATTTCATAGCGGGAATAAAAAGTTATGTCTAGTTTAAAATTTGAAATAGTCGCTATGGAATATATATATATATATATTAATATAATAAATAGCATTTTTGCAAACACCTTCGTTTTCGATGAAACCACTTTGTTGGATCTGAATGTCAAATTATTGTTAGATTCCAAATTTCATATTTTTTTTTTGATTTAATATGCAAGCGCAGTTGATAATTTAAATTTGAATTGGATCGAATAGAAAATGGTCATTTTTCAAACGGTCTCCAAATTCGACGAAATTAGTTTTGTTAGGACCGTATCGTCAAAACATAACTAGAAATTATTTTTCTATAATTTTTGGAGTTAGTATGTGTCCCCAGCAATTTAAAATGTACGTTTAAATTCAATATATATTGATTTATATTTTAATTTAAAGAAAAATCAATGAAACAGTCGAATTGGCTTGCGGGACATATCCCATTGTGTGCAGAATAGGGATACTTAGCTAGGTACGACAGTCGTTGGATTTTGATTTGGAATTCGGAGATTAAACGAGCTATTTTCTAACTAATTAATATTAAGAATAATAATTATTATAATATATAAATATCCCCTAGTAATAAGAAACCCTAGCCTGTATACAGCGAGCCGCCACTGTGATTTCTGCGGCTAGGATGTTCAAATCATTCTTCCTCAATTACTTTCGACCTACACCATATTAAATCGAACTTCCAATGTATAATCATAGAGATTTCCATGAGCTACAAATCTGTACAGGAGTAATCTATTTTCGTTGAGAGGATTGGCCAAATTTTCAACTCGAACTGCTACGTTCAAGCACGATTTCTGAGGGACAGGGGAGTTTGAGTAGGGCGGGGATCTCGGAGGGGCTTGGCGACGCGGAGGGCTTCATCCTGGTAGTTTCTGATGGTCGGTTGGTGGCTCGACGTGACAGCGGCAGATCCGAGGATCTTCACATCGAACTAAATGGGTTTTTTGATAGTCTGAGAGACGTGTTTCAGGATAGAAGGTTAAGGATTTTTAATTGATTAATTGATTATATAATTAATGTAATCAGCGTATAAAATTGTGTAACTCATCCAAATCTTAACGAAATTCAACGATTTCAGTTTTGTTGGAACCGGGAAGACGAACTCTACATTTCAGAGTAGACCAGATCTGAAACAGAGAACATTTGGATTATTGATAAAATTAAACACTGGTTTAATTTTATTAAAATAATCGCTATTCAACGATTTCAAAAAACCGACCACGGTGAGAACTCCTTTCACTCTGATTATTTTATAGTTAAATTTACACTAGGGTGTAGACGGTGCTTAGCAGCACCCGACACCACTGATTGTACAAACCATGATTGTCTGTTTGGATCGTGATTTGGATTATTATTGTAGTACATAAAAATTATTTATATAAAATATTATATATAAACTATCACGAAATGAAAATAAAATGTTTAAACAATAAAATTTACATTTTTATTGTACATATGAAATAATGAAAAATATTCATTTCTTGGAATTAAATGATTGAACAAAAAGAATTACATTTTTATAGTATGTTTAATGCTTTAAAAATATTCAGGTTTGAATAAGAATGTGTTAACATTCTTATATGTTGATAAATTTTTATTTTATCAATTAAATGATTAAATGTTGATAAAATATGTTTAACATTAAAATTTCATTTTAATGTATAGGATGAATCATTTAAAAGATTAAATGTTGATAAAATATGTTTAAAATTAAAATTTCATTTTAATGTATAGGATGAATCATTTAAAAGATTAAATGTTGATAAAATATGTTTAACATTAAAATTTCATTTTAATGTATAAGATGAATCATTTAAAAGATTAAATGTTGACAAAAAATGTCCCTTCTAACATATCAGTTTAGAATAAAAGAATTATTTATTAGTATATGTTTTGATGACAAAAATATCATCTTTACCATGACAATGTAGAATAAAAGAATTATTTATTAATATATGTTTTGTTGAAAAAAATGTCATCTATATCATGACAATGTAGAATAAAAGAATTATTTATTTATATATGTTTTGTTGACAAAAATGTCATCTTTATCATGACAATGTAGAATAAAAGAATTATGTATTAATATATGTTTTGTTGAGAAAAATGTCGTATTTATCATGACAATGTAGAATAAAAGAATTATTTGTTAATAAATGTCTTGTTGATAAAAGTGTCATCTTTATCATATTAGTAAAGAAAATAAATAAAATATTTGTGTTTAAAAGATAGGGATTTTTACAATAAAAAAAAATCACACCTTTATTGCATGTTTTAAATCATTAAAAACATTCATCGTTTGAACTAAAATATGTTAACAATAAAATATACATTTTTATTGTGTATGTGGATTAGATTAAAACATTGTCATGTTAGCAACGTTAATAATAAAATTTTCATGTTTAATAAAATATATTTATACAATAAAAATCATATTTTTATTGTATATGTGAATCAATAAAATATTCATTTACAAATCGGATGATTTGTTCATGTACACCCATTTATCTGTTAGGGATTGGGACGATAAATTTCACACATCGCCCAACTGCACAAATAAATAAAACATTTGTTGTTTGAAAACCCCACACGGGTATTGGGATGATATTTGACATGCACTATTCCCAATATTTAGTTGTATGTCAATCGATGGATTGACAGTCTATTAAGAGCGTTATTTATTTATTTAACTGCTCACACAGTTGTAAACTGCACTCTGGATGTCGTATGAATTTTTAATGATTGTTTATCATTATTGTTGTATACATGCGATGTATAAAATCCATATAAATAACATTATATGGTAATTGTTTGAGTCTCATTCCAATTTGGACAATAAAGGATATTTTGAAATAATATTCATGTGTTGAATAAAAATATTTAAACAATAAAAATATCGTTTTTATTGAATGTATGAACCAATAAAATATTCATTGTTTGAAAAGAAAATGTTTATACAATAAAAATCACATTTTTATTGTATGTATGAATAAATAAAATATTCATTGTTTGAAATAGAATATGTCAACAATAAAAACATACATTTTAATTATGTAGGTAGAAATGATTTAAAATACTCGATGTTTTAAAGTAAAATGTTTTAAACAATGGATATTACATTTTATTTGTAATATAAAATCATTAAAAAGAACCATATTAAGTAAAATGTTTAAACAATGGAAATTACATTTAGTTTGTATTATAAAATCAGTACAAAGGATCATGATAGCAAAGTAGAAAATGATCATTTGGTAATGCATGTTTTGTTTATTAAAATATAAATCATTTACATGATAGTAAAATATGTAAATGATGGTTTGTTTGAAATAAAAATATGTCAACGATAAAATTTACATTTTTTATTGTATATGTAGAAAAGATTATAACCACCATTGATTAAAATAGGAAAGTTAAACAATAAAAGTTCACATTTTTATTGAATGTAGAAATAATGAAAAATATTCATTGATTGAAATAAAAAGATTTAACAATAAAAATTTACATTTTCATTATATATAAGAAATGGTGAAAAAGATTCAAGTTTGAATAAAAATATTTCAATATTAAAATATTCGTGGTTTGAATAAAAATGTTGTAATATAAAAAATTACATTTTTAATGTATGTATGATTCATCAAAATATTCATTGTTTGGATAAGAATATTCAATTTTGACATATAATTGAAAATGAAGTTGAATTAAAATGAAATAATAAGCGATCTATAAAATACGATTTAAATGGAAATCGATGAAAAATATATAATATATGTATTATATATATTTAATGGCCCGAATAGAATGCGCCGCGCAGCGACCGTTCGCGAATTTCGACCATTAACTTCAAATTGGCGTAACGGGAGATCCGACCGTCGGATTCTCCTAAAACCGGAACCATTGGGTTCGTATCGAAAAGAGCTTCCCAATAAATGTAAGAGATTTGAAATTTAATGTTTAGATTTGGAGATATGTCCAAATCAATTTCAGAAAAAGTCACTATGGAAGCAGTTCAGTGGTCGTTATTGGAAATCGACTATATGGGCGATAATAAAATTATTAAAATTATGTAAAATCATAATAAATGGTTTGGAAAGATTTTTGATTAAAAATTCCAATTTTATAAAGATAAAAATATATTTTTGTCAAAATGAACTAATTATTAACTAGAATAATAATTTAATTATTTTTAGTAATAAATAAATTGGATTTAAAAACGGTTTTAAAATAACCACAATTTTCCAATATATATTTATATATATTGGAAAGGATCTGAATGGAAATTATCTTCGGAATATTTTGATATTGGATTCCGTTATTATATGAATATTGTAAGGAATTTGGAAGATATATATATATATAGTCATTCCGAATACAATATTTGTTGGTTTCATAATTTGATATTGAATATAAGTCGATATAATTTCTATTCAGAACCTTATATTTAATTTCAAATTGGATTTTAAGTTTATCGTGAATGGTGTCTTTAATAACACTGTTCTTAAACCCAGTTTAGAAATGAATAAATCTGTTAATTAAGATTTAGGAAATTTTACCAATTAATATTTGATTGGAATTGAATTGAAAATGGATTTTGGGTTTATCGTGAACAATGTTTAAAAATAACATTTGTTCTTTAACCCAATTAACAGTAAAGTAATAATTTGGAATTTATAAATCTTTTATTAAGATTTAAATGGGAAATTTCCAAAGTAAAGTTTTCCAATTTAATATATTAAATTGTAATTGAATGGAATTCGATTCGGTAATAATCGAGATGAACTCCTGTGAATGAAGACTGTTACTATATACGGAATTTAAAAGGCTTTGTCGTTATTCCATTTATATTATTATTCTGATATGGGAATTTATATTGATTATATACTGTTATGATTCCCGCGTAGATTCCATTTCAATGGAAGATGATTTTGGGTTTATCGTGAACTGTGTTTTTAATTGACATTAGTTCTTTAACCCAGTTAAAGATCAAATTAATTTCTTAAATTCGAATAATCATTAAGTAATGATTTTTGAGATTAAAAAGAATAAATTTAAAAGGTCTTATTTTTGATAAAATTTATGGGAACCTCTCCCTAAAATTATGAATATTTTATTAAAAGAATATTTTGAATTGGAATGAGGCGTTGTATGTGTTTTTATAGCACCTAATTATAAATTACGCGAATTATTTAGAAAGACCGGGTTTGACCCATTCTGAATAATGAATATGACAACTAACAGTCGAAGAGACCGAAAACGGTGCAAGACCGACGATCTTCACATCAAATGGATGAGTTGCTATTGATGCTCATGATTGGAGTAGCTACCTTGAAGGGGCTACAGTGGTGGCCGTCCGGACATACTTGTTGATTGTTCGGATATGCGAGGGCCTCTCTCCCATATTGGACATATGGGACAAGGAATAAGGTGCCTCCGGTTTCGTTCAGACCTAGAACTGACTTGTAAATGGATGGCATGTCTGACGTTGTATTCCTTTACGCTTTATTTGTTAATCTCTGCTAATATACATCTGTTTGGTGGTGGAGAATTTATTCTCTTGCTTAACACCCTTCTCTGAGACGTACGAGCTAAGAGGTTATATATTGGCAGAAATCAATGGTATGGTATGGATTGACAATGTGGCATGCTAAGATGCAAATGATCGAGGCTTTTGTTGAAAAGCAGAGCCTTGTGGTTGATGATCAAAGCACGGCCTGTTTAGGTGTAGCTTTGTATATAGCGTGACTCGCAAGCCTCACACCCTGATAAGAGTCAGAAAGGGGACAAGGGAACGCAGTTGAGTGCACATGTTTCTTTCTAGCTAGAAGTGGTATCAGGGTTTTGCAAACCCAGACATTTTACTTATGTGGATGATGGATTACGAGGCCTCGGTTATATTGGTCGATAGTAACCAATTTATAGGCTCAATAGGATTGGGAAGCATGCGTTCAGGAATTGCCAATCCACTAAAGTATTTATGGACCGATCCTGCAGGATCGCCAGCGTACGAATCCTGAGACATTTGCTAGAGTGTCTCGAATCGGTAAGGAGATCGTCCCTAGCCGTGACTCATGATGGAAACCCAACTTCCAATACGACATTACGGTTTTGATTGTAAACCTATATATGGCGACATAGTGGGATGGGGCACTCATGCCGTCTATGATTGATACATTTACTTTCGAAATAAATTTCTACACTATGCACTTATAGTAATAATAAAAGAGAAATTTTGCGTACCAAGAATATTTGGCTATTATAAGGTAAAAATCTATCCTCTGGCTTGCGTTGCATTATGTGATGGGACCTGAGCCTTATAATAGCTTCATTTTCTTAAATTAGCATTGCACTGTTTATTTATGCACTGGTATTCTTGGGGGTAAACCCGTTCCGTGTTATATGGCGTTGTCCCTTGATTTACCTAACTTTAAAATCAATTTAATAACTGTTTTGATTTATCATACCAGTCCCATGACTGACCAGGAGTTTATTGTTCCTTCCTAAACTCTGGGTGCTCATATTTTCCACACGGGCAGTCAGTAGTTTTGGTTTTGCAGATTTCTATTTAACAGGATCCTAGATTACAGCTGGAGCTATATTCGGAAAGCTTTTCGGCTACGCATTATACTTAAGTCTTATTTTCCGCTGCTATGTAAATTTTAAATCTCTGATATTGTATTTCCAATTTGTAATATGTATTCCGACTCTGATATATTCTTGTACTCTAATGTAAATTGTTGTAATAAGCAATAAAATGTTCTTCTGTTTTTGTTTTGATTTGTCGTGTTCTAAACTCAATCCGGGCTTTCCCGAAAGGGGAAGTTTGGGTCGTTTCAAAACCCATCTAAAGGGACCTAGTTTCGAAACTATCTAAGACTTGAAGCTCATCGAAGGTTATTCAAAATATTTGAAATTTCTAAACGTTTATGGTAACCTTCTAATAACGGATTCAATTAGAGATGTTAACCCATACAAAAAATTATGATTGTGATATGGGGACCATATTCCCCAAGTTTTAACCAAAAGCCATTATAAAGAGAATGAGTCTAGGCTACGCTTTTTGAAGCCTTATAAGTGGCACATATATATATATATATATATATATATATATATATCTTCCTAGAGAGATCAAGGATTGCATTTGATAAGTTTAAGAGGGTTCCGTCAAGAACGACCCTCCCCCTACAACAACTATAAGTTTTAGAGAACAAAATTATCCAATAACAAGAAAGACTATCGTCTGAACCATCTAGATTAAACCGGTAGGAACTTAGATTTCCCTTGCATAACCTTCAAAATTAATGTAATTTCAAGGCAATGGTTTCAAACATCTAACTATGATCTTTGTTTCAATAGGGATAAGCTTCAAGAAAGTATGGGAGGCTAGCAACATAATTCATAGAATCTTTTGACATTACAAATTCATCTAAAACTACACGGAGAGGGCTATATGACTTTAATGAATATTTATATTTCTCTTAAATTGAAAGGTGCATTTCAAACGAATCTGTGTTAATTAAGTTCTCAACAAGGGTACACCATTCTGGGGTGTTAACCATTTTTTGGATAACATTTTTGGCGCTAAAAGAAGGGTTGAACCTCCGGCACCCTTTAATCCCTTGTCTTTTGTTGACTTTAATTGGTTTAGGAACAAGAGTTGTTTTCGATAGAAGTACGGAGTACAATCCAAAGGGAAAGTCTGATATTCTAAGGAAGGATTCCCGTAATCCAAAGAAAGGTGCATATGACTCAAGCAAAGCTCTTTAGGTTACGAAAGGAGTGGGCTTTTAATCAGAAAAAGTTTTGTATAATCTGAAAGAAGAAACAAGAAAAGTTGCTTATAAACTAAAGAATGAGTATCCAAAGTTTCGACGGCCTTATAGAAGTAAAACATTGTTATTCCCACTACATCCACCACAATGACAAATTTATAATGAAGAAAAATGCTCTATCAAAACAAATATTATCAGGGTAAGAGATCGCTAATTCTTCCTAATTCAACAATAATTAGATAAGGGCAAGAGGCCGATTTAATCTGAATAGGGATCTTATGAACCATTTACAATAGAATTAACTTATATAGATCCAAATCTTTATTAGGAGCTAGTATTAAGGACGGACACTTTAAATAATATCAATGAAAGGAAGATTAAAGCTTATAATACTGATATTTAAAGCACTGACTCATTCCACATTGGATTGATACCTTTCTTTAACTTCGAACTAACTTTAAAAAAGGATAACAGCCCGTTATCACAAATGAGGAAAGCCATTCAAGACTATTCCAAAAAAATCAAAAAAGAAATGGTAAGGAATTATGATACCATCGCCTAAAGATAACAACTGAATGCAAAAGAGTCTTTATCATTTTACGGTAATTAAGAGGTTATGGAAAAGAGAATAACAACCGAAGATGGATTTTTGCCAGCTTATACACCATAAAAGGATATCAAGTGGAAAGCAATCATTGACGAAAAAGAAATACCAACACAAGCTCTAAGAAACTAAAGAAAATACTCTCGAAGGAAAATTTTAAGTCGAAGTTGCAACAAGAATGTAACTCGACTACTTCGAATATCTACTTGACGATAAAAGAGAAGCTTAACTACTGGCCTTCGAGTAATAAACCACTTAAGTTCAAAAGAAATAAATGAAGATCCTGTTGTTATTACCACATGATGAATGGTCACGAAACGAATTGTTGTAGAGAACTTGAAAGAATGATCATCTATTTCTTTAAGCAAGGAAAGCTCGAGGAATTTGTGAAAAAATGGTTGAATGTATTTAATAAATATTTAATTTATATTCAAAATAAGAAACTTTACTTGGATAATTAACGAAGAAAGTTCATACTTATTTTTTTTTTTACATGATCTGGGGTAAAATGGCCCCTAACTATGGATAACCTAAAAGTCCATGATGTAGTCATGGCGCTTCCTAAATGGAAGGAAGGGTAAGCCCAGGGACATGCGCCTGACATCCAAGCCCTTGGTATATCTAAGGCACTACCTGTAGGGAGTAGGGTAAGCTAGAGGACATGCGCCCAACACCAACCATCCCTTGGCACATCCAAGATGCCCTATAGAGGAGGGATGGGTAAGCCTAGGGACATGCACCCGGCTATGAAAAAATCACACTATGCCTCTATTTCTTTGAGAACAAGCCATGTTTCTACTTCAGCTAAGCATGCCCTGCCTCTACTCTAAAGATGAGTACTACCTCTATTTATATCTCATCCCGTATAAGGGAATGAAATCTCAAAGGGAGCACACAAAGCACGTTCTACTTCTGTTCAAAAGAAAAACATGCCCTGCCTTTGCTATGAGAAAAAAACCTGAAATGGGCACCACCTAAAATGAGCATCAAATTTCAAATTTTTAAAACTAGATTACTTGACTTCTATTATTTGAGTAGCCAAATCTTGGTTTCAAGTCTTTTAATTGATGCCCAAAGAGGTTTTGCTCTTATATTATTTTCATTAGTGGATTTATGGAGTTCTATCATTTAAGTACCCAAACCTAGGTTTCAGGTCTTTTAATTAATGCCCAAAGAGGTTTTAGTCTTCTATTATTTTCCAAAGTGAATTTCTATATTTCTATTGTTTGAGTCCCTGAGGACTTTTAATTAAAGACAGAAGAATTTTAGTCTTTTATTATTTTCAGAAATGGATTTCTAGATTTCCATTATTTAAATAGCCGAGTCTGGATTTTGGGTCTTTTAATTCAAAAGTGGATTTTGAATTCCTATTTTTTAAATACTCGAATCTGTTTTTCGAGCTTTCTAATCTTTTTTAGAAATGAAGGCTTATATGCAGAAAAGGGCCAATAATAGGATGTGGGGAGTATAAATTTATATATGCAAATTACAAGGAGACGAAGCATCAATCATGTTTATCTGTATAATTTACAAAATATTTACAAATATACTCAAAATGTCATTATGGTACCAAATTGTAGTGGTTTTGAGGCTCTACAATAACTTCTTAGACATGACCAGATCCAAAAGGCGACTGAGAATAACGCAAAGCATCTCTTTATGTTTCTTCTCCTTAGGCTTAGCTACATCAGCACTATCAATGGACTCGATCCGAAGCAAAAGCACTTGACCAAAAACTCTATTTTTTTAAAGGAGCTTATTGGCCCTTTCGTATTCAACCTCACGCTTCTTGAAAGAATGTATTTCACTTTGTAGTTTTTTAACTTGAATATAATTATTAAATCGATGATAAACATCATCCTTTTTCTTATCCTCAAAATAGTTTAGTAATTCAAATTTTACCCAATCTCTTATCATGTTTTTCATCTAAGCCCTTTAAAGGGTTTATCAAACATGGAAATTTTCTTTGAAAACCAGTAGATTCGTCTAAATTTGATGAAGAATCAGAAAATGAAGATCTTGTCAAAAGTGCCACCGCTTAAGATAAACTTTAAATACTTGCATGAGACCAGGGTATTTTTCAAATTGATATTATTATTCACAAATTTAATGGAGCTTAGCTGTCTCATTATCAAAATCAATCGTCGGGTCTTCCTTGATTTGGCGAGTTGCCTCCGCAAGAGCCTTGTCCCTCTAGAAAATTTTTAGTTCTAAGCCTTTCAGTCATTCTTTTAACCTATGAGCTAATAATATTTTCATTTTAATGTTTTTGGAACCACTCAAAAGCAAGAGGACTGTCTTCGACCTTGAATGAATAACCTCGGAGAAGACCCTCCATCACTTGATCTCAGCTAAATGTTCGGAAAGTTTAGAACGGGGCCCTTCCAACAAGGTTGTTGACATTAGTTGAAATTCCTAATTAATTTATAAAAGGTATCACTCAAAATTTGAAAATAAATTCTTTATGTAATACAGAGAAACAATTACATCAATTCCAAATTATGTCCATAGTTTGTGGTAGCATTTTTGGCCAATGTTTCTACTCTTCAACAGAAGAAGTATGACTTCCAGTAATCAATATAAAATGAAACACCCTGATTTGTCTAAGAAGTCCATCCTTTTCTTTGCCCAGAAAGTTGAAGCAAAACCTAGGGCACAACGTGTGAAGCCTGTGTAATTCCCTGAGAAAGCAGTGTCGTGTTGATTTGATGTCTTAAACATAGAAGATAGATAATTTCTTCTTAGCTTCTCAAATTTCATAGGAAATCCTTAGTAATAGGATTGTTCCAGAAATTATTTGTCTGTCATAACATTATAAAACAATTTTGGCAGTGAAAGAACAAACAACAAAACAGTCGTATTAACAAGGATTGTTATAATTATGAAATTTTGACATAATTCACGCAAAACTAAAGTCTTATGCATTTCAAAGCTGAATATTTAATATTATATTTAAGTTTTCAATTTAATTTCAAACCAGAAAATAGTGCGCTCTCGGATAGATTCGAGTTCTTCTAGAAAAGTATATTGTTGATTCATAATCCTCTCCTGGAGTCCAGCAACTTCGAGGGAGATTTTACCCAAATAAAAGCCTCTTTCATCGTAACTTAAGGGACATCAAAGCCAAGATATTCTTGAGTCTAAAAGTATTTACTAGGAAAACTCATTACACTCTTTTGGTCATTTATCTAAATTTTTCTTACAAAAACCTATTCCAACGATTTTATCATGAGCTTATTAACAAGCAAGGTCAAAAGATTATTCATAACCAAAAAATTGTTTAAACGACATTCAACTTATTATTAAACAAAGAATTTGATACAAGAGAAGACAGTATAGAAGAACTAGGTATCAGTTGTTTTCCCTTTTTGCTTTCAAAGATGGGATTTTCCACAGAGGCGGGAGGATCATTGGTCGTTTATAGTTCTATGTCATCGAAAAGAGCAACAGGTTTATCTTTCTTTGAAACATTGTCCCCTTCTGAAGGGCCAAGACCCTACCACTTCCTTCTGGTTGGCTCCACAGAGAGCCCCAACTTCGACCGATGCCTTCGCCTCTGAAGCTGTTATCAGCATTCCACCCATCATGCGCATCATCAACATCATCGTCACACCTTCGCAAAATATAATCTATAGGAGTAGTGTTATTATCATTAGCAACCTCCTGCTCAGGATCTTCCTCCATGGAGGGAATCTCAAAAGATAGAAGACTCCTCGCATCAACCACCTCTTTTTGTGGAACGACCTTCATTTGATGAAGCTCTACGATCTTATCCGTAAACTTTTCGGTTAGAGAAGGCCCATGGGAAGAGAAATCCAAGTGTGGGTATTTCCTGACGTTATCAGCATATAATTTAAATAGAGCATTTACGAAAACATCCCCAACAATTTCTTCATAATATTCATCCAGAAAATGATCGACCTTATTCTTTGCGACAGGGATGACATCGATGACCTGTGAAAGGGAATATTTTTCCAAGAGCTTGTTGACGGAGGAGCATTCCTTTTGGAGAGGGGCCTTTCTACTGATCACCTAGGCTTGCTCATCTTAATAATTTTAGATTTCCTGTTGTAAAGCTAGGTTTTGATCATAAAGGGATTAGGAAGATTTCTCGGGCGAAGCCGCTACTTTTATGGTCATGTTTCTAGTAGTAGTTAGCATAGAATTTTATTCTTTAAAAGAAAATTTTAAGCATTGGAGTTTCTTCTTTGGAGCCAGAAGATTCCCATTAGGAGTATAAACTTTTCAAAAGGTGGAAACAAGAAAAGAAGAGTATGAACAAAATCCAATGAAGAATTATGACAAGAAAAAGGAATATCATAAGATGTTGTTTAACCACAAATAGATCCTCAGCAGGAGAGACAGGGAAAGATTTGAAAGTAAAAAGCAAGGTATAGTTTATGACAATCTTTACTAATTCAGAGAAATCAATTAGTGGGCCCAAAGGAGAGGAACTCGGGAGTTTGGGAGTAGTAGGAGGAAAAGGAAGGTAGGTATCTTTTTGTCTTGTGTTCGGAAGAGGTGGAGAATCAAAAATCTCGGTTACCGAGAGATCATCATCATTGTAACAAGGGCTTCCGTTGGATTTTCACCTTCGATGATAGGTCGGGTATCTCCAGTTGATGTTTTTGAAGTTTCAAGGGATGCAGTGATACTCTCTCTTTCACTCTCCTCGTCTGAAATAACCCCAGGAGAATCAGATGTTTTGGCCTTTTTAATGGTAGGCTCTTTAGAAAAGTTTCAATTATCCTTTTTGAGGCTGAGATCTCGAATTGAAGAATAGGCAATGTCATATAGAAGATCCTTATCTCTAAACGAAAAGGAGGAGACTTAGTAAAGATTGAGGAGCATAATATACACCATAAGGAATTATTGAAATGGACCAATAAAAGGAACTAAGTAATGATATAATCACTATTTACACAATAAAAAAGTTAGAGATTACCGCCATGGAAATAAGCAATGGAGAGGACATAAAGGAAAAAAATTTAGGGTCACCTTGAGCTACGTAGTGACCATCTATTGAAAAAATTTGGAACATAGAGGGAAGCTTAAGGACTCTTTGGCCCGATGGGAGAATGCCGTATTCTGTTAAAGTTTTAAAAGTCAACAGATTTGCCTTTTTCTAAGGTTTTCCAAGGCTGCTTTCACTCTTTCGACAACATATTTAGTCTCTGTATTAGAAATCTTTTAGAGAGAACCTACAAAAAAATGATAATGACGACAGTGAGTTTCATATAGATTTATGGACGATATGTCTAATGAAAACAAAAGTCAGTTCTCAAGGTCAGAAAACACTCTAGAAATGCCTAGAGGATGTCTGATAAAAAAAATTGATTCTCTCAATTTTGGATTTGCTAACGCCCTCAGAAATTAACTTCTTCGAAAGATTAGCTATGAAAATTTAATGGTTTGTGTCATTTGATTTGGCAATATGAGCCAATTGTTCCATGGACAAAGGACCTAATGAGGGGCCTCCAAATTCTGAGGAAATAAGCTCTAAGCATAGCAAATATGTATAGGCATTCTGTAAAAGCTAAATGGGATAAATATGTAGATGCTGAATGAACTAAGAAATAAAATTTGGAAATGGAAATAAACCCTTTGCCAAATGTGGATAGCAGCATACGTAAAGTGCCCCTCTGGAGGATTAGCGATAGTGGCCTCGGCTGGAGGATGAATGGCATCGACACCCGATATGCTAAAGTCTTCTATGATTTCATCTACCTCCTTTTAAGATGTAATCAGAGAATGTTTTGATGCGGCAATAATCTTCTCTAGAGTCTTCTCCTAGGTTAATGAAGGAGATCTTTCAACTTCAGAAATAACGTCTAAAGTAACCTTCTTCGACGCAGTTGTCTTTTTGCCCATAATGCTACCAGACAACATCGTTTCATTAAAATTAATAAAAAATAAATTTTTTAGTATCCCCTTCAAAAGGATCTTGTGTTGATTGGTGACATGAATAAAGACATATTTTTGAAGGGGGTTAATAACTAGAATTAATTTATATCATTTAAACTAAATCAAAATCGTTAAGATACTCATGGATAATCTATGAACTGAAATTGCCCTTGGACTAAGATGAAACTCTCTAAATACAACATCAAAACTAGATGAATCTCTAAAATAAGGTCTCGATGGTTGTAGGGGACGAAAAGGGGATTTGGAAAAGGTCAAAGGAAATTTCATCATTATTTTCTCCCTTTGATTATCTAACTATATTATAGATAATGGGCCTAAGTCCAATACCAAAAACAGCCTAAGAATTCTAAACCTCACTATAATTGGTCCAAATAAGTTTCAAATCTTAACCATCGTATCGTTAAACAAGAGAATCCCCCAATCTCTAAGAAAAATCGACTGAAATTTGAATTATGTTTAATAATAACTAAGCCTAAGAACATCATAAAAATTCAATGGTGAATTTCATATGTTATTAAACTAGAATTGGTTTCCAATTTCATCGGGATAATATTAAATTTCAAAAACTTAGAAATTTAGGAACTGAAGATTGATTACAAATTCAAGACTAAAACTAAGCATACATTTACCTCAATTTGCAGTTGATCAGATCGAACTAAGTTAGGATATAAACGATTTTATACATGTGCTTGGAAATTATGGTTGTAGGTAAGTAAAGGAAACAGAGAGACACGTTATTTATAAAGAGTGGTAGAAAAAATAAAGGAAACCGTAAAAGTACATCTAACCTTCCACATATAAATGCCAAAAGGAGGGAAAATCGACAAACTTTAAATATAGAAACTATTAACTTGGAAAGTCGAGAACACCCCTTCACTTACAAGGGGAAATGTTAACACTAAAATTATTAATAAACAGCCGAGAGAAAAGCCATAGCGAAGGGACATCAAAAGAAGGAAGTTTTTAGTCCAAGCAAAGACACTCCATCATATCTTACTTTCGTTCTGTTAACCAAATTTGTGGTTAACACCCCGAAAATGAGATCTGTGTACATAACTCCCATTTTAGAGCAGAACAGGGCTTAGACTTGGACACTGCCTATATTTTTGAATCCTCGTAGAAATACCACTATTGAGCACCGGAGGTGTATTTCCTGTTGTGTAACGACCCGGATTTTTAGCGACTTTGGTTATCGACATAAGCACGACGTCGATAACCAAAACGTCGAAAAATCCTGGTAATTAGTGAAAGAAATTAGAGGGTGAGAAAAGATAAGATAGAAACTTAGAATAGAAGAAGAAGAAGAACACAATATCAGAGTAACACGAATCTCACATCGGAACGAATAAATATATTTCATAACATAACTTTGAAATACAAATCTGTACTTGCATATACATATCATTATCAAAGTACATCACTTACAACACAGCGGAAATAACTATAGCTATATGATCCTGAAGCCTCCTGCTCCAGCTCTTCAATGTATCTGTAAAATCCCTACTACTTGACTGCCCATACAAATTTAGGCACCCAAGAGTTTAGGGAAAACAACAAAGTAAACTCCGGGTCAGTCATGGGACTGGTATGAGTAAAACAGTTTAAAAACAGTTGAACAAGTAAATGATATCTCATAAGACCACGCCGCATAACGGAACGGGTTTTTCCCTTATGAAAATCCAAAATATCTTTATATCAAAAACCTTTTGATATTATAATAATGTCTATCAACCACAGTATATATATAATCATCTAGCAGAAAACGCTTTCATCTCACGTTCTACATATATAGTATACAATCAAAACCGCAAGCACGTATTGGGTAATGGATTTCCAACTATGATAAGGTATGGAATCACCTTTCGCTCGTGTACCTCTAGAGAGGAATACACTGGGTTCAACAAGAACATCTTGCAACCCGGCCACACATGACCGACCACTCATTTCGCTTGAGTGTATCGAATGTATATCACCAACAGTTGGGATCAGCAACCGTTTCCCGAATGGGACAGCATCAACAATAGATTTTTAGAAGTAAATGAAACTCTAGATCAGGTGATTATACACCCTACTTCGGTGCGACCGACTTAGCCATGCTGCCTGCCCGATTTCTGTCATTTACCGGATGATGAGGCTAGAAGCTACGCTTTATCATCACACCAGATTCCCTTTTGAATGCCACATCGTCAAATCCATCAAATCACCGATTGACGTCCTCAACCATACATTATGTGTTAGCTAAAAGAAGTTTCCTTCTCCGCTTCCACTCTTGGTACGGTTGGAGAAATCAATATACGTGATCGTCTGGAAATACTCTGTCAGACATGCGTCCATACAAGTCATCCAGGAACAGGATGAACCGAAGGCACTACTCTGTAAACAGGATAGCCCTTGCATAACTCCGTCTTCAATTATCTTTGGCATATATGATTCGCAACGCCTATGCCAATACAGAGTGGTTCTTTGGATAATAATCCAACCGGTCTCTCCATATTAACAACGTTAAAATGGTCAAAACTTCGATAGTCTGTGATTTAACTATCGAAAAAATAGGTGTGCAAACAATGATATTATTTCCAAATGGAAATTATATCGATCAAACATCATTCAACATTCATCTCTTTAGTTCATTAATTTACTTATCTCATGTTTCCCTACGTTCAATATTCCTTATTTTCTAAATTGGGAAAATATACGTTATTAACAAATGGAAAACATTTCCATTTCCTGTTTTCTTTATTTGAAAACATTTCTGGTTTCTTATTTGGAAAACATTTCCAAAGCTTCTTCCTTGGACTTAGACAGATGTTTTAAACAAACCATCGCGATGCCAACTCAAACCATTTCCTTTACTGCCGAACCTTAACTATCCCTTAGTTAAAATGCAGCCAATCAAGTTGGGGTAGAACTACCTCTCAGACCTTAACTGAACAACATTTCTAACTTTGAAACAGGCAAAGTTCACTTTATATTCCTTAACAAACTTCCTTACTTAACCCTCCTTCGAATAACTATATTCGATTGACTCTTATCAATTAACTCTATTGGACTAACCCCTATCAATTTACTCTATTGGACTAACACTATTGGATTAACTCTATTTGACTAATGCTATTGATTTACCCATTTCACTTAACTCCTTTCGAATAACTATATTCGATTAACTCATTCGCTTCTATTCGAATAACTATATTCGATTAACTCTTTTGCTTTAAACTCTAATCGATTAAACTAACATCGACTAACTCCTTTTTCTTTGACACTAATCGATTAACTAACATCGATTAACTCCCTTTTCTTTGACACTAATCGATTAACTAACATCGACTAACTTCTTTTACTTTAACACAAATCGATTAACTAACATCGATTAACTTCTTTTGTTTTATCTCTAATCGATTAACAACATCGATTAACTTCTTTTGTTTTATCTCTAATCGATTTACTAACATCGATTAGCTCCTTTTGTTTTATCTCTAATCGATTTACTAACATCGATTAGCTCCTTTTGTTTTATCTCTAATCGATTTACTAACATCGATTAGCTCCTTTTGTTTTATCTCTAATCGATTTACTAACATCGATTAGCTCCTTTTGTTTTATCTCTAATCGATTTACTAACATCGATTAGCTCCTTTTGTTTTATCTCTAATCGATTTACTAACATCGATTAGCTCCTTTTGTTTTATCTCTAATCGATTTACTAACATCGATTAGCTCCTTTTGTTTTATCTCTAATCGATTTACTAACATCGATTAGCTCCTTTTGTTTTATCTCTAATCGATTTACTAACATCGATTAGCTCCTTTTGTTTTATCTCTAATCGATTTACTAACATCGATTAGCTCCTTTTGTTAAACTACGTTTTCCGTTACAACTATTTCCTTTTTATAACGTCTACTTACCGTTACAAATATATCCTATTTATAACTTCTATTTACCGTTACAAATATTTCCTATTTATAACTTCTATTTACCGTTACAAATATTTCCTATTTATAACTTCTATTTATCCTCTAAATAAATATTCCTTTTACTTTCTATTTATTTTCTAAATAAATATCCCTTTTATAAAACCGTGTTCGTTTTATAAATAATTCCTTTTATAAAATCCTGTGATTTTATAAAATTCCTTTATTTCAATATACATTGAAATACTTCTTTTTACATCCCAGGGTCTTTTATGATATTTACAATATCGAATAACAATGATCAACATCATTCTAACACCCCTAATCATAACTGATTATATAACACATCATATATCACAATATATGAAAACAGTAAAATAAATGTTGAGGAATCCAGTCGGATTCCTCCAACCTGTTTCCCTGCATCACAGATGTTAAACAATATAGATAACATCACTTTCAGTTCTATATGATACATTCTGTTAAACAGAATCAATATAGAAATTCAACTAACTGACTAGCAGTTCAATCAAACAATCAACACACAGTCAATCAGTCAATATCTAACAGTTCTAAAAATACAACATGAAATTATAAACTGTTCTGAGTTAGTGAGGTTTACTCACATTTGCAGTTCATCGTTAAAGAACGATAAACCGTTCGTTTGATTCGAATCAAACAATTTATTTCGCCGTAAATCCAAACGAGCTCCAATCCACTTCCAGTCAGCTTCATTGTGAAGCTCTCGTCCATACGATCCCAACGGATCTTGATTCGCGGAATTCTGATTACGTAAGACGAAGTTACACACTTTTAAAGTTTGAATATAATTCAAATTAATTAAATTAGATTTAATTAAACAACGGGCCTTCACCTTTCATATACTCCGGCCCATTCACCTCCTTAAAGCCCATACTGTTTGAATACCCGCCGCTACTGATACTCCTTCTTCCACGATGCTCATCTCCTCACGGCAAACCCATTTCCGCATATCCCAACACCCATCGATCTTCCATCCTTCCACGAACTTCGAAGCCAACACCACCGAAAAACTCCACTTCGGGTCCTCTTCTCGACCACCCCCTTCATGCTCCTCTCGACGCCATGACTCATCCCCATGTACATGTATTAGGAAGATCTGTACATGCAAAAATCTCCACTCCACTTTTCTCATCACCGATACACTTCTCTGCCCCATCATTTTCAGTTTGAGATCTCGCACCACCCACAACATTCCGCCTTGCAACCGTTCAAACTCACATCACCTTTTTCCACGAAAACTATTATCTCCGGTCACCCCAAAGTTCACCGCGCACCTCAGCCTTCCCTTGCTTCATAGTTTCAACCGAAAAGACCACACAAAACCCATCAGAACATTCCCTTCTTTGACACGCCTACACCACTTCATGCGTGACTATTACCCTGAAATGAAGAGTGATCCGTCTTCATGCATGCAGCACGCCCTTATGGCACAAACCATCTTTCGCACCACATCCCCTTACTTTTATTTTCACTGTATTGTTTTGAGGATGTAAAACTCTAGGCGGCGCATTTATTCATCGTGAGGAAAAAGATTAGGTTAGAGAGGAGCGTGGTGTATTTATAGTTTGGTATTTTTAGTTGGAAATGGTTTAGGCCTTTCCACGTTTTATTGCTCTGACGCAGCGGTTGTAAACGTTGAAACGTGGCTATCCCTTTTATCAAAGAAACAGATATTTAGGTTTGGGTTAGGTAAGGTAGTATTTAAAGTTTAGTTTTATTTCGAAATACCATGTTACCTAAATACCATTCGCGTACGGACAGAGATAAAAATACCGTTGTATCGAGCCCGGTTCCACGATCCCAAAAATATAATAATACCGGTAGATTGACTCATATTTTGAAACTTCAAAATCTTGATTTCAGGGTGCAAAATACTCCAAATAGAAAGTTGCTTATTTAATTAATTAAAAATTACAGTAAAATTCTAAAAATTAAATTATCACTACTCCCCAAAAGAACCTTGTCAAAATTTGAATCCGATAACTAGTTATATCGAATAAACTGTTATGGTCGATAAACGATTCTATAGCGACTATTCTGAAATTTGATTTGGACATATCTCAAAATCTACAAGACGAAATCCTGATTTTCCTCTTCCACTAGAAAGATATACTCCACCTGCTCCACACGTTTCTTGTTTCACAGAAATCCGGCTTAAAACGAATCCTGTACATTCAGTTGAAGTTCGAATCGCCAATTTACGAACTGCAGCGCCACTTCGAGCTCGTTTATAATTATATTATAAACTATACGTTCAACTGTCGACGATATTGAATATATTCGTTATTCAAATTCAATTCCAGCTGAATTAAATATCACAGATGATCCGGTTCACACCATATCGTCATTTCAGCCAATTCTGATTATTTCAAAATTACATATATTATTTAATTAAATATTCCTCATTATTTAATTCCACGACCATTAAATTTACTAACCTACCATTTATATAATAAAATAAATTAATTATAATACCTCTGCCAATGCGGGTCATTACAATCTTCCCCACTTAAAATAATTTCGTCCTCGAAATTGCTAAAAGGTAGAGGACGACCCTATCGACTGGTTAGAACATATTTGTTCACTTCTTAACTTCAGTTTCAACTGAACCAATGTAAATTCAATTTAATTATTAATTAATTCTTATCAACGAAAATTTTCAAAAATCTAAAAAATTTCTAACGCCTTAACTTTTCGAAAAATTTCGCCAGTACCTCCTTTCTACTGGTCAATACGTCAAACTCCAACTCGCCTCTCTGGGCCATCTCCAACCCAAAAGAAAATCAAACAGCCAAGCGGCATGCAAATTCGGCTCATAAATCTTATATCCAATAGGAATATAAACTTGTACCTTTTTGTCGGCACATCATTATATCCTTTCCACCTATTATCAATTCAGCAGATACAAGGGTTATCCCCATCAAATTCCCATCTGCTTTTATCCACGACACAACCATTCGCTTATATCCTAAGTCAGATTTTATTTCAAATTCGAGTTCCTTCTCGATTCCCAACTCTTAACTTGATTATCCCATTACACTTCAGATTTGAATCTCACAATCCAATTTGTCTCGATATCATTCTAATTCAATCTCAGTTACCACTTTACTGGCTTTACTTTAATTCAAATTTTGCTTTCACAAATTTCTGTTAAATATGTTTTTAATTCAAACAGTCTCTTCCTGGGAATTTTAAACAGTTTACTTTTTCAAAAATCAAATTTCCCTTTTGAAATTCAACTGAGCCCATAATCAATATTCCATTAGTTAAATCACTTCTCTATTTCTTTATCAATATTTGTTAACCAAATATTTTCAATAACCATATTGGCCTTTTATGTCATTTGGAAAACATTTCTGAATATCGCCTTCCTTTATTTTCTAAACTTTAGAAAATATACGCTGTTTATAATTGAAAATTTATTCTAATTACTTATCTCTTTTCCGATCTCGTTCATTTCTATACTTAGGAAATATTTATTATTCTATTTCCAAGCTTACACTTATTTGGGTTAAAACGGATGTTGTGTAAAACATCGTTGCGACAGCCCAAATACTATTTTCAACTAACTCTTATTCAACATTGATCTTCAAGCCTGAAATCTTACTATTTATTTGTTAATAATGAAATCAATCAAGTTGGGGTATAACTACCTCTCAGACCTTGACTGAATAACATTTATAATGTCAAAACAGATATGACTACTTACTCGAATAATCAATACCATACAACTACTTATTCTCTTTTAAACACATATACACTTTCTCTTTCTATTCTGACTAGATTTTATTCTTAGTCTTCCTTTTTGATTTTACTATTCTATTTCTAAGTTCATTTCCTTATCGACTTCCATATATATCGATACATTGATTTCTAACTATCGAATTATCTTAAAAATATTCTAACTCCTTAAATTCCCGAAAAAATTCGCCATAACCTCCTTTGTACCGGGAGCATCGGGAAAATCCCCAAACTGCCACACAGGCCTTCTCCAATCAAAAAAGAAAAAGGAAAAGCCAAGCGGCTTGCCGATACGGCGCATAAAATCTCATATATGAATTAAATACATACCTTTCCGTCTAGCATTCTATTTGTATACCTTCGTACCTTTTGCATACCTATCTCATGTATTTTTATACCTGCCCAATCTATTTTATCTATACCTGATTGTTTTAACTTATTTCGTTAAGTGATTTTCAAATTACTGGTTTGCCCATTTCACCTTCATATTTGAGTATAACATGTTCAAATATATTTTAACTTGTTTATCAACTAATTGAATTCCATTTCAATTTTATTTGAATTTCCTATATTCAAATTCCATTTCGATTCTCTTATTCAAATTCTATATTTGAATTTCATTTCAAATCTCTTATACAAATCCCATATTTGAATTTCTATATTCGAATCTATTTGAATTTTCTTTATTTCATTTTAATTCCCTTTGAATCTTCTATATTCAAATTTCAAATTCAATTCTATTTGAATCTTCTTTATTCAAATTTCCTTTTCAATTCTATTTGAATCCTCTACATTCAAATTTCATTTCACTTTCGATATTCAAATCCTATATTGAAATCTCTTATATTTCCTATATCCAAACGCCATTTGAATTTCTATATTCAAATTCTATATCACTTCCATTGAATTTCATATATTCAAACTCCCTTTGAATTCCTATATTCAATTTTCCATTATTTAAATCTTCTTTATTCAAATCTCATTTGAATTTCTATATTCAAATCCTATGTTTGAACCTCCTTTCTTCAAATTCCTTTAAATAAGTCTCGATTTCAATTCCTTTTGAAATCGATATTTCTACCTTTGGAAAATAGATTTCCCTTTTCAATTTCACACTTGTATTTTTATTTTTGAATTATCCAATGATAATTCTTTTCACTTCATTTATAAACTTCGTTTATAAAAGAACTATTTATAAACTTCGTTTATAAAGGAACTTCTCGTTTTATTTCCTTTAAAACGAGTTAATATTTCAAATCTATTTAAAAGTTCAAATTCTATAATTTAAATCCCATTTTGAAATTCAACACAACTTGTCTTTCCCAAAACAAATTCAAAACAGTATCTCTGGTAGTAATTCGTCACTTACAACTCGAAAATGAATACTGATGATGCAGCTGTCATCATCAGAATCTATTTTCCAGCGATCGAAGTGAGTTCAATACTATAAAACCATTTCTAAACATTTCCACTTTGAAATTCATTTCAAAATATAATTCACACTGCTTGTAAAACAATTTAAAATCTCCCAAGATCTTAAATTTTCCTTATTTTTAATCCTAATCCATTTACAAACACTTATCCAATTCTCCAGAGTCTTAACTTCTATTCTGGTTTAAATTTCAGATTTTACTCATCTGATTTCACGTTTTTCACTTATATGAATTCTGATTGGTTATTTACATAACCATTTAATTTATAATCTTACTCGATTATAATAACAACCAATATATCCAATATATATCAAAATATACGTTGGGTAAACTATTTCGTCTACCCTCTTTCAAAACATACCATGACGGTTCATCGTATTCAAGTGTTTAGTAACTCCTACCGATA
The DNA here is from genome assembly GCA_030737875.1 of Allium sativum. Lineage (NCBI taxonomy): Eukaryota > Viridiplantae > Streptophyta > Magnoliopsida > Asparagales > Amaryllidaceae > Allium > Allium sativum. The sequence continues at coordinate 80,657,532 of CM060913.1, read as the reverse complement.
CAGTGGATCAAACTGATCGACCAGAATTCACAAACAACTCAACCAATGGATCTCCACAATATAAAACAAATTTTTATATCAACAACAAATACGTTCACTCGTATATATACACTCAATCTCAGTCTAGGGTATTACTAACCCTATCTCTACCGAGTCACGCCACAGAGCCAAGTAATTCTCAACTTAAGCTCTGGTACCAACTGTAACGACCCGGATTTTTAGCGACTTTGGTTATCGACATAAGCACGACGTCGATAACCAAAACGTCGAAAAATCCTGGTAATTAGTGAAAGAAATTAGAGGGTGAGAAAAGATAAGATAGAAACTTAGAATAGAAGAAGAAGAAGAACACAATATCAGAGTAACACGAATCTCACATCGGAACGAATAAATATATTTCATAACATAACTTTGAAATACAAATCTGTACTTGCATATACATATCATTATCAAAGTACAGCACTTACAACACAGCGGAAATAACTATAGCTATATGATCCTGAAGCCTCCTGCTCCAGCTCTTCAATGTATCTGTAAAATCCCTACTACTTGACTGCCCATACAAATTTAGGCACCCAAGAGTTTAGGGAAAACAACAAAGTAAACTCCGGGTCAGTCATGGGACTGGTATGAGTAAAACAGTTTAAAAACAGTTGAACAAGTAAATGATATCTCATAAGACCACGCCGCATAACGGAACGGGTTTTTCCCTTATGAAAATCCAAAATATCTTTATATCAAAAACCTTTTGATATTATAATAATGTCTATCAACCATAGTATATATATAATCATCTAGCAGAAAACGCTTTCATCTCACGTTCTACATATATAGTATACAATCAAAACCGCAAGCACGTATTGGGTAATGGATTTCCAACTATGACAAGGTATGGAATCACCTTTCGCTCGTGTACCTCTAGAGAGGAATACACTGGGTTCAACAAGAACATCTTGCAACCCGGCCACACATGACCGACCACTCATTTCGCTTGAGTGTATCGAATGTATATCACCAACAGTTGGGATCAGCAACCGTTTCCCGAATGGGACAGCATCAACAATAGATTTTTAGAAGTAAATGAAACTCTAGATCAGGTGATTATACACCCTACTTCGGTGCGACCGACTTAGCCATGCTGCCTGCCCGATTTCTGTCATTTACCGGATGATGAGGCTAGAAGCTACGCTTTATCATCACACCAGATTCCCTTTTGAATGCCACATCGTCAAATCCATCAAATCACCGATTGACGTCCTCAACCATACATTATGTGTTAGCTAAAAGAAGTTTCCTTCTCCGCTTCCACTCTTGGTACGGTTGGAGAAATCAATATACGTGATCGTCTGGAAATACTCTGTCAGACATGCGTCCATACAATTCATCCAGGAACAGGATGAACCGAAGGCACTACTCTGTAAACAGGATAGCCCTTGCATAACTCCGTCTTCAATTATCTTTGGCATATATGATTCGCAACGCCTATGCCAATACAGAGTGGTTCTTTGGATAATAATCCAACCGGTCTCTCCATATTAACAACGTTAAAATGGTCAAAACTTCGATAGTCTGTGATTTAACTATCGAAAAAATAGGTGTGCAAACAATGATATTATTTCCAAATGGAAATTATATCGATCAAACATCATTCAACATTCATCTCTTTAGTTCATTAATTTACTTATCTCATGTTTCCCTACGTTCAATATTCCTTATTTTCTAAATTGGGAAAATATACGTTATTAACAAATGGAAAACATTTCCATTTCCTGTTTTCTTTATTTGAAAACATTTCTGGTTTCTTATTTGGAAAACATTTCCAAAGCTTCTTCCTTGGACTTAGACAGATGTTTTAAACAAACCATCGCGATGCCAACTCAAACCATTTCCTTTACTGCCGAACCTTAACTATCCCTTAGTTAAAATGCAGCCAATCAAGTTGGGGTAGAACTACCTCTCAGACCTTAACTGAACAACATTTCTAACTTTGAAACAGGCAAAGTTCACTTTATATTCCTTAACAAACTTCCTTACTTAACCCTCCTTCGAATAACTATATTCGATTGACTCTTATCAATTAACTCTATTGGACTAACCCCTATCAATTTACTCTATTGGACTAACACTATTGGATTAACTCTATTTGACTAATGCTATTGATTTACCCATTTCACTTAACTCCTTTCGAATAACTATATTCGATTAACTCATTCGCTTCTATTCGAATAACTATATTCGATTAACTCTTTTGCTTTAAACTCTAATCGATTAAACTAACATCGACTAACTCCTTTTTCTTTGACACTAATCGATTAACTAACATCGATTAACTCCCTTTTCTTTGACACTAATCGATTAACTAACATCGACTAACTTCTTTTACTTTAACACAAATCGATTAACTAACATCGATTAACTTCTTTTGTTTTATCTCTAATCGATTAACAACATCGATTAACTTCTTTTGTTTTATCTCTAATCGATTTACTAACATCGATTAGCTCCTTTTGTTTTATCTCTAATCGATTTACTAACATCGATTAGCTCCTTTTGTTTTATCTCTAATCGATTTACTAACATCGATTAGCTCCTTTTGTTTTATCTCTAATCGATTTACTAACATCGATTAGCTCCTTTTGTTTTATCTCTAATCGATTTACTAACATCGATTAGCTCCTTTTGTTTTATCTCTAATCGATTTACTAACATCGATTAGCTCCTTTTGTTTTATCTCTAATCGATTTACTAACATCGATTAGCTCCTTTTGTTTTATCTCTAATCGATTTACTAACATCGATTAGCTCCTTTTGTTTTATCTCTAATCGATTTACTAACATCGATTAGCTCCTTTTGTTAAACTACGTTTTCCGTTACAACTATTTCCTTTTTATAACGTCTACTTACCGTTACAAATATATCCTATTTATAACTTCTATTTACCGTTACAAATATTTCCTATTTATAACTTCTATTTACCGTTACAAATATTTCCTATTTATAACTTCTATTTATCCTCTAAATAAATATTCCTTTTACTTTCTATTTATTTTCTAAATAAATATCCCTTTTATAAAACCGTGTTCGTTTTATAAATAATTCCTTTTATAAAATCCTGTGATTTTATAAAATTCCTTTATTTCAATATACATTGAAATACTTCTTTTTACATCCCAGGGTCTTTTATGATATTTACAATATCGAATAACAATGATCAACATCATTCTAACACCCCTAATCATAACTGATTATATAACACATCATATATCACAATATATGAAAACAGTAAAATAAATGTTGAGGAATCCAGTCGGATTCCTCCAACCTGTTTCCCTGCATCACAGATGTTAAACAATATAGATAACATCACTTTCAGTTCTATATGATACATTCTGTTAAACAGAATCAATATAGAAATTCAACTAACTGACTAGCAGTTCAATCAAACAATCAACACACAGTCAATCAGTCAATATCTAACAGTTCTAAAAATACAACATGAAATTATAAACTGTTCTGAGTTAGTGAGGTTTACTCACATTTGCAGTTCATCGTTAAAGAACGATAAACCGTTCGTTTGATTCGAATCAAACAATTTATTTCGCCGTAAATCCAAACGAGCTCCAATCCACTTCCAGTCAGCTTCATTGTGAAGCTCTCGTCCATACGATCCCAACGGATCTTGATTCGCGGAATTCTGATTACGTAAGACGAAGTTACACACTTTTAAAGTTTGAATATAATTCAAATTAATTAAATTAGATTTAATTAAACAACGGGCCTTCACCTTTCATATACTCCGGCCCATTCACCTCCTTAAAGCCCATACTGTTTGAATACCCGCCGCTACTGGTACTCCTTCTTCCACGATGCTCATCTCCTCACGGCAAACCCATTTCCGCATATCCCAACACCCATCGATCTTCCATCCTTCCACGAACTTCGAAGCCAACACCACCGAAAAACTCCACTTCGGGTCCTCTTCTCGACCACCCCCTTCATGCTCCTCTCGACGCCATGACTCATCCCCATGTACATGTATTAGGAAGATCTGTACATGCAAAAATCTCCACTCCACTTTTCTCATCACCGATACACTTCTCTGCCCCATCATTTTCAGTTTGAGATCTCGCACCACCCACAACATTCCGCCTTGCAACCGTTCAAACTCACATCACCTTTTTCCACGAAAACTATTATCTCCGGTCACCCCAAAGTTCACCGCGCACCTCAGCCTTCCCTTGCTTCATAGTTTCAACCGAAAAGACCACACAAAACCCATCAGAACATTCCCTTCTTTGACACGCCTACACCACTTCATTCGTGACTATTACCCTGAAATGAAGAGTGATCCGTCTTCATGCATGCAGCACGCCCTTATGGCACAAACCATCTTTCGCACCACATCCCCTTACTTTTATTTTCACTGTATTGTTTTGAGGATGTAAAACTCTAGGCGGCGCATTTATTCATCGTGAGGAAAAAGATTAGGTTAGAGAGGAGCGTGGTGTATTTATAGTTTGGTATTTTTAGTTGGAAATGGTTTAGGCCTTTCCACGTTTTATTGCTCTGACGCAGCGGTTGTAAACGTTGAAACGTGGCTATCCCTTTTATCAAAGAAACAGATATTTAGGTTTGGGTTAGGTAAGGTAGTATTTAAAGTTTAGTTTTATTTCGAAATACCATGTTACCTAAATACCATTCGCGTACGGACAAAGATAAAAATACCGTTGTATCGAGCCCGGTTCCACGATCCCAAAAATATAATAATACCGGTAGATTGACTCATATTTTGAAACTTCAAAATCTTGATTTCAGGGTGCAAAATACTCCAAATAGAAAGTTGCTTATTTAATTAATTAAAAATTACAGTAAAATTCTAAAAATTAAATTATCACTACTCCCCAAAAGAACCTTGTCAAAATTTGAATCCGATAACTAGTTATATCGAATAAACTGTTATGGTCGATAAACGATTCTATAGCGACTATTCTGAAATTTGATTTGGACATATCTCAAAATCTACAAGACGAAATCCTGATTTTCCTCTTCCACTAGAAAGATATACTCCACCTGCTCCACACGTTTCTTGTTTCACAGAAATCCGGCTTAAAACGAATCCTGTACATTCAGTTGAAGTTCGAATCGCCAATTTACGAACTGCAGCGCCACTTCGAGCTCGTTTATAATTATATTATAAACTATACGTTCAACTGTCGACGATATTGAATATATTCGTTATTCAAATTCAATTCCAGCTGAATTAAATATCACAGATGATCCGGTTCACACCATATCGTCATTTCAGCCAATTCTGATTATTTCAAAATTACATATATTATTTAATTAAATATTCCTCATTATTTAATTCCACGACCATTAAATTTACTAACCTACCATTTATATAATAAAATAAATTAATTATAATACCTCTGCCAATGCGGGTCATTACATGTTGAAAACGAATTCAGTTGTGAACCTTTAATTCAATTTCCTAAATATGAGTCATATTCTCCTATATTTCTTAGAGATCTAACGGGATGGCGGAGATATGCCCTAGTTTCAATCAAGCCTTTTAATCCTATAAATTGTTTGCAGGGTCGGTCCTATGAGTTGGGTTGCCTAAGACGAGATTTATTTTTTTGCTCACCATTTTGTCAAGTACAAAGTAGATAACAAACATAAACAAAAAACTGAAGTTATATTCATTATATCGCTTGTTCACATACAAAATATATAATTAAGACAAAATATTACACTATAACCTCCAACGATTTCATTTTAACAATAAAAACTTCTTCTTACATTCTTTGTAGCAAATTCTTCAATTATGTCCTCATAATTAAGCATATCCAGATATTCATTTTCAATAGAAATCATAGCCAGTCCATTCAACCTCTCTTGCGACATGGTCGTATGAAGGTAAGTTTTGATTAACTTCAATTTCGAAAGACTACTTTCTTCCGAACCAACCGTAACCGGTATGGTCAACAAAATTCTATAAGCCACTCATACATTCAAAAACCTGCTTACGTCACGATAAGACTTTGGGAAATCAAGAACGTCAATTGATTTTGTGATTTCCGTTGGTAGGATTCTTTTCAATTCCGTTGTTTAACCTTCTTGTTGTAAGCTCCGGAATTTTGTTTTTGAAACCTTATACGATTTTTGTCATCTTCGTTCTTCGTCATTATCCTTTATTCATTATAATATGAGCACAATGATGGAAAAATTGAATAATAAACATATTTAATATACATAAAAAAAATACTGATTTACTGCTACAAACATTTATTCACTTGCCTAGTTGCGTTCAGTGATTATTTTGTGGACAGAAAAATGCAACAAGTACAAACTTTCACATTTCAAAATCTAAAAACTAAACCAATTTTTTTTGTCAATTTGAGGAAGAATGAAATCACACAAGAAGGCAAACAAAAGGGTTTCTATCAATTTAAACCAAAGCTTTTCTATCAATATGTATATGTTTTCCTGCAATCAACCACTGCTGCACTGCAGTCAAAAGAATAAAGGAAAGGCTGATTCAATAATTTGCCCCAATTCCAAATTTCCAATTCAAACACCAATGTTGTTGGACTAAACAAGCCAAACGTTGATTTGGTAATTTGCCCCAAATTGATAAATTACCTTTTATGGTGTTGCTGTGCTGTTGCGTCTTCTTTCTTCTTCCTTGCTGAGGGTGCTGCGTGCTTCGTCTTCGTTCTTTTCTTCCCTGTCGAGCGAAGCCGACTGACAGTTTTTTATTTCTTTGTCGCTGATTTTTAATTTTAGCGAGGGTTGCTTTTGAGAAGGGGGTTGCATAAGCCATTAGGCTCGGTTGTCTTATGATTGGGCCGGGCCTGATTATTTGGCAAGGAGATCCTAAGTCCTAACACAAATCTTTGGTCTTAACTATAGGCATTAAGCTATGATGATTTCTATCCTATAATCTAAGGATCTTAGAGTCTGTCACAGGTTAGGATTCTTAATGGATCTGATTATGCATATGATATGCATATTACACCAACAGTGTTAGAAAGTGATAGCTACAATAAACATTATTGAAAAAAATTCACATAGATACCTCAATTGTTGTATGTCTTCGTTTTATTGATCATATTCAGTATTGCAACCTTTTCCCCTAAATTGATTTATGAGCTAGGGTTTCTCCCTGTAATAAAAGACTACGAATATGAAAAAAAAATGGATTCCAGGAAAAAAGATTCTAAGCTCTCAGTCATTGGGTCCTATTTCTAATTATGGACTGACCATTCTTTTTGGCTCAATTGTTTTGTCTCGGTCACCCAATTAGGGTTAGTCATGAAGGCTTTGCAAGTTCTCTAATGTCTTTTCTTCAAGGTAAAATTCCAGTAGTTGCTTTCAAGGGATTTGATGAAAGGAGCTTTTCTTTGAATACTAAAGGGATGATCATATAGGGGGTCTCAGCTCCTCTTATGTTCTCATCTCGTGCCTCCAAGTCTTAAAGGTTCTAAATTGAGATTCCTTATCTATTATGTGGTGTTGATTGTGACTTATCTCTCTTTTACTTTGATGGCATGTACTGAATCCTCACTTTGTTTCTTTCGAAGGACCCTTCCGGCAACTTTATCGGGTCATACTTTGGAAAGTGGATCTAGTATGCATGCATGCTTTATGATGCCGTCAGTAGGTTTTGGAATGTTTTTCCTTCCCATTTTCATCTCTAGCTGCTTTCGTGGATCCTCACCCTCTTTTCTATCATTGCTTTCCTTTATTTGGACAATCTTTAGTTTTCATTTGATTACGGCTTCAGGGATCTTCCTGTACGATACATAAAAACTTTTCTGGTATCAATTATACTTTTTCATTGGTATTTCTAGTATAGTCCCTTATGGCTTCGGCTCGAATAGTTGCGAGAGGCATAGGTGTATATGTCTGCTCTCGACTTACGGTGGCAGCTATCTTTAAATCATCATTCTCTCCGGCAAGGCTGGACTTAAGCACTCGTTTACCTTTCCTTTCAATTTTGTGTTTCAGAATACATTTTCTAGTGTACTTGAAGGGTGAACTTTCCTTTCCAGTGCCCTTTTTGGTTACTGAAGATGGACCTTCCGGTATACGATCGAAGGTCTTTGTTAACTGCAAACTTGCCAGCTTTCGGCTCTTACCTTCTTCTCTTCGTATTCCGATGCCTTCCTACAAGTTTGTTTCTTTTGCCCCTTCTTGCAAGGTTGTCGGGTACAAAATTAATACCCTTCTAGTTTAAGCTGAAAGGGGCTTTACGACTAGAGGGAAATTCCCTTTTTCTTTTCGTTTCAAATTTTGAAAGGGGCGCTATTGGCTTTCACACTTCTTCACTTTATCTTCATTTCTTAATTTGCCTTGGTTATTTTTAATGCTAACATTTTCCCTTCCCCCGCGTGTTCCTGACTTTTCAAGTCATCTGGCTCAGATTCCGACATTTGTGTTGTCATTTCACCATATTTTCTTTTCGATGATTCTCTCTTGGCAATTGGGATTTGGTCAACGTGAGTCGATTCATCCCTTTTGTCTCTTCTTCTGCACACACCGTATTTTCTCTTTCTTTGCCTTTTCATCTGCAAACGTCTTTTCAGATTGTGATAATTAATTGCACCATCTGGCGGTTAATTCTTCTTGATTCTCAAATTTTTCGATAATGCCTTTTAGCCATTCGAGTTTGATTCATAGGAGAAATTTTCTTTATAACTTGTCTTATTCTTCTTCTTTACCTTATGTCTTTTATTTTTCTTTAGACAGTAAACTTTTCTTCTAAACTTTCCTGAAGTTCCTTTCTTAGCATTGTCGTTTTATTATTTGAGCATGATAACGCTCGTTTTAGAAGTTTTTGCTATATCGTCCATGGGGATTATTCCTGGTACTTTGCAAGTTTCCATTTTACTCTTGGCTCCGGATCTTAATGCAAATCCTGGTAAAGAGCTTAACCCAACCATGAGGGATTCCTAACTCCGCGTTGTGTCTTTCCTTTGTGGCTGGTGTTATCCCCTCCCTGTTTGACGTCATTATTTCCCATCATTTCGGGAAGGATCTGGCCTTTGATGCAGTTGAATGTTCGCTGGCTCCATCTATGGATTCAATTACATCGACTAACATCTTGGGAGGAGCGCTACCCTCTGGGGATATCACACCCATTTCACTTAGTCTTTGGATCAGATATTTATCTGTGCCGCTTAATTAACTCTCTTCAAACTATGTCTTTGACCTGCTTATCTTATAAAATTACAACAGTGTAGTTAGTTAGACTTCAAAAAAATTCTTCTCTAGTTATTTTCAGTAACAATGGTCTAGATTTCTCTCGTGATACTTACCTGGAACCGAGAGTTCGAAAGTTAGCCTTCCTCGGCTCCTACCCGAGAATCTCTTTAGATCTCATGAGAGAAAGGAATTTTAAGTGTGGGTATTTGTATTGTAATTTGTATAATTTCTTGTAATAAAATTAATGTGATCCAAGGTGTAATCTTGTATTTCTTAATTTTAAGAAGCTTTACTACTTTAAGCTTATTCATAATTTGTTGAGAAAGAAAACATTAAAAGAATTGTCTATCGGTGGCACCACCTGGACTCATCTTACAAAAGCTTTTAACGAAGGAAAATTGAGCCTTCGGTTTGTCTTGATTCATTAATATTTTTTTGAGTGAAATTTTAATTTAATCGAAGAGGATAACGAAAGGTATTGGCTTCGCTTCGCAACCTTGCGGGATATAATATCTTTGACATTGTAATCTTTTTCCTCTGTTAATAGTTTTACTAAAGTAAAATATTGAACTACTCTCTTGCCATACAAATTTTAAGGAAAATAATATTGTTTAAGATTCATTTTGTTTGACTTATTTAGTTCTCGTCTTGCTTACGAAATGCCTGTCGTAAAAGATTCTAACCTTACGTTGAATTATTTAAAAGAACAATCACATCTCAAGGTGCGCAAGGTTTATGAAACAAATGCATAGATGCACCCTTGGATGAAGAATATTGATTCCTTAGAGTTTATTTCGAAAAACAATAGAAGTCCCTACATGTCTTTTTAATTCTCGAGAAAGTGTTATGTTAGGTTTCGTCCCTCGGCCCTCTCCCGATTCGTTCCGCTTTCGATCGAATTTCAATACCCTGCTCTCCCTTTGGATAAGTCTAAACAAGGGTCTTTTTGTAGGATAGGCTAAGATTATAAATTCTGAATCAGTAATTTATTCTGAAGTGTTTCAAAAGGGTAATTATCTGTCGTGTTTAAAATAGACTATGTTAAGAAGGTTTTAAATGAAACGATTCTACTATATGTGAAGTGGTAGGTTAGAAGATCATCACATCTCCTTCAGGAGCTAGTGAAGTATAGGAGGATTTCCTCTTGCTCGCCAACTCTTTTGGTGCGTTCTCAAAAAATTTAAGTTATTTACTCGAGGATCTTACCTACATAACCCCTTATCCTTACTTGTCATGGTAAGCCTTAGCGTTTGTGTGGAGGTATTTGGTGCTACCTTTTTTGAAAGTGTGATGAGATTAATAACCTTCTTTGGTTGTTACTACAGCTTAATATTCATCAAAATTCTCAAAATAAGGCCATCGGTGCTAGTGGAGAAACTAATGTTGTAACAACCCGGAATTTTGGAACCAATTTAAAAAAATTATTTTAACAATTTTAATGTATTTTGAATATTTAAAATAATTTATTTTAAATAATAATGATTAAAATTTTATCTAAATCGAAGTTAGAACGAATTTTTTTAATTTAATTATATAAGGAATTAGAAATAGCGCGGTAGTTTGAAAATTCGAATTTGAACTTTAACTAAATGTACAGGATGCAAAATAAAACGGATTTTAGTAAAACCAAAAATATTTAAATCTTCTTAAAAATATCTTTCCAACGAATCTGAAAAATTGAAATTTCATAGCGGGAATCAAAAGTTAAGCCCAGTTTAAAATTCAGAATAGTCGCTATAGAATTTATACATTTTTTAATATTAAAAATAGCCATTTTACAAACAACTTCCATTTTCAATGAAACCATTTTTGTTGGATCCGGAATATCAAATTATTGCTAGATTCCAATTTTCATAATTTTTGGAATTAATATGTGAGCGTGGCAAAAGAAAACATGTTTTGTCAATTTCAGTCAATTTGGATCAACCAGAAAATGGCCATTTTTCAAACGGTCTCCAAATTCGACGAAATTAAAATTTTTAGGATTGTATCGTCAAAATATAACTAGAAATAATTTTTTTGGAATTTTTGGAGTACGTATGTACCCCCGGTGAATTTAAATGTACGATCAAATAAATAAATGAATTATATTTTATATTAAAAAAACAAGCTAAAAACAATCGATTGGGCTGATGGAAACTAGCCCATTATGTCCGGAACGGGGGTATTTGCCAGGGGACAACTCTCGTTGGGCTGAATTTAGAGCTACTGAGAATTACCAGGCTTATTTGTGAAATTAGGAAATTTAATAATTTTTAATATAAATATGCAATGAACTAAACCCTAATTCAGAATACAAAGCTGAAACACCCCACCACCGTTAGGGTCACTCTCGAAGGGAATGCCCTAATTTTGGTGGAGGTTTATAAGTACAAGTCACAGATATACAAGACAGACAAGAGAACACATATTTGTAAACAGCGGAAGAACAACAAACTTTATTTCACAAAGTCAAATACGTGTTACAACAACATTCTTTCCAAAAACATAACATAACACTTTCATAATCTGTCTTGAGTACATTATTTAAAGAAGCATAAATAAAACATAGATAAACTGCAAAAGCCCCATAGTGGATTGTCCAAAGCCATAGTTCAAAACAGGAAAGTCCAAGCAATACATTTCTCTTCTTCAAGCTGGATGTTGAGGTTGGTCAAGCTGTTGTGTTCCCTCCCTGAGGACCTGGGGGGGGGGGAAACGGAAGAAAGAAGACGAAAGAAAAGTAGAGTCAGACATAAAGCCTGAGTAAGTCTAGTACTATTTTGTCTATGAATAAAGAACTGGGTATGATAAGTATAAACAGGAAGTGGGCATGCATTATAAACTTGGTTAAGTTGTCTAGGGTCGAATATACTATCGTACCCCATGTTGATCTCTGAACCCATATAAACTAGTTTCCAACTGGAACCCCATAATCAGGGTGATGTGATCCATTCAATGATGATCGGCTCCTACTCGCATAGTTACATGTGTCTTACGGCCCCCGATGTCTGTAGTTACCTATGCTGGTCCCACCATGGGGTGTATCAAGTCCCATAGTGGCAACCCGACACAACCTTAGAGTGCACAGGTATGCTACTGGTGTCTAGTGCCTTATTTTTCTGCGCCGGAGTGTGTGCACGCCCGCACTCCGTTAGAACCTACACTACTACACCACCGCCGTCGCTTTGACCTCTTACAATCAGCCCAGTAATCGTGCCCCACCCTGCCTAGTTTCAGGGTATCCTGATACACCTTTTAGGGTTACTGCTGAAAAGGGTCCCCCGTTACTAGGTTTTCTATCTCTTGCCAACATGCTAAGTTGGTTAAGTGTTTCTAACCTAACCCCCACCAGTCCGTTTAGTTTAGCATGTTCCATTTTGATTAAGTCTTTAGTTCACTTAATCCTATCAATCCTGACTCAGCCTTAATTGTCTTATTAAGGCCCTGACCTCTCACATTAGACAGGTATTGTTGTGGCTGCCTGTTGCCGGTTGGTTCCGGGCAGTCTTACGCCACAACTCAGTCTAACCTCGGGTCCTTGCTGGGCTCCATGTTTAACCTCCCACATTGGATAGGTATTGTTGTGACTACTGGACAGCCGGGCGGTTCCGGGCAGGTTTACATCACAACTCAATCCAACCTCGGGTTAAACACCTCGTATGTTCTACATTTACATATTTTGTCATTCTTTATTTCTTATATGTAAATATTTGCGGCCCATTATTAAGTTAATGGTGTAATGGTTACACCAATCATGGGCCCAACCCATACTTGAATTTGGGCCCTTCTATTTTATATTTTCATTCATTAATTAATTTTAACCCAACGTTATTTTCCCCGTTTTACACGTCCGTTTCTATATATATATATTGGGCTTAGCCTTTTAAAGCCCAATTTAGCCATGCGAAAAAGGGAGGCTTATGGCGTGATTACATACACAAAAAGGGGAAGGTGAGCGTATGAACTTGCAATATGACGTTGGGAATACAAAATAGAAACTGGTGTACTTGCATAGTAGTGACATATACTTTGGTCGTAAAACATAGGTGACATGAATCAAAGCATGTGAACTTGTAATTGAGATATCATTATTGACACATGAACCTATATTTTTATTTAGGCATAATGTCGAACATAAGCATGGCATAAATATTTCTAGCATAAGCATAGCATAATGTCAAACATAAGCATGGCATAAATATTTCTAGCATAAGCATAGCATAATGTCAAACATAAGCATGGCATAAATACTTCTAGCATAAACATGGCATAATGTCAAACATAAGCATGGCATAAGTATAGTTAAATTTGTTCATGGCATAAATATTTCTAACATGAAATCATGATTCTTACTTTAGTCATGTAAACTTACAAAAGGGACTTTTTGAACCTAACCTAGCCATGTACCACATGTGTCATCATATAATTCTTGTAAACAAGATAGACTTAATCATGGATTTCAATTATGCCAAATATCATTCATAGCCTAGCCATATTCATAAGTTTGCAAATAGGTTTTCTAGTACAAAAGCATGGCTTAATACATGATGCCAAATCCTCAACATAATTTCATATGGATTATAATAACCAAACTTGTTCTAATTACTTACAAAATGATTTATGCACAAAAATATACATCATGGTGGCATAGAAGCAAACCCCAAACTTGCATGAATTTAAATCAACTACATACATGTAGCTTCAACATGGATTACATAATTTGCGAAATATTCCAAACGTATACTTGCATAGAACTACCGCATGTAGTTCTTTATAATGAATAACATAATTCATAAATATCCAAACGTATATAATATTTCAAATTGATAAGAACGCACAAATATGAATTACTTTATTGCCACAATTCAAGCATACAAACCAACACAATTGTTTATTCATACCAAAGTAATACTCTACTTACAATGGTTTGATGAATTCTCTAATTTAGGGATTGAAGACGCAAATTCCTTTGTTGAATTGATTTGTTTAGGTTGCTTTAAGCTTTAGAATCTTCCCTCCTAATTCTCTCTCTAGTTGGCGGCTACTCTTTGTCGTTCCTCAGCAACATGGCGGCTATGATCTTATTTTTGAATGAATAGATTAGGGTTTAGCCTAGGGTTGTTTATATAGAGGTTAGGAACTGATTAGGACCATTGATGTTGCTTGGATTGATCGTAGCCATTCATTCGATAGAGAGACCAATTAGAGCCTGCCACCAAGCCCTAATGACAAAGCAGACCACAGAAAATCGGCCAAACACAGACCTGGCCAGCCAGGTTGGCTGGGCTCGACCAGGTCGACACCCCTGTCGACAGGGCTGTCGACAGCCCTGTCGACATGGGTAGCCCAGGTCGACAGCCCAGTCGACCTGGGTGGCCTAGGCGGGTGTTTATCCGCCCTGGCCCATTGGGCCCGATTTTTAATTATTTTATTCTGTTTGAATTTTAAATTTAATTCAAAACTTCCGAAGGCCATATCTTCTTCATACGGACTCCGTTTTTCGAAAACTCGGACTCTATTTCGCGTATTTTTCCGAGACGAACGCAATGGCGTATCCCGTTTCCCTTAGTTCTTTGATTTCAGATTGATTATTCTTTAATTTGTTAATTTTCACAGTTATAGAATTTTCGGGGTGTTACAAAAGCCGCCGCTCTATCCTCTTTCAATTAATGATATGCTCCGAACTTGATCCTATAAAATTACTCAATCCATTCAATAATTCTAAAATCCCCCAAAGCAAATATCGTTAAGCTTTCTACGATCTTGGAATCTGTACGGTGAGATCTGAAATCGTGAAGAAAATAAATTGATTTTGTTCCTCAAACAAGCGTCGTTCGCTGGGGTTTTGCAACACCTGGAGAGGCCGAACACATCATGGCTTTGGGGGATGGAGGACGGAAGGAAGCCCTTCGATGTGGTGATTTCAGATGGTGCTCGGCGGGCTCTAATTTTGGTGCATGAGGATGAACGGAAGTCGAAGGATGGATTTAATTATCTGGAGAAGTCACGATGAGGAAGGCAGAGATGTGTGGCCCATGATTTTTCCCCAATGTAATTAAGTGTAATTAATTAATTAATTATATTAATTATCGTAATTAATTATTCAAATGTTTAAAATACTATATCTCCTTCATACAAGGTCCAAATTAGATGATTCAAATTGCGTTGGAATCCTCTCGACGAATACTACGACGTGGAACTGACTAGATCTGAAATGAAGCAGATTAGATTTTGGACAAATTTCAATTTTGAATTAAAACCATGGTGAGAAATCCTACTTTTTTTATATATAATTAAAATTTCTTAATCATGATACGTGATTTGATCTAGAATTGATGTTGTTGAATTATACGCTGTTAAATTCAATTTGTATGATACGTGATTTGATCTAGAATTAATGTTGTTATGTAGACCCATTGATTTGATGATGTTTGTGTTGAATTAAATTGTTGAAAAAAAATGCCAATTTTTGTTAAAAAAAAAGAATTGGACCAAAATTATCATTTTTGTCAAATTAGAATAATTGGTTTAAAATTGTCGTTTTTGACAAAATAGAATTGTTGAATTAAAATTATCATTTTTTCCAAAATATAAATATTGGATCAAAATTGACATTTTGAAAAATATAATTGTTGAATTAAATTTGTCATTTTTGTCAAATCGAAATAGTTGAAATAAAAAGGACATTTTTATTGAAATAAAATAATTGTAAATAAAAGGACATTTTTGTTATAATAAAATAGTTGTTAACAAATATGTCATTTTTGCTATAATAAAATAGTTGTAAACAAATATGTCATTTTTGTTATAATAAAATAGTTGTAAACAAATATGTCCTTTTTGTTATAACAAAACAGTTGTAAACAAATATGTCATTTTTGTTATAATAAAATAGTTATAAACAATATGTCATTTTTGTTATAATAAAATTGTTGTAGACAAATATTTTTTGTTATTATAAAATAGATGAAAACAAATATATCATTTTTGTTATAATAAAATAGTTGAAAAAAAATATATCATTTTTTGTGACAAAAGGATTGAAAACAAAAATATATCATTTTTGTTGTAACCAGATAGTGAAACAAAATTGTCAATTTTTGTTGCAACCAAAAAGTTGAAACAAAAGTATCATTTTTGTCAAATTGTAAAAGTTGAAACAAAAGTGTCATTTTTGTCAAATTATAAAAATTGGAACAAAATTGTCAGTTTAGTCAATACATAGTAGTTGAGTCAAAATATACATTTTTGTCAAATTAGAATTGTGGAACAAAAATATACATTTTTGTCAAAATAGATTAGTTGAAATAAAAGTATACATTTTGGTAAAATAGACTAGTTGAAATAAAAATATATATTTTTGTATAAATATAAGTGTTAAACAAAAATATTCATTTTTGTCAAATAGTTTAATTGAAACAAAAATATTCATTTTTGTCAATACATATTAGTTGAAACAAAATGTACATTTTTGTCAAAATATATTAGTTGAAACAAAGATTTACATTTTGTCAAAATATGATGGTTGAAACCAAGATTACATTTTGGTTAAATAGATTTGAGTTAAAACAAAATTAACATCTTTTTTAAATAAATTTGTGTTGCAACAAAAATATTACTTTTGTTCATTTAGTTAAAAGTTAGAATTGTTAACAATATGAATTATCACTTTAACCATTTTGTTAAATTAGAGTTGTTAACAATATGTGTTATCACTTTTATTCATTTTGTTAAAATTGGAACTGTTAACAATATGAAATATCTCTTTTATTTATTTTGTTAAATTAGAATTGTTCACAGTATGAAAATGTCATTTTAATCATTTTGCTGAAATAGAATTGTCAACAAAATGAATGGATCACTTTTAATCATTTTATTGAAACAGAATTTTCAACCAAAATGAAAAGATCATTTTGTTGAAATAGAATCATCAACAAAAATGAGATAATCATTTTTATTTGCAAAACATACATTAGAATTTATATGCAAACATAAGAATCATTTTTATCTGCAAAACATACATTAGAATTTATATGCAAATATAAGAAACATTTTATTTGTCAAAACATACATTTGAATTTGTATGTAAATTAAAGTGAAATTTGTATTGTCAAATTATACATTAGATACATATAGGGAAATTTTGCGAGTAAAATACATTTTCATTTGGCATTAGGAATATAATAACATGTTTGTTATTTATCGCCAACACATTAGCGGAATAAAAATTGGTTAAATTCATTAACCAATGATTTATTTAGATCAATTGTTGTTGTCTGAAAACCCCACACGGGTATTGGGATGATATTTGACATACACTAATCCCAATAGTTAGTTGTATGTGAATCGATGGATTGACAGGCTAGGATGAGCATTATTTATTCTTTTTAATGCTCGCACAGTCTTAAATTTCACTCTGGATGTGCATTGTTGTTTAATGATTATTTATCATTATCGTCGTGTTCATGTGATGTGTGAAATTCATATAACCAAAATTATATGGTAACTGATTGAGTCGCATTTCGATTCAGAATATCTTTTAAATATAAAGAATACTTTAAAATAAACAACATTGTAATATAAAGAATATTTTTACATAATGAATCTTTTTATATAATGAATATTTTAAAATAATATTCAATGAAGAATAAAATGATGACTTCTATGTCCATTTTAGATGGACACAAAAGAAAAAAAATATCGAAATGAACTAGGTATTTATTAGAATAAATCTTTTAAATTAAGATTTAATGAATACTTCCAATTAATTAATATTTAATTAGAATTAAATAAAAGAATTAGATTTTGGGTTGTCGTGGATTGTGTCTTAAATAACACTATTCTTAAACCCCGTATGAAAAGCATAAATCTTTTAATTAAGATTATTAGAGTTTCCAATTATATTTAGTGATTGGAATAAAATGATATGTGAATTGGGTTTATTGTGAACTGTATTTTAAACGACATTTGTTCTTTAGCCAAATTAACAATGAAAGTATGATTTAGAATCTACAAATCTTTTTATTTAGATTTAAAAATAAACTTTCCAGAGTCAAGTTTTCCTATTTAATATATTAAATTGGAATTGAGTGGAAATTCGATTTGATAATAATCGAGATAGGCTGCTGTAAAAGAAGACCATTACTATATATGGAATTTAAAAGGCTTTGTCGTTAATCCATTTATATTATTAGTCTGATATGGAAAATTTATATCGATAATATATTGATTTGATTTCTGTGAAAATTCCATATTTATTTGAAGTTGATTTTGGGTTTATCGTGAACTGTGTTTTAAATGACGTTGGTTCTTTAACCCGGTTAAAGATAAGATTAATTTCTTAAAGGTTGAATAATCATAAAGTAATGATTTTTGATATTAAAATCAAATCGGAATTTTAATGGATCTTTAAAAAAAAGGAGATTAAAGAATAAATCCTAATGAATTTATCTTTGATAAAATTGATGGGAATCTTTCCCTAATAATATGAATATTTTATTAAAAGAATATTTTGAATGGGAATGAGGCGTATGATGTGTCTTTATAACACTTGATTTTTTATTATAAAATACGCAAGTTATTCGGAAAGACCGGTTTTAACCCATTCTGAATAATTACTACGACGATTAAAGTCAAAGACATTGAAGATGGTGATTGAAGACCAGCGATCTTCACATCGAATGGGCCACTACTGATGCCCTGCATTGGGTCGCTCCCAGGAAAGGGTTAAAGTGGTAGTTGTCCGGACGTACTTGTTGATTGTCCGGATAAGAGAGAACCTCACTTCCGTATTAGACATACAGAACGAGGAATAAGGGGTCTCCGGTTTCGTCCAGACCCAGAACGGACTTGTAAATGGATGTGTGTCTGGCATTGGATTTCATTCCATGTAAATTGATCTCTATTTAATATATATCTGTTGGTGGCGGAGAATTTATTCTCTTGCTTAACACTCTTCTCGGATACGCACAAGCTCAGAGGTTATATATTGGTAGTTATCCAACGCATGGCGTGGATTGTCAATATGACATGCTAAGATGCAATTGATCGAGGCTTTTGTTGAAAAGCAGAGCCTTGTGGATGATGATCAAAACATAGCCTATTTCGTCTTAGTTTTGTGTATAACGTTACCTCGCGAGCCTCACACCCCAGTAAGAGTCAGAAACGGCACAAGGGACCCAAGGAGTGCATGCGTTTCTTTCTAGCTAGAAGTGGTATCAGGGTTTTGCAAGCCTTGACATTTTACTTATGTGGTTGATGGAATGAGGCACCTCGGATTTATTGGTCGATAGTGACCATTTTATAGGTTCGATAGGACCGGGAAACGTGTGTTCAGGCATAGCTAATCCACTAAAGTATTTGTGGACCGGTCTTGGAGGATCCAAGGGCTCGCCAGCGTTCGAGTCCTGAGACATTGCTAGAGTGTCTCTAATCGGTAAGGAGATCGTCCCTAGCCTTGACTCATTATGGAAAACCAATTTCCAATATGACATTACGGTTTTGATTGTAAACCTATATATGGCGACATAGTAGGATGGGGTACTATGCCGTCTAGGATTGATACATTTACTTTGAAGTATTTTAAAACTGATTAGACACTAATAATAATATAAAGATATTATTTTCTACGTATCAAGCATGTTTGATCATTATATGGTAAAACTCTATCCTCCGGTTCGCGTTGCATTGTGTGATGGGACTTGAGTCTTATAATGATTTCATTTTTCTAAAAAGCATTGCGTTGTTTTAAATAAAAAATTATATAATTTATGCACTGGCAATCCAATGGAGTAAACCCGTTCTACGTTAGCGGCGTGGTCCTGTGATTAGCCATATTGTTAGGTAAGTTAGGAAAGATTTTTCATACCAGTCCCTTGACTGACCCGTAGTTTGTTTCGCTTTGCAAACTCGGGTGCCCTCTTTTCCACACGGGCAGTCGAGTAGCTTATTTTGCAGATTTATTGAGCAGGATTCTGGATCGAAGCTTAAAGCTGTGTCCAGAGCATTGATAGTCTTCCATTCTGCTAGTATATTTATTTCCGTTGCATGGTACTAAGTTCATGGTAAATTATTTTCCGTTGTTGTATTATTATTTATCGAAGTACTTTGATATATTCTGCACTCTGATGTAACATTATTATAATGTTTAAAAAAGTCTTCTGTTATTTGTTCTGATCTGTTGTATATCCAAAGTTACCGTATTCGTATTTTTGAACGGTCTTAGTCGATTTTGCGATCGATTAGGTCCGAGAAAATTCGAATCGTTACAATTGGTATCAGAGCTTTGGTTTATCCAAATCTTTGGGGTACAACTCGTTAGAACTGAACAAAAGACTCATCAGAGATTGGATTAGTAATATCCAATTAGAATACTCATTAGAGATAGGATCGGTAGTATCCTAGAATGAGAAAACTCATTAGAGATGGGTTTGTAATGCCCTAGAATGAGTTGAGAGTGACAAGTTTATAATTCACATATTTGTGATTATATATATAATCCAACATTAGAAAATATGATTTTTGAATATGTAACAGTTATATATATTTGAAAAGTTAATCAACTAATAAAATTATTGAAACCAGTAAAAGAATGAAAGTGGAGTTGGTTAATTTAACAACTTTTAGCTCCGTTCCTTTTCGAGGACGAAAAGATTTTTAGTGGGGGAGATTGTAACAACCCGGAATTTTGGAACCAATTTAAAATTTTTAATTTAACAATTTTAATGGATTTTGAATATTTAAAATAATTTATTTTAAATAATAACGATTAAAAATTTATTAAAATCGAAGTTAGAATGAATTTTTTTAATTTAATTACAAAAGGAGTTAGAAATAGTGCGGTAGTTTGAAAATTCGAATTTGAACTTTGACTGAATGTACAGGATGCAAAATAAAACGGATTTTTAGTAAAACCAAAAGTATTTAAATCCATTTAAAAATATCTTTCCAACGAATCTGAAAAATTGAAATTTCATAGCGGGAATCAAAAATTAAGTCCAGTTTAAAATTCAGAATAGTCGCTATAGAATTTATATATATATTAATATTAAAAATAGCCATTTTACAAACGACTTCCATTTTCAATGAAACCACTTTTGTTGGATCCGGAATATCAAATTATTGATAGATTCCAATTTTCATATTTTTTGGAATTAATATGTGAGCGTGGCAAAAGAACACGTGTTTTGTCAATTTCAGTCAATTTGGATTGACCAGAAAATGGCCATTTTTCAAACGGTCTCCAAATTCAACGAAATTAATTTTTTTAGGACCGTATCGTCAAAACATAACTAGAAATAATTTTTCTGCAATTTTTGGAGTCCGTATGTGGCCCCGGTAAATTTAAATGTACGATCAAATTAAATAAATAAATAAATTATATTTTATATAAAAGAAAACAAGCTAAAAAATCAATTGTGCTGACGAGACCTAGCCCATTGTGTCTAGAACGTGGGTATTTTCCAAGAGACAACTCTCATTGGGTTGAATTTAGAGTTACTGAGAATTACCGGGTTTATTAGAGAAATTAGGAAATTTTAATAATATTTTAATATAAATATAAAATGAACTAAACCCTAATTCAGAATACAAAGTCGTCGCTTTATCCTCTTTCAATGAACGATATGCTTCGAACTTGATCCTATAAAATCACTCAATCTATTCAATAATTCTAAAATCCTCCAAACTAAATATCGTTAAACTTTCTACGATCTTGGAATCTGTACGGTGAGATCTGAAATCATGAAGAAATTCGCTTATTTTGTTCCTCAAACCAACGTCGTTCGCTAGGGTTTTGCAACGTCTTGGAGAGGCCGAACTCGCCATGGCTTTGGGCGATGGAGGAAGGAGGGAAGCCCTTCGATGTGGTGATTTCAGATGGTGCTCGGAGGGCTCAAATTTTGGTGTGTGAGGATGAACGGAAGTCAAAGGATGGGTTTAATTGTCTGGAGAAGTCACAATGAGGAAGACAGAGATGTGCGGCCCAGGATTTTCCCCCAATGTAATTAAGTGTAATTAATTAATTATATTAATTATCGTAATTAATTATTTAAATGTTTAAGATATTGTATCTCCTTCATACGAGGTCCAAATTGGATGATTCAAATTGCATTGGAATCCTCTCGACGAATACTACGACATGGAACTGAATAAATCTGAAATGGAGAAGATCAGATTTTGAACAAATTTCAATTTTGAATTAAAACCACGGTGAGAAATCTTACTTATATATATATATATATATAATTAAAATTTCTTAATCATGATCCATGATTTGATCTAGAATTGATGTTGTTGAATTATACGTTGTTAAATTCTATTTGTATGATACGTGATTTGATCTTGAATTAATGTTGTTATGTAGACCCATTAATTTGATGATGTTTGTGTTGAATAAAATTATTGAAATAAAAAATACAAATTTTTATTGAAAAAAAAAAGAATTGGACAAAAATTATCATTTTTGTCAAATTAGAATAATTGGTTTAAAATTGTCATTTTTGACAAATTAGAATTGTTGAATTAAAATTATCATTTTTGCCAAAATATAAATGTTGGAAAAAAATTGATATTTTGTAAAAATATAATAGTTGAATTAAATTTGTCATTTTTGTCAAATCAAAATAGTTGAAATAAAAAGGAAATTTTTACTGAAATAAAATAGTTGTAAATAAAAGGACATTTTTTTTATAATAAAATAGTTGTAAACAAATATGTCATTCTTGTAATAATAAAATAGTTATAAACAAATATGTCATTTTTGTTATAATAAAATAGTTGTAAACAAATATGTCCTTTTTGTTATAACAAAATAGTTGTAAACAAATAGGTCATTTTTTTTATAATAAAATAGTTGTAAAAAAATATGTCATTTTTGTTATAATAAAATTTTGTAGACAAATAATTTTTGTTATTATAAAATGGATGAAAACAAATATATCATTTTTGTTATAATAAAATAGTTGAAAACAAATATATCATTTGTTGTGATAAAAGGATTGAAAACAAAAATATATCATTTTTGTTGTAACCAAATAGTGAAACAAAATTATCTGCAACCAAAAAGTTGAAACAAAAGTGTCATTTTGTCAAATTGTAAAAGTTGAAATAAAGTGTCATTTTTTTCAAATTATAAAAGTTGGAACAAAATTGTCATTTTTGTCAATACATAATAGTTGAGTCAAAATATACATTTTTGTCAAATTAGAATTGTTGAACAAAAATATACATTTTTGTCAAAATAGATTAGTTGAAATAAAAATATACATTTTAGCAAAATAGATTAGTTGAAATAAAAATATACTTTTTTGTATAAATATAAGTGTTAAACAAAAATATTCATGTTTGTCAAATAGTTTAATTGAAACAAAAATATTCATTTTTGTCAATACATATTTGTTGAAACAAAATGTACATTTTTGTCAAAATATATTAGTTGAAACAAAGATTTACATTTTGTCAAAATATGATGGTTGAAACCAAGATTACATTTTGATTAAATAGATTTGAGTTAAAAAAAAATATAACATCTTTGTCAAAATAAATTTGTGTTACAACAAAAATATCACTTTTGTTCATTTAGTTAAAAGTTAGAATTGTTAACAATATGAATTATCACTTTACCCATTTTGTTAAATTAGAGTTGTTAACAATATAAGTTATCACTTTTATTCATTTTGTTAAAATAAGAACTGTTAACAATATGAAATATCTCTTTTATTTATTTTGTTAAATTAGAATTGTTCACAATATGAAAATATCATTTTAATCATTTTGTTGAAATAGAGTTGTCAACAAAATGAATGGATCACTTTTGATCATTTTATTGAAATAGAATTTTCAACCAAAATGAAAAGATCATTTTTAATCATTTTATTGAAATAGAATCGTCAACAAAAATGAGAGAATCATTTTTATTTGCAAAACATACATTAGAATTTATATGCAAATATAAGAATCATTATATTTATCAAAACATACATTTGAATTTGTATGTAAATTAAAGTGACATTTTATTGTTAAATTATACAATAGAATTTGCATGCAAATCAAAGTGACGTTTTTATTGTCAAATTATACATTAGATACATGTAGGGAAATTTTGCGAGTAAAATACATTTTCATTTGGCATTACGAATATAATAACATGTTTGTTATTTATCATCAACACGTTAGCGGAATTAAAATTGGTTAAATTCATTAACCAATGATTTATTTAGATGAATTGTTGTTGTCTGAAAACCCCACACTGGTATTGGGATGATATTTGACATACACTAATCCCAATAGTTAGTTGAATGTCAATCGATGGATTGACAGGCTGCGATGAGCGTTATTTATTCATTTTAAAGCTCGCACAGTCTTAAATTTCACTCGGATGTGCATTGGTTTTTTAATGATTATTTATCATTATTGTTGTGTTCATGTGATATGTGAAATTCATATAACCGAAATTATATGGTAACTGATTGAGTCGCATTTCGATTCAGAATATCTTTTAAATATAAAGAATACTTTAAAATAAAGAATATTGTAATATAAAGAATATTTTTACATAAAGAATCTTTTTATATAAAGAATATTTTTAAATAACGAATATTTTAAAATAATATTCAACGAAGAATTAAATGATGATTTCTATGTCCTTTTTGGATGGACACAATTTTTTTTTATCGAAATGAACTAGTTATTTACTAGAATAAATCTTTAAATTAAGATTTAATGAAGTCTTCCAATCAATTAATATTTAATTAGAATAAAATAAAAGAATTAGATTTTGGGTTATCGTGGATAGTGTTTTAAATAACACTGTTCTTAAACCTCGTATGAAAAGAATAAATCTTTTATTTCAGATTATTAGAGTTTCCAATTATATTTAGTGATTGGAATAAACTGATATGTGAATTGGGTTTATTGTGAACTTTGTTTTAAACGACATTTGTTCTTTAACCCAATTAACAGCGAAAGTTTGATTTAGAATCTATAAATCTTTTTATTTAGATTTAAAAAGAAATTTTCCAAAGTCAAGTTTTCCAATTTAATATAATAAATTGGAATTGAGTGGAAATTCGATTTGATAATAACCGAGATAGGCTTCTGTAAAAGAAGACCGTTACTATATATGGAATTTAAAAGGCTTTGTCATTATTCCATTTATATTATTAGTCTGATACGGAAAATTTATATCAATTATATATTGATTTGATTTCTATGAAAATTCCATATTTATTAGAAGTTGATTTTGGGTTTATCGTGAACTGTGTTTTAAATGACATTGGTTCTTTAACCCAGTTAAAGATAAGATTAATTTCTTAAAGGCTGAATAATCATAAAGTAATGATTTTTGATATTAAAATCAAATCGGAATTCTAATGGATCTTTAAAAAAATAAGATTAAAGAATAAATTCAAAGGAATTTATCATTGATAAAATTGATGGGAATCTTTCCCTAATAATATGAATATTTTATTAAAAGGATATTCTAAATAGGAATGAGGCATATGATGTGTCTTTATAACACTTGATTTTTGATTATAAAATACGCGAGTTATTCGGAAAGACCGGGTTTAACCCATTTTGAATAATCTCTACGATGATTAAAGTCAAAGACATTGAAGACGGTGATTGAAGACCGGCGATCTTCACATCGAATGGGCGACTACTTATGCCCTACACTGGGTCGCTCCTAGGAAATGTTTAAAGTGGTAGTTGTCCGGATGTACTTGTTGATTGTCCAGATAAGTGAGAACCTCTCTTCCGTATTGGGCATACGGGACGAGGAATAAGGTGTCTCTGGTTTCGTTCAGACCCAGAATGGACTTGTAAATGGATGTGTGTCTGACATTGGATTTCATTTCATGTAAATTGATCTCTATTTAATAAATATCTTTTTATGGCGGAGAATTTATTCTCTTGCTTAACACCCTTCTCTGAGACGCTCAAGCTCAGAGGTTATATATTGGTAGTTATCGATCGCATAGCGTGAATTGTCAATGTGATATGCCAAGATGCAATTGATCAAGGCTTTTGTTGAAAGGTAGATCCTTGAGGATGATGATCAAAGCATAGCCTATTTCGGCATACTTTGTGTATAACGTTACCTCTCGAGCCTGACATCCCGGTAAGATTCAGAAACGGGACAAGGGACCTAAAGAGTGCATGCGTTTCTTTCTAGTAAGAAGTGGTATCAGAGTTTTGCAAGCCCTGACATTTTACTTGTGTGGTTGATGGAATGAGGCGTCTCGGATTTATTGGTCGATGGGGACCATTTTTTAGGTTCAATAGGACCGAGAAACATGTGTTCAGGCATAATTAATGCACTAAAGTATTTGTGGACTGGCCTTAGAGGATCCAAGGGCTCGCCAGCGTCCGAGTCCTGAGACATTGCTAGAGTGTCTCGAATCGGTAAGGAGATCGTCCCTAGCTTTGACTCATGATGGAAACCCAATTTCCAATATGACATTACGGTTTTGATTGTAAACCTATATATCGCGACATAGTAGGATGAGGTACTATGCCGTCTAGGATTGATACATTTACTTTGAAGTATTTTAAAACTGATTAGACACTAATACTAATGTAAAGATATTATTTTCTACATATCAAGCATGTTTGATCATTATAAGGTAAAACTCTATCCTCCGGTTTGCGTTGCATTGTGTGATGGGACTTGAGTCTTATAATGATTTCATTTTTCTAAAAAACATTGCGTTGTTTTAAATAAAAATTTATATAATTTATGCACTGGCAATCCAATGGAGTAAACCCGTTCTGCGTTAGCGGCGTGGTCCTGTGATTATCCATATTGTTAGGTAAGTTAGGAAAGATTTTTCATACCAGTCCCTTGACTGACCCGTAGTTTGTTTCGCTTTGCAAACTCGAGTGCCCTTTTTTCCACACGGGCAGTCGAGTAGCTTATTTTGCAGATTTATTGAGCAGGATTCTGGATCGAAGCTTAAAGCTGTGTCCAGAGCATTGATAGTCTTCCATTCTGCTAGTTTATTTATTTCCGTTGCATGGTACTAAGTTCATGGTAAATTATTTTCCGCTGTTGTATTATTATTTATCGAAGTACTCTGATATATTCTGCACTCTGATGTAACATTATTATAATGTTTAAAAAAGTCTTCTGTTATTTGTTCTGATCTGTTGTATATCCAAAGTTAACGTATTCGTATTTTTGAACGGTCTTAGTCGATTTTGCGATCGATTAGGTCCGGGCAAAATTCGAATCGTTACAATTGGTATCAGAGCTTTGGTTTATCCAAATCTTTGGGGTACAACTTGTTAGAACTGAACAAAAGACTCATCAGAGATTGGATTAGTAATATCCAATAAGAATACTCATTAGAGATAGGATCGGTAGTATCCTAGAATGAGAAAACTCATTAGGGATGGGGTTAGAGATGCCCTAAAATGAGTTGAGAGTGACAAGTTTGTAATTCACGTATTTGTGATTATATATATAATCCAATATTAGAAAATATGATTTTTGAATATGTAACAGTTATATATATTTGAAAAGTTAATCAACTAATAAAATTATTGAAACCAGTAAAAGAATGAAAGTGGAGTTGGTTAATTTAACAACTTTTAGCTCCGTTCCTTTTCGAGGACGAAAAGATTTTTAGTGGGGGAGATTGTAACAACCCGGAATTTGGGAACCAATTTAAAATTTTTAATTTAACAATTTTAATGGATTTTGAATATTTAAAATAATTTATTTTAAATAATAATGATTAAAAATTTATTAAAATCGAAGTTAGAATGAATTTTTTTAATTTAATTATAAAAGGAGTTAGAAATAGTGCGGTAGTTTGAAAATTCGAATTTGAACTTTGACTGAATGTACATGATGCAAAATAAAACGGATTTTAGTAAAACCAAAAGTATTTAAATCCATTTAAAAATATCTTTCCAACGAATCTGAAAAATTGAAATTTCATAGTAGGAATCAAATGTTAAGCCCAGTTTAAAATTCAGAATAGTCGCTATAGAATTTATATATATTTTAATATTAAACATAGCCATTTTACAAGCGACTTCTAATTTCAATGAAACCATTTTTGTTGGATCCGGGAATATCAAATTATTGATAGATTCCAATTTTCATAATTTTTGGAATTAATATGTGAGCGTGGCAAAAGATTTTGTCAATTTCAGTCAATTTGGATCGACCAGAAAATGGCCATTTTTCAAACGATCTCCAAATTCAACGAAATTAATTTTTTTAGGACCGTATTGTCAAAACATAACTAGAAATAATTTTTCTGCAATTTTTAGAGTCTGTATGTGGCCCCAGTAAATTTAAATGTACGATCAAATAAACAAATGAATTATATTTTATATTAAAGTAAACAAGCTAAAAAAAATCAATTGGGCTGACGAGACCTAGCCCATTGTGTCTGGAACATGGGTATTTGCCTAGGGACAACTCTCATTGGGCTGAATTTAGAGTTACTGAGAATTACCGGGTTTATTTGAGAAATTAGGAAATTTTAATAATATTTTAATATAAATATAAATTGAACTAAACCCTAATTCAGAATACAAAGCCGCCGCTTTATCCTCTTTCAATGAACGATATGCTCCAAACTTGATTCTATAAAATCACTCAATCCATTCAATAATTCTAAAATCCTCCAAACCAAATATCATTAAGCTTTCTACGATCTTGGAATCTGTACGGTGAGATATGAAATCATGAAGAAATTCGCTTATTTTGTTCCTAAAACAAGCGTCGTTCGCTAGAGTTTTGCAACGCCGGGAGAGGCCGAACTCGCCATGGCTTTGGGCGATGGAGGAAGGAGGGAAGCCCTTCGATGTGGTGATTTCAGATGGTGCTCGGAGGGCTCAAATTTTGGTGTGTGAGGATGAACGGAAGTCAAAGGAAGGGTTTAATTGTCTGGAGAAGTCACGATGAGGAAGACAGAGATGTGCGGCCCAGGATTTTCCCCCAATGTAATTAAGTGTAATTAATTAATTATATTAATTATCGTAATTAATTATTCAAATGTTTAAGATATTGTATCTCCTTCATACGAGGTCCAAATTGGATGATTCAAATTGCGTTGGAATCCTCTCGACGAATACTACGACATGGAACTGAATAAATCTGAAACGGAGCAGATCAAATTTTGAACAAATTTCAATTTTGAATTAAAACTGCGGTGAGAAATCCTACTTTTATATATATATATATATATAATTAAAATTTCTTAATCATGATCCATGATTTGATCTAGTTTTGATGTTGTTGAATTATACATTGTTAAATTCTATTTGTATGATACGTGATTTGATCTAGAATTAATGTTGTTATGTAGACCCATTGATTTGATGATGTTTGTGTTGAATAAAATTATTGAAATAAAAAATACCAATTTTTATTGAAAAAAAAAAGAATTGGACAAAAATTATCATTTTTGTCAAATTAGAATAATTGGTTTAAAATTGTCATTTTTGACAAATTAGAATTGTTGAATTAAAATTATCATTTTTGCCAAAATATAAATGTTGGATAAAAATTGACATTTTGTAAAAATATAATTGTTGAATTAAATTTTTCATTTTTGTCAAATAAAAATAGTTGAAATAAAAAGGACATTTTTATTGAAATAAAATAGTTGTAAATAAAAGGACTTTTTTTATAATAAAATAGTTGTAAACAAATATGTCATTTTTGTTATAATAAAATAGTTATAAACAAATATGTCATTTTTGTTATAATAAAATAGTTGTAAACAAATATGTCCTTTTTGTTATAACAAAATAGTTGTAAACAAATAGGTCATTTTTGTTATAATAAAATAGTTGTAAACAAATATGTCATTTTTGTTATAATAAAATTTTGTAGACAAATAATTTTTGTTATTATAAAATGGATGAAAAAAAAATATCATTTTTGTTATAATAAAATAGTTGAAAACAAATATATCATTTGTTGTGATAAAAGGATTGAAAACAAAAATATATCATTTTTGTTGTAACTAAATAGTGAAACAAAATTCTCAATTTTTGTTGCAACCAAAAAGTTGAAACAAAAGTGTCATTTTGTCAAATTGTAAAAGTTGAAACAAAAGTGTCATTTTTTTCAAATTATAAAAGTTGGAACAAAATTGTCATTTTTGTCAATACATAATAGTTGAGTCAAAATATACATTTTTGTCAAATTAGAATTGTTGAACAAAAATATACATTTTTATCAAAATAGATTAGTTGAAATAAAAATATACATTTTAGCAAAATAGATTAGTTGAAATAAAAATATACTTATTTGTATAAATATAAGTGTTAAACAAAAATATTCATGTTTGTCAAATAGTTTAATTGAAACAAAAATATTCATTTTTGTCAATACATATATGTTGAAACAAAATGTACATTTTTGTCAAAATATATTAGTTGAAACAAAGATTTACATTTTGTCAAAATATGATGGTTGAAACCAAGATTACATTTTGATTAAATAGATTTGAGTTAAAAAAAAATATAACATCTTTGTCAAAATAAATTTGTGTTACAACAAAAATATCACTTTTGTTCATTTAGTTAAAAGTTAGAATTGTTAACAATATGAATTATCACTTTACCCATTTTGTTAAATTAGAGTTGTTAACAATATAAGTTATCACTTTTATTCATTTTGTTAAACTAAGAACTATTAACAATATGAAATATCTCTTTTATTTATTTTGTTAAATTAGAATTGTTCACAATATGAAAATATCATTTTAATCATTCTGCTGAAATAGAGTTGTCAACAAAATGAATGGATCACTTTTGATCATTTTATTGAAATAGAATTTTCAACCAAAATGAAAAGATCATTTTTAATCATTTTATTGAAATAGAATCGTCAAAAAAAAATGAGAGAATCGTTTTTATTTGCAAAACATACATTAGAATTTATATGCAAATATAAGAATCATTTTTATTTGCAAAACATACATTAGAATTTATGTGCAAATATAAGAATCATTATATTTATCAAAACATACATTTGAATTTGTATGTAAATTAAAGTGACATTTTATTGTTAAATTATACAATAGAATTTGCATGCAAATCAAAGTGATGTTTGTATTGTCAAATTATACATTAGATACATGTAGGGAAATTTTGCGAGTAAAATACATTTTCATTTGGCATTACGAATATAATAACATGTTTGTTATTTATCATCAACACGTTAGCGGAATTAAAATTGGTTAAATTCATTAACCAATGATTTATTTAGATGAATTGTTGTTGTCTGAAAACCCCACACGAGTGTTGGGATGATATTTGACATACACTAATCCCAATAGTTAGTTGAATGTCAATCGATGGATTGACATAATGCGATGAGCGTTATTTATTCATTTTAAAGCTCGCACAGTCTTAAATTTCACTCTGGATGTGCATTGGTTGTTTAATGATTATTTATCATTATTGTCGTGTTCATGTGATGTGTGAAATCCATATAACCGAAATTATATGGTAACTGATTGAGTCGCATTTTGATTCAAAATATCTTTTAAATATAAAGAATACTTTAAAATAAAGAACATTGTAATATAAAGAATATTTTTACATAAAAAATCTTTTTATATAAAGAATATTTTTATATAACGAATATTTTAAAATAATATTCAACGAAGAATAAAATGATGATTTCTATGTCCTTTTTGGATGGACACAAAAGAAAAAAATTATCGAAATGAACTAGTTATTTACTAGAATAAATCTTTAAATTAAGATTTAATGAAGTCTTTCAATCAATTAATATTTAATTAGAATAAAATAAAAGAATTAGATTTTGGGTTATCGTGGATGGTGTCTTAAATAACACTATTCTTAAACCTCGTATGAAAAGAATAAATCTTTTATTTAAGATTATTAGAGTTTCCAATTATATTTAGTGATTGGAATAAACTGATCTGTGAATTGGGTTTATTGTGAACTTTTTTTTTAAACGACATTTGTTCTTTAACCCAATTAACAACGAAAGTTTGATTTAGAATCTATAAATCTTTTTATTTAGATTTAAAAAGAAATTTTCCAAAGTCAAGTTTTCCAATTTAATATATTAAATTGGAATTGAATGGAAATTCGATTTGATAATAATCGAGATAGGCTTTTGTAAAAGAAGACCGTTACTATATATGGAATTTAAAAGGCTTTGTCGTTATTCCATTTATATTATTAGTCTGATATGGAAAATTTATATCAATTATATATTGATTTGATTTCTCTGCAAATTCCATATTTATTAGAAGTTGATTTTGGGTTTATCGTGAACTGTGTTTTAAATAACATTGGTTCTTTAACCCA
The DNA here is from genome assembly GCA_030737875.1 of Allium sativum. Taxonomy (NCBI): domain Eukaryota; kingdom Viridiplantae; phylum Streptophyta; class Magnoliopsida; order Asparagales; family Amaryllidaceae; genus Allium; species Allium sativum. Next base: position 80,625,026 of record CM060913.1, on the reverse strand, counting down.
GTTAAAGATAAGATTAATTTCTTAAAGGCTGAATAATCATAAAGTAATGATTTTTGATATTAAAATCAAATCGGAATTCTAATGGATCTTTAAAAAAATAAGATTAAAGAATAAATTCAAAGGAATTTATCTTTGATAAAATTGATGGGAATCTTTCCCTAATAATATGAATATTTTATTAAAAGGATATTCTGAATAGGAATGAGGCATATGATGTGTCTTTATAACACTTGATTTTTGATTATAAAATACGCGAGTTATTCGGAAAGACCGGGTTTAACCCATTTTGAATAATTTCTACGATGATTAAAGTCAAAGACATTGAAGACGGTGATTGAAGACCGACGATCTTCACATCGAATGGGCGAGTACTGATGCCCTACACTGGGTCGCTCCTAGGAAATGTTTAAAATGGTAGTCGTCCGGATGTACTTGTTGATTATCCAGATAAGTGAGAACCTCTCTTCTGTATTGGTCATACGGGACGAGGAATAAGGTGTCTCTGGTTTCGTTCAGACCTAGAACGGACTTGTAAATTGATGTGTGTCTGACATTGGATTTCATTTCATGTAAATTGATCTCTATTTAATAAATATCTTTTTATTGCGGAGAATTTATTCTCTTGCTTAACACCCTTCTCTGAGACGCTCAAGCTCAGAGGTTATATATTTGGTAGTTATCGATCGCATAGCGTGAATTGTCAATGTGACATGCCAAGATGCAATTGATCGAGGCTTTTTTTAAAAGGCAGAGCCTTGTGGATGATGATCAAAGCATAGCCTATTTCGGCATACTTTCTGTATAACGTTATCTCGCGAGCCTGACACCCCGGTAAGATTCAGAAACGGGACAAGGGACCCAAGGAGTGCATGCGTTTCTTTCTAGCAAGAAGTGGTATCAGACCCTCATTCTAGCATCAAGATGTTAACTAAATTTATGGTTAACACCCTGAAAATGAGCTGTAGAATTCTCATTTTAGAGCAGAACAGGACTCAAACTTGGACATTGCCTATATTTTGGAATCCTCATAGAAATACCACTATTGAGTACCGAAGGCTTATTTCCTGTTGAAAGCGAATTCAATTGCGAACCTTTAATTTAATTTCCTTAATAGGAGTCCTATTCTCTTATAGTTCTTAGAGATCGGATGGGGTGGCGGAGATATGCCCCTAATTTCAATCAAGCCTTTAAATCCTATAAATCATTTGGCGGGGAGATCCTAACACCAATCTTAAGTCAAAACTATAAGATACAGTGATTTTTATCCCATAATCCAAGGATCTCAGATTCGGTCACATGTTAGGATTCTAAATGGATCTAATTACACATATGATCTGCATATTGCACTTGCAGCGTTACGAAGTAATATCAACAACAAACATTATTAAACAAAATTCCACATAGATACATCAATTGATGTATGTCTCCGTTTTATTGAGCATATTCGGTATTACAACCTTTTCCCCTATGATCTAGGGTTTCTCTCTATAATAAAAAATATGAAAAAAAATGAATTCCGAGAAAAAAGATCCCACGCCATGAGACGTTGGGTCCTGTATATAGGTACGGATTGACCCTTTCTTTGGCTCAAGTGCTTCATTTCGATCACCTATAGGGGTCGGCACGAAGGCTTTGCAAGTGCTCTTATGGATTTTTTAAAGTTAAAATTCCAGTATCTGCTTCCAAGAGATTTGAAGAAAGGATCTTTTCATTGAATATGAGAGGAATGATCATACAGGGACACTTGGTTCCTCTTATGTTCTCATCTCATGCCTCGTCTACAGGTCTTAAAGGTTCTGAATTGGGATTCCTTATTTGTTGTGTGTGCTGATTATGACTTATCTCGCTTAGACTTTGGGGGCATGCACCAGAAGCCTCGCTTCGTTTCTTTCAAAGGACCATTCTGACAACTTTATCGGATCATCCTTCGGAAAGCGGATCTACGTATGCACGCATGCTTTATGGTGCTATCGGCACATTCTGGAATGCTTTTCCTTTCCATTTCATTTTTAGATGCTTTTGGAGATCCTTACCCCTTTTTCTATTATCCCTTCCCTTTATTTGGACATTCTTCAGGTTTCATTTGGTTGTGGCTTCAAGGATCTTCCTGTCGGTTACACAAAAGCTTTTTTGGTGCCGATTATACCTTTTTACTGGCATTTCCAAAATCGTCCCTTTTGGCTTTGGCTCGAATAATTGCGAGGGGCATAGGTGTATGCGTACTCTCGGCTTACAGTGGCAACCATCTTTGAATCGGCATATTCTCCGACAAGGCTGGACCCAAGCGCTCTTTTACCTTTCCTTTCAATCTTTTGCTTTGGAATACATTTTATAGTTTACTTGAGGGGTGAACTTGACTTGCCAGTGCCATTTTCTGTTACTGAAGATGGGCCTTTCGGAATACGATCGAAGGTCTTTGTTAACTGCTAACTTGCCTGCTTCTGGCTCTTACCTCCTTCTCTGCGTCTTCCAATGCCTTATCCCATGTTTGCTTCTTTTGCCCCTTCTTGCAAGGCTGTGAGGTCCAAAATTAATTCCCTTTCGGTTTAAGCCGAAAGGGGATTTCCGACTGGAGGGAAATTCCCTTTCTCTTTCTGTTTCTTATTTCAAAAGGAGCGCTATTAGATTTTGCACTCCTTCACTTTAGCTTTGCTTTTTGATTTTCCTTGGTTATTTTTTATGCTAACACGTCCACAATGTTAAAAAGCAATTAACTCCTTTTAGTAAAGGAAAGCCCCTTTCGATGAAGCCGAAAGGGATATTTCCCAAAGTAATGACCTTCTAAAGAAAATGGTAGCTACTTCGTGGTTGCCAAACCAAAAGCACCTTCGATTAATTTGGACGGGCTATCCTAGTCATATAACCTAACAAGGGATTCTCTCTGAATAAGGAGCACGAGCCCTTCGGAACCCCTGAAGTAGAAGATTTAAAAAGAAATATTCATTAATACTAGTACCAAGCCTTTCGCTCAGGGTTTCCTTTGGCAGATCCGAAAGCTTTGCAATGATTGCTCATCATAAAACTATCAACAGGGCATACTACCACGCCAGGCCCCTTACCACTAGTCCAGACCACATCTGAAAGCATAAGTAGCGGATCATTAAAGCCGCTTTTATTATGGCTTCATATCCACCTCCACGAAAGCACCAGAACGAAGGCTTTAAGACAGGAGAGGGGGCCAACCTACATCTATAAATACGACCCTAGGGGTCTAGAATTGGGATAGATTTTATGACTTTCTCACTTATCTATTAATTTTTGAACTATAAATCATAGATCAACAATCAATTTGGGGATTTTGGGAATTGATAATTTCAAGTCTTTGTACTATTCAACGTTATTAATAAAGAGGAATTTATCGTCAATTAAGGTAATATAAAGGTAACTGCAAAATCATTATATTCTAACTTTGCAAGTTTGGACTCTAGATGCTACGAAAGGGATCGAATAGTTAAGTAACCATAGGTACAACCAAAAGGGTCTAATGAATGGAATGAGATAACCAAAACCCGTTCGAAGGGACATAGTTTGAAATTGTCTAAGACCTAAAGCTCATCGAGGGTTTTCCAAGATACCCGAAACCGTTAAACTTGTCTGGTAACCCCCTAATAACGAATTCAATTGGAGATGTTAACCCCTATGAAAGAGTATAATTGTGATATGCGGACCTAATACCTCAAGTTTTAACCAAAATCCATTTATAAAGGGAATGGTTCTTGGCTACACCTTCTAAAGCCTTATAATTGACCTTGATCTAGATAGGCAATCGCCCTAGTGAGGTGAAGGATGGCATCTGATAAACTACCCTTGCAACAGTTGTAATTTTAAGAGAATAGGATTATTCAATAACAATGAAAGACGCTCATCAGAACCATTGATATTAAACTGATAGGAATTTAGGCTGCACTCACAGGACCTTCAATATTAAGGGAATTTCAAGTAAAAGGCTTTAAACATCTAACTATTATCTTTGTTTCAATAGGGACAAGCTTCAAGGAAGTATCGGAGGCTAACAATAAAATTCAAAGGAACTTCGGACATTGGAAATTCATCTAAAACTACATGAATAAGGTTATATGAATTTAATGGATACCATAGGTTTCTCTTAAATTGAAAGGTGCAATTCAAAAAAAATCCAGCTTAATTAAGGTCTCAACAAGGAATTAACTGTTCTGGAATGTTAGTCATTTTGTGGCTAACAAGAAGTAAACGAACAAGCCTTTAAAACTATAGATAAATTATAACATTTGCTATAATTAAAGAAAAAAGTGGACTTATTATGATGTCAGTTTACGATAGGTCAAGGTAACCTTTAAAACAGACTATCATGAAATAGTAAAAGACATAAAAGGACTAGAATATCATAATAATACAAAATAGCATAGTTAGATTTTGTACAACGACAAATCTAACATTCATCGGAGCGGCAAATAAGTGACCCATGGTTAGACCTAGCATAGCTAGGGGCCCATACCAACGACAAATAGACACACGTGTCAGAGTAGGTAGATTAATGGCTAATAGTTAAGACGCTGTTATAAAAGACTGAGGTGGAAGCGCAACTAAGTTATTGTATTAGGTGGGCCCATATCAATGGCAAACAAACATGCACGTCGGAGAAAGGTTGATGCGTATCCCAATAAAGAAAGGACCGGAGGTTGTGCGCACCAATGATAATCGTGTGTGCAACATCGGAAGAGGGTAGGTTAGATGATGTATGTTCTTGCGCTAGATAGATGGTCATCTAAATGGATACGCAAACAGATTCAGAGGGAGTAGATAAGTTACTACATTAGTCTTAGGATGGCCCGTACAACGATTCACGTCTTGGTGGATTCCGATTTAGTGTAATGGACATCGACTACCATGTTAGCTTTATCGTAAAGAATAGGAGGCCGATAAAGGTACAAGTAGGAATCATTCTTACATAGTACTTTATTTCTATAGTAGGAATTGCAAAGCACATAATCGACCTAAGTAATCACCTTAAGTATAGCATGGACACTAAACCTTTGTAACACTTAGAACTATTCTCAAGTCTATTACCTCTTTATTATTCTCTTTCTAGTAGTCACTTTCTATTCACTAAACTTTTATGTCTGATCCGTTCTCCACTTTTTTCTCTCCATTAAGCTCATAAGGCAGTGTGTGACTTGAGTCAACTGGGAGAGTACCATTTGAAGTTTTATATTCTCTTTTATTGATGTATTCAAACTTTATCTTTGTCATTTCATTTGATCTTATAGTACTGGATTTAAACTGGGATATTATGTTTTATGACTGTACTCTGATAATATCAAAGAGATTGGGATTGTAAAGCATTTTGAGTTATGATTAGTAAAAAAATTGAAATGTTTGTACTGTAATTTATTTATATCTTGTGAATCTTAGTTTCTATAAAAGAATTATTTATACTTAGAAGCTCTAGATTCCTTTATATGACTTGTTAGGGCCATGTTAAAGGGTATGGGGTGTCACACATCCCTATGTGACTTGAAATACTTCTATGAATTATGTAGCAGACCAAAAAGCCATAAGACTTGGACGAAACTCTGAGAAGAGAAGTAGAAATTTATTTCTTATCAACCAAAGGAGACTGAGTCCCTCAGTGCATCGAAAAAAGAAGTATTGAATATCGCGCAAAGAATTTTTTTAGAGTTATAATATAACTTTGCAACTCCTTCTGGTTTTTATAATTTACAGTAAGGACATTCTTGCCTTCTTGTGAATAAAATAAGATATCCTAGTTCATCAAAATCTTAAAAGACAATTAAATGTCTACGTGAACAAGACATACAATCAGGTGAATAGTGCATACCCATTAGGATGAATCTGGAATGGAGCTGGCCCGAAATCCTATAACGCAATCCTTGGGACCTTATTAGAAAGGGGCCTAGCGCCATTTAAGCACATGTATTGATGGAAAGTAGTGAATTCGATGGATGGATTATGAGGTCGTTCATTTATCGGTTGTAGATGTGCATCATCTTCTGGGATGCCATGTTGGAGGCAAATAATTTTAGGGAATCTTAACACATATAATCAAAGGATCTCGTTCTAGAGGATTGAGCGAATATCTTATGTTGGGAGGACATCAATCAATGACAAGTCCAACTAGGATGAGCAGACTGAACTATTATGGAGTTGCAGGAGATGTCGATCATACGAGGATTGTCTTCTTTGAGCAAAGATGTTGTTGATTCAGATTCAAATGGAGTTGATATTTCCTTGCTAGATTCAGGGCGGCGGGATCAACGTGTCAGTCTATATAGAAAAAATTGTATTTAATATGATCGGATATACTTTATTATGAGTTAAAATACTCTATGATTGATGCTCGAAATCCATAAGACGTCAATGTTATTGACGAGTTGGATTTTGAAGCATCGGTTGAGATAAGTGCAGTGTGTTATCTATGTAAAAAAGTCCAATATGTCATAAACACTACAAATGTGCCATCTTATATAGGTGGTTCGCTCGTATAGAGAAAAGTGATCCATTTCATTACTTCTATTTCTTTTTTGGTGCTTAACCGTTATCGAGTGAAAGTCGAAAACGGATATGTTTTCTAAAGTAATGCGGAAAAGCTTCTTCCTTTTTAAGATCATAATAGATGCAAAATTATTAAGGGGACAGTGATGGGATCGTCCGATATAGTCCATTTCTATGTATCTCCCCATACTAAATTCAGTTCAATGACTCATGACTTAGTCAATTTGACAAATGATAACGAGTAAATAAGGAGAATGTAACCTGTCTCCAATACCGCATGTTGTACTGGGATAGCCCCTAAGCTAAACCACCAATTTTCACGCCAAATTTCAATCTTCTCCGCTTAAGATCGAGAATTGCTAAGTCCAAGTCAATAACCGGTCCACCACCAACTCGCAAATCTTGAAGTCAAACCTTTAAATTAAGGCTACGGTAACTCGGTCAAGGGTACATATCTGAGTTATGAAGCGGCGGTTCTCATGGCAATGGCTTATTTCTAATGGTCTATCTCAGATGCAGGTTGCGACAAAGATGGGCAAAGGTATCAGGGCTAGGGCATGGAGGATGTGGTTGCAAGTTAGAGTTTAGGTGGCGATGGGAGGTTAGGTGTTAGAGTTGAGTAAGGCAAGAGATGAGAAGGCAAGTGAATGAGGAGGGTCGGGTCCCAAGTAACTTAAGTAGGAAAGTTTAATTAAAAAATTATAAGTGCATGACTTGATATGTGTCATCTCAGATCGAATCAATGTTCCTTATTCGATTCAGCTCCTACTTGTGGTGCGCGCGACATACACAAGATTATGGGGGTACTATAAAGGCTTTGATATATAAATCACGTTGTTGATATGGATAATGGAAGTCCAAATCAAAACTAGCAACTAATTAACAAATCAAAGGCAATATCTTAAGACAACCCGAAAACAATCAATTAAATATCTTAAAGTAGAATTTCAGAGATGGTTAATTCCAAAGAACACTTTATTTTCAATGAAAGCATACTTCAGGTGGCAAGCGATAACAGGGTTTTTATAGGAGTAGAAATCTAAAAGGAGTTAGGACATCGAGGCAAAGTTGGATTGACTTGAAACCAGAGTTGTCAATAGGTCGTGTCGGGTCGGGTCAAGTCGGGTTGATTTATAAACGAGCCGGATCAACCATTTATATAACGGGTCATTTTTTCCAACCCTAACCTGACCCGTTTATAAATGGGTTGACCCGACCTGACCTGTGTAACCCGTTTAACTAAACAGGTCGTGTTGGGCCGGGTTCACCTACATGACCCATTGGCAAATATTTCCCACTAATATAAATAGAAAAGAACAAAATCACCAACAAGCAAAACTATTATATAATCTCCAACATACAGCAAGTTACAAAATCACCAATAGGCAACAAGTTTCAAAATCAACAACAGACGACACATATATAAAGCATAAAATCACCATATCCAAAAATCATTCTCCACACGTAAGAATATGTGAGCATACTACATAGATAAAAGACTAACAGTATGGAAAAGATACAGTTTGTAACACCCCGAAAATTCTATAACTGTGTAGTTAACAAATTAAAGTATAATTAATCTGAAATCAAAGAACTAAGGGAAATGGGATACGCCATTGCGTTCGTCTCGGAAAAATACGCGAAATAGAGTCCGAGTTTTCGAAAAACGGAGTCCGTATGAAGAAGATATGGCCTTCGGAAGTTTTGAATTAAATTTAAAATTCAAACAGAATAAAATAATTAAAAATCGGGCCCAGTGGGCCAGGGCGGATAAACACCCGCCTAGGCCACCCAGGTCGACCGGGCTGTCGACCTGGGCTACCCATGTCGACAGGGCTGTCGACAGCCCTGTCGACAGGGGTGTCGACCTGGTCGAGCCCAGTCAACCTGGCTGGCCAGGTCTGTGTTTGGTCGAAATTATGTGGTCTGCTTTGTCATTAGGGCTAGGTGGCGGGTTCTAATTGGTCTCTCTATCTAATGAATGGCTACGATCTAACCTAGCAACATCAATGGTCCTAATCAATTCCTAACCTCTATATAAACAACCCTAGACTAAACCCTAATCTATTCATTCAAATTAAGAACATAGCCGCCATGTTGCTGAGGAACGACTAAGAGTAGCCGCCGACTAGAGAGAGAATTAGAAAGAAAGTTCTAAAGCCTAAAGCAATTCAAGCAACCTAAAGCCAATCAATTCAACAAAGGAATCATATCTCTTAATTAGAGAATTCGCCGCAACCATTGTAAGTAGAGTATTACTTTGGTATGAATAAACAACTGTATTGATTTGTATGTTTGAATTGGGATAATAAAGTAATTCATATTTGTGCAAAATTATGTTATTCATTATAAAGAACTACATGCGGTAGTTCTATGCAAGTATACGTTTGGAATATTGCGCAAATTATGTAATCTATGTTGAAGCTACATGTATGTAGTTGATTGAAATTCATGCGAGTTTGGGGCTTTGTTATTATGCCATCATGATGTATATTTTTGTGCATAAATCATTTTGCAAGTAATTGAAACAAGTTTGGTTGTTATAGTTCATATGAAACTATGTTGGAATTTTGACACCATAATCCATGTATTAAGTCATGCTTTTGCAAAACTTATGAATATGGCTAGGCTATGAATGATATTTGGCATAATTGAAATCTATGATTAAGTTTATCTTGTTTAAAAGAATTATATGATGACATATGTGAGACATGGCTAGGTTAGACTCAAAAATCCCTTTTTTCAAGTTTAAAGCAAACACCATGATTAGGAATATTTATGCCATGCTTATGTTTGACATTATGCCATGTTTATGCTAGAAGTATTTATGCCATGCTTATGTTTGACATTATGTCATGTTTATGCTAGAAGTATTTATGCCATGCTTATGTTTGACATTATGTCGTGTTTATGCTAGAAGTATTTATGCCATGCTTATGTTTGACATTATGCCATGTTTATGCTAGAAGTATTTATGCCATGCTTATGTTTGACATTATACCTAAATAAGAATATAGGTTCATGTTGTAGTTAAACCTATGCAAGTTCACATGCTTTGATTCATGTCACCTATGTTACCACTATGCAAGTACACCAATTTCTATTTTGTATTTCCAACGTCGTATTGCAAGTTCATACGCTCACCTTCCCCTCTTTGTGTATGTAATCACGCTTTAAGCCTCCCCTTTCGCATGGCTAAATTGGGCTTTAAAAGGCTAAGCCCAATATATATGAACGGACGTGTAAAACGGGGGAAAATAACGTTGGGTTAAAATTAATTAATGAATGAAAATATAAAATAGAAGGGCCCAAATTCAAGTATGGGTTGGGCCCGTGATTGGTGTAATCTTTACACCATTAACTTAATAATGGGCCGCAAATATTTACATATAAATAAAGAAGAAAGACAAAATATGTAAAAGTAGAAAATACGATGTGTTTAACCCGAGGTTGGATTGAGTTGTGATGTAAACCTGCCCGGAACCGCCCGGCTGTCCAGTAGTCACAACAATACCTATCCAATGTGAGAGGTTAAACATGGAGCCCAGCAAGGACCCGAGGTTAGACTGAGTTGTGGCGTAAGACTGCCCGGAACCAACCGGCAACAGGCAGCCACAACAATACCTGTCTAATGTGAGAGGTCAGGGCCTTAATAAGACAATTAAGGCTGAGTCAGGATTGTTAGGATTAAGTGAACTAAAGACTTAATCAAAATGGAACATGCTAAACTAAACGGACTGGTGGGGGTTAGGTTAGAAACACTTAACCAACTTAGCATGTTGGCTAGAGATAGAAAACCTAGTAACGGGGGACCCTTTTCAGCAGTAACCCTAAAAGGTGTATCATGATACCCTGAAACTAGGCAGGGTGGGGCACGATTACTGGGCTGATTGTAAGAGGTCAAATCGACGGCGGTGGTGTAGCAGTGTAGGTTCTAACGGAGTGTGGGCGTGCACACACTCCGACGCAGAAAAATAAGGCACTGGACACCAGTAGCATACCTGTGCACTCTAAGGTTGTGTCGGGTTGCCACTATGGGACTTGATACACCCCATGGTGGGACCAGCATAGGTAACTACAACATCGGGGGCCGTAAGACACATGTAACTATGCGAGTAGGAGCCGATCATCATAGAATGGATCACGTCACCCTGATTATGGGGTGCCAGTTGGAAACTAGTTTATATGGGTTCAGAGGTTAACATGGGGTACGATAGTATATTCGACCCTAGACAACTTAACCAAGTTTATAGTGCATGCCCACTTCTTGTTTATACTTATCATACCCAGTTCTTTATTCATAGACAAAATAGTACTAGACTTACTCAGGCTTTATGTCTGACTCTACTTTTCTTTCGTCTTCTTTCTTCCGTTCCCCCCCCCCCCCAGGTCTTCAGGGAGGGAACACAGCAGCTTGACCAACCTCAACATCCAGCTTGAAGAAGAGAAATGTATTGCTTGGACTTTCCTGTTTTGAACTATGGCTTTGGACAATCCACTATGGGGCTTTTGCAGTTTATCTATGTTTTATTTATGCTTCTTTAAATAATGTACTCAAGACAGATTATGAAAGTGTTATATTATGTTTTTGGAAAGGATGTTGTTGTAACACGTATTTGACTTTATGAAATAAAGTTTGTTGTTCTTCCGCTGTTTACAAATATGTGTTCTTATATCTGTCTTGTATATCTGTGACTTGTACTTATAAACCTCCACCAAAATTAGGGCATTCCCTTTGAGAGTGACCCTAATGGAGGTGAGGTGTTTCACTTGGTATCAGAGCATAGGTTTACCAGATAAGATAAAAAGTTTTGAAAAATTGTTTTCAAAAAGGAATTTAAAGAAGCATTTTTAAAAGAAAAATATTATTTTATTTTAAAAAAAGGCAAAGTCCCCTCCCCAAAGCCGTAGGTACTATCTCTTATCCTTCGTTTTGAATCTATCCTTTTTGTTTCAGCATGTCCCAAGAACTTAACTTGCCTGAAGGGGTGCCAATACCTGGTTGGTTTAGACGGTTCTTAGAAGCAAGGGCCACTCAGCCAGGTCCTACCGTTCCTCCTCCCCCAGCTGAAGGAAATCATCCAGCTGCAGCAGCACCTTTTCCTCCACCTCCTCCTCGGGGAAACACTTTTGCTAAGATATGTAAAGATTTTAAAGCTATGGGAGGAAGGGATTTCCATGGAACTGAGTCCTTCGTAGCAGCTAGAAATTGGCTAAAAGAAACTGAGGACCTATTCATCATCTTTGAGGTAGAGGATAGGCAAAAAGTACAACTGGCGGTGTGGCTATTGAAGGGCGAGGCTTCCTACTGGTGGGAAGTCACTAATGCTGAAAGACCAGTGGAGACGTGGGAGGACTTTAGGGCAAGGTTTGAGACCAAATTTCTCTCAGATGCGGAAAGAAGTTTGCAGTTGGAAAAATTCTTATTTCTTAAGCAAGGGGACAAGACAGTCAGAGAGTATGTGAATCAGTTCGATGAGCTGGCTAGGTTTGGACTTGACCTAGTCAACACCCCGCACAAGAAGGCTCTCTGTTTCGTCAAAGGGTTAAATGAGCCATTACACAGTTTGGCCATGACCCATATACCCATGGGAGCCACGTATGAAAGATTGGTGCAAATGGCATTGCTGAATGAAGAGGATAAGGGCAAGAGGAAAGAGGGTTTGCAGCCCAAGAAGACAGACTTTAAGAAGGGCGGGAAAGGCAACAAAGAGAAGAGGAAGTGCAATTTCTGTGGCAAAGTGGGGCACTTAGTAAAGGACTGCCGGAAAAAGAAGGCCAAGGAAAATGGTGGGTGCTTTTCTTGCGGTGAGACAGGCCATAGGGCTAAGGACTGCCCAAAGAAACGAGGACAGGGGCAGAGGGTTGGATCCACCCCAGGGGCACAGGTTCATGTGCTAGAAGCGCCACCATTGCAACAGCGAGGTATAAATACTTCTGTAGAAAGCGTAATTTATCTATATGATCACCCCGTTCGCACTTTATTTGATTCCGGCGCATCACACTCCTTTATCTCGTCTGCTTTAGTAGAATATCTGCACCTAAAAACTAGTATGGTAGAGGACCCCTTAATTGTTTCAAACCCAATTGGGGGCCCAGCTCATTTGTCTATGATCTGTTTGGATTTGAAAATTTCTATTCTAAGTGTTGAATTTCAATGTAGTGCCTTTGTTTTGGGCTTTTCGGGGTATGGTTTGATTTTGGGTATGGATTGGCTATCCCGTAATGGGGCCATCCTTGATTGTGAGAAAAGGGTTGTTAGGCTCCTAACCCAGCTCGGTAATACTTTGGAAATTTCTTGTAATCCCTCGTATGCGGTTATGCTTAGTTATCTTGAATCGCTGGATGCCTCTGTTGAAAACTTGCAATCAGTTAGAGTGGTCCGGGAATATCCGGATGTCTTCGAAGAGGTGAAGGGCTTGCCTCCGAAGCGGGAAATAGACTTCCGCATATATCTTGTAGATAATGCAAAGCCCGTTGCGTTGCCCGTTAGACATATGGCTCCACGAGAAAGGAAAGAGCTCAGTAAACAGATTAAAGAGCTTCTAGAGAAGGGGTTCATTAGGAGGAGCATTTCAGAGTGGGGCGCTCCAGTGGTGTTCGCTACAAAAGCGGATGGTTCACTCCGTCTATGTGTTGACTATAGGGAGCTCAACAAGCTAACGAAAAAGAATAGGCACCCTCTCCCTAGAATTGACGATTTATTTGACCAGCTTGTAGGAGCGTCTGTTTTCTCCCAACTCGATTTAGCAACCGGTTTTCATCAGCTAAGGGTGGCTGAAGATAGCATCGATAAAACGGCGTTCAGAACCCCAGACGGTTTCTTTGAATGGCTTGTCATGCCTTTCGGCTTGACAAATGCACCTGCTTACTTCATGGACCTGATGAGTAGGGTATTTAGAGATTTCCTCAACAAATTCGTAGTGGTCATCGTAGATGATATCCTTATCTTCTCAAAGAGTGAAGAGGAACATGCTCAGCACTTAAGGGCAATCATGGAAACTTTGCGAGTCCATCAACTAAAAGCCAAATTCTCCAAATGCCACTTTTGGAGAGAAGAGGTGAGGTTCCTTGGGCACATAGTATCCAAACAAGGGTTAGCGGTGGACCCTGCGAAGGTAGTGGCGGTACAGGATTGGAAGACACCAAGGAATGCAACTGAGGTCCGAAGCTTTCTAGGACTAGCAGGTTTCTATCGAAAATTTATAAGGGATTTTTCGAAAATCTCAGCTCCGCTCACGAAATTGACCAAGAAGAATCTAGTGTTCAATTGGGATTTGGATTGCGAATTTGCTTTCCAACGACTGAAAAGGGCTCTTACAACAGCCCCAGTTTTGACACTGCCGGATGGGAGCAAGATGTTCACTGTTTATACGGATGCATGTGGGACAGGGCTAGGCGCCGTCTTAATGCAAGAAGGAAGGGTAGTAGCTTATGGCGGGAGGCAGTTGAAGGTGCACGAAAAGAACTACCCAACCCACGATCTCGAGTTAGCCGCCATCGTCTTTGCACTCAAGTCTTGGCGACACTATCTCCTAGGTGAGAAGTTTGAACTTTACACTGACCATAAATCGTTGAAATATCTTTTCTCGTAGAAGGATCTTAACTTGAGGCAACAAAGATGGATGGAGTTTCTTGCCTCGTACGATTTCGAAATCTCCTACACTCCGGGCAAAGGCAACGTAGTGGCAGACGCGTTGAGCCGAAAGAAATTGACTCTAAGCCCATTGTTTGTTGAAAGACAAAGCCTAGAGTTTATAGCCAGCTTCGACTTTAGGCCCTCCTCCGATTTCGTACCAGGCTTGCTAGCATCTCTCGAAGTACGGCCAACTTTAGTGGATTCAGTAGGGACAGCACAACGCGAAGACCCTCAACTTGTGGAAATAATTGATAGGCTAATTAGGGGTGAGACTTCAAGTCACCTCAACAGATACTCCATCGACGATAAGGGTTTGCTAAGGCGAGACGGAAGACTATGCGTCCCACAGACAAACGATTTAATAAAGAAGGTTCTCGAGGAAGCACATCACTCCAAGATGACGATACACCCAGGCGGGGATAAAATGTACAAAGACATAAAAAGGACTTTCTTTTGGAATGGCATGAAAAAGGACGTGGCAAAATTCGTTTCTAAATGTATGGTGTGCCAACAGGTTAAGGCGGAACAGAAAAAGCCTGGCGGACTACTACATCCTCTGGAGGTCCCGCAGTGGAAGTGGGATAGCATCTCAATGGACTTCATCGATGGGCTGCCTAGGTCTAGGAGAGGCAACACTAGCATTTGGGTAATAGTGGATAGGCTTACTAAAAGCGCCCACTTTTTACCTGTCAAAAGTAAAAGAACTGCCTCATCCCTAGCATCACTTTACCTCAAGGAAATCGTTCGACTCCATGGAATACCATCTAGCATTGTTAGTGACCGAGACCCCATCTTCACCAGCGAATTTTGGCGGAGTCTGCAAGAAGCAGTAGGAACGCAGTTATGCTTGAGCACAGCCTATCATCCCCAAACCGACGGCCAAACAGAGAGAGTGAACAGAGTTTTAGAAGACCTTTTAAGGCTATGCGTCCTCGACTTCGGAGGGACATGGGAAGACCACCTTCCTTTGGTAGAATTCGCCTACAACAACAGCTATCAAGCAACCATCGGAATGGCGCCCTTCGAAGCTTTATATGGAAGACCGTGCCGATCGCCCACTTGTTGGTGGGAGTCCACGGATAAGCTCATACTTGGACCAGAGATGATCCGAGAGACCTCAGAGAAAGTAGACTTAATACGAAGAAGGATGAAGACGGCCCAAGACAGACAAAAGTCCTACGCCGACAAGAGGAGGACCGACCTTGAATTTGAGGTTGGAGACAGAGTTTTTCTCAAGGTATCACCACTAAGAAACGTTGTTCGTTTTGGAACCACAAGAAAGCTAGCGCCAAGATTCGTAGGGTCATTCCCTATTATCGAGAAAATTGGGAAAATGGCCTATAAATTAGAGCTACCCGAGAAGTTGGCTGGAGTCCACAACGTTTTTCACGTTTCACATCTCCGAAAATGTCTGCATGAGTCTGCTGAAGTGGTAGAGCCAAATATCCTTGAAGAGGCTGAAGTGGAACGCGAAGCGACCATAAGAAAAGTTCCAACCCGCATCTTAGGAACAGAAGTAAAGAAGCTACGCAACCGCGAAGTCAAGCTCGTCAAAGTTCAGTGGAGCGACGCCGAGGAAGACGCGACTTGGGAAACTGAAGCTAGAATCCGTACAGCCTACCCTTTTCTGTTCGGGGGTATATCCTTGATCTTTCCTTTTCCTTAAGTTGCGCTTTTATCTATCTTTTTAGGTATATTTCCTCGACCGTATCTTTTAGGTAGAAACCCTTTGGATGGAAACATGTAGTTGAAACAAGTTATGGATGATGGTTGCAAGTGGTTGCAAGTGATTGCTAGTGGTTGCTCGTGGTTGCATATACACACACAATCTAGGTTTTAGATCGGCTCAGTCACTTCATATTGCATATGCATATATGTTTGCATTCGTATGTGATTGAACTTTAATGTGTTGTCATGTGGATGCTGCATTTGTATTGAATGATTGTGCACTCATGTAGAATCAAGAATAGGAAAATTTGCATACATAATGGATTCATGGCACTTACATAATTCGCATTAAGGAGGTCAACTGAATCAGTAGACCGCCTGATTTTGCATTAGATAAGTACATGTACACACACACTTTGCATATGATCATGAAGCATTAGAAATCTTTTAAGGACAATGGATGCTCGTGTTTGATGGATGAGTAGATGGATGATTGGATGTTAGGATATACATTCCTCCTAACTTGAAGATTTCGGGGACGAAATCCTTTTAAGTGGGGGAGAATGTAACACCCCGAAAATTCTATAACTGTGTAGTTAACAAATTAAAGTATAATTAATCTGAAATCAAAGAACTAAGGGAAACGGGATACGCCATTGCGTTCGTCTCGGAAAAATACGCGAAATAGAGTCCGAGTTTTCGAAAAACGGAGTCCGTATGAAGAAGATATGGCCTTCGGAAGTTTTGAATTAAATTTAAAATTCAAACAGAATAAAATAATTAAAAATCGGGCCCAGTGGGCCAGGGCGGATAAACACCCGCCTAGGCCACCCAGGTCGACTGGGCTGTCGACCTGGGCTACCCATGTCGACAGGGCTGTCGACAGCCCTGTCGACAGGGGTGTCGACCTGGTCGAGCCCAGTCAACCTGGCTGGCCAGGTCTGTGTTTGGTCGAAATTCTGTGGTCTGCTTTGTCATTAGGGCTAGGTGGCGGTTCTAATTGGTCTCTCTATCTAATGAATGGCTACGATCTAACCTAGCAACATCAATGGTCCTAATCAATTCCTAACCTCTATATAAACAACCCTAGACTAAACCCTAATCTATTCATTCAAATTAAGAACATAGCCGCCATGTTGCTGAGGAACGACTAAGAGTAGCCGCCGACTAGAGAGAGAATTAGAAAGAAAGTTCTAAAGCCTAAAGCAATTCAAGCAACCTAAAGCCAATCAATTCAACAAAGGAATCATATCTCTTAATTAGAGAATTCGCCGCAACCATTGTAAGTAGAGTATTACTTTGGTATGAATAAACAACTGTATTGATTTGTATGCTTGAATTGGGATACTAAAGTAATTCATATTTGTGCAAAATTATGTTATTCATTATAAAGAACTACATGCGGTAGTTCTATGCAAGTATACGTTTGGAATATTGCGCAAATTATGTAATCTATGTTGAAGCTACATGTATGTAGTTGATTGAAATTCATGCGAGTTTGGGGCTTTGTTATTATGCCATCATGATGTATATTTTTGTGCATAAATCATTTTGCAAGTAATTGAAACAAGTTTGGTTGTTATAGTTCATATGAAACTATGTTGGAATTTTGACACCATAATCCATATATTAAGTCATGCTTTTGCAAAACTTATGAATATGGCTAGGCTATGAATGATATTTGGCATAATTGAAATCTATGATTAAGTCTATCTTGTTTAAAAGAATTATATGATGACATATGTGAGACATGGCTAGGTTAGACTCAAAAATCCCTTTTTGCAAGTTTAAAGCAAACACCATGATTAGGAATATTTATGCCATGCTTATGTTTGACATTATGCCATGTTTATGCTAGAAGTATTTATGTCATGCTTATGTTTGACATTATGCCATGTTTATGCTAGAAGTATTTATGCCATGCTTATGTTTGACATTATGCCGTGTTTATGCTAGAAGTATTTATGTCATGCTTATGTTTGACATTATGCCATGTTTATGCTAGAAGTATTTATGCCGTGCTTATGTTTGACATTATGCCTAAATAAGAATATAGGTTCATGTTGTAGTTAAACCTATGCAAGTTCACATGCTTTGATTCATGTCACCTATGTTACCACTATGCAAGTACACCAATTTCTATTTTGTATTTCCAACGTCGTATTGCAAGTTCATACGCTCACCTTTCCCTCTTTGTGTATGTAATCACGCTTTAAGCCTCCCCTTTCGCATGGCTAAATTGGGCTTTAAAAGGCTAAGCCCAATATATATGAACGGACGTGTAAAACGGGGGAAAATAACGTTGGGTTAAAATTAATTAATGAATGAAAATATAAAATAGAAGGGCCCAAATTCAAGTATGGGTCGGGCCCGTGATTGGTGTAATCTTTACACCATTAACTTAATAATGGGCCGCAAATATTTACATATAAATAAAGAAGAAAGACAAAATATGTAAAAGTAGAAAATACGATGTGTTTAACCCGAGGTTGGATTGAGTTGTGATGTAAACCTGCCCGGAACCGCCCGGCTGTCCAGTAGTCACAACAATACCTATCCAATGTGAGAGGTTAAACATGGAGCCCAGCAAGGACCCGAGGTTAGACTGAGTTGTGGCGTAAGACTGCCCGGAACCAACCGGCAACAGGCAGCCACAACAATACATGTCTAATGTGAGAGGTCAGGGCCTTAATAAGACAATTAAGGCTGAGTCGGGATTGTTAGGATTAAGTGAACTAAAGACTTAATCAAAATGGAACATGCTAAACTAAACGGACTGGTGGGGGTTAGGTTAGAAACACTTAACCAACTTAGCATGTTGGCTAGAGATAGAAAACCTAGTAACGGGGGACCCTTTTCAGCAGTAACCCTAAAAGGTG
This sequence comes from Allium sativum, assembly GCA_030737875.1. NCBI lineage: Eukaryota > Viridiplantae > Streptophyta > Magnoliopsida > Asparagales > Amaryllidaceae > Allium > Allium sativum. The sequence goes on along the minus strand of CM060913.1, from coordinate 80,606,348 downwards.
TATCATGATACCCTGAAACTAGGCAGGGTGGGGCACGATTACTGGGCTGATTGTAAGAGGTCAAATCGACGGCGGTGGTGTAGCAGTGTAGGTTCTAACGGAGTGCGGGCGTGCACACACTCCGGCGCAGAAAAATAAGGCACTGGACACCAGTAGCATACCTGTGCACTCTAAGGTTGTGTCGGGTTGCCACTATGGGACTTGATACACCCCATGGTGGGACCAGCATAGGTAACTACAACATCGGGGGCCGTAAGACACATGTAACTATGCGAGTAGGAGCCGATCATCATAGAATGGATCACGTCACCCTGATTATGGGGTGCCAGTTGGAAACTAGTTTATATGGGTTCAGAGGTTAACATGGGGTACGATAGTATATTCGACCCTAGACAACTTAACCAAGTTTATAGTGCATGCCCACTTCTTGTTTATACTTATCATACCCAGTTCTTTATTCATAGACAAAATAGTACTAGACTTACTCAGGCTTTATGTCTGACTCTACTTTTCTTTCGTCTTCTTTCTTCCGTCCCCCCCCCCCCCCCCCCCAGGTCCTCAGGGAGGGAACACAGCAGCTTGACCAACCTCAACATCCAGCTTGAAGAAGAGAAATGTATTGCTTGGACTTTCCTGTTTTGAACTATGGCTTTGGACAATCCACTATGGGGCTTTTGCAGTTTATCTATGTTTTATTTATGCTTCTTTAAATACTGTACTCAAGACAGATTATGAAAGTGTTATGTTATGTTTTTGGAAAGGATGTTGTTGTAACACGTATTTGACTTTATGAAATAAAGTTTGTTGTTCTTCCGCTGTTTACAAATATGTGTTCTTATATCTGTCTTGTATATCTGTGACTTGTACTTATAAACCTCCACCAAAATTAGGGCATTCCCTTTGAGAGTGACCCTAACGGAGGTGGGGTGTTTCACAGTTGTTATAAGTAAAACATAACTAACAACATACAAGAATGAACTGGTAAAATATAACAGCTTACGCAAGAATATATGTGCATATTGATTACTACATACATAAAAGACTAACACTAACAACATACATAAAAGACTAACAATATGAAAGAGATATAACATATAATCGGGTTTGGCGGGACAAAATCGGGTTAGCGGGTCAACTCTACACTCATCCGTTTATAAACGGGTCAAATTCAGGTTGACCCGGAAATGATCCGCCGGCTAAATGGGTCGGGTTAACTTGTTAATTTACGTACGGGTTTCGGGCCTTGTAGGAAACTGACAACGCTACTTGAAACTAGGCATAGATGCTCGAAAGAACCTAAGGAAAAGTCCTAGAAAAATTGAGATGAAATTATGCTAAGTTTATGACTTTGTAACGATTCATAGATTCTTTGGGAGGCAAACAATAACTAGGTTTTTACCATAGTAGAAATCCAAAAGGAGTTAGTACATTGAAACAAAGACATAATTACTTGGAACTAAGCAGAGATGCTCAGAAGAACTTAAGGAGAAGCCCTTGAAAAATTAAGATGAAATTATGTTAAGTACATGACTCGGCACTAAGTCATCCTCTGTGACTCGATACCCAGTCGTCATGTTAAATGATGGATAGTCCATATTTTATACGAGTGATCCATCTGACCTTTTGAGCATGCTCTTGAAGTTTCGTGATATTTCGAGGAACTTATTTAACGAGTTGAAGATCTGGTCACTAAAACTACAGTATAATTCAAGACATAAAAGAATAATCATCAAATCTCATCAACAAGTAGCAGAATTGCATGAAGGACATCTAGACGAGGCAAGGAACTCAATGTAAGAATCTGTATTATTTTGTATGCTAAGTATTAAACTCGACACCGAGTCATAAGCCTGATTCTGTGCTGAATCTTATTGATGACTCAATTTGTCTTGGTTTCTCTTGTGCAAGCTCGGCCCAACTACAAAAAGCTACTTGCAGCGACTTTCTGGTCCAACTACTAAATAATGGCTAATTTACAGTTATAGAAGAATACCTCTGACATAGTTGTCATGACTCCATTGTAGCTTTTCTTTTCCTTCACAGTAGTCATAGATGGTTACTGTGACAATGTCGGTCAAACTCAATTACTTGTGCTTCTCTTTCTAATTAACTTGCTAACTGATTCGATCTTGCAAACATTATAGTCAGTTTATAAAAAGTCTATAAAATGTACATGGGCTTCGTCGAACCAATACAAAAACATCTTGTGTATTTGCTTTTTTTTTTTCCTTTTTCTTATTTATTTTTTTGTTTATTGTTAGATATGCGTTCTGTAATTTTATTTTGATGTTAACCCATTTTTTGAGTTAACACGGCATGGTGGTGTTGGTCAATCGTTTTTCATATTCCAGTTTAATAAGAGCAGACCAGATCAACCAATGCGTGGGTCAACTAAGCTATTGCTCCGGTCCTTGTATATAATTATTATTTGTGCACGTGCTTGTAACATTAAATCAGCCATTAATATGCCTCAGACGCTGATGAGAAGAACCTTCATTCACCATCATATAATCAATTTCCTTAATCACTTTAACGACCTTCGTCCTTAGAACAATCTACTGCATTTTCTACTTTGCCTACTCTTTTCTTTACATCTACAATGCATTTCTCCTTTCAGCTCATCTTCTTCTACATGCTCTTCCTTCGTTCTTCCACTGCAGCGACGGACGTCCTACAAAAAGGCGAAACCTTAAAGGACGGCCAAACCCTAATCTCCTCCTCCCAAATATTTGAATTCGGATTCTTCACCCTCAGAAACTCGTCTTCCAGATACGTCGGAATCTGGTACCATAACATCTCCACCCAAACCGTCGTCTGGGTCTTAAATCGCGACCAACCCCTTAAACCCAAAGACGCTATTTTGACCTTCCAAAGCAACGGAAATTTCGCCTTAGTCGATGGCGAAAACTCTTCGTACTGGTCAACGAATATATCATCATCTTCATCCACAGTAGATAATTCCACTAAAATCCAGATTCTTGACACGGGTAAGCTCGTCCTTCTATCCAGCAACGAATCCGTTCTCTGGGACAGCTTCCAGCATCCAACGGACACATTTTTGCCAGGAATGATTATAACTCTGAATCTGAGAACGGGTGTGGGAACCCAGTTTCGGGCCTGGAAAGACCCCAATGACCCATCAAGCGGTGCGTACACATTGGGGATTGACCCGTCCGGGTCGGGTCAGTTCTTCATGTGGGAGGATGGAAGGCCGAGGTGGCGGGCTGGGCAGTGGGATGGGACCCGCTTCATAGGATCCACCATGAGGCCCATGTACCTGTATGGCTGGAAGTTCATGGTAAACAACCTTGAGCATTCAATGCAGTACACCTTCACGACCTTCAATGATTCAAGGCTTATGTTCGTGTTAGGCCACGATGGAGTAGAGCGCACTGAAATATACGATGAGGGAGCAGGGAAGTGGGACGCGATCTGGGTTCAACCCGGAAATGAATGCGATAGTTATGCAAAATGTGGTGGGTTTGGGATCTGCTACTTCGATGGAACAGAAGCAAAGTGTTCATGTTTGAAAGGGTACGTGAGTTTCAATGGAGGATGTGTTAGAAGGAGTCGACTGGAATGTGATGGAAAAGGCGATGTTTTTTATCGGATGGAAAGTGTTAAGGTTCCGGATTCGGCGAACTGGGGATCAATGGCTGTGAATGAAGGTGACTGTAGAAGTGAGTGTTTGATGAACTGTTCTTGTAATGCTTATTCTTATGTTACTGGAATTGGATGTTTGATGTGGGGAGGTGAATTGGTAGATACAGTTCAGTTTGGTGATGGTAACTCTGGTAGCACACTGTTCATTAAGCTTGCAGCCTCTGAGTTAGGTACTTAATTAATGCTGCTATAATTTATTTTTTTCACCAATGTGACATATACCATGATCATTCATTATCATGAAAATTCTATACTTGCGCACTTTTTTCCCTGTGTTTTTTTTTTTTTTTTTTCCATTTTTTTTTTTAAAAATAAATTTTAATGTTGGCCAAAACCTTGATTGTTAAGTAAGAAAAAAGGGGATAATATCCTGTAAACCTTACGGGTTACTTTGTCTTTGGTCACTGAATATTGAAAACTGAACGCAACTTGGTTAATAATGAAATTGGGACAGTTTAATAAGACAAATGGCTTAAATTTTATACTATTTGTAGGACATAGATAGACGGCAGAGTTGGATCAAATGATTGGGAGGGGGAAAGGCCAAAATATATATCTACAATGTTTTGTTGTACTACAACAAATAAAAATTGAATCATCAATTGAATAATATCAGATGGTAGATGAGATGAAGCTACTTATCCTTTATTATTCAAAAAAAACGATTAAAAATAGTACAATGACTTCTTTTCTTTCTCTTTTCTTTTGTTGTTTTCTTGTAGTGCACCGATCCTAATACCAGTTTTTGCCCTCTTAAATATTGAAAATTGGGCACACAGCCAGACAGCCAGCACATTAAGCACTCAGTTTAGTGATATGCGCATTAAAAAGCAGAACGTGTAGACTTTCCTAACAGATGTTTAATTCTGGTCTTGTTACTGTTACCATGATTTAGACTGTAATTTAAGAACATCATCTGGGAACTAAGTTAGGAAATCATTATGCCAGTAATATTAAATTTAAATTGTCTAATTGTTGTATACACAGTACTTACTAAATTCACAATTATATAGACAATATTGCAGGTTCTAAAAATAAGACATGGAGCAAAATTGTGATCGTATGTACTTCAGCAGTATGTCTTTTCATGCTTACATGCATCCTAATTCTCTGGAAGTTCAGAAATACTGTACTAGGTAAGCTATTAGTTTACCTATCGAGACAAGTTTCAATCAGTGAAAATTAAGTTGAAGGTCTTCTCAGTCCAAACAATGAATTTTTAGTACATTCGAGGAAAATGGCCAAAGCAAAGAGTTATAAAAATGATAAAGGAGACTATTTTTATTTTCCGGTAGTGGTAACTGAGCATTGACACATGTAACTATTTTTATTTTCCGGTATATACATGACATTTCCCTGAATTCCAGTCATACACTCATTTTAATATTCTTTATTTCTCTCTCCACTGAATTAAATAATATAATGTAGTGAGAAGAAAAAGAAAAAAAAATATATTAAAATGGGAATGTGTCGCTGGAGTTCAGAAGAATCTCACGTGTAAAATAAGAGGTGTAGCAGAGCATCCCCCCCAACCCCCCCCCCCCCCCCCACACACACACACACATATATATATATATATATATATATATATATATATATATATATATATATATATATATATATATATATATATATATATAAAGGGAGAGAGACTTCTAAAGAAGATATAGACACACACACACGATACTTTCTTTTTCAATTTGCCCTTCAATTATTTTGAACTGTCGTATTGAAAACTGATAATTTGGCTGATCTATATGTCCTTCAAACGAAAAGCCACTTGTATTATCCATTTTCATGATTTTCTTATGTTTTATTATCTAGGTTGCTTCAAAAAGAAAGGAAATTGCGGCAGCTCAATTAGCTCTAAAAAATTATTCTCCTCAGCACCCACGAATTACTCCGAAAATGAAGAAAAAGATAATGATTTACCATGGTTTAACTTGGATACTATGATAAATGCCACAAATAACTTTAGTTTATCGAATAAGCTGGGAGAAGGGGGCTTTGGTGGAGTTTTTAAAGTATACATACTCATTTATATTTTTACCCAAACACCCACATAGTTTAAACATTTATTTATTTTTCTCAAGGGAACACTACCTGGAAAGGTAGAAGTAGCCGTGAAAAAACTCTCTGTAAATTCAGGACAAGGCCATGAAGAATTCAAGAATGAGATGACATTGATCGCAAAACTACAGCATAGGAATTTAGTCAGATTAGTCGGTTGCTGTGTACATGAAGATGAGAAAATGCTGATATATGAATACATGCCAAATAAGAGCTTGGATTCCTTCCTTTTTGGTATGTAGAATTATCATTTTTTATTTTTATTTTTCATATATTTAATATGTTAATGTTAACAAATTATAAGAGACTTTTGGATAGATCCTGCAAGACAACATTTATTAGATTGGAACAAGAGATTCAGTATAATCGAAGGGATTGCTCGAGGGCTTGTTTATCTTCATCGGGACTCACGATTCAGAATCGTTCATCGTGATCTTAAAGCCAGTAATATTCTGCTTGATGCTGATATGAACCCTAAAATTTCCGATTTTGGTATGGCTAGAATTTTTGGGAATGATCAGAATGAGCTGAACACTCATAGGGTTGTTGGTACCTTGTAAGTATAACCACATTACAAATTTACTTCATTAGGTTAAATATGGCTCTTTGAAACCTCAGTTCACATTGTTATACCACTTGTCACTTAAGCTACGTCCTTTGTTAAGCAGGATACTTATTATGTACATTGTGGTTGCAGCGGATATATGTCACCTGAGTACGCAATGGAAGGTTCCTTCTCTTTCAAGTCCGATGTGTACAGCTTTGGAATACTGCTTCTAGAACTGGTGTGTGGGAAGCGTAACAATAGCTTCCATCGCATGCCTAACACACTCAACATTGTTGGCTATGTAAGAGCAGTAGATAGAACTTTTTGTGATTTATCAATTCAGTAACTTCATATTTAAGCAAGTATACCTTCATGCGTCCTTCATTTTCAGTTTTGATGACATGAAAACCTACATTATAAACATGTGTTTTAAATTGGGAAAATTAGAGAAAATGACAAATTTTGATAACCTTCCTAGCATCATATTTGCTTTGCACTAGTCAGAATGGTAGATATAATAAGCATCATCCTTCAAAAGGAAAAAAAAAACCATGTTATTCAAAATTATCTTCAAGAATTGTCCTTTTGTTATTTTCCTTTTTATTAATTATTTTCAGGAAAAAATTCCCTTTTTTTTCATTTGAAAAGAGGGGGAAAAAAAATCCTAGTACCGGCTTAATTGTTTCTAATATCCACAGTTTTCTGTTTTGAAACTTTTTTGGAAAAGTGCAAACATTTTGCATTTTGACTCAAAACTAAAAAACATGAATGCTGTTTGATAAGGGGCGATCACGTCGAAACCTAAAACAAGGGAAATTTCGTATTTCAGGCATGGAAATTGTGGGACAAGCAGAGAGTAGCTGAAATGATCGATTCTACAATTCTTGAATCATGCTCGATTACTCAGGTAGTTCAATGCATACAAATCGGGTTATTATGCGTGCAAGATAGAGCAGATGATAGGCCCAATATGCATTCTGTTGTTTTCATGTTAGCAAGCGACGGTTCTACACTTGCAATACCAAGCGCACCATCGTTTACCATGGAGAAGAATCCTATTCAATCTCCATTTGTCTATGACAGGGATGAAACCTGCTCTCTTAATAATGTAACCATTACAGAACTTCAAGCAAGATGAATGGCAAAATGCATTAGATGTAAAACAACAGAAAGCAAAAAAATGGACCATATTATTACATCATACAAATATGCAAAATTTATGAGCAAGTTGAATTACATCCAAAATTTATGATACCATACAGATACATTTAACAGCCTAGCTGTAATAAGTTCTCAATGCATTCAATTGTAGATTGATTTTGATCTAGCATTTTCCATCACCTTCTGTAAGGATTGATTGCGCTAGTAACACGGCGGCTTCTGTCACGCTTGCGTGTGATTTTTCTGTCTTTTGATGCTCCGCTTTCTGGGCCTATGTTCACTTTTGGAGGTGATGATATGCAAAATGATTTAGCTACTTCCTGTTAAATTACGAAAATTTCAAGGTGTTGCATATATAAATAGGATATATTATATAGCATATTATATTGCTCTACAGTACATAAAGTCGACTTACTTTGTTTCCAGAAGATTTTTTTTTTTTTTCTTTTTCTTTTTTTGCATTGAGGGATGTTATGATAGATACGAGAATTAAAAAAACATGAAAAGTTCATGGGAGCGGCTATTGAGATGCAAAATTAGACACAAATTTAGAAATACGAATTGTGGACCATAAGATTTATTTGTCTTTATATGCAAAGTGGAATTCAGAGCGTGATCTAATGGTTGAGATTCTTCGTGTTTAATTTTATGCCATAATTTTGTATTCATATAGACTTTCCCAAAGTTTATACTATAACTGAAATAAATATTTCAATAAATGCATACAGCACTTTGCTTAATTTCATTTAGGATAATGGAATTCCCATTATACTTATATGGAAAGTGGAATTCGGGGGGAAGATCTAGTGGTTGAGATTCTTTGTGTTCATATAGACTTTCTACTAAATATTTCAATAAATGCATACAGCAGTCTGCTTATTTTCATTCGGGAAAATGAAATTATACTTGTATGGAAAGTGGAATTCAAAGGAACATCTAGTGGTTGAGATTCTTCACGTATAATTTTGTGTCATAATTTTGTGTTCATATAGACTTTCACAAAGTTTAAACTATAACCGAAATAAATTATACATCTAGCAGGTATTTAACTAAATGTTACCCGTCAGTGCTCCTTTAGAAAATAGTAATTATCTTCTGTTCATTTTCTAACATTATTATGTTATTTTGTTCTAACATTTGTGATTTTAAAGAAGAAACAAATTAATATATGCAGTGCAAATATTTTCACAGTGATATTTCTATGAAACATAGGAGTAGAGAACAAATCAGATTCAAGATTCGACATTAATAAAATACTATATTCGACAGTCGTTAAAGGAAATAACACCATTATTTTTAATATATTTAAGCAATGATTTACATTAGTAAAAACAGAAATGAGAAATATTTTCACCCAAACAGCAGTGAGCTGAAATACATCTTAAAATAGACTGTTGGGTTATCAACAGTAGAATAAGCATCCAAAAAGAAAGATTTAAAATCCCCATGCAAATACATGCGAAATATGAAAAATAATCCAATATCCGAAAAATGGACATGGATTCGTTTGGTTTTACCCAGATTTTAGGTGTTTTGCTGATAAAATATCCCAATCGGTTGTAGCTAATGTGAATTTTCTTTCCAATTTCTGTTTTTTCTTTTTCATAAGCTTTAGTGGGTATTCCTTTAGGAAGTTTCTTAAGCATATTTTTCAATGTGTATGAAAATCAATCTGTTGTTTAAAATTGTTTTTCGTAAGCATATTTTTTATTTATTATATTTTTAGTACTGAAATGAATTTATAACAAAACAAAATATTTATTTGTTTAGATTTGTCAACAATGAACTGATCGAGAAACATCCAATAAATACCTAATATCCGTCCGCTTCTGCGGAAATGGATATCCAATATCCAAAAACGATTTTAAATACGGATACGACACAATCCGAATCAATATCTGGTTACAGGCCTAATTCATAGTGCTTACTCTTGTGGACATAATGCATGGACTGGATAACTACAGTATAATAGTGCTATCGTATTACACAGGGATAAAAAGGTACCATCAGACTGAGCTTGTGTACATCGAAGACGTCCTTCATTGGATGTGAATCATATGACAGTACATAAGCCCTGTATGCATCTCTTGCAGATTGACTAAGATGGTAATTCTCTCCCACAAGTTTCTCCTTCAATATTTGGAATGGACACGCAAAAAATTAACCAAATGATAACCAAGTTTAACCACACAAAAATTTAAGATTTATGCACTACCAGATGAGATTGCAAATTCGGCACCTTGCTTGAATCAAATTCATATTCCTTCACCTGGACCTTAGCCTCCTAACAATGCATATGACCTTTTTATTATGTTAACACATAAGTATGTCATGTTCCATCCAATGTTAAATAATTTACCTTCAGATAGACCAAAAATTGCAACTCTTCAGGTAATAAAAACAATAGAGTATTCCCTTTCTCGCCTTTACCTCGTGCAGTACTACCAATCCTGTGAAAGTATTCCTGAAAATGCATGAAACAGAATTCACAAGAATTCAATGTTTGCATGCCAAATGCATGTTTTTTTGTAACTATCAACTGCTACCAATCAATCTCAGAAATGTTGAATCAGGTTATACTCCGAATATTTTATATATGTGTTTTGTGGAAAAGTTCAAGCATGCTGATGCTGAGTTTTAACAAAAACTATACACGAAAAAATAGAAATGAATGACAATATACACCTTAGGTTCATCTGGAGGATCATATTGAACAATCCAATCCTGTAGAGAAAACAAAGTTAAAAATATAAGAACTGGTCAATCACATTTGCAAACTGGAAATAGTATGTATAATGAACTGAATACGAACCACGGATGGAATATCGAGACCACAAGCAGCAACATCTGTACATAGTAAAACACCCTTCTCTGCTTTGCAGAAATCAGAAAAGGTGGACGTTATTGTTTGTTGCTTTTGTTTTCCATGAATATTATAGCAATCAATTTGAATGTATTTGAGAAGGTCAGAATGGAATTTGACTGAGTTGGAGGATGAAAGAAAAACCACAATCTTCTTAGATTGATTTCTCTTCAAAAAGAAATGAAGAACAAGAAACCTTTTGTTACTAGGGACAATACAATATCCTTGCTGCAATCCTTCAACCGATGCCTGCAAAAATCATTCTTAAGCTGGTCATACTTTTCTCTCTTTTTTTCCCTTTCTGGTATTCTTTTTAATGAAATTTTACCTTGGAATTTCCATCGTTGACACCAACATAAACTGGTGTCTTCTTAAATGACAACTTTGTGAAGTCTTCAACCTCTTTTGTTTGTGCAGCAGAGAACAGTGCTGTTTGTCTATTCTGTGGAAGAAACATAGAATGAACTGTATAGATTACTGCTTACACTGACCAAAATGATATAACACGTGAGAAACATGTATACGGAGCAACTATAAGCACACCAATCACATGATGGGAAACAGGTTGAGTTTCCGTTTTCTTTCTAAACAGACAATTAACAGATAAACTTACAAGGAAATAAAAGATTTATTATAGCAAAAGAATAAACAACCGTCCTTGTATACAACATTCTTTAAACATTACAGGGGTAACATAATATATTTGTTCATCAGACATAACTATGAAATCAATTAACTAAAGTCACTAAACTATCTTTCAACTATCGATTTACAATTCTAAAGAAATTTAAAAAAATGGTAGACATACCTTAGGCAGGTATTTAAAAATCTGTTTCATGTCTTCTTGAAAATTAGCTTCTAACATCCGATCAGCTTCATCTACTATTAGACACTGCAATAAAATGCAGATTGTTAGAATTATACTGTCAGCATGTGCAAGTCTGAATCTAAACACTTGATCAAATTAGCGGTATGTAAAACTACATGCAGAATTATATTTTGTCAAAATTCATTAACTAGAATAATCATTTAACCTGTATATGCTGTCAATCTAAAAAGGAACATATATGGTGCATAGCCAATATTCGCTTTAGTTTGCAAAATGCCATGATGCTACCAATTTAAGTATAAAAGATGAGAACTTACCATTAAATTTTTATAAATGAATCCTGGAGTATTTTGAATGTGGTCGAGTAACCTTCCAGGAGTGGCTACTAAAACATTTACACCACCGACAAGATTTTTGACTTCATGATTTCGTGTTGCCCCATCCATAACCAACCCAACGGTTTGTGAGTGGTATCTTAGTAGGTTTTTTGCCGCAGCATGGGTCTGGATAGCAAATAAAATTATCAGTTTTCAATATTTCTAATTATTGGAAACATACATGACATGAAATATTTTATTTTGTATAGAATTGACTATTTCCATCACATGTTATGACAAATTATAAAAATATAGCCTACCTGTCTAGAGAACTTGAAAAAGAATATTGAATAACTATTCAAGACTATAGCTTAACATGTAAAAAACACCATCTAATGCTTGTGTATGCTAATAATAAAAATGAACTATTTTTTGGCATAACCCAAGCTAATAGAATAAGATGTAGCCCCTAAATTTCAATTAACTAGACATGCCCCCAACAAGTGAAAATTCAAACATTGGTTTTAGTATATTTTGGTATAGAAACCAGGAACTAAACAGATTATTCGAGTAAAGATGACTTTGGTGTTGAGTCTAATACCCCTATTAAATGCATGAAATAAATTGAAAAACGGTTAGGTGGATGAAATCACTAGGAAATAAACAGCAAACTGCCAAAGGTTGCAAAAGAACCATTCTCATCGAACAACTAATATACTCCATATAATAAAGTGCAAATTTAGTAGCATAACAGTGATCTAAAACTTGAAACTTGCAAACCCAAAACAAAACCCAAGTGACCATATACCATACAGTTTTGACATAGGTGCCAGTAATATATGTAAACCCATACCTGAATGACAAGCTCCCTAGTTGGGCAAATAATAATGACTCCAGTTCCATGCCTAGGTGCGAAACTAATACTGTGCAACAGCTCAACCGCGGGAATCAGATAGGCGAGTGTTTTTCCTGAACCAGTTCTTGCAGCTCCCACTACATCTTTGCCTTCCAATAGATGTGGGATAGATTTAGCTTGTACCTGCAACCTTAACAAACACATAAGTCTATTTTTGTCATTTAGCAAAAAAGAAAAAAAGAAAAGAAAAAAAAGAACCTGCTAGCTTGTAGTACCATCCTAATCAAACTTAGGAACAAATATCTATTCATATTAATTACAAGATATAAAAGTTTGCAGCCAATAATCTCATAAAAGAAGCACTCAGAATAAAATGACTCCGTAATCAAACTTTCAGCTCTAACAGTTGAACATTAGCCAATAATCAAACAAAGACTGAAGCCACCACAAGTAACACACTTAAGAACCGGTGGTTTGCTAAACAACCAATAGTTAGGGTGCGTTCTTAACCAACGCGAGCAGGGCATTTGAGCGTGGCTTTTGAGTGTGGCATTTGAGCGTGGTACTGTAGCGAACGGGGAATGTGTTTTTTGCTGCGAACGGGGTATTTGAGCGTGGCATTTGAGCGCGGTATTTAATTGTTAAATTAATGGTTTTGATTTAATTAAATTCTAATTGCATCAAACAAAACGACAACATATTTCATAAAATAAACGACAACGTTTTTCATAAAACATAAATAACACAACGGTACTAGAATTAAAACAAGTACATGAAAATCTAAAATAAACGACGATGAGGTAACTGACTCAACTCAGCTGAAATAAACCCACATATGCCCTCATCGGTAAGCTCCCGAACAATATCCACATTCCGCTCGTCATTGCGGAAAATCGTCAGAATCTCCCAAAGGTCCACACGCGTATCCGATCTCTGAAGAAGCTCCAAGCACCGCCGGGCAAGCTGTCTCGTATCGTCGGTCATAAACGAGCTGGCACGCGCTACCTGTCTGCGCCTAGATGGCTGACCAGAAGGGGGATCGCCCGAAGCCATCCAACCAGTATAGAAACCCGCGTCGGCAGGGGAGAAAGAAGCAGCTGACACAGGTGCTGGTGGAGGTGCTGGTGCAGTAGGAGGTGCAACCGCAGGTATAGGATACGCACAAGTATCTTTCCGCAAACAACCCTCGAACATAATGTCCTGCTCTCGGAACTTCAAAGGCGAGTTCCTCCTGAACCGTCTGTAAGGTCTGCCACCGCCGGTACTCCAAAAATCATCTGGACCGTCCAGATAATCGAACTCTGCATTCCATACACCGTCGGGTGTTCGTAGCAGTCTGTCCCAATCGCGAAAAGAGCGCTTCATGTTATCCCATTTATTTTTTATCTGAGTTCTGTGAACTCCAGATTATAACGGTCATTCATTGTTGCCGCGACCGTTGAGTAGAACCCACTGACGCATGTATCAAGAGCGGCTATAAACTCAACGCAAATATCTACAAAAGCGAACTCTCGGTCGTCCGTCCAATTCGCAAATGGCTGCGAGGTAGCAGAGGTGGAAGAGGATGTCATCTGCGTAACAAAAAAAATTCCAGAAAAATTCGAAAAAAATGTATGTTGTAGGAAATTGAAAAATAAACACAATGGTATAAAAAATTACCGTTTTTGCAGCTTGAAATTGCTCAAAAAATTGAATTTTGGGGGTTAGGAGGAGAGGATTTGGGTTGAGATAGGGAGAAAATGGGGGGGTTGCGTTTTTATAGGCGCTGGAACGATACGTTGGAAAATTAACCGTTGGCGTCCGACGCGTCGGACGCCAACGGTTACTTTTCCAACGTTCGAGAATCGTGGAATTTGGAAGGGGAAAAGGTGCTTGCGTCCGACGCGTCGGACGCCAAAAAAAAAAATTTAAGCGTGCCAAAATTTGACTGCGAACGCACCCTTAATCCTAACAATCCTAGCCACGCTAAATTTTACAACCACCCACTTGAAATCTACAATTAATCATGACTAAAAACAGAGGTTCAATCAACATCCTTAGCAAATTGCTACATCAAAAATAAACCAACTTAAAAATACTTCCTATGGAACATTAAAGGTATACGGTTTAGTGAATAAAAATAAACCTTCGAACATAAATGAAGAAAAAGAGAAAAATCAATATCACCTGAGTCATATATTCAAAACCCATCTCTGTAATAGCATCCAGAGTAGGTTTGGAAATAGGAAGCTTCGAGAATGCCTCTGAAGTCATTAATGACAGCTTCTTATTCGACTGTTTAGCTTTCTTCTCCTCTTCATTCCGTGGATCTGCAGACATAGTTTCCCCATTAGCTATGTCTTCGCCTTCAGTTTTTCGCTTCTTCTTTTTTTTACTTGCGGTTTGTACTATAGAAAATCCGTTTTTTCCCTCTTCCAACTTGGATTCTTCTTCGCTTATTGCGACATGTTTTGATTTCTTCTTTAATTTCTTCATCACTCTTTTATCAGCTACTGAAGGAGACATTTTGAAATGAAATTGGCTGGAAAGCGGCTGTGAACTTGTGAACAGAGTAGAGCATAAACCCTAATTCAAATTTGGTTCATGACCAACGGTGAAGAACGGGTGTTGGATGTATTCAGAAGGCATGTTTTCTAATGCGGGCTGGATTATAGTTTGCTTGAGCTGTATTGTTGGCCTGCAATTTAGCAATGTTTGGACTTTGCTACACGGGCCAGGAAAACCGAGTGCGGATGGGTGCAAAATATAATCACATGGCTGGAATTCGAAGGGAGAGTTATTGTTGCGATGCAGATCGCTTCCGGAATATGATCTCTCTACATATAAAATTTGACTGTCTTACCCCTAATAATAGAATTTACTTTCAAGGATAAATTTTAGTGGTCTAAGAGAAACTGTTATGATGTTTCCCCCTTTTTTGAACCAAAACAGATTTCAATCGAACTTTGAAAATTGAAACAATGACGAAATGATTCACAGACATGTAGCATCATCAAAATGACTAAAGAATTAAAGTCAAGAATTTAGGATGGCGTGAATTGTCAATGTGGCATGTAGCATCATCAGTCGCATGGCGTGAATTGTCAATGTGGCATGCCAAGATGCAAATGATCAAGGCTTTTATTGAAAAGCAGAGCCTTGTGGTTGATGATCAAAGCACGACTTTAATTAGCATAGCTTTGTGTATAGCGTTGATTCGCGAGCCTCACACCCCGGTATGAACCAGAAACGGGAGAAGGATTAGGGAGAACATGTGTTTCTTTCTAGCTAGGAGTGGTCATGGTATGGAACCCAGACATTTTTACTTACGTGGATGATGGAAAGCGAGGTACCTCGGATTTGAGTCCCTAGTGGCTCTTGATTTACGCCCCACAGGGCGGAGAAACGTATTGTTCGGGAGTTATAATCCACTAAATTTTTTGCGGACTGGCCCTGTGGCTCCTAGCTGCAGTTGCGGGTGAATCCTGAGGCTCGGGCTAGAGAGTCTCGAATTCGGTAATGACGATCCCTTGCCTTGGTTCATGATGGAAATCCAACTTCCAATACGACATGTGCAGTTTTGATTGTAAACCTATATATGGAGACATGGTATATGGTAGCCATGCTGTCTATAATTGATACATTATGATTGAAATTGTTTTTGAAACATATAGACACTAATAATAATATAAAATTTGATTTATACGTATCAAGCATATTTAGCCATGATAAGGTAAAACTCTATCCTTCGGTTCGCGTTGCATTGTGTGATGGGACTTGAGTCTTATAATGGCTTCATTTTTCTAAAAAGCATTGCGTTGTTTAATTATTTACTTTATTTATGCACTGACAATCCAATGGAGTGAATCCGCTCTGCGGTAGTGGCGTGATCTTGTGATTAGCCTTATTATTAAATAGGTTAAATAACATTTCTCATACCAGTCCCATGACTGACTCGTAGTTTGTGTCACTTTGCAAACTCGCGTGCCCTCTTTTCTACACGGGCAGCCTTGTATTCAGGTTTTAGCAGAGTCATTCTGGATAGCTGTGGAGCTGAAGATGGATTCTATCATTTCTATTATGTTGTTCAGACTTCATCTAGTATACCATGTTTAATTCCGCTGCAGACATTTTATATTAACCTGAAACTGTATTCTGTACTAAGTATGATCCTGTTATACTGTGTAACTCTGATGAGATATTATTTCTAATGTAACTTTGATGCACTTTATCTAGTGTAATTTTATGATTCTGTTCTGCTGCTATTGTTTTTGTGTTATATTCTAATGATTATCTTTGCTTCCGTAGCACGGGGGTTTGTGGTCATTACAAGTCTGGTGAACCAACATGAGAAAAACCCACTAAATTATTGGTATCATCCATCTTGATTTTTAAGTAAAAATCATTCGAAAGAAAAGATAATCGTAAGACCAGTCTACATATAAGCATAGCCGGTTTTTACCTTACGATAACCAAAACTACTTTTGATATCATAATTATTCTGATATTATAATAATGTCTAAATCAAATAAATAATCATCTAGTAGAATGTTTGCATCTCACGTTCTACATATATAATACAAAATCAAAAATCGTGGGCGCTTATTGGAGATTAATTTTCCAACTATGACAAACTATGGAACCACCTTCCGATCAGTGTACTCTAGAGGGGATACACTGAAGTTCAACAAGAACATCTTGCAACTCGGTCACACATGACCCACCACTCATTTCTCTTGAGTGTATCGGATATATTGTCACCTTACGGTTGCTAACAACATAACCGTTCCCAGGAGATACACAAATGAAAAGAAGTAACAAATATAAATATTCTCTAGATGGTGGCAATACACCCTAATGGGAGCAACCCACTTAGCCATGCTGTTTGCCAGATTTTTTTTGTCATTTCCCGGTTGTGAGGCTCGAGGTTTAAATTTTACTCATTTACAACATCTGGCTACCATTCACTTTGAATGCTACATCGTCAGATCCGTCAGATATCACTAATTGTTGTTTACAAAAATATTCTGGTGTTTAAGCTAAGAGAAGGTGTTCTCTCCTCCATCATCAGAAATACGTTTTGTAACACCTCGTAATTTTGTTAACATTAAAGAGGATAAATTAAATAATAATTAATTTAATATTCAGAATTAAGGGAAACGGACTATGCCATTGCGTCCGTCTCGAAATTCTGGTCAAGATAGACATTTGGTTTGCATAAAACGGACAATGTATGAAGAAGTTATGAGGGTTTTAAGTTTGTACACGCGCAGAAAGAATATATATACACATATGAGTCACGTATGAATCAGAAATGAGTCAGTCCCTATCCAGAATAGTTCAAAAATCAAAAATTCGTCAAGGCGGTAAATTTCCCGCTCTATGGGGTCAACCCCCCTTAAGGGGTGTCGACCTATAGGTCGACCCACCCACAAGGGTGTCGATACCCCTAAGGCTGATGTGGCACTCGGTTTTGGGGGGCTTGGCATGAAGCGACCCGAACTTCCCCAATCTTCGAAGAGAAGAGAAAGAACGAATTACTGTGAGGATAAGACCAATCAGAATGCAAACAGAAGAACATTTCATTGCTTTTTACTACAATTCCATCAGAATACAAGAATATATAGAGTATGAATAATTATAATACAAAAGAAAAATATCAGAGATTACAATACATTACATAGCAGCGGAAAAACAATACAAAACACAACTGAAGGAGATATACGAATACAGAGCTTTCTGAATATCGTTCCAGCTGTAAATCAGGATCATGTGAATATAAATCTGCAA
Organism: Allium sativum; assembly: GCA_030737875.1. Lineage (NCBI taxonomy): Eukaryota > Viridiplantae > Streptophyta > Magnoliopsida > Asparagales > Amaryllidaceae > Allium > Allium sativum. The sequence continues at coordinate 80,588,273 of CM060913.1, read as the reverse complement.
AGCCAAAACTACTAGCTGCCCGTGTCAAAATAAGGGCACCCAGAGTTTAGGTTTAAACAATAAACTCCAGGTCAGTCATGTGACTGGTGTGAGAACTAAAACAATTATTAATCTGATTTTAAAGTTAGGTAAATCAAGGGACCATGCAGTATAACACAGAACAGGTTTCCTTCCAAGAATACTAGTGTATAAAACAACAGCACAATGCTAAATAAAGAACAATGAAGCTATTATAAGACCCCAGGTCCCATCACACAATGCAACACAAGCCGGAGGATAGGGTTTTACCTTATAACAACCAAAGAATGCTTGATATGCTAAATTTCATCTTTTACTATTACTATAAGTGTATAATGTCAAAACAATTTCAATCATAAGTATCAATCATAGATGGCATAAGTGCCCCATACCACTATGTCGCCATATATAGGTTTTACAATCAAAACCGCAATGTCACGTATTGGAAGTTGGATTTCCATCTGTGAACCAAGGCAAGGGATCGTCCTCACCACTTTGAGACGCTCTAGCCCGTGTCTCAGGAAAGTGCGCAGGCAAGCCTTGAATCGTCAGGGCCGGTCCACCGATGTATATTAAAATGCTTGAACACTGCGTTTCCCCTCCCTTTGGGGCGTCAATGAGCCAAATGACTCCATCGGCTCCACATAGTCACTGATATATCCGAGGCGCCTCGCAATTCAACAACCGCACAGGTGAAAATAATATAACTGTTATGGCTGGTAGTTCACTGACACCGCCCTAGCTAGAAGGAAACGCATGTCCTCCCTGAGATCCTTCTCCAGTTTCTGGTTCACACCAGGGTGTGAGGCTCGCAAATCAACGCTACACAAAGCTGTGTCACACAGGCGGTGCTTTGATCATCAACCACAAGACTCTGCTTTTCAATAGAAGCCTTGATCATTTGCATCTTAGCATGCCACACTGGCAAACCACTCCATGCAACCGATATCCATCAATCACACAGAATGATATCCAATGTCAGACATACAGTCCATTTACTAGTCTGTTCTGGGTCTGAACGAAACCGGAGGCATCTTGTACCTCGCATCTCCATCGATCTCCAAGCACGTCTGGACGATCACCAACTGGTTCCCTCCTCTTGAGTGTACAACCCAATCAAGATCATCAGTAATTATCCAAACGATGTGAAGACCTCCGGTCTTCGACCACCGTCTTCATCCTCGACTCATCGTCGAATCAGTTATTCAGAATGGGATAAACCCGGCCTTTCCGAATAACTCGCGTATATAATAAACAAGTGTTACACAAACACAACATACGCCTCATTCCAATTTAGAATATTCTTTTATTCCAATATTCTTACACTTTGGGAATGGTTCCTATTAATTTTATCAAAGATAAATTCGTTAATTTTATTCTTTAATCTTCTTTTGAATATCAATTCAAATGAAATTATGGTTTATCCAAACTATTCGGGATTAGCGAACCTTACCGAAGTAATCACTTATTAAGTTTCCCAACCCCAGCCTATTCATCCCATGAAGTAAAACTGGTCATACTTCATATCTAACACCACGGTGTTATCGGTAAATTCAATTACCATTTCACGTTCAAATCGAATTAAAGATTAAACTATTGCCTAGTGCAAAACTGGTGATACTCCTTTCTCGATCATTTCAATCTAATCAAAGACTCATTAAAACTCCGCTTGGTTTTAATCTTCCCAAAAAATCACTATTAATGACTATTTAACTTGGGAAATCATGTTCTGTCTTTAACTGGGTTAAAGAACCAATGTCATCTAAAACACGGTTCACGATAAACCCAAAATCACATTCTATTCCATCAGCCTTTAACCGTTAATTAGCAAGTGAACAATTCCTAAGTAATAAGCCCGAAGGCCGAAATCAACATCAGACCAATACCCGGGAAACCATTCAACTTAACTAATCTCTAGTTAGTTTCTGATTTTCTTAACTCTGTTGGGTCTAAGAACAGTATCATTAAATATACCATTCACGACAACCCAAAATCACATTCCATTAACCTTGGAATCTTCATGGAAAACAAATCGATATATATATATATATATATATAATCGATATAAACTTCCATATCCGACTAATAATATAAATGGAATAATGGCAAAGCCTTTTAAATTCCATATATATTAGTAGTCCTCATCCACAAAAATTCATTTCGATTATTACCAAATCGAATTCCATTCCATTCCAATTTATTTTATTTAAATTGGAAAACTTTACTATGGAAAATCTCATTTAAATCTTAACAAAAGATTTATAAATTCCAAATCACATTTCACAGTCAATCGGATTAAAGAACGAATGTCATTAAAACACAGTTCACAACAAACCCAATTCACATTCCATAAAATTTCAAGTTAAAGAACAAATGTTATTTAAAACACTGTTCATGACAAACCCACAAATCAATTCCAATTCGATTCCAATTAAATATCATTTAATTGGTATACCTCATTAAATCCAAATAAAAAGATTTAATTTTTTTCTCAACTGGGTTTAAGAACAGTGTTAATGAAGACACCATTCACGACAAACTCAAATCCAATTTGATATTAAATACAAGACTCTGAATAGAAAATATATCGGCTTATATTCAATATCAAATTCTACGACCAACAAATATCGTATTGGAAATAACAATATAAATATATCTTTCAAATTTCCATAACAATATCTGTATAATCACGAAATCCAACATCAAAATATTCTAAAGACAATTTCGATTCAAATCCACTCCAATTCAATTATTGGAAATTTTGGTTACTTTTAAAACCCTTTCAAATCCAATTTATTTATTTCAAAAATAAATGAATTATAATTCTAGTTCCAAACTAGTTCATTTCAATAAAAATCTATTTTTATCTTTTCAAATATGGAATTTTTCATCCTAATTCTTTCCAAATCATTTCTTATGATTTTACACAAATTATTGCTATTTTTAATAATTTTATCAAGGCCCGTACAGTCGATTTCCATCAACGGCCATCAAACTGCACTTGTAGTGACCTTTTCCAAATTTGATTTGGACATAATTCCAAATCCAACCTTTAGATTTCAAATCTATAATATTCCTTAGAAAGCTCTTTTCGATACGAACCCAACGGTTCTGGTTTTAGGAGAATCCGACGATCGGATCTCCCATAATGTCCATTCGAAGTCAATGGTCGAAATTTGTGAAAAGCCGCATCGCAGCGCGTTCTATTCAGACCATTATATATATATATGTATGTATGTATGTATATATATACACATATATATATTATACATATTATATATTTCATCGATTTCCTTTTAAAATGTATTTTATAAATCGTCATAAATTGGTTTTCAAAACGATTTCAACTTCATATTCAATTTCAGATCAAAATTGAATATTCCATATCATTAATATATAAATGATAATATTTTCAAAACGTTATATTTTGAAATCACTTACTTTTCTATATTCGTTATAAAAACGAATATAATCGATATAAATATCGTTCGCATCAAAAATGGCGCAAATCTAATCGACACGGCTTTATATATTTCGATAACTTCGTTATTCTATTCAACAAATGACTATTTTCTTCAACACATGAATATACATTTTATTCAACACATGAATATTTATTAATTCTAACTTACTATGAAAATGTGAATTCTATTATATAAAATATTTTGTTCAACACATGAATAGTTTCAACACATGAATATTCTCAACACATGAGTATCGTCAACACATGACTATTTTTGTTATTTTATATATTTGATAAAATTGTGATTTATATCGTTTAATTCTTAAACAGCCTCTAACCGTAATTTAGAAAGAGAATGATTCCTAAGTATTAACCCCAAAGGCCGAAACCAACATCAGATCAATACCTAGGAAACTATTCATCTTAACTGATTTCCAGTTAGTTTCTAATTTTATATATGATAAAGACGTGAATTTTATCGTTTAGAGATTTTTCCCAACACATGAAGTTTCTTTTATTCAACACATGAATATATATTTTATTCAATAGATGAATTTTCTTTTATTCAACACATGAATATATATTTTATTCAACACATGAATTTTCTTTTATTCAACACAAGAATATATATTTTATTCAACACATGAATTTTCTTTTATTCAACACATGAATTTTCTTTTATTCAACACATGAATATTTAGTTTCCTATTCTGAATATTATTTTAAAATATTCTTTATTTTCTAAATTGGAATGAGGCCCAATCAATTACCATATAATGTTAATTATATGGATTCCCTACAACACATGTATATAATAGCAACGATAAATAATCAACCATCATCCAGAGTGCACCACACAACTGCATAAGCATTAAATATAAATATTTAATGCTTATAACAGCCTGTCAATCAATCGATCGACATACAGCTAATTATTGGGACTATGTATGTCCAGTTTCATCCCAACACCCGTGTGGAGTTTTCAAACAATCAAACACAGGTTTTATTTGTGCAATTGGGCGATGTGTAAAATTTATCGTCCCAATCCATATCAGTCAAATGTTTGTACATAAACAAATCGTCCGATTTGTTTATAAATATTTATTTTATATATACGCTAAAAATTATATTTTTAACCATAAAATAATTTATTTCATTCCCCATCACACAATCAATATTCACACCATAAACAACAAACAAACAAGTCGTCCATGGTCTGTGGGCAACGGGTGTCAGGTGCTGCTAAGCACCATCTGCATCCCAGTATATGTTTCAACTAGAAAACAAGAATTAAAGTGAGGAATTCTCACCTTGGAGTTTCCACTCCGCTATTCTTTGATTGTCAATCCATATCATATTCCTACGTTAAAAATCATATTTTTAACAAATCAATATTTATTTCATAGTATGTCTATTTTATAAATAACGTATATACGAAAAAAACCACATTTTTATTCATTAAAAAAAATCTCATCTTTCTATTTTAAAAAATCTCATCTTTAGATTAATAAAAATCTCATATTTCCTATAATAAAAAATTATATTTCTACCACAATGTTTTCTACAGAAAATCAGATTTTAACCATGCTAGCAATATAAAAATCAGATTTAAACACTACTATTATTAAAAATCGTATCTTTTTATTTCTAAAAATATATCCTCTTTAGTTTTAATTCATATATAAAATCAGAAAATCTCATCGATTCTCGATCATCGAAGAAAACCCACATCGGCAAAGCAAGGAGCATCCGCAATCTAGCATCGGAGATAAACCCAACGCTAGTCTTCTTCCACAACTCACGCACTAACGTCGAGGCCACCTGGAGGTGATTATCGGCTTCAAATTGGCTGAGGGAGACTCGAGTAAGGGGCTAAAATAGGCCGGGGACGGTTATTGGTGCGCGGGGTAAATAAAAATGGGATTTTTAATGTTTGGGGGGGGGGGGGAGGGGGGCCACTGGTCGGGGTTGGTGGTCGGAGGGGAGACGCCTGGGGTCGAGGAGGTTGCTGGGGGTGCGGCCTACTGGCGATGGCGGGTTCGAGGGATGTGGCGGCGGTTGGAGGGTTTGGAGGTCGATGAAGAGGGGAGAGAGAGCAACGAGTCCGGAGATGAAGGGGGGTGGCCGCTGACGGCCGACGGCCTGGGGAGGGAAGTGCGCCTCCGACGACAGCGGTAGGCGGGGGTAAGGGGAGGGCGACGGGCTGAAATATTGGGGGGGGGGGGGCGCAATTTCTGTCGTTGACCACCAAATGGAAACAAAAGGGTTTGACCTAGGGTTAGTTCGGAGGTGGATATATATATTATATTTTAAATATTATTTAATTCAACACTTAATTGTTTAACGCTCTGAACTCCAACCGAGACCCAACGACTATCGTCCCTAGCAAATTACCCCCATTCTGAACCCACTAGGATATGTTTCGTAACCCAATTCTAACGTTTCGATCAATTTCCGTTTAAATTAAAATATAATTATATATATATATATTCAATTTGAACGTACATTTTAATTTACCGGGGTCACATACTAACCCTAAAAATTACAGAAAAATTATTTCTAGCTTCATATTGATGATACAATCCTAACAAAACTAATTTCGTCAAATTCTGAGACTGTTTGAAAAATGGCCATTTTCTGGTCGATCGAAATTGACTTAAACTGCCAAAACACGTTTTACTTCACCACGCTCACATATCGCTTTTAAAAATTACGAACTTTGCAATCTAGCAATAACTTGACATTCCGGATCCAACAAAAGTGGTTTCGTCGAAAACAGAGGTCGTTTGCAAAATTTCCATTTTAAAGGGTCAGAATTCCACAGCGACTATTCTGAATTTTCAATTGGGCATAACTTTTTTTTCCCGCTATGAAAATTTGATTTTTCGGATTCGTTGGAATGATATTTTCAAATAGATTCAAATATTTTTGGTTTCGCTAAAATCCGGTTTATTTTGAATCCTGTACATTCATTTGAAATTTGTAATCGAAATTTCAAACTACCGCGCCATTTTCACTTCCTTTTATAATTAAAATAAAATATTTATATTCTAACGTCGATCTATATAAATATATACGTTCTAATTCTATTCAAAATAAATTTCTCGTTGCTACTATTTAAAATAATTCATTTTGAATATTCAAAATTCGCTAAAATTGCCAAAATAAATTTTTTACATTGGCTGGATTCTCCGGGTTATTACAATCTCCCCCACTTAAAAACTTTTCGTCCCCTAAAAAGAACGAAGCTGAAAGTTGTTTTACAAATCAGCTCAACTTTCATTATTTTCATTGTGGCTTAAGTTCTTCAACTTTTCAGTTTCTAAGAAATTTTCAAATTTTTCAAAAAATTGGCTAACACCCTAAATTTTCGAAAAATTTCGCTATAACCTCCCCTGCACGGGAGCACCAGAAATTGCCATACAGGCCTCTCTAATCCAAAAAGAAAACGAAGTAGCCAATCGACTCATAAAATCATCAAAAACCCCAAGAGATACAATAAACATGTACCTATTTATCGGGCAAACAATTTTATTCCTCTGCTTAGCTTCCCTACTATGACCTGTCCAATAATCATGTATGTACATGTATGCCAAATGCGTTAAATTTTCAATACAGTTCGATATTTGACTGGGTTTGGCTAAATGGTTCCAATTTTAACTAATCAACCAATAATCAAACAACGCAATCAGCAATCAATTAGTTGATTAGTTTTTCAAATTCATAATTTTGATATATAGTCAAAATCACATTTTTGATGCCAAATCACAACAATAGACCCTATCAAATTTTGGTTCTCACACCAGCCAATTGGAAATATATAGAAATCCCACTTTCGGCACTCGAATATAAACACCGATGATGGTGCGCCATCATCAGAATCAGACCTGGGCGACTAGAGTGTGATCCTATATCTATCCAGTATATTAAAACTTCAAATACACGTGGATCAGACGTATATGCAAAGTCTTTATATATTAGATTGTCCAAATCAATACAAATAAATATTCAAATACGAATAATTGATTTTAATTTTTTTCAAAACAAAATTTGTTTTCATTTTAAAAATAACACTCTTCACACTCGTTCTAGGATACTACTGATCCCATATCTAACGAGTCATTCTTATTGGATATTACTAATCCAATCTCTGATGAATTCTTTCGTATGGTTCTAATGTGCCTGGTTCTCGAGCTCTGTAAACCAAAGCTCTGATACTAAATGAAGCGACCCGAACTTCCCCAATCTCCGAAGAGAAGAGAAAGAACGAATTACTATGAGGACAAGACCAATCAGAATGCAAACAGAAGAATATTTCATTGCTTTTTACAACAATTCCATCAGAATACAAGATATACAGAGTATGATTAATTGTAATACAATAGAAAATTATCAGATATTACAATACATTACATAGCAGCGGAAAAACAATACAAAACACAACTGAAGGAGATATATGAATACAGAGCTTTCTGAATATCGTTCCAGCTGTAAATCAGGATCCTGTGAATATAAATCTGCAAAACCAAAACTACTAGCTGCCCGTGTCAAGATAAGGACACCCAGAGTTTAGGTTAAAACAATAAACTCCAGGTCAGTCATGTGAGTGGTGTGAGAACTAAAATAGTTATTAATCTGATTTTAAAGTTAGGCAAATCAAGGGACCACGCCGTATAACACGGAACGGGTTTCCTCCCAAGAATACCAGTGCATAAAACAACAGCGTAATGCTAAATAAAAAACAATGAAGCTATTATAAGACCCAGGTCTCATCACACAATGCAACACAAGCCGGAGGATAGGGTTTAACCTTAATAGCCAAAGAATGCTTGATATGCTAAATTTCACCTTTTACTATTACTATAAGTGTATAGTGTCAAAACAATTTCAATCATAAGTATCAATCGTAGACGGCATAAGAGCCCCATACCACTATGTTGCCATATATAGGTTTTACAATCAAAACCACAAAGTCATGTATTGGAAGTTGGATTTCCATCTGTGAACCAAGGCAAGGGATCGTCCTCACCGCTTCGAGACGCTCTAGCCCGTGTCTCAGGAAAGCGCGCAGGCAAGCCTTGGATAATCAGGATCGGTCTACCGATGTGAATTAAAATGCCTGAACACTGCGTTTCCCCGCCCTTTGGGGTGTCAATGAGCCAAATGACTCCATCGGCTCGACATAGTCACCGATATATCTGAGGCGCCTCGCAATCCAACAACCACACAGGTGAAAATAATATAAATGTCAGGGCTAGTAGGTCACTGACACCACCCTAGCTAGAAGGAAACGCATGTCCTCCCTGAGGTCCTTCTCCCTTTTCTGGTTCACACCGGGGTGTGAGGTTCGCGAATTAACGCTACACAAAGCTGTGTCACACAGGCGGTGCTTTGATCATCAACCACAAGACTCTGCTTTTCAACAGAAGCCTTGATCATTTGCATCTTAGCATGCCACACAGGCAAAGCACTCCATGCAACCGATATCCATCAATCACACAGAATGATATCCAATGTCAGACACACAGTCCATTTACAAGTCCGTTCTGGGTCTGAACGAAATCGGAGGCACCTTGTACCTCGCATCTCCATCGATCTCCAAGTATGTCTGTACGATCACCAACTGATTCCCGCCTCTTGTGTGTACAGCCCAATCAAGATCATCAGTAATTATCCAAAGGATGTGAAGACCTCTGGTCTTCGACCACCGTCTTCATCCTCGACTCATCGTCGAATCAGTTATTCAGAATGGGATAAAACCGACCTTTCCAAGTAACTCGCGTATATAATAAACAAGTGTTACACAAACACAACATACGTCGCATTCCAATTTAGAATATTCTTTTATTCCAATATTCTTACACTTTGGGAAAGGTTCCCATTAATTTTATCAAAGATAAATTCTTTAAATTTATTCTTTAATCTTCTTTTAAATATCAATTCAAACCAAATTATGGTTTATCCAAGCTAGTCGGGATTAGTGAATCTTACCGAAGTAATCACTTGTTAAATTTCCCAACCCCAACCTATTCATCCCATGAAGTAAAACTGTTCATACTTCATATCTAACACCATGGTGTTTTCGGTAAATTCAATTATCATTTCACGTTCAATTCTAATTAAAGATTTAACTATCGCCTGGAGCAAAACTGGTTATACTCCTTTCTCGATCATTTCAATCTACTTAAAGATTCATTAAAACTCCACTTGGTTTTAATCTTTCCAAAAATCACTATTAATGATTATTTAACTTGGGAAATCATATTCTGTCTTTAACTGGGATAAAGAACCAATGCCATCCAAAACAGGGTTCACGATAAACCCAAAATCACATTCTATTCCATCAGCCTTTAACCGTAAATTAGCAAGTGAACAATTCCCTAAGTAATATCCACGATGGCCGAAACCAACATCAGATCAACACCCAGAAAACCATTCAATTAAACTAATCTCCAGTTAGTTTCTGATTTTCTTAACTCTGTTGGGTCTAAGAACAGTATCATTAAAGATACCATTCACGACAACCCAAAATCACATTCCATTAACAATTGAATCTTCATGGAAAACAAATCGATATATATAATCGATATAGTCTTCCATATCCAACTAACAATATAAATGGAATAACGGCAAAGCCTTTTAAATTCCATATATATTAGCAGACCTTATCCACAGAAATTCACTTCGATTATTACCAAATTGAATTCCACCCCATTCCAATTTATTTTATTTAAATTGGAAAACTTTACTTTGGAAAATCTCCTTTAAATCTTTAACAAAAGATTTATAAATTCCAAATCACATTTCACTGTAAATCGGGTTAAAGAACGAATGTCGTTAAAATACAGTTCACAACAAACCCAATTCACATTCCATAAATTATCGGGTTGAAGAACCAATGTTATTTAAAACACCGTTCACGGTAAATCCACAAATCAATTCCAATTCGATTCCAATTAAATATCAATTAATTGGTATACCTCATTAAATCCCAATGAAAAGATTTAATCTTTTTCTCAACTGGGTTTAAGAACAGTGTTAATGAAGACACCATTCACGACGAACCCAAATCCCATTTGATATTAAATACAAGGCTTTGAATAGAAAATATATCGGCTTATATTCGATATCAAATTCTACGAGCAACAAATATCGTATTGGAAATAACGATATAAATATATCTTTCAAATTTCCATAACAATATTTGTATAATAACGAAATCCAACATCGAAATATTCCAAAGACAATTTCGATTCAAATCCATTCCAATTCAATTATTGGAAATTCTGGTTATTTTTAAAACCCTTTCAAATCCAATTTATTTATTTCAAAAATAAATGGATTATAATTCTAGTCCCAAACTAGTTCATTTCGATAAAAATCTATTTTTATCTTTTCAAATATGGAATTTTTCATCCCAATTCTTTCCAAATCATTTCTTATGATTTTACACAAATTATTGCTATTTTTAATAATTTTATCAAGGCCCGTACAGTCGATTTCCGTCAACGGCCATCGAACTGCACTTATAGCGACCTTTTCCAAATTTGATTTGGACATAATTCCAAATCCAACTGTTAGATTTCAAATCTCTAATATTCATTAGAAAGCTCTTTTCGATATGAACCGAAGGTTCCAGTTTTAGGAGAATCTGACGGTCGGATCTCCCATAATGTCCGTTCGAAGTCAATGGCCGAAATTCGCGAACTGCCGTAGCGCGGCGCGTTCTATTCAGGCCATTATATATATGATATATATATTATATATTTCGTCGATTTCCTTTTAAAACGTATTTTTTAAATCGTCTTAAATTCATTTTCAAAACGATTTCAACTACATATTCAATTTCATATCAAAATTGAATATTCCATATCATTAATATATAAATGATAATATTTTCAAAACGTTATATTTTGAAATCACTTCCTTTTCTATATTCATTATAAAAACGAATATAATCGACATAAATATCATCCGCGTCAAAAATGGCGCAAATCTAATCAACACGGCTTTATATATTCCAATAACTTCGTTATTCTATTCAACAAATGAATATTTTCTTCAACACATGAATATACATTTTATTCAACACATGAATATTTATTAATTCTAACTTACAATGAAAATATGAATTCTATTGTATAAATTATTTCGTTCAACACATGAATAGTTTCAACACATGAATATTCTCAACACATGACTATCGTCAACACATGACTATTTTTGTTATTTTATATATTTGATAAAATTGTGATTTATATCGTTTAATTCTTAATCAGCCTCTAACCGTAATTTAGCAAGAGAACGATTCCCTAAGTATTAATCCCGAAGGCCGAAACCAACATCAGATCAACTCCCAGGAAACCATTCATCTTAACTGATTTCCAGTTAGTTTCTAATTTTATATATGATAAAGACGTGAATTTTATCGTTTAGAGATTTTTCCCAACACATGAATTTTCTTTTATTCAACACATGAATATATATTTTATTCAACACTTGAATTTTCTTTTATCCAACACATGAATATATATATTTTATTCAACACATGAATTTTCTTTTATTCAACACATGAATATTTAGTTTCCTATTCTGAATATTATTTTAAAATATTCTTTATTTTCTAAATTGGAATGAGGCCCAATCAATTACCATATAATGTTAATTATATGGATTCCCTACAACACTTGTATATAATAGCAACGATAAATAATCAACCATCATCCAGAGTGCACCACACAACTGCATAAGCATTAAATATAAATATTTAATGCTTATAGCAGCCTGTCAATCAATCGATCGACATATAGCTAATTATTGGGACTAGTGTACGTCCAATTTCATCCCAATACCCGTGTGGGGTTTTCAAGTAATCAAACACAGGTTTTATTTGTGCAGTTGGGCGATGTGTAAAATTTATCGTCACAATCCATATCAATCAAATGTGTGTACATAAACAAATCTTCCGATTTGTTTATAAATGTTTATTTTATATACACGCTAAAAATTATATTTTTAACCATAAAATAATTTATTCCATTCCACATCACACAATCAATATTCACACCACAATCAACAAACAACAAACAAACAAGTCGTCCATGGTCTGTGGACAACAGGTGTCGGGTGCTGCTAAGCACCGTCTGCATCCTAGTATATATTTCAACTAGAAAACAAGAATTAAAGTGAGGAGTTCTCACCTTGGAGTTTTCACTCCACGATTCTTTGATTGTCAATCCATATCATATTCCTACGTTAAAAATCATATTTTTAACAAATCAATATTTATTTCATAGTATGTCTATTTTATAAATAACGTATATACGATAAAAACCACATTTTTATTCACTAAAAAAATATCATCTTTCTATTTCAAAAAATCTCATCTTTAGATTAATAAAAATCTCATCTTTTCTATAATAAAAATTATATTTCGACCACAATGTTTTCTATATAAAATCATATTTTAACCATGCTAGCTATATAAAAATCAGATTTTTCCTACCATGTTTGTTATATAAAAATCAGATTTAAACACTGCTATTATTAAAAATCGTATCTTTTTATTTCTAAAAATATAACCTCTTCAGCTTTAATTCATATATTAAATCAGAAAATCTCACCGATTCTCGATCATCGAAGAAAACCCACATCGGTGAAGCAAGGAGCATCCGCAATCCAGCATCGGAGAGAAACCCAACGCTAGTCTTCTTCCGCAACTCGCGCACTAACGCCGAGGCCACCTAGAGGTGATCATCGGCTTCAAATTGGCAGAGGGAGAATCGAGGAAGGGGCTAAACCAGGTCCGGAACGGTTATTGGCGCGCGCGATAAATAAAAATGGGATTTTTAATGTCGGGGGGGGGGGGAGGCACTGGTCGGGGTTGCTGGTCGTAGGGGAGACGCCTGGGGTCGAGGAGGTTGCTGGGGGGTGCGGCCTACTGGCGGTGGAGGGTTCGAGGGATGTGGCGGCGGTTGGAGGGTTTGGTGGTCGATGAAGCGGGGAGAGAGAGGGCAATGGGTCCGGAGATGAAGGGGGGTGGCCGTTGATGGCCGACGGCCTAGAGAGGGGAGCGCGCCTCTGACTACAGCAGTAGGCGGGGGTAGGGGATGGGCAACGGGCTGAAATATTGGGGGGCGCGATTTCTGTCGTTGACCACCAGATGGAAACAAATGTGTTTGACCTAGGGTTAGTTAGGAGGTGGATATATATATTATATTTTAAATATTATTTAATTCAACCCTTAACTGTTTAACGCTCTGAACTCCAACCGGGACCCAATGACTGTCGTCCCTAGCAAATTACCCCCATTCCGAACCCACTGGGATATGTTTCGTAACCCAATTCTAACGTTTCGATTAGTTTCCATTTAAATTAAAATATGATTATATATATATTCAATTTGAACGTACATTTTAATTTACCAGGGCCACATACTAACCCAAAAAATTACATAAAATCTATTTCTAGCTTCATATTGACGATACGGTCCTAACAAAACTAATTTCGTCAAATTCTGAGACCGTTTGAAAACTAGTCATTTTCTGGTCGATCGAAATTGACTGAAACTGTCAAAACACGTTTTACTTCACCACGCTCACATATCGTTTTTAAAACTTACGAACTTTGGAATCTAGCAATAACTTGACATCCCGGATCCAACAAAAGTGGTTTCGTCGAAAACAAAGGTCGTTTGCAAAATTTCCATTTTTAAGGGCCAGAATTCCACAACGACTATTCTGAATTTACAATTGGGCATAACTTTTTATCCCCGCTATTAAAATTTGATTTTTCGGATTCTTGGAAAGATATTTTCAAATAGATTCAAATATTTTTGGTTTCGCTAAAATCCGGTTTATTTTGAATCCTGTACATTCATTTGAAATTTGAAATCGAAATTTCAAACTACCGCGCCATTTTCAATTCCTTTTATAATTAAAATAAAATATTTATATTCTAACATCGATTTATACAAATATATACATTCTAATTCTATTCAAAATAAATTTCTCATCGTTATTATTTAAAATAATTCATTTTAAATATTCAAAATTCACTAAAATTGCCAAAATAAAAATTTTAAATTGGCTCGGATTCTCCGAGTTATTACATGGCAGCTATATATATGTGTCCAATTCTCCTATTTTCTTCATTGGAAATCGTGGAAGCCATATGCTGCCGGTGTGCGAACTGAGACGAATCCGTTTTCTTTAAACAACTATCAGTTTTGCAAATCAAATCTAGAGATTCAAAATCCATTCTTTCTCTTTTCTAATCCTAATGCAGTGAGTTTCTAGTTACTTTTAGATTTGAACATTTAAAAGTAAATCAATAAAGCCTGTGATTTGGATTTGTTGTAAACTATGAATCTATGCTATTGTTAAATCTTATACTATGTTATGATAGATCTATTTCTCTAGATCCAATGCAATTGTGGTTATTCTATTATGTCGCCTTTGTGGATCTTGAATTGTAACTATATTGTGGTTAATGTAAATCTGTTAATTTGGATAGTTACAATATTGGTGAGGTCCAATTCTTTATGTAAATCACCTTTCACCTATCATATTGTGGTCAATTTAGAAAATTTGTAAATTGGACATGTGAATCTATATTTACACCTAAACATGTTACTATGTCATGCTAATTATGTTAGATCTGTTTTTGTGACCACATTATAATTATGTTGGATCTAAATAGTTGGATACCTAAATGGTCAATTAAGATCTCGTTATGCTCACTATGACATCATAGTTATGTAAAACTAGTAATTGCCACAAGTTCATCAGTTTTATGCATATATGTCCACCTTATCACCATGCTAGTTTATGTTTATGCCAAGTTATGTTAAAATGATCACTTTGGTTATATTCTCGTTAGTTTCCCTATTACCGTTTATGACTAAGTTATTGTCTAGCCTAGGCATGCCGCCAATTTATGAGTGCGCTAGTTAGGGAACGGAGAAAAAGGGTTAATATTGACATAATTTGAATATGAACATTTTTGGACATATAATTCGAATTATTGGGTAGAGTGGGCATTAACACCTACAAAGGGAAAGGTTTAATTAACTAATTAATTAATTAATAATGGAATGTCTAGTAATTACAATTAGGAATTGTAATGGCATTTATGACACGAGGTTAGGTTGCACTAAGCATATCCAGCAACCATTAATGTTGAACATAATGTGGGAGGTCTAAGTGTGCAAATATGAATCGGGCTAAGACACGCAGTTAGGTCCAACTGTGGAATAAGACTGCCCGGACCCAACCGACATATCCAGCATCCACACATTGTAGGCCTAATGTGGGAGGTGTAGCCCATTATGAACCATAAATGAACATGGTAATGAATTGGACTACTTAACCAAATCTAATCCATTAGGATTGTAAGATTGTGAACTAAAGTTAGGGTTGAGTAAATTGATTGGATAGTGGATGGGTTAAGCAAATCTGGAGGGAGTGGGTAATATTTACATATATGCCCACAAACTTAACCCGATAAGGTTATGTAATTAAAGACACCAAGTGGTACACATAACCGGAGGAAAATATAAAAGTTATGTAATTAAAGACACCTTTTAGGGCAAGCATAACTGAATAGGGTTATGTAATTAAAGACACCTAGTGGTATACGTAGTCAGTGAAAAACCTAGTGGGGGATACAAGACAAAGAGGAGAGCTTGTATCATATTGTGTGGGACCCATTTCAGTCAGTAACCCGGAGTAAGTATCAAATAAAATATTCCGTACTAGGAGGGGACACTTACTGATTGATTGTAAGAGATCCAAACGTGAAGGACGGTGTGGGCGGCGCAAACCGACCGGACCATGTGCGTGCATGAGCCGGGTAGAGGGGAACAAAACGACCGTGACACTAGTAGATATGGGGCTATGCATATCAGTGAGGGGTTTCCACTGTAGGACGTGATGCATCCTACTATGGGGCCGACACAGAGTATCTACGGAGTAGGGAGTCGATCTATTAGGGTAGTGGTTAGGGTATATTTGAACGTATGCCCTAAGTCTACCACCGTATAGTAGAAGGGATCATCTCATTCTGGTTGTACTAGTAATAGTGCAGTGTAATCGTTAGGGAAGCATATACACCTTATCCTGTCTACCTTGTCACACCTGCCATTTACGTAGTGGTCTCTCTTATCCACTTTATATGTCTGTCATGTTACGTTTATTTATCAACTTGCTAAAAGTCACTAGACTCGACAGACTTTATGTCTGACCCTCTTGTTTCCTCTTCTTTCTTCCGTTCCCCCGCGCCCCCAGGTTCTCAGGGAGGAAACATTCAGCTTAGTCAGGACTCAGATATCATCTTGCTAGAGCTGCTTTCGAAGTATGACTAAAGTTTTTATCTCTACTATGGCTTTATCTCTTTTGTTTAGGGAAATATGTTTTCTTTTAAGTATCTATGTACTCTGATGTTAAAACACAAAAGTTGTGTTGTAATGGTTTTTGAGTCTCGTGGTATTTTAAACCACGATGTATAATTTGTGTTTGAAATAAAAATTAAATTTTGTTGCTATCTTATTTATGTCTGGCTTGTAAAATTCTGTGTCTGTTTACCTATAACGCTTCACGAAACTTAATGCATTCCCTTTGTGAGTGACATTAACGGACGTGGGGTGTCACACTTGGCATCAGAGCTGAAGGTTACCAGATTGGATAAAGTTTCTGGAAAAAAAATCAAAAAAGATTTTAAAAAGAAAGCCTTTTCAAAAAGAAAAGTCTGTTTTGATAAACATTCCCAAAAAAGCCATATGTAATATCCTTCGTTCCTTTGGCTAAATCTCTTCCTTTTTCCTTCTTCATGTCTGGGGAATACAACATTCCTAATATCCCAGAGGGCGTTACAATACCCAGATGGTTCCATAGGTATTTGGAGGCCACGACGCCTGCCAAAGGCCAAGGAAATATTCCTCCCCCAGCTGCACCAGTCATTCCTCCTCTTCCCCCTCCAAGAGTAGATAACTTCGCCAAGATCCGCAGAGACTTCCGTGCTATGGGAGCGAAGCCATTCCATGGGAACGAGACATTCGAGGAAGCGCGGAATTGGCTCAAGGAGACCGAGGACTTGTTCGTAATCATTGAAGTAGAGGATAGAAGGAAGGTTCAGTTACCCGCCTGAATACTGAAAGACGAAGCCTCATTTTGGTGGGAAATCACCCAAGCTGGACGTCCGATGGAAACTTGGGAAGATTTTAGACAAAGGTTCAAAATGAATTTCTCTCCCAAGCTGAGAGAAGCATGCAGATGGAGAGGTTCTTAGTGCTCAAACAAGGAAAGTTGACGATAAAAGAGTATGCGAATAAATTCAGCTAGCTAGCAAGGTTCGAGTTAGAGTTGGTGGATACGCAACACAAAACGGCTTTGCGGTTTGCTAAAGGGCTGAATGAGCCTCCGCACGGCTTAGCCTTGTCCCATATTCCAATAGGGGTCACTTTTGAAAAGCTTGTCGATATGGCCCTAATGTATGAGGAAGACAAGGGAGAAATGAAGGCTGAGGAGACATCACAAAATAGGAAGGTGTGCCTAAGAAGGGGCAGCAGCAACAGCAACAGCAATAACAGCAGAAGAATGGAGGGAAGAATGATAAAGGCAAGGATAAGAGAAAACGTCACAATTGTAGAAGGAATGTCACCTGATTAAAGGCTGTAAGCGAAGGAAGAACTCTTTCTACCACTATAGAGAGGTCGGACACTTTGCTAGAGGGTGCCCAAAGAAACAGGGATCACAGGGACAGGGTCAAAGGACAGGGACTTCTGGAGGGCAGATGCATGCTTTCGCGATCAATGCTCCTGATAGAGGTAGAAAAATTTCTGTGAAAGGTTTAATTTCTCCTTCAAACCATCCGATTATAACACTTTTTGATTCTGGCGCTTCACATTCATTTACATCAAGTTCTATAGTTGAATCTCTGTACTTAATTACTAGTATGGTAGTGGATCCCGTAGTTGTTTCAAAACTCATTGGTGGTTTGGCTCATTTATCTATGATTTGTCAGGATTTGAAAATATCTGTGTTAGGCGTCGAGTTTGAATGCGACGTGTATATGCTCGGATTTATGGGCTATAGGCTGATTCTAGGAATGGATTAGCTTACCACTTATGGTGCCATTCTGGATTACGAGAAGAGGTTCGTTAGGCTTCTGAATTGCCATGGGAGGACCCTCGAGATTTCTTGTGACCCTCAAGGGTTCGTTGTGCTTAGCTTCCTAGAGGCTCTCGATGCATCTATAGATGACTTGTAATCTGTTCCAGTAGTTCGAGATTATTCCAATGTTTTTGATGAGGTTCGGGGTTTACCTCCGAGGCGCAAGATCGACTTTCATATATATACTTGGTGGATAATGCAAAGCGAGTTGCATTACCAGTGCGCCATAAGGCTCCGAGGGAAAGGAAGGAGCTGAGTAAGAAAGTAGGGGAGCTGCTTGAGAAAGGGTTTATTAGACGAAACGTATCTGAATGGGGTGCTCCAGTAGTATTCGCGAATAAGGCGGATGGTTCGCTTCGTTTATGTGTTGACTATAGGGAGTTGAATAAACTCACCAAGAGGAATAGGCAGCCGCTCCCGAGGATTGATGATTTATTTGATCAGCTTGTTAGTGCCTCTGTATTTTCTCAGTTAGATTTGGCCACACGGTTTCATCAGTTGAGGGTGGCTGAGGATAGCATAGATAAGACTGCTTTTAGAACTCCGGACGGTTTCTTTGAATGGCTAGTGTTGCCTTTTGGGCTAACGAACGCACCTGCCTATTTTGTCGATCTGATGAGTAGGGTGTTACGGGAGTTCCTAAATAAATTTGTGGTAGTCTTTGTTGATGATATTTTGATCTTTTCCAAAAGCAAAGAAGAGCATGCCCAACATTTAAGAGAAGTTTTGGAAACTCTCTGTGACCATCAACTTAAGGCAAAGTTCTCCAAATGCCATTTTTGGAGAAAAGAGATGAGATTCTTAGGGGATGTGGTTTCCAAAGAAGGGATAGCTGTAGATCCTGCGAAGGTGGTTACAATGCAAGATTGGCGGATTCCTAAAAATGCAACCGAGGTGAGAAGCTTTCTTGGGTTAGCAGGTTACTATAGTAAGTTCATCAAGGACTTCGCAGAGATATCAGCCCACTTACCAGGCTAACGAAGAAGAACTTAGCATTTTCATGGGATATAGACTGCGATGTTGCTTTCCAACGACTAAAGAGGGCTTTGACAACAACCCCAGTCTTGATTTTGCCTGACGGGAGTAAAGTGTTTACTGTTTACACTTATGCATGTGGTACAGGACTTGGTGCGGTTCTAATGCAAGAAGAGAAAGTTGTATGTTATGCGGGTAGACAGTTGAGAGTTCATGAAAAGAACTAACCCACCCATGATCCAGAGCTAGCTGCCATAGTATTCGCGTTAAAGACATGGCGTCATTATTTACTTGGAGAGAAGTTCGAGTTATACACCAATAATAAATCTCTCAAGTACCTGTTTTCGTAGAATGTCCTCAATTTAAGGCAACAACAGTGGATGGAGTTTCTAGCTTCTTATGATTTTGAGATTGCTTATACCCCTAGCAAAGGTAACGTGGTGGCAAACGCACTAAGTAGGCAGAGGATGGCCTTGAGTCCTCTGCTTGTGGAGAGGAAGAGCTTGGAGTTCATATCAGCTTTTGATTTTAGACCCTCCATCAAGATTTTACCTGATTTGTTTGCATCCTTGGAGATACGACCAACTCTTACGGATCAAATAGGAGCTTCACAACAGGGTGACCCACAAATTTTAGACATCATGGGAAGACTCATAAGATGGGAGACTTCTAGTCAGCTTAGTAGATATGCCATAGATGAAAAGGGGTAGTTACGACGAGATGGAAGGCTTTGTGTTCCTCAAATTGGAAACTTGATAAAGGCAGTCCTAGAAGAAGCCCACCATCCTAAGATGACCATTCATCCAGGCGGTGATAAGATGTATAGAGACATGAAGAGGGTTTTCTTTTGGGCTGGGATGAAGAAAGATGTGGATGAATTTGTTTATCAATGTTTAGTTTGCCAGCAAGTTAAAGCTGAGCAAAAGAAGCCCGGGGGATTGCTTCATCCTTTGGAGTTTCCTTCGTGGAAATGGGAAAGTGTCTATATGGATTTCATAGATGGTTTGCCTAGATCCAAGAAAGGCAACACCAGTATCTGGGTTGTGGTAGATATAATCACTAAGAGCGCTCACTTTATTCCAGTTAAGAGCAAGAGGACGACATAATGGTTGGCAGCAATTTATGTTCGTGAGATAGTTCATCTTCATGGGGTGCCTTCCAGCATCATTAGCGATCGTGACCCTATCTTTACCAGTGAAATTTGGAGGAGCTTGCAAGAAGCATTAGGCACACAGTTGTGTTTCAGCACCGCTTATCATCTTCAGACCGATGGACAGACGGAGAGGGTGCATAAGATTCTTGACGATCTTTTGAGGCTGTGTATCCTAGACTTTGGAGGGACTTGGGAAGAGCATCTTCCTTTAAGTAGAGTTTGCCTACAGCAACAGTTTTCATACCAGTATCGGAAGGCACCCTTCGAAGCATTGTACGGACAACCCTGTAGATCACCAACTTGTTGGTGGGAATCTACAGAAAGATTATTACTTGGACCAGATATGGTTAGCGAAACGTCCGAAAAGATTAACCTCATTCGACGATGGATGAAGACAACTCAAGATTGGCAGAAGTCCTATGCAGACAAGAGAAGGAATGACATCGAATTTAAAGTAGAGGACTTAGTTTTTATCAAAGTATCACTATTGAGGAATGTGGTTCGCTTCGGATCAGTAGTAAAGTTGGCACCTAGGTTTGTGGGACCATTCCCCATAACCGAAAGGATTGGCCAAATGGCTTATAAAGTAAAGCTCCCAGAAAATCTATCCGGTGTTCATGATGTTTTCCACGTTTCCCATCTGCGGAAGGGCCTCCATTACACCGCAGTAATTGTTGAGCTGAGCGTGTTGGAAGAAGTCGAAGTGGAACGGGAGGCGACAGTCAGGCGAGTTCCTACCCGTATTCTAGGATCAGAAGTTAAGAAGCTACGCAATAAAGAGATCAAGTTGATAAAGGTTCAATGGGGAGATAACCCAAAAGATGCGACTTAGGCGACCGAGGACAAGATTCTGCTTCGTACCCTTTCCTTTTCGAGGGTATGTTCTTAACTCCTTTTTCAAAGTTTATCAGTGCTTGTTTATATCACTTGAGTATATCTTATCCATGGTTTTTTCGACCTTTAGATAGGAATCCTATGTATGTAAGCATGTGTTTGAGACATGTTATGTTTGATGGATGCAAGTGTTTGCTAGTGGTTGCCTGTGGATGCATATACACACACATTAGGCACTAGATCGGCTCAATCACTCTCATACTGCATATGGATGTGTGTGCATTTTCTTTTCTTTTATGGATGGAAATGGATGAGTTAGCATATGGATGTTGTACTTGGACGAATGAGTATGCACACATATAGAGCTTACATGTGATAATAGGATTATTTACATACATATTGGGTTCATGGCACTAACATACATTGCATTAAGGAGGTCAACTGAATCAGTAGACCGTCTGATCTTCGCATTAGTATTAGGACATATACATACACCTTTGCGTATATTCATGAAAGCATTAGAAATCCTTAAGGATAATGGATACCAGTGATTGATGGATGAGTAGATGGATGAGGGATGGTAGGGTATGCATTCTTCTCAATTTGGAGATTTCAGGGACGGAATCCTTTAAATAGGGGGAATGTAACACCCCGTAATTTTGTTAACATTAAATAGGAGAAATTGAATAATAATTAATTTAATATTCAAAATTAAGGGAAATAGACTGCGCCATTGGTTCCATCTCGAAATTCTGGTCAAAATAGACATTTGGTTTGCATAAAACAGACACTGTATGAAGAAGTTTTGAGGGTTTTAAGTTTGTATACGCGGATAAAGAATATATATATATATATATATATATATATGTATGAGTCACGTATGAGTCAGATATGAGTCAGACCCTATCCAGAACAGTTCGAAAATCAAAAGTTTGTCAAGGCGGCAAATTTCCCGCTCTAGGGGGTAGACCCCACTAGAGGGGGGTCGATCCCCCTTAAGGGGTGTCGACCTATGGGTCAATCCACCCACAGGGGTGTCGATACCCCTAGGGCTGATGTGGCACTCGGTTTCAGGGGGCCTGGCAGCTATATATATGTGTCTAGTTCTCCTATTTTCTTCATTGGAAATCATGGAAGCCAAATGCTGCCGGTGTGCAAACTGAGACGAATCTGTTTTCTTCAAACAACCATCAGTTTTGCAAATCAAATCTAGAGATTCAAGATCCATTCGTTCTCTTTTCTAATCCTAACGCAGTGGGTTTCTAGTTACTTTTAGATTTGAATATTTAAAAGTAAATCATGAAAGACTGTGATTTGGATATGTTGTAAACTATGAATCTACGTAATTGTTAAATCTTATAATATGTCATGATAGATCTATTTCTCGAGATCTAATGCAATTGTGGTTATTCTATTATGTCACCTTTGTGGATCTTGAATTGTAACTATATTGTGGTTAATGTAAATCTGTTAATTTGGACGGTTACAATATTGGTTAGATCCAATTATTTATGTAAATCACCTTTCACATATCATATTGTGGTCAATTTAGATATGTTGTAAATTGGACATGTGAATCCATATTTAGATCTAAACATGGTACTATGTCATCCTAATTATGTTAGATCTGTTTTTGTGACCACATTATAATTACGTTGGATCTAAATAGTTGGAAACCTAAATGATCAACTAAGATATTGTTAATGCTCACTATGACATCATAGTTATGTAGCACTAGTAATTGCCACAAGTTCATCAGTTTTATGCTTATATGCCCACCTTATCACCATGCTAGTTTATGTTTATGCCAAGTTATGTTAAAATGATCACTTTGGTTATATTCCCGTTAGTTTCCCTATTATCGTTTATGACTAGGCTATTGTCTGGCCTAGGCATGCCGCCAATTTATGAGCGTGCTAGTTAGGGAACGGGGGAAAAAAGGATTAATATTGGCATAATTTGAATATGAACATTTTTGGACATATAATTTGAATTATTGGGTAGAGTGGGCATTAACACCTATAAAGGGAAAGGTTTAATTAACTGATTAATTAATAATGGAATGTCTAGTAATTACAATTAAGAATTGTAATGGCACTTATGACACGAGGTTAGGTTGCATTAGTGGTGGAAGACTGCCCGGACTCGACTGGCATATCCACCAACCACTAATGTTGAACCTAATGTGGGAGGTCTAAGTACGCAAATACGAATCGGGCTAAGACATGAGGTTAGGCTCATCTGTGGAATAAGACTGCCCGGACCCAACCGGCATATCCAGCATCCGCACGCTGTTAGCCTAATGTGGGAGGCCTAGCCCATTATGTACCATAAATGGACATGATAATGAATTGGACTACTTAACCAAATCTAATTCATAATTATTGTATGATTGTGAACTAAAGTTAGGGTTAAGTAAATTGATTGGATAGTGGATGGGTTAAGCAAATCTGGAGGGGATGGGTAATATTTACATATAGGCCCATAAACTTAACCCGATAAGGTTATGTAATTAAAGACACCTAGTGGTATACATAACCAGAGGAAAATATAAAAGTTATGTAATTAAATACACCTTTTAGGGTAAGCATAACTGAATAGGGCTATGTGATTAAAGACACCTAGTGGTATACATAGTCAGTGAAAAACCTAGTGGGGGATACAAGACAAAGGGGAGAGCTTGTATCATATTATGTGGGACCCATTTCAGTCAGTAACCCGGAGTAAGTATCAAATAAAATACTCCGTACTAGGCGGAGAGGGGACATGCTTACTGATTGATTGTAAGAGATCCAAACGTGGAGGACGGTGTGGGCGGCGCAAACCGTCCGGGCCATGTGCGTGCATGAGCCAGGCAGAGGGGGATAAGACGACTGTGACACCAGTAGATATGGGGCTGTGCATATCAATGAGGGGTTTCCACTATGAGACGTGATACATCCTACTGTGGGGCGGACACAGAGTATCTACGGAGTAGGAAGATCGATTAGGGTAGTGGTTAGGTTACATTTGGATGTATGCCCTAAGTCTACCACCTTATAGTAGAAGGGATCATCTTATTCTGGTTGTACTAGTAATAGTGCAGAGTAATCATTAGAGAAGCGTGTACACCTTATCCTGTCTACCTTGTCACAGCTGCCGTCTATGTAGTGATCTCTCTTATCCGCTTTATATGCCTGTCATGTTACTTTTATTTATCTACTTGCTAAAAGTCACTAGACTTGCCAGACTTTATGTCTGACCCTCTTGTTTCCTCATCTTTCTTCCGTTCCCCCCCCCCAGGTTCTCAGGGAGGAAACACTCAGGCTTAGTCAGGACTCAGATATCATCTTGCTAGAGGTGCTTTCGAAGCATGGCTCAAGTTTTTATCTCTGTTATGGCTTTGTCTCTTTTATTTCGGGAATTATGTTTTCTTTTAAGTATTTATGTACTCTGATGTTAAAAGGCAGAAGTTATGTTGTAATGGTTTTTGAGACTCATGGTATGTTGAACCATGCTGTATGATTTGTGTTTGAAATAAAAATTTAAATTTCCGCTGCTATCTTATTTATGTCTTCTTGTAAAATTCTGTGTCTGTTTACCTATAACGCTTCACGAAACTTAATGCATTCCCTTTGTGAGTGATATTAACGGACGTGGGGTGTCACACATCTGTAAAAATCAACGTACATGATCCTTTGGAAATACTCTGTCAGACAATTTGTCTATACGAGTTGTCTTGGGACTGGACAAACCGAAGGCACTCTCCTACCACATCCTAGGATTCATCATATGGATGGGTAGCGAGTGGTCCTTGCAATCCGTCGATTTCAATCATGAAAGGATTACCATTAGAATATCTCCGGACGTGACTCCAGAGAATTCGACAACTTGTCATTTCGCTTATGAAGATCCACGATCTTCACTACTTCATCTTCAATCCGTATCTTCCACGTTTTCATATTAGTTGGTTCAGAATGGTTTTCAAATATAAATTCGATTCCGGTCTTTCCGTACCAATAATCATATTATGCCAGATTTGATAGTTGGTTATTTAATTATCAAATAAAACAACCATTCATCCATAAAAGAAAATTGAATTCACTGTTTTAATATTCTCCATTACTTTAGCCTCTTTTTTTATTAACCATTTGTTAATTCAAAACTTCTCCATTTTTACAATGATTGAAATACTCATTTCTCTTCTTATATTTATATATAAGAATATTCAAAAGCCTTTTATTTTAAAATTCTTTTAAGCACGTATTTCTCATCTCGGTCATTAGTCTCTAACCGTAAACTAGTAAGAGAATAATTTCCTAAGTATCAACCCCGAAGGCCGAAACCAACATCAGATCGATACTCGGAAAACCATCCAACTCACTAATCTCCTGTCAGTTTTAATTTCCTTAACTCTATTTCTTAACTTCTATCGAATAAAAATTCCAGTTATTCATTATCACTTTAAACGAGATATTTATCTCAAATTTATTATCATTCCAAATATTTCACTTAAAAATATGATTTACAAAACCATCATCGAATATTCCATAAATATGCTCTGTAAACACCTTCATAGTTTTATTTTAACTTATCTCAATTTATTTCAATAACTTCATTCCATACAAATATTCGTATATGAATATCACTTGCCAATTCTTATTATTCATTATTATTATCTATAAATCTTATATAAAATTCTTTAATATAATCCATATTATATTATTCAAATTAGTTTGACTTAAATTGAATTAGAATTTATAATTTAAAACCCTTCCTAGCTAACTTCTAATAAATCCTATTTTTGTAAACAATTTACTTTATACCCTTATTCACGTAAATCGTGAATAATATTACTTAATACAAACTTACTTGACTTAATTAGTCAACATGATTTCATACTTGTAACTTCAATTTTCATTTCTATTTATAACTTTTATTGATTTATTTCATAAAATCTCCTTTATATTTTTCCTTGTAATTGGAAAATTCTAATCCATTTCAAATGTTAGTTCCAAACCAAAATTTCCACTTTCTTTTCCCAATCCACGCTCAAATTAAAACTTTCTGAAATACTTTAAAACAGTGATTTTCACTTCTTTCTAAATGTCACTTATAAAATCAACTCCTTATCTCATTTGTTTTAACAAATATTTTATTTTAAAATTCCATTAATTTGGATTCTAAATAAACATTTCTATTTGAAAATAAATATTTTCTTTTAAGGTCTTTTTATATTTCAAATTTTTATTTTCAAATCCATATATTATTTATGATATTCAAAATAAACTATCAGTGTTACTTACACATTCAAATATTCCATAAGTTATCACAGGTTGTAAAACACATCATATATCAGCATATATGTGAAAACAAATAATTTAAATGTTGAGGAATCCGGTTGGATTCTTCCAACCTGTTTTCCTGCATCCACAGATGTTAGTCAACAATAATAATACCCATCCTGCTTCGAGGCAGGATATCATGGTATAGAAGTTCATCCACTATATGTATTGTGGGGCGCAAAGGGAAATTATCCGCTAATGGTACTGTTGGCATCTGTTAATGGTACTGCGGGAAATATATCCAACCTCCAATCTCCAATATTATTATATAATATTATATATATATACTATTATCACTTTATATCAATCAATTTTATCAGCCAACAAGCAATAAAATAAATTTTTGAACTATTAAAAATAGTTCCCAATAATTAACTGAGTGAGTTTAACTCACCTCAATTTTCCTTTGTCGAATATCCAATTTAATTCCATATTGTCCCAGCCACGAATCGTCTTGAATTATCTTGAATAAATTTATTCCTACGATTATTCATTTTTATTTTATCGATTAAATATTTACTATTTTAAAATAAATACTAACAACAAATAAATTAATTCATCTATGTATTTTTAAATTGGGAAAAACATATACATGTTGCTTTGCAACTAACTCGATCAACCACCGATTAGCTTCTATTACAAACAGCCCAAATAACTGCTCTATCCCACTTTGACCTTTTAGCAAACACCTTACGGTCAATCCATCATCTCTTCTATAAACAGTACCACCCTCGAACCAATTCATGTAATCATTGCAATACCATTACCATGATGTAAACTCATCAATCCTCACCGCAACAACGCTTCTACCAAGTGACGGTCCCCATTCCTGCGTTAATTCATTATCCAAATCACAGATTGCACTGCCATTCGTACTGTTGAACTTCCTCAATGTTAGTCTCGTTCATCCCAAAAAAATGCAGACTGAACTTCTGATTTCTTACTTCCAAATCCTACTTTACATCCAAACCATCTGTACATTCCACTCATGTCGCGCCTTCTGTACACCATCGCAGTATCCATTCCCCCTTTAGCACTTCTCAATTTCCTCTGAATCGAACTTCACTTCGTTAGAAATAAATACCGTTGCCCCTCTTCCAGAACCGTACACCCAAGTTCGTCCATAAACACCCTCACACCCTTAACGCGAACTCTTCTAGCTGTTGAGCCATGTTTTAGAAGATCTCGCAAATTCCGATTTTGATTTATATATATTTATATATACTATGGATCAATACTTGTTGAAATGGGTTTTTGCAATTTTACTATGAAAGGGGAAAATGAAACAAAAGGAAATAGGCTTGCGGTGTGTGTTTTCGAGGTGATTGGGAAAGGAAAAAATTGGAAAAAGGGAATCAATTTCGGTTTCCATTTGTTTTCAGTGGTTGTTTTGAATTCGACTGGGAAAAAAGAAATAGGACGAAGTGAAAAAGGCTTCGATGGTTTCTGGTTTGAGGAATGGAGAAATAATCGAACGTGAGGGTCATTATATAGGAGAGCGATGGGAGGATAGGAACAACGTTGCTTCTACAGGTTATTGGTAGAATAGGATTACAGTGTACCATTTGTGAAGCTTCAAGTAAAACAAAAAGAATTCGTACGTGAGATTGAAAAAAGAAGACGTTGTTGTTTTATAGAGTAGTCTATGTACAGAGAAATAGGTCGTCCCGTACATAATATCTATTTTATTTTTATTTATTTATTTAACCGAGGTAACTTAAATAAAAGTATCTTGTGATTCTGGACCCCTATTTGAGTGCAACAAACGACATTTCTAGGGTTCTACCACTATTCTGAACACACTCACTACACCATAAATGCTAATTAGGCTGTGTTTTTAGTTGTATCTAAAGTAGTTAGGCATGACAATAAGTCGTATCAAAAAATGGCGCGTTAAATTATTAGATACGGCTGTAAACCGTATCCCACTAGTAATAACATACGACTGTTGGCCGTATCTAAACGATTAGTAGATACGCCTATAAACCGTATCGTATATGTGTGTGTGTGTGTGCGTGTATATATATATATACATATATATAAGCAGAAACCGTAGCACATATTATTTGTAAAACAAAGCATATATAATGCAATTTATACACAGGATACACTAATTCACAATTGTAACAGTAAACGAAACAATTGTATGAAATATTTCATTACATTACAATATATAATGATACATGCTATTTGATTACATTATAATAAATAAGATATACGCTGCTTCATTACAATAAAGAAGATACATAATGTTACATTACAATGAAGAAGATACATACTGTTTTATAATTACACTACAATAAATAAGGAAAACTTCAACGATCAACCACTCTCCGCTTTTCAACTTTGGCAATCGACCACTTCGATCCGAAGCTAATCCATTCACCAAGTGAAGGTGTAACTTTCTAGTTAAAAATTTATTGGATGATTCACCAGGTGGATGCACTTTAGCTCGCGCACCTGGTTCGGGTATTTATCCTAACTTATGCATTTAACTAAGCACCAAGACTAGCAAAGGGGATAATATATCAAGTGTCATATGCTACTTCACTAAACCTTAGGAAAAAGCATTTGACACTTGATATTATCCCCTTTTCCAGTCCTGTCACTTAGTTAAATGAATAAGCTGGGATAAATACCCGAACTGGCGTCGTGAGATAAAGTGCATCCACCTGTTGAATCACCAAGTAACTCTTAACCAGAGAGTTAAAGCCTTCAGCTTGGTGAGTCTTCATTGGTGGATCACCCTGTAAATTCTTAACCATAATGCATCATCTTCGTCTATACTTGCAACCTAATTTGCATTTGAAAAATAATGAGTCAGAATATACATATACAACACACACACACACATTTACACATAAAAGAACATATTTCCACAAGACTTAGTACTGACTTGAATGGATATGATAACAGAAGAATATACATATACAACATACACACCTACTCTGCACAACAACATCATGAACATACAAGCAAGAAGAACACAGTCAGGTCATAGATGAATACAACAAATCAGTGCACAAGCACATGCACATACTTGATGCACATAATGTCATATACATGAGCACAAAGCAACCTGGTTCAAGACAATTAGTCATAAATGAAAAAATAGTTTAGGTGGAACTAGAAAGCAACAACAATAACACATACACACATATTTACACATAAAAGAACTTATTTCCACAAGGCTAAGTACTGACTTGAATGCACAAGATAACAGAAGAATATACATATACAACACACACACTAACTTTGCACAACAGCATCATGAACATACAAGCAAGAAGAACACAGTCAGGTCATGGATAAATACAACAAATCAGTGCACAAGCACATGCACATACTTGATGCACATAATGTCATATACATTAGCACAAAGCAACTTGGTTTAAGGGAGCAAGTCATAAATGGAAAAAACAGTTGCTTATTGACAAAGGATCAGTGTACATGATGCAATAATACACATAAATGAGCAGGGTAGCACAAGTAAAAGTGTTTGAATTCAAGGTAGATAAATACAACACAAGTAAATGAGAGAAAATACACTGCCACTATAAAACAGTCTGAAAATACCCAATTTAAACACAATAGCAGCATGAATTCTTGGTAGACAAGCACATGCAAATATCTATCATTCATATTTTTGAACTAAGGCATGGAAATTAAAATTAAACCCAATTCGAATTCAAATTAAACCCAATTTATACCCAATTCATATTCAAATTTAACTGTGATCTAGTACTCACCTCTAGTGGTGACGAGAAAGATGAGCAGCGGTGGACTGAAGCTTCGCGGGTCGGTTGAAGGGAGCTCGAGCTGACGATAACTCATGGACTGCGGTGGATGGCTTATTGACAAAGGAAGTCAGTCGAGTACCAAAACCCTAGTTTGGGTATTAGTCACCATTGCAAAATAAAAAGAGGGATAATTCGGCCAAAAGTTTTGATGTGTCAAAACTCGATTGTGCCAGAATGGAAGTAGGGAGAGAAAATTTTGATACATATTTCATACGATCCAAAGCTGTATCAAATGAACTGATCCGAAACTTTGTTGATAAACAGTTAGATCCTACGTGTTTGGGGAGGTGCGGATCGCCAAGAGGACAGTTGATACGGCTATGAGCTGTACCATATTTGATACGGCTTAAAGCTTTATCAAATCTCCGCCTGACCGTGTGTCAAATTAGCATATATGGTGTAGTGACTAGAACGTGTTTTGTAGTCTAATTCGACCATATAAAGAAGATATTAAATTAAATTGACGATTTAACATTAAATTCGATTTAATATAATTCGACTCAAAAATAACAAATAAATTATTATTATCATATAAACACACAAACTGAATTCATATAATTTCTAGAATAAACAAACTCAAAATTTTAAACTTGAAATTTCATTTTCATGTTAAACCAATATTAAATTAATTTAAAATCAATTTATTTTATTAAATAAATCATTAGGTTTATAAACGATTTCATAGCGACTATTTGAAAATTTGATTTGGCTATAACTAACAATCGACAATACGAAATCTCTATTTTTCTCTTTCATTAGAAAATTATAGTTCAACTAATTCGAATATTTCTTGTTTCAACGAATTCTGACTTATAAAGGATCTTGTACACTCAATTGAAGTT
The DNA here is from genome assembly GCA_030737875.1 of Allium sativum. Lineage (NCBI taxonomy): Eukaryota > Viridiplantae > Streptophyta > Magnoliopsida > Asparagales > Amaryllidaceae > Allium > Allium sativum. The sequence continues at coordinate 80,556,694 of CM060913.1, read as the reverse complement.
CAAAACTCAATATTACGAACTACTATGCCATTATGACTGCATTTATATTTAATATATATTTATACGTTTCAAATTTCGTTTTATTTAATATGAAAATCCATTTATATTACGAACTCAATATATAAACTAATTTAAATATTCAAATATAAATCGATTAAAATACAGGACGTTACAAATTTGAAAGGACAAAGAGACTTGTAGCCAAGTATGGATCACTTGTTTCAGTGCTTACATTTGTTGGTTTGTTCATCTATATTGTTGCCAGTCCATCAAAATCTGTTGCCAAAGCAAACAAAAGAAAGCGTTAATCAACATCTGAAGATTCTTACCAAAGTCTACAAGGAACTTTTGTGGATTACATGCAATACTATGATCGAGTTATTACTTTTATTGCCTAGAGAATCGGGATTTTTCGCATGTTATGCTCTTTTATTTTCAAGACGATTCTTCGAATGCCAGATCTAATTGAGGGTATTTGAAGTACAAACAGACTACTCATTTTGGCCTTTTTGGATGTAATTTTGAATGGGTTGACATTTAATTTTAAAAAAAACAATAAAATATAATAGTTAATCCTAACTTTAAATGTATGTCATACGCAAAATACACACTTATGTAGTGTCCGTTCTATATCCATGTATAAGTCTAGTATCTATGCGTATCAGTTTTTATTTCAGGGACAAGCGGTCACAGGAACCTGCACGTACATACATTTACATGTACCCATGTGCACTTCCTCATCATCCAAGAAACCAGGAAATACAAGTGCACTGAAGTTTGGATCAGACTGGTCTTGGAGTGCCGCTGGTGGTTCCGAAGTTAGAGACGATGGTTGCAGGCTTCGATCGATGGTGGAGACTATTGATCAAAAGGGTGCTGAAGCGATGACAGTCTAGGGCTTTGGTGATGACACGGAAAAAGGCGAAGCATAGCCGGTTGTCACAATGCTGATTTGGAGAGTGGAGCTAGCATTTGCTGGAGTTAATCGAAGCGATGAAGGAACGATTTGGTGGGGATTCAATTTAAGGAAAAGGGAATTTTCAATAGAGGCTATTGAAGAAGATTTGGGAAAGCTCTGGTTTCTTGGCTGAGAGGAATGAAAATGAAGAAGGGAATATACATGATTTTAATGAAGAAAGGAATGAAAACGATTAGTTGTTGTGTTTAATTACGAATTTACATGATTTTTTTGATGATTTTTCAAAAAATAGGGACCTAATTTATATGAAACGTTTGACTGGAGTGACGTGAATTTTGAAACTAATTAGAGATGTGAGCCAAACTTACCCTTTAATTTATACCTTAATATACAAACAAAATACAAGTTTGAGTTATACTTTAAAGCCAAATTCCAATATAAATAATTATAAGTTTCCAAGTTAAATTTATATTTCAAAACTTAAATTAAATTAAACCCAAGTTCAAATGTAAAATAAAACATAATTCTTAAGCTAAATCTTTATAAATTAAGTTATTTTATAAATATACAACAATATATTTTATATTCCAAATGTATATATACTATTCAATTTATACCTAAATATATATAAAAAATACAAGTTTGAATTATACTTTAAAGCCAAATTCAAATCTAAATAATTATAAATTTCCAAGTTAAATTTATATTTCAAAATTTACAAATATTCAACAATATATTTCAACTAGTTTAAATATTAACAACATTAAATTTTAGCCAAACTATAAATTTTAAAATATCGAAGTTTAATTCTTATTTACATAACTAATTCAAAAATTTTGTTTAGAATAAACTAGATTAAAAAATTATAAACAAATTCCAAATATAAATATCAATTTTAGATACTAAATCTAAATTAATTACATGTCTAAAAATCTAGGTCGTTACGATCTCCCTCCCTCAAAACTTTTCGTCCTTGAAAGGGAGAAATCGTTAAAATTCATACTTATATACAACGAAATAACAGTATGATTTAAAATCTCAAAATTTTCATATAAGTTCAAATATATCAAAACTATTTTTATCAAAATCTAATTGCAATTGAAGTCAAAATAATCTCTTCGACTTAAGACCCTGATTTTATCTTCAAATTATTTAAAATAATATATATTTCCCCATATTGAATTATACTTTACTTCGGTATTTCAAAACCAAAATCAATTCGAAATTTTTAAACATACTATGATAAAATCATATAAAATCATTTCATATCCCAAAGCTATACAATGTTTCTGCAATAATAGTTTACAAATACTTAAACAATATTATTATGGTTTCCCAAAACCTTCAACAAATATCCACGTATTATTTATATGTACTCTGTCTCGTTTGGATGTCCACTATTGTGAGGATCAATAGTATCTTTATCATTTTGTTTTAGAGACAATTTCTGTTAGAGTTACTCCTTTTGTATAACTCTGTAACATTATGGTTTGCTGTTCGGATTGTTACTCTGATTTCTGGGGTTTACTCCAACTATTTACTGTCTCGTCTGTTTTAGATCAGTATGTTTTAATATTATATTTTATTTCATATGTTGTAAATAACAATAAGCTCTGTGTAGTTTTAATAATTTCCTACATAAATGACAACCTTACATTGTCCAGACACTATGGTAGCGCACTTTTCCGGTTTCGAGTGTCGAAAGTGTAGGGAGGTGGCCTCAAACTTCTATCAAAATGTTCAACGAAGGCCATGTTGATAAATTGAATTTTCATAAGTATGCTAGAAACCTGAATGGTTTAATAACTAGCTTCTCAAATGAAAAAGAAATGTTTGTGATTGGAGGAGAAGAAATGGAAGTCACATTTTGATTTTTGGAGCGCCAAATTTAGGAATAAACTTGTTCCCTTTAAAAGCAATAGGAGTAACAAACTTAGAAGAAAATGAACAAAAATTTCATTTGGAGAAACTGCGAACAATGTGATTTTATATCAAGTGAGATATTGAAAAATAATTAAATAGCTTAATACCTAAAACTATCTAAAAGAACAAGATCTGCTGCTTCTTCTAATAATGCACGTACTAGTAACTTAAGTCAATACCGAGCAAATAGAAAGTCAAATCTTAGGACAAAAACTTCAACAAACTCCAACAATGACAATACCGTGCAAATCAAGTACATAATGATAAATTCATGAATTTAACACCACCAATATTCAAGTTGATTAACACGCAACGCTGAATTGATGGAGTCAAAAGCACCAATCGCAAATGAAAAGGAAGATCAACGCCAACCATACGAAGAAGTCAACATCGAAAAAGCAGAGTAAGTAAAAACATAGAAACAATCGTCAATGATTCAACGAATAAAAAGAAAAGAAAAAAAAAGATTTGGATTTTACATATGAGAAGCCAAAAACAAAAAGAAAAGGCATTCAGAAAGATGACGCAAGTGAAAGAGACGAAAATTGTTGATGTTGGAAAATGGATATGCTTCCAAAAAAGAATTGCCACTGCCAACAAAAAACACGGAAGGCGCTCATCTTCAACTTTTTGACAAAGCAAAACTGTCTAATATTACATCTTCTTTTACCATACAAGTAAAGTAAGTATCAAAACCCTTTAAAATTAAATAATAACAAAAATGACAAAGTAACTATATTAACTATTACTTTATATATTTATTAACTTTATAGTGTTGTAGGTTGGGAAGGAAAAATTGTAAAAGAAATAATCGTTATCCGCTGAAAAGATATAAAAGAATTTTACTGGGATTTTTCATTTGTAGTCAGGTAATTTTGTTCGGTGACAAAATAAAGATATGTAAAAAAACCAAACCCGAGAATACCACTATTATATTGAACTTTACATTCTAATATAGTACTTTAATGTTTCACTCACGTCACCATGCATAAATCAAGTATACGCAATTTACACCGTAGACAATCAAATTCTTATTTTCTTTGCAACCACTCTTTCAATAAATAATCTATATTACTATTATTTTTTGCATATCACTGTAATTAACAATCCATGTACCAGAACTATAGACTTTTTATTATAAAAAAAAAACATTATTTTACTTTTACGAAAGCTTTTAACTTTTTTTTAGGGTTCCATGTCTAGCCAACCCTAACTTGTTTGGAATTTATGGCTTAGTTGTTGTTATCATTGTAATTAACAACTTCATATACACAATGTTACATTCAAATAATGCAAAACACTATATATAATATAGATTAAATGCAATATATAGTCTGCATACTTATACTATAAAACTAAAATATTTTCTATTTTTCAAATTACAGTTGATAGAATGCTTCTTGCAAAATCAAAGAACACTGAACACAAATACTATTGCACAATAAGGACGATAAGGTTTTTCTTTATTTTCATTAGTACGCGTAAAACTATTGATAAACTTGCAAACTGAAGCAGACAAATTTTATTTCATTTGAAAGCATTAACATATTAGTTTTGAGAACCTTAAAACATTTAATCATACCAAAGTTCGAAGAAATTGCCGACGATGAATTTTCAAACACACTATATTTTCCTATGAACAAAAATCTACATTGGACTTTAGTAGTACTATGTATACTACACAACCATAGAATGGAAGCACTATAACCTTAATACTTATGAGATTGCAAATACAAATTTAAACTACAAAAAAAAAAAAAAAAAAAAAAAAAAACAATTACTGGTAAGTGTCACCTACCAAACATCTATTTATTTGTTCATAACATACTTCCTTAATACCATTCTACTTTCCACACAAAGAGAGAGAGAGAGTAAAAAAGTACATTCAAGCATAATGAAACAAAAGGCATAATAAAGAGAAAATGATGCCAAAGAAGAAGAATGGTTAACAAAACCGTCCACAACAGTCGTCTACTCCATAATATGTTTCTTTATTCATAATTTTGCTTTAAACCTTTCTAGCTAAAATAAATGCGTAATAATTAACTACTAAACGTGAATATCAATTTTATATATGAATATAATGTATGGTAATAAACCTTATATGTACTAAACTGCCTCAATATTACAAAACAACATTTTTGGGATGCATAATTGTTAAAAGCATATTACAAAACTGTAGACAAGTAAACATCAAATCATAGACCACGATGATATAAATCCTATACTAAATATTAACAACATGTTATACCTACAATGATATACTTGCAAAACTGCACACAAAACAAATGGAGTTTACTATTTACACAATAATACCTTTGGAACATAATTGTTGCTCATTCTTATCATACACATGTTTCCCCTACATCTTTGAACTATCAACTGATCATAATTACATCAATAACTCATACATTTGATCTAAAAACCAAATATATACAACATTCGATATCTTTTTACACTACCAAATTTACAACTTAAATTAATAATACTGCATTTTTTACTACCACCTGTTAACTTTCTAATCATTATTTCTTTATCATTTTTTATTCAACAAACTTGATTCCAGACTATGTGCCATCGAGATCATGAAACATTTGACAAAAAAACGCTTATCCATAACTAATTTTTTATAGTAAAATGACAATGGACCTGCTTAGAAAAACATTAGCATATAAATTAGTGACAGATGATAAAAGCTTTTCAATATACAAATACCGTGTTCAAGGATCAACACATTAAAGGTTGCGAAGACAAAATATGCCTACCTGTAGGAAAAATTATTAGCATGTAGGTTTAACTACTTAAAACAAATATAAACTACCCTAACCAAATTGTACAGTTTCTATCTAATTATCTCTAATTAGTTTGATTATACTGCAAATGATTAATCATCTCAATTGTAAACTCTACGACTTGTAATTAGTTACGGAAATTCTAATCACCATCAAACTTAATACAACTGGAATATATTGTTTGCATCACATATTTAAGCACATCAAATGTTCTATTTTAGTATACGTCCATAGCTTGGGTCGACAAGCCTAATATAAAATCTACTTTGTTTGCGATAAACAGGTTTTGATCACATTATAACTTATAAATCTACTACTAAAAGTCCTTATTGATACAATTTACTAGTATTAAAACTCATGTATATTTTATCAATATATAATGCTTGTTAAAGAGCTTAACATGCATAATGTGTAGCTAAATCAATTTCTACTCCTTGCACTTTTGCGGAGTAAGTAATTGATTATCTTGTTGTTTGAACAATTTAAAGTGAAGAAATATATTTACTCAGGATTGAGCTTCTAAATTAGTGTATAAATTCAACATGCATGTCTGATTTCACAATTGGGTTTCTGACGTCCATTAAAACACAAAATATTATTTTGTACAAGTCTGATTGATGAACTCTCATGCTCTAGGGTAAGTGGTGATTATCAACTTCTACCAATTATTTATTATTCAAATTAAACCTGAAAATAACATCTACATCAATGCTTAATCTTTGAAAGAAAACATTTTGTGTTGCCTTTATCCTCATATATATATATATATGTATATGTATATATATATATATATATATATATATATATATAGGGGGAGAGAGAGAGAGAGGAAAGTTCGAGAGCACCCTAAATAGTGCAGCACCCAAAATGCCCCTCAATCTCCACCAAGTATTTCCCCTTCTCTCTCCTTCCACTCACTCTCTCACTTCCCACTCACATTCTTTAATATAAACGGGTGGTGGAAATCATGGGGCATTTGGGGTGCTCCATTTTTAGGGTGCAACCGAACGCTTTCTATATATATATATCACTGACGCCCATCACAGACAGTATCTAAAATACTCAAATTTACTAGACAACTTAAGCATACGAAACATAAACTATATGTCACAATTATTCTTTAACAAAATAATCTTTCTACCCAATGTACTTTTTTTTGAAGTGTAAAATTAATGTAACTAATAACATATAAACAAATGCAGTTGAAATTCAGTTGCAAACAAAAAAAATAGGATATTATAGTCCTGAACTCCAGCATTATCCGAACTACAAATACAAGAAAATATAGCCTCAATCTCCAGTAATATCCAAACTACACATATTGTTAAATTAACCATCCAATATTATTATGCTTATATTGAGATATATTGATACCTGAGTATTAAACTAAAACTATATAAATTCATTAGAGTCGCCTTTTTCACGTTCAGTAAGTAATAAAAGGGTATTTCAACCTCGTAAATTAATGTTCACATTGTTGCTCATTTATGACTCGATACTACAATATGTCTATGTCCAACAGCTGATAAAGGAACAAAATCCACTTCATCTTGATAAACTTTTTTTTTTTTTTTTTGCAGAGCCGATCGGTTTTTAAGATGACCTCAAACACCTTTTATTATAACCAATAATAAAAATACATAACTGTGATTGACAGTTAGCTAAATTCGGTTTTTAAGGTGGACCATTTACCACATACCGAGTTTATTGTGTTCCGTCTACTAAACCTAATAGGCTTATAGCACTGGAGCTAGCTACATATACTAGACTACAATCACATGATTTTTAAAGTGGTCCGTCCACTAAGTGGCTTACAGCCACTCCTCTCCATCATAAGAGGAAAGACTGTGAGATCTAATAGACACTGGACCAGTAACATGCAAGAAGCCTGAAAAGAGAGTAGCCGGGTTGGGAAGATAACAAATATATTATTTGTCATAGATTAGTCTTCTGTCCCAACTCATGTCTTCCAAAATATCCTTGTTCGCTCGACCAAGTTCGCCTTCCACATGCACTACAAAATCTATTCCATTATCGTAGTATTGTAGCATCTATGCTTGCCTGCAACTCCGCTTAGAAACATAAATAATTCATTTCGGACGGGATCGTAGCGCATATCAAAGTGCTCTTGAATCCAAACAGTTCCAGTAGAGTTCTAAGAAATTTCAGGAACTAAAGGAGAAGCAATTGGTTCTGGAATCGGAACAATTAAAGGGGAAGAAACAGCCTCCGGAGTAACCACCGATGCTGTTACAGGATCGGTAGTAGGGAGGGGATCTTTAGGAACCCATTTTCTGAGAGGAGGATGTGGTAGTGGAATTTTAGGGGTATGGGTAGAGATACACCATTGGTGGAGCGTTTACATGATTTCTCAGTATGACTAAAGGATCGACGATCTACACAAATATCTGGCTTCCAACTATAACTGACATCTATCTTTACTAACCGACCTTCAATAAGAACCTCAATATAAGAAGGAAGAAGTTTCTCAGGAGTTATTTCATTAAGGACCCTAGATATGAAAGTTTCCTTCTGACCACAATATTAGCATAAAAACATTTCAATTTACCTAAGTGACAAGCCAACCAGTTAGTTTAGTCCCAAAAGGGACTGCAAAACAGATGGCACATGAGTAAATTGCGCCCAAACAGGGATAGAGAAAACCTGATCACGAGCTGAGTCAGCTGAGGGACACCAAGTAGTGATAATGAAGGGCATGCCAACGAGTATAGAAGGTTTGGACTCTAGAACTCTACTTCTCTCCTCTGAGTTAGAGAACCAGAGGTAAAACATGTTATCGACATAGTTTACTCGCAAACCTCCTCTAATTTTCCAGATTTTCCAGACACGACTCACGTGCTCATGAACATCTATCTCATCAGGAGTAGGACTTAAGAAGAATCCCACTGAATCGTCGGACCAAAAACTAACTCCTGCTTGCACAACAATGTCTGGCAGTTCCATGAGTGAATCAACAATTTCAAATTGAACAGGGGACAATTCACCCGCAATGTGAGGTAACTTGTCAAACATTGAAACCCAAACAGGGGGATTAGGTGCAGGAGCACTAACCCCAATCACATGAGCAGCTGCCTTAGCACTACACCAATTTCTCAAGCCTCATAGACAACAAAGTCTAATTTGGCTGAATTATCATCACCAGAAACATGTTCCACATCATCACCAAGCATAACAGGTGATGCATAGGTCGTAGCCAGCAAAGACGTGAGGGGTGGAGAGCATAACTCGGCAGCCAATATATCAAACAAAGGTGATACCTGGGTGGCTTGAAGAGCAGGTAGCATTTCGACGTAGTTCAGATCCAAAGTTGAGGGTGCAGAATTCACAGCGTTAGAGCCTCCACAAATTGAAGTAGATCGATTTGCAGAAGGAGAAGCTGTTGCGCTCGACAGTGCAGGATAGTTGACAACACAGTCAACCCTACGCGGCTTCGACGAATTAGGGTTTAGGTTGGAGTACACGTGCCTAGATTGGGTAGACGATTGCGTGCTCAAAGATGAAGGGGAGGACAACATGAGGCGAAAGTTAGAGAAACGAGAAGGCTAAGTGAGGTGAGGAAGAACTGGCGAGAAGGCGAAGTCGCGAGCCAAAATTACCAAAAGTCGGTCGCCATTTTTTGACATTGCTACGTGTTTGAAATATGTCTGATATTGATAAATTAGTTTTGTCATAACACAAATAGTTAGATGTCCAAAACTGAAACAAGGCTTTCTTTAAATTCCACCACATTCATGTTAGAAGAGCAAAACATAACTTCAAGTGTAAAATATTTATTTCCTACATAACCACATTAAATCTGCAAATTATGTCTGATGCAACGAAGAAAACATAGTTACAATTCATTGAAACCCTATCAATGCACATTAAACTATCTATTATCGTCCAAAGATCATCAACCACGTAGAGTTTAATCGAAGACTCGTTTATTGTCCAATACTCGTTGAATACTCACACTTCCAACCAAAAGTCGTCCGTAATTAACGCACAATATATTTTATCATGCACGACACTAGTATTGATAAATGGAAGATAATCAGCAAGCGAAAAAGATATAAAATGAAACAACTCATAATAAAAGTTAACGCAACATATCCCTCTACTGCTCGAAGAATTAAATACCAACTAAAAGAAATAAGTTTTGCTATTAAATGGTCTCTTGGGATTTTCGATAGATGTACTAAATGGAAAAACGCTAGTAATACCTCTCCAAGAACCTATATTTAAGCTATAAACTTCAGCTCTCTTTTCATCACCGCAAACACTTTTGATAAGCCTCACCACTTTGTAGTCGTTGCTTTTAATATCAAAGCCAAATCCAACTGCAATCTCGACCTTATCAAGTGCACGCAATCTGCTAAGTGTAGATGATTGCGGGAGATCTCCAGATTGTTCAGTTGCAAGGTTTCCCCAAAAAAATAAAAAATCATTCCTCCCTTTCCTTTGAATGATGGCTCACCAGATTGTCGAATAAATTTAGAAGGCCTTACAATTTCAGCATCTTCAACCAAAGCTCTTAGTTTGTAAAAATAAAAGATTAATAATGTAGCACGAGAATAAGAAACACAGTAAGCATCAGTTGTGTAGTAACACTCCACAAACTCATAAACAGATAGTACAAACTCGTTCATGCATTTATAGCATAAACACAAGAAAAACAAGCACTTTTCCATTAACTACAACTACACAATTTCAAATTCAAATCAACATGAGATTTTGAGGATTTAACCTCAAAAATATAGTTAGATCACTTAAACACATCTCATCCCGATCCTTAATAAGTTCACACAATCAAGCTTCCAACATTCAACAAAGTATGCTTTTTCAATTATAAACATCTCCTCTACATTTAGCATTTGAATCTAAACGAAAAGTAATGGAAAAAGCACATTCATCTCAAATCAATGATTTAAATCTTTCAACCACATGAAAATAAAACTCACCATACCTCAAAAAAAGAATAAACAATCCAATGATCATATAGTTTACCACATAAAAAAAAAAATCTACAGTTGCAAAATCACCAATCTCAGCATATTTATTCATAACCCTTTCAAAATCAAAAAGCATATCACATCCTACACCTCTTTCAAATAAATATTTCATACAATAATCTTTATTTTAGACATTCACAAAACTAAGAAGATTATTGCACATATGAAATAAAATGATCCAAAAAAAGATAGGAAAAACAGAACATATCAAAATACCTACCAAACATGAAAAGCAAAGGTCGATTTTCATCACATACAAGGTAAATATGTTCATATAAATGAATTAAACTTCGGACTTCTAACAATTACTTCCGCACTAATTGACATATTTTTATATTTGAATTTTTTTAATAACATAAATATGGCTCATGTCGATGTGATTTATTAGACGAATAACTAAACAACAACATATTTATATAGACAATTTAAATAGGCAAATTCTATTCAAAGACTTCAAATTGCTATACCTACACCATGGGATTTTAAATAAAATTTCAAACCAAAATGATCTTATTAAAAAAGAACCAATATTAAAGAATGAAAATAAATACAATTCTCCCTTGTTTGCAATCTGTATACTCAATATAATTTCTTTTGTAAAACTAGTATATTATAAATTAATTTATACCACCGGTTAAATTAATTTTATATTTCTTTTGATGATTAAAATATATTCATATCGTTACAAGCAACATTTCTATACAGTCAATTTTAATAATTTTCACTTTAATTAAATATAAAAATTAAAATATAAAACTAACTACTAAAATTAATGTTATACAGAATACTAAATTCTTCAATCTTCCATTCAAATCTAATCATGTTTAAATTTAACACCAAAATTTAACAAGTTTAACTTTCTAATATTTAAAAAAATAAGTTCAAATTTCCATTACCTAAAATTAAAAGTGATTCAAAAATAAAACAATCAAATAATTTAAGATACTAGTGTTAAAATAAAAGTTTTTTTATTTTAGGTAAATATATTGCAATGAATTCGAATTCTTAGTTTTATGTAATTTAGTTTTAAGGTTAAAGAGAGAAAAGGTGACGAAAATATAAAGGGGTAATTTTGTGAAATACATGATGTATGAAAAGAAATTTTTGGTGTGTGATATTTTATTTCATTTTACAGTGTATGTTAAGGAATCATAGGTGTATGAATAAAATTAGCCATTTAAATATTATATAATTTTACAGCATAAGATATTAAATGCAAAATACTAGAAAAGAATCTTAAAATGCTGGAATGATTGTAGAAAATTTAAAGTGAATCTAATTTAAAAAAAAAACATAACTTTTCTATTTTTAAGTACTTAAAAAAATTAGTTAATTAAATTTATTCAAATTACTTAAACTTTGAAATATATATCTAACTTAAATTTATTTAAATTACTTATACTCTAATTATGTGATTAGTTTAAATTCATGAACTAAAATATATGAAATATTAAAAGGTAAATAATAATTGCATAAACTTTAAAGTATCTATAATAAAATGTAAAACAATACAAGATAGTTCATAAATAAGTGCAAAATGATAAACTAACTTGAAAATAAAACATCAAAAAAAGATAAACAGAAAAGAGAATTCTTAAAATTAATAAAAAAGCTTCAAATTCTTCTGCTTTACTTCAACTTATATTCATTTGTTATTTCATAGATCAACTACAAAATTTCTTAATTGTGAGGCTCCAAATCTATACAACAAATCCAAAACTAAAACATCATTTTCCTTTTTACATTCCCATAAAATCAAATCGAATATTTATACTAAATGAATCAAATATCAAAGAATTTCCAACAGTACAATAACTAACACTACCAATATAATATTCCGCCAAATCTGATTTCAGTCTTCCCCAAAATACCAGATTCATTCTTTTTAAACAATGAAAACATACAATGCTATGGAGATCTAAATCAGCAACAAAAACTCTGCAGTTCCCTTCGAGCATATACGATAATTCTGTACTCAACAAAGTTAATGTTGATCAACATTCACATAACTCATTCTTAAACAGAAGAAAAAAAACATCTAGGCCATGATTATATGCGAAAACAACTAAAATTGTACTTCTGCCATTGTTTTACAAAAGCACAAAACAATAAATTATTTTCAAAACTAGCAAACTACACCAAATTAACTGCAGTGCTACGATCATGATAAATAACAAAAACAATATCAATTCAATATAGCTGAAATAAATTTGAAAATATTAAACTTTAACAAAACTGAATAAACGACCAAAAAAACAACCAATAAGAACTAAAAGAGGAGATCAAATTATAAAAGAAAAACCATATTACTAGCACTTCCATGCACCATTGAAACAAGTTCCTACGAACTTCAAAAAAAAATTGAAGATAATTACACCATCGAACAAGTATATAAAAAAACTACCTCGGTTCAAATAAACTAGTAGAGAACAACAAACCAACATTATTGAATCGAGATCTTAAAGATAAATTTGTAAATATTTACAACTCATGACACCAAATCGGATAATAAAAAGAAGAAAACGTAATATTGTAAATGCCCTCAAAACGATAATTTTAATCCAAATAGTAGTAATATCAAAAGTGTGTCCTATATTAGTATACAGCTAGGGTGACCGCTAATATAGAATTTGTTGAAAACTCATCAGAAACCATTTTCCACAAAAAGTCACATAAGGGGCCAACCACCCTAGCTTTCACTCTAAGTAATAAAAATAGTTCAAAGATATAGGTGTAAATCAGTCGGAAAGAACCGAACAGAGGTGTGTTCACAATCTATCCTAAAAAAAATTGAACTGAACACGAACCAAACAAATTTTTTTCTCAAACAAATTTTGCTACCGTAATTCGTGTTCTAAATAAAATCAATCGAACACAAACATATTTTTTTCGGATACGGACATGAATAGACCCAGCCGGACATAGCTATTTGTATAATATTTTATACTATTTATTAGAATTTCACTCAACTATATGCCGAACTACAAGGAATTCGTACGAATTCAGACGAACACGTACCAAACGTGGTTTTTTCTCATACAAATTTTGTTGTTCTAACTCGTGCCCTGAATGAGAATCGGACGAACTCGGACAGACGTATTTCGATTACGGACACAAACGGACATTTGCACTAGAGCCCTATTCAAAGGAAGACCAAACACATTCTTGTTTACAACATCAAACTGCACCTTAACCAAGGTAAGGTAAACAGTGTCGTACATGCTATTCACGTTAACTGTTATTAAATTACCCAAAATTTTGTAGCACATGACGTTACTGCAAGAAACCCTTAAAGTTAAATTTAATATTTTTGCATGTTTTCATAAAACCAAAGCCAAAACTAAGCCATAAAGTTAAATTTAATATTCTTGCATGTTTTCATAAAACCAAAGCCAAAACTAAGCCATAAAGTTAAATTTAAAATTCTTGCATGTTCTCATAAAACCAAAGGTAAAACTTAGTTTACACGTTCAAACTCACTTAATTTCAAACTTCTAACATTTTACCTACAGATAATGAGTTTTTCTTAGCATTTACCTTAAGACATGCATACGGTAAATGACATACAAATTTTAAAAGGCTAATTCTATTTATACACCAAAAAATTATAATAAACTACTATATACCATATATTACTTTACATACACCATCTCTTTTACTAAATTATCCATGTTCTCATCCTCTTTTCCTTCCTCTTTCAAACCTAAAACACAATTACCCAAAATCAGAAGTTCTTTGCATCAAATTGAGTAAAATTTAACAATATGAAACTTATTTCTTGTACTAATATTGTAACTTTTATAAACTTTTTGAAAAAAAATTCAATTTCAACAAAACAACTGTAATTTTACAAAATAAATCAACGCCTCTAAATTAGGCCATTATTTCTAAATGTTTTCTTAATTGAAATTTTAGATTTCATGATTAAATAATTCATTAACATATCTAGTTTGTATCAATCTTCAATACTTTTAAAAATAATTTGAATTTTTATATGCAGAGGTTTTAAAAAAGCAATTATGAGAAAACGATAATTTAATAATAGAATTTTATAGAAAAAATAATGGTGTATGTTAAGTGATTTTTAGTGTATAAATAGAATCTGCCATTTTAAAAATGATATAATCGACAAATATGGCAATCAACAAAAATAGTATCAGTATCTGTTTTGCCCGTAAACGGAAACAAAAATCGAACCTATAAAACCACAACTGTAAGCGGCAGTCTCCCTTTTTGCGTGACAAATTGGCAACTACTTCCATAGCACACTGATGTGTTTGGCTACAGCGAGGAGCAGATCTCAAGAAGAAAAGAACATAAAAATTAGAAGAGAAGAAGGCACGACGAGGAGAAACAGAATTTACAGGTAATTTTTTCATATCTTTTTCATTACAGTTCCTACATACTTATAACCAATTCTAACAACCTTAATCCCTACGTGGCAACAATATTCTTCCCTCCATAACAACTTTCTTAGCGAGAAAGAAATAAAAAAACAAATATAAAAAGAAAAGGCGGGATAATAATGCAGCAACTAACTGCATGTGGTTCTTTAATCCAAATATCTTTTGGGCATGTAAATCACTCTTCTGGAACGTGCCTTAGTATTTCCAGGTGCCACAGTTGTAACTGTATCATCACCTATCCCATCAAGAAGGACCTTGTCCTCAAGGTCATGGTTGCTGCTTTCTGGTTGAAGTGTTTGTGGAATTGACAAGTTTGGCTGAGGGCATGATTTGAGCAGGGAGACGTGGAATACAGGTGAATTTTTGAATCCGGTGGAAGTAGTAACTCGTAGGCAACAACGCCGATTCTTTCAAGTATCTGAAATGGTCCAAAATATTTTTTTGTGAGTTTGTGGCTGCTGTTTCGAATTGATGTTTGACGGTATGGTTGTAACTTTGCGAACAACCATAAACCAACTTCAAATTCCTTATCAGTGCGCTTCCGATCAACGTGATTCCTTATACGGGACTGGGCTTTCCGTAGGTTGTGTTTGATAAGCTGCAGCAATTCATCTCTTTTATTAGCCCAAGTCGCTAGGTCTGGCAAATGACTGGTGGTGTGGAGAAAATCAGTAATTGATGGCGGTGAGCGTCCAAAAATCGCCTAAAAAGGTGTCGTACCCAATGCAGAATGTTTAGTGGTATTGTACCACCATTCGGCCCACGACAAACACTTGGCCCATGCATGTGGAATGTCATCCACGACAGCTCGTAAATAATTCTCCAAGCAATGATTAAGAACTTCTGATTGGTCGTCAATCTGGGGTGGTATGCACTTTTCATCTTCAGTTTGGTTCCGTGTAGTCGAAATATATCTTCCCAAAATTGGCTGGTAAACAGCGGGTCTCGATCCGACACAATTGACATTGGAAATCCATGTAAACGGACGTATTCCTGGATGAAATCTGATGCTAACAGTGAGGCAGAAATTGATGTAGGCAATGCGCATAAATGTTCATATTTTGAGACCCTGTCGATGATGGCCTAAATCATTGTTTTGCCGTTGTATGGCGGCAAATGCATGATGAAATTCATAGCGACATCAATCCAAATTTGATCCGGTATAGGCAATGGTTGTAAGAGTCCTTTGTATGGAGTGTTTTCCGCTTAGGATGCAGGCAAGCGGTACACTGTTTGATGAATTGTTTAACTGAAGAAGCCAATTTTGACCAATAAAAGTTGCTGCCAACTCATGCAACTGTAGCTTTCACTCCAAGATGGCCTTCGATTCGAGATGAGTGCAGCTCTTCCATGATTGTTTTGTTTTGTAGCTCGATGTTCGCCGGAATATAAATTCTATCATCCCAAAACAAAATGTTATTTCTCAATTGAAATTTCGGTTTCGTGGATGTATCAGAACGAGTTTGCGAGATGATCGTCTGAGCTTCCTGGTCTCCTTGTAATGCATTGGCAATGTTAGTTAAAAATGGCAAGGTTGGACCGGAGATCGCTGTCATTGTTGCTTCGCTTGAGAATCTGGAAAGTCCATCAGCAACATTATTTTGTTTTCCGAGTTTATAATGGATGGTAAAATTAAAGCCTAAAAGCTTTGTCAACCATCGTTGCTGCTCCGGTGTCTGAATAGATTGGGAAGCGAGCTCTCTAAGACTCTGATGATCAGTGTGGATTTGGAATAGGCACCCCAACAAGTAGTGACGCCATTTCTTAACTGCGGATGTAATCGCAAACATTTCTCTTGAATAAGCTGACGCTTTCTGAAGGTGCTGCGGAAGTTTAAGCCTGAAGAACGTAATTGGGTGCCCATTTTGAGCGAGAACCGCTCCTATTGCTGTAGTCGAGGCATCGGTGGTGACAGTGAATGTTTGGCTGAAATTGGGTAAAGAGAGAATTGAGGTTTGTGTTATTGCGTGCTTGAGGGTGATGAAGGCTTGTTGGGCTAACGGGCTCCATATGAAATTATCTTTCTTGAGCATATCAGTTAGTGGGCTGACCATATAGGCATAGTGCTTAATAAAGCGCCTGTAATAGCCTGCCAGGCCTAAAAGTCCATGCAAGGCTGTAATAGATGTTGGTGCAGGCCAGTTTGTCACCTCTATTATTTTTGTAGGGTCAACGCTCACACCCTTGTTGGAAATGATGTAACCGAGGTAGGATAATTCAGTCAGCCCGAAATTGCACTTGTCTCGATTAGCAAAGAATTGATGGTTGGCCAGTATATTTAATGTCGTGTGAAGGTGGGCTAAATGATCGGTCCAAGAAGGGCTATAAACAAGTATGTCGTCAAAAAATACGAGTATAAGTTTTCGTAAATGGGGACGGAAAATGGTATTCATGGTAGCTCGAAATGTGGATGGTGCGTTCGTTAAACCGAATGGCATCACTAAAAACTCATAGTGGCCTTAGTGGGCTCAAAATGTTGTTTTGTGGATATCGAAGGAGGGAGGGGGTGGACTATGATTTGGAAATAAGCACTTCGTAAGTCAAGTTTAGAAAGTCAAGTTTAGAAAAGACGTTGGCGCCATAAAGTTCATCAAATATTTCGTCGACTGTCGATATGGGAAAACGATCTTTAATAGTGATGGCATTAAGTGCTCGATAGTCGACACAAAAAGGCCATGATCCGTCCTTTTTTACTAAAAGGACTGGGGATGAAAAACGGCTAGTTGAGGGTTTGATAAGTTTGGATTGTAGCATGTCTTGGATTTGGCGTTCAATTTCGTTTTTTTTAAGTACGGATATCGGTATGGTTTGGTGTTTATAGGGTTGGAGTTGGGAATCAAGTTTATATGGTGATTTAATGTTCTGTTTGGAGGTAGCGAGGTTGGCTTTCGGAAAACATTCTCGAATTGGGTTAGGATATTATGCAGTAATGGGTCAACGTTGGATTGGGCTTGTGGTTCTGGTTCGGCCTGTATTGGTTGCATGTGGAGATAAAGGAAATTGGAAATGGCATCAGTGAAGTCAAGGCATTTTAATTATGGTAGGGAGATTAAGGCTGGTTTGTAAAATGGGCCGAGCCCAGTTATGAGAATGAGTTTATTGTCAACGTTGAATGCCATAGTTAGAGACTTATAATCAATAGTAATAGGACCTAATGTCTCTAACCACTGGATCCCACACACAGCATCAGATCCAACTATTTCCAATAGATAAAAATCAATAAGAAACTCGTTGCCTTGTATGGCCACACACACCTTGGGGCAACAACCATCGCCCCGCAACTTCTCTCCATTGCCCACAGTCACGACGAACAAGCTGTTGATGGTTGTTTCAACCCCTAGAAACTTGGCGGTTTTGGGGTGGATGTAGTCGTGGGTAGATCTCGTATCGACGAGGATAGAGATCGGCTTGGTATTAATTGTAGCTGAGAGTCGAATGGAGCATGGATGAGAAGAACTAGCGTACGCATGAAATGAAATTTCTGGTCCCTAGTCTGAATCTGGGTTATTTTCATTGGAAGAGGTTGTATCAGTGGTTGCAGCGTCAGTTGGAGTATCATCAGCTTGTGTGTCTAGAATGATCATTAAAATATGGGTTGGTTTGCATTTGTGTACAAACTGGTATTTCTCATCACAAGTAAAACAGTGTCCTCGCTGTTTTCGATTATTCATCTCTGCTGGAGATAGTTGCTTTATCGAAAATGGTGGTTTGGAAGTGGGCATTGAAGGTGATTGATGAATTGTCTGGGTTCTTTACGAGTTCAGAATTGGCTTTTGGAATGACGAGTTGGGTTTGGGAAATTGGAATTTGGTGAGATCTGAATGCTTACATTCAATTAGTTTGGCTGTTTCGATAGCATCAGAGATTGTGGCTGGTTTTAATATGTGGAGCTCATTTTGAATGTGTGGTTTCAAGTCTGAGATGAAACATTGATTCAGGGGACAACGTGGTTATGCGATTACAAAGGGTTTCAAATGTTGATTGATAATTTTCAACTGTAGATAATTGTTTTAGCTTGAACAAGGTCGCTTGAGGGTTTAAAAATGTTGAAGGGCTGAAGCGTTGTTCGATAGCTTTTCTCAACGCCGACCATGAAGAAAAATGTTTATTCCTATGCATCCATTGAAACCATGATAGGGCCTGACATTGCATGTGAAAACTGGCAAGATCGATACGTTGGTCTTCAGGCAAAGTAATAAGCAAAGAAGCGGTCCGCCTAAAAGATCCAGTCATGGTGGTTTGTACCATCAAAATGTGATAATGAACATTTTGGGTGTACGGGTTGTTGTGGAGGTGGGGTTTGAAAGTATTGGGGGTTGTCGGTTAGGGACTGATGGGTGGCAGGTGGTGGATGCCTGATTAGTTGGTGATGGTGGTGCTTGTGAATCTAGTTTTCGAGTAATGTCATAAATTGATTTGGTCGGGTCTTGTAATGCGGCCTTAATGTCTATGATGTCGGTGTGCTATTTTTCCAACATGGAAGCATGGTTGGATTGATTGTTTTGGATTTCGATTATGATTTCTTGCTGTTGAAAAATTTGGTGGAGAGCGTCATCGACTTTGGAAGAAGGATTTGGATGTTAGGGAGGGAGGGTTGAAGACGAGAATGAAAGCACCAATCAATTGATGCGTTTGGCTATAGCGTGGAGCAGATCTCAAGAAGAAAAGAAGAAAGATTAAAAGAGAAGGCATGACAAAAAACAGAATTTTAATTCCTACATGGCAACAGTATTCTTCCCTCCATAACAACTTTCTTAGTGGGAAAGAAATAAAAAAAACAAATATAAAAAGAAAGAGCCGGATAATAATGCAGCAGCTAACTACATGTGGTTCTTTAATCCAAGTATCTTTTGGGCATGTGAATCACTCTTGTGGAACGTGCCTTGATATTTTCAGGTGTCATGGCCCATTGTGGTTACCGTATCACATGCTAATTAAAAGCATCTCCAACAGATTACAAAACGTAGTATTTATTTCGCCCAAAAATTCAGAGTGTTAACCAACAATCAAACGACGATTTTTTTCAACATCCTCAAAGGCTAATCTTTATCAGTTCCATAGGTTAAGGCGCTCAAAAAATCATCGTCCAAGAGATAAAAGAGGAGAAATAAAGCCTTGAGAAAAAAATCAAGGCTCTACTATAAGACATCTATTTTTTCATTTTTTCATAGAACACCGAAAAGATAGACACATTAACTAAGCATGTTGATTTTTTTTAGCATGCTGAATCAGTTCTGAATTCAAGATTGATTCCTACCCTGAACATTCAAGGCAATTGCATTTGTTGGAACGGATTCTTCCCTCAATTTCGAATTCAGAACTTGAATAAGCAGCGAACTTGAATAAACGGCTCTTGAAGATGCTCTAAGTGCATCTCCAATGGTTGCAATTCAACCTTGAAAATTAAGCATTCTCTCTCCAATCGTGCAATTCAGTCTTAACATTAAGGCTAATATTCAGGATCCAATTCAGGATCCTGAACATTACGGGGGTGGACGCCTGAATTCTGGCACCTACTAATTATGTGCCTGAACACACTTTTTACCCATTTTTCCAGTCACTTATTCTTTCTTTCCGGTCATTTTTTTTAATGTTCTAGCGCCTAATTAGCAAGAGCCAGAATCTGACGCTTACTAATTAAGCGCCAGAATACCCTAAACCATTGGGGAAACTTCAGTGATTAAGCCCGTAATATTCAGACGACTAAATATTTCGGGCTTAACCCACTGGAGATGCCCTAAAGGAGCTATGTTAATTCAAGAACTTTGGATAGCGTTGAGCTGAGTAACGCGCATAAATTCATACTTCTAACTCATTATATACATTGATATACATCAAAACGATTGCTACTGAAAATTACCTTAAGCATCTGCTATATGTTAAACTTCAATAAGAAATCAGCTGACCTGAACTGCTTGCTGAGATTCCAACCACTCATTACAAACGAAGCAATAAGTCAAAACCAACCTAAAATGAAATATCCTTCATGAATCATGACTCAAATAAGATAACCTACCCCCAAATGATTGTGTACCACTTTGGTTGATATACATGAAGCCGTGAAATGGAGAACTAATAAGCATACAACAGAGGGTTTCACCATTCATTTTAAACCTTCAGCATCTGTTCATATTTCAGCATTAAAATGATGCCAGAGATAAAATAAAATTACACCATTTGACAACCATAAATGAAAATTAGTAAGATTTCCCATTCAGACACAGCCCAAATTATGGTACCCGGAAGCTTATCAAAACAAAGCAATCACTGTACCAGGCCTGAATATTTTAATTTTTGCCACTAAACAAGAATCGTATCGGCTGATTTATATATATATTTTTCACTGAGAATCAGATACCATGGGGCAATTGCTGTGTATTGAACAGTGCGCCATTTAAAATGAAAGATCAAATACAAAAATGATGCAATCTTAGCTGAAAGATGGCGATTATTTTGTATACAATCAAATTTAAGTTTACAACACAGACAGCGAATGCAACCGAAACAATGATACAAACTGAATAACGGAGCCAAACAGAAGATCTGACGGTAGGGCATCATAATATAGAATTTTGTATCATCGTACCTCCAAAATTTACCAAAATAGTGAATAAAATAAAAATAAAAACAGCACTGCAAATGGAGTCAGACTGAATTAGTCAAAAACCAGTCACCAGTGTCTGATTGTCACCAGATCTAAGACTGGGCGTCATAAATACAATCATCACGCTCCATTTCAATTGGGTCTCAAATTACAGAAAAAAACACGTCGAAGAACGTTACCGCACGCCGCAGGAACAGCAAAAAAAAATCAGGCAACAAAGCAAATAAAAGTCAAATTTCGACGACCACGAAGTAGTAGGCAGGCGCGGCCGAACAGGCAAGCTTAGGAGAGGAGGAGAGCAAGGAGAAAAATTTATAGAAAGGAGACTAGGGTTTGAAGTTTAAATGCTCTGGCCCAAACTAGAACGTTCTAGGCTTCTAGCAGAGTGCGGACGATTTGTTAGTTGGATTTCATTGATTCGATTTTAAGATTTCAGAACGCTTGATCGGTACGAATGGGCTGAAGTCCACCGGGTTCAGGCACAAGAACGGATGTTAATAGGACAGAATAGTTGTTGTACGGGCTCGGTCCAAGAGGGTTAGATGTCTGATCTGCGTTCGTACGATTATGATTTAAAAAAAAATATAAAAATATATCCGTTCGAAAATATTCGATGTTTTTCTATTTTCTGAAGCTTGTCCGTACGTTGTTCGGCTCGTACGAATAATGTCCAAGCCGACTTCTCGTTTGGTCCGTATACATCCGAAAGTCTTATATGACGGACACAGACACCATTTTGCCTGGTTCGGTCTATCAGGTTAACAACCTTAGCCGCAAGCCACTGCTAACGTGATCAGTTGACATTCGAAAGTTCAAAATCCGTTCAAAATCGGAAAATTATTATTTCAAAATTATAGTTTAAATTATGTATATTTCAACAAGTAGAGATATATTTTTATCGTTTTATTCAATTTGAAAAATAATTTTGTAATGCATAAATGTCATTTTTAATTCATTTATCTTACAGAAAATACAGCGAAAATAGCGGAATATAGTTGAAATAATGGGATATACCGAAAATATCGGAATATAGCGGGGCTTAAAGCGGCAAGGCTATTTCGAAAGCTCTTTGGAAATAATGTAGCATTAGAAACCCGCTACACGATATAGTGGAGATATGGCCGGGTAATAGCGGGACATAAACTGCACAAATGCACGCTAAATGCATGTTAATTCCTCAAAGTTGTTTATTATCATCATATTTTTTAGCATATGAAATAATTATCTGATATCCATCTGTATCTGCAGATGTGCATATCAGATATCCGAAAACGATTTTAGATGCAGACACAAATATGTCATCGTTGGAATCCTAAGATACTTGTTGATAGGGCACTTAACCGTAACCCCAACCACCTAACTAGTATATCAATCTAGATTCCATTATCATCATCACCTTTTAAGTCTAATTTGGTCCAACCATCTCCAAAAATTAATCAACAATGTATTGTTTCATCTCTATTAGTCAAATACATTTGTATCTCCTTTATTGTGATCCCAAATTGAAATCCCATTTTCACCATCCAATTCGATTACTAATTATGGCCATTTCTTGCAATCTAGTAACAAATGATTACCAACAAATAATTTCATTCTTTCAAATGATTATTTGTCATGTGTCCCGTCATTTATCCTGTTTAAGAACCTCTACACATGAGATTGTAAATGATTACATATGAACATTCCATGCTTAAAGGTACTGAATCAATAATCAAATGGTGATTAGCTCTATATTGTAGAGGCAAAATGAATAGATTAAAATTTACACTTTTAAGGTTATATATATATATATACGCCCCTCGTCCACAAACCATGGACGATGTTTATTGGTGTGAAAATTGGTTGATAGCGAATGGTTGAAATTGATTGATTGTGGTTGAAAAATACCCGTTGGATGATAACTGATGTCCTGATTGGGAGGCATCCCAAAATATGGATAATGAGTGGTGATCGTCCAGACGTACGTGGAGATCGATGGGTATGCGAGGTATATAGTGCCTCCGGTTTTTTTCAGACCCAGAGCGGACTTGTAAATAGACTGTGTGTCTGACATTGGAATTCATTCTGTGTGATTGATAGCCATCAGTTGCATGGTGTGAATTGCCTGTATGGCATGCTAAGATGTAGTGATCAGGGCTTCTGTTGAAAAGCAAAGTCTTGTGGTTAATGATCAAAGCACCACCTGTGTGGCGTAGCTTTGTGTATAATGTGAATTCGCGAACCTCACACCCCGGTATGAACCAGAAACGGGAGAGGACCTCAGGGAGGACATGCGTTTCTTTCTAGCTAGAGGTGGAGTCGGTGCTTAAACTGGCTAACATTTATATTATTTTCACCTATGTGGTTGTTGCTGTTGCGAGGCTCCTCGGTTATATCGGTGACTATGTGAAGCCGATGGAGTCATTCATTGGCTCATTTACGCCCCAAAGGATGGGGAAACGCAGTGTTCAGGCATTTTAATCCACATCGGTGGACCGGCCCTGGCGATCCAAGGGTCACTCGAGCTTTGATCCTGAGGCTCGCGCTAGAGAGTTTCGAATTCGGGAAGGACTATCTTTTGCCTTGGTTCATGACGGAAATCCAATTTCCAAATACGACATCGTGCGGTTTTGATTGTATACCTATATATGGCGACATAGTGGTATGGGGCATTAATGCCGTCTATGATTGATACTTATGATTCGAAGTTGTTTTTTTGAAACATATAAACACTAGTAATAATATCAAATACTTCTGTTTTATTCGTATCAAGCATATTTTGGCCATTATAAGGTAAAAACTCTATCCTCCGGTTTGCGTTGCATTGTGTGATGGGAACTGAGTCTTATAATGGCTTCATTTTTATAAAAAGCATTGCGATGTTTAAAAGATTTACTTGTTTTAAAGCACTGGCAATCCAATGGAGTAAACCCGTTCCACGAAAGTGGCGTGGTCCTGTGATTAGCCATATTATAAAATGTGTTAAGTAGATTTCTCATACCAGTCCCATGACTGACTCGTAGTTTGTTTCACTTGCAAACTCGGGTGCCCTGTTTTCTACACGGGTAGCCTTGTGTTCAGGTTTTATCAGGCTCTTTCTGGATAGCTGGAGCTGAGGATGGATTCTATCATTTATCTCTTTTTATGCTGTTCAGCTCCTATTGAATATATTATGTTTGTTTTCCGATGTAGACATTTATGTATAGCTGAACTGTATTTGTACTAAGTATGATCCTGTATACTGTGTAACTCTGATGATTATGTTTATCCAGCGTATTATTTGTTCATTATCTAGTGTATTTATTTAATTCTGTTTGCTATTATCTGTTTATGTGTTATATTCCAAAGATTACCCTTACCACCGTCAGTACGGGGTTTGGGGTCATCACAAAACCACTGCTAACGTGATCAGTTGGCATTCGTAAGATCAAAATCCGTTCACAATTGGAA
The DNA here is from genome assembly GCA_030737875.1 of Allium sativum. Lineage (NCBI taxonomy): Eukaryota > Viridiplantae > Streptophyta > Magnoliopsida > Asparagales > Amaryllidaceae > Allium > Allium sativum. The sequence continues at coordinate 80,531,609 of CM060913.1, read as the reverse complement.
AATTATAGTTTAAATTATCTATATTTTAACAAGTAAAGATATATTTTTATCGTTTTGTTAAATTTGAAAAATAATCTTATAATGCATAAATGTCATTTTTAATTCATTTATCTTACAGAAAATATAGCAGAAATAGCGGAATATTGTTGAAATAATAGGGTATGTCAGAAATATCGGAATATAGCGGGGTTTAAAGCGGCAAGGTTATTTCGAAAGCTATTTGAATAGCGTAGCATTGGAAACCCGCTACACGATATAGTAGGGATATCGTGGGGTATAAACTGCACAGATACACGCTGAATACATGTTAATTCTTCAAAACTATTTATTATCTGATATAAAACGAACACAGAATAGAAGAAATAAGGGAGAGAGAACATTTCTATTCATTCAGATGTATATTCTTTCTATTACATTGGCTCCTTTATATATAAGCTTTTGGAGCTGATCTTTAGCTTATTCCCATAATGTGGGACTAAACATAGAACTAATAAAAGCATATTCACAACATTCACACACACACACACACACACACACACACACATATATATATATATATATATATATATATATATATATATATATATATTACAACACTCCCCCTTGAATATGCGTCTTAAAAAACTTGAATGCTCTGCTAACTTGAATTTGTCCCCTTTAAAACATATATGATGATTGCTCCCCTTTATTATTATCTTGCTTGCATATATCCGTTCAGTCGATACAACTATTGTCTGCTGCCTTCAAAACTCTATCAGGAAAACCTAATTGGAAAAGCCTTGAACGAGAAAAAGAGTACAACCTCTGACATTATGAATGTCATATTAAAATGATATTCCTCAAAAGAGTTTGATGCTTCAGGATCAAAACAATGCCTCATTAAAAACCCTTTTATGAAAAACCCCGTGGGAAAAATATAATCAAGGAAAAGAGTGCAAAATTATTTCCTCTTTAGGTAACATGTTTTACAATGTTACCGTAAGGATTGATACTTCAGGATCAAGATAATGCCTCATTAAAAACCTTTCTAACAAAAACCCAGTGGGAAAAATATTAGTGAAGGAAAAGAGTACATTATAGAATCATTTTATATGCTCCCCCTTATTTATAACTCATTATTCAATTAGTTTATTGATGTAGTAGACGCATGCCAATTTTGTATATCATCTTCTGCAATGTTGATTTGGAAATTGCCTTTGAGAACAGATCTACCCTCTTTTCTTGAAACTGAATTTGTTTCTCCTCTTTCTTGTTATCCTTTCATGTACGTGTGAAGAGAAATTTAGAAGAAATGTGCTCCATCCTATCATACTTGATATAATTCACTTGAATCTGAGCCATCCAAACTGCCTTGTTTTCTTCATAAATAATAGTTTACTGCATCAAAATATGTTTGATACTTCTGAATCAAAATGTTGCCTCGTTAAAACCTCACTAAGAAAAACCCGATGGGAAAAATATTTGTGAAGGAAAAAGAGTACAACATACAATGTTATATTTACTACGTCAAAAGTAGTATGATACTTCTGGATCAATGTTATGCCTTGTTAAAACCTTATAAAGAAAAACCCACTGGGAAAAATCTTAAATAAGGAAAAAAGAGTACATTATAACTTATTTTTGTATGTTACTTTTGGGTTGATACTTCTGGATCATGACCCATGTCTCATTAAAACCTTACTAAGAAAACCCAGTTGGGAAAGACTTAGTTAAGGAAAAAGAGTGCATTATATCATACTTATGGATGCTCCCCCTGATTTAATAATTTTCTCTGAATTCGTATTCTTCTTTCAATAACTCAAATTGCTTACAAATACTTCTTAATGAAGTTTTTCTTTTAAAACTTGATGTGCATTTCCATGCTTCAGGCATGCTTTTTTATTTAAAACACCTCCCTTTTGTGATTTGTATGATACTAATATTCATTTATGAAACACTTCAGGTGCTTATAATTTTCTATTTCAATCGGGCTTGAATATTGCAATACTCATTTGATGAGTGAGACAACTTTCATTACAACAACACTAAGTAGGAAGTAGTCTACTCATCTTGAAGTATATCAAGATTTTCATTACAACAATACTTAGAAGAATGTTGTAATCTATCAGACATGTTCTTTGTATTCTTTATGCTCTTCAGGAACTTATATATTATAATAATTTTTGCATATCGCAACTACCACTTCAATGGATATTAAGAGTTTCACTACAACAATTCTTGAAAGCAGGAAGTGATCAACTCATCATGAATTATTTCAAGATTTTCATCACAACAATACTTAAAAGAATGTTGTAATCTACATTTCTTGCTCTTTATCACTACCAAAGTTATTCAAATTCTTCTAGAATTTGTATACTTTAATTGTTTATACCTTCAAGGTATTGTAAGTGTTTTAAACACTTTCACCACTTTAATTAATTTAATTATCTCTGAAAAATACAATGCTCATGGCACTTGACACTCTATGGTGTTTCAGTAACTTCCATGTGCTTTTGTCATTATCTATATTTCTATTTTATCTTATGGACTACAGGTTCATGTCTTATGGACTACAGGTTCATGTCTTATGGACTACAGGTCAATATATCTTATTTAGGAGAATTTCATGATGGCCAATCATGTTCCTCTCTAATATGGGATTTTAATCCATTTATAAATGTAAGTGCTTTATTATTTATTAATTTATCATCGATGATTATTTTCTGTCAGTTCTATACATGATTTATTGAGATCTCAAAAAATTATCATACTTTAGGTACCTAAACCACTTTTGGGGTTATTTTGACAATCATGTCATCGGTTTCTTTTAAAGCACATTTAAGTGTTTCTTCAGGAACACTTACCTTCTTTATTTTGCATCTTTATGACTTACTCCAAAGATATTTTGAACTGACTTTTATACCACATTTTCAGCTGTGATTTATACCTTTTGATCCTTCGGGGATTCAAATGTATATTGGAGAAAATCTATTAGGGACATAATTGATAATTTATGCAAGTTACTTAATACTTTGCATAAATCTATATGTTAGCAAATATTTAACATCGATGATTCCTTTATCCTCCCCCTCAATGTTGACAAACATTGTCACTTTAATTAATAAACCTACTTTGGATTCATTTTTGATCGATTATAGCATCATAGCTAGCAAATACATTAGATGTGTTTCAATTGTAGAAGGATAATGCTCTTATTAATTGATAAGATGCATTCATATTGCGTTACTTATTCCCTTTCATTGATCTGATGACTTGGATGAATTTTCTATCATTTGAATATGCACATGACTTCAAGTCAATCAATATTGATGTCAATCGAGTTTCTGAAATATAAAATAATATATGCATAATTTATAATATGAGCTCATGACAACTTCAGGTTGTTAATTAGATATTCACATATACGAGCATATACGTGCGTCGACGTATTCCATGTGTAATTAATTTGCATATTCTTTCTTATTCGAGTTACCTATTTTAGAAAAAAATGTTCATAAGGTTCCAATCATTAATTTTTGCTTATCAAGCAATGTCAAAGCGAATCTTAAAGGTCGTATCATAATATTCAAAATATCTTATTCGGAGCTGTATTGAACTTCTGGTTCAAATGAAATATATGAACAACTTCAAGTTGTTAATCTATATTGAACTTCTGGTTCAAATAATATATAAAAAAATTCAAGTTTGTTAAACTGTATTGAACTTCTGGTTCAACTGTATTGAACTTCTAGTTCCACTGTGTTGAACTTCTGATTTCACTGTATTGAACTTCTGGTTCCACTATATTGAACTTCTAGTTCCACTATATTGAACTTCTGGTTCAAATAAAATATATAACAACTTCGAGTTGTTAAAATTTATTCTTCAGTACAATATGTAAATATAAATATATAAGCAAGATACAGCTCATTTTGAAAATTGTGCAATCTTTGGATGCATTATTATTATTGTCTCATATGATTTAACTAAGACGTGTAATATTATTATTCCATATGGTTTGAATAAAGCTTCAGGCTTTTAAATTATGAAGTATTTCAAATTCATTGATTAAGGAACTTCGAGTTCCCATGCATATATATACCACATACATATGCATATCAATTTTATAAATTTATGATGAACTTCTGGTTCTCAATCTTTTAACATACTTTTAATTTAGAAGCTTTTACATTTTTGCTAGTTGACAAGATTTCAAACTTCTATACTTTATCAAAAATGTTTATATGTATATACATACATACATATATATATATATATATATATATATATACATATATATATATATAATGCAAGACTTCAGGTCCAAGACTTTGAGTAATACAACTTCCATTATAAATATTTTCTTTGCACGACTTCAGGTTGTGGTTCTATCCTTTCTTCCATAACATTAATTATTACGATCTAAATATATCAATTAATAATACATATGTTTATTCATATTCCAAATACAAACACACATCAATTAACTAACAATAGTTAATGCATTCAATGCATTTATTACAATAAGGTAATATAATATATTATCATAACAATGCATTCTCTAACATTCAATGCATTTATGACAATAAGGTAATATAATATATTTATCAATCATATAATCAACATTTTACATTCTCTAACATGAATGGTTCAAAATTTTACAGATCTGTACATAAAGTTCACAACTATAAACAAAAATGAACTACATATCTCATATTCAATTTTTTTCTCAATCTTCAATATGAATGATTTGAAAAACTTGTAAATTTATACATAAAATTCACAAACATAAATTTACACTTTTTTTTTAAATTATACAACTCATATAAAGATATTTTAGATCTTTCTTTTTGTATCAAAATTGTTTCTTGCCTTTTTAGAAACTGCAGGTTCTAAATTTTCCATGTAATGACAAAAATTGTTTTTGCATTCACTTCGGTGTGCAGAATTAAGATCAATATTTAGATCTTAACTTAATATGATCTCAGGATGCATACTCTCTTTATAAAAGTTTCTCCTAAGGAAATAAAAACATTTCTTCTGGAAATATGATATGCTCTAAAATTACCGTAATAAAACTTCAGGTTTTATAATTATTCACATATTATGTATATTTTAAATTGAAGCAACTTTTCTAGAAAGTTACATATGAGAGTCATTTTACTATTTTTCATCAAGAAAATAGTATTTATTATAAATGTAATGATCTCTTCCAATAATAAGTTTCTTCAAGAAATTATGTGTAGCATAAAATTGGAGTATAAGGCTTTTTCCTTTTGTTGAAAATTTTCCTTTCATTGATTTTTCAAATCCTCTCCTTTTACAGGTCATTTGCTATATGCAAATATTAAATGCAATTATATGCTTTTATGCTTTATTTCATGTTTCTCATTTGAATATGAACTTCAGGTTTCTTTTTTGAATATGAACTTCAGGTTCCTTGTTTGCATATGAACTTTAGGTTCCTTGTTTGCATATGAACTTCAGGTTCGTTATTTGAAAGAATTTGTATATGGACTTTAGATCATATGAGCTTCAAGTCATTTGCATGTGAACTTCAGGTTCAACGACTCTTGCTTTGTGTTTGGAAGTATGACCGTCTTCTGTTGGTTATAATGCTCCTTCAGGGAGTTCCATAAGTGGAGAGGATCCTTTTTTTCCAGTTAAATATTCCGATTTTAGATTATCGTGGATATGGCCTCTTAAAAATACCAGGGCCTTTGTTTTGTCCTGCTGTGACATATTATTACCATTTTTAATGGTACTCTCTAAACATTGAGATTGTAAATGGATTTCAGTGTTCGACATTTTTGTGAACTATACAAAATAATAATTGTAGATGCTTAATTAAACAAAATTCACATATCAGTATACATGTTCTATAATTATCAAAATGAATTAACAAATTAACGAACAGACAAAATGATGAAATTGTAGTACTGTTATATCATAAAAAAAATACATATCTCGTAAAATAGAATAGGACCATAGACATACATGTAATAAATTGAATTTATTACGGCACGGAATCATAAAAAAATATCCAAATCTGCAAGTCTTTCTCTATACATTTATAATGAACTTCTTACAATAATGAAAACAATAGCAACCGTCAAGGAGCCATACACCATGTTACATAACAAAAATAATGGCCACAGTAATACATATGTTAGCTAACAAGCAGCTTGCTATTTACATATATGCATACCTATTAGCAATGGCTTCTCAATTATTCAAGAGATAAAATAGCAAATGAAGGTGTTTTATGTATGGCGTATGAGGTAAAAGATCCATATATAATATTATAAAAAGAAAATGAATGGATCTTCCTAAAAAAACATTTGGTATACCATAATACCAGATCAAATATAAGTAGGTGGATATCTAGATACCACTAAGTTAAAAATAATTAGATCTAAAAAGTTAGATCCACTGGAACATAATCTAGATCTACAAAAAGTATATAGATCCATAGATCAAATATTCTCAAATAGAAAATAATTGTAGAACAAATATAGAAATTCACGAATTGATATTCTCAAATAAAAATTACTTACATGACAAATTCATAGATGTAGATCTAGAAGATTTCAACAAATAACTATAATAGAATCTCGTACTGATAACATGTTATAAAATGAACACAGAACAGAAGAAATAAGGGAGAGAGAACATTTCTATTCATTCAGATGTATATTCTTTTTATTATATTGGCTCCTTTATATATAGGCTTTTGGAGCTGATCTTTAGCTTATTCCCATGATGTGGGACTAAACATAGAACTAATAAAAGCATATTCACAACATTCATATATATATATATATATATATATATATATATATATATATATATATAATATTACAACATTATCATCATATTTGTTAGCATAAGAAATAATTATCCGATATCCGTCTGTATCTGCAAATGTGAATATCAGATATCCCAAAATGATTTTAGATGCAGATACAAATATGTCATCACTCAAATCTGAAGATACATGTTGATAGGCTTAATCATAACCCCAACCACCTAATTAGTACATTCAATCTAGATTTCATTATCATCATCACCTTTTTAAGTCTAATTTGGTCCAACCATCTCCAAAAGTTAATCAACAATGTATTGCTTCATCTCTATTAGTCAAATACATTTGTATCTCCTTTGTTGTGATCCAAAATTGAAATCCCATTTTCACCATCCAATTCGATTACTAGTTATGGTCATTTCTTGCAATCTAGTAACAAATGATTACCAACAAATAATTTCATTCTTTCGAATGATTATTTCTCATGTGTCTCGTCATTTATCCTGTCTAAGAACCTCTACATATGAGATTGTAAATGATTACGTATGAGCATTCCATGATTAAAGATACTGAATCAATAATCAAATGGTGATTAGCTCTATACTATAAAGGCAAAATGAATAGATTAAAATTTACACTTTTAGGGTTAAATTGCCTTTTAAATAAACAAAAAGTTCATGGTAGTTGTATTAGTTCAAGTTATGAGTACGTAAACTAATGACTTCATTTGATTATAACAAACATCTTTTTTCACTTAATAGTTTATTGTGAAGCGAATATCATATGCAAAGTATACAAAGTTAAAAAAGGGATTTTTTTAGTAGAGCCATTTACTTTATGCAGGTTTTATTCATATACAGTAAATTGTTATACATACACCAGAAGATTTATAAAAAAATTCAAATACATCATTTTTTAAAACTTCGTATACACTATATAGATTGCAAAATTATCCATAATTTATAAGAAAATAAAACCTTATTTATTTTAATCATTTTCTTTTTCTTGTATATTAACTTATTCTATTATATATAAAGCTTAATATGGTGTTGACTTTTTGCTCCTACCTTATTCGCTATCAACTAAAATGCTCAACTATCATTCGTTTGAGCCACTTTTCCTTTTACAACCATCATACAAAATAATGAGTCTTCTCCAGTATTTAAATTTCCAATACCATTCTTAACTCAATAATAAATGTGAAGATTTCACCCATAATCTTCCAAGCAATTTAAATGTTTATTCAACCTTATCACTTTCGGTTATATTTCATACTCTGCCTTTAGCATTTGCTGTAAAATTAAAATGAGTCTTTTACCTTATTTTAATATCTTACCACAATCGTTAATACATTAATAAATACATATGTGTGTGCATATATGTCTACGTTGTTTTCTATTTTTGTTTTGCAATTTTCTCGATATAAGTGCGGTTCATTTTGAAATGGTTGCTTTTATGGTTTATTAATTATGAAATTTTGGATAATTGATTTTCTTTGTATAGTTCAAGCTTAGACATATAATAAATTTAAATTTATTTGAATGTAAACAGTTTACAAGATTTGTTTAGAAAGTATGACTAATTTTCTAACCATGTTTAAAATAAACTATCATCGGAAAAGTAAAGCGAAGGGAGAAAAAATGCTAGATATAATGAGAGTCTTTAAAATTTCTTTGCTTCTATCATTTATTCGATGTCATGAAAAGGAATTTGTGACACTTAGTTCTTTGCTTAACGTTTATGTCATCGCATTGCACAATTTTGTTATATAATACCATTATTTATCTTTTTGTATATTATAAAACATTAGATGTTTCATGAACATATCTCTATTTATTTAGTCATTTACATTTTTTTTGTTACAAACCAATATATATAACCAAAAATGAGAAAATAGTTATTCTCCAGTAGCTTTCAAAATTATAACCGTGACGCATCACATGCCACCGCTACACAAAATAGACAAATCATCAATCAGACCAAGCCACACACAAAACAACCAAAATGACAATACAAGCTACCCCACTCACACCAACAGAAACTAAAACAACGAAGGCGAATATAGGGGTTTCATCAACACACCAACTGAGGCCTAAAATCAACGGGCGAAGAAACTTAACAAAAATTGCGACAATGCCTGAAAAGCCCATTACCAATTATAAGAACCTGTCCTGAAATCTTCCACGGAGCTGCAAACTAGGAAAAAAGCCCATAACCATCCATGAAACCCAGAGATAAAAACTTCAACCAACACCCTCACGAGGAATAGTAACTCGAGAAATGGAAAAGGCACTAGCCAACGCCAACGATTGGGTTCTGAGGTTGCCTATAAAATGCCAAGAAGACATCATCCTTGATCCTGCAAATGATGGAAGATGAAACATAAGGGACTCATCAAAAAATGCCTTATTTCGCGCATACCAAAGATGCCAACAGATGAGACACAGGATCAAGTGAAGAAGGATGGACCGAAGGTCCTTACCGGACCTCCCGTTCCACGAGAAACGAAGCAAGACCAAAAGGGAAGAAGTAGGCCCCCGCAGTTTGACCAACTCCTCGAAAAAAGCCCAAACAGCACAAGCACATTCACCTTATAAGAATAAATGCACAGACGACTCCGAAGCCCCGACCCTGCAACATCTGCACCAGGACACTAAATGCACTACAACAAAAAAGGCTTTTTATAGCGTTTGAAAAAAGCTATTATATTGTAAGAGGTGATCAATCTCTTTCAGTGGAAAAACCTCAATAGGATGTTACAATGATGTGATAGAACAAACAACTTGAAATGAATATCAATCTCAGATCACAAAAAAAAAATAAAGGCAATAGAGAACACACAAATTTATAGTGGTTTCACTATCGTGAGATAGTGTACGTCCACTTCAATGGGGAAGAGATTTTATTAATATTCAAGAGATTACAGAGTTTTTAAATAAAGCAAAAGAAATGAAGAATACAAATGTTCTCACATATCATATCATAACATCCTCTATACCTTTCTTTATATAGAGGAAAACGTTTTTTGGGGACGAATTAAATTGATTTATGTAAATAAATCAAAACATGGAAGACTAATATTCTCATTAATTTGATTGTCATATGATTGATTGATAACTTTCTATTTTCTCCATCAGTCTATCCCTTTCCAATTTTGATTTCTTTTCGTTTCTTTTTCATGAAACATGGTAATAAATTAGATGGCGAATATCTCCAATATCCCCTATTAATTAATATTCCTTCCATTTCTTTTCATTCATTTCTTGCACAAAACAGGTAACGAAATTACCACGAATATCTTCAAAAATCTAATTGATATTTGGAAATATTGTATCACCAAATTCCAATAATCTCCACCTTGATACAATATCTCATGCAACCTAGAGACTCCAATGTGAATGCTTCCCAATGAGTTCTTGCAAAAGCCACCCGTCATTGCACTTTGTCAGTAAACTCCGGCAAGGCCACCGCCCACCAACAAAGAAGCATTCAAAAAACAAGGTAGACATTGTGCAACCAACTCCTATCCCTTCATACAAGAAGAATAACATATCTTCTCTTGACTTCAACCAAGTCACTCTCTTCCCTATTGCGCCACCATGTGGCACCTAGCACTTCATCAAATGAATCAAGTTCGAGCAATGCTCGAACATAGTTGCAGGTAATGCCTTCGTAAACACATCTGCTGCATTTTCATTTGTGTGAATCTTCTGAAGACGAACTAACTTCTCCTCATTCATAGAGATAAGGAAAGACTCTCTTACCTCTATATGCTTTGTTCTAGAACTGAAAGCCAGATTTTCAGCTAAATGAATTGCACTTTAACTGTCATAATTTACCAAACAAGCATCTTGCATGAAGCCCAAATCACACGATAACTTCTTCAAATAAAGTGCCTCCTTCCTCAATTGCAGCTATCAACTCTACCTCTGTAGTAGACAAAGCAACTATAGTCTGCAACCTCGCTCTCAACTAATAGTTGTTCCTCCAATTGTGAACACATAGCTTGAGGTTGACTTCCTTCTATCTCTATCTCCGACATAGTCTGAATCACAGAATCCAACTAAGTTGAAATCCTTATTTCTTCCACAAAAAACAAGCTCATAATCTGATGTTCCTCTAAGATATCTAAAAATATACTTCACTGCCTCCCAATGTGATTTTCCCGGATTTGCCGTATATCTACTAACTAATCCAACAGCTTGAGCAATGTCAGGTCTAGTGCACACCATAACATACATCAAACTACCTACTGCACTGGCATAAGGCACCTTCTTCATATAGGCCTTGTCCTTTTCTGGGATCGGAGAGCCTTGATTAGAAAGATGTATATGCAAAGGCATTGGTGTACTGATAGCCTTTGCACCATCCATGCTAAACCGAGCAAGCACCTTATGAATATATTCCTTTTGAGTAAGTCTCAAAAGTCCAAGCTTTCTATCTCTTTGGATTTCCATCCCCAAAATTTTATTTGCTTCTCCAAGGTCTTTCATATCGAATTCCGCTTTTAATTTCAACTTCAACGCATCAATTTCAGTTTTATCCTTGGAAGCAATCAACATATCATTCACATACAAAAGTAAATACACCCAATTATTATTCTTTAAATGCTTAAAATAAACACATGCATCTTTAGTACTACGATTAAAACCATGTGAAAGCATAAAAGAATCAAACCTTTCGTACCATTGTCTCAGCGACTGCTTTAGACCATAAAGAAATTTCTTCAACTTGCATACCCAATTTGACTTTCCATCTACACTAAATACATCTGGCTGCTTCATGTAAATGGTTTCCTCCAAGTCACCATACAAGAAAGTGGTATTCACATCAAGTTGTTCTAATTCCAAATCGTAAGCGACAACTATTGAAGGTAGGATTCAAATTTAAGTTTGTCTAATAACCGGAGCAAATATTTCATCATACTCTAACCCCTTTCTTTGTGAAAACCCTTTGGCTACTAATCTTGCCTTGTATCTACCATCATCTTTTACCTTGAACACCCACTTTCAACCTATGGCTCGGCTTCCTTGAGGTAGCGGTACCAAATCCCAAGTCTTGTTCTTTTGCAAAAACTGTATCTCCTCTTCCATAGCGCAATTCCACTTCGAGTTGTCACTCGACTTCATGGCTTCTTCAAGGCTCAATGGTTCGTCATGAATTACATGTAAAGCATACTCAAACTGATCATTAAGGCTCAAATTTGCATACTGCCAATCTCCATATCTAATTGGATCTCTCTTTGGTCTCTAACTAGCCTGAATGACTATATCACCCGACTCTCCTTTAGCTCTACCTTGAGCTCCACCTTGAGCTGCATCATCTCTAGCTTCATGACCATCACCATCACTACTAGAGAAAATCTGTGGACTATCATGTGATGTATCATCAACTGCTCTGTCACTATTATCAATAGTGATAGCTCTACTTCGGGTTTGAAAACTGGGAATCTTGGTCTTTTCAGGCTTCTCATCAACTGAGTCTTAACCCTCTGATAAACCTTCCAAAGGTTTGAAAATTGCTGAATCATCAAAAGTCACATGTCTGAAATGTATAACTTTCTTCGTAATTGGATTCCAAATTCTATATCCTTTTATACCATCTGTATAACCAAGAAAAACACATTTGGAGGCCCTAGGCTCCAACTTGTCATGTCCTGTATTGTGAACATAAACTAGACATCCAAATATACGAAAATAACTTAATAAAGTGTTTTTACCTCTCCATACCTCCTTTGGAATCTTCCCATCAATGGCTGAGCATGGAATCCGATTAATAATATGTGCCGCAGTCGAAATAGCTTCAGCCTACACACCCTTAGAAATACCCGCAGTCAATATCAAGCAACGAGCCTTTTCAAGTAGAGTCCTATTCATTCTCTCAGCAACCCCGTTGGATTGCGGATCACCAGGTGTAGTAAAATGTCTACTAATACCACGCTGTCTGCAGTAGTCCAGGAACTCTTTGGAGACATATTCATCGCCATTGTCGGATCTAAAAATCTTCAATTTCTTTCCTGTTTGGTTTTCAACAAGAGTTAACCAAACCTTAAACTTCTCATATACTTCTGACTTAGCTTTCATTACATACACCCAAACCTTGCGCGAGTAGTCATCAATGAAGGAAACAAAATAATATGCTTCACCAATAGAAGCTGTAGAGTATGTCCCCCAAACATCTGAATGCACATAATTAAGTACACTTTTAGAAGTGTGCACGCCATCACCAAAAGAAACTCTGGTTTGCTTTGCCAATACACACTCCTTGCAAAAGTCCAACATGTCAAAGATTTCTCCCTTGATCCTTTTCTTCTTACGAAGTAACTCTAAGTTCTTCTCCAAAGTATGACATAATCTCATATGCCAAAGCTTGGTAGCATCCAAACTTTTAGAACTATCGACTCCAACACATAATTCTCCATGGACGGTGGTACCCATAAGCAAATACAGATTTCACACCATAGAACCCTTCATCAATACAAGTGCCTCTCTAGAAACTCTCAAACCATCTTTGACAATGGTTATCTTGCATCCCAATGATGCCAATTGGCCTAATGATATCAAAGACTTCTGAAGACCTGAGACATAGAGAACATTTGAAAGTGTGCGAACAATCCCATCATACATGCGAATGCGAACTGAACCAACTCCCATAGACTTGCATGTAGCATCGTTCCCTATAAGGACAGAACTTCCTTCTTTGGCATTGAAGGAAGAAAAATAATCCTTATTAGGAGTCATGTGAAATGATGCTCCAGAATCTAGAATCCAGTGGTCTGCAACATTTGATACAACCGCTGTCAACAAATCGCTACCGCCTTTCTCCATCGCAATAGATGAAGAACCATCGGTCTTCTTCTCTAAATCTGGACAGTCTCTTCTCCAATGACCGGGTTTCTTACAATTATAGCACTTTCCATCTTTAGACTTACTCCGCGAACTACGCTTCCTAGAATTGGAACGCCTTATATTATTCTTCACTTTCTTCTCTTCTCTTCCTCTATCAACAAATAAACCTGAACTACTACTTCCTCCACTACTATCACCAACACCAAACTCTTTCATTTGATCTCTCAACTCTTCAATAAGAAAACCTATCTTCACATCATCTAATTTCAACATGTCTCTACCATTGATAAGGCTGTTAGCGAAAGCAGTGTATCGCTCTGGAAGCGAACACAATTGAACCATTGCTTTTTGTTCTTCATTAATTTTCAACTCAGCAGACTTCATCTTCATCAACAGGTCATCAAACACACTTAGGTGTGTCTTAATTGAAGAAATTTCCTTCATCTTATAAGTGAAGAAAGTCTTCAATAGGATCAGACGGTTGGTTAGGGATTTCTTCATGCAGAGGTCCTTCAACTTCTTCCAAGTGCCTCTAGCTGTTGTCTCCTGACTGATTCCAGAAATTACATTCTTTCCCATAGCAAGCTGAAGAGTAGTGAAAGCCTATTCTTCCATCTCTTCTAATTCCACTGATGAAATATCATCAGGCAATGTCTCTGTATCAAATACTACTTGTTGAACGCGATCTCTTCTCAAAACTGCTTCATCATCCACTGCTCCTTTTCAAAATCTCCTTCACCATTCCACTTATCGATCGTCAACTGTGATCCTGACGCCACATAGGAGCCTCTGACGTATGGAGCAACTACAGGCACTGACGTATTATTTGTATTGTTTTCATCTCCTCCTGCCATTCTACCAAACGCATTATTTGCGAATCTAGCTCTGGTACCAGTTGTAAGGGGTGATCAATCCCTTTCAGCGGAAAAACATCAATAGGATCTTGCAATGATGTGATAGAACAAACAACTTGAAATGAATATTAATCTCAGATCACAGAAAAAAATAAAGGCAACAGAGAATACACAAATTTATAGTGGTTACACTATCGCGAGATAGTGTATGTCCACTTCAATGGGAAGAGATTTTATTAATATTCAAGAGGTTACAAAGTTTTTAAAGTAGAGAAAAAGAAACGAAGAATACAAATGTTCTCACATATCATATCATAACATCCTATATGCCTTTCTTTATATAGAGGAAAACGTTTCTTGGGGATGAATTAATTTGATTTATGTAAATAAATCAAATCATGGAAGGCTAATATTCCCATTAATTTGATTGTCATATGATTGATTGATTGATAACTTTCTATTTTCTCCATCAATCAATCCATTTTCCAATTTTAATTTCTTTTCGTTTCTTTTTCATGAAACATGGTAATAAATTAGATGGAAAATATCTCCAATATCCCTTATTCATTAATATTCCTTCCATTTCTTTCCATTCATTTCTTGCACAAAACGGGTAACAAAATTACCATGAATATCTCCAAAAATCTAATTGATATTTGGAAATATTGTATCACCAAATTCCAATATATATTTTTTTATAGTGTTTCAGAAAACGCCATATAACGACATGCTATGTTAGACCTTCAGTTTTAAATAGCACTTACACAAACTCTATGTAAAATTAAGTTTCTATAGAATTTAACGTGCGTTAGATCTTTATTTCTATAGTGTTTTTTGTCTATTTACTATAGCGTTTGAATTTCAATTGTATAGCATTTGTTAATATAAATATATAGCATTTATTTTATGTTTCCATAGCGTTTACTTGGTGATATAATAAAGTTTTTTCAAGATCAGATTCTATAGCGTTTGTAAACAATAGCGTTTTTAAAACGCTATGATATGGTATATTGATAAATAGGTCCTGGTTGCCCTCCTTTCACCTCTTCCACATAAACGTTCTTATATGCGTATATGGATGTAACATATTTTCAAAAACAACAAATATGTAAATTACAACAAAATATTTCATACAAATCATTCAAATAACTTTTATATATCCAAATTTAGTATTCCATGCATCATTCACTTTTCACATGTCATACTTAGCATTTCATATACATTGTTTACAAGTTACTTACAAAGTAGTCAACGTAATGATTTAAACTTGCTTTGCATCCGAAATTTCCTCTGTAACATAAGTAACATTAGTCATGTTACTGCCAAATAAACAATCAAGGTGTTAGTTCGAAGTATAATACATCGTAGCAACATACCACTGTAAACACGAAAAGATAATTTCATATCATTTTTTACAAGAGGCCGTGTGCTTTACATTGTGCCATGGTACACTAAACCTAAGAAAATGAAATTACGAAAGAGTAATATAAAATGAGGAAAAGCTCAGGCTAAGAGACTATGTGTACATATAATGAAGTTATGTGTCCTTTACTAATTACCGTGTGTGCGTACACATATCACATACACACACATGTACACATATAATGGTTCCTTCTGTCTTTACAATAGTAGTTCAGCCTCAATGCATCTCCAAAAACTTCATCTATCTTTTTCTTTGTACTTCTCACTATGACATAATAGGTTTAATAAATGAAATTCAGAGTATCATATTATCAGTGAGGACATGAAAAATGCGCATGAAAGTGTTACATGTTATCCTTAACTTGAATGATTACCCTGACTTGGTGAACTACAGGTGCGGGCTTCTCTACTTATCCTCGAACATATGATCTAATACATTCGTATAGCATATTCAGCCTGTACATGGAAAAGTAGCTCTACATCTGCTACTTATCTGTAAATTAATATCTTTGTCAATATTTATATTCAAGAAACTATGGAAACGCTTTTTTTGTGGTCTATAAATGCACATTTCAATGTATAAATAAAAGAAATTTAATATCGCATAACTTGATACTGATGTATATTTATTTATTTTTAGCCCAGATGTGATATTATGGATATCCTACTTAACTATATGCTTTCTTAATGGAAGAAAAGGGTTAGCGGTGTACATACACACATTTAAATTGATATGTGATCGTCTCATTCTAATTTTGTAGTCCAACTGGACCACATAAAAAAGAAAAATCCAACTATTCATTTATTTTCTTATTTTTTTTCAACGGAAAGTTGCTAGTTCATCTAGCGAAGCAAAGTATATGTGTACGGAAAGCATTTATTTTCATCTGTTCTTTGAAAAAAAACGAACATACAGTTCATGAATTGATATCATGTAAAACATGAATTTGGGAGGAACTAAAAAAAGAAGGGGGTTTATAACGTCTTACATTTACAGGCTCTATATGAGACTAGCAGAAACAAACAAGTAATTTCAAGAAGTGCAGTCATGAGGGTGGTTGATTTGATGGAGCTTCTTCTTTCCAGCGCTTATCAGCAAATCGTAATTGATGGATGCAAGAAGTTGTGATAAATTCTGAGTGTTCCAAATAATAATAAGTAAATGAGATGTAGAACTACAACAGTATAGCGCTTTAAAATTATAAAGCTAGTCTACGTCACTGAAGGATTATGGATATGCAGTTAAAAAGAAAAGGCTATGTTTAGTCAAAGTTGTATGGTAACAGTCTCATCTTTGGTGATTCTCCGATCAAACATGTCATTTTGGTGCAGCCTTGTAAATTAGAAACAAGAACCACAAACTCAAACTGAACCAAGAACGATCCAAACTTGAATTGAAAACAAAGTCTAGGATCAGGCCTGGATGATGAAAATACCATAGAAAATAAATCAAAGCTAAACCGAACAAACCTATGCCAAAAGACCAGACCAAAAAATGTTGCAATACATGCGTTTTTAGTTTTATTACCCAGTAGAACCCAAACCGACCTAACTAAACACAAACAATTAATTTAAAAGTTTTAAAATGTATAGTTTTGAACATACCAAAACACGACCTGCACAGAACATAGACACGTCTGGTTGGGTCTCGGTCTGACCCCATGGGTTTAACTGTCATCCCTGCTTTGGTGGTTCACTGATTCACTTCTATATTTCACCACATAATCAAGAACCCTAGTTCTTAACACAAAAAAACAGAGATCTGAATTAAAACTAACCATCAAACCAGAGCTCGAAAGCATAAATTTCATTTTTTATAAGAAAGTCTTTCTAGCGTTTTTTCCCTTTGAAGGGCTACCCAGTTTTTCATAAGTGTTCAAAGTACATGTGATGCTTGACATAACCTTTCAAAACTGGACTATTATATTTCTAGTCATATCCAAATACCAATTCAAAAAGGAAGGTTAACTTAGCATTTGACTCGGAGACTTCTGTAACGAAAGGTATATATAATAAAATGACAGTTTACCTTGAATGAAAAATTACTGGAAGAATAGTTGACCGATATTTCAGATTTCATCTCTGAAAGATGGCCACACTCTTCTCCTTGTTCTCATAATTAAGTTAATGAACCATTACATGTTAAATTGAAACATCAGAAAAGGATCAACGAAATAGACAAAGACGTCATAGTTAACACCTGTTCCTCAAAACGATTGTGAACACAACTACCGCCTCCACTCAAACTGTCATCGTCACTAGAATTTTCATACTCACTAGCTTCGTTTATAAACTCATCTGATGGATTCCAATTATACGGACTAGTGAAGTAGCCAGTATCAAGTGCATCATCAAAAGAGAGAATAAATGCAGCCTCTTATCGGGCAAGTTTATCCGAGTTAATATTTTTGAAGAACTTGTTATGTTTCACTTCTGGGTCTCCCCAGCTCCAAGCCTTTAATATGGATCTTCTGTTAAAAATTTGTCGATTAAATCATAAACTTCAAAGCTCATTTCTACCGGTACACGGGGCCATGGAATTTTGCAATTTAAAATATTGTCAAATATCTTCTGAGGATGTTCTGCATTGGAGAGAGGAATTCCAATTATCAAAATTACACCAATCTACACTTGCACCATGTCCAATTCCCAGAAGAATTTCTGGTGCCAAAAAGGCCACCATCTCCAGTTCCCAGGAAGTTTGCGAATCAGTCTGCTTTTTTAAGAACCTTAATAGCAAACAGGTAACCAGTTGTTATTTTTTTTCTTACCATTTAGTATTAAAAAAAAATGAATGGTATGAATACAGAGAAACTGCCATCCTTTGTTTATCCGGTGCAGGTGATTTTCTTCTTAAGAAAATTTCCATCTACACCTAATAGCAAGCACATATAACCAGAGCATTACAACTGGATACATATAAAGCTCATTCAACTAGGGGGCTTAGGACACTATTCTAATTGACACTTAAAACTTGTGTGTGTGAAAGCCTTGCATACAAACTAGACTTCACTGCCTAAAGAAGTCCAGAACCAAGTTACATGCTGAAGAGAATGCATGAAATTGGCAGTACCAATAGGTGACTGCCAGATTACAAAAATTCCAAGAAAAATGTCTGTACCATGTGGTGAACCATGGAAAAAGTCTCAACTGTGAACTGATCAGTTCATCGCTTGTAAAATATACTATAGCCAGAGTAAAATCGCCTGTTTTAGTTTTAGTTAACTTTAATGCTTTTGAAAAGGCAGCTTGACCTTTGAAATCCGGATATGCAATACTGTATAAAACAAATGATGTTGTTGATTACAATATTATATGCTTGCGAGTTGAAGGGTATAAAAAACACCAACCCTTTAAAGCTGCCAGATTCACGATCTGTTGGTGTTGATACATGCATGATCGCTCCATACAAACAAAAATATTCTCTTAATGATTTTTCCAACTGTGACCATTTTTCAATTCAGTTGATAAATCAATATATATTTTTCTTTTATTTGTCAAGTAAAAGAACATAAGTTGAAGTTATTACCTGATGTATGTCCTGAAGCTTGTCAAAACCTGTTACAAATACAGTCAAGCTTGTACCTCTGCTGCAAAGGTACATACCAGCGTTGATATTTCAAAAGCTTGCATCTGTCTCCGTTCAATGTCCAAGTCATCACCATGCTTCATCCACACGTTGCATCTCAATGCTAGTCATATTGATTCCAACCATCAAAAGGTGAAACACCACTCATACATTGCATCGCGGTTAGCGCTAAGCTTCTCTGACCTATATTGTTCCAGCTCAATTTAGTCACTCAGTGCAATTCTCTTGCTGTATGTCTTATCTGCATAATTATAGTCAAGTTCTAAAATATGTTTGCATTGTCTAAGATAAGATCATCCACATGATTATCTCCATTGTATTTGCTTTTTATATGACTTTGTAAACATCTATGAATGGCCTTTTGAATTATATATTAATTAAAATGAGTGTGCTTCCCTCTTAGAGGACAATAATTTCGTTAAATAAAATCAGCCAAAGAGTGAGTATCAAAATATCATCAATATCTGGTCAAAAATATGTGGCTAGTAATGTTGCTTACCTCTCGAATGTTACTTCATCTGAACATTTCTAGATTATATTATATTTTCTAGCATGAAGAGATAATTTCTATATGTTGAACAGTGTCTTTAATGTAATTTACACATACAATTTTCATTTTACAGTGTCTTTAATGTAATTTACACATACAGTTTTCCATTTTATAGTGTCTTTAATGTAATTTACACATATAGTTTCCATTATACAGTGTCTTTAATGTATTTTATGCTAAAGACACACTAGATGTTTCATGTGTAGGTGTGGTTATTGATCAACTACGGATAGTTGGATCAATTATATTCATATTCATGTTCTACGTTTATAAGTAAAACGAATCTTGTAGGACCATGCTACTAGCCATGTCTTACAAAGGAAAAATGCATAAATGCTTCAACAAATTAAAAAGGATTTCAACCTTGCATATGCAAGCTCAATCCAACTTGAAAAGGTTTATTTGTACCATATAATGTTCCTTATGATCTAACAAATGCATCAAAATGAAGTGCTCAAGCACATGGTTTTTTCAATGATCATGAAAATATATAAGTGAATTTTCTACATAACAAGCAGAAAGCCAGTTTCCTACATACAGATTTATATTACTATTACATTACCATACTAAAGCAGCTGATATTTGGAAAAGGCGTTTAGTATCATGGCTAGCCTTCATTTGGTATCAAATCTTCTAAACTACTTGTAAACTATTCAGAAAACAAACGAAAGAAATAAGCAGTTTCATCAAATATGCAGCTAGAGTCCCAAAAATAAGGAGGGATCCATGAAATACATAAAGACGTGATAATAAGAACAACAAAAATCTCACAAGAAATAACTTAAGTTGAAAAATACTTTTATGACTTTACAATAATAATTCGCACTACTAATGAATATTTCAAATTTTATTACAATTCCTCGCAATTATTAGACAAATAATATCAGACTATGCAGTAAATCGATAAATTAATTCCCATGATGAAATTAGTGAAATTTGACATACACCTTTCTTCTCAAACGGTATTCAAATTCCACAACCCTACTAATCATAACAAGTAAAGAAAATAAAACACCCTATCAATTTCATATTATAAACTCAACCCTTAATATTATTGACAATAATGAAATCAAAACAATACAAAACTAACAGCCAAAATTATAAATCTGAATTCTTCAAATTAGGCACAATAACAACAATTCCGACAGCTTCACTGTTTGAAAATGCAAAGTACAATTTAGTAAAGATAAGTGGATTATATTTTTAATGTAAGCATTTGTATATTATTTATAAGCAGGAAATATAGCCTTGTTTTTACAAGAATAATCCAAATTATTTTAGCAATAATATACAAATTTGAATGCACATGTAGCTTGTAACAATATCCAAAAACCATACTTACACATGAATCCATAGCTTGCACTCATAAGTATGAAAACTAATGATAAACAAACATACTTCAAACTGATTATCATTCGTAAGAAAAAGAAGTAGATGACCGTCAATGTATTATGTTTATTTTAACAACTACATGCTACAAAATAACATCAAATTATAACTGTTTTCGACCATAGACTAATTATGTGGCGACACCAAACTTAGAACATGCTAAACAGATGGAAGTGTACTATGACAAAAATTAAAGGGGTAAATTTTATTAAGAAATAGGAAAAACCGAAAACTTGAGAAATATGAAATGTATGATGTTCACAGTTCACTGCCAGATGTATGAGTATAGGGGTCTCTCGGTTTGATTTCAACACCTAAGAGAAACAATTTGAGAGCAATGAGCTGCATACTAAAAAATAAAGGAAATTAGCAATGTACTACAAGGAGCAACTATTAAAAAAATGTAGAAATAAAACGAAATAAAATAGAATCACTTTAGCAACATCAGGAACTATGAGTAGATGTATAGTAGAAACCAGAAGTAGAAAATCTCAAGTCATACCAGCTGTCAAATATATGCAGACCAAGTGAAGTGGGTGTATTTGGGAAAATGTGTAATAGGATTAAGAGAAATCAAAATGACTGTTGTTTGGATTAAAAAAGAGGAAACACATTTATCAAAAAGTGTGGGATGCAACACAAACAGGAGATATGGATATAACAGTTGAAGCAAAACCTTAACCAATATGTGAGTGGATTAATCCAGCATAGCATGTATCATATTACCCAAAATAAAACGCGTACATTACAACAATCGTAAACTAATCCCCATGACAAGAAAAACATATCCACCGGTTGCATGAAAAAAAAGGTTGCCTAGACTGCAACCACTAATGCATGTTTCGTACAACTAACGTAATAACGAACATGTAGATCGATTAAATAGGGCAAGGTATTCATGATACATGACAATGAATGTATAGAAACCAACACATGAGTTTTTCCAACAAACTTAAGGATAAAATTCAATTTTCCATTATATTAGGTACAAATGAGAAGAGGCTAAATAATGAAACCAAATCCTCTAAAAGGACATTGAATAAGGTAGACATAGCTGTTATATATGGAGGTGCATTGGTCATTATTCTGATAAAATTCAATTTTAATAAACCCACTTTTTACTATGCATTTTCTCTGTGTCGGTGCTTAGTTTTTACTGACCACTGACTCAGCGCTCCTGAGTACAACGCCAGTAAAACTAAGCCTAACTTTACTGAGCATTGGGCTCAGTTTTACTAAGCACTGAGTTTGACAAAGAGCTTGAGCACTGATTTGAACTGTTAGGGTCGTTTTGTAAGTAATTCAAGCACCTACTATGTGTAAATAATTAGTTATGTGATGACTATACTTGTACATGTTTATACGGAATGCCTATTCTGATATTACTAAGCCCTTTTTTTTTATTGCGTATGCTTCTTTTTTTCAAGCCTGCATATTGATGGACTTTAACTTAAGTTTTTACTATACTGATGTTAATATGCCCAGTCTTTACTTAGCATATAACCACACTTATTCTACATAGATAATGCTCAGTGTAGACATTTTCTATACTGATAACCACACATATTTTCTATACTGATATATTATGTACATATTTTTCTAAGGCCTGCATACTGATAGTTTATAATTTTAGTTTTTTTTTTCTTTTAAGCCTGCATATTAGTGTTTGAATTAAAGCATCGAGCACTAAACATCTATACAAAGAATGAAGTTATGTGTATAAACTTGCATATGTCTATGTTGAATTAAAGAAAATACAGTAAATGAATGCATGCAAGGAAGAAGAAAATGTGTAACATGTTCTATGATAAATAAAAAGTAAGCAAAGTATTAGCATGCTTAAATAATATATTAAGAGTGATTCTTCAAAGAAAAGTAAGACGATAGGAGAGTAGAACATATTATGGATATTTCTGAAATACAAAACACGGATCGGAGCTTCGCATATGTGTCATTGGCTACTTTGTGGTGTATTCTATTGTACACATGTTTAGTAGCTCAATGAAAACCCTACATATATGTATTACTTTTTGTAATAAGTGGCAAAAAGCAACGTTATATTTCTATCTCTTCATCTCCTTGAATAAACACGGTCAATGGTTTGTTAAGTTACATGGTAAGCGCTATTTATTAATTCAACAATCATGAGAACTTTTGAGTTGTGATTATTTCAGTTTGTTGTATGGGTTGAGAACATAGTTAAGTGTAATCAACGCAGTTCTTATCAATTCAACAGTCCTGAGAACATTTGACTTGTGAGTATTTCATTTTGTCATATGGGTTGAGAACACAATGCAGTGTAATCAACGCAGTTCTTATTAATTCACACCAAAAGTTCTCATGTGAAATACACACTAATTCAGTTGAGTGTAATCAGTCCTACAATACAGTCCTCAACCGAAGTACATAACTCAACTGCTATAAAATTTAAGTAGACTCAAACTTCAACCCAGAGTGCAAACAAATTTAAACCTAAGGCACAATAGTCGTACTGTATAAGCAACTTGTGTAAAAATAGGTAAAGATAAGAATTCATGCAGAAATACACACAGTTCGAGATACTTAACTCAGTGCCAGATAAAGAGGAGGTTGCATTAGGCAATCCAACCGACAAAGTGGATTTGGCTCTACACATGAGAAATTTATAGACAAATTAAATTTCATAGATAAATTTCATAAATAAATATGATCTTGAAACGAAAAACTACATGACATGATTTATTTACAACATAGTTTTTGTGTGTATGTGCGGGAAGGGAAGGGGGTCACATTCGATAAACGTGATCGTTTGAAAACAAAAAAGGCAACAAAATGAAGACAGAAAACATAACAAATATAAAAATTTATACTGCACAAAATACATGGTTTAAATGGAAAAAAATGAAGATAGTACTATAGAGTTTGACAAACAAACCCAAAACACATGACTTACAAAATGATACTAACATGTGTATGCCTGTAGCACATTAAGTAATGAACTTATTGACTGCAAAATCTACAAAAGAATAGATCGGCTTATGAGACAACATAAATTTGTCAGCCACATGCTTCTATCTTAACCATGAATAAAATGGTGCAATATAAATAAAGAGAGAGATGAACACTTTTAAATCCGGAGGGCTTTTAAATTCACATCCATGAAAATTGAGGTAGAAGGAGAGGCGGGGGAAAAGTCAAATAATCTAAAACATGACCTTTCAACTATTTTTAATAAGAAAATACCCATTTGCAACCAAGGATACTAGAAATAAGGAGAAACCAGGGATTAAGACTCAGCTTTGCATAGACCAGTATAAACCCATGCTATGTCCCCGACATGTTCAGAGATTAATGTAACAAAAAGGGAACTATATTTGCAACAACATAATAGAATGAGGAGACATATAGGAACTTTAACATCTTTGAAGGAATTTATTAGCTGAACATAATCAATTATAGGAACTTTAACATCGTTGTGGGAATTATTAACCATACTTTAGATCATCGAATAATGAAGGGGAACTAGTCAGAATAGGTAAAAGTGTGTAGAAAATAAATAGCCACATGCCACTGCCTTAGTATTACAACAATTTATATAAATAAACGTACACAATTAGCCTAAACATAATATTTTTCACATTAATCAGCATAATTTGAAAAAACAGCAGACTATAAAATATTGAACTCGTATACATTATCAATGATCATCTAAACAACGATATAACCTATAGTGAAGCATAAATAGAATATAATCGAACAACTAAAGTCAGAAGCATAGACAGACTATAATGGAACAATTACAAGAAAAGGAGTTGTTCACATAGTCTGATAATTAAAATTATAGGAAAAACAAACAATAATACCTCTGAGAGAAGTTCTAATCGGAGAAGATTGTCTAGGTTTGGCATTTGGATCGATTTGGAGATGAGCGAGAAAAGAGATTTGTAGAATCAGTCGACTGTTGAAGATTGTAATTACAATCGATTTCGTGGGAATTTATGCTTTTGGGTGGTGTACTTGGTGGATGACGACGATTAATAGGTTCTGAAGGGGATAAGCAAAAGGAAGAAGGGTTAGTGGAGGAAAAAGCGACTAAGACAAAATGCGCCTTTTTTTAGTTCCCACACAATTTTTGTTTCCCGCCTCATTTTTTATTAAATAGCGTTGTACGATAATTTATTAGAGAAAATAGCGTTGGACACCCCAAGTTGAACAACGGTCTAGAATCAATATGCCGAAACGCTGTATGGTTGTGCTATAATAAGACGAAATTCTTGTAGTGAGGGATGCTGATCCTCATGATATTAACATCAATAGGGACCTCTCATGCAAGACCTTCCGTATAAAGAGGAAAACCTTGGGAGGCATCTGTTGTCCCAAATGAAAGCAAATACCACAATTCTAGGCACTGGAGTCCTAGCAGAATTCCAAGCCGCTCCAAGAGAAAAAGGACTCCCATTCTAGCTGAATCCCCCACCATGAGAATCAAAGAAAGCCTTTACCAGTTGCATCCATTTCTACGTCTCACTTGCGTAAGACGGAGTCCCAAAGAAACCGACCACCAAAATACGAAGATACTTAGCATAAATAAAAGACTCCCCAGAGAGAGTCATTTGAATGGAAACAAAACCAATGCTTACAAGCATAAGCCTTACAAATATCATGAGGGTTGCGCAAACAAAACCACCCTCGCGTATGGGTCAACAAATGATATCCCAAGAGATCCAATGGTGCTTCTCCGCCTCATCCTTCTTCCCCTAGAAAAAAGGATGATGCCTATGAGCGAAAGGAACGGAAAAAGGAAGAGGTAGATATCATAGCTGCGAAAATACGAGACTCAAGAGAGTCGAGGACCGACTTAATTAGTACACTTCTACCAGCTTGAGAGAAAAGAGTAAATTTCCATCTCAAAATTTTCCCTTTAGCTTTGTCGACAAGTGGATCGAAAATCGCGTTAAGCTTGCAACCACGGTAAAAGTAGATCCCAAGGTACGACAGAGGAAGATAAGCTTCCCGAAAACCAAAAAAAGATTCAATCCAAGATTTCCTTTCAAGTTTCATTGATTTAGTGTAACGAAGCAACTCTTTGACACGTTGACGAGTTGCTCCGAACATCGCTCGTAGAGATAAAGGAAAGATACAGGTCGACGAATGGAATGACATTCCCATTAGAGATAATGATAATGCCTTCAACCATACCAAGTTTTATTACCAAATTGGAACCTCTAACCTTCGGATCGATCTATGAAATAAGTTCTTGATTAAAGGGGACATTGTCAATGATCAACCGACCCTTGATGAAACCTGCTAGAGAAGAAAAAGTGATCTGGTCTAGAATAGGAGCAAGCCAAGAAGAAGAAAAAATCTTGGAAATGACTTTGTTCCAGAAGTTACAAAGACTAGTAGGCTTGAAATCAACACAAGTCTGGGTGTTCTCACACTTAGGGATGAGAAAAAGATTGGTGGATGTCCACCCCTTAGGGAGCATACCACCAGGGAAGAAGGATTGAAGAGCCAAAGCAAAGTCAGACTGAATGATTGGTCGAACACTCCAATAAAAAACACCATTGTATCCTTTTGGACCACCCAAGCTATCTTCGCTAAGAGAAAACACACAAGGCCGAATCTCCTCTAATGAAGGAGGGTCACAAAGTGATGGCACTTCACCAAGGAGAACTAAAGAGGGAATAAACACTAGGAGATCAAGTTCCGACTGATCGATAGACAGACGTTGCAAGAAAGACTGAAAGTGAGAAAGGACCGTCTCTTCTACTCCTGAAGGAGAAGAGGCCAACGAGAGGTCAATTCGGTAAATCTGACGGATAACAAGAATATTGTTCTTCTTGCGGATGGAGGTATGAAGGAATTTCGAGTTGCAGTCGCCTTCGACAACCAACTTGATCCACGCTTTTCGCGAAGATAATCGTGTTCAAATAGCAATTTTGAAGAGAAGGCGAGTTGGGCTAAAGGCTAAGCCCGTATATTAGAAGTCGAAGCAACTTCATTATAAGCTACTTCCGCTAAAATTAGAGATTGTTATACTGCCTGAACACTGTCAAATATAATTTTGAAACCATGGGAATTTGATATCTTCAAACAAGACTTCATACGTTTGAGCTTTAGAGAGAAAACCGCCAAAGGACTCCCGAATGTTGGAAGGGACCAAGAGTCCTCAACAGTTTGAAAAAGGAATGGTGGGATCTCCACATGGACTGAATCCAAAAAGACGAAGGACCGGATAAAGCAAGAGGGGTGCAACACAAAGCCATAGGAACATGTCAGAGTTAGCGCGATGTAGGTGAGCAACCGAGTAAAAGAAAGGAAAGTTAAACCAACCATCTGATCCAAATACCCGATCAAGACGAGATAGGATCTAACTGGGCCCATCCTAGTTGTTACACCAAGTAAAAGTGGACTCAGTAAATGAAACCTAGGAAAAACCCAATTCTATGATAAACGAGTTGAAATCCTCTATCGTTGCGTGGTTAATAGAGGACCCTCCTTGTTTCACAGCCTGGGACAAGACATCATTAAAATCACCTCCTACCACCAACGCATTAAAACCGAGGGCGGATAGGGACAAAATATCGCTCCATAAATCCAAATGCTCTATGCGATCACATTTGGCATAGACCGAAGAAAAAAGGCAAATGGATAGAAGCAATGAGATTGAACACTCAACTGATAATAGTTGAGCCGAGTCGAAAGCAAGTCTGACAAAGATCGATTTAGCCCATAGAATCCAAATCTCGTTGGAAACATTTGCTAAACCACCCCCGAAGCTAAGCACAAGGGTAGTTTTTGATAACTCTTCAGGTCCTATGAAAGGCTCTAGCAGTGCCACCACCAGAATAGAGTGAATCCTGATAACACACTTAAGCTACGCCAAAGAGGCATCATTGCCAATACTGTAACACTCCACCTCCTGTAGGGTCACTCACAAAGGGAGTGCGCTAGTTTTGGTGGAGTATTATCTAGGTAAACATACACAGAGATATCACAAGGCAGAACATAAATAAAGCAGCGGTAGAAACTAAAAGCCAAATTTTTATTACTTTCAAGAAAAGAGTCAAAACCCCATATATCCAAGGTACAAATTATTCCATTACATCAAGTTCCAAATAAAGAAGCATAAACTTAAGATAACAAAAGTAAATTATTCCCCATAAATAGCAGAAGTGCAGCCATAGCATAGCTCAAGACCAAACCGTACATGAGCTGACAGAAAGCAAGCTAAATCCAAGCTAAGAGCTAGTGTTTCCTCCCTGAGAACCTAAGGGGGAAAACGAAAGAAAAAGAGGCGAAAGAAAAAGGGTCAGTCATAAGACTGGTAAGCCCTATTGACTTTCAGTATAAAAACTAGTAAAGGTAACATGACATGTGAAAACTAGAATTAAACATAAGGATGATAACAGGACTGGTATGATAATTAAGATAACAAGATAAGTCAAGTCTAGCATCGCATATTCAAGATTCGCTGCACCCACTTTACAAGTATCTTAACCCATGTCAAGTATTAACCATGAGATGATTCCTTGGCCCAATATCATGAAGTGACCCATTATGGGGTCCTACAGTACGATCTATTAATCGATCGGCTCCCTACAAGTTCTAGCTCGTCATGTGTCTGTGTCATACGGCCCTATCCTGAAATGTAGTCACCTGTGCTAGGTCCACCATAGGGTGTATCAAGCCCTATGGTGCCAACCACCGATACGAATCAAGCACGCACAGTGTAAACCTACTGGTGCCCAATGCCGGCTTTTTCAACTCCGGATTACGTGCACGGCCATAGTCTGCCTTAACCTACAATGGTGCACCTACTCAGCCGTCGTTCTGGTCGCTTACAATTAGCCCAGTAATCATGCCCCACCCTGCCTAGTCTCAAGGTATCGTGATACATCTAAGTGGGTTACTGCTGAAAAGGACCGCGTAACTAGGGTTTCTAATGGGTTAAGTGTTGTCATTCAAATTCGTGACTTAACCCTATCCAAATCATGTATCAAGTTGGTTAGGCGTGTTCAAGCGGTTCATCACTTAACCCTATCAAATCATCGTGTCAAATTGGTTAAGTATATTCAAGTGGTTCATGACTTAACCCTATCATGTGGCATTAATTCATTAATGCACCCCAACCTCTCACATTAGACTAATTGTTATGGTCACTGGATTTGCCGGGCGGTTCCGGGCAGATTTACACTGCAAACTCAACCCAACCTCGAGTTGGCCATTTTCAAATTCATTCTAAGTGTCATGTCCAGATTCAAGTTTCGAGTCTAAATTCATGTCAAGTTTTCAGGTCATGTTTCATGTCAAATCGTGTCAAGTTCATGTCCATATCCAGGTTCAAGTTATAACAACGTTCATGTTCAAAGCCAATTCATGTTTTTACCTAATCTACCCAAACCGTATTCCCATCGCACGTAAACTCGAATTGATACAAATAAATCTAATTAGGGAATAACATAAAAAGGGACGGGTATAAGGTGGCAAAAGTGATTACTAGCATAGCATGGTATTACTTGAGATAAATGATTATAACATTACTGGCATATGGAATATCGGCCTCAAACATAAAGATTCCAAATCTAGCAAAATAAGGTACTAGTCAAGATAACAGTTGACATAAGGTGATAGTCATGGTAACGGTTGACATAAGGTGATAGTCATAAACTTGTGACTAATAACAGATTCAATATTGCAGGCATGATAATATGAGGGGTTTTTCTTTTTGATTTACAACATGAATAGGCCCCAAATCAATGTCATAGTAATATACCCAAAAGTCAAGATCCAAGATAAACAAGAATGGAAGTAAAACAGTCACCATACACAGGTCCAATTTCAATTTACAACATATTCATATTATGTTTACAGTTTAAATCTAAAAGTAACTGGGGCTTATAGATCGTTGTTCGAGAATTAGAAAAAGAAAGTCGATGTTGAATATTTATATGCTTAGTCGAGTCCTAACAGAAATCCCCAAATCAGCAATTCTCTTAAAGTAGTTTCGACGTAGAAGAAGTAGTCCCTGTTTCTAACTTTTCAACCAGAATTAGAGCAGCATAAGGTCATAGAGAATTTTGTGCAGAGAGACTAGTGTTAGGGGCTGTTTATATAGGGTCAGGTCAACGAATATAGACAGAAACGAGGCCAGAAACTTCAAAGTAAATCCAGCTTCAAAAGTGGGCTCGGCCACCAGGTCGACCCCCAGGTCGACACCCAGGTCGACACTATGGTCGACCTGGTCCTGGGAAGGTTGACTCTATGGTCGACCCCCAGGCCGACCTAGTCCTGGGCGGGAAATTTCCCGTCCAATCTGTTCTATGGTTTGAATTCGAAATTTGAATTCGAATTCTGAGCTGTTTTGAACTTGAAATTTTCTGAAAACTTCGAAGGGTCATAACTTAGTTATACAAACTCCGATTTTCGAAAACTCGGACTCGTTTCCAAGCAGAATTTCAAGATGAACGCAATGGCGTAACCGTTTCCCTTGATTCTCATTTTAAAAATTAATTCTGCCTTGATTTATAGTTATAACACGTTATCAAAATACGGGTTGTTACATTCTCCCCTCCTTAAAGGATTTCGTCCCCGAAATCTCTAAGTTAGGGAGGATGTGTCCTACCATCCATCATCCATCTACTCAAAACATCATCCACAAGCAACCATTTTCCTTAAAAGGTTTCTAGTGCTGTATGAACATATGCAGAAAGCGTGTGTATATGCACTTATCTAATGCAAAAGATCAGGCGGTTACTGATTCAGTAGACCTCCTTAATGCAAAATATGTTAGTGTAATGAATCCAACATGTATGCAAAATTCCTAACATACTTTATAATCTCTATATGAGTGCACAAACATTCATTCATATGCAACATCCACGTGATAGCATAACAAGTTCCATCCATGTACAAGTATAAGCACTCATGCATATGCAACATGAAAATGTGACTGAGCCGATCTAGTGCCTAATGTGTGTCATGCATCCACTAGCAATCACTAGCAAGCACTTGCAACCATTTGCAAACATCAACCATAACATGTTTCAATCACATTTTTACATCCATATGGTTCTACCTAAGGTTCTCAAGATAAGATCGAGAAGATAACAAGACAAACGTAGGTAGTAGAAGCATGATATGAAAATGTTTTTAAGTTTATAGGAAAAAAAGATCGAGAATGTACCCTCAAAAAGAAATGGGTAAAGCGCGCGTATCTTCTCTTCGGTTTCCCAAGTTGCGTCTTCTTGGGCTTCACTCCACTAAACTTTAACTAGTTTGACTTCTCGATTCCTTAGATTCTTGATCTCCGTTCCTAAGATACGAATCAGAACTCGCCTCAATGTTGCTTCTTTTTCCACGTCTATGCCTTCAAGGATGCTTGGCTCAACCACTTCGGCTAATTCATGTAAGCACTTTTGGAGATGCGAGACATGAAAGACATTGTGTACTCCGGCCAGCCTCTCGGGTAATTCTACCTTATAGGCCATCCGCCCAACCCTCTCAGTGATACGGAATGGTCCTACGAACCTTGGTGCTAGCTTTCCAACCGCTCCAAAACGAACTACATTGCATAATGGAGAAACTTTTATAAAGACTATATCTCCGACTTCGAACTCTAAGTCTGTCCTTCTCTTGTCCGCATAAGATTTCTGTCTATCTTGGGCCGTTTTCATCCGTCTTCGTATCAACTCAACCTTCTTAGAAGTGTCCCTTATCATGTCGGGCCCAAGTATAAGCCTGTCTGTCGTCTCCCGCCAACAAGTTGGCGATTTGAATGGTCTTCCATACAGGGCTTCAAACGTTGCCATTCCGATGCTAGCTTGTTAACTATTATTATATGCAAACTCCATGAGAGGAAGATGGTCTTCCCAAGTACCACCAAAGTCAAGAATGCATAGCCTCAGGAGATCTTCTAGTACCCTATTTACCCTTTCGGTTTGTCCATCCGTCTGTGGGTGATAGGCCGTGCTTAAACTCAGTCGTGTACCCATTGCTTCTAGCAGACTATTCCAAAACTGGCTAGTGAAAATCGGGTCACGATCACTAACTAACTATATGCTCTGCTGGAGCAAGCAAATGAGTGCAGATGGTGCGAAGGATACGAGGACTAGCCCGAGTTCCTCTACGATGTACACGGATAGAAGCCTGACCTAAAGAACTGCCAGAAAAGGAAAACTTTGCTGGAACAAATGAAACCAATCTACTGACAAAAGACGATAGAGTATCTCCACAAGTCTTGTCGATTTGGGCCAGTCGACAAGAATAAGAGTTACAAGCAATACGATTTAACTGATCTTTGATTCCCCTAACCTCTTCTAGGATATGAAGAGGAAAAGAAGAATAGAAAGAAGAAGCCAAAGAATAAGTGATTGGATATGCTAAGACATCTATACTATGCAGCAAAACTTGTCGTATGGGTTCCGCATTAGCAGGCTTGTCATCAGATTGAAAAATCTACGAAGAAGAGAAAACCCTACACATACACGAATCGAAAAAAAACACCTATTCCCCTTTAGTGGGGAGGGAGGATGATACCAACACAGTACTATCAACAAGAATTTTTTATATATAGAAACCAACAAACTCGACTTCTATACACTTATTCCTATTGGAATAAAACTACACCAACCAAAAGAGAAATAAAAAACAACCAACCACCCTCAAACTGACAACCAGAAGACCAACCTAACTAACATCTCATGAATTGGCATGTTATGTGTTGAGAACAATCCAACAACTAGGGAAAGCCACCCTCCCGCAACGACACTGTTTACCCAAAAAGATAACCGAGACCCGAAACAGGACAAGACCAAAAAGTGCAAACCAAGATACACAGTCTACCAATACAATTGCGCAGCCCCAAAGCCACACCTCAACCTAACAAAGCAAAGCGATCCCTCTAAAGAAAACCACCCAAACCAGCAAAAACCAAACGAAGAAACCATAAAACCAACTGAGTGATGGAACCCCAACACAACCCACCGACCAAAGTGGAGAAAAATCTGCCAAATATTAGGCGTGGCAATTAGACCCGACACGATGGACCCGGACCCGACCCGTCGAGTCTTGGTTCTAGGCGGGTCGGGTTTTATCGGGTCTAAACTATACATTTCAAAAATCTGGACCCGACCCGACCCGAGCTTCGGTTCGGTTCGGGTCAAAGCTTGGGTCGGGTCGGGTTGGTTCGGGTTCGGTTGAATAATAACACTAAAAATACATATATTTCAATACTTTTTGGTCGGGTCTTTTGGGTTGGGTCAATGCGGGTAGGGTTTAATCGGGTCTTGATGGTATTTTTCATCACCTAGACCCGACCAGAGACCCATCGGGTTCGGTTCGGGTTCGGGTCTTTTCGGGTCGGGTCGGTTCGGGTTTTCGGTTCTCGGTTATAATTGCCAGCCCTACCAAATATAAACAAAAGGCAAATGAGACAAGTTAATAGTGAAAACCCCTCAAAAACCTCAAGGAAGAAGGATTAACGCTAACGACTAATGCATTAGCAACACAAAACAAACAACAAGCCCCTAACAGCCAGAGGTTAACTGAAGACAAGTCAAAAGAAATCCTATTAATACTCGGCGTAAAGCACACATAACCGAGAACATACACCGTGAAAAACTCTTGGTCCATGGATAAAGGTGGACTGATAGGGCCAACAATAGCACACAACAAAGGTGAACACAACTGCCTTAACCCAAGGAAGGAAACACAACAAATATCTAAGAAAAGGGGGAAAGAACGAACCTACAAAGGCGACGTAATGTCACACGAGCCATCCTCACCAAAGTCTGCCACCATAATTGCTTCCGCAACAATGAGTGCGTCGCCAGATGGAAAAGCCATCGACTCCATCCATGGAGAAGCAATATCCCACTTCAACTCGTCGCTCATCCAAGCTAAGTCCTTCTAACATCGGAGAATACTTCTCTTAACCCAACACTTACAAGGCCTAGGAGAAGTAGCCTATGGTGGGAGAGCACCAACAAACACACATGGCTCCTCAACCAAATTAAGCATCTCAAACCGATGGAGACATTTAGGGGGTAGTGGGCAGAAACGCTCTCCACCGCAAGTAGCCTCCGATACAGTTGCTTGACCAGGATGAGCACACAGAAGAGAGTGCATACTGAGGGCACTGAACCCATTTACGAGAACCATATCGGTTCAAAATATCTTACCCTACTTGTATCGGCCTACCCAAAGCTGGCTAAGCCACTTGTAACAGGGTATAACAGGAAGTAGAACGACATAAAAATACAATAAGAGGAACAAAGTCCTCACAGCCAACAGGAGAGTTCACAAATTGACCAGTAGAAACAGAGCAACCACCAAAACCAGCAGAGGCGACCAAGGAAAAATTGGCAGCGTGTAAACCTTTCAAATAAAAAGATTTACACAGCCGAATCTCCACAAACACCAACCCCACAAGAATATAATGATGTCGGACAAGAACACGAAACGTCTCTAAAGTCCCAGCAAGGATCAACAAAGAGGAAGAACCCACTAAATTGATCGTGATAGCAAAACCCACTGTGTAACGACCCACTTTTTCGTACAGTTTAAGCCAACATCTAACAACCCATGTCAACTCAAATTGCACAGAAAAGCAGATTGTTAATTGAAAGAAATTAGAGGGTGAGAGAAGTAGGAAATAAGTATTAGAATAGAAGAACAAGAAGATCAGAGTGTCACACCGGAACAAATAAAATATAATATATCAAATGCCTTATACAAAGAGAGACTATGTATATATATATATATATTACTTACAATCAGAGTACATAATCATTTCGATACACATCCCACAACGGAATAATATAGTACCAGTAAATATGACTATACATCTCGACTCCAGCTTCTCTTCTGAAGCTCCAAGCGAAACCTAACCCAGTAATATACTCGGTCTGACCCGAGCACATTTGAAGCAAAGCAAAATTCAACCTGATCAGTCTGGAATACTTTAAGTGGTAAATTCACATGGCAAACAACTTTCTTTACTTTAGAAAACCCTTCTAACAGAAAGGATAATAGTAAGACCGACCCACACATAAACACAAAAGGTTTTTACCTTACTGTAACCCAAAACACTTTTGATATATCAAAATCCAGTGAAATTATAATAGTGTTTATCAAACCACAAATAACTAACCATCTAGTAGAACACTTGCATCTCATGCTCTACATATTCATTATAAAATCAAAAACCGTGAGGCTCTTATTGGATAATGGAATCCAACTATAATAAGGTATGGGACCACCTTTCGATCAGTGTACTCTAAAGGGGATACACTGGGGTTCAACGAAAACATCTTGCAACCTGGCCACACATGACCGACCACTCATTCCACTTGAGTGTATCGAATATATTGTCACCAACGGTTGGTACCGACGTGACTGTTCCCGAGAGATACAGAAGCGAAAGATGAACAAAAATGAATTTTCTCCAGATCGGTGACAAATATATACCTTACTTGGGAATGACCCACTTAGCCATGTTCCCTGCCCGATTTCTGTCATTTCCCGGTTGATGAGGCTTAAGGTCATGTTTACTTTTTCAGAACATCACATCATCATTTACTTTGAATGCCACATCGACAGATCCATCAAGTCACTAATTGACGTCCACAAATATACTCTGGGTGTTAAGAAAGAGAATTTCTTCGCCACCAAACTTGGTATATTTGTAAAAATCAATGTACGTGACCCTTAGAAAATACTCTTTCAAACATTCGTCCATACAAGTCATCTAGGAACAGGATGAACCGAAAGCGCCCTAGATCAGTAGCGAGTAGTCCTTGCAATCCATAGATTTCAATCACAATAAAACAAACAGTTTATCTCGGGGGACAAACCCGGGATTGTAAGTAGTTCTTTTACTTTATGAAGATCTACTGTCTTCAATTGCTCCATCTTCATTTGGTGCACATTAGTTTCGTACGCAACATTGATTCGAAGTAGTTTTGGGTCTAGGTCCCATCCCGTTCTCTTCGACACAACACGTCAAAGGTTCAATAATATGTTCATTGATAATCGGGGTTTTAATGATCAATTCACACAGTACGGTTAAGTATATTGGCAGCTTAGACCCTTATTATTTAAAACCATTCATTAAACCCATTTATCGAATCACTAAAAATCATTTCATACTTAATCGACAAAACCCCTTTTCTTCCAAACTCTGCTTTACTAATATCATAATATTTATATAAAACCCTTTTTATTTCCTTTTCTTGGAAATATCACATTATATTCTCAAAAATTCTTTAGCCTTCCTTTACTTCGGAAATAAGGATATATATAATCTATTCAATATTCAATTACCATTTCTAATACAACCCAAAACAATGTCGAACGACATATTATATCATTGTATAAACCCAAACATTTTATCAAATTCCAAACTTGAAGATTACCACTCAATACAGGAAATATAATAAATCTCAATTGTTTATCTTTGTTCCCAACCCAATGTAGTACTTCTACATTTTCTTGGAAAAACCTCGTTATTTACTTATTGCTTAAAATAAGTGGATTTCAAACCAAACTATTTCCATTATCTAGGGAATCATGCTTAAGCTTGGCCAACAATGTTAATTTATTTTTGAAGCCAAATAGTTGAATTACAGTTCAAAATCTTGCATACGTTGCAATATTTCCTTTATAACTAATCTCGACATCCCTTTCCATTTCAAACTAATATCATTCCTCGATAATAGTAAAGCCGTCCAAGTTGGGGTATTTTATATTGCTATCAGACCTTGATCGACAACGTTCTTATCTTAGAATAGATATAAGTCCATAACTCAAAACCCATATTACTTATAATATCAATCAAAATGTATTTCTTGTTTCATTTGAAATATGGTTTTATAATACCATATCCTTATCTTGAAAACTCTATTGTTCATAACTGTTTATACCTAATATTAACCCTTCGCTTCAACTTCGTTATACAATCCCATTTATAACTTCTTTACTAGAAATCATTAACGTTCTTCGTCTTTTACATTTTATTTTATATTCACATCATTATACTTAATTCAAGTAAACATCCTTTTAAAATTCTACTTTAACCTTGCTTCCTTATATAATCCTTTTCCATAAGGAAATCTCCTTACCAACGCATCTACAAATTTCCAATTTATCTCATTACAACTCAATTACTGTCTTAAATGAACTCTATTTAAGAAGCAATTACTTTAATTAAAATAATAATTAACTTCATCATTACTGAAGTAAAACTGTTTACTTCACTATTAATTAAATATAGATTGGTTGCTTACTTTAATAAACATTAACAAACCATATTAGTTCAATAATCATTTTTAAACTTCGTTAAATAAAAAGGTAACTAAAAATTAAGAAATCTTGTTAATCTTAAATAATTATTTTCTGAACTATTTTCATTAGATTAACATAATTAATCTAATTCTATTGCTTAACTATTTTCCTCAAAACCTTAATTTCCTAATGTTGACTCATAGGTTCAATTCTCTATACATATAAAATTTATTAAAAACATTGAAATCACTATGCATACTTTTATTTTATAGAAACTATTTATGAATATCACTTACCTTAAAACTTTCTTTTAAAATAAAAATAAAATTTGAAACATAATTTCAGTTATAAAAATAAATGCTATAACTACAATTACGTTAATTAACTTCTTAAAAATAGCGTTTTAGATCGTTTGTTCCTAATAACTTAATCAATATCGTTTATTGGTTAAAAACATCACACCAACGTTAAATTTCAATTCAACGTTCAATATATAATCAACCATCAACATTCAATCAGAATATAACGTTATTTAGGGGTAAACATTTCATATTTGGATAATATAGGAAAATGAACAACATACTATATAGTTGAGGAATACGGTCGGATCCCTCCAACCTGTCCTTCCCTGCGTCAAAGATTTTAATATCAACTGATAATAAATAATTATTTAAATCAACATCATCCAATATAACATATATAAATGTCGATAATCGTTAAACAACCAATAAGCAACCAAGGCATCTAATCATCCAATTACTATCATCAACAATTATATTTTTATATGAATTTAACACAACATAGAATTACAAAAAAGTGTGAGAGTTAACTCACCTTATTTTTGATTCGATTTCAGCATTAAATCATTTAATTTTAAACAGGCATTTAAAATTAATCGAAAATCCAAATTGTTTCTAAACCTTTCCAACTTTGCTTAGCAACTTAGTCCCCTCTGCTGCGATTCCAATGCCCCTAATTTGGTCCAATTCTGATAACCCAACAAAAAGCTATTAAAGTTATTAGTTGACATAATTTAATAATATCATTTCTTTTTTAATTAACATAATATAAAAACAAATTACTTTTGGGTAAGAATTGCAGGCCGACCCATATTATTTCATTAATATGGATTTCAGAATATCAGCCCATCAATTTTCCTTTTCTCATGCATCATCATGCCCGATTTCATTCTTCTGCTACACGATCAAAAGAACCCCATACCACGTTCTTCCTCCTCACAAACAATGCAAACCCCCTCGTACTCCTATCGCTGCCAGTGGCCTACCTAAACTGACCCCAACCGCTCGCCAGAATCTCCCCTTCAGGCCGACCATCCACCAACTATTCCGACCACTAACACCACAGCACTCGCCTACAACTACTTTAAACTCTCTGGCTCTGTTATCGCGAAACTGAAGAATCACTCTTCTCTGGCTCCTCTCTGGCTCTGTTTTTCCCGTACTCCTCTCTGGCTCTGTTATCGCGAAACTGAAGAATCGAATTTCATTAAATTCTGTCTCGTATTAGAAGTTATACTTCTTATTGTAAAGATCAGTTTTGTTTTGCTGTGTTTAAAATGGGGAAAGAGCGAATCGTTTTATGGAGGAGGAGGAGGAGGATGAAGACAGAGGTATATTTTTTTTATTACGTGAAGAAGCGACTGAAAGTTTTTGGAAGGAGAAAGAAAAGATGGAGTGTTGGTATTTCGCATGGAAGAAGAAGATGGAGAAGCTGTTTATTTCGCATATGTGTACTGTGATTTTACAGGGGGAAAAGAACAGGCGTTGGCACGTTGCGCATGGTTGTTGGCAGAAGAAATAGAAACAATGCATGTGAAGGAACATATTTTATTAATTTGAACTGACCGATGACTTTTAAACAATATTTTTATGAAGTTGACCAACGATGTTTATCTGAAACAACTAACAATTCTATTTAGCGTGTAACGCTCACCGTTTATAATTCATGCGAGCGCACACAACCCCGATTGAAACAAAATTTGAAA
Source organism: Allium sativum (assembly GCA_030737875.1). Lineage (NCBI taxonomy): Eukaryota > Viridiplantae > Streptophyta > Magnoliopsida > Asparagales > Amaryllidaceae > Allium > Allium sativum. Next base: position 80,491,902 of record CM060913.1, on the reverse strand, counting down.
ACACACAAAAATAAATTATTATTAACATATATAAATTCAAATAGAATTGTGTATAACTTCAAAATATACTGGTTTAGATTTTAAACTCAACATACTGAATTCTGAGTTAAAACGATATTAAATTTATTAAAAATCCTTTTATTATATTGAATAAATCGTTATAATTTATAAACGAATTTCATAGCGGCTATATGAAAATTTGATTTGGACATAAAACGAAATCAACAATATGAAAACTCGATTTTTCTGCTTCATTAGAAAATTAATGCCCAATTGATTTGAACATTTCTATGTTTCAAAGAAATCCGACTTATATCGAATCTTGTATAATCATTTAAAGTTCAAAATGTAATATTACGAATTACCGCGCCGCTGCAGCTCGTTTTATAATTAAAATTATAAACCATACGTTTAAACGTTATCTAATAAACGAATACGTTAATAAAATTAAATATAAACTTAAATAAATACTCTTGTATTACGAAATCATACAATATTGCAAATTCAGCCAGTTTTGACTATTTAGAAATTAAATTATTATTTTATTATTTAAACTAATAGAATATTCAAAATTATTAAATTCAAACCATTTAAAATCCAAATCAATATTTAAACCAAATTTAAATATTTAATTAAATGGTTAAAAATATGGGCCGTTACATTCCTTCCCCAATAAAAGAATTTCGTCCCCGAAAATACTAAGGTAGGAAAAATGCCACAATCCCAATAACTTTTCCAAATCCATTTAACTAAAAACTTCACTTCCCCTTTTTAAACCAAACCAGTTAGTTTCAATTGAAAAACCAATTAATTTCTATAGAAAACAAATTCCAAAAATTTTCCAAAAAGATTTGAAATTTTTCTAACACCATAAATTTTGGAATTTTTTTGGCAGAGTCTCCCCTGTACGTAGGGACTTCTGCAATATTGCAGGAATAACAAAAACAAATTCATCAACCCACATGGTCGTAAAATCAAATTTAAAATCCAAATCAAAACCAAAAATTTATATTTTGTGTAGGCGTATATTTTTGCAAGCATTATTATGCGATAAACGATAAACTATACTCGAGCTTGCTCAGTTATTACGCCAAACTGAATTCAATTAACTGCAGAATTATCTTGGACATGCTTAATGATGAATTCACTCTGCACTTGTTCTTAAAATCAAATGAAATTTTAATCCTAATCTTGCCAGTTAGATTCAAATATTTATACCATCCATTCCAAACAATTTTACACACCATTCAATAATCATTCCTTAGCAACTCATTGAATACATCAATCCATTCTTATATATTCTATTTAGGTTCATCATATTTGGACCTATCTTAATAAGTCTAGTTCATTCATTTTTAACTGGTTCCAATCAAGCTCATCCAACTTTAAATCCATATCCATGCAATCAATCTCAACCATATAACCAAACTGATTTCCAAACATTCCATTCCAATTCATTAACTTGCATGTGTTTTTATTTTCAACTCAAGTCAAATTATTGATGACTTAAGTTATATTTTATTTAAAAAATTCAAGTTCAATTATAACTTATAAGATTAACTTAATCATAAGTTAAATTTTCAAATTTCACATTTCAAATATGAAACATCCTTTGGTTGATTCAATCCAACCTCGTAATCAAACCCATTCAAATTAATATATACACACACACACACATATATATATGATTGCCGTTATCATAATAATTTAAGAAAATTATTACTTTTATTACTTTACAGACTATATTGGGCCAAAAATAATTTTGTATGAAATTACAAATATGCATAATCGTATACACGCACACACTCTCTCGAACTCATTCTAGGGTATTACAAACCCCATCTCTACTGAGTTGTGCCACAGAGCCAAGGTTATCTCTAAACCTTATGCTCCGATATCACTTGTAACGACTCACTTTTTCCGTATAGTTTAAGCCAACATCTAACAACCCATGTCAACTCAAATTGCATAGAAAAGCAGACTGTTAATAGAAAAAAATTAGTGGGTGCGAGTAAAAGGAAAGAAATATTAGAATAGAAGAACAAGAAGATCAGAGTGTCACAATAGAACAAATAAAATATATTATATTAAATGTCTTATACAAAGAGGAATTATATATATTACTTACAATCAGAGTAAATAATCATTTCGATACACATCACACAACAGAATAATGTAATACCAGTAAATATGGCTATACATCTTCACTCCAGCCCTCTTCTGAAGCTCCAAGCGAAACCTAAACTGATAATATACTCGGTTTGACCCGAGCACATTGAAAGCAAAACAAAATTCACCCGGATCAGTCTGGAATACTTTCAGTGGTAAATTCACGTGGCAAACTCCTTGCTTAACTTTATAAAACCCTTTTGAAAGAAAGGATAATAGTAAGACCAGCCCACACATAAACACAGATGGTTTTTACCCTACTATAACCCAAAACATTTTTGATATTTCAAAATCAAGTGATATTATAGTAGTGTTTATCAAACCACAAATAAATAACCATCTAGTAGAACGCTTGCGTCTCACGCTCTACATATTCATTATAAAATCAAAAACCACGAGGCTCTTATTTGAGAATGGATTCCAATTATGACAAGGCATGGGACCACCTTCCGATCAGTGTACTCTAGAGGGGATACACTGGGGTTCAACAAGAACATCTTGCAACCCAGCTACACATGACCGACCACTCATTCATCTTGAGTGTATCAAATATATTATCACCAACGGTTGGTATCGACAAGACCGTTCCTGGGAGATACAGAAGCGAAGAAGAACAAAAATGAATTTTCTCCCACTTGGGAATGACCCACCTGGCCATGCTACCTGCCCGATTTCTGTCATTTCCCGGTTGATGAGGCTTGAGGTCACGTTTACTTTTTCAGAACATCACATCATCATTTACTTTGAATGCCAAATCGTTAGATCCATCAAATCACTAATTGACGTCCACAAATATACTCTAGGTGTTAAGCAAGAGAATTTCTCTGCCACCAAACTTGATATATTTGTAAAAATCAATGTACATGACCCTTAGAAAATACTCTTTCAGACATTCGTCCATACAAGTTATCCAGGAACAGGATGAACAGAAGGCACCTTCTCACTCCATCCTAGGAATCACCCTATATATTAGTAGTGAGTAGTCCTTGCAATATATAGATTTCAACCATGACAGAACCACAGTTTATCTCGTGGCACGAACCCGGAATTATAAGTAGTTCTTTCGCTTTATGAAGATCTACCATCTTCAATTGCTCCATCTTCATTTGTTGCACATTAGTGTCGTATGCAACATTGATCCGAAGTGGTTTTGGTTCTATTTCTCATCCCGGTCTCTTCGAAACAACACGTCAAAGGTTCAATAATATATTCTTTAAAAGTTGGGGTTTTAACTATCAATTCACACAGTACGGTTAAGTATATTGGTAGTTAAGACCCTTATTATTTAAAACCATTCATTAAACCCATTTACCGAATCACTAAAAATCATTTCATACTTATCTCGACAAAACCCCTTTTCTTCCAAAATCTGCTTTACTAACATCATAATATTTATATAAAACCCTTTTTATTTCCTTTTCTTGGAAATATCACATAATATTCTCAAAAATTCTTTAGCCTTCCTTTACTTCGGAAATAAGGATATATATAATCTATTCAATATTCAATTACCATTTCTTATACGACCCAAAACAATGTCGAACGACATATTATATCATTGTATAAACCCAAACGTTTTGAAGATTACCATTCAATACGGGAAATATATTAAATCTCAATTATTTATCTTTGTTCCCAACCTAACATAATAGTTCTACATTTTCTTGGAAAAACACCGTTATTTACTTATTGCTTAAAGTAAGTGGATTTCAAACCAAACTATTTCCATTTTCTAGGCAATTACGCTTAAGCTAGGCTAAGAATGTTAATTTATTTTTGAAGCCAAATAGTTGAATTACATTTCAAAAAATTGCATTGTGTTACAATATTTCCTTTATAACTAATCTCGACATCCCTTTTCGTTACAAACTAATAACATACCTCGATAATAGTGAAGCCATCCAAGTTGGGGTATTTTATTTACCTTTCAGACCTTGATTGACAACGTTCTTATCTTAGAATAGATATAAGTCCATAACTCAAAACCCATATTACTTATAATATCAACCAAAACGTATTTCTTGTTTCATTTGAAATATGGTTTTTTAATATCATGTCCTTATCTTGAAATCTATGTTGTTCATAACTGTTTATACTTAATATTAACCCTTCTCTTCAACTTCGTTATACACTCCCATTTATAACTTCTTTACCAGAAATCGTTAACGTTCTTTGTCTTTTGACATTTTAATTATGGGAAGCTAAGAAGAAAGAGTAGAAAAAGAGTGTGGAGGGACCCCTCCACATTTAAGAGCCCGTCTTATAGCAACTAAAGGGAAACCCCTGTACTGGAGAGCACTACCTCACTCGAAAAACTATGGACCCTCGGAAGAACAATGCATGGGATAACAGAGCAATGCCCATAGAGATGACAATATCTACCTCGATGGACCCAAAGGATCCAACCTGATTATTGACCATCGAATCGCAACTAGGTATGAGAATACAGAAGGAGTTAGTAGCTTTTCTAAAAGCTAACTTGGGATGTGTTCTCTTGGAGTCACACAAATATGTGTGGAATTTCACTAAGAGTGGAAAGGTATGCTCTGAATTTTAATCCATGGTATGCGCCGATAAAACAAAAAAGATGAACCCAAGTTCCAGAATGGTCGATAGCCCTAAAAGAGGAGGTTGGTCGTTTAATGGAGAACGGATTTATTAAGGAGTCGACCTATCTGAATTGGATGTCCTACCCGGTGTTAGTTAAGAAAGCAAATGGCATGTAATGCACCACCACTATACTTGCATTAAGCAAGGTCATTATAAGTAATGATGTCAACTTACCCAAAGGATAAGGCTGTTAAGGAGAGACCATCTGTATATTAGTTTTGAATGAGTGTTAAACATGTCAGATAATGTGGTCTTACTTTTGAATTCTCATGTAGAAAACCAGAACATCTAATTCAAGTTGAAATCCACTACATAGTGGCTATAAATAATTCTGAAGCAATATAAAATACATAACAATAAAGTTAGAGTCAGACAAAAATGTCCACATCACAAAGATGGAAACATATATATGAACAGATCACATATGTGTGTACACATTGGAAGTGGTCGAACTAGATCCACTATACTACAGAAGAATAAACATAGGTACAACCCAAAAGAATATGAATACATGGGAGTCACTATATCATATACATATCAACATAAATTACAACTCTAGTGTAGTAAGCCAAAAGTCAAGAACTGGATCTTGCTAAATATCATGTGGAAGCACCTACAACACCTTGGTCTGACCAGAGTATTATTCATAAGAAAATAAACAACAAACGGATAAATCTAGCTGTACTTATCTCATAAACAATGATATAACAAGAGACATAAATAAATGTAGACATATAGGCAATAATAAGAATGTTACGCACAAGGGTGAGACTCAGGAAAAATCTACGACATATCAAAAAACCCTATATCAGAGCTATAAAAGAATATATCATTCAAAATTACATAGCTACTCACAGGAAATGATAACTCATATCAAACAACTCTAAAATTGATAGCATAGTATCGATAAACTCAAATTCCAAAATTAAATAATCAAAATTCAAAAATCACAAAGGGAGGAGGGTAAGGCCTACTCAAGATGGGAGCCCCAAGATTCACCCATACATGTATCTTGGATGAGATGCAATCTTTAGGTAGCTAGCTTATAATATTGAGCCGAAGCTCCTCGGCTAGTCCAAAGACCGTGGGTCGCGACCCTGCTAGAGTTGAACCGAATTTCCTCAAGATGACCTGAAGATCATCAAAACACATGAAATCATGAATGGATCACAATTGATCCTGGGTAGTGTAAATTACTCTAAGCTAGTAATTATAAGAGTTGATCTACATGTCCTATAACTGCTTGCTCTACTCGAATAGTCATGAGCGAGTTGTATAGTCTACTAAAAACATAAGATGATCAATGCCATAGTTTTCAATCGAACGATTCCAAGAACTAACCGTCGAAACAAACGCAAAGGTTCATAGTCCTTGTTTTTCCTAAGACATTTAATTAGATTTCTCATACGAGTGAGAGAAAAGAATCATATAAATATATACCAGTAGATTGAAAGACGAATTATAAAATAACCTCATATAATGAAGTAGGATTGGAAATTGTTTTAGTAAAGGATTTGGTATCAAACTAATAATATAAAAACTCTTTATAATTTGAAGTGGCAATTCATGTATAATATCAATCATAGTAACAATTAAACTCAAAATTTATGTTATAAACGTAAATTAAATCTCAAGAATATTGATTATAGAAATTCGTTCGCAACGAATAATTCAAAAATCCTGAAAAGAGATCATTAACTCAAAAATAGCAATAGAAATCAATCCGAATTAAAATCGATAAAACCTGAAATATCATTAGAAAAAGGAAAGATATGTATTTTATAACAATTCAGCTGTTTAAAATTATAATTTAGACGTCTGAATTGAAATAATAGAAACTCATGTTTCTGTCTGAGTTTCAAACATCTGAAAGGGGCAAAACAGTCGTCTGGATCTGAATTCAGTCGTCTGAATTACCCAATTAGCCGTCTAAAACATGGATGCACAATTTTTTGTAATATCAATAGCAGATCAAACATATGAATTATGGTATGGACACTGGTTTGCTCAGACTTTGGCACTTATCAATTTCAGATGACTTATAAAGACTTAAAATAATATTCGAGGGAAAATGAGACTCCTAAGACTCACCGAAACATCAGATATCATAAGAACTAAGCCTACCTAAAGATTTATACTAGAATTCGTATATATAATCGAATTCAAAACTTATGAAATAGGACACTCATACTAAATCAATTCAAATCACACAATACATCACAATACAAATGTGCTAAATGCCCACTAGACGAGCATATAGCTTGAGGCATAGATGTGATTTCCTCAAGAACTCACCTTTGATTGTTGCAAACAAAGGATGAATCAAGACTTAGCCAAATCAACCTCTCTTCGGTTATAACCCATTAATATTCAACCTGTACTGAAATAGTCATTTCAAGAGTTGGGTTTAGGAAAATCCCCAAAAATTAGAGAGGAATCAAGTTGAAGAAGATAGAGATGACTTACTTAAGTTTCTCCTTGAATTAGCTAAGCAATCACTAGAATTCCTAACATTGAAGCTTCGGAATATTAATTTCCTATTCCTTAAGGGTTTGGAAGTTATAGGAAATGAATGAAGAGTTAATGAAAGGGGAAGGTAGGTGGAGTCACTAAGTAGGGAATACCTACTTAAGGCTAATGGGCTAACCCAAGCCCTAAGCAAAAGTCCTAAAATTCACTTACCCCAAACATATCGATGTTTATAGTCTTAAAAGACATAAATGACTTTTTAAACTCATTGGAAGTGGTCCCGAGTCTAAATTCATTCGTATACAAAAGCGACTTTTTGGACCAATACTCGATTAACGATATCATATTTAAATATATTTTAACAAAATATATGGGTTGTTACATGGAAAGTGGCGTGCATTGACTTTTTAGATCTCAACAAGGCATGTCCCAAGTATAGATTCCCATTACCATGAATTGATTAGCTTGTAGATGGAATAGCATGGCATGAACTACTATCCTTTAAGGATGCATATTCAGGGTATAATCAAATTATGATGCATGATCCTGACCAGGAGAATACTAGCTTTATTATCGATTTGGGATTGTATTACTACAAAGTGAAGCCTTTTGCATTAAATAATGCCGGAGCAACTTATCAGTGAGTAGTTAACATGATGTTCAAATCACAAACTGGTAAGACTATGGAGGTGTACGTAGATTATATGCTAGTCAAACCACAAAGAGCATACAACCAGATGGACAATCTGGTTGAGTGTTTGTAATTCTAAGAAAGTAAGGAATGAAGCTAAATCCACTGAAATGTTCATTTGGCATTTCATCTGGATTTTTTTAGGATTTATTGTTAGTGCAAGAGGTATTGAGGCCAATCCAACACAAGTCATAGCCTTAAGAGAAGTAAGGGCTCCCCAGAATAAAAGAAAACTTCAGAGCCTTGATGGAAAGATCGCAACGCTGAGCAGATTCATCTCAAAGGTGACCGACAGATGCATTCCTTTCTTCGATTCTTTGAAGAAAGAAAAGAAAAACTTCGAGTGGACATCAGAATGCCAAGCAACCTTTAAAGAACTAATAATACGTATGGAGGCCCCGTCGATCCTCTCCAAACATAGAAATGAGGAAGATAATTTTTTTATCTGGTAGTGTCCTCCCACGCCTTGAGCACAACTTTGGTATGGGAGGAATCACAGATCCAATAGCCTGTGTACTATATCAGCAAGTGGTCCACCTGGGTAGAAAAGAATTATCCAAAGCTAGAGAAGTACTCTTACAGTTTTTTTATTGCGTCAAGGAAATCGATACCTTATTTCGAAGCATATCCGATTAAAGTACTCACTGATCAGCCGCTAAAGCAAGTCGTGTTTCGACCGGAAACTTTGGGATGTTTGTTAAAATGGAGCATCGAATTAAGCCAGTACGAGATAACCTACTATCCTCAGAGAGTGATCAATGGGAGGGCTTTAGCTAATTTTATCACAAAGTTTACCTTTTGGTCGGATGATAAGGAAGAAACGATAGAGGTGAACGTGTAATGGAAGTTGTAAGTTGACGGAGCTATGAACGAATACTGTTCGGGTGTGGGGGTAGCCTTGGAAACTCCCGAAGGATGCTTGGTTTGTTACATGTTACGAATGGAATTCCCATCCACCAATAATGAGGCAGAATACGAGGCTTTTGATCATTGTATTGAGAATAGCCAAAGAATTGAATCTCTGAACTCTTCAAATATTCAGTGTCTTGCAACTTGTGGTGTGTCAGATCCAAAGAGAGTTTCAAGCGAAAGAAGTAAATCTGGTGTAACGACCTGGCTTTTTGACTGCCTCAAGTCGGTAATTAAACCAACTCAAACCGTTCAAAAGGACAGATTGTTATTGCTTATGAAGTTGAAATACAAATCATCATAGACACAAAATATCTCATAGAGGAAGTAAAATTTATACAAAATCTTCAAATTTACATAATATCAGAGTACAGAGAAAAATCAAGATACAACAGAAGAATAAATATATAATCATACTAGTATTCGGTAAGAAGCAGAGATGGACACAACTGCATATGACAAGTAGATGAATAGCTGGACCTCTAACAAATCCCAAGCTCTAACAAATATATCTCCAACTGAAACACTCGGTCTAACCCGGGCATTTTGCAAGGAATAAAAAAAATACACGAGTCAGGACTAATAGTCTCATATAAGTGAATTAACTCAAATGAAGTGTCCATTGAAATGTACAATAACTTAAAGGATGTTTGGGATTCCCATCCTCTAAGGATTCGCAAAACAAATATCTATATAATAGTATGCTATTATTGTATTGTCTATTTAGTAAAGTAAATATAATGAAAATAGCATAAGCGAGATTACTATATTACCCTTACGTAGTTTATAGGCATCACAGTCTATACAGTACCGTAAATTCACCGCACTGGTGTTATCAGAGAACACTCCATAGAAAGCAACACTAAATCAAAATCGTATGGTGCTTGTATAGGATAAAATATGACAAGTCACTCGAGGCAATACCCAGGGTAAGATTCTACCAGTTGCACTCCCGGACCGGTGGTAACGCATAATAGCCACTACCGCCCACTTCGGAACACACTCCCAAAATCAAAAGGGGCGCGACTAAATCAATCACAACAGTAATAGAGATGGTATCAAAGAAGCATGTCCGATATGAGGTGCGACCTCAATTAGTCACGATATAGCTCCTATTTTAGTCATTTTAATTATGACCCGAAGGCCAAGGCTATTTCGTCATCGTTCGCCTTCTTCGATCTATTGGTCGCTTCCAAGCCATCATGTTGTCGTTCCAATACTCCATCACGTACACAGTTGTTAAAGTGGTATCGGCACTGACAGAGGGTATACCACTTATCGACTCCGGTCTCTTTAACAACCGAACGCTTACATTTTCTTTTCACATTGTGGCCATTAGATTTTTGAAATCACATCTCAAGAACCACAAAATGATTTATTCCAAGTATTGCCCCAAAAATCAATTACTCAAATCATTTATCATTGGTTTGAATAAGATTATAAACCAATTTACATCATTTCTTTTATCAACCATATGATTGTAAGTTCAACTTCCACGAAGTATCATTATTGCTTGAAATCCTTTATTTCATCCTTTGGATTCACTAGACTGGATTGGACATAGAATTTTATTTGAATTTATAAAATACATTTAGAAAAATTAAGTTTTTGAAAATAATATATGTATGATGAAAACAATGTATAAACATATACATAGTTAGAAAAGTATATGTATATTAAATTAAAAGTAATGTATAAATATCTATAGTTGGAAAATACATGTATATTGAATTGAAAATATTGTATAAACATATATATATATATAGTTGGAAAAATATATGTATATAAAATTTAAGACATTGTATAAACACACACACGCACACACACACACATATATATAGTTGGAAAAGTATTATAAAGTTCATATAGTTAAAGTAATTAGAAAAATATTTACAAAATCAAGTAATGAGAAAAAAAATTCTTCTATGGAATTGAAATTCTATTCAAATAGTGTTGATCCAATCCAAATCCAAATCCATGTCTCACAATTTCTTTTCCCACATTTAAACAAATTCTCATTTATTTGGTTCAACTTCAATGCTTCATGGTTAAAACGATTTTCAAACCAATGTTTACTTTGGATTCGACATATCCATTTCATATAATAAATTCCCAAATCTCTTTTAGCGTCGGCTATAAATCAATATGTGATTTGTTAAGTTCTAGCTTGTTATGAAACTCGAATTTACCATGACTTAAATAAATATATCCCTTTTTATGCTTGAACTTAATACTTTTTATTTTAACAAATCCTTCTTATATTTTTATAGCGAAAATTCATTAACACATCCTATTTCAAAATAAGTTTGGGAAACATTTATCAAGTCTTCGCAAATCCCTTTTATTAAATCATTCAATTCAAAATTTGTCACATTATTACATCTTATGGACATAAAATTATAAAGAATCTATTTAAATAAATTCAACTTGGTGTTAACTTGCAAAAATCACTTTACAACTTATTTTAATGCAAATTGGATTTCATAAAAGTTTCAAGTAAATATTTGAACAAAATTACTTTTAAAACTTTCTTTACGCTATATAGGGATTTCATTAAAATTTCAACTTATAAACTTTGATAAAATAATACGAAAATATTTTTATTTTATTGACCACATTGTTCATATAAAATTTTCTATCCTATGGTCAAGTGATACAGATATTTATCATTTCAATCCGTTCTTTTAAAATATTTGAATCCCGGGTATGTATCATTTCAACCCGCATCCCAAATCGACTGGAATACACAAGGGGTTCGGGTATGTATCATTTCAACCCGTATTGGCTTCTAATCAAAAGGGAACTTGCATGACACTACAAGAAAAGTAGGAATTGGTTACAATATATAGCAGCGTTTGTTACTGAATAACAACCGTTAAATTTTTATCCCCTTCCCGTGAAAGAAGGAACGCAACTGACAATACATTTGGCAAACTAGTGCCCTTAATTTTAAGTTCCCGCACTTTTTTTCATTTTAACTGTTAGCCCACATTGTGAACTGGGCAACACAAAGTCGAGATGTGAAACATTGAAGAACTTGGAAAGCATTATAGCGGGTCGAATCGGAGAGATGTAGCGGGTCGAATCGGAGAGGTTTTGCTGTTCGGATCGGTGAGCTGTTATTGTTGGAATCAGAGAGGCACTGCTGTTCGGATCGGAGAGCAACCTACTGCCAGTTGGAGCGGAGGGCTACCTGCTACAAAGACAGATCGGAACGGAGTAAAAGTGGATGAAGACATAGTCTTGGGTTAATCCGGATCGGATCGGATACTCCGATCTGAATCCCCACTGCAGGCTCCTCCGATCCGAACCCATATTCCACATCACTCTCCCCCACGATCGCCTGAAGATGCGGAGCGGGTATGACCAGTTCCTGCCCACAACGTCTACTGCTCTGATGCGTTGTCAACACTGAAATCCATCCGAACCCGAGGATGATGGGATGGAAGACACGTGGCTCCGATCCGGATTGGGTTCTGAGCAAATTTTCACCTATAAATACCTTGTCTGGAGACAATGAAAAGGATCTTCTTTTTGGTACTTTGAGAGTTCCACCACTTTCATAACCCGAATTTCAGCACTCTCGGATAATCCAAATCGTCTTTCAACATTTGTTTTTAGACAACTGAGTGAATGTATGTGAGTTGTGAGAGAAATTGAGTGAAGATCTCACTGTAATTGCAACAGTATCATTGAGAATAGTGATTGACAAGTGGACGTCGGCTTTTCTTCGCCGAACCACTATAAATTCTGTGTCTTCATTTTACTTTTGATCTTATTTCATTCTGCTTTTAATCAATTTGGGTGTTAGAACCACTTTTTGGTCTAACATTTTGGTGCTTTCACTGAGAACCATCTGAATTCTCTGTTTTTCTGGATTATCGTTCTACTTTTTGGACCGTTGAGTTCAAAGAAGTTAATCCTCAAGTTTCGACGCTCTTGAATATTTGTTGAATTGATTGTTGAAGAACTATGGCCAAAGGAAAAGGCAAGGAAGTTCAAACTAGTCGAGGAAATGGAGTTGGTGAAGATCAGCAAAATGCGGTCGTGACAAGGTCTCGTGGGCAGAGCTCAGCAGCAGGACGGACTGATACAGGAAATCCGAACCGCATTCAGGGGGAGAGCTCCGATTCAATCCGGGTAGGAGAATCTGAAGCAGTGCACTCCCCCAACCTGAACCGACCCGAGCAGCTCGCCCTACACCGACCCGACCTGGCTTTCCAGCTCCGACCCGAACAGGCTTCCCAGCTCCGACCCGACCCGATTTCCCATCTCCGAACCGACCCGTCACTTGGTGATGTTGGAACCTCTACTCGAGCCTCTACAAATGCTCCGACTCCAGCCACCAGGGTCAATGATCAGGTCAATCCATCCGCACCTATCACTCAAGGAGATTTCTCGCGCCTACTTGACATGCTTGAGAGTACTAGGGAGGCTATGAAAATCCACGAGCGCACCAATCTCATGATGCAAGAAAACATGAGACTCATAAGCAGGGAAATTAGTGAACTCCGTAGACAGAGAACCCCATCCCCGGTTCGCCACACACCAATGGATCAGTCTTCTTCTTCCGAGGAAGAACGGCCCCGTGAACGAAGGCCGCTCGAACGACCTCAGAATTTGGAGCAGCTGACGTTCGGATCTTTGGGGTCTCGCGAGGATATTGCACGAGCACTAGGAACCAATGATCCAGGCTTGAGAGACCCTAACCATACTAATCCCACTCAGGGGCAGACGCTCCAGCCCCCGCCTCCCGAGATCGACCGGGGCCATAGGGAACGAAGCAGAGCAGAAGCAGCTCAAAGAAGAAGGGCATCTCCTGAATGAGAGCTTAGAAGGAACCCGGATACCAGGGCCATGGAGCCTGAACGGCCCCTAACTAATGCTGATGTACAGGCAATGGTACGCCAGATTATGTCCGAAAGCTGGAACTATACCAATGAAGATTATGGCATTGAGCGAAGCCATACTCCTTTCACTGACGACATCCTCAATTTTCAATTTCCCCGACGTTTTAACCTGCCGCAGATGGACAAGTACAATGGGAGAACCGATCCGGGACATCATTTGATGCGATACTCGTGGCTCACGAATGCTGCTGCTGCTCCTGACGCAGTGAAGTGTAAAGCATTCCCGATCTATTTAGAAGATGTGGCGCTGCTATGGTTTACCCGACTTCCCCCTCGTTCGATATCGAATTATAGGGAATTGAGCGAACGTTTCATGAATCAGTTCCGACTCCATACCCGAAAGTCTAAAAGTGTTATTGAATTATCAAGAATTAAGCAGGCGCCAGGAGAGTCTTTGAGGTCATATCTCGACCGTTTCAACTTAGCTGTGACCGAAGTTAGTGACCCGCATGAACCCACCATCTTGATGGCTTTGATGGAAGGAGTCGATCCTGACTCTGAGTTTGGAGATTATCTTTCTGGGAAGACCCCTCCACGAGAGAGTTATTCTATGAAAAGGCCGATATTCACTTAAGACGAGAGGAGGCCAGGGCAAACCGAAAGAGAAAATCTGGAGCGGCTTCAAAAGAAAATGTTCAGAGTAATGTCGCCATGAAGCAGTCTGGAGAAAGTTCCGGAAAAGTTGAAGTGAATGTGGGAAACAAGAGTGGAAATGACAATTCTGGAAACGGGGGCAACAACAATAACCGCAACGCGAATGGTAACAGAAGAAATAGAAATAGGGGAAGTGATCCTAACAAAAGACCCCGATTCCAGACTTATGAGAATTATACACCGTTGAACGACACTCTGGAGAACATTTACTTGGATACATACAATGTTTTGCAATATAAAAGACCGCCACCTCGCGACTCGACGGAGAAAGAAATGGCAACTGGGAAGTTTTGTTTGTTTCATGGAACTCATGGGCATTCAACCAATGAATGTCGATATTTGAGAGACGTGATTGAGAAGCTGCTGCGCGAAGGGAAACTGGATGAATATAAGGTTGCCCCGAGGGACAGGGGGCAAGGAGAGCAGGCTCCAAAACAGATTCAATCTGCTCCCATGCCTACAGCGCAGCAGAAAGGCAAGGGAATTGTTATCAACTCCATAGTGGGTGGACCCCACCCAGCCATCCGCAGTTTTAGAGCGATGGATCAATATGTAAATGCTGCCAAGCATGTAGATGTGAATGAATGTGATGATTTGGAAGATATCGCCCCCATAAAACAACAGAAGACAATGTTTGACGACGTGGTATTCCATAGCAGAGATAATACCGGGATCCAGTCACCCACCGATGATCCGTTGGTCATTACTACCACCATTGGGCCGGCCTTGGTTCATAAGGTGTTGGTAGACAATGGAAGCTCTGTTAATATTTTATTTAAAAAGTCATTCGATCAGATGAAGATTGAATCTGAAGATTTGAAGCCATGCGAAGGTTGGATCCGAGGCTTCAACGGGGCATCAACAGCTCCAATGGGGTACATAGAATTGCCCGTAACCTTGGGGCATGGAGAACACCGAAGATTACGGATGCTTCAGTTCGTAGTGTTGGACGTAGATTCGCCTTATAATGCATTTTTGGGAAGGCCTGCCCTTGCTGAGTTCAGGGCTTGCATCGCCCCTTGGTGTTTATTGCTTAAGTTCCCAACTGAAGCCAGAACAGGAGTAATAAGAGGGGATCAAGTCTCCGGACGGGCCTGCTATGTTGCCGAATCAAAGATGTTGATGAAAGGACTTAACATCGAGAGTAAAGATGCCTCGCCTCCTCCAAAGGAGGGCTCGGCGTAGCAATTAGAGGGATCGGCCCCGAAGGAGTTGCCCAAAGGAACGCCTGAAGACCTGGATCCCAGAAAAGACGAGGAACCAGAGACTAGAAATGCAACTCCTAATGAAGCGACAGTGGACATTCCCATTGATGAAGCTGATCCAACAAGAGTTTTGAAGATTGGATCCCAGATGGATCCACGTCGGGCCAAAGAATTAGCTGACTTCCTGAAGGCAAACTTGCACGTGTTTGCCTGGACCCACGCTGACATGTGTGGGATATCGCCATCCATCATAAGTCATTCACTGAATGTAAACCCGAAACACCCGCCTGTAAAGCAAAAGAGACGTATGCTGGGCCCAGAGAGGTCGGCCGCTCTGAAAGAAGAAGTGGAGAAACTGAAACAGAACGGATTTATTAGAGATTCGACATATCCCGACTGGATATCGAATCCCGTCTTAGTAAAGAAGCCGAATGGAAAGTGGCGGACTTGCATTGATTTTTCAGATTTGAACAAAGCTTGCCCGAAAGATAGTTTCCCACTTCCCAGGATTGACCAGCTTGTAGATTCAACAGCGGGACACAAACTTCTTTCTTTCATGGACGCATATTCCGGGTATAACCAAATTCCTATGCACGTGCCGGATCAAGAACACACGAGCTTCATTACAAACTTGGGGTTATACTGTTACGTGGTCATGCCGTTCGGATTGAAAAACGCTGGAGCCACTTATCAACGCCTGGTGAACAGGATGTTTTATAATCAAATAGGGAAGACTATGGAAGTTTATGTGGATGATATGCTTGTCAAATCGAAACAGTCCTCCAGCCATACGCAATACATGGCAGAAATGTTTGGTATCCTGCGAAAGTATCGGATGAAGTTGAATCCTTTGAAATGTTCATTTGGAGTGGCATCGGGAAAATTCCTAGGCTTCATTGTGAGCTCCCGAGGAATTGAAATCAATCCCAGCCAAATAGCAGCGATTAGAAACATTGAAGAACCGAGGAGAATTAAAGACGTCCAAAGTCTTGCGGGGAAAGTAGCTGCCTTGAGTAGGTTTATCTCCAAAGCCACGGACAAGTGCGTCCCATTTTTTGATTTGATTAAAAGGGGAAAGAAGAACTTCGAGTGGACTCCGGACTGTGTTGAGGCCTTTCGAAATTTATTGGAATTGTTAGAAAAACCTCCGATTTTTTCAAAGCCAGTGGACCACGAAGAATTGTTTGTTTACTTGGCAGTTTCGGCTCACGCTGTTAGCACAGCCTTGGTTCGAGAAGAAGACAAAGTGCAAAGGCCAGTATATTATGTAAGCAAGAAATTGGCAGCGGCAGAACGCAACTACCCAAAGATTGAGAAGCTCGCTTACAGCCTCCTAATCGCCTCCCGAAAACTTCGTCACTATTTCCAAGCACATCCAATAACTATATACACTGACCAGCCTCTGAGGCAGGTGTTGCAGAGACCCGAAGCATCGGGACGGTTGATCAAATAGAATATTGAATTAAGTCAGTTTGATTTAAATTTTCAGCCACGAAGGTCGATCAGGGGGCAAGCTCTGGCAGACTTTGTAGCAGAGTTCACCATCCCAGAGGAGGAAGTAATCGATAACAGAGTGGTCAAGTCCGAAGATGAGTTAAAGATAGATCCACGGAAGCTATACACAGATGGAGCCAAGAACGACCGAAGGTCCGGAGCTAGAATCGTCTTAGTTACTCGTGAAGGATGGTCGTTATATTACGCTCTACGATTAGAATTTTCGGCGACTAACAATGACTCTGAATACGAAGCCCTGATTGCCGGACTGAAGCTTGCTAAAGACCTCAGAATAAAAATGTTGGACATATTCTGTGACTCCAAAATCGTTGTTTGCCAAGTGCGAAAGGAATTTGTGGCTCGGGGACCTCGACTCATCGCCTACCTTGGGAAAGTGGAAAAGCTGTTGAGCAACCTGGAGCGGTACAATATAACGCATATCCCAAGAGCCGAAAACCAGAAGGCAGACAGGCTGGCAAAGCTAGCTAGTTCCGACAATCCAGAAGAAACTGAAATAATTCCAATTGAAACGTTGGAATCGCCAAGCTTTGAGTCGATGGAAATTGAGCTCGCTTTCGAAGCAGAACCGGAGAAGGAGTCGTGGATGACCCCAATTAAGAACTTCCTTAAGAATGGGACACTCCCATCAAAGAAGAGTGAGAGAAGGGCTATAGTTCGCAAGGCTGCCAGATATGTCCTACAAGATGATACTCTTTATAGGCAAAGATTTTCTATGCTCCTGTTACGATGTATAGCACACGACGACATCAAACGTGTACTAAGAGAAGTACATGAAGGTGAGTGTGGAGATCATACAGGAGGTCAGACTTTAGCGAAAAAGATATTGCGGTATGGATACTTCTGGCCCACAATTAATAAAGATGCAGCTGATTATTCACGACGCTGCGATAAGTGCCAGAGATTCGCCAAAATCCCCAAAGCACCGTCGACCCAACTCAAATCGATGGTGAGTCCTTGGCCTTTTGCCACGTGGGGAATTGATATCATTGGAGTTCTACCAATTGCTAAAGGAGGAGCGAAATATGCAATAGTCGCTGTGGACTATTTTACGAAGTGGGTGGAAGCTGAGCCCCTAACCAAGATCACGGCGAGAAAGGTGATAAGTTTTGTGGTTAGAAATATTATATGTCGATTCGGGATCCCAAGGACCATTATAACTGACAACGGAACCCAGTTCGATGGTGCTGAATTCAGAAATTTCTGCCAGAAATATAAGATCGACAAACGGTATACTGCGGTTGCTTATCCGCAGTCGAACGGGCAAGTTGAAGCAATAAACAAAGTTATAAAATCCATCCTCAAGAAACGGTTAGAGCGCGCAAAGGCAAAATGGGTTGACGAATTGCCCTTAGCTTTATGGGCATATCGAACAACATTTAAGACAGCTACTGGTCATACCCCTTTCTCTCTCTCTTTTGGTTCAGAAGCAATGATTCCAGTAGAGCTTGAAGTTCCTTCCCACTGGGTGACGTATTATGACCCGATGACGAATCGGGCGCTCTTACTCGAGTCTCTTGATGAAATTGAAGAAAAAAGGGACGAAGCAGATTTGCGTGCAGCAAGACATCGACGTCAGATGGCACGCTATTACGATAAAAAAGTTCGCCTTAGGACTTTTGAACCAGGAGATTTGGTGCTAAAGAGAGTCTTTCCATCCCTTCCTCACCTAGGTCCAAAGTGGGAAGGACCCTTTGTCATCCAACGGAAACTTGAAAAAGGAACCTTCAAGTTAATGACCGTAGATGGCGAAGAAGTACCTAGGGCATGGAATGCCCAACACTTGATGCGATATTTGGATTAGAAATGTTGTACTCTTTGTTATTTTTCTTATGAACTCTGTAAAAAGGCACGACTTGCCTTAGGAAAATCTGATGATATGAATAAAGGACTATAAAGTGGATGTAGGCTACGACTTAGCCGATCCACTATAAAACAATCGTGTGTTATTTACTTTCATGCATTGTATATATATTCATCGACTATTCCGTTGTGATTATGGAATATAAGATGATTCAAAACCTGAAAGGTTGAAAACAGTTTAAACGTAAGAAAAAGCGCAATGACTACTTGTGCGATAAGACATAAAAGAATGGGAAGACGACATTCTTAACTCTAACTCTCGAGAATTGAGAGAGAGTATAAAAGGACGAGAAGACGACGTCCTCTGAGGCGTGAAGGTGCACCCAGACAAGAGACCGCCTCAGTAAGAACTCTAACCTGAGTATAAGACAGGAGAGTATAAAAAAAAATGCCAGAAAAAACGACAGGCATTGACGACACAAAAAATGCAATCCCGTCAGAAAATCGGGGACAGTCAGACTACTTGATTAAGTCTTGAATAGTTTTTTGAGATTGACTCGGGGCATATATGTATACACATATTTCCTCCCACCACAACTTCATTACATAACTATAGTAAGACATGCATTCTTACATAAGTGCAGAACTAATGACTAACAGACATTGCGGAAAATGAATTATTTTTTATTTACGAATGAATGAATTTGTACAGGAAAATAGCCAAAAAGAAGGTGCAAGAGCTACCCTTATAGCAGCAATTGTTGGTCTACCAAATGCTAAAACAACGCAAGACAATCCACTATTTAGACTTCGAGTGAGGCTTGGACTTCTTCGCGGCTTTCTCCGCATCCTTCGCCTCTTTCTCGGCCTCCGTCAAGATGCGCTTTGATTTTTTCTTTCCTGAAGATGCGACGCTGGAATCGGTTGACTTCTTCCCGGAGGGCGGAGCGCTGGAATCAAGAGAAGACTTTTTAGCGAGTTCCTCTGTAATAGATCTAGTTGAAAGCTTAACAACTAACCTTGATCCCGCATCCACAACTGCGAGAGGCTTGAGGATTTCAGGGTCTAAGTCTTTAGCTTTTAACTGCAAGCGTTTATCTTGGTCAGCTTTCATTGCAGCCAAAGTAACATCATCTGCACTTTTCGACTCCCCGACTATTTCCACCTCTGGATCTTCCTCATGTCCTCCGTCGCCGCAATCATCCTTTAAGGCGGCTATCATTTCTTCATTACGAGGAGTGTCAGCCTTAGACGGCTCGCTTCCTTCTCCCAAATCTATAGGAGCAGCCTTGTCCAATCCCCCTTTTGCCTTCTCTGTAGGCTCCACCCCAGAGGCGGTTCCCTGAGTCACATCTGTCTTTCCGGATGGCTCAATACCTACAAAATGAGAAGCAAAAGTTATCAACCCAGGAAAAAATAATGGGTTTTTCATCGATTGCTCAATCACGTGGCGAAAGGTAGAGATAGCCCTGACAAATTGAGGAGAAAATGTAGAGATACCTTCTGAAGACTTCTCGGCAGGGGTAACTGCTGTCTCCGATGCCGTTTTAGGAATAGGGGATAGCAGAGTTGTTCGAGGGATCCCCGGGTTTTCAGGATCGTACCCCTCTACTTCAGAAGTTGCGGGGACAGTAGAAGAGGAACTAGTTTCGGGAACGTTCTTTTGCTTAGTCCTCCGCCTCTCTTCTTCCATAGCATCAGCAATGAGGCGGCGCCCTTCGGCTAGGCACTCTGGCTCATCATCCCTTAAATATTTCTCCATCAGCTTGTCCTCATCAATGGAATCAACCTTGAGCTCCTCTTTCTCCCACTCAACGATCTGACTCCATACTTGGACTAGAGTAGATGGATAATCCTCAATCCAAGAGATGTTCCGGCGACGGATGATATGTGCAAAGAATTCAATCATTAATTCGCCGAAACCCTGAATCTCTGCCTCCGCCTCTAACAATTGTTTGTGGGCCTCCTCAGCGGATTTGATAGCACATTCGACGTTACCCTCCGCCAGGGCAGCTCTGTTCTCCGCCTCCATTAGCTTAGAAGCCAAGTCAGCATTTTTCTTTTCTAGCTCAGCATTCCTCTTTGCTAACTCGGCATTTGTCCGTTCAAGGTCAGTGTAAGCAAGGCGTGTTTTAGAGGCATCTGACTTAGCATCTTCAGCTTGCTTTTTTAACTCAGAACGCTCTTGAGTGTGAGATTCAAGCAAATCATGGTAACGTTTTTGCATATCTTCAAATTGTTGTTTGAAGCTAGTAGCATCCCTTTGAGCAACAGCAAGCTGGGCCTGTGTGTCCTCCAAATCTTTTCCTAGATTCTTTAAGGCCTTTGCATCGTCTTCCGCGGTTTTTTGCATCGAATCAACATTCGTGATTAGAGTACAAATGATTCTGGAAAGGTTGCGTGAATATTTGAACATTTCAGAATACTGTTTTTCGACTGCATCTATTTTTGCTTTGGCCTCATATGCCCACCTGGAAGAAATTGGCTCGAGGGCAGGTAAAATAGTCAAGTTCTCGAAGTAATGTTCGGGAAATTGCTCTTCCAAATACGCCCGCTTGATTGCAGTTTCGGCATCTAGTGGTGGTGGGGTGGGGATCGCCAATTCAGTATCCCTGTGCGTGGAGGATTCAATAGTCTCTTTATCTGTTCTAGGCCATTTAGCAGAGACTTTGCGTTTACTTCGCGACTTAGTATATGTCGGCGGACTTCTCTCCCTGCTGCGCTTTTCTTGGGAAGAGGTGGAGTCTTTCGGTTGCGACCTATCCTCTTCCCGACGGCCTTGATAACCTTTATATCTCTCTGGGTCCGTCCGAACAGGAGAGCGAGAACGCGAAGTTCGAGAGCGATAGGGTTCATAAGGCCTTCTCTCCTCCCTACTGCGATCGTCACGGCGATCATACTCAATATCATGAGGTGGATTAGACATGCTGCGGCGGAGTTTCCTGATATCATTGTAAGATCGGGACATCGTGCCTGCACAATAAGACAAATGATATTCAGGATCAACATTTTCACAAAGAGAAAGATGCAGTGAGTTGTAATGTTATTGTGTAAAGTGTGTCCTAAGTGGTGTTTTCCCCCCCAACCAACCCGAGTCCGAAGCTAGACTAGTACGGGCGAGCTCTTTGGCCTTAGCAGGAGTGGTCTCTTCAGAAGAGGTGAAAACTAAAGGATCCTTCCTAAAATCCTCTGAAGTATATATAGTTTCAGGTAAGGGGAGATCCCCCAAACCCTGAAATAATGGGTCATCAGTACTAGGGACATCTCCCTCGGAAGCATCAATTGGCGACTCTTTGGAAGACGTTGACCTTTCTGGAGAAATGACATCCTTAGGAGCAGTATATCCTTTGCGATGCTCTTCGGCCAAGTTAGCCAATTCATCATCTTGAGTAGAAGATGGAGAGGGTGAAATTTGAAGAGGCACTGTAGGAGCTCCCGAACCTTCCCATGTCTCTGGGACTACATCCACTGGAGGAATATACACGTATGGAGCCGTCCCATGACCAATACTACGTGTAACAGATAGCAACCCATGAAAATGAAGATATTCGTCCTTAAGGACTTCATCAATAGTCAAGAACTTATGATCGCCATTAAGGAGCTGGTGCATCCGGTCAAAGAATACTTGGTCTGATATTTGTTTTGGGTTATCGACTGCAAACAAAAGAAAAATGAGTTAATACGATGATTTGAATGTATAGAGCCGAGATTTAGAAAACCAGTGCTTTACTTGATTTCGTCCACCTCCTAGCACACCTTGGTTGTCGCTTCACATAAAACCATTGCAGCCTGGAATCTCCAGCTTTACTACTGAATGGCGCTGAAATTATCTTCCTCTTAGGGACGGACTCAAAATAGCAGAAAGAATGAGTCTCTCGAGTCCGATGCTTGAAGTTGTAAAAGAAATGAACGTCATCAAAAGTGAGCTCTATGCCTAAGATCTCACGGTATGCTATATATAAGGTGTGTAAGTAAGCATAAGAATTGGGATGCAGCTGCATGGGGGCAATCCGCATTTGTCTTAGAAATCAACGATGAAGGGAGAAAATGGAGGGATAGCACCGACCATGCACATCAACCGAGTAATTGCCATATACCCTTCTGGAGGGTTGTGGGGACGGTCAGTTCTCGAAGGCACTAGGGTGTCCCTTTTTAGTATTCCGTATTTTAAACAAATTCGGATAAGCCTGTCGTTGTCGATTGTTGATTCAACAGAATCTTGGGGTGATTCCAATATGACAACCGATTCAAACTCATCAGGAGCCCGGTCGTCACCAACCCCTCCTTCCTCTTCAAAACCTAGAGAAATTTCACCCTCCGAAGACACGTTGTCACTTTCGCGATTTCCAACCTCGTAGTCAGAATCCTCATCATTCCATTCTGAATCCGAGGGAGAAGATATGTCTTTGAGAGTAACTTTGTTGGACGTCTCCGGGGCCTCTTTCTTCTCAGCTAGTCTAGAAGAGCGTCTGGGTCTCATGGTCATAAAACTATTGAAGAAGCAATAGCACAAGTTAGAGTAAATTAGCCCGTATCCTCCCGTGCATGTGTGCAAACTAAAGTGTAAACGGTGTATGCAGAAAGTGTAAAGTAAATGTTTAAAAGTGCGACGCAAAATTTTGGCAAAGTATAAAGGATTGAAGTAGTTCTTGATGTCCAGTTATGTTCACAAGGCACTATCCTAACTGGCCATTAAATTGAAGATTATGCCAAAAGTTGATTGGGCCAGTTAAACAAGTTTTTATGCATTAAGGTAGGTTGCGCTTCGGTTCGGTTCGGGTGCATTCATTGGATCGGATCGGGGGTGTAGCCTTGAGCTCGGATATCTCGTTGAAGCCCAAAAATCAAAGTCGGATTGGCTCGAAGGTAGGTTCCCCAAACGGTTCGGGTCGGACCAAGTAGTCATGCCTCTCCACCTTTATCTTACAAACCGACCCGATCCGGTTAGGTGAGGACCATTTCTTCCTTCTTTAATTACTTGCCCCGACCCGATCCGACCTTTTGGACTTCTCTTCTTTTTCTCTTTCTCCACTTGCTCCGCCCCGATCCGACATTCTGGACTTCTCTTATTTTTCCCTTTCTCCACTTGCTCCGACCCGATCCGACATTCTGGACTTCTCTTCTTTTTCCCTTTCTCTACTTTTCATACTCCATCGCCCGAATTGACTTCCTATGATCTTCTTCTTCTTCCTCCTTTTTAGCCTCAAACCATAACTCCCTCTTCCAACGCCTCGAAGTAGCAGCGAGGCCACCAACGATGATAACGAAGGAAGAGGAGACTGCGGCGTGAAAACTACGTCCAGATCGGTCGAATTGACCGTCAAGTTCAATTAAAACCTGTTATTATGAAACCGATCAAGGATTCAAACCTACCAGAGTATGTAAATTGGAAATTCGCACGAGAATGGTGAAGAATCCTTATTTCTTTTTCTCTAAATTCTGGAGTCCGAAGCAGAAAGGATAAAACGATAAAAAGGAAATGAGAGGAAGATGAAGACCCAGTTTATATAGAAAAACAGGGTGACTTTCGTCTCCCCGTTCGGACCGGATCGACAGTCCAGTAGCAAAGCTTGGCCCAATAGTCCAATGAAAAATAGAAAGAAGAGGGGGTCTGTTCGGATCGGAATCCGAACCGAATTCTGTAACTCAACAGTGAATTAAATTGAAGTTCGAAGAAGAAGATGAAAACACAAGGAAAATCAAAGGAAAAATTACCTAGAAGACGCTGTGCAATGATAATCAAAGCATGCTCCGTCTCCAACAGAAGCATCCTTTGAGGGGGCAAAATGTTAGCCCACTTTGTGAACTGGGCAACACAAAGTCGAGATGTGAAACATTGAAGAACTTGGAAAGCATTATAGCGGGTCGGATCGGAGAGATGTAGCGGGTCGGATCGGAGAGATTTTGCTGTTCGGATCAGTGAGCTGTTATTGTTGGAATCAGAGAGGCACTGCTGTTCGGATCGGAGAGCAACCTACTGCCAGTTGGAGTGGAGGGCTACCTGCTACAAAGACAGATCGGAACGGAGTAAATGTGGATGAAGACTTAGTCTTGGGTTAATTCGGATCGGATACTCCGATCTGAATCCCCACTGCAGGCTCCTCCAATCCGAACCCATATTCCACATCACTCTCCCCCACGATCGCCTGAAGATGCGGAGCGGGTATGACCAGTTCCTGCCCACAACGTCCACTGCTCTGATGCGTTGTCAACACTGAAATCCATCCGAACCCGAGGATGATGGGATGGAAGACACGTGGCTCCGATCCGGATCGGGTTCTGAGCAAATTTTCACCCATAAATACCCTGTCTGGAGACAATGAAAAGGATCTTCTTTTTGGTACTTTGAGAGTTCCACCTCTTTCATAACCCGAATTTCAGCACTCCCGGATAATCCAAATCGTCTTTCAACATTTTTTTTTAGACAACTGAGTGAATGTATGTGAGTTGTGAGAGAAATTGAGTGAATATCTCATTGTAATTGCAACAATATCATTGAGAATAGTGATTGACAAGTGGACGTAGGCTTTTCTTCACCGAACCACTATAAATTCTGTGTCTTCATTTTACTTTTGATCTTATTTCATTCTGCTTTTAATCAATTTGGGTGTTAGAACCACTTTTTGGTCTAACATTAACATTATCTATTTTTCGCTTCCCTCCTCTCACTTCTTCTTCCATAACACTAGTTCTCAGATACAGCTAGGTCCACCGCTACCTCCTTCTCGTCTGCCTTTTCGATCTCATCTCAGCTCTAGTTTCTTCTGCCCGAATCCTTCAAACCGTGTCTTTAAACCCTTCAGCTGCTTGGTTAAACTCAAACTATTAACTTTCCCCAAATCCTTAAACCCTAATTTTCAAATCCCATCTCCAGTGAAGCTGCTATTGTAAGCGCTGCCATCAACCAATACTCTATGACATATTTGAATGTTGTGCATGACTGCTGGTATCAATTTTAATTTTTGAAATTTTAATTTATTTGGTGGTTGATAACATTTTAAAGACTTTGTTGGTAGGTGAACAAAGATAATTTTTTAACTGACAGCATAGTTTTTCGATCTCAACATTTTATAGGCTTTTCTTTTTCTTAGAGAAAAATAACTATATCCTGGCTGTTTGACCTTTGAGTTAATTGGATACATCATGGAAATGGTTGCAGACCTAGCAAAGCTGCATACAAGACTATTGTTGATGGGTACTATAGAATTAAGAGGCATGATGAAAGCATGGAATTTGTTTTGAAACTATAGAGATGGATCCTTTGTTCGATGAGGGTTCCGTTCAGAGTCTGGCAATGAAAGTGCCAGGGAAAGCTGGCTTGCAGCATTGAGGGCAGAGGTATAGTTTTATATCCATTTATTTATATATTGACATTGCATTATAATTTCTGAAAGACATGTATTTTTATATATAACTTACATCATGGAGCATTTAAAAAGTGCATTTTTTGATACAAGATTGTTCTTGTAAGATGACTTGAAGTTTGTTGTAAATAAGTTACTGCTATTATTAACTGGAAACATACTTCAAATCCAGGTTTAGTTATTTGTCAGGCATGTTTGTCAAATAATTTCATTTGATTATCTGAAAAGTAAAGAGTTTTCCTATGAAGTAAAACCCAAAAATCAAAGCTTACTGTCATTACCATAGTTGAAGTTAAGTTCTTTTTCCACGGAACTTTCATATTACTATCAAACCATCATATGGGGTTGGTGTATGTACATATAAAATAAATAAGTTTCTTAATGTGCACTTTCATTACTAATAATTATTTTCCTATCATTGGAAATCCATTTAATATTGGAACATGCATATTTTGTTTTAATAATAATCAACAAACATATCTCGGAGGAAGAAGAAAAAACTTGCATTGTGATTTTTCATTTTGAAAAAAAGAAAGCTCTAGAGTCATGGCGACTTCTCAGCCGAAAATTTCCAACTCTTCTCAAATTTTCGCTTGCAATTCTGATTCTGATCAACGATCTGCTATTCCACCAGATCTACATCATTTGATACAACATGCAGATCGAAAGAGTTCTCCAATGCAAGATCGAAGACGTTCCGCAATTGCAGGTAATAATAAGTATTTAGATATTAATTCGATGAAGAAGTTTCCAGATCTATGTGAGAAAGATTGAAGTTTGGTAGATTAGAGTAGTTTTAAGCAACCGAAAGCTTGGGTAGATGTTATTAAAGAGAATAATTATCACCAAAATACTATCCAGCTTAGTTTCTTTGAACCTGCTGTGAAGGATGATATGAAAATTGCGGTAATTAATGAAGATCTAACAAATAAGGCAAGGAAAAGATGGGTTAATTCCATTGTTTTTTACGTCTTCGGGTATAAGCCATACTATAATTTTCTCAAAAGTTACATTGACTGTAATTGGAAGATTAAGGGTAATTATCAGTTGTATTCGAGAGATAATGGATTCTACGTCTTAAAATGTGAGAATAATGAAGAGTGTGAACCTATATTAGCTGAAGCACCATACTACTACAACAAGAGGCTAATATTTATGAAAAAAATGGGAGTCAAGGGTAAAATTAACTAAGGAATTTTTGAGCTCTCTTCCTATTTGGATTCGCCTACCCAATCTTGACCTGGATTTTTGGACTGTTGAGTATATAAATAGGATAGCTTCATTATTGGGTAATCCTTTAAAATTAGACAATGTAACAGAGAGCCTAGTTAGGATTTCGTATGCTTGAGTTCTAGTTGAAGTTAACTCTGAATTTAAATTCCCTGAAGCTGTTCCTATACAATGTTATAATGGGGATATTGTTTGGCAAAGGTTAATCTACGAATGGGTTCCTCCTTCATGCACAAATTGTAAAATTTTTGGTCATTCATTTGATAATTGTAAATCACTTAAGTTGTGGTCTCCCAAAAACAATTCTAATCCAGAGAATGGGATGGATATAGATGATAGAATTGTAGATAATATGAAGATGGACACTAATAATGATTATATATAGGGTTGTCAAGATATGACTATTGTAGTTGATTCAAGGAAAGGAAGAGATGAGGTCAGTATTGTTAAAACAGCTAATCCTTTTCAGGTTTTGGAAGATGATAATATGAATTTGCAGATCAATGGAGAAAGAAACAATGAGGCTGCTGACTGTGTTAATGCATATAAGAGTGATTCTAAGATTGATAGTATGCAGAATATAAGAGGAGAAGTTAATATGCAGGATATATGTGAACTGTCAAAAGGGGAGTGTAAAGGAATTGGAAAGTTAGTTGTTTATGTCGAAACTGGCACCATGAAAGTGAGAGAAGATCTTAGTGATAAACTAGATTGTTGTAATGAGATTCGAAAATGTGAGGATGTTGCAAGTGAGGTAAATGGTGAGGATGCCGGTAATAGAGACTTTCTTATGAACGACTCCGATAGCTCTTTTGGTTCTTATAGTTCTACAAATAGTTTCAAAAAGAGGAGAACAACATTTAAATCTAGTAATGTCAAAAAGGGTAACAAAGTTGTTATTGATGAACCCCTAGTAGAGGATAATCCAGAGTGGATTAAACTTATGAATGATATACAATCCCGATCCAAAGCAAGAAAAGGAAAAAAGGAGGAGGAAATCAAAGTGGAGTCACTAATGGAGGTGTTTCCGAAAAGTGATTTCATATTTCATTACAGCCAAAGGAATTCTGGTGATTTTCTAGAGTATATGATGGATTTTCTTTGTATTGGTTTTATATGAGTATGAGCAGTTATGCAGTTAGCATTTAATGTTTTGGTAGAAGCTAACTGGTGCTTTAGTTTGGTGTTTGTGAATTCTGCTATGGTGTTATGTTTGTAGCTGCTATGGTGTTATGTTTGTAGTTGCTTTCTGGTGCTTCAGGTTTAGTAATACTTGCAGGGAATTTGTGTGGAAGTTCATAGTTCGGTCTTGAAGGGATGTATATGTGTTTGTAGTTGTGGATCTTTTGATGTGTTTTTAGTGATGTTTTGTTGTCCATTTGAGTTGGCCTTTTTCTTTTGTAAAGTATTTGTTGTGTGTGTTGTAAATTTTGGCCAACTCAAATGTTTGTAACTTTTTATTTATGTAATTAAGTACCCTTTGTTTATTCAAAAAATAATAATCTACAAACATATTCATCATTGGTAAGATATGCATATTAGGATGCCCTTAACTTTAATTTGTGATTTTTATCCAAGTTAAATGACCTTGTTCGAGCATAACTTTTTGAACTCAAAAGCAACAATTTTATTATCTTGTCCCAACATATACACCATACCTGTAGAATCAATCCATATGGATTCACAGTTTACTTCTATTATCAAGCAAAAATCCCTGGAATTTAAGGTGTAATATGTGAGACCAGTAGTGTATCATTTAAATCTGGTTTAATATGATTTTTTTCTAGTTTACTGGCTAAATGGTACACGAGCAATTTGAAGCTGATTTAGTTAGTTATACTTCATTGGTAAGTTTTAATGATTGTGAATTCAGTCCACTCTTATAACTAAAAAAACTCCACATACTTATGTTAACAATGACAAATAACTTTCCAAATGCACATATTCTTACATATAATCTCCGCTTAGCTCTGTAATATGTATATTAATTTTATTTAAGAAACTTATAAAAAAAATTAATTTATTATTACTAATATGATGTATGTAACTAAGTATTTTTCTATATAACCAAGTGATGCGCACACACACACAAAAAAAACTTCAATATCATTTTGTAAAAAGTACATGTTCGTGTATAAGGCTACTAGGCCTGATGATGAAGTTCAAGCATTACTGAATAATGTCAGTGGCATCGGAATTTGAAGATTGGTTGTATTATAGTTTGACTGAATATACAATAGAATTAAGGTTGTTTGCACAGCCTAGTTCAAGCAAAATAATAATAATAAATAAAATAAATAAAAAATCTCTTCTCGGGAGGGGACATGACCAATCATTGAATATTATTTATGTTTACCTTTGAATATATATTTTTGTATTTGCACAAATAATATGTATGAGATTTCTTATTTGAGTTGTTGACTAGATAAAGAATCATTTAAAGCCTTTCTTTACAGACATACAAGTTATCTTTCCAAGTTAAAAACTCAAATAAGAAGAAATATTTGAGCATAACTGCAAAAAGTTAATTAACATAAGCTCAAATCACATCTCTTTGTTGTTTTTTATTTATCAAGTCTAGACTTCACTTCCTCAAACAGTACGCAGTATGCTGAAAAGATATTTAATCAAAAGCTAATCTGATAATACTTAAAATATTTATTATAAATAAAATGGTATGGAAAACAGGAAAAAAAGAAGGGGCTGTAAATGTCACCCAGTGTTGCCTCATGGAATTAATGAATCAAAGGGAGAGCTTCACTTGTTTGGATGAAAATGGTGATGGCTCTTTGGTGAAGGCTAAAGACAATTTCCAAATCGCGTAAACAATGTTGGCTCTTTGGTGGAAGTTTGTTGATGCTGTTTGGTTTTGGTTCAGGGAGTGGGTTGGAATTTGTGGCTTGGGATGGGATTTGGTACGGTGTAGTTGTAGAATGGAGTTGAACAACAGTGATGATGATGGTGTAAAATGGAAGTGGTGAAGTAATTTGTAGCCATAGTGGCAGTGATGGAGAAGTTCGGTTGGAGGCTGCTGTTTATTGTTTTCTATTGTGGATGGCATGGCTGTTAAGGCAGTGTGGATGGGTGAAATGCAGGATAGAGGAATGACAATTGGTGATTTGTTGAATGGTGTTATTGGTGATGGTCAACCTTGTTTGTTATTGGATGGTTTTGAAAGGGGAGGAAATGCTGACTGTGATGTATTGTTGTGAAGGCGAGGAAGATGTTTGATTGGTATCAGCCTTGAGTAGTTACTTGGTTGAAAGAGAATGAGTTTCTTGGTTGGAAGGGAGGCAGGAGAATGTCTCGGGTTGGAGAAGTTTAAAGAGGGGATTGATGAAGGTTGAAAGTGAACGATGATGGAAGGAGGTTGCTGTATTAGTGAAAGAACACAAGAGAACAAATATAACAGTGGATTAAACAAACAGAAGTGCACAAAGGCAGAACTGTAGATTGACGAATGTATAAAGTTTACGCAATTTAGAAATTGGCTTTAACTTTGGAAATTAGCTTCAATTTTATTATACCTTTTTTTTCTGAGTGTTTGAACTTACTTTCAAAAGTTTATAGCCAAAATCTCCATTAATAACTGGTACAGTTTGTTGAATTAGAATAGAGTACAAAATCTTTTTTTTTTTGGTGAATTATACTTTATTGTATTACTGAATTTTGTCACTAACCAAAATAAATCATAAGCTATCAACTAAAATAAAATATAAACAGAGATAACCTAACTTATTGCCAAATAAAAACGAATGTAGTTATATAATTACAGTAGTTTATTATACATTTTAGTTGGTTTTTTCAATGTATCTTCTTCCTTCTTCTACCCTTTCGTTGATTTTGTTCCTTCTTTTTATTCTCAGCCTCAGTAGCATTATAGTGCATCCTGGGGCTGAGAGTAATTGTTTTTTGTTTTCTTAATTTCACGATTATATGCTCTTACATAAATATAACCTTTCCAAAAGCACATTTATTGATTTATATTTCAGCGGTCATAAGACCTTTAAGCATTGTGGTTACAGAAGTTCCAACTTAAACATGAACCTATCGCAATGACCACAGTAATCTACCTATCGCAATGACCACAATAATCCTGTAGGAACATTAAGAGGATAATGACTCATATAATGATCAACAAAAGTCTCATTAACTCGAAAATAACTACTGGACTATAGAATAGGGATGTCAAGATGGCCGGTTCCTTGCGCAATTGGAGTAAGCAGCGGATCTGAATTTCTTAATTCCTCCGTTTGGTCGAACGTCTTCAATGCAGTAACCAAGGGGAGCTTCATAATGCATGGAACTACTACTGCTAGACTTCTTTTTACCACCTTTTGACTCCATCAAAAAAACATACACGATTCAGTTCAATAAAAGAAAAGCTGACCATCTAATTTGAATCGATTTTATAGAAAATTGTGAACGAGATGATTTTCTTTGTAGGCTTTGGTCGTTCAATTGAACTTCCATTCCTGCTACTGTTCATTTCCATCCTCGCTTGCGGTTCTTCTTCCTTAAATCCGAAGCTCTTATATATATAATTCAAGACTACTGAAACCTTAAGCCACCCTTGCCTGGCAGCCTCCGACCATTTGCTTGCCTACTCGCCGAAGTTCGGACCACCGCCTCGATGTTGTCTGACCTTCACAACATTTTAATCCAGTCATAGCCTTGCACGTCATAGCAGTTCACCTGCCACCACATACAACAGCGCCTCTGCCAAAACACACCTAAAAAAAATAAGGAACACTCCAAACAAAAGGCGGTGTTGTATACAGTTCAAAAGGATTTCACAGTAGCCAGTGCTTTCTTTAGGATGTGCCGAAGCTGATCATATATCATTAAATTATAGTTTGAAATTACTGGCTTGGTTTTTTTTCAATTAAGGTTACAACTTACAGGGACCTATTTTTATTGTAAGTAATTTAAATAGGTAGGGCTGTTTTTTTTTTAATCTCCATCATTAGGGTCATTTCTGATACTTTCTATTTACATGAACTAATCATTTCCTTTCTCTTTCTAGTTAAAAGGAGGACGAGCTATTTCTTTTGCTGCTATTTTGAAGTTTTTCTCTTGGTGATGCAGATCTGTTTATATATGGTAAGAAAGTTACACTCTTCTTACGTTACCTTGAGCACTTTTTGACACTATATTTGCTGTCGACATTTTAAAAATAAGCGAGCACTTTTTGACACTATATTCCCTTCTCTTCTTTTTGTGAATCTCATTTAATATTTCATATGCCTATTGTTAGCCTACATTGTGGACTAGACAACACAAAGCTAAAAGATCAAGTATTAGAATATAATCTGCCTATAAATCGGATCGGATCGGGTGCAGTTAGAAAAAAGAAAAACGAGACAAAGTGAGGAAAGGCAAAATTCAAACTGGATCGGATCGGATGGGATGC
Source organism: Allium sativum (assembly GCA_030737875.1). Classification (NCBI taxonomy): domain Eukaryota; kingdom Viridiplantae; phylum Streptophyta; class Magnoliopsida; order Asparagales; family Amaryllidaceae; genus Allium; species Allium sativum. The sequence continues at coordinate 80,458,963 of CM060913.1, read as the reverse complement.
TCCGATCCGAACCCCATTTGCTAGCCTATCTGAACCGAACCCAGTGTACCCTGCTACTTCACTCCACGATCTCCTGGATATTCGGGGCAGTTACAACCACTTTCTACCCACGATGGCCACTAACCAGATGTGTTGTCATCACCAGAACTCACCCGATCCCGAAAGTCATGGGATGGAGGCTACGTGTCCCCGATCCGAACCGGATCTCGAAGGGAATTTTCACCTATAAATAGACCCCCAAGGGTCATTTGAAGGGAACTTTTGGCACTCTGAGAGTTTGAGTATCTTTGAGAACCGAATTCCAACACTCCCAAACAATCCAAATTATCATTCAAATTGTATTTTGAGGATAATTGAGTGAATGTATATGAAAAATGAGTGAGATTGAGTGAATATCTTGTTGTATTTTCATCTACACCATCAAACAAAGTGATATAAAGTGGATGTTGGCTCTTTAACATCAAACCACTATAAATCTTGTGTCTCTTTACTGTTTTTGATCTCATTTTATCGTAATTTTAATCAATTTGGGTGTTAGAACCACTTTTTGGTCTAACATTTTGGTGCATTCACTGAGAAAAATTTGAATTCTCTGTTTTTCTGTATTATCGTTATACTTTTTGGACCGTTGAGTTCAAAGAAGTTAATCCCCAATTTCCGACGCTTTTAAGTACTTGTTGGTTGATTGTTGAAGAATTATGGCCAAAGGAAAAGGCAAGGAAGTTCAAACCAGTCGAGGGAACGAAGTTGGTGAAGATCAGCAAAACCCGGTCGTGACGAGGTCTCGTGGGCAAAGCTCGGGAGCGGATCAGACTGGCTCAGGAAATCTGAATCGATCGCAGAGGGAGAGCTCCGACCCGAACCGAGTAGAAGATGTTGAAGAGGTGCGCTCCCCCAACCCGATCCGATCCGGCCAGGTCACCTTGCTTCGATCCGATCCGACTCTAGGTGATGCTGGAACCTCTACTCGAGCCCATCCAAATGCTCCGACTCTAGCCACCAGGACCAATGACCAGATCAATCCATCTGCGCCTGTCACCCAAGGAGATTTTTCGCGCCTTCTTGACATGCTTGAGAGCACTAGGGAGGCTATGAGAATCCACAAGCGCACCAACCTTATGATGCAAGAGAATATGAGAATCATGAGTAGGGAAATTGGAGAGCTTCGCAGGCAGAGAACCCCTTCGCTAGTTCATCACACTGCAATGGATCAGTCTTCTTCTTCTGAGGAAGAACGGCCCCGTGAAAGAAGGCCGCTCGAACGACCTCAAAATCTGGAACAAATGACTTTCGGATCTCTGGGATCCCGCGAAGACGCTGCTCGTGTGCTAGGACCCGATGACCCGAGCTTGAGAGAGCCTATGCTATTACCAATGCGAGGATCCTATGTTTTTCCTAGAGATCCTAACCTCACCAACCCCACTCAGGGACAAATGCTTCAGCCCCTTCCTCCCGAGATCAACCGGGAACGTAGGGAGCAAAGCAGAGCAGAAGCCGCTAGAAGAAGGAGGGTGTTCCTTAATCAGGAGCTCAGAGGAAACCCGAACATCAGAGCCAGGGAGCCTGAACGGCCCTTGACCAATGCGGATGTATGGGCTATGGTACGCCAGATCATGTCTGAGAGTCGAAACTACACCAATGAAGATTATGGTATTGAGCGAAGCCATACTCCCTTTACTGATGACATTCTTGACTTTCAGTTCCCCCGACGTTTTAATTTACCGTAGATGGACAGATATAACGGGAGAACTGACCCGGGACAACATCTGATGCGATATGCATAGCTTATGAATGCTGCAGCTGCCCCTGAAGCTGTGAAGTGTAAGGCTTTCCCGATTTACTTAGAAGACGTAGCATTACTATGGTTTACCCGACTTCCTCCTCGATCGATATCGAATTTCAAAGAACTAAGTGAACGTTTTATGAATCAATTCCGATTCACGCCCGAAAGTCTAAGACCGTTATCGAATTATCGAGAATTAAGCAAGCGCCAGGTGAGTCCTTGAAGTCGTATCTAGACCGTGTCAATTTAGCTGTAACAGAAGTCAGCGACCCTCATGAGCCTACCATCTTGATGGCCTTCATGGAAGGAGTTGATCCTGATTCATAGTTTGGAGATTATCTTTCTGGGAAGCCGCCTCCCACAAGAGAGTTGTTCTATGAGAAAGCCAATATTCAGTTGAGACGGGAGGAAGCAAGGGCAAACAGAAAGAGGAAGTCTGGAGCGGCCTTAAAAGAAGTTGTTCAAAGTAATGTTGCTGTAAAGCAGTCTAGAGAAAGCTATGGGAAAGTCGAAGTGAATGTTGGAAACAAGAGTGGAAACAATAATAGTGGAAATGGGGGCAATAACAACCGTAATGGGAATGGTAATAGGAGAAACATGAACTGAGGAAGTAATTCTGATAAAAGACTCCGGTTCCAAACTTTTGAAAATTATTCACCGTTGAATGACACGTTGGAGAACATTTATTTGGACACGTATAATGTTTTACAATACAAAAAACCACCGCCACGAGAATCGACAGAGAAAGAAATTGCTACCGATTTTTTTTGTTTATTTCACGGAACTCACGGACATTCAACGAACGAATGTCGACACTTGAAAGATGTAGTTGAGAAGTTGTTGCGTGAAGGTAAGTTGGATGAGTATAAGGCTGCCCCAAGGGACAGGAGGCAAGGAGGACATGCCCCAAACCAGAATCAGTCTGCTCCCAAGCCTACAATGCAACAAAAAGCAAAGGGATTGTCATTAACACCATAGCAGGTGGACACCATCCAGTTATCCACAGTTTTAGAGCAATGGACCTATACGTTAATGCAGTTAAGCACATAGATGTGGACGAGTGCAGTGATTTGGAAGATATCAGCCCTGTGAAACAGCAGAGGGTAATGATCGATGATATGGTGTTCCGTAGCAGAGACGACTCCGGAATCCAATCACCTACCGAAGATCCGTTGGTTATTACCACTAATATTAGGCAAACACTGGTTCATAAGGTACTAGTGGACAATGGAAGCTCTGTCGATATTTTATTTAAGAAGTCGTTTGATCAGATGAGACTCGAGTCTGGAGATTTGAAGCCATGTGAAGGTCGGATCTGAGGCTTCAATGGGGCATCGACAGCTCCAATAGGGTATATAGAATTACCCGTAACATTGGGACAAGGGGATCGTCGAAGAGCACAAATGCTTCAGTTCGTAGTGCTAGATATAGACTCGCCCTACAACGCATTTTTAGGAAGGCTTGCCCTTGCAGAGTTCAGGGCTTGTATTGCACCATGGTGCTTATTGCTAAAGTTCCCAACTGAAGCCGGAACAAGAGTAATGAAGGGAGACCAAGTCTTCGGACGAGCTTGTTATATTGCGGAACTAAAGATGCTGATGAAGGGACTCAACATCGAAACTAAAAGTACTTTACCTCCTCCAAGGGAGGGTTCGGCGTAGCAATTAGAGGGATCATCCTCGAAGGAGTTGCCCAAGGGAATGCCTGAAGACCTGGATCCCAGAGAAGATGAGGAACCTAAGGATAGAAAAGCAACTCCTAACGAAACGACAGTGGATGTACCCCTTAATGAAGCTGATCCAGCAAAAGTTTTGAAGATTGGATCCCAGTTGGATCCGCACCGAGCCAAAGAACTGGCTAACTTTCTGAAGGCAAACCTGGATGTGTTTGCCTGGACCCACGCTGACATGTGTGGGATATCACCATCCATAATGAGTCATTCGCTAAGTATAAACCCAAAACACCCGCATGTAAAGCAAAAGAGACGTATGTTGGGCCCAGAGAGGTCGGCAGCTCTGAAAGAAGAAGTGAAGAAGCTGAAAGAGAATGGATTTATTAGAGATTCGACATATCCCAACTGGATATCGAATCCTGTTTTGGTAAAGAAGTCAAACGGAAAGTGGGGACGTGTATTGATTTTTCAGACTTGAACAAAGCCTGCCCGAAAGATAGCTTCCCAATCCCCAGAATAGACCAGCTTGTGGACTCGACAGCGGGACATGAACTTCTTTCTTTTATGGACGCATATTCCGGATACAACCAGATTCCCATGCATGTGCCCGATCAAGAGCACACGAGCTTCATTACAAATTTGAGGTTGTACTGCTATGTGGTTATGCCTTTCGGATTGAAAAATGCTGGAGCTACCTACCAACGCTTGGTGAACAAGATGTTTTATAACCAAATAGGGAAGACTATGGAGGTTTATGTGGACGATATGCTTGTCAAATCGAGACAGTCCTCTAGCCATACGCAAGACTTGGCAGAGATGTTCGGTATCCTACAAAAGTATCGGATGAAGCTTAATCCTTTGAAGTGCTCGTTTGGGGTGGCATCTGGAAAGTTTCTAGGTTTCATCGTGAGCTCTCGAGGAATTGAAATTAATCCCAGTCAAATAGTAGCGATAAGGAACATTGTGGAACCACGAAGAATCAAAGATGTCCAAGGTCTTGCGGGGAAAGTGGCTGCGTTGAGTAGATTTATCTCCAAAGCAACAGACAAATGCGTCCCGTTTTTTGACTTAATAAAAAGGAGAAAAAAAATTTTGAATGGACTCCGGACTGTGTTGAGGCCTTTCAAAATCTATTCGGCTTACTAGAGAGACCACCGATTTTGTCGAACCAGTGGATCATGAAGAGCTATTTGTTTATCTAGCAGTATCGGCTCACGCCGTTAGCACTGCTTTGGTCCGGGAAGAAGACAAGGTGCAAAGGCCGGTATATTACGTAAGTAAGAAATTGGCAGCTGTAGAACGTAACTACCCAAGGATTGAGAAGCTTGCTTACAGCCTTCTGATCGCCTCCCGAAAACTTCGCCATTATTTTCAAGCTCACCCAATAACCATATATACTGATCAACCTCTGAGACAGGTGTTGCAAAGATCCGAAGCATCAGGACGGTTGATCAAGTGGAATATTGAATTAAGTCAGTTTGATTTAAACTTTCAGTGGCGGAGATTGATCAGGGGGCAAGCTCTGGCTGACTTTATAACATAATTCACAATTCCGGAGGAAGAGACGATCGATGATAAGGTGGTCAAATCAGAGGAGGAATTAAAATTAGATCCATGGAAGTTGTACACAGACGGAGCCATGAACGACCGAAGGTCCAGAGCTGGAGTCGTCTTAGTTACTCCTGAAGGACGATCGTTATATTATGCTCTGCGACTAGAATTTTCAGCGACCAATAATGACTCTGAATATGAATCCCTGATTGCCGGCTGAAACTTGCTAAGGAATTCGGAATAAAGGCATTGGATATATTCTGCGATTCCAAAATAGTCGTCTGCCAAGTGCGAAAGGAATTTGTGGCCCGGGGACCTCGACTTATTACTTATCTTGGAAAAGTGAAGGAGCTGTTGAGCAACTTGGAACGGTATAACATAACGCATATCCCAAGAGCTAAAAACCAGAAGGCAGACCGGCTAGCGAAGCTGGCAAGTTCCGACAATCCGGTGGAAACCGAAATGGTTCCAATTGAGACGTTGGGATCGCCAAGCTTTGAGTTAATGGAAATTGAATTAGCTTTCGAAGCAGAACCGGAGAGGGAGTCGTGGATGACCCTAATCAAGAATTTCCTTAGAAATGGAGTACTCCCACCAAAGAAGAGTGAGAGGCGAGCCATAGTTCGCAAAGCTACCAGATACATCCTTCAAGATGATACCCTTTATCGGCAAGGATTTTCTATGCCCCTGTTATGATGTATAGTGCACGACGACATCAAGCGTGTACTAAGGGAAGTACATGAAGGTGAGTGTGGAGATCATATGGGGGTCAGACTTTAGCAAAAAAGGTATTGCGGTATGGGTATTTCTGGCCCACTATTAATAAAGATGCAGCTGATTACTCACGACGCTACAACAAACGCCAGAGGTTTGCCAAGATCCCCAGAGCACCACCGACCCAGCTCAAGTCGATGGTGAGTCAGTGGCCATTTTCCATGTGGGAAATTGACATCATCGGAGTTCTACCGATTGCCAAAGGAGAAGCGAAGTATGCAATAGTCGATGTGGACTATTTTACGAAGTGGGTGGAAGCTGAGCCCTTAACCAAAATCACAGCGAGAAAGGTGATAAGTTTCGTGGTTAGAAATATCATATGCCGATTTGGGATTCCAAGGACCATTATAAACGATAATGGAACCCAGTTCGATGGAGCCGAATTCAAAAATTTCTGCCAGAAATACAAGATCGACAAGCGGTACACTACAGTCGCCCATCCACAGTCGAATGGGCAAGTAGAAGCAATAAATAAAGTCATAAAGTCCATCCTCAAGAAGCGGTTGGAACATGCAAAAGAAAAATGGGTGGATGAATTGCCCTTGGCTTTGTGGGAATATCGAACAACGTTTAAGACAGCTACCGACCATACTCCTTTCTCTCTCATTTGGTTCAGAAGCGGTAATCCCGGTAGAGCTTGAAGTTTCCCGGGTGACATATTATGATCCAATGACGAATCGGGCACTCCTCCTCGAGTCCCTTGATGAAGTCGAAGAGAAAAGGGATGAGGCCGACTTGCGTGCGTCAAGAAAACGACGTCAAATGGCACGCTATTATGACAAGAAAGTTCGCTTCAGAACCTTTGAGCCAGGGGATTTGGTGCTAAAGCGAGTTTTTCCATCCCTTCCTCATCTCGGTCCAAAGTGGGAAGGACCATTCGCCGTCCAATGGAAACTTGAGACAGGAGCCTTCAAGTTAACAACCGTAGATGGCGAAGAAGTGCCTAGGGCTTGGAATGCCCAACACTTGATGCGATATTTAAATTAGGGATGTTGTATTTTTTTTTATGAACCCTGTAAAAAGGCACGACTTGCCTTAGAAAAGTATGTTGATGCGAACTAAGGACTATAAAGTGGATGTAGGCTATGACTTAGCCGAACCACTCTAAAAATATTGTGTGCCATTTACTTTCTTGCATTATTTATATCTTCAACTATTATTCTATTGTGACTGTGGAATACGAGATGTTAAATTAAAATCTGGAAAGTTGGAGATGGCTTATATGCAGGAACAAACACAACGACTGTTTATACAATAAGACATAAAAGAATGGGAAGACAAAATTCTTAACTCTAACTCTCAAGAATTGAGAGAGAGTATAAAGGACAGGAAGACGACGTCCTCTGAGGCGTGAAGGTGCACCCAGATGAGAGACCGCCTCAGCAAGAACACTAACCTGGATATAAGACAAGAGAGTATAAAAGATGTCAGAAAAGAACAGGAATCAATGACAAAAGGAATGTGACCCCCGTCAGAGAATCAGGAACATTCGGACATTTTAATTTAATTTTGAATAGTTTTTCAAGATTGAATGGGGGCATACATGTACACACATATTCCCCTCCCCTAAGACTCCGTTACATGACTTTAGTATGACAGGCATTTGCATTTTTACATGAGTACTGAACTAACAAGCATTGCAGGAAATGAATTATTTTTATATACAAACGTATGAGTTTGTACAGGAAAACATGCAAAAAGAAGATGCGAGGGCCACACTCGCTGCTACAATTGTGGGCCAATTAAATACTAAAATAAAGAAAAACACTTCATCACTTAGACGTTGAAGTGGACTTGGATTTTTTAGCAGCCTTCTGAGCATCCTTCGCCTCTCTTTCAGCATCAGTTAAAATGCGCCTTGGTTTTTTTCCTCCCTGAGACTGAAGTGTTGGAATCGGTTGATTTTTTCCAGGAGTCCGAACGCTGGAATCAAGAGAAGACTTTTTAGCAAGTTCTTCTGTAACAGATCTAGTCGAAAGCTTAACAACTAACCTTGATCCAACACTACTATGAGAGGTCTTCAACTTTAAGCTGCATACGTTTGTCTTGTTCGGCTTTCAATGCAGCTAAAGTGATGTCATCAGCGCTCCTTGATTCCCCAACTATAGCCACCTCAGGGTCTTCCTCATGCTCCTCGCCACCGCCATCATCTTTCAAGGCGGCTGTCATCTCATCATCATGGGAAGCATCAGCCTTATCTTTCTCTCCTTCGGCTTTCTCCGCGGATTCTGTTCCGGCGGTGGTCCCCAGAGGCACGTCTGTCTTCTCGGATGGTTCAGCACCTGCGGAATGAGAAGCAACAGTTATCAACTCGGGAGAAAATAAAGGGTCCTTCATCGATTGCCCGACTATGCGATGAAAAGTGGAGACAACTTTGACGAATTGGGGTGAAAAGGTAGAAATACCTTCCAATGATTTCTCAACTGGAGTAGTTGCCGTCACTGAAACTGACTCAGGAATAGGAGATAAAAGAGATGCCTGAGGGATCGCCGAGTTTTCGGGGTCATATCTGTAATAACCCGGAAAATATGAGCCAGTTTAAAATTTTTATTTTGGCAATTTTAATGAATTTTGAATATTTAAAATAAATTATTTTAAATAATATCAACGAAAATTTATTTTGAATATATTTAGAACGTATATATTATATACGTCGTCGTTAGAATATAAATAATTATATATAATTATAAAAGGAATTGAAAATGGCGTGGTAGTTCGATAATTCGATTTCAAACTTCAATTGAATGTACCGGGTGCAAAACAATCCGGATTTTAACGAAACCAAAAATAATAGGATCCAATTGATTATATCTTTCCAACGAACCCGGAAAATTGAAATTTCATAGCGGGAATCAAAAGATATGTCCAGTTGAAAATTCTGAATAGACGCTATGGAATTCAGGCCCTTAAAAATAGACATTTTGCAAACGACCTCGGATTTCGACGAAACCACTTTTGTTCGATCCGTGATGTCAAATTATTGCTAGATTTCGAATTTCATAATTTCTCGATTCAATATGTGAGCGTGGCAAAGGAAAATGCGTTTGACCAGTTTTAGTTGATTTGAATCGACTGGAAAATGGCTATTTTTCCAACGGTCTCGGAATTCGACGAAACTAGTTTTGTTAGGACCGTATCGTCAATACGAAGCTAGAAAATATTTTTCTGGAATTTTTCGTGTTAGTATGGGACCCCAGTAAATTGAAATGCGCGTTCAAATTCAATATATAGAGTTATATGTTGATTTTGGCGGAAACTGATCGAAACGATCGAATCAACCCGTGATACATATCCCATTGTATTCGGAATGGGGGTAAAACGCTATATACGATAGGCAGTGGGCCTCGTTTCGAGGTTGTATGTAAAAGTCAACTTTTTGAAAAAAAAAATTAATCTCTCTCCTCACCCCTTTAATCCTTCAGGGCCCCCCGTTAGTTATTCTTTCGAAATCGAAAACAAAAAAAAAGAAGGCGGACGAAGGCGGAAAACCGCCATCACCATCACGCGCCTCCAGGTGGCGCGCCACCACCCAAATCCCCTTCCTCCGCTTCCATCTTCTCCCGCTACACCCTGCTCTCCTCCTCCAGTTGAAGCCGCAGCACCGAGCCCCGTCGATCGAGCGCCACCGCCCTCCATCCCCGAACTCCCTCTGCCGCCGCCTTGCCTGCTCCTCCCCTCGCCACCTACAGCGCCCGACGTCACCCCTCCCATCTCCGTCGAGCCTAGCCGTCGAACCCTCCCCCATCGCAAAACCGTAACCCCCAATTGGAGATAGCCACCGCCGTGGGGCCCCCTTGCGCCGCCTGCTCCGACGCAGTACCCTCCCTCCCCCCTCAACGCTGTAAGCAATAAATAGTTATTTTATTATTTTTCTTTCTTTTTCCTTTTCTTTGATTTTAATTATAGGAAAAAAACTGATTTTAGTTATATATAAAAACTGATTTTTATTTTATGATATAAAAGCAATGATTTTGATTTAGATATGGTTTTGTAAATGAAAAGGTAAAATCTTTAAATTTAAAAAGGCGAAGTCTATGTATTTAAAAAGGCGAAGTCTATGAATTTGAAAAGAAGAAATCTTTATAGTAAAAATTGGATTTTTATATATTGAATAGCATAGTAAAAATTCGATTTTTATATATTGAATAGCATAGTAAAAATTCGATTTTTATATATCGAATAGCGAAGTAAAAATAGAATTTTTATCTATATGATAGCGAAGTGAAAATAGAATTTTTATCCATATAGCATGATTATAAAAATTCGATTTTTATATATTGAATAGCGTAGTAAAAATTCGATCTTTATATATTGAATAGCGTAGTAAAAATTCGATCTTTATATATTGAATAGCGAAGTAAAAATTCGATTTTTATATATTGAATAACATAGAAAAAAATTTGATTTTTAAATATATGAAGTGATTATAAAAAATATGATTTTTAAATTGAAAGTGAACGAATAAAAATGTGAATTTTATTTTAAAGACATCAGTATATAAAAATGTGATTTTTATATACGTAGTGGCTACGGGCAACGAGGATGACAAAATGGCGAGAACAACGAAGGTTTCTGCAAAAGAAGTGTCGTGAAGTTGGAATAGCTATCGGTGAGAATTTCTCACCTTTCAATTTCATTTTCTAGTTATATATATATACTAGGATGCAGACGGTGTTTAGTAGCACCTGACACAATCGTCCACAGACCATGGACTTGTTTGTATGGTTGTGTAGTTGGTTAGATTATTTGGTTTGAATTTAATTGTTTGGTGAAATGAAATGATATGATTGATGTGTGAATGGCGTGGGCCTTCACTAGACCGGGGATAAGGCTAGGCCTCGTCCCGTTTCTAGTATCGTGCCGTTATGCCGCCGAAATTTTCTAAAATAAGATAGAAAAATAAAGAGATCATTTTATTTAATAAATGAACTGAATAGAAATTCATATGTTAAAATAAAATGTTTTATCGTTAAAAATATAATTTTTAACGTGAATATGAAATAGTGAATGTGAATAAATAAATATTCATTTACAAACCGGACGGTTTGTTTACGTACACTGATTTGACTGACATTGATTGGGACGATAAATTTTACACATCGCCCAACTGCACAAATAAAATCTGTGTTTATTGATTTGAAACCCCACACGGGTGTTGGGATGAAATTTGAAGTCCACTCATCCTGATTGATAAAATATGTCGATCGATTGATTGACAGGCTGTTATAAGCGTTAGATATCTATATTTGATGCTTATACAGTGTAGTGCACTTTAGATGATGGTTGATTACTTATCATTGCTATTATTTACATGTGTTGTATGGAACCCATATAATTAACTTTATATGGTAATTGAATGGGCCTCATTCCAATTTAGAAGATAAAGAATACTATAAAGTAAAGGTTCATGTGTTGACTGTACTCATCCGTTGAGATTAGTCATGTGTTGAACGAAATATTTTGATAATAAAATTTATATCTTTATCACTATAAAGTAAAGGTTCATGTGTTGACTGTACTCATCCGTTGAGATTAGTCATGTGTTGAACGAAATATTTTAACAATAAAATTTACATCTTTATCATATATAGAATTAGAAATCAACTGGGAAATAGATGAGATGAGTGGTCTCCTGGATATTAATCTGATGTTGGTTTCGGCCTTCGGGGTTAATATTCAGGGAATCGTTCTCTTACTAATTTACGGTTGGAGTCTGATTTAATACCAAACGATAGATACCTTAATTTTCATAAAATATATTAAATAACAAAAATAGTCACACGTGGGCAGTACTCATTCGCTGAGATTAGTCGTGTGTTGACAAAGATATAGAGTCATGTATTGAAAGAAATATAGATCCATTTGTTGAGTATAAAGCCTTGTTGATTAGTGATGCGCTATTTTGACGTGAACGATATTTATATCGATTTTACTCATTTTGAAATGAATACTGAAAAGTGATTTCATAATCGAATATTTCGAAATGAATTGAATATAAAACAATTTCGAAATGAATTGAATATAAAACGATTTCAAAATGAATTGAATATAAAACGATTTCGAAATGAATTGAATATAAAACGATTTCGAAATGAATTGAATATAAAACGATTTCGAAATGAATTGAATAGAAAACGATTTCAAATTGAATTTGATTTGAATAGAAAACGAATTGAATTTGATTTGATTAGAAAACGAAACGAATTTGATTTGATTAGAAAACGAGTTGAATTTGATTTGAATAGAAAACGAATTTGAATTGAATTGGAAAGAAAACGAATTCGAATCGAATTGATTTGAAAAGAAAAATGAATTCGAATCGAATTAAAATCGATTTGAATTGAAATCAAATAGAAATGAAAGTAAAAAGGATTTATAATAGAAAATTCAATTTCGATTTGAATTTGAAATAAAGGTTGAAATTGTTTTCGAAACGAATTCAAAACTATTTATAAAATTCGTTTTAAATAGAAATCGACGAAATATATATTATATATATTATATATATAATATAATGGCCTGAATAGAACGCGCCGCGCCGCGGCAGTTTCCGAATTTCGACCATTAACTTCAAACGGACATTACGGGAGATCCGACCGTCGGATTTTCCTAAAACCAGAACCGTTGGGTTCGTATCGAAAAGAGCTTTCTAAAGAATATTAGAAATTCAAAATCTAACGGTTGGATTTGGGGATACGTCCAAATCAAATTTGAAAAAGGTCGCTGTAAGTGCAGTTCGATGGCCGTTGATGGAAATCGACTGTATGGGCCTCGATAAAATTATTAAAAATAGTAATAATTTGTGTAAAATCATAAGAAATGATTTGGGAAAAATTGGGATGAAAAACTCCATATTTGAAAAGATAAAAATAGTTTTTATCGAAATGAACTAGTTTTGAACTGAAATTAAAACCCATTTATTTTTGAATAAATAAACTGGATTTGAAATGGGCTTAAATAGAATCGATTCATGGGTTTATCGTGAACTGTGTTTTAAATAACACTAGTTCTTTAACCCGATAATAAATAGAATGTGATTTGGGTTTATCGTGAATTGTGTTTTAAATGACACTAGTCCTTTAACCCAGTAAGGGAGTTTTAATGAATCTGCAATTAGATTGAAATGTGAATTGATAATCTAAATTCTCAAACATAGAGAATGAGCGAGAATGGAGTATCACCAGTTTTGCTCCAAAGCGGTAGTTAAATCTTTAATTAGATTTGAACGTGAAATGGTAATTAATTTTACCGATAACACCGTGGTATTAGATATGGAGTATTACCAGTTTTGCTTCATGGGATGTATAGGTTGGGATTGGGAAATAAAATAAATAATTACTTCGGTGTGGTTCGCTAATCTCGACTAGTTTGGAAAACCATAATTTGGTTTTGAAACGACACCCAAAGGAAGATTAAAGGATAAATTTTAAAGAATTTATCTTGGATAAAATTAATGGGAACCTTTCCCAAAAGATTTGAATATTTAAATAACAGAATATTCAGAATTAGAATGAGGCGTATGTTGTGTTTTCTAGCACTGTTTTTAATATACGCGGGTTGTTCGGAAAGGCCGGGTTTACACCCATTCTGAATAACCGATTCGACGACAAGTCGAAGATGAAGACGGTGGTTGAAGACCGGAAGTCTTCACATCGTTTGGATAATTACTAACGATCCTGATTGGGCTGTACACCTAAGAGGATGGAAATAGTTGGTGGTCATCCAGACGTACTTGGAGATTGATGGATATGCGAGGAAAGTGCCTCCGGTTTCGTTCAGACCCAGAACGGACTTGTAAATGGATTGTGTGTCTGACATTCGATTTTATTCTGTGTTGATTGATTTCTATTAAATATACATCTGTTTGGCGGCGGAGAATTTATTCTTTTGCTTAACGCCCTTCTCTGAGACGTACGAGCTCAGAGGTTGTATATCGATGGACATCAGTCGCATGGCATGAATTGCCTGTGTGGCACGCTAAGATGCAATGATCAAGGCATTTGTTGAAAAGCAGAGTCTTGTGGTTGATGATCAAAGCACGGCCTACGTGGCAGTTTTGTGTATAACGTGAATTCGCGAGCCTCACACCTCGGTATGAGTTAAAAACGGGATACGGACTGCAGGGAGAGCACGACGTTTCTTTCTAGCTTTGGTGGTGTCAGTGACTTACCAACCCTGACATTTATATACTTTTCACCTATGTGGTTGTTGGAATGCGAGGTGCCTCGATTATAGGTCTGTAAGGACCGGGAAACGTGTGTTCAGGAATAACTAATCCTCTAACGTAAGTGAGGACCGGCCCTGAAGCATCCAGGATTGCCCAGAGTGTGTAGTCCTGAGACATTTGCTAGAGTATCTCGAACGCGGAGAGGAGCTTGCCCCTTGCCTCGACTCATGACGGAAAACCAATTTCCAATACGTGTATTGCGGTTTTAATTGTAGAACTAGTATGGCGACATGATATATGGTACCCATGCCGTCTATGATTTATATTTATGAATGAAATTGTTTTGACACTATACACTTATTATAGTATCAAATGATTTGTTATAAACGTACCAAGCATGTTTGGCTATTATAAGGGAAAACCCTATCCTCCGGCTTGCATTGCATTGTGTAATGGGACCTGGGTCTTATAATAGCTTCATTTTTCGAAAAAGCATTGCGTTGTTTATTCTATGCACTGGTATCCTTGGGAGGAAACCCGTTCCGTGTTATACGGCGTGGTCCCTTGAATTACTCTCTTTTAAAGTAAAGTTTTAAATAACTGTTTTAGTTCTCACACCAGTCACATGACTGACCCGGAGTTTATTGTTTTAACCTAAACTCTGGGTGCCCCTATTTTCGACACGGGCAGCTAGTAGTTTTGGTTTTTGCAGATTTATATTCACAGAATCCTGGTTTACAGCTGGAATGATACCCGGAAAGCTCTGTATCCGTATATCACCTTCAGTTGTGCTTTGTATTATTTTTCCGCTGCTATGTAATTTATTGTAATCTCTGATATTTATCGAATGTAATTTATTCATTTATACTCTGTATATTCTTGTATCTGATGGGATCATTGTAATAGCAATGAAATATTCTTCCGTATGCGTTCTGTTTTGTCCTGTTCTCAAACGATCAGGGGTTTCGAACGGTCTAGATCGGTTTAACGACTGATTAGGATCGAGCGAAATTCCCGGCCGTCACAATATCCCTCTACTTCAGAAGTTTCAGCGGTAGTGGAAGAAGAACCAGCCTCCAAGATGTCCTTTTGTTTAACCTTCCGCTTTTCCTCCTCCATGGCAGCAGCAATCAGGCGACGCCCCTCAGCCAGACTTGCCGGCTCGTCATCTCTTATATATTTTTCCATGAGTTTGTCCTCATCGATGGAATCTACCTTGAGTTCTTCTTTCTCCCATTCAACAATTTGGCTCCACGCATGGACCAAGGTAGTCGGATAATCATCGATCCAAGAGATGTTTCGGTGACGGATTATATATGCAAAAAATTCGATTAGTAATTCACCAAAGCCCTGCACATCCTCCTGGGCCTCTGCCAGCTGCTTGCAGGACTCTTCGGCCGACTTGATGACACTTACGACATTGCCCTCCACTAGGGCAGCCCTATTTTCGGCCTCCATCAACTTGGAAGCCAAGTCAGTGTTTTTCTTCTCCAATTCGGCGTTCTTCCTCGCTAACTCGGCCTTTTCTCGCTCAAGAGTTGCATAAGAAAGTTGCATTCTTGCGCTATCCGACTTGGCGTCTTCTGCTTGTTTTTTCAGCTCCGAGCGCTCTTGAGTATGGGACTCGAGCAAGTCATGATAACGCTTCTATAGATCTTCAAATTGTTGCTTGAAGCTAGCAGCATCCCATTGAGCGATAGCAAGTTGGGCTTGTGTATCCTCAAGGTCTTTCCCCAAAATTTTCAAGGCCTTTGCGTCAGCTTCTGCAGTCTTCTTCATCGAGTTAGTATCCGTGATTAGAGTTCAGATGATTCTGGAAAGGTGACGCGAATACTTGAACATATCTGAATATTGTTTCTCGACTGTGTCAATTTTCGCCTTGGCCTCGTCCGCCCACCTTGAGGAAATGGGCTCGAGGGCAGGTAAGAAAGTTAGGTTCTCAAAATAGTGATCGGGGAACTGCTCCTCCAGGTATGCTCGCTTAACTGCAGTTTCAGCGTCCAATGATGGAGGTGCGGGGAATATCAGCTCGGTATCCTTATGTGTGGAGGGCTCAATTGTCTCCTCACCCTTCCTAAGCCGCTTAGCAGGAACCTTGCGCTTGCTTCGCGAGTCGGTATCTCTCGGCGGGCTCCTTTCCCTACTGCGTTTTTCTTGAGAAGAAATTGGGTCTTTTGACTATGACTTGTCATCTTCTCGACGACCTTGGTAGCCTTTGTATCGCTCTGGATTCGACCGAACGGGAGAGCGAGAGCGCGAGGTCCGCGAATGATAAGAATCATAAGGCCTTCTATCCTCCCTACCGCAACTTTCGCGGCGATCATGCTCAACATCATGAGGGGGTCTGGTCATGCTGCGGCGTAGTTTCCTGATGTCGTAGTGAGCACGAGACATTGTACCTGCCTAACAATGTAAGTGGAATTCAGAACGAGTATTCTTATAAGAAGTAAGTGTTGTGAAATGGGGTGCTATTGTGTTAAGTGCATCCTAAGTGGTGTCCCCCTCTGACAAACCAGAGTCTGAAGCCGAGCCAGTGCGAGCGGGCTCTTTGGCCTTAACAGGAGTAGTCTCCTCTGAAGATGTAAAATCTAAAGGATTTGTGCCAAAATCCTCGGAAGTGTAGATAGTTTCAGGTAAGGGGAGATCTCCCAAACCCTGGAATATAGGGTTATCAGTAGTATGGGCATCTCCTTGGGAAGCGTCTACTGGCAGTTCTTTAGGAGATACTGATTTTTCAGGAGAAATAGCATCCCCAGGGGTGATGTACCCTTCTCGGCGCTTTTCAGGTATGTTAGCCAGCTCATCGTCTTGAGTCAAACTTGGAGAAGGTGAAGTTCGAAGTGGCATGGTGGGGCCTTTCGAGCTCTCGCCCATTTCTTGAATTACATCCACCAGAGGGATATATACATATGGACCTGACCCGTGACCTATGCTACGGGTAATGGACAACAGCCCGTGGTGATGAAGGTATTCGTCCTTGAGGACCTCGTCGATAGTTAGAAATTTTTGGTCACCATTGAGGAGCTGATGCATTCGATCAAAATATACTTGACCCGATATTTGTTTTGGATTATCAATTGTAAACAAAAAGAAAACGGATTAATGTGGTGGCGTGGACATTCAGAGTTGAGATTTAGAAAACCAGTGCCTTACTCGATTTTGTCCATCTCCTAGCACACCCCGGCTGTTGCCTTATATAAAACCATTCCAGCTTGGAATCGCTGGCCTTGCTGCTGAACGGTGCTGAAATTATTTCCTTTTTGGGACAGACTCAAAGTAAGAGAAAGAAGGAGTTTCTCGAGTCCGATGCTTGAAGTTATAAAAGAAATGAACGTCATCAAAAGTGAGCTCTGTGCCTAAGATCTCGCGATATACTACATATAAGGTATACAGGTAAGTGTAGGAGTTGGGATGCAGCTGCATGGGGGCAATCCGCATCTGTCTTAGAAAGTCGACGACAAAATGAGAAAACAGTGGAATAGCTCCAACCATGCACATCAATCGGGTGATTTCCATAAATCCCTCCGGAGGATTATGAGGACGGTCAGTCTTCGACGGCACCAGGGTATCCTTTTTCAATATCCCGTGCTTTAAGCGTATTCGAGTAAGTCTGTCGTTGTCAATCGTCGATTCAACAGAATCTTGAGGTGATTCCAATATGATGGAAAATTCAAATTCGTCAGGAGCTCGATTATCTCCAACCCCTCCTTCCTCTTCATAACCCAGAGAAACTTCACTGTCAGAAGGCGTTTCGCTGTTATGCGCCTGTACTTCATAATCTGATCCCTTATCGTCCCATTCAGGGTCTGAGGAAGAAGATATGTCGTCAAGAGTGACTTTATTGGATGTCTCTAGGACCTCTTTCTTTTTTTCCAGTCTAGAAGAATGTCTTTCGGCGAAGAAGTAATAACATAAGTTAGAGTAAATTAGCCCGTGTTTCCCTGTGCACGTGTGTGAGCTAAAGTATGTGCAGTATGTGCAGAAGATGTAAAGTTAACACTTGAAAGTGTAATGCAATGTTTTGGAAAAGCAATGATGTTCAGAATAGTTCTTGATGTTCGTGTATGTTAGCAGGGCACTATCCTAACTGTTCATGAAGTTGGAAGTTATGTCAAATATTTATTTAGCCAATTGGACAAAGCATTGTGCTTTAAGTTGGGTGGCTTTGGTTCGGTTCGAGCATGCGTGATGGGATCGGATCGGAGGCAAAGTTGTGCTTTGGTCAGAAGTTAATGTCCAACCGGATCGGTTCGGGAGCATGTTTTTGGAGTGGACCAGATAGGGTTGAATACCAACACCCCTTCTCCTTTGTTCTGCCCTCCGACCCGATCCGGTCAAGTAACCTTCGTTTCCCTTTTTTTCTTTTTTCTCCGACTCGACCTGGTGGAGTAAGCTTCGCCTTCCCTCTTTTCCGACCCAATATGGTCTCTTCAACCTCTCACTCTTTTCTTCTCCTCCGTCTCCTATACTTGCTCGCCCGAACCGATTCCCTATGCCCTTCGTCTTCCTCTTGCTCCTCAATCACAACCAAACCCAATCCTGTTTTCAAAGCTCCAGTTAGGAAGGGACGTGTACCCTCTCCAACCTCCCAGTGCCTCGAGGTGGTGGCAGAGCCACCAGCGACGACAGCAGGGGAGGAGATGGCCATGGCGTCGAATCCAAACATCAACCATACCCAAATCGTCCGATTTAAAAACAAATGCAAACAGTAAAAGCGATTGTAACGAGATGGTTTGAGATTATAAAACTACCTATATCTTTAATTCAGGGATTAGAACGAGGATTTTGGGATTTTTAGGCGTTTAGGGTTTCGTTTTCTTGTTGGGGCGATGTTTGGAAAGGTGACGGAAATTGAAAGAAGAAGAAAAGATGGAGGTGAGGCAGCAGATTTATATAGGGTATGAGATGACCCTTAATGTTCCCACTTTTAACTCCGTTCGGACCGGAGGTCGAACCCTTGAACATATGCTTGGCCCATTATTTCGGCGATGGTGGATTTGAACGAGAACCCGTCCAAACTGGAACATAAGCCCATGAAAACACTTGCAGCCCATTAGTTTGAGTGATCATGAGTCGAAGGGCAGAGGCCGTTCGGGTCGGAATCCGAACTGGAGGGAGTTTCATGTATCAACTCGGCATTTGAATTGAATCAAACTCAAAAGAAAAATAAAGCAAAGGCATACCTGGAAGAATCACTGGTCATCAAGGGGAGTTTCTAGGATTGTTTAGAAATGAAGAAAGTAAATCGTGTGTTCTATGACATATATATATATAAGCGATAAAAGACACGACTTCATGAAGTAACACATCTTCACAAACGAATAGAAACGACTTTTTGACGATTCAAATTCAAGGACTAGTATTCAGACAACATCAAAGCACGCTCCGTCTTCAACAGAAGCATCCTTTGAGGGGGCAAAATGTTAACCTACTTTTGTGGACTAGGCAACACAAAGCTAAAAGATCAAGTATTAGAATATAATCTGCGTATAAATCGGATCGGATCGGGTGTAGTCAGAGAAAAGCAAAGCGAGACAAAGTGAGGAAAGGCAAAATTCAAACTGGATCGGATCGGATGGGATGCTCTGATCCGAACCCCATTTGCTAGCCGATCCGAACCGAACCCAGTGTACCTTGCTACTTCAGTCCACGATCTCCTGGATATTGGGGGCAGTTACAACCACTTTCTACCCACGATGGCCACTAACCAGATGTGTTGTCCTCACTAGAACTCACCCGATCCCGAAAGTCATGGGATGGAGGCCACGTGTCCCCGATCCGAACCGGATCTCGAAGGAATTTTCACCTATAAATAGACCCCCAAGGGTCATTTGAAGGGAGCTTTTGGCACTCTGAGAGTTTGAGTATCTTTGAGAACCGAATTCCAGCACTCCCAAACAATCCAAATTATCATTCAAATTGTATTTTGAGGATAATTGAGTGAATGTATCTGAAAAATGAGTGAGATTGAGTGAATATCTTGTTGTATTTTCATCTACATCATCAAACAAAGTGATATAAAGTGGACATAGGCTCTTTAACGCCGAACCACTATAAATTTTGTGTCTCTTTTCTGTTTATGATCTCATTTTATCGTAATTTTAATCAATTTGGGTGTTAGAACCACTTTTTGGTCTAACACCTATAATTTACCACAAGGAAAGAAAAACATGTTCCTGTGAGTTAGTAGCCGGTTTTAACTAGAAAAATTGCTGTAAGAATTTCAATAAACATTATCCATCATGCAACATGGATTCATAAGGTAATTAATTAACTTGCATTGTGATCTCGGTCAGTTCCCGTTGATGTATGCTTTGTAACATATTGAAATCGAGGTTCACAAACTTTAGTAAAATAGAGTTCTTGTCTGTTTCTTATCATAAATGTCAATATATTTTCGTGCTTCTAGCCTTTTCGGTCTCCATTGTGATGGAATGTCCATCGCATACACAATTTCTTCTGCGAATTTGGATTGGTAAACCTTTCCAAATGCATTGCTGAAAATGATTTTGCTGCATCTAGTATACTTTCCCCTTTGAAATAGAAATGAGAAGCTTGACACAAGCTTATTAAGCCTTCCACATCATGAGACAAGTTTTCCATCAAATTATTTTCATCATTCATAAAGCGCTTGAAGATATCTACTCTCAAATTAAATTAAAGAAGAGGGGTTGTTATTTTCTGATAATGTCAACAAAAAGTAATTAGCTACACATAGTGTATGGCCTATATGATTATGACTATGTACTATGTTGTGAAATACATCCATCGCCTTCCAAAGTTTTGGAAACATATGACATGCTAAAATTCGCCTCATTTTTAGTTAGGCCCATCGTTTTAAATGTTTAACGTATATATAGATTTCTTTCATTTTCAACTGTAGTATAAAAGTTGTGGAACAACTAAAAGGACAGTGTTATCGTAATATCTGGGTTCGTAAGGACACAAGTATTCCTGCTAAACCTATTCAAATTGTCACTGTCCTTTTTGTACTCCACTTTATAATACTCCTATTTGTACTTCACTTTATATAGGTATCACAAAATCACTTCCACCATATATACTTTTTGTACTCCACTTTATAATATTCTTGTTTTTAACTAATTATTATTTCTAAATTATTATGGCTTTTTATTTTATCTCTTATTTTACTTGTAACTTCTTTTGCAAATCTGCTACCTGTGTGGTTTTTTGTGAAATAGTTTACTTAGGCTAATTTTACTTTTACAAAGAGTTTCTAATTGTTAAGCAATTACAAGATGATACTAGTTCAAGTTCTGGAATTTTCATAGCCAAATAATCTTTTCTGGGATGTTTAGATAATCGAAAGGGAAACCAAAATTTCAAATTCTATTAATGGTATATAATAAAAATCTAATCTTTTTGAGTTAGTATCACTGATATTAAAAATTAAAATGATACCTTCTGAAAACATAAAGCCATGGTTCCTGAGAAGCCTGAACAATACAGAAGTTGCGCGAAGTCCATCTGTTTGCACCATGTTGGTATAACCGCTTATGATCATATGGTTTAACATTAAGTTTATTTCTTCTTCAAAATGGTATGCAAGTCCCAGGTGGTCAATTATATCAATGAGCTTGATTTGTGCAAATTGTTCTGAAACGACGCTGAACATGGCTTACCTGTTTCTTTAAGTCCCTTGCTAGATCCCCATAATTTTCCTCCTATATTTGTCATTTTGCTAACAGCATGTAAATCATCCAGCATAATATCAAAAAATTAACCAACTATATCATACTGCATAGTTCTTGTTTATGAATTGAACAAAATTATAATCCCATTGATTTGGTTCGTAGTTAGCTGACTGTCTGATGACATCTTCATTGTCCCTATCATAACCACTAGTAAGATTTATTGGGAATGTACTCACGACTTTCTTTTGCCCAGGCAACCTGGGAGATAAAGGCCAGCAGTTAGTTTTCCAATACTTATTGGAATAAGACCATGCTTGCTTATTTTAACCTAATGTTCATGATCCGAGATATAGTTTGGGTAAAAACATATTGTACAAAAGCACTTATTTGCAGACAATTATGGCCATACCTTGAATTAGAAGCTTAGGAAGGCAGTGGAAGAATCGATGAAGATTATGAGAAATTATGAGGCAAACAAGCCTATTTATACATGCTCATTTTGAAGTTCACCTTAAAGCATGGGTTGCTGCACTCATACAGGCCATATATTTTCTGTTATGTGAAGCATGCATGAATTGCATGCTTGAAAATGGTCATTTTAGACATAAAGATTCTTGCACAAACTATAATGCATGGACTGAAAAAGTTTCATAATCTAGTCATTTTTTTCGTACCCTGAGCACTTTATAATCCTAAATATAAATACAAAGTGATAAACGTTGACTATATTTTTCCAAACCAAGCCATCATAATCACGTTTCATTAATTTTCTATTAGTTTAACAATCAAGAATTTTGTTTTCTTTTTCCGAAGAACTACTATACTCTAAATTTATTGGTAAAATATTTTTTAGAAAGTCCAAGTCATCAGCATTATCATTTTTGTTTGCTTTTGAATAAGTCTACTTTGATTGTATTCTAAGTCTTTCTTTTGGAGTGTCCTTGCGTTTTAAAGTTACTTGTTGCTTGGCTTTGGGATAGTGGCACTAGAATTTTGTTGTTGAAGCTATTGTTGCTCTACCATGCATTTGTAGTACAACAAATGTTTTTGATCGATTTGTGGAGCACAAGCAGTCTATGAATCCTCTGTTTCAGTCACCGTTATCCTTTCATTAGACACATTTAATGCTGACATCATCACAACCCCATCTCCTTTAACAGAAATTGCTTTCCGCTTAAATGAATTTGCAGGTGTTCCTTATATGTAAAATAGTTACCACAACCAATTTTTTTACTAAAGAATGGGCCAAACAACCGACAGATACCAATACAGCCACTCATTGTCTTATGAATTTAATGGAAGTAATGATCTGAGGAAAAGCTTGAAAAGTTAATAATAGTTCATGAATATGCCACATATGGATTATTTACATAGTAAACATACATGTTATTTTAGCAAGGTACATCAATATAATTTTTTTCCTTTTCTTTCCTTAGATGGAGAAGTTTTTTTTTGGGTGTGCGCTCAAAGGAATCTACTGATTAGGTGCCTTGTTAAGTCTGTTTGTGAGCTGCGATTGATGGTGAAGTTGGTTCCATGCAGTGGTATCAAGTGCAGGTAAAGTAGTAGTAAGTCTCATTTATGAATTAGTATGCTCAACAGATATTATGCTCAATATATAATATGCCATTTTATATTGCACTTTAATTATTACAGTCGAGCATCATAATTGCTGATTCATAATTATAGAGGAAGATTCAATGGCTTTGCTAATGAACTATCAAACAATGAAGCTACACAGTTAGCCAGTAAGGAAAAAATAATAGAAGTTAATTCTTGATATGAATTTTTAGGCTTGCTGTGTGTAAAAATGCTTGCTTTTTTTTTTTTTTTTAAATATTCGAAATCAGCATAAGCCAAAAAGTGTCAATGTTTCTTGGTGTAGTGCAGATGAATGGGTTGTTGTCAGTGGATGGTTTATTGCTAACACAAGATAAGCAAATTTTTTGACATGGTTTCTATAATTTATCTTTAATATCTAGATTTTAATTGGTTTCCTCACTATGCATGCTCCTAATTCTTAAATAATGTACACTTGTTGAGTTGCGTATTTTCGTAGCTCACCATATGTTGAACCAAATTTGTTCCATGAAATAACACCTCGTGGTTGTTGTGTTTTAGTATTTTAAGCTATGTCAACGTTTATTGTTAAAAACTCCCAAAAACTGTTGTGTCCTTCCCTTACATGCTTGCCATCCCATTTAGGCATCATATTGTGAAAAAATTTATGAAATTTTAGCTTTTGATGTTTGTTTCCACTTGTTATACTTGTATGTAATTCTAATCATTGATCGTTATACTTGTGTATAGGTAATTAATATTTTCAAAGTGAAGAACAACCGTATCAAAGAACTGCCGGTAATTAACCCATGAACAAGACTTTAACTATTATGCATTATAATATTTTGTTTGTACTAGTTGTGTAGACTTGTTTGTAAATGGTCGTTTTATGTGGATTTTCCTATTTTGTCGAAATACTATTATGGAAATGATTGTGGATATTATACTTGATTATACGATTAATGTGATTTTTTAATTATTTAAATATGATGATTATTGATGTTGATTTGAAAATGATAATTATGTGATTGTTTATTTGTTTCAATATTCCTATTATATATAAGTGATTGCTGGAAATAATACAAGTCATTAACAGTAAATAGCTGCAGAAATATAATGCAATAAAATTATATTAATTGGCTTTGGTAGGATCTTTGGAATGCTACAGATAATATTATAGTAGCATATAAGAAACGCTACAACAAGAATAGAAGGGTGTGAGTACCACTTTGGTTGCATTTTTAAGACGCTGCCAAAAAACCTCTGGTAGGGTTTCTGAAATGCTACAATATGTTCCCTTTTGGTCGCGTTTATACTTTTAGTTGCATGTCGTATTGTAGCGTTTATTGAAACGCTACGACAAGTTTTAGCAGCATTTTTACAACGCTACCAAAGGCCTTTCTGGGGTAGTGAGATGAGAAAATAAGCATAGTATGTCAAGCATACATTCATATTGTGTTATGTGAAATAATAGTGTGTGTGTCACACGTGCACAAACACAAAGCAAACAAAACTAGAGTACCCTAACATTCTATTTAGCATTTCAAATTTTTAATTCACTTAATAATCAATTAGTCGATGAGTGAGAAAAACTCACCTTCCATGGCAACAAAGAAGACATGATATGAATAGGACAACGCTAACGGCTACTAGGAACAATTCGCTACCTAAAACAAAGGCACGATTTTTACTTAGAAATGTAGACTAAATTTTATACGAAAATTTACGCCAAAAAGATTTCAATCAAAATAATTGATCAAAACCAAGTGGCTACAACCGGGTTTAAACTAGTGACCTCTCAATTTTGAGTTGTACGTCAAACCACTCAGCTATGTATACTTTTTGTTTAAAATAGAAAGGTGTAACCTTGCATGTACTAACAAATGGCTGAAAATAACACATCCTCACTAGTCAAGATCTGCATGTCTGTTTTGCTATTTTAGCAGTGCACATGGGCCAAATCTCAATGAGTGTTGTGTGTATAAAATCGACAACTTGCTCTTACATGTGTTCCATACCGCCAAAGCTTTAGAGGAGAAACTAAGGTGGTTATGTTCATGGTGTCCATATCCGACTATAAATGGCACGATAAATAAATTTGGGATCATAGTGACTTCACGCAAGGCAGTTGCAAATCTAACACACATATACTTATGAGTGTATATGTGTATGTATTTCATTATAAGCAACAAAGGAGCAGCTTACAGTTTACCACCAATATATACTCAAGTATATATATTCATGCATGAGGACTAGAGAGCAAAACAAAGGATCATGCAATGGGAACTCACCGCAACACATTGTATTGTGTTGGACACGCACTGGCTCAGACGAAGACTGCTGGTGCCTCAGTTAGAGCAACTGCGTTGATGGCGAACGATAGAGGAACTCCAATGAATTGGGGTCTGGCTGGGATGGCAAACAACCGCTACTGTTTCCTCGAGCGTTCCTGTTTTATTTCTTTAGTTCCAGTCGGCATAAGGAGGGCGAGCTCGGACTTAACAGTGCAAAAGGAATTTCCGGAAACCGGAGCTTGGCAACTGGTGGCTTCGGCGTTGGGCGAAAGCGAAAAGGCACAGTAACATCCACGGTTCCGGGCACTAATAGTACTGGAAAGGAAGCTTTTTCATGTGAACAGGAAATTC
This sequence comes from Allium sativum, assembly GCA_030737875.1. Classification (NCBI taxonomy): domain Eukaryota; kingdom Viridiplantae; phylum Streptophyta; class Magnoliopsida; order Asparagales; family Amaryllidaceae; genus Allium; species Allium sativum. Next base: position 80,433,156 of record CM060913.1, on the reverse strand, counting down.
AGAATGACTGGAAACTAATGAACCGAGTTGGAGCAAAGAGGCGCGTCAACCTGTGCAGTGGTCCTGTCGTCATTCAGCTGATGAAGGTTGATTGAGGCGTGACTATGGAGGTGCAGCTTTATTTGTCTTTAAGAAATGGTACTGTGTGGAACCGGTAAAAGGGAATGGAAGAGAACAACAGTAAGAGAAAAGGGGTACTGAGAGAAGGAATGGAAGTGGGTAGGTGCTCACCAGGGCCGCAGGCTTTCTCACGTGAAGGAAAATAGGAGCTGCGAAGAGGACATGGACGCAAAAACGAGATTTTTCCATTCAAAAGCTTAGGTAGCGTTTGATTTAGATTTTTCAATTTTGAGTTTTCACACATACAAAAATACCGACAATGCACATATATCGTGAAAAATGACCGTTTTACAAAACGGAGTTAACACACAAAACCGAAAACAACTTTTTATTATTTTTCATATTTCAAGAAACAAGGGAACGACAATAACAAATCCGTCTATCCACCATTCCCGGGGTCCCCTCCGTCACTTCTTTTTCCTTTGATCCATCATCACCGCTACATTCAAATCTTCACAAGTTTCATAGTTACCGCCGAAAACTAAAAATGCGAAACACAAAACAAACCAAACGCTACCTTAGTCTTTTTTTTTCAGAACACTTGAGAGTTTGGGATGGGTAATGGGTAATGGGAAAATGGTAGGTGCTTGCCATGGGTTCCTTCACGTGAAAAAGGAATTGGATACCATTCGAAAGCTTTGCTTGTTTTTTTCCTTTCTTTTTTCTTCCTTTTGAGAACTGAAAATGGAGAACGAGACTTAAGAAAAATGGGTAGAGGAAAAGATGTTTATGCATTAAGAGAAAGAGTGCCTTTTTATTTCTGTCGTGGGAATATTTTATTAGTGCGTAGCATTGGATTCCTCTTAACCGTATGTTCTCAAATCCTGGTATACAGTTACCATATATTTGCTACAGTCATAGAAAGATATTTAAGATCTTGAACAGTGTTTTGCAAATTTTTGCAATTGACAAGTAGAGATATTGTTGTTGCCATATTTTAGGGAGGGATGGAATTTTAAATTAAAGAGGCAACGGGAAAGGATATCTTAGGAGGAAGATGGACCCTTGTTAATAGAGATATGGTTTAAATTTGACTGAAAATTACCAACCATTATTACACGGTTCAAATTTGTGTTCATCGTTCATTACATTCCTTGTTTGTTCGCACGGTTAAGGGAATAAAATTTAAATTTCCTTTTTTTTTCTTTTATTTATTAATTTGTCGTGAATGGACTACGCCGCGAATGTTAAACTGTTTAACACATATTTTCGAATATATTTGTGAACGCGCACTGTGGATAAACAACACTGAAATTTATTCTATGAAAAATATTGAAACTTATCCACGTTAAATTTTTTTTTTAAAATTAATTGACATAAATTTTTGTTTTCAATATTAAAACTATCGATTCATTTTCTTCCCTTTAAAATCGTTAATTCATTCTCTTCTTTTTTTTTTAATTACATTTAAATGTTCTACAAATGGTACCGTCTTGTGCTCAATATAAGTTTAGCGGTTTATACCAAAATTAATCACTATTTATGTTAAACTTTACTTTTATTTTGAAATCAATATTTGCCAACGATAACTTTTCTTTCTAAATTAAATAAGATTAATTCAAAATTAGATTTTCGAATATATATAGCTTAAAGTTGATTAGTAAAGTAAATAGTTTTTATTTGCAAATGTTCATGCAAAAATTTAATTTACAAAATAATCCATATATAAGCATATTCAAATTCTCTTCAACATAATAACGATCCAATTTCTAAATTAGACTTCAAGTGTAAGCATACTTTCCTTTTACAAACCAAATTACATGATCGAAATTAAAATTACAAAATAAATAAAATGGTAGTAAATCTTGTTTCAATGGTGTTCGTTTTTTAAACAACCGAGACATTTTAACTTTAGAGATTCAAATGAGTTAGAAATGTAGATCGCATTGTGATATGTCTGTAAATCCATGAGTATGGTTTATGTATATTGTTCAAAATAGACAAAGTTACAAATATAAATGTTTATTCTAAGTTAAATCTTAATTTACAATATGTTGAAATTACTGGTTCGTTACATCTGGCTTCATATTTATCGAAAGCATGGGAACTTCTCGACAACTTCGAGCATTATGCCATTACCCACATCCCGAGAGAGGAAAACATAACGACTGATTCACTTGTGGAATATGCCAGTTCATGGGATGCTAAGCTTTTGGGTTTGGTTCCTATAGAAATCCTCTGTAATCCAAGCATTGGTGAAATGGAAGTCAAGCATGTCATGGGAGCTTCAAAAGAACTGGAGTCCTGGATGATTCCTATAAAGGAATGCCTAAGTAATGACCGCAAGTCAAACAGAACGAAAAAAATCCACTTTGGAAGGCCCCGAGATTCGTCGTATAGGACGGAAAGCTGTACAGAAGAGGATTCTCTATTCCATTACTGCGATGTGTAACTCGGTAAGAAGCCAAAAGGATCTTGTTTGAAGTGCATGAGTGGGAGGGTGGAGATCATTCTGGTGGTCAGACTTCAGCGAAGAAGATATTTCGGTATGGTTATCTCTGGCATGACGTAAAAAAGAGACACCGTAGAGTATGCCCAAAAATGTAATAGATGTCAAAGATTCGCCATATGGAGCATTTATTTGATCGGAGTACTGCTAATAGCCAAAGCAGGCTCCAAATATGCAATAGTTGCCGTGGACTACTTTACAAAGTGGACCCAAGCGGAACTGTTGACTAAATTACCACTAGAAAGGTTATTAACTTTGTGACTAAAAATATCATTTGTAGGCTTGGCATGCAACAAAACATCATCACAGACAATGGGACACGGTGTGAGAGTGGAGAGTTTCAGGATTTTCGTAAGCAGTACCACATCTAAAAAAGCTTCGTAGCTATAGCTCACCCACAGGAAAATGGATACGTGGAAGCTGTTAACAAAATTATCAAGTCCACCATCAAAAAGCGACTGATGGGAGCTAAAGGTGGATGGGTTGATGGATTACCACTTGCTCTTTGGGCCTATCGAACGACCCACAAATCTGCAACTGGGCACTCACCATTTTCTTTGGCATTCAGTGCAGAGGCAATGAACCCAGCAGAGTTAGAGGTCCTAACCCATCGGAGAATCCACTTCAGTCAAGTTGAGAACAAATAGTTGATGTTAGAGGCTCTCGACCAACTTTATGAAAAGAGGGAAGAGGAAGAACTCAGTCTGGCAGCACATCAAAGGAAAGTAGAAAAACAATTCAACTCTAGAATCTGCCACCACACTTTTGAAGTCGGCGATCTTGTCTTGAAAAAGATAACGACCAACACTAAATTATTCGTACCAAGTTCGGATGGACCTTATGTAATATGACAAAAGCTCTCTGATGGCTCATTAAAGTTAACCACAACAGATGGGATCCCTATTCTCGGGCTTGGAACAGCGACCATTTACGTCCTTACTTTTCATAAAAACGATGTTTGGAAGTCATAATGTTTGTTGGCTTTACATTTGCTATTAAGAACAAGCCACCGCTCATGCCGAGGCATTGTATTCGAACTTATGATATATCAAAGTTATTAATAAAATCTGTTGTTGGATGATTGCGACTATACACTTGTGAAATTTCTATCTTTTAGTTGAAAATTGAATTCTCTTATTCGAAATTGCAAAACACTAAATTAAATTTAAAATTTACAAGCAATGAGTCCAAAAACGCAAGCATAATTTACAAAAAAATAGCACAACCTTCAGAAAAACTGTCCTCAATAAGGATCCGAGCATAGAAAATCGAGTCAGTAAAGGTGCCATGAAAAGCCGTATTCGCAAAGGCAAGCATGAAGGAATCGCTAATGATCACGTAATGAAAGGTAAAGACCTCCCTCCCATGAGGCGCTAGATATACATCAAGATAAATCTATCCTACATAAACGCGACTAGCACAAACTGGTCCCGACCCCGAATAAAAGCACATGACGATCGATATACATCTAGTGGGCAAAAATCTCGCTCCCATAAGGAGCTTGATATACATCATGGTAGAGTATGACCTTGGTAAACACGACAATCACAAACTGGTCCTTACCCCAAATGAATCCACATGACGATCGATAAAACATCAAGTGGGCAAAAATCTCTCTTTCATGAGGCGCTCGATATACATCGTGATAGATTCGGGCCTCGGAAAACGCAACCAACACAAGCTGGTCTCAGCCCCAAATAAAGGCATATGACGTCGATAAACATCTAGTGGGTAAAAACCTTAGCTCTTTTGAGCCGCTCGATATACATCGTGATAAAGCTCGGCCTAGGGAAGCATGACCATCGCAAGCTGGTCCCGACCAAAGGCATGTGACGATCAATAAACATCGGATGAATTAGAAAATTCACTCCAACGATGCGCCCAAAGTTTGTCATAAAGAATACGCTACACAAGGGTGTAACGACCCAGAAAATCTGAACCAATTTAAAATTTTTAAATTGGCTAAAATAATGGATTTTAAATATTTTAAATAAATATTTTAAATAATAGTAATGAAAACTGAGTTTGAATCGACAATTGAAAACGAATATAATTAATTCTATTTGTAAACAAGGACTGAAAAGGCACTGCAGTTTCAAAAATTGAATTCGAACTTTGTCGGACTGTACCGGGTGCAAAACAAAATGGATTTGAGTGAAACCAAAAATATTTAAATCTGTTAGTGAATACCTTTCTAACGAATCTGAAAAATCGAATTTTCATAGCGGAAAGCAAAAGTTATGGCCAAATGAATTTTCAGAAAGGTCGCTATGGAATTTATATAGCCCGTGAAATTGGCCATTTTGCATACGACCTCGGAATTCAACGAAACCACTTTTGTTGGATCCGGGATGTGAAGTTATTGCTAGGTTTCAAATTTCATAATTTTTGAAGCTAGTATGTGAGTGTGGCGAAGGAAAATGTGTTTTGGTCAATTACAGTTAAATTGGATCGACCAGAAATGGACCTTTTTGCAAACAGTCTCAGAATTCGACGAAACTAGTTTTTTTGGGACCGTATCATCAAAACATAGCCAGATTTATTTTTCTGGAATTTTTCGAATCAGATTGTGGCCCTGGCAAATTGAAATGCATGTTCAAATTGAATATTGAATGTTTTATATTTTAATTTGAAGGAAAACTGACTAAAATAGTCGAATGGGCCTACGAAACATATCCCATTGTGTTCGGAATGGGGGTAAAACGCTAGGGACGACAGTCGTTGGGTTTGGATTGGGGTTCGTGGGCGAAAGGGGTATTTTGGAAATTTTAAAAATTATAAAATAAAATAAAAAAATCCTATTGGCTAGTCGATCCTTCTCTCTCCCCGTAATCCCTCAGATCGAAGGTGGAAACCACCTTCCAACTTCCCAGCCCGATTTCTCCCGATCCACCTCACGAAACCATACCCTCCTTTGGAGAAATTTGTAGTACTCATCAGGATCTTCAAATCAATATGGAGTTTGCTGATTTTCATTGAGAAACGGGAGAGAACCACCCTCGTAAAGATCCGATCTTCGAAGCTCCGCCGGCGACGCCAGGCACCATCGAGTGGGGGCCCACCTACCTCCGCCTGAGTGCCTCTCAGAGCTCTTGGATGTGGCGCAACCAGATCTCAACAACGCACAACGGTTTTCGCGAGAGATCGAGACCTAGTTTTGAACAGAAATAGAAAGGTACGGGTTTTATTTTCTGAAATGATTTTAACACCTTTAAACCTTTGCAAACCTTGTAAAAATCATATCTTTTTCGTTTCTTGACGAAATTTAGTGAAACAAGAGACAGTGGACTCGTGTGGATGTCTTCTACATTCTAGAAGAGACCGCATATTTTTCTGAGCCTTCTGCTATTTTTGGTGGAGTGGAACCCAATATGAGATTTCTAATTTATAAACGATATGGAAAACGACGACGTATAAATTATATAGTCGATGTATGAGTTATATAAGTGATGTACACCTCATGTATAAGCGTTGTATAAGTTGTACGTTCGATGTATAAGTTGTATATGCATTGTAAAAATTATATATGTGTTGAAATAGAAGTGAATTGCTATATATATATATATATATATACGCCCCTCGTCCACAAACCATGGACGATATTTATTGGTTGTGATTGGTGTGAAAATTGATTGATAGCGAATGGTTGATTGGGATTGTTTGTGGTTGATATTGATTGATTGTGGTTGAAAAATACCCATTTGTGGTTGAGTAATATTTGGTTGAAACCACATAGGATTAGTTTGTGGAAATGAAATAAATATATACATGCCGCCTGCGTGCGAACTAGATGCATGATCCCCATTGTCAAAAACCGCGAGGTTTTAAGGTAGAGCGAGGAGCCGTACTAGGGACGGTCCCGGTTTTAACTACCCTGCCGTTATGCTGCCGAAATTTTGAATAATATTCATGTGTTTGAATTATTTTCATTTGCTGAAACTATATTTATTCGTTGAATAGAAAACCTTCATGTGTTGAATCGATATTCATTCGTTGAATTGAAATTCATGTGCTGAATGGTATTCGTGTTTTAAATATAAAAATCACCTTTTTATCTATTTATATAAACTATAGAAAACTTTCATGTGTTGAATCGATATTCATTCGTTGAATTGAAATTCATGTGTTGAATGGTGTTCGTGTTTTAAATATAAAAATCACCTTTTTATCTATTTATATAAACTATAGAAAACCTTCATGTGTTGAATCGATATTCATTCGTTGAATCGAAATTCATGTGTTGAATGGTATTCATATTTTGAAATAAATTGTTTTATAATAAAAATCACATTTTTATCATCTATATGAACTATATAAAATAATCCCATTTTGAAATAAATTGTTTTATAATAAAAATCCTATTTTTATTACCTATATGAACTATATAAAATAATATAGTTTTGAAATGAATTGTTTTACAATAAAAATCACATTTTTATTATATAAATGAATTGTTAAAAATAGTGAAGTGTTGAAATAGAAGACAGTTAGATAAAATTGTCATTTTTATCAAATGTATGAAAAGAATATAGCTTTGAAATCGAAGAATCGATATATATATATATAGAAATAGAATTAAAATAAATCGAATAACGACGCTGCAGTTCGTATTTTGAAACCGTGATTTCAAACGATTATACCGGAAGATCCAACTAACGGATTTTCCTGAAATCACAACCGTTGGGTTCGCTTTGGAAATATCTTTCCAACGGCACCAACTTTGTAAAAATCCAACGGTTGGATTGTCTGGAATGTTTAATTCAAATCTGAAGAAAAACAGCGCCAGAATCGATTATATTTATATTTATATATATATAAATATAATTATATTTAATCGAATAACGACGCTGCAGTTCGTATTTTGAGATCGAAACTTCAAACGATTATACTGGGAGATCCGACCTTCGGATTTTCCCGAAACTGGAACCGTTGGATTCGTTTTGAAAAGATCTTTGTAATGATGTAAATTTTGTGAAGATCCAACGGTTAGATTTTTAGATATGTGTAAATCAAATCTGAAGAAAAACAGCGCCACGGTCGCGTTATGGCCCGAAGCGTCGTTTTGAATAAAATGGCTATTTTAAAATAAATAAATATAGCGATAAACCATTATAAAATATTATAAACGATATGGATGTTGAATTTAGAAATTAACTGAAGGTTGGCTAAGTCGAATGGTTTCTTGGGTATTGATCTGATGTTGGTTTCGGCCTTCGGGGTTAATATTTGGGAAATCGTTCTCTTACTGATTGACGGTTAGTGACTAATGAATTAAAATGATGCGTGTGTATGTTAGTGTTGCACTTGTCTATTATATACGTGAGTTGCTCAGAAAGACCAGGTTTATCCCATTCTGAATAACTGAATCGACGATAAGAAATCGAAGATGAAGACGATGGTCGAAGACTGGAGATCTTCACCTCGTTTGGATGGTAACCGAAGTCCCGATTGGGAGGCATCCCTAAATATGGATAATGAGTGGTGATCGTCCAGACGTACGTGGTGATCGATGGGTTTGCGAGGTATATAGTGCCTCCGGTTTCGTTCAGACCCAGAACGGACTTGCAAATGGATAGTGTGTCTGACATTGGATTTTATTCTATGTTGATTGATCTCTATTAAATATACATCTGTTTGGCGGCGGAGAATTTATTCTTTTGCTTAACGCCCTTCTCTGAAACGCATGAGCTCAGAGGTTGTATATCGATGGACATCAGTCGCATGGCATGAATTGCTAGTGTGGCATGCCTAAGTGGCAAATGATCAGGGCTTCTGTTGAAAAGCAAAGTCTTGTGGTGATGATCAAAGCACCGCCGGTGTGGCGTAGCTTTGTGTATAACGTAAATTCGCGAGCCTTACACCCCGGTATGAACCAGAAACGGGAGAAGGACCTCAGGGAGGGCATGCGTTTCCTTCTAGCTAGGAGTTGTGTTGGTGTTTTTACACGGCCTGACATTTTACTTATGTGGATGATGGATTGCGAGGCGCCTCAGATATATCGGTCGATCCGGGACCGATGGAGTCATTCGGTGGCTCATTGACGCCCCATAAGGCGGGGAAACGCAGTGTTCAGGAATTTTAATCTACATCGGTGGACCGGCCCTGACGATTCTAGGGTCACTCGAGCTCTGATCCTGAGACACGGGCTAGAGCGTCTCGAATTCGGTAAGGACTATCTTTTGCCTTGGTTCATGACGGAAATCCAATTTCCAAATACGTGACTGTGCGGTTTTGATTGTATATATATATATATATATATATATATATATGGCAACATGATATATGGTACCCATGTCGTCTATGATTGATAGTTATGATTTGAAATTGTTTTCAAAACATATAAACACTAGCAATAATATCAAATGCCTTTGTTTTATTCGTATCAAGCATATCTTGGCCGTTATAAGGTAAAAACTCTATCCTCCGGTTTGCGTTGCATTGTGTGATGGGAACTGAGTCTTATAATGGCTTCATTTTTATAAAAAGCATTGCGTTGTTTAAAAGAAAGATTTGTTTTAAAGCACTGGCAATCCAATGGAGTAAACCCGTTCCACGAAAGTGGCATGGTCCTGTGATTAGCCATATTATAAATGTGTTGAGTAGATTTCTCATACCAGTCCCATGACTGACTCGTAGTTTGTTTCACTTTCGAACTCGGGTGCCCCTTTTTCTACATGGGCAGCCTTGTATTCAGGTTTAGCTGGTTCTTTCTGGATAGCTGGAGCTGAAAATGGATTCTATTATTTATCTCTTTTTATGCTGTTCAGGTCCTATTGTACATATTATGTTTGTTTTCCGCTGTAGACATTTATGTAAAGCTGAACTGTATTTGTACTAAGTATGATCCTGTATACTGTGTAACTCTGATGATTACGTTTATCCAGTATATTCCATTGTTCATTATCTGGTGTATTTATTTAATTCTGTTCTGCTATTATCTGTTTCTGTGTTATATTCCAAAGATTACCCTTGTCTTCGTCTGTATGGGAAATGGGGTCGTCACAACAAGGGCGCCCGATTAAAATGTCAAGGGGCACGGCCTAGGGAAATTACCAACGACCGGTGACTGACAAAGTCAAACACTACGCAAGGAAGCCAGGAGTCAGAGTCATCATAGTGCTCGTGATGACCCTTGATATGGGGGAAATACTACTTACAGTGGATTCAAACAACATCAAGGTAAAACATATTATAGGGTTGTCCCCAACACTACAACGAATTAAGAGCATATGATCAAAGAATAAAGCTACAATAATGCAAAACACAGAAAATAAAAAGTGCACCAGAAAATAGTAAGAAGCATGTAATACAGAGGTATACAACAAGGATATCAAGTTTCATTAACAAAAGTCATTTATAAGAAAGCATCAAAAGCAAGGGTCGATACTCACACAATCACGGCCAGGAAAAACAAAAACAGTGAATAAAGCATCAGTCCTTTTTCTTTCTGCCTTTAGATTTCTCACTCGATTTAATCTCTAGTTTAGTAGGCATGCTCGATGTAGTAGCAGTGGAATCTGGACAAACAGAGACTATGGGGTTCCCCTTGTCATCAAAGGCAGAGGTGCCCTTTGACTTCTTACGCATGTCGCGCTTCTCGCTATGCTTTCCTTTGGACTTCTTATCACTCCTCGATCAACTTTTGACAGTCTCTCTCTCATCAATAGAATCTCTTCCACCTCCAGAAGAAACTATCGGGTCGTGCAGGTCCTGTAGGGCTGCAATTTTCTCAGCTTGTGACCCTAGGTGAGAGGCAAGAGTAGAAGATGGGGAAAATAGTTTTATGGGAAATAGTCACTCCTGGCACGGTACCTGTCATAATGCAACGAGGGAGTGAAAATAGCAGTAACCCCGTTTTGCCAGCCATGGAAGGGAACGAGCCTGGTAGGTCCAGTCCTACATTAAGTAAAAATTATTTGAGTAAGTCATCAAACTTGTAAATGGTAAGAAATTGGTCCCCTGAGCCAAAGATGATACCATCATTACCTATTTTTGAGGATACTCATGTTATAATCTCGAAATCTTGTGCACCTTGGCACCTGCTTTCATCACTTGACAATTTATCCATAGTTTTGACATCATCAACAGTTGTAGTCTGGAGGGAAGTTACTTCAGTAGTAACATTGACCAGCCCGGGGTGGCAAGGGTAACATCAACAGAAAGAGCAGTAGCACTGGTAGTAACCTCGATATGGGCAGCTTTAGTCTAAAATGGGTCATCGGGGAGAATGGGAGCCTCTAAAGTAGCCCGGGAATAAAGATTGGGTTTGTTAGAAGGCCCAGATCCTTCAGCAATAATAATCTCCCTCTCATGCCTTGGTTCCTCTTGACCTCTGCAAGGGCATCCTGAGGGTCATCATCCAAATAAAAGGCTAGGAGCTCCTCTTCCATGTAAACACCGTCACTCACTCATTTTAGGACTTTCTCCCATACCTCTGCTAGAGTGTGGGGATATCTCTCCTTCGAGAATTTCAAGCTACCCTTACCCATGATGCAAAGAACATAAAACTCAAACATATTGGCATTGGGAATGCTCATCGTATCGACGTGGTTTTCCTCAACAATGGCCTTTTCCTTCCTGGCCTAATCGCGCTCCTGTTGGGCTTGATCGTGCTCTTGTTGGACTCCAGTAAGTTGTTCTTTCAATTTTGAGGTCTCAAGAGTATCACAGTTGAGGGCCATGTAAGGCACGCCACCTGTTTACGGTAGTGCTTTACGGTTCTTTTCTCTACATCTTGCATATCCTCGGCTCATTTCTGCATGGTATATGCATCGTGCACTTGAGAATTTATTAAAGCTTCTTTTTGCTGGTAAGACTGTGGCTGCTAAATCCTTTTCGTATTTCTTATTAGCAACGTCCATCTACTCATAAGTGGTGGCCATCCAATCAATTTGCCCATCTCTTTCTTCAAGGGCATTCTCCGATTCAGCGCGCTTACTCTCCAGTGCGCGCTTACTCTATAGATTTAAAGCAATTTTTTTCCAATTGGAAATCTTCTCTGCATAATTCCTAAAATGTCCGATGTCCTTTGACATCTTCTCTTTGCCAATCTGAGTGATATCTAAGTCAAAACGCACTCCATCTAAGAACCATCTAGGGAACCTTTGTGACAACTGACTAGGAGGCTTCAGAGTGAGTAAGGAGGCTTCTTCATGATCGTATAAATGTCAAATTTACCCAAACTAGTAGCTAGTGGGTTAGAACCAGAAGGACCAACATGAATAATGGAAGCAGGCATTATAGCAGAAAAAGTAATGGAAGCGGTAGTGGTAGGTTTTGTAGCAGAGGGAGCTGAGCTCTGGTAGACCCTGGCACGCTTCGACATCTCTTCAGATCCACCATCTTTCTTATGGTCTTCTCTCTCACGTTTTTTATGCTTATCTTCTTGGCTACGGTCTCGGGTGGAACGATGACGATTCCTCTTCTCTATGTCTTCACAATCTCTCATGTCGCGCTACTCCATATCCCTATGCTCATATTCTTCACACATTTTCCTGTCTCTTGTCTCCTCATTCGTTTCACGTCGTCTTGGATAAAATCGGCCAGACTCTTTAATACCCCGAGAAGCTCGAAATGAGAAATCGTCGTAATAGTCATGTCGACGACTCATGGTAGGAGCTGCAAACAAGAAAGGTGTAGATTAGCAATAGGGTCAAGCACATGGACAGAAGTATAGGAAGTGCTTTAAAGCTAAATTCATATGGTGTGAAGTGCGTGCAAGTGCATTCTAAGTCTTATTCCTCTATAAACTGGTTGACGCTGATGGATCGTAGGAGTCATGGGAAGCGTGGGAGTGAACTTCGGGGAACATAAAGCAAATTTCGGGGTCCTCGAAATGGATAGCGCAGAAGTGCCAAACTGGATGTCACCAGGGTGATTGGCGCAGTGTCATCCTTGAACATCTCAAAAGGAGTGGCGTAGATATCACTTAAGTCACCAAAGATGTCTTGCCATTCCCGCCTAAGGCTTAAGCGGGGGATGTTCGGGCCTAAGGAGTTTGAGTTTCATCAATGGCTATGTGTTAAGAGACATCCTTGGAATCATCACTAACAGATTCCTCACTGGAGGGATTCTGAAATTGAGGATCATACTCATTGGTCCCTATACGGGTATCACTACCACTCGAATGCTCTCCCTCATCTCTATCCAAATCCAAATCCACGATACGCTTCCCTTCACATTGTGTAAACTCTTTTTCTTTGCCTTCTTTTAATGTGCAACATCCTGTGCGGATGTTTTGTTTCTCATCTAGCCGCTCGCTTGTATTTTCGGCAGTGGAATCCTTATTAGGAAAAACTCCTCCTATCTTGCCCTCTTCTGCCTATTGGATGGAGAGATCATCTACCATAGCACAGGAAAAAGTTGAAATTTCTTAAGGGATAACCGAATGGGAAGCTTCTAACAAACCAAATTGATGAAGGAATTCATATTGGAGCAAGAAATACTTCTTCCTTTCATCCTCATCACTAGGTTTTAGTGGTCCGGCAGATGCTTGGGTTCCTTAATTTGCAAAAGGAAAAGCTGCAAAGGTAAAAAGAAGAAAGAAGGAGTTGATTCAATATGCTTTAGGCCCATGGATCCCACAAGGAAATTGGCTCTAAGGCAAGCACTCATCCACGCAAGTCCAAAACCAATTGAATCCCATTGGAGATTTGACATAGAATAATAAGCTCATGAAGAAAGGTTTTTTTATCTTGCAAACGAAGGATAAGATTTCGATTCCTGGCCACCTCAACAAAAATCAAGGAAGGATAGCCTTTTCTTCTCTTAAAGATGCAAAGATATAGGATTTCTTCTGGCTCCGAAGCACGCTGTAAAATAGGCAAGAATAAAACGTATAAGATGGTGAGCACAACACAGCCATTCAGACGCAATTGATAAAGGCCAACACCAAGCTCATCAAGGATTAATTGTAAGAAAGGATTAAAAGGTGGGACCACGCCATGCAAAGACATTTAACGGTGACAAATGGTAAATTCAACGAGAGGGCAATTGGCCACTTCATATCTTGCATATCCTCTTCTAGGATACCAAACTGTATGCAAGCATGATGTAGCATTTGATGGGTCACCACGTAAGACATCTCTTTGGCGGATTTGCGATAAGCCTAAGAATCAGGCGGAAACTATCAACCATTTGCCTCATGGCAATATTGTCTCTCTACGAAGGAATATGCAAAGACGCTCCTGTTTGTACTGATGTTGATTGCGCACCAGAAGTAGATTAAATTTTAATCTGAGAGGAATCGCCTTCTCTAGATTGAAGATGCTTTGAAGGATGAGAAGTCATTCTACATAGGGAACTTAATATTCATAACAGTGAGTTGCACACGTCTTATAAATGTTTGAGTGTTGTGAGTAAGGCGGACGCTTGGAATTCAAAAACTAAAGTGTATTGGTTAGCGAACCCCAAAAGCCACATGTATGCAAGTGTACAATCATGTTTCCGCAAAATGTATTATATAAAGTGTGAAGTTTCTAGGGAAACGAATTCAAGGAAACGATCCACGTAAATGCAAAAGAACTTCCAAATGCCTCCCTTCTCTTTGATTATACTAATCCGCTGTCGATCTTAGCAAATGTCAACGAATGTGTTGTCTGGGTTGTCACAGAAAGCTCTTTTGCTATGGGTTAGATTAGAATGATAATTATACATGAAGACGCGGATCCATGACCAGATTATCAAATTTAATACGTCTACGAGGCTAACGCATTTGTATGGAAAAGTTTAACTTAGTTAGAAGTGAAAATCAAGATTTGAGATTTCAGTTTGGGGTAGTTCATTTTTTCAGTTCACTTGTCCAGTTCATGTATCCAAATCATTTATTCGGGTCATCCTAGTTATAAGTTTATATATGCATTGCCTCGTCATGCAAAATGTCATTTCAAGCCTAAGATGTATATCCAGATCATCTCATGTGACCTAACTAACCCAAGAACCAAATCTTATATTTCAAAACCGCAAAATAATAGTCAAGACATAGTAAGACAGCAAGAAATCAACACCCAACGATCGTAGCTGATTTAAAAGCACGCAAGTACGACAAAAGTAGAAGGAAAAACTAGTAGAATGCAGATTCAGCTAGGGTTTTGGCTAAATTGAGTGGATTGGGATCTATTTCGGGTCGAGGGCGAGAGCGGCAAGTTGGGGGCGAAGCTGAGGTGCTCTGATGATCGTAGGTAGTGATGACTGGTCGGCGGCAGGTTTGGATTTGGGGAATCGACAACAAATGGGTTCAAGGAGTGGAACCCTAGGTTACCTTCGGAAAAGATAGTAAAACAAGGGGGAACTGGACCGTATATAAAGTGAAAGGAAGTAGCAGGGAAAAACTGCTAAGTATAAGGACTAGTATTGGTCCATCGCCCATGGACTGGTACCAATCCATGGAACTTTGGCAAATGGTTAAACCCCTATACCAACAGCATGCATGCGTATGTTAGAGTCCATAGTAAGAATTTCAAGATAGGGGGATAAGTGCTGATGCAAATCTAAATGATAATGTGACATTGTCAAGTTATAAGCTCTAGATACATAGTCACCCCTCATGAAAGACAACACTTAAACTCTAGTTAGCGTCTTTGTGTTGTATGTGCAGTCATCATACCAAAGTACATCATGTTTACAACACGAATGTAATTAGGGGGAAATTGTTAACCTGGTTATGAACCCAAAAGGTAATCACGCAGAATCAAAATAAAGAACAAGATCGCCAGACCCTAGAAACAAGCCAAACTTCACAAACATGACCTAAGGAGCAAGCCAAAGCATCCCGGAAAATCTCAACCCTAAAAGAACTAAGTATATGGATCGATACCAGTCCATGCCCAATGGATCAGTACTGATCCATGGTACTTTCCTTAATGCGCACGTGATCCATTCCAGTGTTCTTATGATTGTGTCTAGAGGCTATGTATGAAATCCCATGTCTATCCGACCTATGTGGGTATCATTGCTTGATGGACCGAAGAGAAAGACTGGGAGGATATGGAACCAAAGCTCAAGGCAATACCAAATCAGATCTAAATAGAGCCAGATTCTACCTGAAAACCAACTAAAGCACATAGATCCTATTTCTGAAGCCATAAACACAAAATACTCTAATGCAATGGATCAGTACTAGTCCATCAACCATAAATCTATACCGATCCATACTATTAGAGTATTTTGGTGAGCAATTTTGTGAGCAAGTCCTAGGCATGGTTCTGTGGCCTTCTACAAATGGGTCTGGCCTAACTCCATCCGAAAAAACCTATAAATACCCCGTATGCTCCAACATGAAGAAGGATTGATTTCCTTGATCTGCTAAAGCTTTGCCAAGATATATCTTCATCTCCAGTAGCCATTGCTCTTCTCCTACAACAAATATTCTCTTTTTGAGATAGCAAATCTAGGTCATATATGATGGTTATCGTGATTCTCTGATAACCAATGGTACTAGTGATTGTCTATTGATCTGTACTTTAGGGGACTTTGTAATCATCCATAATACACCGTGCTTGGCATGGCAGGGATCATAATAAAATTGTTCAAAGTGGATGTAGGCTTGATCTCAAGTTGAACCACTATAAAATTGTGTTCTTCTTTCTCTGCTTTCTATTTCTTTCTCGTTTTCAATTATTTTTACTGTTTTATTCTGTTTCCCCATCACGGGGTGGTGCTTTCGCAGTTAATCAGGTGCTACCGTCATTTTTGGAGTTAGCATATATATATATATACATATATATGTATGCATGTATGTATGTATATATGTATATATATGTATGTATGTTGTTCTCAGTGATTTTGGTCAATTAGTTCTCTCTATTCTATTCTTACTCTTTAATTTTCTAAAAGCCTATATTATTCTAAATTGCTCATAATAGTGATTGATTCTCAAAAATTTGACATCCTAAACTCTTGTTTGTTTAGTAAAAATCATTTTTTGAAATATAGGAATTTATACTTTCAAATGAGAAAATTAGTGTACAAGACATAAATGTTGCAAACAGATTGTTTTTAATGACAGTTTGGTTCAGGTCTAGTTTAGGTTTTAAAATACCAAAAAACTCTCTGTCTTAGAACTTTATAAATTAGGTCCCTATTTTTCAAAAATCATAAAAAATTCACAAAAACAACGTAAAAATTTACCGAACTTCTAAATTTTGTTCAACACACAATCACCATCATATTCATGCAAGAAAACTACAAAAAGGTGATTGAAAAACAAAAAATCAAAAATCAAAAATATACATGTTCCAGCGAAATTCAGCAATTTTCCGAAAAACTACTGACATCGCAGCAATTATATCAAAAAAGTTGCAGATTTTCATGCAACTTTTACGGATTTGCATGAAAATTCAAACTCAAAGCCTATACTTATTCAAACATTCATGTATTGCAAAAAAAAAAATTAGTAGAAAAGTGGTAAAAATGCGTACAAATGAAAAATATTTCATATTCAGTAAGTTAAAACAAATTATTCAACTGTTTGCAATATTTTCTAGACATTTCTGCAACTTTTTCACTACACCAAATAGACCGTTTTGTAATACTTTTTTGGTTCCAGCTTGTAACAGTTATTATTGATATAAATTTATAATAATTATTTTCGTGATAACATGTTATAATGGTTATTTTCGTTATTATATGTGATTATTTCATAAATACATAGTATTCTAATGGACAGGAAAGTGCTTTCCTATTTTATATTCAGTTCAACCGATTATAATGTTTCTACATCCTAACCCGTACCCTCGTTCTTTTCTTTTCATTTCGTTTTTTCTGTAAATGAGAAGTCGCATTCGCCCTTCTTCCTTCAATCGCCGCGTCGATTGTCAAGCGCCTCCTCCTCCAACACTTCCACGCTTCCGCCTTCTCTTATATAATCTAGTCTATTCAGTCTAAATCTATTCTTTACTTTAGGAGCTCGGGTTCGACAAGAATTTAGGGTTTCTAATTCCTGCCACCAGTTCATTTTGTTTCAGATATGTTCGAATTATATCATCTTCAGATGCGCTTCTGTATGTGTATACCAGTCCATTTTGATTTCGATTTGAATTGCCTTTTCTTTTCATTATGAATTTCGATCAGATTTGGATTATAGGTTTAATTACTGTTTTGTTTCCTCGATTTTCGCTTCAATGGTTCTTGTGGAAGAGATAAGCTATAATTTTATAGAAGAATATATACTCTGATCTATAGTTTTGATGTTTGTAAGATGTTATGTATTTGAGTCAAAATTAGGTCGAAGCGCAGTAAAATCTTATATATTTTTATATTTTCTTTTTCTATGTTTTTCGTTGTCATGTTTTCATATATTAGTTTTTTTAATTCATTTTTCTTAATTATCATTTAACTACTATTGGGGCTTGTTAAATAAACTCTATTTGCATTCCGGCATCACTTAAGATTTTGCTAACTCGATTAATGTTGTCTCGCACACTGCTTGTGTTGAAAAAAAAAAATCAAGTCCCTACATATGAAATTTTATTTTACTTTATTTTTACCTTCCAACTAAAAAATGATGTACAATGTAATTTCTTACACACGATCCAACTAAAAAATGATATATCTGTTTCGCCATGGAAACAATATTTTGTTTTACCTATAATGCACTTGAAAATACTCATACGGATGCAATTTAATAGATTTTAGTACTTTAGCACTATTTTGTTAAGAACACAAAAACATGGTGCCTTTAGTAACATGGTAGTTTAAATAAATTACACATAAAATTTACTCTTAAGTTAATTTATCTCCATCTTTCCTTTTATTAAGAAATGTTAGCTTGTAGTTAGGAAAAAAAATTAGCTAACAAGTTGAATTCTTTAATTTGATTTTTTTTTTTTACTTTGTCTTGTGAAATCTACCATTATATTCTGACACACACACACACACGCACGCGCGCGCGCTCGCACACACACACACACATACACACACACACACATACATATATATATATATATATATAATTTCTTTTAGTCCGCAACAGTAGCCCAACGGTTAAGGACTTGCACCATGGTAACAGTGGTGCGGATTCAAAACCCGGAATGGCATGCTAAGAGCTTACCATGTGCATACACTAAGATCATCCACTTAAGTGGTGCGCGCGAACCGGGCTAGGTGCACTAGGGAGGGTTTTACAACTCCGGTCGGTTTCCCTCCTTAACAAATTCAAAAAAAAAAAAAATCTTTTGATGTGTTTCCTATTTAATTTTCTAGTTTTCTCTTTGATTTGGACTAATGTCCAATTTTCTTTAATCAAACATACAATATTGTGTGAAATGTTCGTTTATTTTGCTTTTGCAAATTAATGTGTTATTGAAATTATCTTTTTATTTAGCATTGAAGATTTGAATATAAATGACATGGAATACAGTATATAAGCTTGATTATGAATGCTGATGAAATATTTAAGCCAAAATTCATAAAATGGTGAACTAATAAAAGTATACACTATCATGGACATTGATCAAGTTTTGTTGACATTGTATTCATTTATTGCAAGCATCTTTTACTTTCCATAATAAATATGAGATTTTATTCAGTATCTTTAAATTTGCAATTTTCGTTATACTAGCAATGGATATCTTTGTTGGGCTTAATTTAAAGCAGTTTCCGCCTTGTTCTTGCAACCACTGCCAGGTTCTCCGATAATGCCAAGTTTCTTTTACTTCTGATTAATGAGATCATATGTTTGTTTGTGGCAGTCGACCAACCTACCATTAAGTTTTACTGTTATTTTTTGTTAAGATTTACCATTTTAGTTTCTAATAAATTAACAACCAAGTGTTTAATTTATCTTAGGTTCTTATTTCTAGTTCTCCACCCAACGACTCATAACCTCATATTTTTGCCCTTTTCTTTGTGTAATACAATAATTTATTTGTTGTTAATCATTGAATATTATGGTATATATAACACTTGTAATTTTTCCTTGGCAGTCCATTATGCTCCACCAGCTGGTTTCTATTCAATCCAGAGGTGCATCTCTTCTTGCAGGAATTGGCTTCATGATTGCGCAAGGTATTTACTATTTGTTCTGCATTATATATATATATACACACATATATATATATATAGAGAGACATATATATATATATGTAGTAATAGACTTTTGTTGCTGCAGTTGTGTTGTGTGAGTTGTAGCCATATGCATATGTTTGTGATTCTTTTCATTTTTGCGTGTTTGGCATGGAATACATAGTGCCGGCTTACATCATCCAAGTTGCAATTAGCTGAAGCTGTCTGGGTGAAGGCCTTAGTTTCCTATGTCATTAGGCGTGGACAACATGTCAGATTGGTTTAATAATATAGCCAAACTACCCACTCTCAAAAGTGGATGGATAACAGGTTGCGGTAACCTTTGTTTACTACAGGCCTAGTAATACAGAATAACATCCCAACATCTTAATACTCTGGTTGGTTAATGTACATGTATGTCCATGAATGCAATTTAATCCCTACATTAAGCAGGCTTAGTATTTGCTTCCCTTAGATGAATATGTGAGGCATAAGAAAGTTCTAGACAAAATCTAATCAGTAACGTATATATAGCATTATATTAGTCATAATTGGGTTCTTAGAAGAACAATTGAATTTTTTTTTTTTTGCAGTGCATATCGTTATTATATGACCCCATGAAGAACTTGAGCACTAAGCTTGAAAAATAACATTAAATTATTATTTATAATTCGATAAATAAATCCACCATAGCTAAATTTTTCAGATATCAAACTAGGATTACATTGCTAACCTCACAAGCTTGAGCAGTATCCAAATATTATAGTCGGCAAGATGAGTTTTTGACTAAACTGTTTTGAAAATTTAGCTTTTTTTCTGCATCGAGGATTAATATTCCAGATGCATGGCAAATGCCTCAAGTAATTTTAATTACAAACCACTGACTTGGATGTTTTGTTTCTATTTGGAACAAACAGTACGAAATGACTATTATATGATTTTTCAGTAAAGCTTCTGTAACGTCCCGCCTTTTTGATCGCATCAAACTGGTAATTAAACCAACTTAAAACGTCCAAAATGACGGATCGTTATTTGCTTATAGGGTTTAAAGACAGAATCAACACATAAACACAGAATAAATAAATAAATAAATAACATAGTATTGAACAGTGAAATAAACTTTTATATATTAATCAGAATCTTTGTATACAAATTCTTCTATACACAGCGAAATTTGAAAATACACTTTGAATACAAAGGAAAAATATTTATTGTTTTAAAAAAAATCTTCAGAGTGCACTGTCAGTGGAATCCCAGCTTTGCCAATCTTCTAATCCTGAATTGTGATCTTTAAATCTGTACTGTTCGGGTCTGACCCGAGCATTTCATGTAAAAAACAAAATACTCGAGTCAGGATTTAATCATTGTTCAAGTAAAATAATTTCAATATAAACTAAAATATAATAGTTAATCCTATCATTGAGGTCATATATAAAATAGACAGTTGTGGTATATGTTTATATCCGTTCAATCTATTTCCGGGGACGAACAGTATCGGGCGTTTTCGAATGTACACATGTATACATTATATCCGTGTACACCGCCTCAACGTCCCTAACCGAATATAAATAATGACATAGGTGATTCTAGGAGCCTGCATATACACGTATGTGTATATATTCACACACGTATATTGCCCCCAACGTCCTGAAAATGGACACGAGATAATAGTGCACGTGTACAAATGGGTTATCAAGCAATAACTTAACGGACTGAAATGATCATACTCAAAGCCAAAACTATGTGAGCCAAATATATATGCGTTTCAGATTTACAATCAAAACATGAAGAAAAACAATTGTCAGGCCAAAGAATATGGGTTGTGTTTCCAATCAAAAGTGAGTACATTATTCTACCCAGAACCCACCATTGTCACTACATGCCACTGTATGGCATGTCTGCAGTGTGTATGTAACCTATAAATATGAAATATATAGACAACATACAAATACTTGGTTAAGATTTTAATGTATGCTAACTGTTACCAAGACACAATTTCCATAACAAGGTACACATCACCAACAAACATAATGTAGATGGGAAATTTACTCTCCACAGAGTTCACGGTCTCTAGTTAATGTTCCAAGTCATAGTAATTTCTGAATATAATTACTTGGAAACCAAATATAAATGAAAATAAAGCCATATGCATGTGTTATAGTTTATAATATATATATATATATATATATATATATATATATATATGGGGGCAGCTATTTGGACACAAAATTAAACACAAAGAGAGAGACACAAAGCCTCCACCGTTGGATTTGTTTTTCTTTATATGAAGAGTGTAATTCATGGGAGGATCCAATAGTTGAGATTTATTGTGTGCAATTTTGTGTCCTCATTTTGTGTCTAAATAGAGTTTCCTTGTATATATATATATATATATATATATATATATATATATATATATATATATATATATATATATATATATATATATTATACACAGGCGGTTATCAAAGGTGAACATGGGTATTCTTATGTAAAGTCAAATAAACAAGCCATGATATGATGTTCATGTATATACAACAGTAAACCATTTAAAAGCTCATGTATTAAGAATGCTAGTATATACATACATACACACCCTGTCATGCCAACTAATACATATACATACAAGTTAGGAGTATGTATAGAAAACCCGGTGAAAGCTAATGCATATTTATGGTCACACTAAAAAGTTCAGCATGGTCAAAATAAGAATTACAACATGGTTATATATGCAATGTATATGCTTCAGTTATACACATGAAAAATATACTTTAAAATGATATGTGGTGGCTGAAACAAACTGTTCATAGTAATGGAAACTCAAATTGATTTAGCAAAAGCCTCATGGTGCATCATAGGTCAAGCGATTTCCAGTTTTAAAAATGCTTCACTTTAAATGTTTAAACATGTATATGGCCACAATTTATATTTGAAACAAGGCATACCATTAAACAACAATTATATATTCCTCCCATAACATGACAGGTGGTATGTGTATACTGATTTGAGTTGTGCCCGGTTACATGATTGGAGATGAACATAAAGAAAGATGAGGGTCCTTATATGCAAGTAGTCATTGTCAACATACCATCTAGTCTAGTTAGAATGATTCACTAAGTGTAGAAGAAGTACAGGAATTCCAGGATTTAGAACAAAGATTCAATATGTTATTTGCCAAGGGAAATGTAGTATCAACTTCCATAAAATTTAGCCTAAAAAAAAACAGTTGTAGTATCAGTTTAATACCAAGTATAATATTTGTTCTTATCATTTTATTTCAGGTTCAATAACACTGAATATATTCAAGGGTACAACTTAAAGCAACACAACAGTTGCAAGTTCGAAGGTGATCAGGGCAAGGATGTTCAAACTCAAATAGCAGGGAAGTGAACACGTACATATGCCAATAAAGAATTAAGCCCAAAACTAATGTTACAAGCAAAGAAAAAGGACATACCACTCACATGAATTGTGATTCATTTTGTCACAGTTCTTTATTTACCCATAGGCTCAATTAAAATGGTTTAAGGATGAAATGCAATGACATACAGCGGAGATACATAATTAAAACAACCCACAATAATATGTGACAAAAATCAGGCAATAACACAAGGCATCCACCACAACAAAGGAATTAATTATTATATTTTAGCTTATATTGACCTCAAATTACTTGAAATGAGAAAAAATCGTGAGTGCAAAACTCACCTCAAAATGGACAGGGGGAAAAACGCGAGCAACGAGTTTGAACTTGCTAAGGTGGAGCTTTGATAACGGCACTTGTGGTGATGGGGATTCAGGCGATTTCGACTTAGAAAGAGGCGGCTTTGGAGTGGTGATTTCTTCGGTAGTCATGTTGTGTGCGATGATGGTGGAAGACGAATTTGACCAGAGGAGTTTGATTTGGGGAAACGTATAGGGCTTCGGCCATGGGAAAAAAATGATTTTGATTTGGAAATATGAGGGCATGGCGATTTTAATTTAGAACGAAATGATTTTATTTTATTCTTTTCTCAGGATAATGGGGGAAATAGAGTGATTTATAGAATAGAAAGGAAAGCAGATAAGAACAAAGTTAAATCACTAGCTTAGGTTAGCAACGTAGATTTCAGAAGTAGGGTGCTGCGTAAAATACCGAGGGAGGTAATATTCAGGGTAGATTATATTTAGTTAAAATTAATATTAAACCATGCCATAATAATTGTTGAACACTGCATACTCGTATCGTTAACACCACTTTCAACCGCAACGAAATTCGATGTACCTCCATGCTTCAATGTTTTGGATCCAATAAAATTAATTAAATTGTATTCCGACTTCGTTCGTGAACAATGATATTTTATTTTTTTGATTCATTTGTCGGTTTACCGGTTTAATTCCGTTGACTCGGTTCGTTTCCAAATTGAAACGTTAAATTTCATTTTTCTTTAAGTTCATGAATACTCATATATCAAAGTCGATTTCCCATATATTTTGACAATTACAATTTCCAATTTTGCTTAACGTTAATATGTTTATTTTTAAATTCAACCACTTATATTTTTCAATCATATTTCAAATCTAATTCAAATATTTAACCAAATTCAATCCAAATACCCAACAGTAAATATCTAATTCTCAACCAACCATAATAAATTAAATATTCAATATATACATCCACAAAACCATATATTCGATTTTTTATCCCAGTATCAGTATACAAATTGATTACTATTGGCTAATTCTTTAATTAACCCCATATTCACGTTGTCAAAATTTCTGGGATGTTACAATCTCACCCCCTTAAAAACTTTTCGTCCCTGAAAAAGAGAGATTTTTAGAGTTATGTCTTGTACACTTCAAATTTTCACATTCATGTGTACTTTTCTATAACTAATTTAAATATCGATATTTAAGTCATCGATTGTATTCAATTAACGTGGAAAATCAAACTTCCATTGTTATAACATATTTTTTTTTCAAATCAGGTTTTATTTATTCCCCTATTTTCCAATTATATTCAAATTTCTTAGACCAATTTCTATCTCAAATTGTTGATATTTCCCAATTTTCTATTTTATCCAATTTTCTAAGAGATTCAGAATCATATAATTTCCTTTCAAAACCAATCTCGTTTTTAATTCCAATCTCTGCATAAGTTGGATTTATACTTCACAAACTGTTCCAAGTTTCATTTTTAACATCATCTGTCAAAGTTACTTATCCATCGTTCCAACTGTAATGAGTCTAGGCTTAGCAACCCTCAACCCAATCTCCTTACATTCAATCCATTTAATCTTTTTCAACACTCACTGAAGAGTGTAGATAACATCCTTTCTTTAAGTTGCAAACTGTCGACTTGAAAATTTTCCACAATCCGCAATCTTTTATTCAGAAAATATTCATATTATTACTCTAGAACTATAGAATTGAAAATACTCCAAAATCCTTTTTCTTAATTTATTCAGTTAAGTACATTTTAATTTCAAATCTTTGATCTGAAAATATTTGATAACTCGAAGTCTAACAAGTCTATTGTCGTTCTCACAAATGTTAGACATA
The DNA here is from genome assembly GCA_030737875.1 of Allium sativum. Lineage (NCBI taxonomy): Eukaryota > Viridiplantae > Streptophyta > Magnoliopsida > Asparagales > Amaryllidaceae > Allium > Allium sativum. Next base: position 80,408,045 of record CM060913.1, on the reverse strand, counting down.
CGCTAGCCAGGCGCTTGACTAAAATCTCTAAGTACTAAATATCTTTGCTTCAACTTCCAGTGAAAAATATTTCAAAATTTCTTTTAAAAACAAATATGGAAAGTACATATGTGATATTGATTGTTGATGGTACATGAATCGCAGATACACAATGGTTTCGTCCAGATCCCCCAGAAAACATCCATATCCATAGGGATTCACTTTCCTGTGAATTTCATCATGGAAAAATCTACAGATAAAATTTTAGAATCAAAAGGAAATCTGAGGTCATTGAGTGTTGACTGCTCTATCTCAGGGTCACGGAAACAAATCATCAATTGATGGAATAAATCAAGTTACGAAGACCAACCATGTAACGACCCAGATTTTTGAACAGTTTATTTTAAATATTTAGTATGGTTTTAAATATTGAATTTATAATATAAATGGTATATTATTGGGTTATCGATTAAATAATCAAAGTACGATTTATTTTGATAATCATCGTAATACGAGAATTTAAAATAATTCAATTCGAAGTTAGAATTAAATCAAAACAATTCAGATGATTAGTATTAATTGTATTTGAATATCGATGATAATAAAAATATTTTATTATCAGAGAATTTATTTGTTTTTGAATTTGAAGTATATTATATCGATTTAATATATATACACATTCAAAATAATTTCAGAAAATATTCTATTGAGTTCAGTATAACGCTATAACATTGGAACGACGGTCGGTACGCTAAAATAACGGTTCACGATTTTTAATTGTGAACCTCAAGATATTTGTTTGTGGATATGATCGAAATCAAATTAGTATTTATTTAAAAAGAATAAAAATCACTTTATGTTGAATCGAATTAAATATAAATCAAATCGCATTTAATATCGTTGTACTTAAGAGCATCTCCAACGGTGAAGCAATTCACTTTCTGAATGCTAAATTGGACCAAAAATCGCACCCAACAAATGTTCCAACACTGAATATTGAACAAGATATTACGGGTCAATTCAGAAGTTTGAATTGGCCTTTATCGGCTCGCAACAATTTCTCAGTGGAAAAAAAGGCACGCGCCGATAAAATCGGCTCGTGATGCAATAAGAAAATTGAGAAATTGTTGTAGTTCTTGCGCGCCGATAAAATCGGCTCCTCACCGTTGGGGAAAATTCATCTTCTTCCCCGTAATCTTACCTACCGTAATATTCCAACCTTGAATTCTGTTGGAGATGCTCTAACCTACCCTATTCCTCAATGATGAGGCTTCTCCATCTTCATATAACGCAAAACTCCCCTCATTTCCTTTTATTGGAAACCAAAATCAAAATGGCTGATTACAGAAGGATAAAATAAATGTTCTTCTTGTGTGAAACCACCAATTACAGTTTTCTTTTTCCTCATACCTAAACCCAAAGCTTCAAATGTAAATCGCAACTCTCCCTTATTTCAATTCTACGGTTTTGAAACAAAATAAAGCCGATTACCATCCAAATGAAATCGAATTTCCCTGTTTTGTTTATTTTCTCCTATTCAAATCGTTTTCTATAAAAAAGGAATTATCGCAATCCATTTTCATCCCGAGATCGATATCAGAAAACCGTGCGAAGTTGTATGGTTCAAAAGGGAAACTCTTGATGCTTGCGGTGCCATCTAACCCATGATGATAACGATCTGAGAAATACATGAAGTCGCGATTCAAGGATTTGGACTGTGAGGCTCGATTGGGTTTTGGAGCGCGTCATCTGTTTAATGTATCATGATTTAGCAACGGATCTGCTGATGTTGTCGAAATCATGCTGGAATCAGGGCCTGGATGGTTGCGATGAGGTCCCTGTGATTTTTTGGTACATCGACGTTGTGGGAAATAGTTGAATGTGAGGATGGGTTAAGGCGGTTTGAGATGTTGCGTATGGTGACAGTGAGGTGTTTTTGGGCAAAGTTGGACTGTTGTTTTTGGATGGTGCAATGGCCTATCACTGTTAAGAGGAGCATTGAAATATTTTTGGATAGAAGTTGATGAAGCTGGAGCTGTGTAGTCACTTTAGGAAATAAGACAACGTGGTTAAGGTATATAATTCTACTGTATTTTTATTTGAGAAAATCTGGATTTTTGTTATGAGAAAAATAGAATATATAGCTTATATAAATTGCACGTTTTTGAATACTATATTGGATTTATACAAGGTTACAATCATGGTTAGATATTTAATTAAAATGATTTGACGATTGAATTAAATGGAAAAAGATATATATATATATATATGAAATTTATTTATTCGTTAATCTAAATAAATGTTAATCATTAAATTAAATAAATCGTAGGTACAAAGAGATCTGTTCGAGACGATTCGTAGCGGCGATAACATGGAAATTAATTGGGATATTCAAGAAAATAAAAACCCAGGTGAGTAAATCTCACTCACCCTTTTCCTTAGAGATATTTTTATTCGTTAAAAATAATTGTTGTTGCTTGTTTGAATGTTGTCTGGTTGTTTTAAATATATTAGTTATTTAGGGTTGATTATCATATATATATATATATATATATATATTGGGTTGATGATTGGTTGGATTCCCGCAGTCTCATTAGCGGATGCCCGCAGTTTCATAGCGCATGATTTCCCTATGCGCCCCACAAATATATATTAGTGGATGACCTTCATACCGCGATGTCCTGCCTCGAAGCAGGATGGGTATTACTATGTTGACTAACGTCTATGGATGCAAGAAAACAGATTGGAGGAATCCAACTGGATTCCTCAAAAATATATTATCTGTTTGTTTGCTTGATTTCATATTTATATTCATATATGACGTGTTAAAAATCAAATGATTGAAAATTTGATGATTTGATTGTTTTAAATATCACTGGGCTAAGTGTAAATTTATAAAAATACCCTGAAAGGGGTATTTGAGATTTAAAAGTGAAATTCTATTTTAGAAAAATAGAATTTGAATTTTTAAATAGATTTGAAATATAAACTTGTTTTGAAAATAAAACAAGTGATTCCTTTATAAACGAAGTTTATAAATAGTTCTTTTATAAACGAAGTTTATAAATGAAGGGAAGAGAATTATCATTGGATAATTCAGAAATAAATTATAAGTTGAATTTGAAAAGGGAAAAAACTATTTTTCCAAAGCAGAAATATCTATTTCAAAGGAAATTGAAATCGGGACTTGTTTAAATATATAAACAAGTAAAATAAATAGGGTTTGTAAATAAAAAGTGAAAAATTATCATTTGAATAATTTGAATATTTAAATTCAAATTTGAATTTAAAAATAGAAGTAGGGATCGTTTAAAGAAATAAACGATGGAATTTATTCTCATGTCAGAATATAAATTTAACTAAATAAATACCGTAAGGATTTATGATTTGAATTCGATTAATTCGAATTTTATTTAAATAGAAACTCAAATAGGAATGTAAAAAGAATTTAAATAAAGGGGATTTATATATAATTAGAATAAGAGGATTGAAATAGAATATGAATATAGAAATTCAAGTAGAATTTAAATAAAGAAATTCAAATGGAATTTGAATATAGAATTTCAAAAATAGAATTGAAATAGATTTGAATATAGAAATTCAAATGGAATTCAAATAAAGAATTTGAATATAGAAAATATAAAGGAAATTCAAATATAGAATTTGAAAATCGGAAGTGAAAATGGAGTTGAATCAAGAAAATTCAAATAAAAGTGAAATTAGAATTTGAATATAGAATTTCAAATAGAAGTGTAATAGATCGGAAATATTATGTTGAACTGGAAAATTGGATTTGATATATATTAAAAATATATCAGAATGAAGTTGAATTTATTATAGATAAAGTTTAAACGTTTATATTTATAAATATAATTAAAACGAACTCACCGCAGCGCGGTAGTTCGTAAATTAGCGATTCGAACTTCAATTGAGTATACAGAACTCAATTGAAATCGGAATTCTTTGAAACAAGAATCGTCGGGACCAGTTGAAAAATAGTTTTCTAATGAAAGAGAAAAATCTGGATTTCGTCGTGTAGATTTTGAGTTATGTCAAAATCAAGTTTTCAGAAAAACAGCGCCATAATCGTTTTAAAAACGATAATGGTATATTTAAATAAATTAAAGGATTTTAAAGAAAAAATCCGAATTTGCCATTAGAAAAATCCAAACTGGAGATATAAAATAAATATGAACTCCAGTGAAGTAAGTGAAATGATTTTTGAATAAAAAATCAGGTTTTTAATTATTGAATAGGTTTAACTAGTTTGAAAAATAAATAGTTAAATCGGGATTTGGAGTGAAATGGGGCGTTGAATAAGTGAAAGAGATTTGAAAATTTATATTCGAAAACGAATATGTAACTCGAGTTGAAATGGAATTAGATGGGGTTCATGAGTAGATTAAAATATATTTGAACGTGATATGTTCAAATAAGCAGTGAAATAAGCAAAGGACCTAACTAAAGAATAAATTAGCAAATTTAGTTAAGACAATTGGATTGAGTTGAAACAGAATTGAAAACAGGTGAGCATGTGTTAGACAGGTTTGGGATGGAGTATATGAAGATTTTAATTTAAGTTCCCGACAAAAAGGTACATGTTTAAATTTATATATGAGATTTTATGCGCCGTATCGGCAAGACGCTTGGCTTTTTTCTTTTTCTTTTGGATTGGTGAGGGCCATGGGAGGCTATCTGAAATATCCCGAAGCTCCCGGTACAAGGGAGGTTATGGCAAAATTTTCCGTAAATTTAAGGAGTTAGAATATTTTTAAGAAATTTTGATAGTTAGAAATCAATGTATCGATATATATAGAATTCGATAATGAGACGGATTTAAAAATAGAATATTATAAACAAAAAGGAAATCGATAGGCTGGTAATAGAAAGAGAAACATATATACGTTTAAAAATGAATAATTGGTTTTTATAATGTGGATTATTCGAGGTAAGTAGTTTTGTCTGTTTTGAAGTTAATGATGTTTTCAGTCAAGGTCGGAGAGGTAATTTTACCCCAACTTGATTGATTTCATTTTTAATTGATAAATAGCAAGATCCAATCTCGAAGAGAAGTGTTGGATAATAGTTAGTTGAATAAAAATATTTTGGGTTGTTGTAACGATGTTTTACACAGCAATCGTTTAACCCAAGTGCTGGAATTTTGGAAATATAAAAGTAAATATTTCCTGAGTATAATTAAAGTAGTCGGGAAAGAGATAAGTGATTGAAATTGTTTCAATTTCAAATAGAATTTATTTTCTAAGTGTAGAAAATAAAAGAAGGCGAGATATAGAAATGTTTTCCAAAAAATGTAAGAGACCGAGATGATAATTGAAAATATTTGTTTAACAAATATTGATAAGGAAATGGAAAGGGTGATTTAATTAATGAATAGTAATCAAGGGGACCAGTGGTTGTTTCATTTTTTTGAATGGGTGTTTGTTTTTCTTCGATAGTTGAATAACTGACTATCGAAGTATTTGCCAATATCAATGTCAATATGGAGAGACCGGTTGGATTATTATCCGTGAACCACTCTGTATTGGCAGTAGTGTTGCGAATCAGATTATACGAAGGTAATCGAGGACGGTGTAAAGTGCAAGGGCTTTTTCTATTAATAGAAATTGTGCCTTCGGTTTCGTTCAATCCCAGAACGAACGTAAATGGACGAATGTGTGACAAAATATTTCCTATGATCTCATGGGTTGGTCTGTATAAATATATATGGTTGCAACGGATTTACTCCCTTAGCATAACATCTAGAATATTTGTGCAAATCAATTAGTGATTAACGGATCTGACAATGTGGCATTCAAAGTGATTGTGCTATCAATGAATAGAAAGTGAGCGTAGCCTCGGGCCTCAACAACAGGGAAATGAAAAAAATCGGGCAGGCAGCATGGCTATGTGGGTCGCTCCCATTAAGGTGTATTATCACCTATCTAGAGATTCATTTAATTCCTTATCTTATTCGATGCTGTCCCATTCGGGAAACGGTTGCTGATCCCAACTGTTGGTGATATACATTCGATACACTCAAGCAAAATGAGTGGTCGGTCATTTGTGGGCCGGGTTGCAAGATGTTCTTGTTGAACCCAGTGTATTCCTCTCTAAGGATACACTAGCGGAAGGTGGTTCCATACCTTGTAATGTTGGAAATCCATTCTCCAATAAGCATCCTGCGGTTTTTGATTTTATATTATATATGGAGCGTAAGATGCAAGCGTTCCGCTAAATTCTATTTATTTGATTAGACATTATTATAATATCACTGGATTTTTGTATCAAAGTGTTTGGGTTATAGTAAGGTAAAAACCGTCCATGTTTATGTGTGGCTGGTCTTACTATTACCATTTCTTTAGAAAGGATTTTTAAAGTTAAACAAATGGTTAGAGTTTACTCACACCAGTCCCATGAATGACCCAGAGTTTATTTTGTTTGTTTTTCCTAAACTCTTGTGCGCCCAAATTCGAACGGGTAGTCAAGTAGTCGGGATTTTTCAGATTCACTTGGAAGAGATGGAAGCAGGAGGTTTCACCAGTTAGCTGTAGACTATCATATATTCCGTTGTGAACCATGTTTGTATCTGGAAACAGTTGTTTATAACTGTTCCAGGAATAACTGTTGTGCTCTGATGATGGTATGCATATAAGGTTACTGATTTGTATTTCAAAAGTTATGTTATATAACATATTTTATTCGTTCCGCTGTGAGATTTGTCTTCTTTGTTTTCTTCTATTCTAATATTTCTTTCTTTCTATTTCTCATCCTCTAACTTCTTTCTAATAATGATTCATATTTCTGTGCAATTTGAGTTGGACTTGTGGTGTTATTAGTCGACTCAATAGTACAGATTTGCGATTCGTTTCAGTGGTATCATAGCTTAGGTTGAGCGAATGCGTAGGCTTGTGTGGCTTGTGTTAGAGATAGGGTCAGTAGTACCCTAGAATGAGCTGAGTGTATATACGAGAGCGCGTATTTGTAAATTGATATAAAAATTGTTTTATATTGTGTTGGCTAGTCTATTGAGTGGTTTATGAATTCTGATCAAATTGTGGGACGCCACAAAGTCGATAGGAATTTCTAAACGCTTGAACAGTGAAATTGACACAATATTGTTTTAAATCGGGTAAATGAAATAAATTTACTCGAAATTCTATTTTTGATAGAGAAAGAATAATTTTTCTGAAATTTTTATATATATGGATGCGTTGGTTGTTATTATCATAATCAAATGAGATTATAAGAAATGAAATGGTTATATAGAACCAAATAGAATTTGTATATGAATGAAATATACAATTGAGATGAATCAAAATTGAATTCAAACTAAAATTTGGAATTTTAAATCCTGGGAAGTTGGAAAATATTTTTCTGAAGTATATTAAAATAATATAGCTTTGTTTTGAAACGGATTTCTGAATAAAAATGATTTTAGATGAATTTTAAAAGTATAAAGCACTAAGTTCACTTCAGTCGCTGGAAAATAATTCTGATGATGACTGCAGCATCATCAGTGTTCATTTTCGAGTTCTAAGTGATGAATTGTTACCTTAGAAAAGTTCTTGGCCGAAATTTGTTTTGAAAGAAAACTAGTAGTTTGAAAATTCAAATGTTTTGATTTTGAAATGGAAAGAAATATATATGTATATATTTATGTGATTTCAGAAGGATTTGAAAGGAAAACCCAGGAATTTGAATTCTGAAGTTTAAATTTAACTTAAGCAAGTTAAATGGATCGAGATAAATAACTTAGTGAAATTCAATTTGAATAAGATTGAATGGAATTTGAATTGAGCGTAAATCATTTAGATTAAATGTGTGAAAACCAAAAAGTTTTGATTGGAGCTAATTTGTTGAAATATGAGGAGTTGAGTTTCAACATAAGTGAGATTTTGAAAAGTAATGGATTTGTGCCATTTTTCCTACCTTAGCAATTTCGAGGACGAAATTATTTTAAGGGGGGAAGAATGTAACAACCCAGATTTTTGAACAATTTATTTTAAATATTTAGTATGGTTTTAAATAGTGAATTTATAATATAAATGATATTTTATTTGGTTATCGATTAAATAATCGAAGTACGATTTATTTTGATAATCATCGTAATACGAGAATTTAAAATAATTCAATTCGAAGTTAGAATTAAATCAAAACAATTTAGATGATTAGTATTAATTGTATTTGAATATCGACGATAATAAAAATATTTTATTATCAGAGAATTTATTTGTTTTTGAATTTGAAGTATATTATATCGATTTAATATATATACACATTCGAAATAATTTCAGAAAATATTCTGTTGAGTTCAGTATAACGCTATAACATTGGAACGACGGTCGATACGCTAAAATAGCGGTTCACGATTTTTAATTGTGAACCTCGAGATATTTGTTTGTGGATATGATCGAAATCAAATTAGTATCTATTTAAAAAGAATAAAAATCACTTTATGTCGAATCGAATTAAATATAAATCAAATCGCATTTAATATCGTTGTACTTAACCTACCCTGTTCCTTAATGACGAGGCTTCTCCATCTTCATATAACGCAAAACTCCCCTCATTTCCTTCTGTTGGAAACCAAAATCAAAATGGCTGATTACAGAAGGATAAAATAAATGTTCTTCTTGTGTGAAACCACCACTTACAGTTTTCTTTTTCCTCAGACCTAAACCCAAAGCTTCAAATGTAAATCGCAACTCTCCCTTATTTCAATTCTATGATTTTGAAACAAAATAAAGCCGATTACCATCCAAATAAATCGAATTTCCCTGTTTTGTTTATTTTCTCCTATTTAAATCGTTTTCTATAAAAAAAAAGAATTATCGCAATCCATTTTCATCGCGAGATCGATATCAGAAACCGTGTGGAGTTGTATGGTTCAAAAGGGAAACTCATGATGCTCGCGGTGCCACCTAACTCACGATGATAAGGATCCGAGAAATACATAAAGTCGTGATTCAAGGATTTGGACTGTGAGGCTCGATTGAGTTTTGGAGTGCGTCATCTGTTTTGGGTATCATGATTTAACAACGAATCTGTTAATGTTGTCGAAATCATGCTCGAATCAGGGCCTAGATGGTTGCGATGAGGTCCCTGTGATTTTTTGGTACATCGATGTTGTGGGAAATAGTTGAATGTGAGGATGGGTTGTGGCGGTTTGAGATGTTGTGTATGGTGACAGTGAGGTGTTTTTGGGCAGAGTTGGACTGTTGTTTTTGGATGGTGCAACGGCCTATCACTGTTAAGAGGAGCACTGAAATATTTTTGGATAGAAGTTGATGAAGCTGGAACTGTGTAGTCAGTTTAGGAAATAAGACAGCGTGGTTAAGGTATATAATTCTACTGTATTTTTATTTGGGAAAATCTGGATTTTTGTTATGAGAAAAATAGAATATATAGCTTATATAAATTGCACGTTTTTGAATACTATATTGGATTTATACAAGGTTACAATCATGGTTCGATATTTAATTAAAATGATTTGATGATTGAATTAAATTGAAAAAGATATATATATATATATATATATATGAAATTTATTTATTCGTTAATCTAAATAAATGTTAATCATTAAATTAAATAAATCGTAGGTACAAAGAGGTATGTTCGAGATGATTCGTAGCAGCGATAACATGGAAATTAATTGGGATATTCGAGAAAATAAAAACCCTTATGAGTAAATAAACGATGGAATCTATTCTGATGTCAGAATATAAATTGAACTAAATAAATACCATGAGGATTTATGATTTGAATTCGATTAATTCGAATTTTATTTAAATAGAAACTCAAATAGGAATGTAAATAGAATTTAAATAAAGGGGATTTAAATAGAATTTGAATAAGAGGATTGAGATAGAATTTGAATATAGAAATTCAAGTACAATTTGAATAAAGAAATTCAAATGGAATTTGAATATAGAATTTCAAAAATAGAATTGAAATAGATTTGAATATAGAAATTCAAATGGAATTCTAATATAGAATTTGAATATAGAAAATATAAAGGAAATTCAAATATAGAATTTGAATATCAAAAGTGAAAATGGAGTTGAATCAAGAAAATTCAAATAAAAGTGAAATTAGAATTTGAATATAGAATTTCAAATAGAAGTGTAATGGATTGGAAATATTATGTTGAATTGGAAAATTGGATTTGATATATATTAAAAATATATCAGAATGAAGTTAAATTTATTATAGACGAAGTTAAAATGTTTATATTTATAAATATAATTAAAACGAACTCACCGCAGCGCGGCAGTTCGTAAATTGGCGATTCGAACTTCAATTGAGTATACAAAACTCAATTGAAGTCGGAATTCTTTTAAACAAGAATCGTCGAGACCGGTTGAATAATAGTTTTCTAATGAAAGAGAAAAAAACTGGATTTCATCGTGTGGATTTTGAGTTATGTCAAAATCAAGTTTTCAGAAAAATAGTGCCATAATCGTTTTAAAAACGATAACGGTTTATTTAAATAAATTAAAGGATTTTAAAGAAAAAATCCGAATTTGCCATTAGAAAAATCCAGACTGGAGATATAAAATAAATATGAACTTGAGTGAAGTAAGTGAAATGATTTTTGAATAAAAAATCAGATTTTTAATTATTGAATAGGTTTAACTAGTTTGAAAAATAAATAGTTAAATCAAGATTTGAAGTGAAATGGGGCGTTGAATAAGTGAAAGAGATTTGAGAATTTATATTCGAAAACGGATATGTAACTCGAGTTGAAATGGAATTAGATGGGGTTCATGAGTAGATTAAAATATATTTGAATGTGATATGTTCAAATAAGCAGTGAAATAAGAAAAGGACCTAACTAAAGAATAAATTAGCAAATTTAGCTAAGACAATTGGATTGAGTTGAAACAGAATTGAAAACAGGTGAGCATGTGTTAGACAGGTTTGGGATGGAGTATATGAAGATTTTAATTTAAGTGCCCGACAAAAAGGTACATGTTTAAATTCATATATGAGATTTTATGCGCCGTATCGGCAAGCCGCTTGGCTTTTTCTTTTTCTTTTGGATTGGTGAGGGCCATGGGTGGCTATTTGAAATATCCCGAAGCTCCGGGTACAAGGGAGGTTATGGCGAAATTTTCCGGAAATTTAAGGAGTTAGAATATTTTTAAGAAATTTTGATAGTTAGAAATCAATGTATCGATATATATAGAATTCGATAAGGAGACGGATTTAAAAATAGAATATTATATACAAAAAGGAAATCGATAGGATGGTAATAGAAAGAGGAACATATATATGTTTAAAAATGAATAATTGGTTTTTATAATGTGGATTATTCGAGGTAAGTGGTTTTGTCTGTTTTGAAGTTAATGATGTTTTCAGTCAAGGTCTGAGAGGTAATTTTACCCCAACTTGATTGATTTCATTTTTAATTGATAAATAGCAAGATCCAATCTCGAAGAGTAGTGTTGGATAATAGTTAGTTGAATAAAAATATTTTGGGTTATTGTAATGATGTTTTACACAGCAATCATTTAACCCAAGTGCTGGAATTTTGGAAATATAAAAGTAAATATTTCCTGAGTATAATTAAAGTAGTCGGGAAAGAGATAAGTGATTGAAATTGTTTCAATTTCAAATAGGATTTATTTTATAAGTGTAGAAAATAAAAGAAGGCGAGATATAGAAATGTTTTCCAAAGAATGTGAGAGACCGAGATGATAATTGAAAATATTTGTTTAACAAATATTGATAAGGAAATGGAAAGGGTGATTTAATTAATGAATGGTAATCAAGGGGCCCAGTGGTTGTTTGATTGTTTTGAATGGATGTTTGTTTTTCTTCGATAGTTAAATAACCGACTATCGAAGTATTTGCCAATATCTTTGTCAGTATGGAGAGACCGGTTGGATTATTATCCGTGAACCACTCTGTATTGGCAGTAGCGTTGCGAATCAGATTATACGAAGGTAATTGAAGACGGTGTAAAGTGCAAGGGCTTTTTCTATTAATAGAAATTGTGCCTTCGGTTTCGTTCAATCCCAGAACGAACGTAAATGGACGAATGTCTAACAAAGTATTTCCAATGATCTCATGGGTTGGTCTGTATAAATATATATGGTTGCAATGGATTTACTCCCTTAGCATAACATCCAGAATATTTGTGCAAATAAATTAGTGATTAACAGATCTGACAATGTGGCATTCAAAGTGATTGTGCTACCAATGAATAGAAAGTGAGCGTAGCCTCAGGCCTCAACAACCGGGAAATGACAAAAATCGAGCAGGCAACATGACTATGTGGGTCGCTCCCATTAGGGTGTATTATCACCTATCTAGAGATTCATTTAATTCCTTATTCTATTCAATGATATCCTATTCGGGAAACGGTTGTTGATCCCAACTGTTGGTGATATACATTCGATACACTCAAGCGAAATGAGTGGTCGGTCATGTGTGTGCCGGGTTGCAAGATGTTCTTGTTGAACCCAGTGTATTCCTCTCTAGAGATACACTAGCGGAAGCTGGTTCCATACCTTGTCATGTTGGAAATCCAATCTCCAATAAGCGCCCTGCAGTTTTTTATTTTATATTATATATGGAGCGTGCAAGCATTCTGCTAGATTCTATTTATTTGATTAGACATTATTATAATATCACTGGATTTTTGTATCAAAGTGTTTGGGTTATAGTGAGGTAAAAACCGTCCATGTTTATGTGTGGCTGGTCTTACTATTACCATTTCTTTAGAAAGGATTTTTAAAGTTAAACAAATGGTTGGAGTTTACTCACACTAGTCCCATGACTGACCCAGAGTTTATTTTGTTAGTTTTCCCTAAACTCTTGGGTGCCCAAATTTGAACGGGCAGTTAAGTAGTCGGGATTTTTCAGATTCACTTGGAAGAGCTGGAAGCAGGAGATTTCACCCGTTAGCTATAGACTCATATATTCCACTGTGAACCATGTTTGTATCTGGAAACAGGTGTTTATAACCGTTCCAGGAATAACTGTTGTGCTCTGATGATGGTATGTATATAAAGCTACTGATTTGTATTTCAAAAGTTATGTTATATAATATATTTTATTCGTTCCGCAGTGAGATTTGTCTTCTATATTTTCTTCTATTCTAATATTTCTTTCTTTCTATTTCTCATCCTCTACCTTCTTTCTAATAATGATTCGTATTTCTGTGCAATTTGAGTTGGACTTGTGGTGTTATTAGTCGACTCAGATAGTACAGATTTGCGGGTCGTTACAAACCATATCACGAAGACATTGTGTTGCATCAAACAGGTGGCTCACCATTACTAAGATATTCCACAAATTACATGGCTCCATTCTACCTTTAGTAACTCTGGTGGTTACATCTCTTTCACTCTTAGATATGACATGGGGACCGCAGGTATACAATGGTTACGCCTGATTCCCTTAGGAAACATCTATACCCATAAGCTTTCACAGCTCTGCGAATTATGCCCTTATCACGACTGTAGATCGCAACAAACATAATGGTTACGCTTGATTCCCTCAAGAAACATCCGCCCGCCGTAGGCCATCTACAGCCCTGCGAATTACGCTACACAATCGTGTTCTTTCAGACAACTCGAGTTTTATGTTCGGACAACCTACTACCACCAACAACACATCTCAACTGAGCTCGAAATTCAAGGAGAAGGAAGGTACTTTCCTTATTTTGCTTTGAAAACATATAATATTATACACATAGTACTTTATTTCATACTCCTCATAAAATTACTTACGATTTTCCAAATCATATTTCCAAATATCTCATTCATATAATTCCATTACCTTCCCATCCAGTGGTTTCAAATTCACTTTATTCTTATATAATTTTCAATATAAGTTCAGGAAACTTTTATAATCAATACCCAAAATCAATTATTCTCAAATTCCATTCCAATTTCAAAATTTTGGTTTTGATCTCTTAATCAATTCAGATGTTTGATACCTTTCCAAACTTAGATTTACGAATCTATCAGTTATAACCCAATTTTCTCCCCCAATTTCCAATCATTAAGTTCATCACTTTATTTAAATCTTTATATTCTCAAAATTCCAGAATTTGGATTCTTATCACAAATTTTTCCTTCATGCATTATCACTTCTTCACATTCACATCTTCCGAACGTAAATTAGCAAGCGGACAACTTTCTAGGTATCAACCCCGAAGGCCGAAACCAACATCAAATCAACGCTCAGGAAATTATTCAACTTACCTAATCTTCCATCAGTTTCTAAATTTCTTAACTGCATTCTTAATTTCCTTAATTCCCTTTTATTATTTTATATATATAAATTTAAATTTAATTATAAACTCGTCTCATCAATATTAACTTATTTACCAACTTGGTTTATCAACAAACACTAGTCTTCCCTATTCAAGATTCTCGAATACTTTATATAATGTGATTTAAACACTAATCAAAATCTTCCCATACCCATTTTAGTTAGTTAATTATATGTAGTCTCAAGTTATTCAAAACCTGTACAAAGGAGATTACGAAGGACAATACAAAGTTAACTTAATTAGGATCCACAATCATCGATGATTGTCTTCTTTTCAATCCATAATCGACTTCTTCACTTATTCATAATTCTGGAGTCTCCGCAAAAGGATTAGTGCATTGCTCATCCACATGACACTACTCCTTGCAGTTTTTACAATAATACGAGATAGAGCCATATCCATCTACGTACTTCATTGTTTTCTCTCTAAAGGGGCGCAACACTGCCTGTCTTCCCTGTTGTCTCTCGAAACAGTTTCGAGCTATATACCCAACTTGTTTACAATGGTAACAAGCGATTGGTTCATCGGGCTTCTCAGAGATGGCGGGCTTTTTCTTTTTCACTTTAAGACAACGGCTGGGGAAATGTCCCCTCTCTCGACATTTAAAACAGAAAATCTCAGATCGGTAAATTTTTCCTTCTTTCTTCTTTCCCTTATCTCTCTCTCTCTCTCTCCGCACGTAGCTGCGTAATATCCCTTTTTCTGACATTTGTAATAGATGACATTGTTATAGGGGCCAATTGTCTGTTTATCCTTAATCCTCTTCTCATATTCCAACATTACTTCTTCCCTTCTTTCACGTTCTGCTGCTCTTCATTCTCGACCTGCAGCTTTTTTTTCTTCAGTTCTTGTCATTCTGATTTATTATCAAAACCCGTTAATTTCTCACAATCCTTGAAAATCAATTCATATTCATTTCCTATAATTCTAGAATAACTCCTATTACATTGGAAAACATTTCCATATATTTGCAAATCTTTAATTTCAATAGAAATATACTTTATTCTTAGGGGCGAATGTTTCTAAATTCGTTATTTGGACTAAAATAGATATTAAATACAAACCGCTATTCTCACTTAACGGTTAACACTCATTACTTACTCCATTTAATCACTTTGGCTACCGAGCCTTAACCATTTCTTAGTCAACAATGAAGTTAATCAAGTTGGGGCATATTTACCTCTCAGATCTTAATTGAACAACATTATTAACTTTGAAACAGATAAAATTCACAACTTCAAACACCAATTAAACATTTATTCTCAAAATTTTTGATTTTAAGTTAAGATTTTATTCCCTTTACAATAATTGTTGACAATAATTTGCACCTTCAAAATTTTAAAATATACTTTATTCTTTAATATGAATATATAAATAATATTTTAAATTTTTAATTAAAATGAAAGTAAATAGTATTTTTCCGAAATTCGACATAATTGCCTCTCACGGATAACTTCCTTTCGAATAATCTGTTATTCGATAATTCATTCCAAACTTCGGAAAAATCTTATTGATTTATATTCTGAACTTCAGAATAATCTTACCATCCTATTCATTCCATTTCCTTTATTCCCAGTTTTATTTGCATCATTTTTGCTTCCCATCATTATTTACTTCAAATTAATAATATTATCCCTTTTTCGAAATATGAACTCGTCACATCAATTAATTTTGATTCCATTTGAACATTGGTTCAAATTTATTTAAAATCTTCATTCATATCTCGCTTCATCTATAATTCAAGTTCATAATTCACTTCTTGTTAATTAACTAACAAGTTTATACCTACTATCGAATTCATGTATCCGACCATACATTATTGGTTCAAAACCAATGATAAACCATTTTGCCGACTTCTGGATAATTCAAATAGATCAGTAAAAATTTGACATGATCAAATTCTAATTATACCCCTTTTTGATTTTTATTTTATTAATTTATATTCTGTATATCGAAATAAAATTCATCATTTCATTTTTGAAACAATTTTCAAATTTCCTTTTTATTTAAATTCCCATCCGATTTTTTTCCCCAATAAATTTTAATGATATTTAATTCCTAAAATACACTATTCATCAATTTTCCTCTTATACTTATCTTCCTTATATACCATTTGATTACGGATACGAAATTCAAACATAAAGGATCCTTATCGTACAACAATTCTCTGGATTCAAAGAATGGGGATTCCGAGCAAAATTTTAAATCTCCAAATAAATTTTTATTTCCACTGTATCGGTTTTAAAATAAAATTTAAAAAAATATGGGATATTAATTTAAAATTATTTTCACTTTCAAAATTTATATTTTGAAACCCTTTTATTTTCGAAATCCGCTTTTCTAGTATCGATTCTGCTCCTTTTAAACCTGATAAGCTACGCTTTGAATAACCAAAACTCTGATACCACTTGTAACGTCCCGCCTTTTTGACCGCATCAAAATGGTAATTAAACCAACTTAAAACGTCCAAAATGACGGATCGTTATTTGCTTACAGGGTTTAAAGACAGAATCAACACAAAAACACAGAATAAATAACTAACATAGTATTGAACAGTGAAATAAATTTTTATATATTAATCAGAATCTTTGTATACAAATTCTTCTATACAGAGCAAAATTTGAAAATACATTTTGAATACAAAGGAAAAATATTTAGTATTTTAAAAAAATCTTCAGAGTGCGCTGTAAGTGGAATCCCCAGCTTTGCCAATCTTCTAATCCTGAATTGTGATCTTTAAATCTGTACTGTTCGGGTCTGACCCGAGCATTTCATGTAAAGTACAAAATACTCGAGTCAGGATTTAATCATAGTTCAAGTAAAATAATTTCAATATAAACTAAAATATAATAGCTAATACTATCATTGAGGTCATATATAAAATAGACAGTTGTGGTATATGTTCATATCAGTTCTGTCTATTTCCGGGGACGAATGATATCAGGCATTTCGAATGTACACGTGTATACAATATACCCGTGTACACCGCCTCAACGTCCATAACCAAATATAAATAATGACATAGGTGATTCTAGGAGCCTGCATATACACGTATGTGTATAAATTCACACACGAATATTGCCCCCAACGTCCTGAAAATGGACAAGAGATAATAGTGCACGTGTACAAATGGGTTATCAAGCAATAACTTAACGGACTGAAATGATCATACTCAAAGCCAAAGAATGTGAGCCAAATATATATATGCATTTCGGATTTACAAACAAAACATGAAGAAAAACAATTGTCAGGCCAAAGAATATGGGTTGTGTTTCCAATCAGAAGTGTGTACATTATTCTACCCAGAACCCACCAATGTCACTACATGCCACTGTATGGCATGTCTGCAGTGTGTATGTAACCTATAAATATGAAATATATAGACAACATATAAATACTTGGTTAAGATTTTAATGTATGCTAACTGTTACCAAGACACAATTTGCTTAACAAGGTACACATCACCAACAAACATAATGTAGATGGGAAATTTACTCTCCACAGAGTTCACGGTCTCTAGTTAATGTTCCAAGTCATAGTAATTTCTGAATATAATTACTTGGAAACCAAATATAAATGAAAACAAAGCCATATGCATGTATTCTAGTTTATAACATATATATATATATATATATATATATATTCGGGTATCAAAGGTGAACATGGGCATTCTTATTTACAGTCAAATAAACAAGCCATGATATGATGTTCATGTATATACAATAGTAAACCATTTAAAAGCTCATGTATTAAGAATGCTAGTATATACATACATACACACCCTGTCATCCCAACTAATACATATACATACAAGTTAGGAGTATGTATAGAAAACCGGTGAAAACTAATGCATATTTATGGTCACACTAAAAAGTTCAGCATGGTCAAAATAAGAATTACAGCATGGTTATATATGCAATGTATATGTTTCAGTTATACACATGAAAATATACTTTATCACGGTATGTGGTGGTTTAACCAAATTGTTCATAGTAATGGAAACTCAAATTGATTTAGCAAAAGCCGCATGGTGCATCATAGGTCAAGCAATTTCCAGTTTTAAAAATACTTCACTTTAAATGTTTATACATGTATACGGCCACAATTTATATTTGAAACAAGGCATACCATTAAACAACAATTATATATTCCTCCCATAACATGACAGGTGGTATGTGTATACTGATTTGAGGTGTGCCTGGTAACATGATTGGAGATGAGCATAAAGAAAGATGAGGGTCCTTATATGTAAGTAGTCATTGTCAACATACCATCTAGTTAGAATGATTCACTAAGTGCAGAAGCAGTGTAGGAATTCCAGGATTTAGAACAAAGATTTAATATGTTATTCCATGGGAAATTTAGTATCAGCTTCAATAAAATTTAGCAAAAAAAAAAAGCAGTTGTAGTATCAGTTTAATACCAAGTATAATATTTGTCCTTATCATTTTATTTCAGGTTCAGCAACACTGAATATACTCAAGGGTACAACTTAAAGCAACACAACAATGGGAAGTTCGAAGGTGATCAGGGCAAGGATGTTCAAACTCAAATAGCAGGGAAGTGAACATGTACATATGTCAGTAAAGAATTAAGCCCAAAACTAACGTTACAGGCAAAGAAAAAAAACCACTCACACGAATTGTGATTCATTTTGTCACAGTTCTTTATTTTCCCATAGACTCAATTAAAACGGTTTAAGGATGAAATGCAATGACACACAGCGGAGATACATAACTAAAACAACCCACAATAATACGTGACAAAAATCAGGCAATAACACAAGGCATCCACCACAACAATGGAATGTATTGACCTCAAATTTCTTGAAATGAGAAAAAAATCGTGAGTGCAAAACTCACCTCAAAATGGACAAGGGGAAAATGCGAGCAATGAGTTGGAACTTGCTAATGTGGAGCTTTGATAACGGCACTTACGGTGACAGGGCTTCTGGTGATTTCGACTTAGAAAGGGGCGGCTTTGGAGTGGTGATTTCTTTGGTAATCCTGTCGCGCGCGATGATGGCAGAAGATGAATTCGACCAAATGAGTTTGATTTGTGGAAACGTTTAGGGCTTCGACCATGGAAAAAAATGATTTTGATTTGGAAATGAGAGGGCATGGCGATTTTAATTTAGAACAAAATGATTTTATTTTATTCTTTGCTCAGGATAATGGGGGAAAAAGAGTGATTTATAGAATAGAAAGGAGAGCAGATAAGAACAAAGTTAAATCGCTAGCTTAGGGTAGCAACGTAGATTTCAGAAGTAGGGCGGTGCGTAAAATACTGAGGGAGGTAATATTTAGGGTAGATAATATTTAGTTAAAATTAATATTAAACCATACCATAACAATTGTTGAACACTACATACTCGTACCGTTAACACCACTTTCAACCGCAACGAAATTCGATGTACCTCAATACTTCAATGTTTTGGATCCAATAAAATTAATTAAATTGTATTCCGACTTCGTTTGTGAGCAACGATATTTTATTTTTTTGATTCATGTGTCGGTTTACCGGTTTAATTCCGTTGTTTACCAATGACTCGGTTCGTTTCCAAATTGAAACGTTAAATTTCAATTTTCTTTATGTTCATGAATACGCATATACTAAAGCTGATTTCCCATATACTTTGACAATTAGAATTTCCAATTTTACTTAACGTTAATATGTTTATTTTTAAATTCAACCACTTATATTTTCCAATCATATTTCAAATCTAATTCTAATCTTTAACCAAATTCAATTCAAATACCCAACAGTAAATATCTGATTCTCAACCATCATAATGAATTAAATATACATCCATAAAACCATATATTCGATTTTTAATCCCAGTATCAGTATACAAATTGATTATTACTGGCTAATTCTTTGATTAATCCCATATTCACGTTGTCGAAATTTCTGGGATGTTACAGCTTCAAATAATTAATTTTTCTATATTTGTATATAATCAATAGGGTGGTGTAGATAATGGATAGGATCCAAGAGATGCTGTGATAGGAAATGGAAAGAGGAAACAGAGGCATCTTCAGCTAAAATTCTCGTCGAGGTTTAAATTTCTTATTTGTGGCATGGTATATGGAAAGGCTAGGTCTATCTTTACATGTATCCAAATCTATAGTTAGCCTATTGATTGTCAATTTATGGTTCCTTTGTAGAGCAGATAACAACAATCGGTTAGTAATAAATAATCACATTATAATATATATTTCCACTTATTCAATGGAATGCAACCATTCTTGATCATCGATAGTTATTTTATTAATTGTTCAATAAGCAACCTTTTCTTAACCTGTTCTACTGTTAAATTAAATAAGAGGTAGTTAATTTTCTTATAAGAACTAACTAACAATATAGATTCATCATAATAAATTTTCAATCATGTTATCCAAATTTCCATTTCAGTTCAATCTAAAACATAATGAATTATTGAATCAGAGCTTTTTCCCTTTAGTCTACAGCAAATTTGTTTGTTTAATCATCTCTCTTATTTTTTTGTCATGACTTTCCCATAATTTCCAAGTAATTTTTCTTTCATTTATTGGTTGGTCTATAGGTATTAGAATTAGACCAAATTTTTATTTACTTTTAAGTTTATATAACAAATTCTAAAGTAGATTTGCCTATTTTGTTCCACACTTTGGAGTATGTATGTTGTTTTAGCAAAATTTTGAATGCAATTTTTTTTAGCAAACATACTCAACTATACAAGTAGATTGTTTTTTTCCTTTTCCATCAAAAATTTCTACTAGATTCACATTGTTAGTTACTTATTCTCTGCCGTAAGAATCTAGCCTTGTTGGATAAATGTATAAACGATTACTTTCCATTTACATTTATAGCATTGCTATAAGGATCTCATATATGTTGATTTTGGTTGTTCAGTTTTTACATGTTGTGCTTTAGGTAGTAAAATGAATAAATATACGGTAATAGAGATGAAAAGTGGCAACTCATTGATTTATTATTGTTTATTATTAACCAATTGTACCTAGTTTCTAGATTCATATCATTATACGTTTTAATTATTACCATAATTCTGGTTTTTTAATTAAAATTTTCACCTTTAGTAATTTCGATCATGAATAAAAACTAGTTGATAAATGCTTAACAACATCATGACATTAGACTAAATGACAAAAAATAAAATCTAAAAGATGAATGATTGACAATGGTGATGATAATGTTGTTCACAATGGTGATGACATTAAATATCAAAGAATTTTCCCTAGTTTGTTCTATCCCTTAAGATATATACTAACATGACATATATGGTAATTGGGTATTGAAACATAACATAAGTCTAACTTGATTTCAAGTGCTTGCATCTGACTAAAATCTAAGATGGAACCTTTCAAGTTATAATTAGAAAGGTTTATGCACTTTATTATAGTAATCAGGCCAAAAGTTAGTAGTTTTTTTAAACAAATGAAAATTAGTAGCAGAAACTTACAACAATATAACCCTTGGGGTGTCATCAGTATTGCATTTCAGCCACTCTCACTTTGTGTTTGAAGGAAGACATGGATCCCCGTTCCACAAATTAAGCCAAGAGAAATTTCCAATTATATCTTCTAATCCAATCAATGAAAAATAAAAAGGCCAACATCTTGCACATTTATGCATGTTATGATAACAATAGTTTAATCAAGTCAACAATCTACAGTTAACATAAATTTTATAGTACATACAGTCATCCTGATTAATATGTGGGACTAGCACTGATTGTACAAATAACATTTTCCTTGTGATTCTTATTAAGAAAGAAATTAGTTAACTGGATCCTAATTGAAATTTCCAGATAATATAAATAACGATGAACATAATTTGTCTTAAAAGTCTTAATTTTATTGTTGTAGGAGGATAATCAATCGAAACAAGAGTAATACCTTCATAGAAGAAATAGCTAATGCACCCAAACATCTTTTGTAAGAGAATTGAACCTTTCATTTTTTTTTCAATAACAACAATTAAATTTTGGAAAGTTCAAAGTTACACTTAAGCAATATTACTTATGGCTTAGTTTTAAGAAATTGAAACTTTTTGACACTCGGTTTCAGTTTCCTATAACGGAGCGATCAAGGCTCAGTGTTTCAGGCAGTTACCTGAAATTGTCGCTTAGTTCCAGCATACTACCTGAAACAGAGCTCGGTTTCAGCAGGTGTCAGGAAACTAAAACGAATAATCACACTTGATTTCAGTTTCCTAAAACCAAGCATCGGTTTCAGCAAGTTTGTTGACCGAGTTTTAGGTAGTTTGCCTTTTCATGCAGTGTAGTTGGTCTGAAATTTTGGCTCTTCAAAAGAAAAAGCATGGTTTCGTATGAGCAATCACATGAATATATTGTTATTTATTGAATCATTCCTTCATTAAAAAATTTAATTTATCGCCTTCAAATTAACACATGCATATGGTATTTCAAAGAACACTGCACACAATAAGATAACTCCAACATAAATAAATGGCTGGCTCAACCAAGAGCATCCAGATTGAAATATTATCAGCTTTATGCATTTATTTGGTCTTATATCATTGACTTGAATTCTAATATTGGATTCACAATATACAGGTAAATAAGAACAATGTTTATTGAAATGGAGGTAGCAAAAAATATGTGGAAATGCAAAAAGTTTGTCACCATAGACCTGTACTAGAAGGAGATAAATTCATATGGGTGGAGGAAGTTCTGGATCTGGAAGCGTCAATTTTTGATGCACTGCAAAATGGTATGCTTACACTATCTCATCTTGTCGATCGTGGGTTTGTAATTTAGTCAATTTATCGTTTGTGCTTTGTGTAACGGTTGAATGTTAAATTGTGATATTTCGATGTTATTTGATACTTGTTACGGATAATGAATAATTGTATATTAAATTGTGATAGTTTGATGTTTGTCGAAATGCAATTTGCTTTTGAATACAATTATACAATTGTGATATGTTGTACTTGTTTTGAGATATTATCATAATATATGTTGTATATTCTTATTGTTATATGCTTTATGAAATTAGTTTGAGCATATCATGATTGTTACTTATTTAAAGGAATTACCTGCTATAGACCTGGTACAATATTCAAGTTTGTAACAGTTATAACTGTTATTAAATTTACTGTATGAAATTGTCAATTTTATGTACTAAAACAATAATAACTGTTACATATTTAATATTTTCACAGTGATTATTATTGTAAAAAAATTATTATAATGGTTATAAGTATGATAAAATAGAAGTTTTGTAACGGTTATAACTATCGTAATATACACACTTTATAACAGTTATAACCGTTACAATATTCGTGATAACTTTTTATCACGTATGTTGTAGTAACGGTTATAATTGTTACAAGGTATACTAGTAATAGTAGTAACTGTTAGAAAAACCCTTTTTTGGTGTTGTGAATTTCACGTACTTAGATCATTTTACATTGCATTGTATGATAGTTGCTGATATATCAGCAATTATATATAAATAATTGCCGACATTATTGCAATTTTTTATTTATCTTTCAAAATATGCATGTACCATGTGAATAATTGCATAAATGTCTGCAATTATTCACAAAAAATGCTGATATTTTAGTAATTTTTTATTAGAATTCTTCCGTGAATATTTACATTTTTAAAAAAAAAAATATACAGTAGCGCAAAAAATAAAAAAAACATGTTGTTATATGAAATTGGGACCCGCTTTACATACAAACTTACATGAGGATGCATAGTGAATTAAAATTGTAAATAAGGATGCACACCTAATTTCCACTTGTTTTTAACTAAGATAATGTAAACTCATATTCAGCAGCTCTAGTAAGTGTAGAGGCTTGTTCACCCGACCAAAATGAGGGTTTTAGCGATTAAGAGCAAGATAAAGGGATTTTGGAATTGGATGTACTACAGTGGTCTGAACCCGTATAAAAGGTTTGATGTGCTTTCTTTATCTTATTTTATTTCATTTACTATATGTTTATATATTACTTATATATATGTATATATAATTTAGTGTATCCATATAAAATTTATTACACGTTCACTAAGCCCTTGTAATGAATTACAAATGGGAGTTCCAAATCATATAAAACCCAAAAAAAATTATTGGTTACAAAAATATTTTGTATCATAATGTACCAAATGGAGATGTAGAATTATTCTACATTCTTTGTTTCACAATTTTGAGGTAGTCGGGATAGTTTCTCCTCTAATGCCCTTTCTTGTGACAAAGGTGACACCCACCCTTCTTATTGCAAGCCTTCTTACCTTTCTTTTCTTTCTTTCCATCTCCCTTCAACTCCTTCGGATCGTTCGAAGATGGTAAACCACTTTTTATGCAAGCACACTTGATTTATCTTTAGATTATGACTCGGTTGACCTCAACATATGGAGGAGCTCCACGAGATTCACATTTGTGTTATAATTCAGTATGAGCAATTCATATTATGGGGTCAATGAACCATGTATCAAAATTGACTTGTAGATCATTACTTATAGTCACATCTAATGATGCAAGCTTGTTAATACAAGCCTTCGTTATTAGCATATAATCATCCATCTTCTGTTTATTTGGCATTTTAGTGTTGAACAGATTCTCAAAAGTCTCGTGCCTTGTTAAATGAAATGACTCATTAAAAAGTGCCTTCAAACTGTCAAATATCTCACGAACAGAAACCAATTTGTGTTGTTTTGCCAACTATTTGTCTAATGCAGACAACACGAACACTTGGACAACTTCGAGATCATTCGCCTACTAACTATAAGAAACATGCAGAAATTCATGATTTTTATTGGTGGGTCTCGTTAGATGAGCTAAAATTATGAAGGACCAAATTCGCTCATCTATCGAAGATAAATATGCAACACGTAGCTAGTGATGTATTTGTTTAGTTTAGTTAATTGATCGCTTTCATGAAAGAGTATTAGGTTCAACATTTTTAGGCTTAACATATTCTATAAGTTTTAGTGGGTAAATCACTAGAATATTAACATAGTCGATGTTCTTATGATATTAGTAAGAAATAAATTAGAGTTTATAATATGCTCTATTAGCTTTATACCTTCCATTAAACCTTGAGCCTGGACATAGAAGTTTTTTAACTTTACTAGTAGGTGGTAGGACTAGAAAATCTTAGGATTTAGACTTTGATGAAAACTCAACAAATTATACTCCTACATACAATGTGTAACTCCTTATTGATCATATCATTTACAAGTTGCAACTCCTCACATGTGGTGTTTCAACCTTGCCTTACCTTCAACAAAAATAAAGGAGCGGCTTCTCTGATATTACAGTATATATGATATTATATACTATCATTGTTTTACACTATATTGGGCTGCGTCCCTGGGCTTGGCCCATTTCTTCATTTCGCTTATATAATGTTCTATTATACATTTGAAGACAATCAATTTTATATTCAATCATTTCTATTTTACAAATTACAAAGCAATAAAACATTTCGTGCTCATTACATCTAAATCTCAACTTGGTATCAGAGAAACCTCATATGCTTAACAGCTCAGTTCGATTTCTGAATACCATTAAATCTTATATCGTGTTATTACTGAAATTTTGTTGTCCATCAAAAAGGTTTCATCATTTGGAACCCTCTCATCAAAGATTTGATCTCATCCCTTGAGAGTTGTTGGCCACACTGTAAAGAACTGTGCGTTGCCGAGAATTGCTTCTAGCTGCATCAATTCTTCACAGTGAAGCTTTTGTGGTAAATTCATCTGAATTTCCAAGATTTTCATTCAAGAGGTTAAAGAAATGATTGCAGTTGATCAGAGAGCCATCCACGCAAACTTGCCAGCAGTTTTTTCATATCAGTTCTATTGAGTTTCCTTCAAGAAAACTCATCATCCAAGTTTACAAGGTTGCTGCAGTGATCAACCACAAAATTTCTTTGAATTCTCAATTCAAAGAAAATATAAATTCAGAGTTCATTACCTATTGCTGATCTCGAATCTGTTATCTGTCATGACTAAAGAAGGTGGTGGTGGCAATGCTACACCAAGTTTATCCACTTTAAGAGGATCTGTTACTCAAGAACAGCATGATCCTATCCCAGATTTGATGAAAGCTATCATTAAACCTCAGAGTCAACTCATTTCTATCCAACTCGATGAATCCAATTACCTGCTATGGAAATTACAGATAGAAACAGCAGTTAGAGGGTATGGTCTTGAAGATAATATTTTTGGAACAAAAATATTACTGTAACAACCTGGAAAATCTGAACCAGTTTGAAAATTTTAATTTGGCAATTTTAGTGAATTTTAGATATTTAAAATAAATTATTTTAAATAATAACGACGAAAAGTGAGTTTGAATCGATGTTTGAAAATAAATATAACCATTTCTAATTATAAACAAGGCCTGAAATGGCGCGGTAGTTTCAAAATTTGAATTCAAACTTTGACCGACTATACCGGGAGCAAAACAAAACGGATTTTAGTGAAACCAAAAATATTTAAATATGTTAATGAATATCTTTCTAATGAATCTGAAAAATCAAAGTTTCGTAGCAAGAAGCAAAAGTTATGGCCAAATGAATTTTCAAAAAGGTCGCTATAGAGTTTATATAGCCCGGGAAAATGGCCATTTTGCAAACGACCTCGGAATTCGACGAAACCACTTTTTTTGGATCCGGGATGTTAAATTATGGCTAGGTTTCGAATTTCATAATTTTTGAAGTTAGTATGTGAGCGTGGCAAAGGAAAATGTTTTTGGTCGATTTCTATTAAATTGGATCGACCAGAAAAGGGTCATTTTTCAAACGGTCTCAGAATTCGACGAAACTAGTTTTTTTGGGACCGTATCATCAAAACATAGCTAGATTTATTTCTTTGGAATTTTTAGAATCAGTATGTGGCCCCGGCAAATTGAAATGTACGTTCAAATTAAATATTGAATGTTTTATATTTTAATTTGAAGGAAAACTGTCTGAAACAGTCGAATGGGCCTACGAAACATATCCCATTGTGTTCGGAATGGGGGTATTTGGTTAGGGGTGACAGTCGTTGGGTTTGGATTGGAGTTCATTTGAGGAAGGGGGTATTTTTGGGATTTTTAAAAATATATAAATAAAAGAAATTATGGGCCAATCAAACACTTTTCTCTTTCTTTCCCAAACCTGACAAACCCCAGTAAACGAACGACGCCTCCTCTTCAATCCTTCTCCCCTTTTTTTCTGGCCAATCCATTCGCCAAAACCCACCACCCCAGTTCAACTTTTTGTAGCCCTCTCCACCACCTTCAAATCCGTCCTAACCTCGCCCCTCCTCGTCGCGCCAGCTCCAAGAATCGCACCTCCGAAGTGCCTAAGTTCCAGCCGCCGCCATGCTTCGCCTAGGGGTTCGAACTAGCCGCCACCCACCTCGTTCTGCGCGTCTCTCTAAGGTGGACGACGCTGCGCAAGTGGATCAGCTTCAAGTGTCACGGATTTCGCAAAATTTGATGACCTAGTTTTGAACCTCGAAGTAAGGTAACGACTGATTTGATTTTCAACTGATTTGACACCTTAAAACCATCGCAAAATTGATTGTTTGAATAAAAATCGTATCTTTTTCATACGGTAACGAAATTCGATGAAACAGGAGACAGTGGAATCGTGTAGACGTCTTCTACAGTCTAGAAGAGACCGCATATTTTTCTGAGCCTTCGGCAATTTTTGGTGGAGTGGAACCCAATGTGAGATTTCTGAATTATAAACGATATGGAAATGACGATGTATAAATTATATATTCGAAGTATGAGTTATATAAGCATTGTACACCTCATGTATAAGCGTTGTATAAGTTGTATGTTCGATGTATAAGTTATATATGCATTGTAAAAATTATATATGTGTTGAAGTGAAGTGATATATATTTATAATATATATATATATACGCCCCTCGTCCACAAACCATGGACGATATTTATTGGTTGTGATTGGTGTGAAAATTGGTTGATAGCGAATGGCTGATTAGAATTGTTTGTGGTTGAAATTGATTGATTGTGGTTGAAAAATACCCGTTTGTGGTTGAGAATTATTTGGTTGAAACCACATATGATTAGTTTGTGGAAAAGAAAATAAACATGTTGCCTGCGTGCGAACTAGATGCATGAAATCCCATTGTCAAAAGCTGCAAGGCTTTAAGGTAGAGCGAGGAGTCGTACTAGGGACGGTCCCGGTTTTAAATACCCTGCCGTTATGCTGCCAAAATTTTCAATAATGTTCATGTGTTAGAATTATTTTCATGTGTTGAAACTATATTCGTTTGTTGAATAGAAATTCATGTATTGAATAGAAATTCATGTGTTGAACGACATTCATGTTTTGAAATAAATTGCCTTATAATAAAAATCATATTTTTATCATCTATATGAACTATATAAAATAGTCGTGTTTTGAAATAAATTGGTTTACTGTAAAAATCACATTTTTATTATATACATGAATTGTTAAAAATAGTGAAGTGTTGAAATAATTGTCTGTTGGATAAAAATATCATTTTTATCAAATGTATGAAAAAAATACGGTTTTGAAATCGAAGAATAGATTATATATAAATATAATTAAAATAAATCGAATAACGAAGCTGCAGTTCGTGTTTTGAAACCGTGATTTCAAACGATTAGTGCGAGAGATCCGACCATCGGATTTTCCCGAAACCGAAACTGTTGGGTTTGCTTTGGAAATATCTTTCCAACGACACCCACTTTGTGAAGATCCAACGGTTGGATTGTCTGGAATGTTTAATTCAAATCTGAAGAAAAACAGCGCCATAATCGATTATATATATATATATATATATAATTAATTAATTAAATTAAATCGAATAACGACGCTGTACTTCGTATTTTGAAATCGTAACTTTAAACGAGTGTACCGGGAGATCCGACTGTCGGATTTTCCCAAACTGAAACCATTGGATTCGTTTTGAAAAGATCTTTCTAATGATATAAATTTTGTGAAGATCCAACGGTTAAATTTTCAGATATGTGTAAATCAAATCTGAAGAAAAACAGCGCCACGGCTGCGTTATGGCCTGAAGCGTCATTTGAATAAATTGGCTATTTTTAAATAAATACAAATAGCGATAAATCGTTATAAAATATTATGAACGATATGGAATGGAAATAAATCGAATTTACCTGGATTGTTGGATATTTGATGGTTGAATGTGTTTGATATGAAAATTATACTAAATAAATTATCTTTGATAAAAATAATGGGAACCTATCCCTAAGAATGTGAAATTTATAAATTAACTGAAGGTTAGCTAAGTCGAATGGTTTCCTGAGTTTTGATCTAATGTTGGTTTCGACCTTCGGGGTTAATATTTGGGGAATTGTTCTCTTACTAATTTACGGTTAGTGACTGATGAATTGGAATAAGGCGTATGTTGTGTTTGTGTAGCACTTGTTAATTATATACGCGAGTTGCTCAGAAAGACCGGGTTTATCCCATTCTGAATAACTGAATCGACGATAAGAAATCGATGATGAAGACGGCGGTCGAAGACCGGAGAACTTCACGTCGATTGGATGATTACTGACGTCTTGATTGGGAGGCATCCCAAGATATAGATAATTAGTGGTGATCGTTCAGACGTACTTGGAAATCGATGGGTATGCGAGGTATATTGTGCCTCCGATTTCGTTCAGACCCAGAACGAACTTGCAAATGGACTGTGTGTCTGACAATGGAATTCATTCTGTGTGACTGATAGCCATCAGTTGCATGGTGTGAATTACCTGTGTGGCATGCTAAGATGCAGTGATCAAGGCTTTTGTTGAAAAGCAAAGCCTTGTGGTTGATGATCAAAGCACCGCCTGTGTGGCATAGCTTTGTGTATAAAGTGAATTCGCGAGCCTCACACCCTGGTATGAACCAGAAATGGGAGAGGACCTCAGGGAGGGCATGCGTTTCCTTCTAGCTAGAGGTGGTGTCAGTGCTTAAACTGGCTGACATATATATTATTTTCACCTGTGTGGTTGTTGCTGTTGCGAGGCACCTCTGTTATATCGGTCGATCCGGGACCGATGGAGTCATTCGTTGACTCATTTACGCCCCAAAGGGTGGGGAAACGTAGTGTTCAGGCATTTTAATCCACATCGGTGGACCGGCCCTGTCGCTCCAAAGGCTTGACTGAGTACTTGCCTGAGACATGGGCAAGAGCGTCTCGAATTTGGTAAGGACTATCTTTTGCCTTGGTTCATGACGGAAATCCAATTTCCAAATACGACATGTGCGGTTTTGATTGTATACCTATATATGGCGACATAGTGGTATGGGGGCATTAATGACGTCTATGATTGATACTTATGATTCAAAGTTGTTTTTGAAACACTAGTAATAATATCAAATACTTTTGTTTTATTCGTATCAAGCATATTTTGGCCATTATAAGGTAAAAACTCTATCCTTCGGTTTGCGTTGCATTATGTGATGGGAAATGAGTCTTATAATGGCTTCATTTTTATAAAAAAACATTGCGATGTTTAAAATATTTACTTGTTGTAAAGCACTGGCAATCCAATGGAGTAAACTCGCTCCGCGAAAGTGGCGTGGTCCTATGATTGGCCATACTATAAGTGTGTTAAGTAGATTTCTCATACCAGTCCCATGACTGACTCATAGTTTGTTTCACTTGCAAACTCGGGTGCCCCTCTTTCTACACGGGCAGCCTTGTGTTCAGGTTTTAGCACGCTCTTTCTGGATAGCTGGAGCTGAAGATGGATTCTACCATTTATCTCTTTTTATGCTGTTCAGCTCCTATTGTACGTATTATGTTTGTTTTTCCGCTGTAGACATTTATGTATAGCTAAACTGTATTTGTACTAAGTATGATTCTATATAATGTGTAACTCTGATGATTATATTTATCCAGTGTATTCTTTTGTACATTATCCGGTGTTTTTATTTAATTCTATTCTGCTATTATCTGTTTTTAAGTGTTATATTCCAAAGCTTAGTGTTGGAACATAACATATTAACGAACTCGTCAGAAATAGAACCAGTAGTGTTCTAGGACGAGTAACTCATTACAGATAGGATCAGTATTGTCCTAGTATGAGTATAGCAGAATGAAATAACACCCCAATAGACACATTTACATTTGAAGTACATGTCTCTATGTTTTGAAATATCTTTTCTGTTGACCTGACACTTTGTCTGCCATTTGCAGACGTACTAGAAAATGAGTGGCAGAAACAGAAGAAATAATCATATGGCTCGACAAGCTAATGACCCAGTTGTGCTCCCGCAGCCAGAATCAGATATAGAAGTTCTATTCAAGAGATATCGAAATCTGGGTGAATCACCATTCTTAGGCAAAGGGTCCATTATGGAAACACAAGCTTGGATTCGTTCTGCTGAGAAAATATTTGAAGGTTTAAAGCCGAGAGATGACCATAAAAGATTACTGACATCTTGGGCACTCAAAGATGAAGCTTTGTTCGGGTGGGATTCGATTATTAAGGATAATCCAGAAGGTAATATTACCTGGGATAGATTCAAAGTGATTTTCCTAGAAAGATTTACTCCTCCTGAAGCAACTGAGTGGTTATGTGATGAATTCTCTTATCTGATACAAGGAGATATGACCACTCCAGAATATCATAAGAGATTCAATGAATTTTCTCATTTTGCCCCGCATCTGATTCAAGATCCAAAGAGGAAGAATCTGAGGTTTATTCATGGCCTGAAAAGAAAATAACAGAATAGTGTAATGAGGAATGTGAAGCTTCCTTTTTCTGAAATGATATACATGGCTTACCAGTATAAGGATCTCGACAAGAAAGTTATGTTGCGTTACGAAGGGGAAGTCAGTTCTAGTAATAAAGATGAGTCTGAAACTGATAATCCTGAGGCCAGTACGATGTCTGAGGTGAGTAAGAAGCCCAAAGTCAATCGAAAAAGGGCCAGGTCTAGGAAAGAACCAGTAACAACTGCCTTATGCAATAACTGCCATCGGAAAGGGAATCTGTCAATAAATTGCGGACCCTTAAAGAAACGAATCAAGAGTGGATCTAAACCCACTAAGAAGCAAAAGAACCCACATGGGGAAAGGAAATGCCATAAGTGTCACCAAGCAGGTCATGTTGCAAGGGAGTGCCAGCTATCAAAGGAATCTGAAACAGTACAAGTGAATGAAGTGGCAGAAACTTCAGCACCCTCAGCTAGTCAGGGAAAGTCTGATGTTTTGGAAGGCACGCTTAATGTCAAAAATATTCCAGTTAAAGTACTGTTTGATACAGGCACGTCGCGAAGCTTTATTGCAAAGAATGCAGTTAAGAAGTTGGATTTGAAATTGAAAAAGCTCAAAGAACTCACCACTGTACATAATCCGGTTGGGAGTTCTCTTGATCTTAGTTGGATTTGTGGGGTGCCTGTCTCTTTTTCCTGTTATAAGTTCCCTACCATCTCAATCATCATGAATTTTACTGAATTTGATCTTATTTTGGGATTATATTGGTTAACCAAATACGAGGCTGAGGTTAAATGCGCCGAGAGAGTTGTTAAGGCAACGACCCAATCAGGGAACTATATAACCATACCATGTGAAGGCCCGAATTCAGATAGAAAAGACTTTTGGTCAGCTCTAGAAGTTTCTCCTGCTCAAATAGAAAATATCCCTGTAGTCATAGAGAATATACAGGACCTCATAAAAGAAATTCCTGTCGTCAAGAATTATGCAGATGTGTTCGAAGAAGTTGTTAGCTTACCTCCGCAGAGAGAAATTGATTTCAAGATCGCTTTAATTCCGAACGCAAGGCCAGTAGTGCACGCTATTCGGAGAATGACTCTAAAGGAGAAAGAAGAACTAGACAATCAAACTCGAAAGCTTGTATGGAAGGGTCTGATCAGGCCTAGTTTCTCTGATTGGGGAGCAGCAGTGGTGTTTGTCCCAAAGTCTGACGGTACTCTTCGACTATGTGTGGATTATCGTGACTTGAATAAGCAGACTATAAAGAATAAATATCCATTGCCGCGAATCGATGATTTATTGGATCGTCTGAATGGAGCACAAGTATTTTCAAGGATGGACCTAGCTACAGGTTTCCATCAGCTTCGTATTGCCAAAGAGTGTGTTCCTATGACAGCATTCAGAGGTCCTGATTTGTTCTATGAGTGGTTAGTAATGCCGTTCGGCTTATGTAACACTCCAGCTTATTTCGTCGATTTAATGAATCGAGTGTTCAGAGGAGTCCTGAATAAGTTTGTTCTGGTTTTTATTGATGATATTCTAATCTTCTCTAAGTCAAAAGCCGAACATGAAAAACATTAGGAACAAGTTCTGGAAATTCTGAGAAGGAATGTATTGAAAGCTAAACTTTCCGAATGTATATTCTGGCAGGATGAAGTAAAGTTTCTTGGCCACGTCGTATCAAAAGAGGGAATTGCTGTGGATCCAAGTAAAATCACTGCTTTTCAAAATTGGAAACAGCCTAGTACTCCTACAGAAGTCTGAAGTTTTCTTGGATTAGCTAGTTATTACTGGAAGTTCGTTAAAGATTTTTCGAAGATATCTAGTCACTTAACAAAGCTTACAAAGAAGCACGCAAAATTCAAGTGGACTCCAAAATGTGAGGAGGCTTTTTAGAAGCTAAAGTTAAGATTAACAATGGCTCCAGTGTTAACAATAATCGATGGCAATCAAGACTTGAAAGTCTGGACAGATGCCTCTAGAGAAGGCCTTGGTGCAGTATTAATGCAAAGAGGCCAATTTGTTGCTTATGCTAGCCGTCAGCTGAAGCCACATGAAAAGAATTACGTTACTCATGATTTTGAGTTGTTGGCTATCGTATTCGCTTTGAAATCTGAAGACATCGTCTTCTGGGTGAGAAATTCGAACTGTTTACAGATCATCAGTCGCTAAAGTATATGTTCACCCAGAAAGACTTGAATCTGAGGCAGCAACATTGGCTAGAATTTCTAGCAGCATACGATTTTGAGATTTTGTACGCTCCAGGGAAAGCCAATGTCGTGGCCGATGCGCTAAATCGAAAGAATGCAATAATCGCCAGCTTTATTATTACGACTTCCTTGATTGACAAAATATCTATTCTTCAGACAGATGATAATTTTATTAAGGATATGATCAGAAGGATTCAGAAAGGCGAACCCTCATGTTTTCAAATAGATAACGATGGGACCCTGAGATTGAGAGGAAGGATTTGTGTTCCCGACATCCCTGAGTTAAAAAGGGAAGTGTTAGACGAGTGTCACAAGTCCAAGCTGAGTATCCATCCAGGTATGACCAAAATGTATAACGATCTCAAGCGAACATTCTGGTGGAAGGCTATGAAAAGGGACGTTTCAATATATGATAGCAGGTGCTCCACTTGCCAACTAGTCAAAAGCGACCAACAGAAACTTGCTGGATTGTTGCAACCGCTGGACGTTCCAGGTTGGAAGTGGGAACATATTTCCATGGACTTCATAGATGGTTTGCCCAGAACCAGGAAAGGAAATGACAGTATTTGGGTGATCATTGATCGCTTCACGAAGACCGCCCATTTCATACTTGTTAGATCGAACAGAACTGCTCAGAGCCCGGCGCAGATTTATTTCAAGGAAATTGTTAGGCTACATGGAGTGTCGATCAGTATAGTAAGTGATAGAGATCCAATATTTACTAGCAAATTCTGGGAGACATTTCAAGTAGAACTGGGAACGAAGCTGAACCTAAGCACCGCCTATCATCCTCAGACAGATGGTCAGACTGAGAGGGTGAATTGTATACTAGAAGATTTATTGTGGGCTTGTGTTCTTGATTTTGGTGGATCATGGGAAGACCATTTGCATTTGGCTGAGTTCTCATATAACAACAACTACCAAGCGAGCCTGACAATGTCACCATTCGAAGCATTGTATGGTAGACCATGCCGATCCCCTGCTTGTTGGGTCGAACCCGGTAATAGGCTTGAATTGGGACCTGATATGATCCGTGAAGCTACCGACAAAGTCGATTTCGTTAAGAAACGATTACTTGCCGCTCAAAGCCGACAGAGGAGCTATGCTGATTCGAGAAGAAGAGATTTGGCTTTTTCTATTGGTGATTATGTGTATCTAAGGGTTTCTCCGATGAGAGGAGTGATTTGATTTGGCAAAACTGGGAAGTTGGCGCCCAGATTTATTGGATCATTCCCTATTCTTGAACGGATTGGGACTCTCGCTTATAGAATTCAATTACCTGATTGGTTGCCTGGAGTGCATGATGTATTTCACGTATCTCAACTTCGAAAGCATGTTCATGACCCAGACTTAGTTGTGGAAGAGGCCGCACAACAGGATATTGAAATTACTCCAGAATTGGCTGTGAGAAGAGAGCCGCTAAAGATTATTGGCAAAGAAACCAAAGAACTGAGGAATAAGAAGGTTCACTTAGTCAAAGTGCAATGGAGTGGAGATCCACGAGATTGTACTTGGGAAACAGTGGAAATCAATAAGAAAGCATATCCTAAGTGCAGGATGGATATCTCTGATTGACTCTGGTGCAAGGTACATTTACCATGTGTTGAAATTTCCATTATGTTCTCTACTTTGTCGTTATTTTCTTTTCATAGATGTAAACTTTTAATTCTATAGTCTGATTATTTTAAAAAGAGTATATGAATCAATTAGTAAATTTTTGAAAAGTTAAAAACAAATTGCTTGTTGTTTGTGTTGTGTGATTGTGGATATGATTAATTAAATTATTAGAACGATAGTTAATTTGATCAATAAAAGAATGAACGGTAGGATTTATTCGGTAAAATCATGTATGGAACTGATGTAAAAATAGGTAGAAATATATACATGTGCAATATATATGTTTGAACAGGTAAAGGATTAGCTGTTGAGTAAAGAATTTATTTGCGTGCCCGACAAATAGGTAAACCTTAATGAGTTGGATGCGAAAATTTATTATTATATCAACTCCTGTGAATGCCATTGGATGCGAAGTGCTAGTTGTTCTGTGTGTAATAATAAACGTCGCCATAGGATAGTAACAATTAATTTTGAACTACACTACATGGCATACTTCTTGAAGATAGGCATACTTCATCATATACCACATAAGCATTTGGAGCTTGTGTGACGAGGTTGAAGATTTACCATACGAGCGAGAGGCTTGTATGGCGATGATTATATTTTATAGGTTGAACTGATGACTGATATGGACCATATAAAATATAACGGTAAATTGCCAAATTAATAAAAACCCAACACGGGTCTAGAGATGACAATAAACACGTCTCTCTGGTCATTAAGGCACAAAAACATTTATAGGGTGACGAGAATTTATTCTATGGAGTTATGATCTATACACACTCCCCTGTGGACACCGGAATATATCACTATAAATATGTGCATGCTTATTAGGATTTATTGGGTACCTAATACGGCCCAATAAATTTCCAAACCCCTCCCCGTACAAAGGAGGTTATGGCGAAATTTTTCGAAAATTTAGGGTGTTAGCCAAATTTTTGAAGAATTTGAAAATTCTTAGAAACTGAAAAGTTGAACAATGGAAGCCAGATTGAAAATAGAGTCGATTAATCAAACCACTTTCGACTTTGTCCCTTTTCGGGGATGAAAAGTTTTAAGTGGGGGAGATTGTAACAACCCGGAAAATCTGAACCAGTTTGAAAATTTTAATTTGGCTATTTTAGTGAATTTTAGATATTTAAAATAAAATATTTTAAATAATAACGATGAAAAGTGAGTTTGAAACGATTTTTGAAAATAAATATAATCATTTCTAATTATAAACAAGGCCTGAAATGGCGCGGTAGTTTCAAAATTTGAATTCAAATTTTGACCGACTATACCAGGAGCAAAACAAAACGGATTTTAGTGAAGCCAAAAATATTTAAATCTGTTAGTGAATATCTTTCTAACGAATTTGAAAAATTGAAGTTTTGTAGCGGGAAGCAAAAGTTATGGCCAAATGAATTTTCAGAAAGGTTGCTATAGAGTTTATATAGCCCGGGAAAATGGCCATTTTGCAAACGACCTCGGAATTCGACGAAACCACTTTTGTTGGATCCGGCATGTCAAATTATGGCTAAGTTTCAAATTTCATAATTTTTGAAGTTAGTATGTGAGCGTGGCAAAGGAAAATGTGTTTGGTCGATTTTTATTAAATTGGATCGACCAGAAAAGGGCCATTTTTCAAACGGTCTCAGAATTCGACAAAACTAGTTTTGTTGGGACCGTATCGTCAAAGCATAGCTAGATTTATTTTTCTGGAATTTTTAGAACCAGTATGTGGCCTCGACAAATTGAAATGTACATTCAAACGAAATATTGAATGTTTTATATTTTAATTTGAAGGAAAACTGACTGAAACAGTCGAATGGGCCTACGAAACATATCCCATTGTGTTCGGAATGGGGGTATTTGGCTAGGGACGATAGTCGTTGGGTTTGGATTGGAGTTCGTTTGAGGAAGGGGGTATTTTTGGGATTTTTAAAAATATATAAATAAAAGAAATTATGGGCCAATCAAACACTTTTCTCTTTCTTTCCCAAACCCGACAAACCCCAGTAAACGAACGACACCTCCTCTTCAACCCTTCTCCCCTTTTTTTCGGCCAATCCGTTCGCCAAAACCCACCACCCCAGTCCAACTTTTTGTAGCCCTCTCCACCACCTTTAAATCCGTCCTAACCTCGCCTCTCCTCGTCGCGACAACTCCGAGAATCGCGCCTCCGAAGTGCCCAAGTTCCAGCCACCGCCGTGCTTCGCCTGGGGGTTCGAACTGGCTGCCACCCCCTCGTTCTGCGCGTCTCTCCAAGGCGGACGACGCTGCGCAAAGTGGATCAGCTTCCAGTGTCATGGATTTCGCAAAATTTGATGACCTAGTATTGAACCTCGAAGTAAGGTAACAGCTAATTTGATTTTCAACTGATTTGACGCCTTAAAACCGTCGCAAAATTGATTGTTCGAATAAAAATCGTATCTTTTTCATACGACAACGAAATTCAATGAAACAGGAGATAGTGGACTCGTGTGGACGTCATCTACATTCTAGAAGAGACCGCATATTTTTCTGAGCCTTCGGCAATTTTTGGTGGAGTGGAACCCAATGTGAGATTTCTAAATTATAAACGATATGGAAATGACGATGTGTAAATTATATATTCGAAGTATGAGTTATATAAGCGTTGTACACCTCATGTATAAGCGTTGTATAAGATGTATGTTCGATGTATAAGTTATATATGCGTTGTAAAAATTATATATGTGTTGAAATGAAGTGAAATATATTTATAATATATATATATATATATATATACGCCCCTCGTCCACAAACCATGGACGATATTTATTGGTTGTGATTGGTGTGAAAAGTGGTTGATAGCGAATGGTTGATTAGAATTATTTGTGGCCGAAATTGATTGATTGGGGTTGAAAAATACCCGTTTGTGGTTGAGAATTATTTGGTTGAAACCACATAGGATTTGTTTGTGCAAAAGAAAATAAACATGTCGCCTGCGTGCGAACTAGATGCATGAAATCCCTATTGTCAAAAGCTGCGAGGCTTTAAGGTAAAGCGAGGAGCCGTACTAGGGACGGTCCCGGTTTTAACTACCCTGCCATTATGCTGCCGAAATTTTCAAATATATTCATGTGTTAGAATTATTTTCATATGTTGAAACTAAATTCGTGTGTTGAATAGAAATTCATGTGTTGAATAGAAATTCATGTGTTGAATAGAAATTCATATGTTGAACGACATTCATGTTTTGAAATAAATTGTTTTATAATAAAAATCATATTTTTATCATCTATATGAACTATATAAAATAATCGTGTTTTGAAATAAATTGGTTTACATTAAAAATCACATTTTTATTATATACATGATTTGTTAAAAATAGTGAAGTATTGAAATAAATGTCTGTTGGATAAATATATCATTTTTATCAAATGTATGAAAAGAATATGGTTTTGAAATCGAAGAATAGATTATATTTATATATATATAAAAATATAATTAAAATAAATCGAATAACGAAGCTGCAGTTCGTGTTTTGAAACCGTGATTTCAAACGATTAGTGCGAGAGATCCGACCATCGGATTTTCCCGAAACCGAAACCGTTGGGTTTGCTTTGGAAATATCTTTCCAACGACACCCACTTTGTGAAGATCCAATGGTTGGATTATCTGGAATGTTTAATTCAAATCTGAAGAAAAACAGCGCCAGAATCGATTATATTTATATATATATATAATTAAATTAAATCGAATAACGACGCTGTAGTTCGTATTTTGAAATCGAAACTTCAAACGAGTGTACCGGGAGATCCGACCGTCGGATTTTACCAAAACTGAAACCGTTGGATTCGTTTTGAAAAGATCTTTCTAATGATATAAATTTTGTGAATATCCAACATTAAGATTTTCAGATATGTGTAGATCAAATCTGAAGAAAAACAGCGCCACAGACGCGTTATGGCCTGAAGCGTCGTTTGAATAAATTGGCTACTTTTAAATAAATAAAAATAGCGATAAATCGTTATAAAATATTATAAACGATATGGAATGGAAATAACCCGAATTTACCCGGTTTATTGGAAATTTGATGGCTGAATGTGTTTGATATGAAAATTATACTAAAGAAATTATCTTTGATAAAAATAATGGGAACCTATCCCTAAGAATGTGAAATTTATAAATTAACTGAAGGTTAGCTAAGTCGAATGGTTTCCTGAGTTTTGATCTAATGTTGGTTTCGACCTTCGGGGTTAATATTTGGGGAATTGTTCTCTTACTAATTTACGGTTAGTGACTGATGAATTGGAATAAGGCGTATGTTGTGTTTGTGTAGCACTTGTTAATTATATACGCGAGTTGCTCAGAAAGACCGGGTTTATCCCATTCTGAATAACTGAATCGACGATAAGAAATCGATGATGAAGACGGCGGTCGAAGACCGGAGAACTTCACGTCGATTGGATGATTACTGACATCTTGATTGGGAGGCATCCCAAGATACAGATAATTAGTGGTGATCGTTCATACGTACTTGGAAATCGATGGGTATGCGAGGTATATAGTGCCTCCGATTTCGTTCAGACCCAGAACGAACTTGCAAATGGACTGTGTGTCTGACAATGGAATTCATTCTGTGTGATTGATAGCCATCAGTTGCATGGTGTGAATTACCTGTGTGGCATGCTAAGATGCAGTGATCAAGGATTTTGTTGAAAAAGCAAAGCCTTGTGGTTGATGATCAAAGCACCGCCTATGTGGCATAGCTTTGTGTATAAAGTGAATTCGCGAGCCTCACACCCTGGTATGAACCAGAAATGGGAGAGGACCTCAGGGAGGGCATGTGTTTCCTTCTAGCTAGAGGTGGTGTCAGTGCTTAAACTGGCTGACATATATATTATTTTCACCTGTGTGGTTGTTTCTGTTGCAAGGCGCCTCGGTTATATCGGTCGATCCGGGACCGATGGAGTCATTCGTTGGCTCATTTACGCCCCAAAAGGAGGGGAAACGTAGTGTTCAGGCATTTTAATCCACATCGATGGACCGGCCCTGTCGCTCCAAAGGCTTGACTGAGTACTTGCCTAAGACATGGGCTAGAGCGTCTCGAATTCGGTAAGGACTATCTTTTGCCTTGGTTCATGACGGAAATCCAATTTCCAAATGCGACATGTGCGGTTTTGATTGTATACCTATATATGGCGACATAGTGGTATGGGGCATTAATGTCGTCTATGATTGATATTTATGATTCGAAGTTGTTTTTGAAACATATAAACACTAGTAATAATATCAAATACTTTTTGTTTTATTCGTATCAAGCATATTTTGGCCATTATAAGGTAAAAACTCTATCCTCCGTTTGCGTTGCATTGTGTGATGGGAACTGAGTCTTATAATGGCTTCATTTTTATAAAAAAACATTGCGATGTTTAAAAGATTTACTTGTTGTTAAGCACTGGCAATCCAATGGAGTAAACATGTTCTGCGAAAGTGGCGTGGTCCTGTGATTGGCCATATTATAAATGTGTTAAGTAGATTTCACATACCAGTCCCATGACTGACTCGTAGTTTGTTTCACTTGCAAACTCGGATGCCACTCTTTCTACACGGGCAACCTTGTGTTCAGGTTTTAGCAGGCTCTTTCTGGATAGCTGGAGCTGAAGATGGATTCTACCATTTATCTCTTTTTATGCTGTTCAGCTCCTATTGTACATATTATGTTTGTTTTTCCACTGTAGACATTTATGTATAGCTGAACTGTATTTGTACTATGTATGATCCTGTATACTGTGTAACTCTGATGATTATATTTATCCAGTGTATTCTATTGTACATTGTCTAGTGTATTTATTTAATTCTGTTCTGTTATTATCTGTTTATGTGTTATATTTCAAAGATTACCCTTACCACTGTCGTACAGGGTTTTGGGGTCGTCACAATTACCATCAAAGTTTATTCTTGATATTGAGGAAAAACTTGTGCCAAATCCTGAATTCTTGGCA
Organism: Allium sativum; assembly: GCA_030737875.1. Taxonomy (NCBI): domain Eukaryota; kingdom Viridiplantae; phylum Streptophyta; class Magnoliopsida; order Asparagales; family Amaryllidaceae; genus Allium; species Allium sativum. The sequence continues at coordinate 80,366,300 of CM060913.1, read as the reverse complement.
CATCAGTGACAAGACAGTCTTGTTTTTTCATGGATGATGTCATCCATTGGAGCAACCATCTTGCCACAGTTAATTGGAGTCAAAACTGCATAAGATATTTGGTCCACTATTGAGAGAAATTTTTCTGCTCAATCCTTTGCTCGTATAATGCATTACAGAAGGCAACTACACAGCATAAGAAAGGGAGATTCTACTATGAATGAGTATCCTCTTAAAGTAAAGAATATATGTGATCAATTGAGTTCTGCAGGTCAAAAGATACCTAAGTCTGAACATGTGTTGTCAATTGTTAGTGGATTAGATGATAATTACGAAGCTGTATCAGCAATCATCTTATCCATGGATCCTACACCATCTCTACAGTATGTGTATTCAACCTTATTGGCACATGAAGGCAGAATTGGTCACAAGAAAAGTGTCAATTCCGACTTGTCAATTAACTACGGTGCTTATGGCAGAGGAAAAGGTCAAGGAAATGTGTCAAGAAATCAACCAAATGTTCAAAGAGGTGGTCAGCCTAATCGTGGCAGGGGAAGAGGAAGGAACAACGATAGCAAGATTAGATGTCAGATTTGTGACAAATTTGGGCAAGTGCTATTTATCTCAGTCAGGCAACAGTTCAAGTGTGAACATGGTGAATGTGCATAAAGGCAATAACAAGAATCAGACTGAAAGTGTAAATGCAGATTCTACAGCAATTGTTGATGATATTAATGATGATAGCCCGTATCCTGACACAGGAGAAACCAATCATGTGACTAGCAATTTAAGCAATCTTAATCTGGATAACAAGGAATACAAAGGTATGCAAAACTTACTTGTGCGTAATAGCAAAACTGTTCACATCACACATACTGGAAATGCAAGTATTGATGGAATGAAACAGTTAATTCTTAAAAATTTGTTAAGAGTTCCATCTACAAAGAAAAATCTTATGAGTGTTTCCCAGTTTGCAAAAGATAACAAGGTTTATTTTGAATTTTACCCTAATGCTTGCATTGTTAAAGATATACTAACAGAAAAATTATCTCGCAGGGTAATGAGTATAAGGGTCTGTACATATTTAATGTGACAAATTCTAGTTCATACATGTTAGATGAAAGAGCATATATGTTGACAGTTATGGATAATTCTAGTGAATATAAGGATTTCGGTCTATGGCATTGCAAACTAGGTTATCATAGTTTAAAAACTGTCAAACATATAATGTGTAGCAATAACTTTTCTATGAATAAAATTCCTTCTACTTATCTTTGTACCTTTTGTCAAATGGGAAAGAGTCATAAACTTGCATTTCCAAAATCTCAAACTAGTTACACAAAACCACTTCAATTAATTACGACTGATTTGTGGGGTCCAGCACCTATAAGTTCTGATTATGCTTATAAATATTACATCTCCTTTATAGATGCCTATTCTAGATATATTTGGATATATATATGTTAAAAACCAAATCAGATACTTGCAACACTGTCATTCAATTTATCAATAGAGTTGAAAATTTAACTGGTACACATGTAAGTATATCTCAGACTGATGGTGGAAACGAATTTTTACCTTTAAAATCTTTCTTGGGTAAAAAAGGTATATGTCATAGAACTACATGTCCATATACTTCTGAGCAAAATGGAATAATTAAGAGAAAACATCGACATATTGTGGAAACAAGTTTAACTTTATTAGCACGGGCCTCTATGCCTTTGAAATTTCGGCCAAAGGCATTTAATACTGTTGTTCATTTGATTAATCTACTACCTACAAAGGTTCTTGATTACAAATGTCCTTACGAAGTGTTAAATAAAGTCATATCAGATTACAAATTCCTAAAAGTTTTTGGCTGTCAATGTTTTCCAAATTTGAGACCTTACAATACCCATAAACTAGATTTCGGATCAACACCTTGTACTTTTCTAGGGTATTGTAATAATAAAAAAGGCAATAAGTGTTTAGATAGTAAAGGAAGAATCTATGTGTCTAGACATGTTAGATTTAATGAAGAAGTTTATCCCTTCAGTCAGTCAAATATAAAAACAACTGCTAAAGTAATAAATCCAAGGCAGTATATACCTGATCAGAAGAAATTGAGGTAATTCTGCCATCTCATCAAAGGAAGAATGACAGCAATATCAACTCTAAGCGCACAGTATCCATCACTGATGGACCAAGTCAAGAGTTTCCTGCTAGGCCAGATAATGAAAATAATCAGCAGCATCAAGATCAAACAGGTAATATAGGTGATACTGAAAATAATGGATGTGCAAGCAATTCACATGAATCAAGTGCAGGTTCTGCTAGCAATAACAATGAAGGGTGTATTGATAGAGATAATGTCAATGTTCATCCTATGATGACAAGAGCTAAATGTGATATCTTCAAACCCAAAACCATAAACACTGTAAGTGTACAAGAAGAACCAATTTCATATACTGATGCAACTCAGTATGATGAATGGAAAACAACTATGACTGATGAATACAATGCTTTGATTAAAAATGACACCTGGACTCTTGTTGAAAAACCCAATAATAAGAATATTATTGGGTGTAGATGGGTGTATAAACTTAATAAAAATGATGATGGTTCAATTTCAAAATATAAAGCAAGGCTAGTTGCTAAAGGGTATTCACAACAGTATGGTTTTGATTTTTCAGATACTTTTCACCTGTTGTGAAACCCTCATCAATTAGGATTATTTTAACTATTGCTTTATATAAAAATTGGAGCATCAAACAATTGGATGTGAATAATGCATTTCTTAATGGTGTTTTACAGGAAGAGGTATATATGGAGCATCAATTACAAGACCAGATATTGCGTATAGTGTTAATAAAGTCAGTCAATACATGCAAAAGCCATTGGAAAGTTGTTAAAAGGATTCTTAGATACTTAAAAGGAACTATCAGTCGTGGTCTCATTTTAAAGACAAAAAATAATCTCAATATAAATGCTTATGCTGATGCAGATTGGGGTTCAGATCATGATGATTGAAAGTCAACATCAGGTTATTGTATATACTTTGGAAACAATCCAGTGTTATGGAGTGCAAAGAAAGAAACTACAGTATCAAGATCTAGCACAGAGGCTGAGTTTAAATGTGTAGCAAGTACAACAGCAGAACTTATGTGGATTGAGTCTTTACTTAGTGAACTTAATATCAAGCCTAATAAAATTGCAACTTTCTGGTGTGATAATGTGAGTGCCATTTCATTAACATCAAATCCAGTTTTGCATTTGAAGATAAAGCATATAGAATTGGACTTATACTTCATTAGAGAACAGGTGATTAAAGGAAAAATAAAAGCTGGGTATATACCTTCAATGCATCAAAAAACGATATACTTACTAAACCTTTGTCAAAAGTGAATTTTACAAGGTTGAAGGAAGAGCTAAACGTGGATGAAGCTGACCCAAATCGAAGAGCTCGAAAACTCATCTATATTCCAGAATAACTCCATGTTGTTGTTTGAGAGTGATCTGATAAGCTCAAATTGGAGTCTGGTTTCTCGATTTTACTTCAGATCCGTTATCTTCTCTTGAATCGCCATGTCTGGAAGCCACTTGTTTTGTTTCATGGCAAACCCTAACCGTACTAGGGTTTGAAGGGGGCAAATAAAGGAGCGGCTTCTCTGATATTACAGTATATATGATATTATATACTATCATTCTTTTACACTATATTGGGCTGCGTCCCTGGGCTTGGCCGATTTCTTCATTTCGCTTATATAATGTTCTGTTGTACATTTGTAGACCATCAATTTTACATTCAATCATTTCTGTTTTACAAATTACAAAGCAATAAAACATTTGTGCTCACTACATCTAAATCTCAACTAACAAAGCTCAACCAAAAAATTAGGATTACTCACTCGAGATGTAACATCTCTAATTTTTAGATTGCATTATTCAAAAAAATTAGTTAAATAGTTTAAATGGAATAATAGAGTAAATTTGAGATGAGATCGGATAGCTATTATGATGAACTACTATAACTGTTAAAAATTTAACATAGATGAAGGATGATGAGAAGGGTAAAAAGTGAACAGTTACCTCAAACCTTCATCCGCTTATTCATTCTTTTGTTTCCATAAATACAAAATAAACATATAAGAGCAATTAGGTTGGCTACCCTAACTAAGGGGAAATTTAAGGAAACTAAGACAAAAGTTTATGAAAAATTCAAGCTATATCAAATCTCAACTCTAACATCAAATTTAAGGTGTATAAATACTGCAATAATCTCTTTTTATCTCTTGATCAATTCAGTTATGGATAGTGACCAACTCTATATTTTTTGTTTTGCCAAGCCAATATTGAATAATCATTATAGAATAATGATATATGGAAATCATTATGAATTTATATGAGTATAATAGGTTTTGCATAGAAACTTATGACTTAAGTTCCAAATGCTTTAAAACTTTTATCTGTCATGCTTAACACTAGTTCGAAGATAGGTTCTAATTTTCATTATTTTCTAAGTAATTGTTAATATTCTATGAATTTTCTAATGACAAAAATAGGTTTATTATGGGTTATAACTATATTTAATGATAACTAGATTATGATTGGGGATTGTAAAAGGACTCCACTTTTGGTTAAGGGGAGTACCATTTTCAGTTTATTTTAAAATTGTTAAGGGGGGGTTAAAATAAATTAGCCTCCCCTTAAACATATTAATAAAATTTCCAATACTAACCCTATACTCTTCATCAATGCAACCTTAAAACATAAACTCTATTTTAATTCTACACATAGAAAATAATAATACATGAAAAATAAACGTTCTGCACACATGAAAATAACATATTCAAGCAATGTTTACTTTAGTTTTCACTATCAAAGTAAGAATGAAACACAATAAAAACAAATAAACACATACAAAACACACTAGTCACATAAAAAAAAGAGAGTGACAACATACACATACGCTTAACACAGCATAAGCATAAATTCACTTAACAAACATTTGTTTTAATGTTGGAATATGTACACTGTTTTAATGTAATTACTTTTGACAAATCATCTCACATCGAGGTTGTTTTTCTTATCAAACTGTAAGATCTAAACCGTAACACACTATATTCACCCTTGAACAAAATACTAACTTTTCATGATGAACTTTATTCATCATTCGAGCAAATGGACGAAATTCATCCGCTTTCTGCAAACTGTATTCATCTTTTTCAATAAAATCTAAAATTTCAGAAAGGGGATTCATCAACGTTTGAATTTTTTTTTTCTTTTTTTTTTTTAAAACCTTGCGGTGTGTTTGGATTGAACTGAAATTGAATTTTGATCAATAGGGTTTAAGGGATAATGAAGCCGGGGTACTTTAGTCTATATTTTATATTATTTTAAAAATACCAAACCCTCCCCCTCCCCTCCAACAAATAAAAAATAAGATGGAGTCCTCTTAAATCTATCCTCCCCTTAACAAAAAAGGGAGTCTCTTTAACAATCCCTTTATGATTTTGGACTTGAAGTTTGTATATAATGAAAAGAAAGATATTCTTGAATTTTTATGATTAATGGAAATTTCCCAATTAAAATTTAATTACTATGATTTTCTTTTTCTTTTAAAGTCTAAGAAATAATAACTGGTTAATGAAATTAATTGATCATCTCTTTGGTTTTAGCTTTAAGCAAGAAGACAAAATTCAAATGGTTTTTGAAAGGAAAGAATCAATTTTGAATTCCACCAATAACATCTTGATGTAGGATAGGAGTTGGTTAAAAGAAAGAGATTTTGTAAGGGAAAAAAAATCGGTTTTCACGTTAATTACGGTTCCAACATAAGTGACCCAGGGTATCACTTCAACTGCGATGCCTCAACTTGCTTCACGTCCGCCTAGGTGAAGACATAGGATATCAACTCAGTTATTATGCAATGATTTTACCATATGGCAGAGTGTTAAATAAAACTATGCAACTCGAAATCACTTCGGATTAACCTATGTGAGCCACATGTTTGAAAATGAGAGGATTGCTCCTATATTTAACAACCTAAAACATTGAGGCTTTACATCTCAATTCTTTCGTATCGACTTTAAAGGCGAACTGACAGAATCGTTTCGCTACTTCACTTTTCTACTTTATTTATGAAATGGTTTAAGGTGTCACCATCGTAAGGCTTGAAACCTTTATTTCTTCCTTCAGTAGGGTTGAAACCGTATTATATTTTATGAATTGTTCTATACCCAAATTGGATGTTTCCATGTGCCGGATCAATCTTAGCCACTGATTTGCATAAAATCTAATGGTTTTGAGTGGATTGTAGGACCCGTTCATCAGATTATTAATAATATAAAAGAGAAATGCTAATCTCAGCTTGTACTTGCCACCTGATTGGTAGAATTAGTTGGAACCAATCATTAGCTATGTATGATATAATAAATGCCAACCCATTTCCACCAATCAGGTGGCAAGTACAAGCTCACTCTTCCTAAAGGAAAGTGTTAGCATTTCTCAATATAAAATTACTATTTCATTTAACATCCAATTTGGATATAGAATAATTCATCTTCTCTAAAAGGGATAGGCATGAGCGAATTACTATTTCATTTAACACATGCTATGTTTTAAGGGGCCACAAAGCCATATGTTTAGAGATCGAAATCATTACCTTAACCCGAATTCTGATCGTTTAAGTGTATCGGGTGGAGGATCAACATGGGTTGGAGCGACAAGAATTCCACTTTGATTCGTTGTTTATTAAATAATGAATGGTCACAGCTTTTGTTTTGACTTAAGAAGAAGCAACATAGGTATTTCTTTATTCTTTATCATGATAGGTTTCCAGTTGTAATTTTATATCATAAAAAGGTGGGTATTAATATTACAATAATACATTTTCTTGTATCAACTAAAATCGACGATGCTTATGCTTCATTATTTAAAATACGTTAGTATATCATTGACAATCGGACACCAATAGGTAATAAATTGATATACCTTGAATATAAAAAAGGAAATAACCAATTTAGGGATACTAATATCTATGGTTAAACTCTTGAGTAACAGGATTAAGTTATGAAATTGATGGGTATAATGGGTTTATAATTATTGTAGGAAACTGCAAAATTTGAGATAGACGATTCACATGATACCGAGGATGGATAGTCTCCAATAGGTAAATTATAGGTTCATGGTTATTGCAATAACCTGGGTTTTTGGGTACTCAGGATAAACATATTATAACTTGTTTTGTAGATTGTAAAACCAAAAAGAATAAAATACGAGTTCAAGAATCTAATATAATATTTTAAGATGAGAAATAAGGAATTTTCGACTTAAAAGAAGTAGTGTGTGTTGGAATAAATTGAATTTATTTAGTGTAATAAGAAGAAATTCCAATCTTCATTTTCTAAATAAATTTAAAGATGAAATTAAATAAACTGCAAAATCTTATAATAAGTGTTTAATAATTATTTTATCAAATATGATAATTTTGGGAAAGTATTGATTAATAATATTTAGTTGTTCTAGTGAATATTGAAAACATAGAATACTTATTCGCAATCAATATTTAAGTGAAAAATATATTTTCATTGTGAAGTGTTTCGCTGTCTCAAACAAATCATGAATGATTTGTAATTTTGGGTTCAAATCGTAAGCTTTATAAACTATAAAATAAAAGGGGAATTGTGATTATGATTAAAAACCCACGATTGAGGAATGACTAAATAAAATTATAAAATGACAATATGATATTGGAGTGTGTGTAAAAATTTTGTGAATTGCAGTTAAAAGGGATTTTTCTTGTAAAAATAACAACATTTGTGAATATTGTATGCCATTAAAATATGAAATATAAATATTTATGAAAAATCAATGTTCATATGCTAAGAAATAATTTGATGTTGATTATAGACATCATCTGTGTTGAATAATGGGGTTTGCATAATTCTATAATTTAAAAATGTAAAATTTATACATAAAAGTGTAAATTGTACAATTGTTTGAAAAATACAAATTTTGTTTATAAATATAAATAAATTAGTGTTAAGAGAGTTAGAATTTTTTTTTGAAATATGTTTGTGTAAAATTTTGTAAAGATATAAGATGTGAAAATCACAAGTTTTGATTTAAATATAGTTTTAAAACGTTGTTTTGTCAAATGTGAATTTTATTGTGAGTGAGGTTAAAATATTGCTTAAATTGTTTAAAGATATTTTTAACATTTACAAATAGGTGTGAAGATATATCTAAAAATAAGTTAACACTGTGTTGTGTGTATGTAGAGATGTGTGTTAAAACATGTAAAAATGTTGAAAAGGAGGATTTATATGTGCTAATTGCTACAACTAGGTTTAATCTGGGGTTAATGGCTCTAATTGAGCCTTTATTTTCTCCTAAGGGAAAAACTGCGTACATTTAAACAAAAAGTGAAGGAAATCCTTCTTCCTTCTCTTTTTACAGTAAAAGCTAGAAATCAAATTCTCCTGAAATCCTAAGGAAAAAAGCTTGCAAGCTCAACTAACCTACATCTCTATATAGGGTTGGCAATGGATACCCAAAATCCGAAATCCGTCGGCATCCATATCTGAAAATCGAATAAATATCCAATATCTGAAAAAACGGATGCGGATATGATTACGTAGATATCTGCATCCAGAAATTATTTATTTGATTTTTTTTAACATTATGCTCAAAATTATATGTATTTTAGTACAACGAATGAGATTTTTTGTTGTTTTATTAAGTCGAAGGTTTATATTATATGCACCAAATGCATATTAGCTACTCAAATCTATTAACTTTCATCATATCTATTTATTTTTAACATTTTCGTGATGAATGGAATTGAAAAACATTTATGTTAAAATAAAAAATTTCATTTACATTTCTTGTTTTATCAATCAATAGCGGATAGGATAATTATCTGATATCCTTCTGTATCCGTGGATACAGATATCTAATATCTGAAAATGATTTCGAATACAGATATAGCATTATCCGTATTTGAAATTATCCATTGAAAACCCTATATCTATAGATAATCTCTAACAAAATTCATGGAAATATTTCATCAAGTTTTTATTTTTGTTGAATATTATTAACTGTTGAAAATGCATGTTACAGTAAAGTAAATTTCAAGCTGAAACCAAATTCCTTAAGCATAAAAGCTCTCATTTTCTTCTGTTTCTTATTGTGAATTCATGTACCCAAGCCTAAGGTGAGTTTTTCCACTCACTCTTTCTAGCTAAATATAAGAAATGGCTCGAATGCTGCATGGAAGTGGATTAAATTATAAAGTATTATCCATATTTAATTGTTGGTTACTGAAAATTTAGTGTAAAAATCGTTGCATTAAAACAACGATATCATGGAATAAAAAATCCGAAGTAACATAATCTTTTTGTAATAGAAATCTCTTTCACAACAACTTTTCTTTTAGGTATTTTTCGAAATTCTGCCTTTTAAAAGGTCAGAAATGGGATTTTAAATTAAGCATATAGCACAACCTTGTGTAATTTCTAAGCTAAAACTTTAAACCAAAATCTCCATAACTTTTAATTGGCTAATCGGAATTAAGTGCAGATTTTTTCAGTTGAAAGCTATTTTTATAAGCAGCAACTTTTATGTTTACCACTTTTTGAAAGTCTGCGTTTTGACAAGTGTAATATAGGTTTAAAAAAGGAGTAACAACTCTGTCCTGTTTTCTTTTAAATTTACTTCGAAACACAAAAATTGTTTTGGCCATAACTTCTTTATTACCTACTGAAATTCAATAATTCTGGATATTCTAGAAATCTTAGATTATCTTATCTAACTTTCATGTTTTGAGTTTTGTGATTTTTTATGGTTTATTTACTTAAAATTTTATTTTTGTGTCGTTGTCCTGAGACTAAATCGAAAACAATAGTGCGATTTAGATATGAGAACTCTTTTAGTCCTATCTTTTTTGTTAGTCATTGAAATTCGATAATTCCAGGTGTTCTAAAAAGCTTAAGATTTCCTTGATAACATTCATGTTTTATTTTTTTGGCTCTTTAAGTCGCAGCCCTGTCGTTGTCTAATTATTCGTAATTTTATGATTTCATCACCTGAAAATGAAATTTTCTTAATTTTTGATCCATTTGCCTGAATTAAGTGATTTTTTTTCAAAGCTACGAGCTACTGCAATCATCTTTAACTTTATGTTTTGGGTTTCTTTAAATTATGGGTTTAAAAGGGTCGAATCGGCTAAATAAAATGCAATATTGAGTTCATTTGCAAAGATTTTGCAGTTTCTATTAAATTGTTATTTGAATGATTTCTGAAGCAATATTTTGTGTTGTTTTGATTGGCTTGATCCTCTAAGGAAAAAGCCAATATTATCATTAATTCGTATTCCAGATTGGTGAGATTTCATGTGAATTTTGTGTGTTGATTTCATGAATTTATTGACACATGCACGTGTTTTGTAACCGTTTTAAAAGAGGTTGTAAGAAAATAATTCTCTATATTATAAACATTTTTAGATAATTAATCTATAATACGTTTCTTATTATATAAAATGATTTTTCCAAATAAGTGATTTTCACATATTTTGCGAAATTGTTTATTGAACCCGATTTCTAAAGAGTATGTTCTTATACATAAAACCACATGTATTTGCACCCTTTGAGAAGATGAGATTGTGATTAAATGATGCAGTACACCGCGTGGTATGGGAAACAAAAGCATATTATATCAGTCAATTCTAGGCTCGTTGATCAAATTTATCTATTGAAGTGAAGTAGGCTGACTCGTAGAAAAATGACTAGTGAAACATGCAGTATGAGACGTATTGCTTTCAGTTTTCGTGTTACTGTAGGAAATCTGTGGCACATTCTTTGTTGTTTGTTGTTATGCTAGTACTCCGTTCGAGGAGAAGTCAGACTCCGGGTGAGCCTCATATATGTATTCTATTGACCGAGGGGTTAAGTTACACTCGACCGGGGAAGGGGAGAGGGTCGTAGTGATGGGCGCTTGAATACGTATGTAGTCTTGGAAAAAGCTCGAGTTGTGACGATCGCCCCGTACCTCCCGCACAAACTAAGGATAAAGTGCGTTGTATGATGTGCCAGGCCAATTGTAACGACCCGACTTTTCGACCCTCAAATGTCGAAACAAATACATCCACGGTATTCACGTGCCGAGCACCCAAGTGCCAGAAAGACGAAAAGTTAGGGTGAAATAAAATAAAAAGAAAATAGGCTAAGGAAGAAGAGGACACAATATCAGAATCTCACAACGGAACGGTAACATATAATATAATGAATGATCTTTACCAAATAAAACTGTATGATTACAACTATCAAAGAAGACTAACCTATCATCAACTTGGACAGTTAAAACAACCCGTCCTCATAAATGTTGATGTACAACATAGAATGCAGCGGATATAAAAAGTACGGTAAGATGAACTCCAACTCTCTTCCAAAAGCTCCAAGGCATCCAAAGTAAAACCTGCCATACTCAGCCTACTCTTAGGAGTACGTGATGATTTTAAGGAAAACAAAAACCAAGCGTCAGACATCAGTCTGATATGAGAAACTCAAGATACACATTGCATGTAACAACATTGAGGGGACTGTGCAAATAACTGCTCCGTATTTCCCCTCAATTGAAACCAACCATTTATTAGGAGAAGTATAGTTGTATTATAAATATTGTCTAGGGTGTAGAATATAAATAAATTCACATAGAAAGAATGGTTACATTGGTTACATTCGACAACTATTAAGTGTACAAACAAAACCGATAAGGCACGTTCGCATATTGGATTTTCCATCGGAGATCTCTCAATACAGATCCAAACTCCATGCACAAGGGTCAGAAAGTACCTCCGAGCGTCACATATCTCTAGATAAAATATACCATAAGGTAAACACAACTGGCCCACGCACGAAACACCAAAGTGCACCACGTGGAACCAAATATATCCAACTCCCGCGCGCAACTTCGAGGAGCTCCCGCACGATTCGATAATAAGCATACACTAGATATAGAGTCAATATATCCTGCCGTAGGTTAGCAAAACCCCAGATTGTGCTCCTACTCTGTTTTTAGCCATTTCCGATGTCGAGGTTTCGTTCGGCATCTTTCACACGATTCTTCATCACTCGAACAGAACAAGAATTCCCAGTTGGAATCCCACAGCTCAATAGATCTTGGAATCACACATAGATTCCTTCACAGATCTCGGAATCACACATGGGTTCCAATACATCAACAGATCTTGGAATCACACATAGATTCTTTCACAAACCTAACAATCACTATATGTGTTCAAGCGTCTCAATAGATCTCGAATCCCTATATAGACTTCACTTCCCAGCCGCTTCCAAAACATAGAAACCGTATACTAGTTTTGAAGTGGTTTTCGATAAGTAGAACACTTACCAATCCCGGTCTCCTCAAAACCAGTCGCTAGATTTAAGGACAAGTTCCATAGTCGAAACCGACTATAGTACACATAATAAATGATTGTATATGGAAATCAGCCTCGCTTAATTTCCATAACAAATGAATAAACATTCAAGGCACTATCAAGATCATGAAGCATGATAAACAATCAAATCACTATCAAGTCACATAGCATGATAATAGTCAAAACACAATTAACTCATATAAACGGCTTCTAATTCCTTTCTCATTTAATTAATCTTCCATTAATTAATACTCCTTTATTAGTAAACTTCTTTTATCTAATAAAACTTCATTTGTCTAACAAGACTTCTTTATTAATCAATAACTCATACTCGATTAATATTCCTTTATTAGTAAACTTCTTTTATCTAATAAAACTTCATTTGTCTAACTAGACTTCTTTATTAATCAATAACTCATACTCGATTAATATTCCTTTATTAGTAAACTTCTTTTATCTAATAAAACTTCATTTGTCTAACTAGACTTCCTTATTAATCAATAACTCATATTCGATTAATATTCCTTTATTAGTAAACTTCTTTTATCTAATAAAACTTCATTTGTCTAACTAGACTTCCTTATTAATCAATAACTCATACTCGATTAATATTCCTTTATATACTTGTGTATATATTCAACTTATACATATAAAGTGTGTATATGTATATATTCATTCCTTTATAGTCTTAATACTTAAAAGGTATTAATATACTTATCTCTACGGTATAAGTATAATCACAACTCATTTTCAAGATTTCCTTTCTTAGCTTCTACACTTCAAAATGTATTCATATACTTATCCCCCCGGTATAAGTATATCCATAATTCATTTCTAAGATTCCCTTTATAACTTCAATACTTCAAAATGTATTTATATACTTATCCCTCCGGTATAAGTATATCCATAATTCATTTCTAAGATTTCCTAAAATATAATCAAAGAGGTTAAAACCATTGTTTAATAAAGAAACTCTTTTCTTTTATAAGTTAAACATCTTATTCAATATCTTTATCACGAAAGATTTCTATACTTGTTTCTATCTTTAAAATCAATTATTAAAGATCTAAGTATATTCAAAATCATTAAACCGTATATTCTAGTTTAACTACATTCCAAGGGTTTCAAAACAAGTGCTGCTAAAACAATGTTTACAACAAACCCAAAACAAATCATTATAATCATCTTTAAACATTCGTTTAAAGTTTCAATTATATTTACTTCGATGATATATCTGAGAGGGTTAAAGACTAATGTAATTAACACATTCTGACGACAAACCCAAAACCATTTTATGCTTATAGAAATCACACTTCGTGCACTTAACTCGTTTCCGACATTATCAACTTAACTATCCCTCGGTCAAGAGTGAGGCCAGGTAAGTTAGAGCACTGGTTGCATATCACCCCTTGCCTAGACACCCCATTCTTGACACTCACAGATAGATAAGCCTACTCGTCGGCTTATTAGAATTAAGCACAGTAATCATGATATTCAATAAACAAGTAATTAGGAAGTGCACTTATATGACTATTCTATTTTCACACACTTTCAAACGTACTTCAATTTAACATACAAGTTAAACAACCATTTTAATATGATAAGAAATCACTAAGGATGTCATTGCAAAGTTTCATACAAAGTGTTGAAAACACAACAATTCAAACTGCATCTATAGCGACTATCGCTATAAGTGCACTTTCAAGTTCAAGTTCATAATATGTTAATCCATACTAATCCTTGTGTGCTTTGTTTCAAATCCATTCCACTTGTTATACAAGTCAATTCAAATCCAATTCCAAGTCCATTCCAATCCATTAACATGGATCACATATGTTGCTTACTTTTAAAGTAAGAATTAAGTTAACATTTTTAACATAAGCTATCAACATTCAAGCAACTTTAAGAAGAGTTAAAAACATGCAAAAGTGTTTATGTTTACTGTCCTAAATAGTGAGTAAACTCACCTTAATCCTTAGCAAATCCAAGAACCAAGAATAAGAATAAAGATCCAAGAATAAGAACAAAGATCCAAGCTAGCAACCTCCTTCCTTTCCTTGCTTTCCCTTCTTATAAAGCTCACGGCCAAAGATGAAAATAGAGAAGGACTTGGAATTTTCAACTTCTAACTTTCTAGAAGGTCTTGTAATGGCATAAGAAGGCTACACTCAAAGTTTGAGTTGATTTGGAGTTGGTTTGAGTATAGTTTGAGAAAGTTAGTAAGGAAGAGAAAGAAGATGAAGAGAAACCATTAAAAAGCTTCATTAAGCTTAGGAATTTTGTGTAAGAAATAAGGAGGCATACCCCTCCTTATATAGGAAAAGGAAGGTGAATGGGAAAAGACCAAAATGCCCTTAAAACCCTAATGGCATTAATGAGTGATGGGATGGTGTGTAAGGTGAAGTGAGAGGTGTGTAAGTTGATGTGAGAGGTGTGTAAGATGATGGTAAGTTTGCTTTTTCAAAGCTTAAGGATTAAGCTTCCATTTGTATACATATAAGGAGCTTATATACGTACACTTAGGATATTTTCTAAACTCTTGATGTGACTAATTATGATTACATATATATGTGTATGTGCATATATACAAATATATCAAACAACGTTGCAACGATATGAAACAACTTCTATTCAACGATAGGATGTGAATCTGAAAGTTGAACCTCGATCATATTTTTAGTTCTTTATCAAATGATTTATTCAAGTAAACAAAACTTGGAAATAAATTCATTAACTTATTTAAACAATTAAAACAAGCATATTCAAATTATAAAACATTTATTTGAATATTTAAATACCCAAAATACAAAAACTTTCCTTAAATGCTCATTTTTTAAAATGATGACATCATCAAAATAGTTAACCATAAATATGAAAAATACTTTTATTAGCTAACTACTTCCCTAATAATTAATTAAACATTCACTAAAATTTTCAACAACTTTTACTGAGAAAATAGCCATTTATTGATAAAACGATTTTCGGTCATTTTATCAGTATTTTACCAAAAATATATTTTTGAAAGCATTTTTCCAAAATGAGTCTAGGATTATAAATTACTAATTAAATGATGTTTAACAAGGTTATAAAATCATATTTATAACACTTAACAATATTACAAATTGTTATGTTATTCAAAGATTAAGTATTCGAATTTTCCGGGTCTTTACACCAATACAGGATGAGCATCGGGAGTAGAAAATGTCGTATAACTCACTGCGCATGGAGAAAATTTAATAGAACATATAAAACATGATGTAATAGTGAAGCATGATTGAGCAGAATCTTAAACTTTTCATATCATCATGAAAGGATCCATATATCAAACTGGATTACATCAGAGTTTGTACAATAAGCCTCACTACACATTCACTCAGAGTAGCATACATCAACAAAATACAGCGGAAACAACCAACAGTAGATAGTAGGAAACTAATACGTAAGCCTCCTGCTCGTCATTGCTCTACAGCATTGTCCTCGCTAAGATCTACAACCTATCACTTGCTACTCAGTCTGCCCATCCACAACATGGATGAACTGCCCAAGGTAATAAGAGGGAAACATAAAACCTTGAGTCAGACAACAGTATTAATGAGGGATAATACAACTATCTAATATCATCAATAATGAATACGAGAAATAGGTAGATCAATCATCTAATCTACTAACACATCCACAGAGAAGAACCCCAACCCCATCTACTCCACAATTGATAGTGATAGCCTCCCAACCAATAGAAAGAAACAAACGGTAGCATTCATAGCAACCAATAATCAAGCATGAACCACTCTAATTAAGTTCAACACCTCCTAAGCACAAGCCCTGAAGGCCCAAACCAACATCAGACAAGCACCCAAGAAATATCTCCCATGACGTTGAGTAATCCACACAAGACGATACAAGGAAACAATCAACATCCATGACTCTTGCTATCACCGCCAACCTTGCCTTGAAACAATCACTAATCGTATGACTGGTCCATCTTGTCATCCGTCAAAGGCTAATGGTAACCCCGGTTCTAGCAAAACTCCATACGCCATCACAACTTGTATCCAGGCCCATCATGATTTCCCAGGGTACTCGACAAGACATCTTTTAGTCTTTAGGTGCCCTTATTATATCCTTGCTTTGAGTCCGCTAGAACCTCCGACTAAAGACGATCCCTCAGCCTCCAATAACTCTAGCCATCCACCTTTACGACTATCCATAAGTTCAAGCGCCTTCTCAGCAACCATTATCCATGATCTCAAACATCCTTGAGTCGTCTTCACAACTTCATTGCATTTCATTAATCAACAAACACTTCACCTTGCTTTGAATATTCTATATGAATTTACCTCGAAGCAACGCTCATCGTTGAACTAAAATAAACATCATTTGGTTACATATTGATGGACCATCCACCTATGGATCGCCACTGATCCATATGCATCCTACAATCAAACAATTTCGACCGCTCTTCACACATCCCAAAGACCTAATACATTCATCCATGATCGCCCTAACCCATGCTTTCTTTACAACACTGGATCTCTTCTTTGTTGGAGCACGTCAATCCATAGCCACAGATCCATATCCCACGGTCCATGCCATACCATCTTTGCACTGACCATAGCCCACGATCTAGCCCATCACGGTCCATCAAAACATACACTACCCAACCCAGATCCACCACTTCATTCTCACGCCGACCTAATCCAGACTCATGCACCTGATTTGAATGTCCATGCTTTGCATAGTCCCTTTCACACAAGTTTGGTCGATCCATACATCCCTGACCGATCCATGCTTGCACTACACTATCCACCGACCCATCTACCTTGGTTGATCCATCACATCCATGATTCGACCGATCTATCCATTTCTTGCACCATACTCCTGCTGATCCTTACTTTCCACGTCGCCACCAAACAATCCATCCTCTTTACCAAACGATCTATGCCCAGATCTACTTTTTCGATGAGCCAATCCATACTTTTCACACTTCAATGATAACGTCTATGCATCCGTCTCATCCAAATCGACCAATTTCAACCAAACAATAAATAACAATCAACAACAAATATTAGCTCATCAACAATCATCATACGATCATATGAATTTCACCAAATCAATGGATCTAACTTGCATAAAAACATGAATTAATAAATGAATTTACCATTATAAACTTGCTAGATTAGATCCTATGGTGATCCAAATGAAAGTATACTTACCTCGATTAGATCTAGGTGAAAATGACTTGAAATGATGAAAATAAGATTAAACAAACCCATATACTCGATTGAATCCATGTGAGAGATGCTTAACACTCACCAAATCAACAAAATAGCTTGAAATCGATGAATCTCTAATCGGGATAGCAAAGAATAGCGAAGAACGACCTTTAAATCAATCAATTTGATGCAATCCACTCTTCCTCGATGTTGATCTTCAATCTTCTTATGTAAATCTATGAATGGAATGAAGTGGAGTAGTATTTGGTTAATCCACCCAACCAAATGAGAAAATGAAGAGACTAAACCATTTTTTTACCACTACCCTTTATTTATAGCCAACAACCCCTAGACTTAGTAGGCCTCACTAATCAGCCACTAACAACTAATTAGTCTGTCCAGAAAATATGTAGTACTAAAACAACGATTTCTCCCAAAACGCTCAGCCAAATCTTTAATATGACCAATCTACGAAATTGAAAACACCATTTTCGATCCAACGAAATCAATCCCAGCACCTGATTCAATTCCAGTCAAAAGTTATGCTCTAAAAAAACTAACAGGGGTGAAATGGTCATAGATAAAATTGGTATAAATCATGGACATGTCTCACATCCCTTTGAACAACATATCAAAATATGAGAATGATCCTACCCTTGGAGAATAAATTACAAATATTTTACGATCCTCCGATACGTAAAATGCTGGTTGATACGTCCCCCCATTTAGGAATTTTTCCCTCGAAATCCCAAGCAAACATGAGCAACCAAAACTATTCTGCATGCCTATCATCCACGAGCAACCAATATATTATCCAATCTAGCATCTAAAACGCCATCCATCCATAGCCTTAACCTACCACGTGGAATTCTACAAATAACACAAGTTACAATGGTGTAAGGTCAAACGACATTAATGGGTCATACCAATGAAGAGTTCTGGAGGGATCGTCTTCATACTCTTTTCTGTTTAACACATACAATCGTCATCATCCTCCCTCCATTGCACCGTGACTGTCTTAACCGTCTTCCTCCTAAAATATTTCGTGTCATTCCCTATAACAAGAAGCAGCTTACGAGGTCTCGAAACTACGTACTCGACTTTTAATTCTTCATACTGCTACACATGAAAAACATTGTGCACACTCGACATCATCTCTGGTAAATCTAATCAATACGCGAGCTTTCCAATCCGCTCGACTATTGGGAACGGTCCAACGAGCCTTGGAGCTAACTTCCCTTTATTCCCAAACCGAACAACATACTTCAATGGAGAAATCTTCATGAAAACCATATCAACAATGTCGAATTCCAAGTTTTTTCGACATTTATCGGCGTAACTCTTCTGACGATCTTGGGTCGCCTTCATTCGTTGTCGAGCGATCTTAATACAATCTGAGGTCTCTTTATCATCTCTGGCCCAAGAATCAACTTTATCTCCAGTCTCTAACCAACATGCCATAGAATTACATGGTCTATCATACAATGCCTCATATGATGTTGTCCCGATGCTCGACTGGTAACTGTTGTTATACGCGAATTCAACCAAATGCAGATGGTCTTCCCACGATCTTCTGAAGTCTAGTACACAAGCTCCAAGGAAATCTTCCAAAACCCGATTAACATGCTCGGTTTGACCATCAGTCTGGGAGTGCTAAGCCATACTCAAACATAGCTCGGTTCCCAGAATCTCTTGTAAACTCTTCCAAAATCCACTTATGAACAAAAGATCTCAATCACTCACTATGCTCTTTGGGATACCATGGAATCGAACTATCCATTTTATATATAGCTCAGCCAACTTCGATGTTGTCCTAGTCGAGTTGACAGGAATAAACCTTGCGCTTGGTCAAACGATCCGCTATGATCCAAATACCTTCATTTCCTGCCTTGGTCCTAGGTAGTCCATCAGTAGTTTCTCCCATTTCCACGTAGGAGCCTCTAATGGATGAAATAATCCACTCGGCTTATTCCGTTCAGCTTTCATTAACTAATAGTTCATGCATTTGGAAGTGAAATTTCCAACATCTCTCTTCATCCCTTCCCAGTAATAAACTAGCTTCATGTCCTTATATATATTATTACCACCAGGATGTATCGTCAATTTAGAGTGATGACATTCCCTCAGAACCTCATCTCTCAATTCTTCGACATCTAGAACAACTAGTCTTCCTTTCTTTCGAAGCCAACCATCTCGATAGACCTCGAATTCCTTATCCTTTTTTGATTCTGCCCTTGCTTCCAGCTTTTCGATAATCTCGACAAGCCTTTGGTCACGCTTTTGGCTTTCGCCAACCCTTTTGATGAGAGTAGGTCTTATCGATAAGCTTGCCAACATTTCAGGATCTAACTCACACCTCGGCCTAAAATCCAATCCTGCCAAGTAATCTACGTGCTTCCATTCCGAAAACATTGCTCCCGAGCCAGCATGTCTTCGACTTAGTGCATTGGCCACTGCGTTACCTTTACCAGAAGTATAGGCAATACCAAAATCATACGATGCTACAAACTCTAACTACCGTTGCTGCCGAAGATTCAGATCCTTTTGGGAGAATAGATACTTCAATGACTTGTGATCTGTAAATAGCTCGAATCAAGCTCCCAACAGGTAATGTCTCTACATCTTCAGAGCAAACACGACCGCTAACAACTTCAAATCATGTGTTGGATAATTCCTTTCTGGCGGCTTCAGCTGTCGACTCGCATATGCCACAACTCTATCCTTCTACATCAGCACTGCTCCAAGTCCAGTACCACATGCATCGGTATATACCACCATCTCTTAATTCCCGTTTAGAATAGCCAAAACAGGAGCACTCGTTGATCTATCTTTCAGGATTCCAAAAGCTAGCTCACACTTTGCGTCCCATGTGAACACTAGATTTTTCTTTGTCAATCCTGTTAATGATGCATCTATCTTGGAGGAATCCTTGATAAATCGATGATAATATCCCGCCAGCCTAAGGAAAATCCTCACGTCTGTTGCATTCTTAAGTCTATTCAAGTCCTGGATTGTTGTCACCTTAGCGGGATCCACTGCTATTCCATTTCCTGAAACAACATGGTCGTGACGACCCAACTTCCAACCACCTTGAGTCGATGTTTAAACCAACCCCAGACGTTTGAAAATCAGATTTTTCGGGGTAATAAACATTAGAACATAATAAATTAAACTTTTATTACTTAGCATATGATTACATCAGAGTTTACACTATGAGAGTTACAATAAAATACACAGCGGAAGAAGCAATACGATGTGGAAGAACTCTGATTCTAGATCGAATCTCTAGCCCAAAAATGCTCTGAATCTTTCTCCAAGGATTTATAACTGTAAAACTAAACCACTAGCTGCCCGTGTCAAAATTTGTAGGCAGCCAGAGTTTAGGAAGGAACAATAAACCCCAGGTTAGTCATGAGACTGGTGTGAGAACATAAAATATTTTACTTTTAATTGAGGTGAATCACATGACCATCGCTACAAGAAAACATTGATTTTGCAGCAGAAAAATCCATCGCTAAACCGTCGCTAAAGGCCTGTTAGCGACTGATTTGCAGCAGAGTGCGATTGTCGTTAAAAAACACGTCGGTATTTTAGGCACACTTTTGCGATGGAAATTAACGTCAATTCTCCATCACTTTACCGTCGTTTTCTAATTTACTACCATTTCATTTTAAAATATTTCACCGACGTTTTACCGACGAATATATATAACATACTAAAATCAGTTAAAAAAATTCCTTCGCTAAATGCACGCTATTTAGCGAGGGATTACCGACGAAAATGTATAGAAAACATTTTGCATTCTATTTATCTTTCGGTAAACCGTCGCTATCTTTAAAATATTAGTTTCTACTTAGCGACATTTTAGTGTCAATTTTGATAAAAATCCCGTCGGTATTCCCTTTCTATTCTGGTTATAGATTGTTTTTTTAAGCCATCGCTAACAATCGATATATATATATATATATATATATATATATATATATATATATATATATATATATATATATATATATATGCACATAAAATGAGCGACATTAACAAAAAAAAGAAATGCAGTTGTAAGCGTAAATTGATATTAGGCAAAATACAAACCATTTGCATAAAGGGAAGATGGTATAGATGAGAAAAGGTTTGTTCATACTCAACATATTTAACACCAACACTGATATAATCAGAGTAGCAAGTTGAAAAATCACAAAAATAATACAAACTAGCTCCAGCAAAACAATACAAATTAAGCAAAGATACAAATTCGATGTTTGAGTACACGCAAAAGATACATTTAGACCTCAAAATTACGATGAGGCAGCAGCTGCAGCCCTCTTCCTTGGAGCAGCTTCAGTTCCTACACTCATAGCATAAAGTTAGTCACTACATGCTAAATGTAGTAGGTGGCAGATAATAATAAGAAATAATAAGAAGTTAATAAGAAGTTAACTGATCTCAGATCAAACGACAGGGAACAGAGGAAAAAGTAGTAGGTGGTAGATAAGAGCTTACCAAAGCTGCAATGTTGTACTCTTCCACCAATGTTATAAATTCTAATTCTGCACAACCGTATTCAATACATTGAGATACCACTTTTCAAATCTAGAGTACCACGCAGTTAATATATATGTGTCCTAATACAAATAGAAATGGGCTTCCCCAAAATCACTATGAAATTAAATTAAGTGACAATATGTCAATATATGGTTACAAAATTAAATTAAATGACAATATATGTTTTGTGTACCTATCTAACAAAGTAAATAAAAAAATTAAGATGTAAATATAAGTTATATTATTATGCAAAAGAGTTAAACACTTAATATAAATCTCAATTACTTATTTTAAAGTTAAACTAACATATGAACGTGCAATAAATATTACTGTTATGCACTCTAAAAAAACCATGATGTTGTGCCTGTATTGTGCATATTATCTAAGAAAAATTGCATATAAAAACCATAATTGCATCTATTATGTCATACTTTCCATATAGCCCTAACTTGCTTGAAATTCTAAGAGGGATTAAATGGACATAAACCTTTTTCAGCAAAAAATACCAGCGTTTTCTACTTTAGTTTTTGAGTGAAATTATTGCACTTATTGTTGTAAAAACTAAAAAAGGACAACATAGTACCTTCTCTATGGGAACTTCATTGCGCTTACACCATGCAACTGATATCCTGGGATCCAAATAATTAATTTTAGAAGTACCCGATGCTACTGTTTTTAGTTCCTCTCTATTGTTTTTATCTGATTCCATCTTCTCTATTTTGGCATCCACTTGGTTTAACTTTTTCTCTAACCTGACAAGTTATTTTGAATCAGGTATTATCTATAATAAGAATTTAGATAATATGTTCAAAATTACAGTGATGATTCAAAAAAAAAATCAATACAGTGATGATTCAATACATTTCACTTGACAGGTTCCTTTTCGAACCAAGTAATGGTTTCTCTTTTTTGCCCTATTCAGATCGTCTACCAATTCATTCCTTTGTAATCAAGTCAAAATATAGTAAGTAAAAAAATTGGCAAAACAATGGGATACTGTAAGTACCATCAAACCGTTAATTCATCTATTTTCTCATTTAATCTTGACATTTGGGCTTCATGAGACTTAGAGACACTGTGTTGATGATTGCATATGATTGCAACCTGTAAAATGATTACCACGTGGTAGTGAACCGATTGTTCATAATAGAATGACAAATTAACTATTAAGATTTAAGAATGCAAAATGAATCTGCAAATATCAAAGGTTTTACCTCATTATTTGCTCTTTGATAAATAGTATTTTTCTCTAGTAATGAGCCCTCATTGGTTTCTTCATTCAACTAAATTGTAGGTAAGAAATGATCAGACACAATACAATGAATTGAGATATTGTATGATTAATTTACTTGATGAGCCTGATTCCATGCCAACTACGATGATAGCGAGCTGATGATTTATAGTTGAAGTTTTGGCTGAATCACCAGTGCACACAGCTTAAAAATGAATTTGATTACCAACAAATAATATATTTTCACTCATGCTAAATACATGTATGTGCAGTACTATTCATTATTTACTAGTACATAGATCATACTAGTAACTACCAAACCAGAGACTGAAATATTGTCTTTAGGCGGTGTCAAAAGTTTATAAACATATTAGAAACTGATTTCCGGTCATTGGTATAAATTCTAAGTAACTGACTCTTGTAGTTACTGACCAGTCTTTGACTAAAGACTGACTTTTCTGGAGTTTCTGTTTGCAGTCTTTAGTTCGGGCATTTTTGGTAGTGTTATTGTTCGGGCATTTTTGGTAGTGTTATTACCTGAGAGAGTGCGGGACACATAGTGAAAGCACTGCAGCTATTGATTGTCACCGTTCTTTCCTTACAAAGCAATGAATCCAAGCCAAGGTTTTCCATCTAAAAGTTGTAATTATACAATTGTGAACACTTTGAATAAGAGTTGTTTTTTTCCTAATTCTTTTGTAATTAATCATAAGGTAATAGCAAAACATATATTAGGCGAAAAAGTTCAAGTATGGAAATGTCCTAGGTATTTATGCTCCATACAGTGTTAAAACTGAGGAAAACACAACTTGATCTTCTTGGCACATATTATTTTCTATAGTCCTCACCTTGGATGCATAATTCTGTTATCAAACTAGTATTTGGTGCCTTGCATCCATCCACCTTGAATTGGTTCTTTCTGGATATCATAAAGCTCTAAGGTAAGTTGCTTATTAATAAGAATTGCAAAACAGCTACTTTTTACGTAGAAGAATACACAAATGATTTGCTTTTCATTCTAGCAAGTAAAGCTTTAATCTTAATCAGAATAGTTTAAGATTGTGAATGTCACAGTGAAAAACACATTTGTCTAACATTGAGAAATATGATTTTAAACAAAAGTAGTAATAAAACATGAAAGGACATAAAGATGCAAGGAGTAAAATTGAATACCTAGGAAACATTGAGAAATCCTAATCTCCATTGTCTGTCAATATGCCGAACCTCAAAGCCGCAATAGATAAAAGTACAGAAGACTTCATATGGAAAACTTGAAACTTGTGTTAAAAGCCCAGCCCTAAAATACTATACAGTATATTGTAAAACTAATGTATAGTAAATAGCACAGTACAATTAACATTGTACGTTATTACATTGAAAACAGCTAATGAAAAAAAGGAGTAAATTTTTATTAGAAACCTATAAGGTAATTATTCAAAAACTAAGTATAAAACAGTCTTATTAGGTAAATTTCAAATGTATTAAAGATACCTAAAATAAAATGTGGAAAAATAGTATTGTTACCTAAAATGTTTTTAATGGTAAATAACAGTCATAGGCACCAAGTGCATAAATACCACGCAGTTTGTCAAATAGGAAAAGGTATACTAAGCATTTTGATGTTTTCATCTTCTTGTCATAGAATACAAAACAAACAAATACCAACAATTTAGATTTCATTCCAATAAAAAAACATGAAGATATGGAAAGAGGATAAGTTGTATATTGCTATGAAATCAAAAAATAGAAACTTTGCTTCATTTTTCTATATTTAACAGTAAATTATCTCACATAAATGACAAAGGATGAAAATTCAGATATTTCATCGCAATATGTAAGGAAAATTATTACATATTTTTTTTTTCTGATTGTTGAAATACCAAAATACTTAAATGATGAATAATTTATGTGATATAATTAGTTGATATCTGAACCATATGTGATTTCTGCAAAAGATAATAAGTTATAGGAAACTGCGTGCTCATCAAACATAAATATAAACGTTAGTACTCAAATTATTATTTCTGTCACTTATTACCTCCTATATTTTGTAATACAAATATTACTTTGTTAATTAGCTATAGATTTTAAACCCATAACAAATAAACAAATATATATATTTCCCTGTGTGAAGCTTCTGATTAGAGTGAAAATTAAATAGAATCATGTGAAATGAAGTAAAAAGATAAAAATCTATGGTACAAATAATACAAATCATATAATTGAAGACTTGACAACAACAACGAAGGAAAATACACGTTAATCAAATTACAAACATAGAAATACCGATCCTATTATAAATTTTAGGAGAAAAGTTATTTATTATGCATACAATATGAATATATATTATTCATCCAACATGTTAAAAGAAAAAACACAGTAGTCATAAAAGAATAAATTCGGGATTTCTAGTAGAAAACAGAGAAGGAGCCTAGAACTGTAGAAAATGATAAGTTAAATTATTATAGAAGATACCAAAGTTTAGAACTGAAATTTATTATCAAAGCCTACAAATGCCACTTATATTAAAACCTTATTTTTACAGGTTAGCGTATTTGTATAAGAAATATCAAGCTGCTAAATACATTTACCGGTATTATACATTCTAATAAAACAGAATTGTTACTATAAATCTATTTGGACTTCTTAGTCTGTACACTCAACACATATGAACACAAATGACATGGTTAATCTTCCTACGAAAATAGGAAAGATAAAAAAAGAGGAGTGCACATGGTTTTAAAGAAAGCAAACCATTAACAAAAAGATATTACAGCATGACAACACAATATATGCAATAGGCACAAATAAGAACCAATTAACAATCCAAATCTTATTAATGCCCTTCAGTATATGAATTATTTATAACGCCAAACACAACTGATATGTACACCGCAAAGAGATATGAATATATTAGCAAATTACAATTTCATGGGTAAATTTGTCTGTATGCATATAAGGATCTTGAATGCTTTATGCATCACCAATAATTTCAAATGCTAACAGATTAGAAAACACTTTTAGTTGTAGCAAGTTAAAGCAAATGAATTGCATACATAATGCATAGCACATACAAATTCTTTATATATTTTTTAGTCTATACATTTCCAAAGTCACTCAAGTATATATGGTAGATGCCAAGGAAAAGATTGAATTTATGCTGTCAATAAATAAATAAATACACCTACATCAAAAGGAAGGTAGCAGAATCTTTCAGAAAGGAAATTATTGTTGATAACTATTTAATGGAGTAATATGCAGTAATAAATTTGTAATATCCATATGTATGTAGAGATTAATAAATATATTGTGGACAATTATGTTAGACACTAATCAAATAATATTGCACTTGGTTAAAAAGATCTCAGTATTTGGCACACTGCAACTTCTAAAATAACAATATTCAGTATTTGGCACTCTGACGTAATGTTGATCATCGAAAAAAAATAAGTAACAAACAAAAATAATTCATCAGTTTGAATTAGTCTAAATGTTGAATCCATTTGCAGTCTATAACACTTACAATTGCTAAAATCCTCCCCCTTATTTGAATGTATTCCTAAGTAGAAAGTAAAATTAGAGTTGCAGCCAAAATCAAAAAACGAAATGCATGCCCACCCATGCCTTTTTAAATATACGAACTTCAAAAGATTGCCATATCAAAAGGTATAACAAAAATGAAATGCACGTTGGCAACCCACCCTACATAATGCCTATATAATTGAACTGATGTATACATAAATGAAATACGTATGAATACTAAGTGAACAGAGCACTTATTAAATGGGCTCGATGTTGCATACATCATTGAAAATAAACAAATATATAAATCAACTATGTTATAATAATTCTACTCATATGTTGCATGGACAAACAAAAAATTAATGGCCTATAGTATTTGCATAATTCTAATCAAATTCAAACCAAGAACAACTAAGTATCAGATAGATTTGGAAAAAAGCATGACGGAAAAGGCAAATTCGGCTGTACTTACCCAATTTCCAAAATCAGTATCCTAACTTGGCAATATGAAATTTCTCATATAAAAAGGAATAACCAAAGCCAAGTTCATATTCTAAGTAGAAGACCAGAAAAGAGCACTTGGATTCCTTTAACAAATCTACGGGGTTAACATAAGACATTATTAAAGAACCACAAAATAGCGTAAAACTAACTAGTCATGCTTAAATTTGATGCCACTTGAATTTTATGAAGTTCTGGAGCAGTTTTGGAATCATAGCCAGTCATAGAGCAATTTTATTTCTTATTCATCCAAAATAAAGCATGGAGTTTTTATTTTATTATTTATCTGCACATACATTACAAAAACATTATTGTATAAAGTATCTATCTATAGAGCATTTGCAATAAACATGCGATAGAAACCTGCTTGTCATGTTTGTTGTTCACCCCAAAGCGGCCTATAATTAATTGCGTCCCCTTACCAAGACTTTCCTTTTTCCTTCTATCTATATCCGGCAAATGAAAGCATTAGTTAGTATTAGCCTTTTAAAGATAATGCCAAAAAGGATAGGATGAAATAAATGGATATTTATAATGAAAAACAGTAAATAAATGATTAACTCGATGTACGTAAAAATTCATGCTATATAAATTTAGAAAAAGGGTTTGCAACATGATCCTTGAATAATGATATAGGTCATGTTCTGTCGGTAAGACTTGTAATAATGAACATATTTTAAGAAAATGAGTAGTGAATAAATCAGTTTTTCTGTCCCTCTTTCTCACCAGCAACAGGAGAAATAATGGATAATAAGTACTCCCCGAAATAATGAGTAAATCAGTTTTCCTGTTAGTAAGGATATGGTTTTTATTATATCATTCCAATAGCTTTTATCTATTGTTTGAAAACCAATTTCATATTTCTTTCATATGACTCATACTCCCCGAAATCTAATGAATTATGGTACTATTTTTTTGATGCACAATGTCATGTTCAGTATTCTTCAAACTAATGTCTGAAATGAGAACAACTGAGTATTGAAATAAAACTGATTTCATATCATAGAACAATTTAACTTTAGTTAAGTGAGCACTTCTGTTGGGTCCGAAATGAGAGCTTTTTTTCATTTTTTTATCACTTTTTAAACTCATCCTAAAACATATTATAATGATAGAACTAAGTTTAAAAAGAATTCTAGCATCATAATCATCTTTAAAACATCAAATTTACTATATGGGTCTGCATATAATAGTGAGAAGTACAAAAACTCTTGCTTATCACTAAAATTACCCAGCCTTTGCCCAAATATCATGAGGATAACCAATGCACAAACTCAAAAACATCAAAAAAGTATAATTAAGATTTGTCCTTGATAATTATCTTCTAATAATTATTTAGGCTAGTTTAAGTACGAAAAACAGTAGTTTTCTATAGCAAATAGCTTAACGAAGGTTTTTTTTAAGAAGCAAAAAAGTATTTAGATCTATCCTAACATCTCATAATAAGCTATAAGCCTAAAAAGTTGTAGCCTTAAATATGTACTTAAATAATTACATACTAGATCCACGGGCTGTTCAAACATAAAATAGCCACATCTTCTAAGTAGTAATTCTATTTTCCTATTAGGACCAATCAAAAATAAAAGGAGAAACCACCATATGAATCTAATGGTTCAATTTGACACAGAAATTCATCTCATATCGATGGTTACTCACTTTGTAGTTATCAGTATAACATCTCATGCACTACATATAATATAAGGCCAAATACTTATTTCATCCAATTGTAAATCAAACCATTGCTACAAACAAGCACTCAAATTAGCAGTAATATTGAGCAAGTCAATTGTAATTAATAATCTTTCTTGCTTCATTACGTCAATATGCAACTAATATGAACTACATAGCACCAATTAAACACTAGTAACTAAAAAAAATCAAGAATCATAATAATGAGCAGTAAAAAATATATGATAAACCTTATAGTACCTGTAGCACCCTTCGCTATTTTGGAATCCCAAATCACGATTCCCAATTTTTACGAAGCATGATAGCAGCTATTTGGGGAGATGCAGGATCGATTCTAGTGCTATTTGCTAGTACTTGTAGCATCCTTCGCGATTTTGAATTCTCAATTCACGATTCCCGATTTTTACGAAGGATGATAGCAGCGATTTTGGGTGATGCATGATCAGATCCGGTGCTAAGATGCGAGATGAGTCGAGTACATAGGATTTTGACAGCTATCTGAAGGCGGCGGCGACATGTTGTCTTCGGGAGGCGGAGATGAAGAATTTTATACGAGAGGCGGATCTGAAAGAAGCTACTTTAGGAAGGAAAAGGCCTTCAATCGTATTAAAGTTACACGTTTTAAAATTGTATTAGTTGTTTTTCCGAGGTTTTCAATGCACGCGGATGACCAATTGCAACCGTTAGATAGTTCGATCTCAATGACTCAAATTAACACTAGTTGAGGATGTGGATTGCCTCTATGTGTCATAAAAAAATAATATAAACATCACTTGAAAATCTGTCGGAATTCTGCTGCAAAATAGCTTCTATAAGTATTCGTCGGTATTCTGCCTGGATTTGCAACGGAAAATAGCGGTAGAAATTTTCCGTCGGTAATTTGTCGCAATTTGCAATGGCTTAGTGAGTGATGATAGAAGACGACAGTGATAAATAAAAGAAAAAAATTTGAAAAAACAAAAAACTATCCCTTGCAGATCTCTTGGAAATTCGTCGCATATTAGCGACGGAAATTTCCGCTTCTAAATTTTTTATGCTAAATCAGTGTTTTCTTGTAGTGCATGCCGTATAATACGGAATGGGTTTACTCCATATGATTATTAGTGCAAAGTCGTACATGAGTTTCGAAAAAATGAGACTGTTATAAGGCTCCCCCCAATACACACAAAACAATAAATGCAAATGCAAGCACACAAATGGACGAGTTTTAGCCTCATAAAGCCAAATCAATAATATATATCAATGGTGTATATTATTACAACTAATAACACTTTAAAACATTTCGCAGATAAATTTATAAATCTTAGTAAGTATAGTAACTACGCCCACATACATAGTTTACAAACAAAGCAAAAGGTTCGTATTGGTTATTGAGCTTCCAACATGATGATTCCTGACACGAAATAATTATCGAGGACACAAGCTAAGTATCTCCCGGCTAACATCCAGACTAGGACACCGAATACAGAGTGCAAAGTATATATCCCGGTTTTCATCCAGACTCGGACACCGTATATACTTTATTCCCTTAGGTTTCACAGGTGGTTCCACCGCCGAAGCTTTCGAGGTCCAACAGAGAATATGTATAGGTATAAAACCTAACCTCCAGTTTCCCATGATTTTGGGTTGTGATGTTCGTGAGGTTTAGTACCACAAAGCTACACTCTTTCACTATGCCATGCTTTGATCATTTCATCAACTGCAGCACTTCGCATGCCACATTGTCATTTTATAATCTATAACTGATAATCACTGACCAAATAACTTTTAGCCAAGGGAATAAATTCCCATCACCAAACAGAAATATGTTCGATAATAATCAGTTAATACATAGTGTCAGACACACATCCATACGAGTTCGTTTCGGGTTCGAACGAAACCGAAGGCGCCTTATTCCACGATTCAAGTTTGAATGCGTAGGCCCTTGCGATCCGGAAGTTCTCCAAATACGTTTGGACTTTCTTCCACTCCGGTAATAGGGTCATGGCTCGACTGTAGCTATTCAGTAAAGAAACAAATCAGCAGGCAGCTCGTTCGATGTGAAGAACCACTATCTTCAATCACCATATATATGTCTTCATTTATTTCGTCGTATGATTATTTGGAATGGTTTTCGAGAATTAAATTCTGCTTCCGTTCTTTCCAAATAACCAGCGCATTTTATGGACTATATAGTTTAAAATTAAGTTATTTCCATCATATATATACATAACTTTATTCTTGCTAAATTTAGAAATGATCGTTTATATACAATCAAATAGTTTTTCTTCTTAACTCCCTACTTCTAAACAATCATTTATTCGTCAAGGATCAAGATTAATGTTATTTCTTTAATTCAAACTCGTTGTATTTATTCAAACAAGGATTAGTTATATTCGAATCAACGGTTTCAGGACTGAACAATTCCCAATTTAATTAAATAAAATATTTGAAATAATAATTTTTTAATAAACTAATTTATATATAAATTTAGAATAATTTTAAATATAAATGGTTGAATTAGTTACTTACTATATTTTAAAGTTTACAAAAGTATACCAATAGAATATTTTAAAACATATAATATCCTTTAAATCAAATAAGTCTTATTTAAATATTTTTGAAATTAACATACTGTGTTGTATATAGTTGATAACCTATATAAATATACAAATACAATTGGAATTGTTTCCTTTCCATGCTGATGACTTGAATTTATATTCATACTCGAAGAGTATAACTAGTTCCTATAATCTTGAGTTAACCAATCAATTCCAAAGACATTCAACTTATTTACTTTCATTCACTTAGTTCGTATTAACTTCCATAATTAACCTAAGCCTTACTCGGGTAAAACAATATTATTATCATATCATTTAAGTTAAAACTAAACGATCTATATTAGATATACAATTGGTTAGAAATCGAAACTTCTTATATCCAGTATATGTTTCTGTATTAAACTGATATTATAAGCTGAATTTCGATATTTCATAATTCCTCAAATAGTATTTTTCATCATCTACAGAACTTATATTAAATATCTGAAGATCACTTCCATCCAACTTAACCTAATTTTAAATTGGAAAATTATTTATTATAGTTACCGTTTCACAGTATTCGAGATTCACTTTCAGTTTGCTCTTTTACCAGCCTCGGTAAGCAACTGTTGGCCAGGTAAGTTCAACGCACTAGTTGATGCATCCCTTGCCTTAGTTACACACCCCGTTTATCGTTCCATAGCTGACAACGGAACAAACATAGTTGTTAACCCGACTCTTAAGTTTCATTCCTAACTTAAACTTCAAATTCTAGTTATTATTTAAAGCAATTTATAATATGTTGTTATAAATATTTGTCTAAACTTTTGTCAAAAAAAAAAAATTTGTCTAAACTTATATCAAATTTCATAATCAACTAAATCAAGTTTAAATATCTTTTTCAAACCATTTTATAATATTAATTCGAATTATTATCAAAAGTCATATTAGATTTAAAAAATCCAAATAGTCCGAGTTTACCTAAAATTTTCAACTATTCATTTATTAAAGCGGTAATTAAGTTTAAAATCGACAATTTTGATTCAAGGTACTTTCAAAATAAATTATAATATCAATTTACAATGATAATAACATGTTAGTTTATTTTCCAAAATCGAATTTATTTATATTATTAAAACAAATTTTCCTAAGTGCTACTCAAACCATTATTTTAATTCAATATTTGAAACATTCTTAACATAACTTAGTTAATAAACCGTTTTAATAACACTGTATAATTAAATCAACATTATCAAATTTATTCAATATCATTAAATAAAATGTTAATAAGAAAAAAAATATTCAAGTAATCAATTAATACTTAGTTAAAAAAATGTTATCGAATCAAAGAATATTAATAATATTATTAAATAAATAAACATTATTAAATCAATATTATTAAGTCAAAAGAACACTACATAATAATTTAAAATGTCATTTAACCCATTAATCGTTCCTTAATTACATTTAGGGAATTACTAAATTTTCCGCCGATAATCCATATAAGGTTGAAATGAGTACATATGCATGTTCATACATTCAACAACCATTTTATGCATTCATTTCTTAAATACACACAACAAATAATTTGCGAACACACGTTATAACACTAATGCGCCTTGATATACAATTTATATTGGCATCCATCACAACAATAACCGTATTATCTACAAATGACCATATCCACATTCATATAGCCAATAATTTCGCTTATAAAATAACGCGTGTCCATATGCAGTTTTTTTTACTAACAATGAGCATCCATTTAAGCAATGCATTATTTCGATGAATATAGATTTAACATATATTTAAATAATTACTACTAGTTGTCAACACACGGTATCACGTCCACCAACATAACCATATAATACCTGTTTTATCATACTAATTTAATAAAATATTAAATTTAGATGTTTTCACCACTATTTTCTTTCCAGTAAAGGACTTTCCCAACCTGCATGGTATTTGTATATGCTCTACTGTACTCTTCCGCGTCTTTGCTTTTCTTGCTCTCTCTCTCTCTCTCATCTTTTTTTTTCTCTCTATTTTTTTACGACCATGCTTTGGATCTACAAAATATGTGCATGCGAGTCATACATACGGGCTTGGCGCAAGGTGAAGGCGAGGTGTTTGTTGGTCGGTAAATGGGTTGGAGGCGCATGACTGTTTTGGAGAGAATAGGAGGGCGAAGCCATGTGGGGGTTTAGGGCGTATACGGGCGGCTGGAGGTGCGTCAGAGGTTGACGGGTAGTTGCGCGGTGGTGCTGGTGACTGGAAGGGGTCTCGGTTTGCAGGGGCTCGCATGCACAGCAAAACAAGGTTTCACGTTTCTTTTCTTTCGTTTGAATGGCGGGACTGGGACATGAAGTGGGAGAGGCAAAAGGTAGAGATGCACGCACAGGCGAAGAGTGGAGAGAAAAGAATAGGAGATGGAATGGGAGAGGCGGAAGGTGGAGTTTGGCGAAAAATTTGGTTAAGGCGGAACTGAGTAGAGCAGGAGAAATAAACAGAAAAGTGGAGATGTTTATAAAGGTGAAACTAAGTTTTACAGCACGTGTAGCATAGGTGCCACTTGGCTTACCTTACTTCTATTTGCCTACCACGTTTTAGATCATACTTTTTAAATATATATATTTTCGCGTGCGTGAAGTTGGGAGATGGTCTTACGTTTTACCCGTGTTGCTTATCTACCATATGTGCTAATTTTGTTTTATTATGCTAGCAGTATACTTTGTTACTTTCATGTTTGCGTTTCCTTGCCGTATTTTTTTATTCTTCATTTTCTTTTATTTTTAATTATCAATAACCAACAACAGCAAACTAACAATATAATCGTGTACAATAATGTGCTACGATCCCAAAACAGTAATAAAATAGACCGGTTGATTAGTTCTGTAAAGTGTCAAAAGGACCACAGTTGCCCTAAAATAAGTTAGAAAAATATATGCTTATTTTTCAAAATAAGAATTACAGTAAAATTCTATAAAACTGTCTTAGACTACGTGAATAGTAATTGAACACAAATTTGAACCAATATTTAATTAAAATTTAATTTCAAATTCTGATCGATTTTGGCAACTGAATTACAATTCTTTTCGATTTTTCGACTAACGATGGACTATTTTTTCAAACGGTCGTTGTTTAAACTAAATTTCACAATAAAAATTAATTTCAATCATTTTAAAATAATAATATTGCCTTAAAATTTTATTCAAAATCTATTTCAACCTTCCAAAAATTTATTTAAGATTATATTAAATTCAAATTTAATTTCAAAAATCCTCGATTGTTACATTCTCCCTCCTTAAGACAATTTCGTCCTCGAAATTGGAATGAAGTTTCGAGAAGAACATAAGTTACCAAAATTAATATTATCGCTTCTTAATATTTCCTGAAAATCCTTTTCAAATTTGAATTAGGGTCTAAATTCTAATATCTCATTTAACAATTTAAATTTTAGTGAAAATAAACCCACAACAAAATTACCTCCATACATTCATTTTTGATTCTATATACGTTGGTTCTTGATCTAAATACATTCACCTTAGCCTTATATACTTTTAGAATTAACACTATGGATTGAAAAAGTTTCTTCCATGTCCTACTTCCGATGTAGATAGTGCTTCTCCAGCTGGCTTTTCTCCTTTCTTCAACTGACAATTTCGAACTACATGCCCTATCACCCACCATCGATGACATTTATTTTCCATTGTTGGATCCTTGGGTTCTTCGTTGGTCTTTGGATATTTATCCACAAAATATCCTATTCGCTTGCACTTGAAACAACGTATATCATTCCGAACTACTTTCTTCTTCTTTTTAGATTTGTTTGGGCAGAAAACTGCATCATGACCCATTTTAAGACATCTATAACATTGGACATCCTTAACTTTCCCAACCATCAATTCCTCTTCTTTTTTCCTTTTGATCTAGTGCTCATTTTGCTTTCTTTGGACTCATCCAAAACTCACCACTTAATATCCCAAATTCCATTTTGTTTTAAGTGACAACCTACAATATTTATCAAAAGGGTTATACTATATATTTTTATGTTTTTTCACATAACTTATCTATCTAGCTTATTTATATTTAAACAATTGAATCTCAAATATAACCTAAATATCAAATTGCACCATTTATTTACCAGGTATTCAAGTATTTATTATTTACCTAACCATATTCAGGGTTTATGAGTTTAAGGCCATCCAAATTCTAAAATTTTTAATTTCACACTTTTTCCAAACTACCGTATTTCATAAAATCAAATTTATCAATTCATTTTATTTTTCAAACTCATTCTCACATATTCCATTTTCTTAACTCATCTTGAGTAATTACTAACCCTATCGTTTCAAATTATTTCTACTCTATTATTTATCAGAACCTATAGACTATCCAAAATCATCGATAAATTCTAACTCTATTCTCTAAATTAAATTCTTCTTAATTTAAGTCCCTATTATACTATAATTCATTTGCGAATTCAATTTATACTCTACAAACAAGAAATACATCAGTTATTTTAATTTTTTGCTTATCTATTTCAATTCATATTAAATTTTTATCCAAACATTTCATTGAATTTATGTAAACAATTTCAAATACTTATTTGTATAATTTTAAGTATTTCTCGACGTCCCAATCAGAATCATATAGTCATCCCATTTTCGAAACTCGAAATTAAACACTGATGATGATCGATCAATCAATAGAATTATCTTCCAGCGACTAGAATGTGATTCTATATCTATCTAGTATATATTGAACTTCGTATATACGTTGATCACGCGTATATGCAAAATCTTCTTGTACTCGATAGTCCAATCTCGACGTTCGATAAAATACTCGAAACTCTTATCATAATTTATATTTCCAAATAGTTACACTTTTCAAAACGATAATTTATATTTTCAAAACATGCTCTCTCAAACCTAATACTCCAGAATCTCATTCTAAGGCCTCTATAACCCTCACTACAAGAAAAATGATTTTTTGTAGCGCCCAAAAACCGCCACTAAGTATTTTTGGTGGCATTTCAATAATCGTTACGAGAAAATATGCCACTCAGAATAATTTTTCTTGTTGCAATTTATAGAAATGCCACTAATAAAATCTTTTTCATGGCGCTTTTTTAACATTACAAATGTTTTTTTTGCGGCGTCAATTAAACGCCACCGAAAGGATTTCTGCATTACATTTGTTTTTTTGTTGCATTCTTTTAGTTTTTTTTTGTACCGTTT
The DNA here is from genome assembly GCA_030737875.1 of Allium sativum. NCBI lineage: Eukaryota > Viridiplantae > Streptophyta > Magnoliopsida > Asparagales > Amaryllidaceae > Allium > Allium sativum. The sequence goes on along the minus strand of CM060913.1, from coordinate 80,329,443 downwards.
AAAACGCGCCAACATAAATGTTTTTGTGTTCTGTGACAATTTATTAGTAGCGGTTTTTAAACGCTACGAATGAATTTAATATTCCGTAGTGTATTCTCTACCACCATTTGTTACCAAATTTGTATTATGATATTTCGTGCCTACCCATAATTTTGCCGCCAATTAAATAACATAATCCACAAGCACATACATTTTTGAACATAACATGTTATAGAACCACAACATGCACCTTCAAACATCTACAAGATAATCATACAAACACCCACAAGTTCAATTGTCCTCAACCTTCACAACCAAACTACCAGTAACACTGTCATAACCACAACATACACAACCAGACTACTAGTAACATTGTCATAACCAAAGTACAATAAACACTGAAATAAACACCTGAAATAACCAAGTTACCGAGCAAATATTGTAGTGCTGCTGTCATTAAAACACTTGAAATATTGTTGATCTACCTGTAAAACAAATAACAAAACATAACTTAAAAATAGAAATAGCATAAACCTTTCAGACACTGCATAACATAAACCTTTTATACACAAGCTCTGAACGTAACATTACATAACATAAACCTTTCAGACACGCTCATTTTCCTGCACATTATGGATACTACATAACACAAACACCTATTTTTTTCTCAACCTCAATTTTTGCCTAACCAATGTCCATTGCATACAATAATGACAGCAAAATAATTTTGACCGAAAGAAACAACCTCAATTTTAGAAATATAGAAAATGTTCCAGAACTCAGAACTCTGAACCATGTAATGCAATATATAATAGTTGCAATTCTGTGACCATGTAATTTTATAATCGAGTAAATCAGAGATGACTGTGCCTACCCATTAAGGTGAATGTATGATTTCATATATGATTTCTGGGATGACCATGTAATTATGAGATGACCTGTAATTCTGAGATGACATGTAATTCTGAGATGACATGTGCCATCTCGTAGAGAAAATTTCATATATGATTTCTTTACAATTAATATCTCACCAAATTGGCTTCAAAAACATTAATACACATTAAGTAGGAGTTTTGTCTAGTACTACTACCAAGCTTGATTTATAAGGAGAGTGAGACAACACACTTATCATCCAAAATAACCAAACTCAATTTTTTTCTGTTGATCATTTGGTCCCGAGGGCAGTAACTCCTAAATATATATTAAAAATATTAAAATACCTTTCATTTTGTGTCAATAATGATTTTTTCCACTGGCCATGCTATGGGAATGCCGAAGGCATCTTCCATGCATGTCAGAGCTGATGTTGGTCTCCATAGCTCTGCAGTTGGAACTGTCGCATGTTCAACCCAAACATTTACAACATCCTTTCCCAATGGACAACAATGGACCATCGCTATCAGTTGAGTAGATGCAATAGATCCTTCAACCACTATGTCTGTTCCAACCACATCTATAAACTTACATTTGACATCTTTTTTCATGTTTGCAATCGGCTGAAAGCAAAGAAAGATTATTATGCAGAATGTATATACTTACATAGTGATCAATGTTGAAAATTGATACTTACATGTTTCGATCTATTCGTGAACACATATGAGGATTTCGAGGGAGAAGCAGCGTGATTTTCACTATCATTATGACTCTTAGTTGGATTTTCTTTGTCCGCTTCTAATTTTGATCTTAGCCATGCTACTTTCCTACCAATTGCATCTCCAATGCACGAGATATCTGATGTAGGTTGCAACAAATAAGCATCTTTATTTATTACGTTGTCCACCCAAATGACAATAGCAGACGGACCGAGCGGAATACCGTTAACAGTGTATTTTGGATCATCGACGTGGATTCTTCCTTCGGTAACTACACCTTCACCCTCATTCCAACCATAAATCTTGCAATTATTGTGGATGCTATCGGTACTCTAAAATTGAGAATATACTTCAATATTAGCAATTAGACACATACGTAGCTACTAATATTAGTCATGACAGTTTCAAAATAAGAGAATATTGTATTATTTCTATGTAGCTGCTGCTAATAGCTTCATGCGTAAATGTAAATAAATATTCATGGTACCTTTATTCTATACACACACAAAATAGCAATAAATATAATATGATAAGTGTAAATTTTACCGTACAGGCTTTATCAAAGTTCAAGCGTGTTCGTAGCGGTACCTTGACACAAACTGATCCCAAGATATTACCTTATTCATAACATCTGCTAATACAGCCATTTTACGTGTAAGCCTCCTTAAATAAGTATCTGGCTTATCCGCAAAATCTATAACAACGCTCAGCATTTGGTCCAAGACGAATTTCATTGAAAACGTCATTTGGGTCCATGGACAACAGCCTCCCATAGGCAACAACTCCAGAGGTTCCATCCCAATTCAGCAACGAACATACTTCGTCGTCACTCTAGAATTATTCAACCGAAAGTAATATTAAACACTGGATTAAAAATTTAAAACATAAATTTTATTTATTGATTAATATAATTATTATATTTACCGATTCAGGTGAGTTCTTTCCTGAACTTTCTTTACCCTGTTGCAAAACACAAATATCACGATATTTTAATTTAAGGAGCACTCAAGTGGATGCCACAATACTTTAAATAAAACATTACTGGATCAAAATATTTATTGGGTAATATAATTATTATTTTTACCATTTCATGTGTGCACCCTTGCAAACTTTCTTTACCCTACAATAAAGCACCAAAATTTATTCTTTTTAGTATTTTAAATTATAGAGTGTGTTAAATATTGTATATAACGAATAAAAATTAATTTTAGAAGTTTACCTTCTGATCCATCAGAGTCTGTATCATTCCCTTCAATTCTGCTATTTCATCTCGACACCATGAGACTTGTTTATCTTTGGACTGAGCCACAACTAGCTTGGTTAAAGTGCAACACCTTCCCACTTCCCTTAACCTTTCTGGTCTATCTTCTCCCAATACATGTGTAAGAGCATCTCCACTGACATTCTGTGTCGAGCTAGACTGGGTTATGCTACTAAACTTTTTAATCTCCTCCTACATAAATAAAAACACATAGATGGTGTACGATGGTAAAAATACTTCAGTTTCAAAAAAGTACTAATAAAAAAAATTATACAATAGTATTTGCAGCTTCCATGGACACCGGTTGACCATTTTTTATATGTGAGATTTGATCCATACATCAGCTCTAGTTATGGACGATGGATCTACACTTTCATTTTTCTAAATTTAGGATAACATCAAATAAGTAAAATGACAGGTATAAAATAATATTAAATAAAGTTGTAGATATTAATCTAACCATGTCTTCGGTCATTCTAGCCATTCCCTTACCACCGGTTGTATGTGGAAGTTGTGTGTACCTAAGGGCCGAATATTTCTCATTTTTTTTGCTGGAAATATAGAAAGATGTTAAAATTATCATACTAATAGAGATGAGCGTAGGAATGATTTGTTGTTGAAGTATTGAATTTTATCTTAGATTTACCTTAAACTCCACACTTGTTTTCGCCTTCACAAACTTTCTCCATTCGTTCATGTTTTTTATGTTGGTTGGTTTCAGTTTAAGTCTTTCCTCTTCACTCTCCGTTTTTTGCAAAGTTCGAACCAATTTGCTTTCTGACGATCTCTACAGTACTCCCATTTGCTGAAATATGGCTTTACTTTGCCATTCCTCTTCCAGTTTAAATCTAACCTGAATCAGTTCATGAAAAAATGATATTAAAATGAAATAATTCACCTGTGCATACGGTCTGAACTGGAGTACACAGCTTTAGAATATTAAAACTTCTTGCATGAATTCTGAGATTTCTATCATGTAATTAAGCAACCAAAATTAAGTCTTGATTCATACCTGAACCGACTGCCACAAAACTTTTTTTAAATCATCATTTATATTCCGCCAATCATCAATAGTGTATGGAACCTGCTCCTGCACAAGCGGTCCAAGAAAAGAGGATAAATATACAGACCCTTGCCCTATCAGTATACGTAGATCATTGAACTAAACTTCAATTCGATCCTGACTGCATAACGGGAGGCTTTTTGCTTTTGCTAGACCTCTGCCGCCTCTTTTCCGAGAAGTACTTCTGATTTCAGGTACACTTTGTTTCCCAATTCCCAGCTCGGCATCTTCAGTTTGATCAAGACAGGTTTGATTTTTTGAGCGGAGATGATCGTCGCTTTCCTATGAACTAGAAAAGCGCAATTTATGAAATAATACTGCAAGCGAACAGATCGTGTAGTATGCAGGTCGAATCATAGGGAGGTAAATTAAATTAAATTATTTATATAATTTCTTGGGCGGGTTAGACAAATTTTCAAGGTTGGTTTTGAAAGCAAACAAAATTGAAGCTGCAATTAAAACATTATTGAATTGAATCAGATCTGAATCTAATCAAATCTGTATTCAATCCAATTGACCTAAGGAAGCAACAAAAAAAACAGAAATTGAAATTGCAGAAATTAAAATAACAAACAGGGAATAAAATTAGGATTATCGTTGAAATTTATCAAACGTTTAATCACTAATGAAAATAAATGTAAAATACAACTAGTACTCTACCAAATCTAATTGTGTAGATGGCACTAGTTGCTAAGAAATAGAAAAAATGCAGAAAATAAAAAGAAGAAGAAGACTTTATTAATTTTCGGATGGATCTTTACAATGAGAATACAAGGGTATACGTAGAGTAGATAGCCAACCCTAACCCTAACCTTAATACAATGACAAATGGGCCTTAGGGAAATCACAAAGAGTTTACAATGAGAATAACAAATGGGCCTTAGTGAAATCTAGCAAATTTGGGTCTTTCCTCTTGCTTCCTTGACAATTCTTCATTGATTTGTGATATGCATAGCCCTTCTTCCAATTATTTTCTTGTCCCAAAAGCAATTTGATGTGATATCTTCATCTGCACGTCTTCAAATGTAAATATGCAGCAATCTGATCTCCATTTTCCATTTTTCTGACTGTATCAGCATATCTGTAAAAATGACAAAACAATACCCAAGAAATATTTATTTATATACAAAAGATAAGATATAAGAGCATAAAATAAACATATTTCTATGTCAATCAAATACCCCCACACTTATCTTTTACTCGTCCTCGAGTAAAATAAAAATTTAAAACTAAATAGATAGGTCACACTTTCGTAGGAAACACGATTGCATTGAGCGTATGTAACAAGCCGTTAAACCTCTAGGTGTCCCTGGTAGGACGAGAGGTGTCTCGTGAGGGTTTTCAGCAGATACTACCCACAAAATACAAATGCAATATGACATGGTTTTGATGCAACTACATGAATGCAATCGACATATGCAAAATGAAAAATGAGAACACGACTTGTTTCAGGAAAGTGATACGACAAATTAAGTTAACAATTTCTAATCAGTTGATTGTACTTTAGATACCTCAACTTGTCACAAATTTTCAATATAATTCAAGTTTTCAATGTTAAACTCTAGTTTGACCAGTTGGTTCAGTCAATGACATAGTGCAGCCATGAAATAGATTTTTAGTTGCTTGGCACAGTCTGTAAAGTGGTATTCTAATTTCCTTGTGTATGGCTAGTCAAATCAATAAGGTCAAGAAGTTCTTGGGCTTCATCGCTTATTCTCTATCGCTATAAAAGTTAAAATTTACGATTAATTACATACACCTAACTTAAAAGACCAAGGTATACCACCCATACACTGTCTTGCAGCCCGACGGAGAGTTGGGACAGAGCTTGGCGGATTATGCAGACCGATGCTGACTTTGTCAACAACATGTCGGTAATCCTTAGGTGTCCAATCTCATAAAATGAGACCAAGATATTCCAACGCTGTGATGGCCCGCCCCGCACCAGCCGGCATTTCCTCCGAAAGTGCGCCATACACATGCCCGACTAGCATGGAACGGTCACCAAAGAAAGGAGAAAAAAAGAGAATGAACTAGCAAAGAACCTGTAGAATGTCTCACCGCGCATGGAACAAAATATAATAATAATAATATACTTGACATAAAACAGGCGAGACAGTGCATAAGCTGAAAACTAAACCAACATAGCAGCGGAAATCCAAATACAGCTTATTACAACTTTCCAAATTTACTGTCTCTAAAACAAACGAAAGGTAAAGTAGAAGATGCACGACTAATGCCCAAGCAGTGATCTTCAACAACACAGGGAGAATACTATATATATCATACGTGGAAGCCTCCTTCTCGCCTCCGAATCTGCTACTCGCGCATCACCAGCTAACCTGTCTCTAGTCTGCTCGTGTGAGCACCTAGAGTAATAAGAAGAGACATAAAACTCTAGGTCAGACAAAAAGTCTGGTATGAGCGATAAGCAACAAAACAGAGCAATAACAGGTATAATCCAATCATACATGAACCTGGACCTGCAACCAAAGAGTTAGCACTACATACTGTACAATACTCTAAGGTGCCACTAAACAGATGGTGTAAAGAATAAGGGGGTGGGGTTGTGCATGTCATAATGATGGCAAACAAATCAAACATAGCAACCATCCTTACATCTCTCACTCAGTGCGTAAAGCATACGATACCCATTACTCTGTTCACCTAATCCTTTGGGCCATGACGGAGTCTAACCCCGTATAACTACACTACGAGCCCCTAATCCGTCTATCAACGGTAACCAAAGTGACAGGCATCGATAACCCCTTTGCACATGTCCCGCAGCAAAGCCCAACTCATGAAGTGAACTCATTGGTTCCCTACTGGATCCTGAGCTCTAACTTCCATTTGGACTACCTTTACATCTCGGGTTTTGGTCTTCTCATGTCCAAGCTACTTGTCTTCCTCACGGTCGCGGTGTGCGGATCGTGCTCCTTCCTCATGCTCTAGGTGTGTGGATCGTGCTGCTTCCTCACGCTCCAAGTGTGCGGATCGCTATACTTCCTCACGCTCCAGGTGTGTGGATCGCTATACTTCCTCACGCTCCAAGTGTGCGGATCGCTATACTTCCTCACGCTCCCAATGTGCAGATCGCTATATTTCCTCACGCTCCCAGTGTGCGGATCGCTATACATCTCCACGGTCCAAGTGTGGGGTTCGTGGTTATACCCCACGGTCCAAGTGTGGGGGCGATCCGATCCGGCCTGTATTCCTGCAACTCTTCCAACGAGCTATTTACGCCATACGACGGCGTTTTCGACCAATCTAACTTTTCTAATCAATCATAAATCATTCCAAACAGTCATAGCAACATATAAAATCGACCATAACACCAAAACAACAATATAACATGTAAAAATGGATCAAACGAACCCAAAACCCATGTTTCCCCCTTAATCATATTTAAAAACAAACAATCAGTAGGATTAGCAAAACTTAACCAAATCGACCCAAACTTTTAACAGAGGTCTAAAATAAAATTTCAGAATTTATAAATATTTTTCCAGAATTTAATCTTGCATAATTTCGTTAATTACCACTAATCACCCTAATTAACTGTAATTAGTGACAAAACAATGTTAATCACTCATATTGGCCACAGATAAAACTCAGATCTGAAATGAATCTCTTTTTGGCATGAATACTGATGTCTAATAACAGCTCTAACTCTGAAATGGTGCAATTCCTCCTTGATTTGATGTAGTTTAAGCCAAAACTTGATTAAGAAGTGATTAGAGGTGTTTTTAGATGTTAGAGGCCATTGTTAGGTTGAAGAGAGAGTTTGTGGGGGCTGGAAAATGAGTGAAAAACCGAAATCCTAACCCTAGCAGCTCTTAAATACCTCTAATCCCGAAATCCCCCATTGGGCCTAGCTGTTAATCACCCGGTTAAGCCCAATTAAGCTGTTTTTTACTATCTGAAACTTGTTTCAGCCATATCTCCCAAACGGTGAGCTTGTTTGGCTAATGTGACCACTCTACGGAAAGGTAAACCATCAAACGAATCTAATGGAAGTGGTTTCAGGTCAAAATTCCTTTCCAATCAAAAGTTATGGCCAAAACAATATCGGCTAGGGGCAAAATGGTTATTTAAAAATCGGCAAAAATCATGAACATGGGAAATGACCCCAATAGTTGTCTCCCAAAGTTACACGACCATACGACTTCATACGAAAAAGAAATAAATATTCTACGATCCTAGATACGTAGAATGCGGGTTGTTACACTCTCCCCCCTTAAGAAATTTCGCCCCCGAAATTCCTTAACTAAGAAACAAACAATGGGTCCCGCATGCCTATCAACCAATTTCAAACAATCAAACGTACGTGATAGCACAACAAGCCTATCCTAGCATGCGGTTCACTAACAAGGGAAGAATCATCGCCGCTAAAATCTTACCAGGCAAAGAGCTTTGGATACGACTTTCTTATGTCATTCTCTACTTCCCAAGTACAGTCGTTCTCTCGCCATTGATTCCCATCTCTACCCTAGAGGTAACTTCTAATAGGTTGGGATCGTCCCTCTAACTGGAACCGATCCACTTAATCAAGATCGATCTAATCGTCAAGCTTACTAGCGTTTCTGAATCCAGTTCACACTTAGGTCTGAAGTCATATCCCGTGATGTACTCTAGTTGCTTCCATTCCAGAAAAATAGCCTCTAAACTGGCACGTCTCTTACTTAATGCATCAGCTATCGCACCCAGTCCGATACTATGGCATTCGTCTATACTGTCATTTTCTTAGGTAATCCAAACCTACATTCCAAATGTCCTTTCAAGTCCAACTTGAGTCCTTCTTACATTCGTATTGCACATCCAACGTACATTCACTTCCTAGAGGCAGACTAGACCCATCCAATGACCCTAGGCACTACACCAACATCTGCACTATACGTCTAACGTACATTCACCTTCTAAAGGTGAACTAGATTCATCCAATGAACCCAGGTACCCTACCCATATTCATACTGCACGTCCAACGTACATTCACCTTCCAAAGGTGAACTAGACTCATCCAATGAATCTAGGTAGTCTACCTATATTTGTACTGTACGTCCAACGTACATTCACCTTCAAAAGGTGAACTAGACTCATCCAATGAATCTAGGTACTCTACCTATGAGTCCAAGTCCAACTGAAACTCCTATATCCGTTGAATCTCCAAGACAACGGACGCTCCACAATGCCCAACATACTTCAAGTCTAACGTAAAGTATCTTACACTCGTCATATCACCATGATCAACGAACTTACCCTATTTCCATTCAACAGGATCCTACAAGTGATACTTAAGAGAAGAAAGGTAAGAACAAACACAACAACCATAGCATCCATCAAACAAATCCTATCTATCACCTGCTAAAGCCATGAATACGTCAATACCTATATGTCTGGTCCAACCAACATCAATAACTAATGGAAACTCTGCCTCCAAACGGACTACCGTACGTCCAACGTACGTTTATCCTCCAAGGATAACTAGATCACGTCCAATGGATCCAAGTTAAGTGGGCGTCCCCAGATACCCCTGCTTTTAGTCCGCTTGAAATACTTGAGTCCCACCCAAGTCTATCCATTATCTTGCTGCCCTCTCGAGTCCAACTTGAGTCAATCCAATTCCTTGCAACCTTCTCGAGTCCAACTCGAGTCAATCTATTACCCATAAACTCAGACCCAGTCTTGAGTATCCATTACCTACCAACCTAGTCCAACATGAGTCGTCCCCCTATTCGTTGCAGCTCCTAGATCAACAAATACCTATTTTCTTTTACGAGTTCAAGTCTTGAATCGTCCTAACCTTCGTTGCATCTTCCATGATCAACGAACTCATCCTATTCCTTCAAAGTTCTACTATCCAAAGAGAACATCAGCATAGGGTCCTAAAAAATCCATTACTTTGCATCTTTCTCGAGTCCCAGTCGAGTCATCTCATAACCTTATCGAGTCCAGCTCGGGGCAGTCCATACCATCGAATAGTCTTATCCTGTAACAGCTGCCCATCACTCTTCTAGCAAATCAAGATATCATCCAATGAAAATCACAACAACTACCTATCTCTCACGCAGACCATCCTAATCGACCTTGACATTCCCCGAGCATAAGCCCCAAAGGCCTAAACCAATATCAGACAAGCACCCAAGGAAATATCTCCTCCGAGTTCAGACAATCTACGTGAGATGATATGAGCAAAACATCCAAACACTCAAGCATCCATAACCGACTTTGGCTATCCTCGCCAATCTTGCTTGAAATTATTATCGATCGCCTGACCAAGTCCCGACCAAACTACTGTACATCCAATGTACATTTGCTTCTCTGACTCCCGTTATCATCTTCATCATAAGGTAGGCGATCCAATACCACCTTTCGTCCATCACCCACTCTAATGGTTGTCAAAGACTCTTCACAATCTACTACCACTCTATACCCTTGGAGTCAATCAGCTCCCAAAATCAAGCCAAACATAGTAAAGCTCAAAATAAAGCAATCACAACAAACATACATCCATGACTCGACAAGACCAAATTACAAAAAATCCTACAAAGGCTAGTCAAACCACCTATCGGGTTTGTCACTGCTAAAGGTCTATCGACTATCTCGGGTTCCAATTCCAACCTATCTATAAGGTTACTAGGTACGAAGGAATGAGAAGTCCCAATATCAAACAAATCTAGAACATGAACATCTTAAATAGAAAGCATACCTCGAATAACGACACCTTTTTCCTTCTGCGCCGCAGTTGGGGCATTGGACGAAGAAGAAACAACGTTGATAGCATATGCTCTCACGATCTGCTTCTCCCTAGGAGGTTGTGGACATTCATTCTTGTGATGTCCCACTTGGCCGCAATTAAAGCACTTCCTTTCCCCAGGCTTTTCTCGACAATCTCTGGCATAGTGGCCCTTCTTACCACAACTAAAGCACTCGCCATCTTTCTTACTTTTCTTATTCTGACCATCCATAGTTTGGTCTTGCTTCCTCTTATTTTGGGAACTATCCTTGCCTCCACTGCTTGCTTGCAGCTTTGGCTCCTCTGCAGATGCCACCTCAATCTTCAACTTAGGGTAAAGACTTTCTGACCTCAAAGCTTTCCCCACAATCGATTCAAACGTCTCATCGATGTGGTTAATAAGCCTTTCCCCCCAAGTATCCATCTAAGCCAGTTATGAACTTCTCGTTCTTCTTCTCGGCAGTATCAATAAGGGATAACCCATACTTCGACAAGGTATCAAACTAAGCAATATAGTCCGAGACTGCCCTACCATTCTGCTTAAGCTCCAAGAACTTCCTAAACAATTCCGACTTCTGAGCAGCTGGGATAAACTTGTCGCTAAAGTGAGCCTTAGACTGATCCCAAGTAACCTGATCCTCTAGAGTGGTTGTCTTAATAGCATTCCACCAATTCATTATCCGTCCTTGCAGCTGACGGGATGCTAGCCTTCTCTTCATCGCATCCTCAATACCTAAGTCATCGAAGATACGATCACAGCTATCCAACCAATCCTGAACATATGTGGTCGACTCCGTTCCGTGGAACGGCTTCCCACCAAGGTTAGTGTAATCCTTGCGCAACTTGGCGAAATCGGCCCTAGGCGCCTGCACTACTAGACCACCACCATTACTGGCATTGGGAGCTGCCCTCTGAACATCCCTAAGCATCTCTCTCACGAAGTTGGTGAACATCACCCTCATATCAGGGTCATTCCTATTGTTAGCCCTTGGACCCGTGTTCCTCAAGTTTCGGCTCATCGTTCAATCTATAAAGAGAAAACGATTAACCATCCTCTTTGTGGTGTCAGTGCAGTGCGACTTCATCCTTAGCTATACTAATAATATATATAAATATAGCTTTTGAAAACCAAAATAATCACAAATACGCGCTCTCATATACATATACTATCTCTCCCTTATGACTTCCCTAGGTTAACTACGCAACCTAGAGCTCTGATACCAAATGTGACGGCCCGCCCCGCACCAGCCGGCATTTCCTCCGAAAGTGCGTTGTACACATGCCCGACAAGCACGGAACGGTCGCCAAAGAAAGGAAAAAAAGAGAATGAACTAACAAAGAACCTGTAGAATGTCTCACAGCGCATGGAACAAAATATAATAATAATAATATACTTGACATAAAACAGGCGAGACAGTGCATAAGCTGAAAACTAAACCAACATAGCAGCGGAAATCCAAATACAGCTTATTACAACTTTCCAAATTTACTGTCTCTAAAACAAAAGAAAGGTAAAGTAGAAGATGCACGACTAATGCCCAAGCAGTGATCTTCAACAACACAGGGAGAATAATATATATATCATACGTGGAAGCCTCCTGCTCGCCTCCGAATCTGCTACTCGCGCATCACCAGCTAACATTTCTCTAGTCTGCTCGTGTGAGCACCCAGAGTAATAAGAAGAGACATAAAACTCTGGGTCAGACAAAAAGTCTGGTATGAGCGATAAGCAACAAAACAGAGCAATAACAGGTATAATCCAATCATACCTGAACCTGGACCTACAACCAAAGAGTTAGCACTATATACTGTGCAATACTCTAAGGTGCCACTAAATAGATGGTGTGAAGAATACGGGGGTGGGGTTGTGCATGTCATAATGATGGCAAACAAATCAAACATAGCAACCATCCTCACATGTCTCACTCAGTGCGTAAAGCATACGATACCCATTACTCTGTTCACCTAATCCTTTGGGCCATGACGGAGTCTAACCCCGTATAACTACACTACGAGCCCCTAATCCGTCTATCAGCGGTAACCAAAGTGACAGGCATCGATAACCCCTTTGCACACGTCCCGCAGCAAAGCCCAACTCATGAAGTGAACTCATTGGTTCCCTACTGGATCCTGAGCTCTAACTTCCATTTGGACTACCTTTGCATCTCGGGTTTTGGTCTTCTCATGTCCAAGCTACTTGTCTTCCTCACGATCGCGGTGTGCGGATCGTGCTCCTTCCTCACGCTCCAGGTGTGCGGATCGTGCTGCTTCCTCACGCTCCAAGTGTGCGGATCGCTATACTTCCTCACGCTCCAGGTGTGTGGATCGCTATACTTCCTCACGCTCCAAGTGTGCGGATCACTATACTTCCTCACACTCTCAGTGTGCGGATCGCTATATTTCCTCACGCTCCCAGTGTGCGGATCGCTATACTTCCCCACGGTCCAAGTGTGGGGTTCGTGGTTATACCCCACGGTCCAAGTGTGGGGGCGATCCGATCCAGCCTGTATTCCTGCAACTCTTCCAGCGAGCTATTTACGCCATATGATGGCATTTTCGATCAATCTAACTTTTCTAATCAATCATAAATCATTCCAAACAGTCATAACAACATATAAAATCGACCATAACACCAAAACAACAATATAACATGTAAAAATGGATCAAACGAACCCAAAACCCATGTTTCCCCCTTAATCATGTTTAACAACAACCAATCAGTAGGATTAGCAAAACTTAACCAAATTGACCCAAACTTTTAACAGAGGTCTAAAATAACATTTCAGAATTTATAAATATTTTTCCAGAATTTAATCTTGCATAATTTCGTTAATACCACTAATTACCCTAATTAACTGTAATTAGTGACAAAACAATGCTAATCACTCACCTTGGCTACAAATAAAACTCAGATCTGAAATGAATCTCTGTTTGGCACGAATACTGATGTCTAACAACAGCTCTAACTCTAAAATGGTGCAATTCCTCCTTGATTTGATGTAGTTTAAGCCAAAACTTGATTAAGAAGTGATTAGAGGTGTTTTAAATGTTGGAGACCATTGTTAGGTTGAAGAGAGAGTTTGTGGCGGCTGGAAAATGAGTGAAAAACCGAAATCCAAAACCTAGCAGCTTTTAAATACCTCTAATCCCGAAATCCCTCATTGGGCCTAGCTGTTAATCACCCGGTTAAGCCCAATTAAGCTGTTTTTCACTATTTGAAACTTGTTTCAGCCATATCTCCCAAGCGGTGAGTTCGTTTGGCTAATGTGACCACTCTACGGAAAGGTAAACCATCAAAACGAATCTAATGGAAGTGGTTTCAGGTCAAAATTCCTTTCCAATCAAAAGTTATGGCCAAAACAATATCGGCTAGGGGCAAAATGGTTATTTAAAAATCGGCAAAAATCATGAACATGGGAAATGACCCCAATAGTTGTCTCCCAAAGTTACACGACCATACGACTTCATACGAAAAAGAAATAAATATTCTACGATCCTAGATACGTAGAATGCGGGTTGTTACAAACGCTGACTTTGTCAACAATATGTCGGATAGAGCTTGGCGGGTTTGCACACCAACGCTAGATATACAAGCAATGTTGGATAACCTTGGATTGCTATTATTATTATTATATTGAAAATACAAGAACAAGAGAGAGTTACGCGTATTCAGCTTAACAAAACTTAGTTTTAAAGATTCAAAAAGCCAATATAAGTATTTTAAGTCCTCCACTTATTTAAACAAAGACTACAATATAGAATAGATTTCATGGTCATCACCTAAGAATCTCCATATGTACCAGTTACACTATTATCCCTCAAGATTCAACTTTTCATCATATTTTTTGTTTGATCTTAGTTGAGAGAAAAAATACTATCAATTGATTAACAATCGTTAACTTATTATGTTGTATCAAACTAAAATGTGTCGTATTTTCGAATTTTTTTATGGTATGTTACTACGATCTAAAATGCATGATGGTCCTACTTAAATGATGAAGATGAACAGAAGAAAATAAAAATAAAAAGGGTGCAATGCAGACTCCCTCCCCCCCCCCCCCCCCACACTAGAACTAAACGGTGTCCACACTATAACACGTTTCCTAAATTTGAATGATAAAACCCATTGATGGATTTGATGCAAAATGATTTGTAGAATGAAATGCAGTCTAACTATATGTAAAAATGGATCATATGTACAATGATATATGCGTTTGCGATGCATACGATGCAATGAATGCCACCAACTTTTTCCGCCACACTTGTTTCTAGCCCGATTGATCAGACTCCCATTATGTCTAGGCATGTTTTCTAATAAGCAAAGGGTTTTGAAAACTATCTCATCATTATACCTAGATTTATAGTCCAGTAGATGAATATCCAGGGTCGTCCTAACATGAAGTTTTTCCATCAAGCTAACATTCCAAAAATAATTCATGTGCTCAACAAATTTATCAGTGTAATTATTCAAAAATTTGTGATCGTATATAAACTCAGTTGCAATCGTGAAATTTAAATTGAGTGTTGTTCAAGACTATGTGATCACATTTCTCAACTTTATCAGTTGACAACGTATTTTCGGCACTGACAAATTCTAACTTGTTTAAAACCTCAAAATCAAAATTTTCAAACTTGGATTGGTGGCTTGATTCTATTTCATCCTTGTTTGGCAACTCATCCTCATACAATCCAAAAAATTCATGTTCATTAAAATCCTTCTCCAAATTTGAATTGAAAAATTCAACATTTTCATTCTATTCAATTTCAAAAATCAAGTTTCTCACAGCCCGAAAGAGGAAGATCAAAATCTGAACTTAAATCTTTTTCCTGAAAAGAATCGACGTCCAAATCACTAGTTGAATTTTGAACAACTTCATTTAAATCGTTATTCTCAATTTCCAAAATTGTTATCTGAAAATTTTCACTACCAGCAAAGAATGGATAATTTTTGATTGATCGCTTATTTGAATTTGATTTTGTTGCTCTCGTTGTTCTTTCAAAGATGTCATTAAACAAAGAAGTTCATCCATCTTTCTATCTTTTTCATCAAGCTGTCTATCTTGCCTTTCTACCCGCTCTCTAAGAATGTTAAGATGATATTCTTCAGAATCGTTGATTTGAGAGCTCTCGTCTTGGATTTCTCCATTCTCAAAATTATAGTCCACATCAATTTCATGATCAATATTATTTCCAATGAGGTGGTTGTTTGAGTTTTCAGGAAAATGGCATTGATATTTGAAAATCATTTTGATCATAAAAATTATGTACATAACCAAAACTGTTAAAATTTGAGTGATTTTGGTTGTTTTCTAGATGTTGATATGGGCTATAATTTTGAAAATTTTGATTTACAACCCGATACTGATGTGGATCAAAGCTATATTGGGATCCAAAGCTATTTTGATGTGGATGTGGCCCATAATCGAAATTATTGAAATTTGAGTTGAAGTCGTCATTTTGATTATATCTATGATTTTGAAAATGTTGGTCAATTGGAAAATTTTGGAAATTGTTGATATTGGGCCCATGAAATTTTGGAAAATCTTGCTTCATGAGTTGTAATTCATATTCATACTCTTCAAGAGGACGTCCACTCCGATTACTATCCCACATTTCTCGCAATGATTTTTTTTTTTGAATCGGACATTTGAAAGAAGTCACAACAAGATAGAAATTATTATCACTTCAAAATAATATAAAATACTAAGCTGCGCTCTATTAATTAACTGACTCAATTAGAAGGGGGAAGAGGTTCTACGTATAGTATAAATAGTAAGGGATACGACCAATGTTTTACGGGTAGTATGCAACCTCTTTTGCTAATAGTTCAATAAATTGAACTACTATATATCCACGATCCAATTATACGAGACAATCAACTTCTCAAAGCACCATTTTTCAATTATATTATTTTATATGAGCTCGTGTTTTCCTAGAATCAAAGTTTAATGAGAGCGATAAATTAAGTCATGGGAATTCATTCCTAACAAACAGATTCAGAATTTTCAATCACAGAACAGTCGCAGAATAATAGCAGAATTGAAAAAAATTGTACAAGCAAGCCGCTGCCCCTACAGAAGATTTTTACAAACAATTTCTATATTTTTCAAGCAGCTGCAGAACCTGTAGAGTTTAGAAAATTTTACAAAGCAGGGTATGGCAGTCTGTTGAGAGCAGTTGAGTGGCTATAACGACTAAAATCCCAGTGTTCGCAATTTGTTCACCTTTGAATTCCTTATTTGATTGCTTGACCTCTTCACTTCAAAGTTGGCCTTTGATTTGGATCTTTTTTTATTGATGTAAGGAAAAAAAACAAAGCACCAAGCAAAACAAAAATCTAAACCAAATTAGTTAACAAAAAGGCCTGTCAAAAAGGGGAAAAATAAATAAAATAAAAATAGACTACTTTGACAGCTTAAAACTCGATAAACCAAAAATTAGATGGCAACAGACCCGCATACTTGCTAAAAACTCAAAAGGAGCAACCCTATTGCCCAAAACAAGATAAGAACCCAGGAAAGAGTACCGCACCCCAAATTTCCAGATTTACCCTAAAGACACAAATACAAGTCCATGATATTTTTTTCTCTAGAACCAAGAATCGCGATATTTTTAAGAATCGCAAAAATCGCTTTGGTTACTTGGGGTTTGGTGATTCGAAATCAAATTAGGTATTGATTCAATTATTCGTTTGGATCAAAATTGATTTTATCAGGGTATTCGGATCGATTTTTGGTGTCCGATGATCATGATGTTGCACTGACGTTTAAGGACTTCGGCTTGGATACAGATTTGAGCGCAGGCTTCAAAGTAGGAATTTATGTTGGTGTAGATACGATAATGGGGATTTTGGGTTGCGGTTTGATGGTGGCTGTTGAGGTTTGGGAAGCTGAAAGTTGACTTATGGTCTGGAACTGAAGACGTATGGGTATTTGATTGATGGATAGGTTTTGGTTTGTGCGAACTGAGAAGAGGGGCTGTGTGTTTTGGATGTTTCGTAGGGGAGGCTCTTTGGGATAAAGGTGTATTTTGTTGATGGAGATTTATGGAAGATGTGAAGATGGTTTTTGGAAATTGCAGTTTTGCTGAAAGAAGGGGATTGTGGTATTATGGTGATGATTTATGTGGTATTGTGTGGAGTTGACAGGAGGATGATGATGAACGAAATTGGAAATTTGGTTTTGTGGAATTGGCAGTATCAAGGTGGTTGATGGGAAGATGGGGAGGAAGGCTTTACTGGCAGTATCAAGTGTGGGGGGAGCTGTTGAGGTGGATGCGTGAAAAGGAGAAGTGGGGTGATGCTGATCGTTTTGTGAATGGGATTATCCGATGGCGGCTTCTGTTTAATGTATGGTGTAGGAGAGTGATCCGAAATTGGTGTGAGATGAACGATGGGTAGAGGTGCAGTATCAAGTGTGGGGGGAGCTGTTGAGGTGGATGCGTGAAAAGGAGAAGTGGGGTGATGCTGATCATTTTGTGAAAGGGATTATCCGATGGCGGCTTCTGTTTGTTGTATGGTGTAGGAGAGTGATCCGAAATTGGTGTGAGATGAACTATGGGTAGAGGTGCTGTGTGAACGGTGATTGGAAGGGACTGACGTGGTCTGTGGTGAGTGGCTATAGGGTACTGCGATGTGGTGTATGGTTTAAGTTACGTGAAGATGAGGTTCAGGTAGTAGAACTGTAGAAGGTTCGGATAAGGGGCTGATGATCGGACAGTTGAAATCCGTGGATTGGAAGCGACGTTGATGGGTTAGGCAAGAACGACTTGATGAACTATTGGTGAGAATGTTATGCGTGGTGGAGTTAAAAGGGAAGTGGAGGTATTACCGGGTTTTGGGAGGGTACGAAGTGGTAGATGTTGATTCGATTGGTTATGCTTTGAAGTGGAAGGTGATTGAAAGAGAATTTGTAGGAAGAAATTTGGGCAATGAAAATATACAGCAAAGGAAAGAAAAATTCAGAATTTTTTTTTAATTGTTGAAAAGAGGTAAGAATTGTAAAAGAAATTGAAAAGAGAATTGAGAAAGGAAAGAAATAAAAACAAATTGACAAGTTTTTTTTTCTTTCCAAAAAAGAAAGAGATGAATGAATTTGTAAAAGGGAAACAAATAAATGAAAGAAATGAGAAAGGAGAAAGAAGTTGAAAACAAGAAAGAAACAAAAGAAAAATGGAAAGATTTTTTCTTCTTCTCTTATTAGATGATTACAGTATCAACTATCAATACCAAATCAACTAATTGAGAATTTTTTTTATGTATAAACACAGGAAACAAATGAAAACATAACAAAATAAAACTAACACGAATATGAAATTAAATAAATAATAAAATTTAATTGTTACCTCTCCGGCAACGACGCCAAAAACTTGATCGTCGCTTTTGTATGAACTAGAAAAGCGCGATTTATGAAATAATACTGCAAGCGCATAGATAGTGTAGTATGTAGGTCGAATCACAGGGAGGTAAATTAAATTAAATTAAATTATTTATATAATTTCTTGGGTGGGTTAGACAAATCTTCGAGGTTGGTTTTGAAAGCAAACGAAATTGAAGCTGCAATTAAACTATTATTGAATTGAATCAGATCTTAATCTAATCAAATCTGTATTCAATCCAATTGACCTAAGGAAGCAACAAAAAGAACAGAAATTGAAATTGCAGAAATTAAAATAACGAACAGGAAATAGAATTAGGATTATCGTTGAAACTAATCAAACGATTAATCACTAATGAAAATAAATGTAAAATACAACTAGTACTCTACCACATCTAATTGTGTAGATGGCACTAGTTGCTAAGAAATAGAAAAAAATGCAGAAAATAAAAAGAAGAAGACTTTATTAATTCTTGGATGGATCTTTACAATGAGAATACAAGCGTATATATAGAGTAGATAGCCAACCCTAACCCTAACCCTAATACAATGACAAATGGGCCTTACGGAAATCACAAAGAGTTTACAATGAGAATTACAAATGGGCATTAGTGAAATCTAGTAAATTTGGATCTTTCCTCTTGCTTCCTTGACAATTCTTCATTGATTTGTGGTATGCATAGCCCTTCTTCCAATTATTTTCTTGTCCAAAAAGCAATTTGATGTAACATCTTCATCTGCACGTCTTCAAATGTAAATATGCAGCAATTTGATCTCCATTATCCATTTTTCTGAATGTATTGGCATATCTGTAAAAATGACAAAACAATACCCAAGCAATATTTATTTATATACAAAAGATAAGATATAAGAGCATAAAATAAACATATTTCTATGTCAATCAGGAGACCTTCTTCATTTTGGTCATTCAGGACAGTTTGTTCTTCGCCTTCATTATGAATAATGGCTTTCTTCTTATTAGAATTGACTGGTTGTTCTTCGCATTGAATGTTACGCTTTAGCTTTGACTTACTCTTCCGATCTGGCTTATTCTTTTGGGATTCCTTTGAAGCCTTTATCTATTTGCGAGTATGTACATTGCTTGTCGACATCATTTTCTGCCAATGAAACAAAATACATAATTTCAATTGTATATACAGTCATAAATATACATATATAATTTAAATTGTGTGGTTTGATGTAAACAAATGCAAGACAAGACAAGACAGTACAATGTATATGTTTATAAAGATATATGTATATAAAGTATACACATGTGCGTGTACTGGTGCATGTGCGTGTAATATGTGCATATGCAAAAGGAGACCATACCAAAAAAAATCTCATGTTTAATGGGAAGACAAGGCAACACAATGTACTAGTGCATGTGCGTGTAATATGAAAAACAGGTCTGACCGCATGGCCATGAAATGCTAGAATTTCTGGTACAACATAAATGTATATAACATAGTTTCAGATGCAACAACAACGAATAAATAAACGTAAAGAAAATCAATACGATTATAACGAACAATCAACACTAAAGTAAATGAATAACCAACACTACAGAAAATCAATACGAGTACAATGAACAACGATGCTAAAGTAGGATATATAATCTACTCAAGTATGCCCTCGCAATCCTCTCTAACATAGCTAACATATTCATCATCCACTTCGGTTATTTCACCTTCCATCACTTGGATATCTTCCTCGATGCAATCGGGATCCTTTACACCAGTAAAACTTCTTGATGGTGCTTTCATTACAACACATCAATTAGAATCATTGTCCTCTCTTGAATAAAATACTTGTTTAGCTTGAGATGCGAGTATGTATGGTCTTGTGAAAATGATGCTTGATGTAAATTAACAAGAGTGAACCCATCATCATCAACTTTTACTCCATTTCCTTTATACACCCAACGACACTTAAAAAACTGAAATATAAAACAAATGATAATCTAATAAAATTATACCTGTCAATATTCCATAATAAGTGACTACATCAACCACTTAGGACATATCTTTTGCACTTACTCTATACCTAGTAGTCGCATCAAAAAACACCCCACAATTCTGAGTTTGCCTCCCTAAATCTTTTACATGAAAATGTTGCTCATTGATGATATATCCTTTATAAGACACGGCATCGTCCTTCGGACCATAAGCAATCCATTTCAACTTGTCTTTATGATCCTTGGAGGTAATATGTATCTACATAGAATTTCATTTAGCATGTAAATTTTATACTATATTAATAGTCATATGAGAATATATTTGAAATCTAACTAACCTTCCTTTTAATCCAATTGGCAAAAATTTTGGTATGTATTTCCCAAAGTAAGGTCGTATTTTTTTCATGTGCTGGTCTGGATTTTCTAATTCCTCCAAATGCAAACTAGTATTGAACATTTGATATAAGTTACATATATCATTACGAATACATAAAAATAATTAAAACAATATATAACATGACCTTGCTCCATAAATGGTTCTACTGCAGCCATATTCATTAACACAGCTAAATGAGCCATTTCTTTCTCATTAGCCGACAATGTAATTATCTTCGTTGTTGAAATTGGACGTCCCTCGAGTATTTCACTACTTTCATACTCTTCATTTCGAGCTCCTTTCTCCTCTATATGTCCTGATTTTTTCAAAAATTCATTGAAGAAAAACATGCATTCTGCTGCTATATACTATTGTGCAATACATCCCTCTGGTCGTGCATAGTTTCTGACATAATCTTTGAGTGTCTTCATATATCTTTCGAACGGGTACATCCAACGAAAATGAACTGGTCCACACATTAGTGCTTCTTTTCCAAGATGAATGGATAAATGTACCATTATATCAAAGAAAGGTGGTGAGAAAAAAAAAATCAAGCTCACATAAAACTTCAATAATCTCAACATTGATTTGTTCTACCTTCTCTTTATCAAGAACACGTTGACATAATTTGTTGAAAAAAGAATATAAACGAATTATTGCTTTTCTTGCCTTCTTTGCCAGTAATCCTCTCGATGCTACTAGCAATAAGTATTGCATTAATACATGATAATCATGTGACTTAAATCCACTAATTTTACAATCCGATAATGAAATCCTATTTTTTAAATTTGAACAGTAGCCATTTGATCCTTTGAAATCGTACAATCTTTTGCAAAATATTTTTCTCTTGGATTTTGACAAAAAATATGGAGCCGGTGAAGATATGTTTTATTTCCATGAGGTTGTGTATGAAGCTCACGTCGAATTCCCCAATCCTCTAAA
This sequence comes from Allium sativum, assembly GCA_030737875.1. NCBI lineage: Eukaryota > Viridiplantae > Streptophyta > Magnoliopsida > Asparagales > Amaryllidaceae > Allium > Allium sativum. Next base: position 80,307,165 of record CM060913.1, on the reverse strand, counting down.
TCCTTCCTACAGTTGATTCCATCTTTGGATTTATTACCATGCAATATCGTGCCCAATAAGCTTTCACCAATATTCTTCTCCACATGCATCACATCTATATTGTGACGTAATGGAAGTTCTTGCGAAAACCATAACTATAATGCATTATTGGGTTTTTCTTATACTAAAATAGTAAAAATTAAACATATTAACCACTAACCTCCCAATAAGGCAAATTAAAGAAAATTGATCTTTTTTTCCATCTTGATATCTCCATTTTCGTGGAAGCGTTAGTGTCATCAATTTCATCTTCTTCATCATAAACACACTTTATCTTATTAATTTTGTCTTCTTTTCCTTTTTCAAAACATTTGGATAATCCTTCAACAATGCATAGATGTTTCTTCCAGTAAGCAATCTAGGAGTACTACTGTCTCTTTGGTGTTATCAAATAACGCCTTTTGTTTCCTGCATGAATCTGAAGGAAGTAGAAATCTTCTATGTACCATGTAGGCGAACTTTCGACTATGATTCAACCAACGAGAATGGGTATTGACACCATATAATGGGCAAGCTTTTTCCCCTTTCACACGATATCCAGCAAGATTTCCGTTAGCAAGAAAATCATTAATCGTCCATCGCAAAATTGCATTCAATTTAAATAAAGTTTTGCTAAATGTGTCATAAGCGTTAACTCTGTAAGACCATAAGTGATGCAAACCTTCCACCAAAGGCGCCAAATATACATCAACATCATTCCCGGGTTGCTTTGGGCCTGGTATTAGTAAAGTCAACATAATATTTTCCTTCTTCATATACAACATAGGCGAGAGATTGTATGTCACAAGCATTATCGGCCAACAACTATATTTCGAACTCAACATGCAAAATGGATTGAATCCATCTGTAGCAAGACCAAGCCTAAGATTGCGTGGATCCGATAAAAGAGATTTATACTTTTCATCCACCATTTTCCATGTCATAGAGTCCACGGGATGACGCATTTTTCCATCGTTACTTTTATTAGTAAAATGCCATCTTAAATCTTCTACCATCTTTTGAGGTCTATATATTATTCTAAATGCCGGAATGATTGGGAAATATCTCAATACTTTAATTGGAACACCTTGTATAACCTCTTCAGTATCTTGTTTTTTCTTCCATCTCGAAGAACCACATTTTGGACAATTTTCTAAATCTTTGTATTATTTTCTAAAAAGGAAACAATCATTCTCACATGCATGTATCTTTTCAAAACCCATGTCGAACGCTTTAAGAAACTTCTTGACTTCATATAGGGTATTGGGAAGCACGTTTTCCTTCGGCAGAAATAAATGTTGCACAACTAAAAGCTTATCAAGCCCATTATCAGACAAGCCAGTATCTCATTTAAGATTATACAAGACGGTGATAGCAGATAATTTTGTGTGATCTACGCGACCAGGGTATAATGGAGTTTCTACATCTTCCAAGTTCTTGAGTAACCCATCCTCTTTTCTCCGAAAATCAACATTATCTTTATCATCATCAAAAAAATCATTATTCATAAAACCTTCATCTTCATAGTGAATCATCTTGAATAGATCATGTACGCCAAATGTATTTGTTTTCTTCTCTACATTTATCTCTTCATTATGATTAAACCATTCACCATCAATGTATCTAGGATTCTTCCTTTTATAATTAAATGGTCAATAATAGTTTGGTCATCATGGCGACTAAGATTCCGACTGTCTCTGCAAAGGCATAACATTTTTCTATATTTCTTACATTCCTCTTTGCACTGTGCACAAAATTAATTGCCTCTTGTCGGTACTCTATACTAGTTCTATGACGAAATTAAAAAAACATAAAAAAATTAGTTTTAATATTAGATTATATGTTCTAAATCTCAAAATATATATTAAGTTAAGCATTGTTTTATCACCTATTTAAAAAAACCCAATCTTTTTCCATCATCGACTTATGAAGGAAAATAAGTTTCCAATCTTTGACGTATAAATTGGTTATCTATTGCTAAAAAAAAAATAACCACACGTTGAAGTTATTACCCAAAAAAACATCTAAGCATCTTATAAATGATGCATTAACTACCTAATTCTACTTCAGCGAATCTGATTATATGTTCAAATACAAATCCGCCAGGAACAATTATAAGAGAGAAGGAAAAGAAGTTCCAATACTACGATTATCTAAATTTTTTATATATTATGCGCTTCGCTTTACTGAAGCACGTGCTTCGCGTTTGCGCATTGCACTTATGCTCCAAATATGGCGCTTCGGTGCGCTTTTCGCATTTAATAACATCGGGTACCAGTACTATTATCAGCTATAATAGTATAAATCTCCATTCAAATACTAAATAAGTGTGCCCATTTAAAGATGACATCAATCAAGCAAAATGTTACAGACCCATATAGGAATATCTTAACTGCAAAATGTTACAGAAGATTTGAACAAGGCCAAGACAACTGAAGAGAATTATACAATTACATATTGCTCAGAACCATATAGGATAAAGTCATAAAGAGCAAATAAAGTTTTGAGACATGAGTATCTTATCTACCAAAGGCTTTGCGTGATTTAAATACGGCCAGTGAACCAAAAAAATTAGAAAAGGGCAACCTCCATAATATCTTATTTACAACTATAAGGCAAGGAGCTAGTAAGAAGTGCATGCTTGGATCATCAATGCCTAAGGCGAGGCAAAAGTAGGAAAATTGTTAAGGCTTAGCTATGCAAAAGTTTAGAGGGTGGTGCCTGGTTAATTAGTTTTATTAAACAAGATATATCAAAAAGCTGTAGAAATTAGCCACACTATTCAAAATATGAAATCTAGACAAATCCTAGATTCACATATAAGACATGGTATTGATTATGTGACTACGTGCGCCACTGCTTATACCCATGTACACCATACATGATATCATCAGCGTGTTATTGTACATTAACTAGATCTCACAGATCCAAGATTCACATATACGAGAGGAAAGTTTGTCTATTCAAAACTCCTAAATGGTTTTCATGTCCCATTACTCCCCATAACTTAAGAGAATTCCATCACATCAAAAGCGTACAACATGAAAATAACCTATCAGAAAAGCATCCAAATAGAACATGAAAATCAAGCAGTTATAACATAATCGAGCCCGATCAGGATAGGATATGAGAAAATGGCAGAATACAGAATTACAAATCAATGAGCTATTGTAATTAGGGTTAATCAGCTATACCATCAAACCGTAACAAGATAGGAGATGAGAAAATAACATGCATTCAAATATTTCATACACAATCCGAATAGAATCGCAAAATTGAGTAAAAGAATTCATACCCAAATTTTCCTATACCGTGAGCGGAGATTTTCGCTAGCTTCCGCGATGTTGTTGAGAGGAGTACGACGGAGTTGACGATGAAACGAGGAATGTTAATCGGTGCGATTTCTTCGGCAGAGAGCGATTTGGGGGAAAGGGAATTTTTCGGCAGAGGGATTTTGGGGGAAAGGGAACGAGGGTTAAAATTTTTGAAGTATGAGCGGGATAGGAATAGAAAATAGTTGGTCACGTTTTTTTTGACCACGCGGACTAATTTTTGTTAGGCGGGGAGATGAATTTTTTTTTTTTGCCGTGTTAATTATAGGAGTGAAAACACTTTTTCTTGCATTTACAAATAAACGCCATTGATTTTTGTAATAAAAAATCATTTTTCTTGTAGTGCCTATCTCTAATGAGATAATTGTAACTTTGATGAGTCCATTATCTTTGTTCAAATATGTTGTACCCCATAGCTTTGTATAAACCAATTTATCGAATTTTCTAGATTCATAACTATTCCCAACTAGTTTCAAAATTATCCTTAATATCATTATATATCTCTCACTAAATTCTTCATGATCCAGTTTAATCCTTTCTACCAAATTCTTTAATCTTCACCTATCCTTTTCCAGATTATTTTAAATATTCTTTGGACTATTTATCTTATTCTTGACATCCAAAATCAAGTTATCCAATTTAACCATTTCAAAAGCAAATTTCTTTTTATTCAAAGTATATTCTTTTAGGTTTATTTTAACTTTCAAAAACCGTCCTCATATACAAAACACTCTTAAACTCGTTCTAGGATATTAGTTACCCTAACTTTAATGAGTTTCTTCCTCCGTTATTCTGATACTAATGAATATACCCCTTGAGCTGGATTCAAACACAGCTCTGATACCACGTATGACGACCCAACTTCCAACCGCCTCAAGTCGCTGTTTAAACCAACTCTAGACGTTTGAAAATCAGACTCGCTTGGGTAATAAACATTAGAAAAGAATAAAATAAACTTTTATTACTCAACATATGATTGCCTCAGAGTTTATACTATCAGAGTTACAATAAAATACATAGCGGAAAAGAAAACTACAGCGGAAGCAGCAATACGACGTGGAAGAACTCCAATTCTAGCTCGAAGCTCCAACCCAAAAACGCTATGAATCTTGCACTAAGGATCTATAACTGTAAATCTAAACCACTAGTTGCACTGTGAAAATTTGTGGGCACCCAGAGTTTAGGAAGAAACAATAAACTCCAGGTCAGTCATGGGACTGGTGTGAGAACATAATTTTTTTTTTACTTTTAATTGAGGTAAATCACATGATCACACCGTATAATATGGAACAGGTTTACTCCATATGATTATCAGTGCAAAGTCGTACATGAGTTTCAAAAAACTGAGACTACTATAAGGCTCACCCCAATACACACCAAACAATAAATGTAAATGCAAGCGCACACGTGGTCAAGTTTTAGCCTTATAAATCCAAATCAATAATATATGTCAATGGTGTGTATTATTGCTACTAATAACACTTTAAAACATTTTGCAAATAAATTTACAAATCTTAGCAAGCATAGTAACTATGCCCACATACATAGTTTACAAACAAAGTGAAAGGCTTGTATTGGTTATTAGGTTTCCAACATGATGGTTCCTGGCACGAAAGTTTAATTGAGGGCACAAGCTAAGTATATCCCGACTAACATCCAGACTTGGACACCGAATACATAGCGCAAAGTATATATCCCAGTTTTCATCCAGACTCGGATCCCGTATATACTTTATTCCCTCGGGTTTCACAGGTGGTTCCACTGTCGAAGCTTTCGAGTTCCAACAGAGAATATGTATACAACCTAACCGCCAGCTTCCCATCATTTCAGGTTGTCAGGTTCGCGAGGTTTTTGATAGAGAATGGAGTTTTGATGACAACAATCTTATTTCAATATTAATTGATTATAAAATATACACTAATACCTTTATCTAGAATATATATATGTATATACGTACGCAGGATTTATATACAGAAATTAATAGCAAAGACTGTACAGTTTAAGAGCTTTTAAAGATTCAAAATTCAGAGTAGATTCAAGACTCATGAGTAATCAAGAGTTCAAGAGTGCAAGATAAATATAGTAGTAGAGTCTAGTTTATGTAAGACTTTGAATAACACTCCGGGTTCAAATTCAAATTCAAATTATATTCTGATTTTCAAATTCCAAATTCCATTTTAATTCTAATTATTTTTCAATCTTACTTTTGATTTTAAACTCAAGTTTTCAAGTCTGTAAGTTTTATATAAATTTATATAGTTATATACTTTTATATACTTTATATTTATATAGTTTTAAACTCTATAATTTTATAAATAGATTTATATATTTTATATTTCTTATTTCATATGATTTTCTACTTTACAATACTTATTTATAACACTATGTTTTAATTTAAGAATTTCCAGAATTATATATATAAATATATATATATATATTAGACTAGAGCCTCGTTAATGGCGACTGGTGAGATTTCACCAGTTTTCGTCACGCGTGAGGATCCTCTACACTTTCCTTCTCCTTACTTCATCTGATTTATCACAAATCACCTTCCTCAAACAACCTTCAACGATTTGTTTCGTTGATAAACATTTGTTTTACATCTGTTTTCCAAAACCACTTTTAGATCTGAAATTTTACTTTATCTTTTTCAAACCCGAATCTCCATATTAGCTAAGATCTAATTCAACTGAAGTGAGATCTGGATATCTGCGTTTTAACGCTCTCCTAGCTTTCAGATCTGCGATGCTGGGCCTACTGCAGTTATTCAGATCATATGCAAAGTGTGTTTCTGGTATGTGGTTTAACTGATTTAGAAGATAGCGTAAGAATTGGTATACGCTAGGGTTTGTTTGGATCGCAGTTTCTTCTGGATACGGTCTGGGGCCAATGGTTTTACCTTCTATATCCAGCTTGCTTTCTTTTAAGTTTTTATTTCCAGTATTTAGTTTCCAATAAGATCTTCTTGACTGGTAATTATTGAAGCAGTTTGTCATCTTTCTGATGTTATCCTCAGATTGGTTATGTTAGTCCTGAAAACCTATACGTGATTTGGGTAGATCTACAATGTTTCATCCATATTTTGAGAAACAATGAGTATTTGGAAATGGATGAACTTAAGGTTTTTGGACCCGGTTGATGTTTGAAGGAATGGGATGGATTGTTGTTAGTTCATCTGCAACTGGTGGTAAGGTTTTCTCTTGCTTTCATTGAGTTATCTCATCATCCAAGGCCTGTTTTGTTTTATGGAGGCAATGGTTTTTACAGTTATGATTTCCATATTGATTATTTCTAGCACAAGGATTGATTCATAAGAGTTTATGAATCATCAACCAGACCTTGTATTTGGAATTGTTTTATCAGGGATATCATTAGCAATGGGCTTAGATTTTCTTATCTACATATATGTATGGGTAGTTTGGATGGATGGGTTGGTTTAGGAACAAGGACTGCTTATCTGAAATGTATTCTTTCGGCATGAAGATGACAATGCAAATATGAAGAGAAGATGTTTCGAGGAGTGCAGATTTGCACTAATGAGTGTTGATGGCCACTGTAGGAGCTATTTTTATTTTCTATGTATTTCAGCTGCTAGTATTTCTGTTTCTTTTCTCCTTCATATTGTAAAGGTTAGTATGCTAGCCTGTCTGTTTGTACTTTCTTTTTTTAGTAGAAATAAAGTGTACCAATTTTCAAAAAAAATATATATGTATATATATATATATATATTTTTTTAAACCACTTATAAAATGCTCAAAATTCAATATTATGAAGGGTTATGCCGACATGCATTCTTGGACATGTCGACATGTAATTGTCACATTTTTTATTTTGAAAGGAAGTGTCTTTTCACTATTTGTAACGTTTCAGAAGCATTGCAACCTTTCAAATCTTATAAATTGGGGCTAATTTCGAAAATTTTCTTCTTCTCCATCTTCATCTCCTTTCTTCACACCATTAATATTTCATATTTTTATGATTTCTACACTTATACTCTACCGAATCAATTATATTTACATAAAACTTCTTTTCTTCTCACTCTCTACTGATCACTCTCTGAATCAAAGTCACTACACCAAAATAGTCATTTGACAACATTTATCTTTTTAAGATGCCAACACTTATTCTTATTGTTGATTAATCACAAAAATAAGCGTATCTAAGTTAAAAAGGTGTTACTGAAAATACATATCCATAATTCTTTGTTGTACCAACCCATATTTGTGTTTCTAAATTTGACTGCGCAGAAATTCTTGGGGTAAAAATGTAAAAGGCTTTATGTTACCCCAATTTCTAGCTTCTCAACCCTATCTCCATTCATCGGCAGCAAAAAATAAAAGGCTAATTCTACTTGGACACAAAATTTTTGCTTACATACACCAAACGTTAGGCTGAAAATTTAAACATCGTATTTTTTTCTTTGCCCGCACCATGTATGTTCCCATTATACCCTTAACGTTAGGATGAAGTTAAAAAAAACCTAGGACCTTAACTACGGGGAAAAGATGAAAACCTAGTGGATGGGGTGCATGGAAAAAAAATCATTCCAACCAATCGAGGTGCGCAGCCAGCACACAACCTTGCACCGCCGCCGTGTCGACGTCAATTTTGCTACCTGATCTAAAAACCGAAAATAACTAAACTGATCTGCATATTCTTCTCCAAAATCATGATTTTCCCCGTTTCTGCATCAAAATGATCAGCGTGTATAAATTCAAACCCTAAATTTGTCTCTTCTTCAACAATTTCCATTGTTAAAAGTTTGAATTTTGGTTTCTATCTTTAACATAATTGATTAGTAGGGTTTTAAAAATATATAATTACAACGTACAGTTTACTACTATTACATATTGGGGGTATTTTTGTCCATAATTAAAAAATCCGGCGTAAATAAAGAAAAATTAAGTGTACAAATAGAACTGCTGGCCAAAATAATATTAGACAGCCTTAAAAGGAAGAAAAAGAGTGTGGTGCTAAGGGCACCCGAATATCCTTTTCCTAATACCACAACTAAAAAATACCACAAAAAATTATCCTTCTTCCTAATACCAAATAATAAAAAATGGGGGCTACCAACGTATTTTTCATATTTCTCCATCTTGCTGCCATTACGTTTGAATAAACTAAATTAAATTCGATTAGTAAAAAAACCTTTGTCTTCGACTAACTTTGACTTCGATGATGACGAAAAGAGGTAAGCAAACCGTGTCCCAATCGAGCAGAAAGAAGAAAGCAAAAGAAGAAGTGAGAGATTAAGACTTCAAATGGTAAGAATTTGAATTTTTCCATGGGAAGATGAAGTAGACAACAATTAATCTTATTTAGGGTTTTCAGATTAGGGCTAAGTGCGTGATTAGTTCGGTAAATAATGATTGAGTGGGAGATTAGAACGGAGAGTTAGTGTGGTATTAGGAAGCATAACAAATTTAATTAATTTTATTTTTTTAGTTACGGTAGTAGTAAGATGATATTAGCGACAAATCTGCAAACCATTCTCCTTCAATTGAAGGTCGTCCTCCACTCATTCAGGCGGTCGAATCGGCTTTAAGTGAATCGGCTTCTGAGGCGTTTCGATGGTGTTTTGGAGTAAATCGGCTTCTGCTTCTCCTTCAAGTGAACGGCTTCCAACCCACAACATATCATCGACGGCGATGATTTTGGCAATATTAGGTCTGTTTTGAAGTTCGGGCAATATTATGTATGATTTTGGCGATTATTTTGGCAATATTTAATCTGTTACAGTACAAAAATTCATTCTTATATGTACACGTAAATTTCCCCCAGCTACAGATTTCCAAATGCTCGCTGAATAATTGATATACCAAACACAACTAGAAAAGTAGCTCAAGTATAAAGTTAAGAATAAGTCGACTTTATTGCTTTTTGTTGGTTAAAGTTTATATATGTATACATAAATATTAGTAAAAGTCAATCTTGAATGAAAGTTCAAATCATCATATGTTGCACTCGTTTCCTAATCCTGACATTGTTGTGCCTATCTCGAACTACCGCATCACCACGACAACAATTATCTCCTCATCGCCTACTGCTTGAAATGCTTACTTGGAAAAATTGCTAGAAAATCTTAGCCCCAACTTCCCTTAAATCTGAGCATGTCATCTTTTATTCTTTTGAGAAATACAGATATGTTTTTTACTCTAAATCTATCATACATGCAAACTAGTTATATGAAATATCTTTCAGTTGTTTTGATGGCTCGTTAACTGGTTGTTTTGTAAAATGCATTACCAATGTTTATAACTTTGAAACATTGTCTAAACTAGCGATACGAAGGAATCAATTTTCATATAAGGTGAGAGATAAATGGTACATTATATGATAGAGCAATAGCAATTATAGTATAACATCCATTTCAATATCTCCTTCTCACTTCTCTTGTATTCAAAATGAAATATTTATAATATGGTATAGTATCAACTGATACATGGAACTAGCAAGATATGTAGTTGTAGCAGCGTGTATGTGGTTGGATTAGATGCTTATTACGATAAATATGTATTTTACATGATGCTTATCATACGAGATACAAATTATACTTATGCAATATAATTATACCTGTCATATTAAATATGCAGTATATTAGGATTGGATGCACTGTTTTATGAATTGTTTAGTATATTTAAGTTTATAAGTATACTTTAGTGTATGAATTGTTTATTGTATTCAAATTTTATCTAGCATTAGCCATGTTGGAAAGATTCTATTAAATGCAGTAATTATTTCATATAATTATTCAATTCTCCTTCTTTTATAGGTAATACTGGTGAGCTTAAAGACAATGCCTCAGTTTCATTACATAGACCATTCACACAAGGTATGTTTTTGTTAGATTATATTTGAATATTTTAGTTTACCCGTAATCTCATCAACCGGTATAAGCTTTAATAAGCAAATTTGTAAATAGATTGCTTCGTTATTCATTTTTGTTTCTCTTTTTAAAGAAACATGATAAAAGCTTGTAGTAGATCAAATAGACAAGTGTAAGCTTGCAAGCAGCAGCCATCAGCTCGCAAATTGCAAGCCGCTGCAACTTGAAGGAAGCTGCAAGTCTGTACTTGCAAGCACCTGCAAGTCTGCAGTTCCAAGCCTGCAGCTTTCATAATTTGCAACATGATTGCATGCTGCAAGCCTACTGGCTTGCAGTTTCTTGATGTCTGCAAAGCCTGCAAGTTTGCATTGGTTACTGGCAGGTTGCAAGCCTGCAAGCTAGTTGTAGGCTTTTAGGTTGCATTGCTAGCATGCAAGCAACTTCAACCTGCAATTTGCATGCAACTACATTCACTGGGTCAGAGAGTGGAATTGGACATGATACTTTCATATTTACTGCATTAACAGCAAAATAAGTATTTAAAAAGATGCAAAAGCTAGTTTGATGATAAATATATTACCTTTTGTTCATCTTCGAAACTCTTAGCAAGCCTCCTCCTTTCCTTAGTAAGCTTTTGAGCACTAAATGAGGCACATTTTGGTTCCATCATCTGGTATCATATCTTTTTTTTTTTTGAAAGTTAAGCGCAAAATTTTATTAATCACCAAATATTTACAATACATATTTAAGCATATACAAGTATGCTATGACATATAACCAACACTCACTAAAACTTTCAAATTCTCCAAAACTCACTCACAAAACAAAATAAAAACTTAAGCACCTGTGGAAGAAAACTACAAAAAGAAATGAAAATCACAGCTAATAGCTTTGCATGCTGAAACAGAACTGTGCATTCCAACATGTCAACAGCTTTCAAATAACTTGTCACTAGGACCAAACCTTACTCATGTGAAGAAAGGATCAAATAAGGGAGAAGGATTGCTCCTAGTATGCCTTTTCTGCGACTTCACGTTACTACCAGCAGGTAGATATCCTCAATACTGAACCCATGCCCCTCATCAAGATCATCATCAGCTCAGAGTTTGCCTTTGAGTTTTTTCCCTTAGATTTTGAGGAGGGGTAAGCACTCTTTGGAATGACAAAGGATAAAGAAGAAGAAACAGAAGCAGCTGGAGGAAGATTAAGATGATCAGGAGGCTTTAAATTTGCATATGGGGATACTGATTGCTTGGCACTTGACCTAGTTGCGCCAGTCAACGCAGAGGAGAAATTCATGCTAGAAGATGCAGAACTTTGATGTAAGTGGAGGAGCATGACATGGTGCCAGACAATGTTGAACAAGTAGCAGCTAAAGAAACACTAGCTAACAGTCCAGAAAAAGAAGTACTAGCACCCAAACTTGCAGAATTCTCAAGATAAGAAGAAGATGCATTACATGAAGAAATACTAGAGCATGAAGAATTAGAAGAAGTAGAATTGTATGCACCAGCAATGGCAGTTTCACCTGTAGACATATGAGCAGTGTCTAAATGATCATTAGTCTCATCAAAAAAAATTCTAACATCTAAAGCATCCTCATTGACATTTGATGAGATACCTATATCAACATTAATAGTCCCATTGACAGTTGCTTCATCCACAGGATTAACCACTACTTGGTCGAGACCTTCAAAATCACCTTCATTACCATCCATACCATCAGAAGCTAGCATATCAAATGGGTTATCACCCACATTGCCTACATTAGCAATATTAGTAGCAATACTCTGATTACTACCAACCTTTCTCCAATACTTTTTTTTTTCTTATAATGCACATTAGTCCATTTGTCATGATTAAAATTTCCATATGTGTTCCTATTTGGTTTTTTATAATGTACTTCCTCATTTTTCTGATAATCCCTCACATCAATATTAATTGTATTCCCATCTTCCCCATTATTCATGACATGTAATTCACAATGCTTAGTTTCATGACCGAAAGTCTTACAATTTACACATATCGATGACTTTCAGTCATAACTAACTTTCACAATAGGACATGTATCCCCTAGACCATCCACCTCAATAGTATTAGGTAATTCAAAATCTGGGGTTACTTCTACCAATGCTTTCGCATATCTAAACCTCTCCAATCTTTCAGTGCTAGTATCATAACAGATGAGTCTACCTACATGATTAACTAGCCAATTAATGCCAATTAAAGTCCATAAAACCATGGAAATTCTATACAAATGGATCCACAGGGACCTTTTTTATCTGAGATTGGGCACATCCAATGGTTTGATCCCATACTGATATGATAAACATCCTTCCACGGATAAAAATAGGATCAGATCTGAGTATTTTTTTTCTCTATCAGAGTCATCATAAAATTTGAAATAAAAATGAAACCCATCTGATTTAATATCTACTACCCCATTTAACTTCCAGCGCCTATGCAAGAAATTAGAGACAACATGAAAGGATAGCGTACCATCTAAAAGAAACCAATCAGAAAACTATTCCAATAATTAAGCCCTTCATGTTTAACTGGATCTGGGATCGCCTTCTTCTTGCCATCTCTCGGAATATCAAAGTGCAGAGGTTTATACGAGCCTGCGTTTCGCGGAGCAGATCTAAAAAGGGAAACATAATCCAATTTGACAAAAGATGGAAAGGATTAGCTGAATCAACCGAATGAGCATCTTTTGACGAAGAAGGATTGTCAGAGGGAGGTGGAGGATCAGGGGGTTTAGAGGGAGGGGGGCGAGATGGAAGAGGTGGAAAGGTTGATTCGAAGGCAAAGGAGGAGAAAAGAGAAGAAGAGAAAGTCTTCGCTGCTTCCATTACGAAGGTTTTGAGAGGTTTTTCACCTTATTTTTCATTCATCATCTGGCATCATATCAAGCATAGTTAAAATTACTATTTGCTTATTATTTTATTTAGCAAGTAAAAATTTGTAAAACCAGTATGATTTACAATTAGTTTCAACTTGTGTCGATTGCTTTTTTTTTCTTCTTCTTGGAATTGATTTCAAAATTCTATCCTGATATAACTGGTATGAATTATTACCTTGAACTTTTCAGGTTCTCAAAAAAAAAAAAATCATGCCAAGGAAGCCTTTTTTGTAGTATTCTGACATTGTAATGTGCACTAATCATGCTACCAATTAAATCAGTGTAGAGATACGATGCATTTGTCAGACTTCATATGGAGGTAAAATCTTTCATCAATAATTTACGGGTGCATGATTTTAGCTTATCTTAATTTATTTATTTTCAAAATCAAATCCAACAATCTCCACTCAAGTGATTACAAGCAAACACTAACCAAGGATCGCCAATTCATTTTTTTTTTCAATCCTACACACTTGAACATTGTGCTCCAAAATTAACAATAACATTCTCTAAGATAGATTGAAAGAACTGCAATTTCAAAATCATGTATGTTTCATATTTCGCTGTTTGTTATTTGTGTGAAGTCAAACCCATATCCATGCATTCATCAATGAAATATGTTTTATTCTTTCTTCCCACCTCAAAATATAAAAAATATAGATTTATATCACATTCTACTATCAAGTGAAGTTAGTAAAGCAGTTCGAACTAGCATTCTAATATATAAATAGTAACATATATAAATTAGCAAACAAAAAACTTAAATAATAATGAACGCAAAAAACAAATAAATAAATGTAACAACTCCTATTGTATACTTTTGTTGGACATGGATTATGCATGTCTGAAAGATAATTTGTATAATTTATATACATCGATACATTATTAAGTGAAAAATGAGTAGTCAAATAAGGAAAAAAAAGTTGATGCTAATAACATATTTAATTCCATCAATTTATCATAATGAAATACAAAGTACATCGGGGATTTTTGCCACAAGGACAAAAAGTTTGCTCAAAAGGACAAGACCCAAATTTTTTTCCCAAAAGGACATTTTGTAGTGGATATGGTGGAATTCGGGGGTCCCTTGTTTTTCCACTTTACGCTAAAAGTTGACATGTTGAGTAAATTTTTGGGTCCGGCTATTAGCACCCCGTTATTTTCTCTTCGCACCCCGACTAAAGGTTTAAAATTTTATTTCCAGTTATACCCTTTAATAATTGATTTAATAATTTGTCTAATGTTATATGATGATTAAAAATAATAATAAAATCAACTACATACATTTATGGATGTTTGAGGTTAAATTGCACACAATAATTAAAATCAAAAATAAGTATTCGTGAGTTTTTTTTATATAAAATAAGACAAGAATTAAAAACAATGATTAAGAATGATTAAAAAAAAACCATTAAAATTACAAATAATGATTAAAAATTTGAAAATTGTAAAGTCAGCTGTTTATATGATTATGTATTTTAGGACTGAGTAAGTTAATATTGTACCAGATTTGCAAAGACTTGAATAACAAGTATGCAACGTTAATTTTCATAACCAACGTCAGACGATTAATGACGTCGCCTACAAACGTTAATTAATTTGATCAAGATTTTAAAGAGAGCAACACTAACAATTTACAAGATAAAATAAGGGCATTTTTGGAAGAAAACGGGGTGGGAAAAGAAAACGATGGGGTGTGCATTTTATTTTCTAATCAACGGGGTGTGAAGAGTAAATTGCGGGGTGCTAATAGACAGACCCTAAATTTTTTGGCTCTTGTCTTTTTGGCAAACTTTTTGCTTTTTTTCTCCTTCTCACAAGTTTCCTGAAATACATCTATGTTTGCAGACAAGGGAAACTTATGAAATAATGAAATGTTTTCTCATAATTCTATGTAGGTTCATTTAGCCAGTATAATCACATTTGCAGACACACTTACTAATATTGCATTTTATACATCACAAAGTCCCGAAAACAAAACCACTTTCATTATTGTCATTATGCAGTCACATTTCGTTTAATATTTTCATGTGTAGAATATCATAATTACCCTTTGAGAGTAAATGTTGGACTAATATTCAATCCTAACAGGAACAACAACAACAACAACAAAAAAAAAAAGGAAAAAAAAAAGGAGGAAAAGAAAAGCAGAAAAAGAAGTAGAAACTGAAGACTCCTTGTTGCCATTTTATACATCCCTCTCTCATTTTGTTTTGAGCTAACCAAAAATCATTTTGCTTCTTTTCATATTGCTCACAAACATGCTGACAAGGTTATGTTCGGTATGTTATTGCTTTTACACTGTTGCTTGAATTGTTTCGTAATTTTTGTAATGTTTCTTGTTTGTTGATGCTGGCTATATGTTGAGCTGGCTATAGCAATTTTTTCTACATCTTTTCCCAAAATAAACACTGCATTTGGACTTAAAGAAAAGATGTTTTGTACTCACATTTGTGTTGTTGCATAAATTCTATGTTTACCACGTTTGTATCAGAATAAATATGCAATTATTTAGGCCCTTGCCCAACACAATCAAATTATAGCCTCTAATTATGTCATTATCCATAGAGCTCCAACCACTCCTTTACATTGCATTGTTGTTGCTAATTTAAATCTTTTTTGTCAAGCCGATTCATTGTTTGAGCATTAACCGCTATCTCATTTATACCTACTGTTTGAATTTGGAAATCTATACCAGCAATAGATTTTGATTTTAGTTAGAGTTAATCTAGAGTAAATCTTGCTAGTATGTTCTATTTATCAGCAATAGAATCACCAACCAGATCAATTTTAAAAAGGTAACATTTATTATGATGGTTAACCTCTCCAATCAATTGCAACTTTGAATTTCCTTCTATTAATTCCATCCTTAATAATATTGATCTGTAAAATTATAGCTAGACACTTGAATATGCTTTAGGATTGAATTTAACCCAGATGTATTTCCTGGCATTAAAATATGGATTTAGTGTTAACATTGGGGTTTGACGAACAGGCATGTGTTTTGGGGAGGAGGACAAGGGTGATCATTGTTAGAGGTGGAAGCTAAAATGCAATATTCAAGGAACCATTTGTGCTCAGTAAGAGATCGGGATCGGCAAGATTTATTTTGGCATGGAAGCAGAATATTTGACTAAGACGAGGCTTTAAACAGAAGAAGGATGCATAATCTTATAAAGAGAAGAAAAGGAATTTATTAGCAGATTCTTAGAGATTAAGTTAAAGTAAGCGTATTAGTAAATCATATATATGGATAAAATTGATTTATCTAGTTATGTTTTTTTTTTTTTGGTTTACTGTTCATATTTTTGTGCAATTTTACTGGAACAAGCTACGGGTTAAAGAACTTCAAGTGAGGTGGCTGCTGCAGTGATATAACTGTTCTGCATCTCAGCAAGGGTAATTGAGGTTTAAAAAAAAAGGAAAAAAAAGAAAAAAAAACACATGTCGATATTTGCTTTAATCAGTGGCTGCTTATGTGTACACTTCGTCTATCATTTTTAAAGATCAATAGTCAAAGTAGTATTTGGAATTTTTGTTGGGTTTTACAAAAGTACTCAGCTTCCTATTGAGAATAAGTATGCAACTATAAACAAACTGCACTTTCATTTAGTTCTATTCTAACATGTTCTCTTATTCTACAGCATGTGGTAGATATATTGTTTGTAATCTTATTCCAATGCTTCAAGTCTTTCTAAATCTGCTTAAGCAGAAAGCTGAATAGATGATTACCAGAATATTTAGAATATTTTTTTGGATAGTTTCAGTATACCTAATTAAGCTTATCCAAGCATTGTTAAATATGAATGGATGTTTAGTTTTCACATAGCTGTTAATAGAAATATTAAAATCAATAGGAGAATGGTCACTGGTATAATGATTTAGAATACAAGCCTTGATATTAACTAAGAATTATTCATCATTTACGAATATTTAGTTTCAGAGAGTTATATAGAGACTGTAACAATGTGGTGTCATAGCTGATGCTTAATATACTTGTATATGATATACTATTATTTTGACAAAGGGGAATAACATTAAAATATTATAATTGTCTATTTCCTTAGAAGTTGCATAACTTAGAATTTGTTATAGTAGGAAGATTAAAAGATTGTGCTGAAATAATACACTTGAATAGTTTATTTTTACTTAGTACTACGAAGTAACCATTATGCTTGTCCACTTCTGTGAACATGACTAACATAGTTGTTAATGGCCCGTCATGGCACGGTGCGACGTTTGCGCCATTTTTGCTTGCAGCGCGACGCACATGAAAAGGCGCATCAAATGACGCGCGTTTTCTTTATTTTATGGGTTTTTTTTTTGTTTTTTTGTTTTGCATTTCAAACTGCAATAACCACTACTACAAATACTTTTACCATCACTACTACTATTACTATTATTATCGTAATAACATGAAATTTGAATAACTAAAATTGAAGCATACAGTAGATATGAATGCAATTAAAAACATACTGGTATGGTGGTAAAACAAGTCCAAAGTGTCAAACTTGTAATAGCTTCTAAATGCAGTAGGTTACTTTAAATTTATATTATAATTCAACAAGGGCAAACTGACAGCTGGATACAAAGATGAATTAGTGATGCATTACTATGTTAGTGCATATGATATTTCTCATAAAAGATATATGTAAATGCAGTGTTTAAAATTCTATTAGAGAGATATATGAATACAGATCAAACGAAGTAAAATTGGATGACTCAGCATCATTATATTGTGTTGCTTCCTATTGCAATTTAAAATTATAGTTGGACAACTTGCAGATGTTAAGAGCACCTTTCTATAAGTATATTGGGAAAAACTGGTTTGAATTTGGGACTAGCAAGAGCACCTTTCTATAAGTATAACATTCATTTCTTATTGTTCTACGTAGATTGGATGATATATATGGAGAAGCTTCAAAGTAGAGAGGCTCCAATCTCATAGGTAAATTTATATTTTGTAAAAATATTTTTTATTTCAATGAATCGTTGACAGGCCAGGTCCAATGGAATTTTGGGCCCTGGACAAATAAGCTGAAGAGAAAAAATGTGGTGTTCAGTGCCTAAAACTGAACAGGTTCCAAAATGCAATGATGTTGTTACCAGGAGTCAAACCTGGTCTATTAGATGGAAGAGATACAACGCATCCACTCTACCACTTGGTTATTGGTGGCAGTATATAATTGTCATGTTTTTCTTTCATAAGTGCCAAATGAACATTAGTAAAAATAAAAAATTTGGGCCCCTCCAACGGATTAGGGACTGGGCCGTCGCTCGACTAGCCTAGGCCCATGGTCGGCCCTGCTCGTTGATGCACATGTGGCTAATGAGTGCCTAGTCCCTTGTCGGAATCTCAAAATTGACTATTTTATGATGCATTTTGGTTTTTCCATCGAAAATTTTACTGGAATTACAAAATAAAATACACTTAAATAACTTGTGCTTGTTGAAATACATATATCTATACATAAGCTTAAAGAAGAATTAAAAAACATTTCCATAATGCATGATCGTAGTTCATAAAAAATGTATATAAAAACCAATATTGTACATGGATGCTTAGTTTAAACTGAATTAGTTTTTAGCAAGAAATTGAAAATTTCAATAAATGAATGCAGGCACTTCAAGATGAAGTGGAAGAAAAGAGGAAGTTGGAACACAAACCATTTGTCATATTAGGAAGGTGATACCGAATGTAGAGAAAGTAATTTGGGCGATTGATGTTCTTGAACCAGATGCGCTAATTTATGATGGTACTCAAAATGGAGTGTACAAGTTCTGTGAATTTTCAGATGGAGGCTTCGTTGTATAGGCGGAGTTACGTATTCGGTATTTGTTGAATTTCATTTATGTATTGATTTAACAATTTAATTATGTATTGAATTTAGCAGCTTAATTATGTATTGTATTTTTCTTTTGTTAATTGGCATTCTACGTCTTACTTGATTATGAATGTTGTTTATTGATATTCATTGAGTTATACTTTTTAAACTGAAAATAATATTGGTCTTGGATTCATATTAAATATCTTCTATATTATAATCATGTTAGCTATTAATTGTCATTTTAGCAACATTAATTGACTATTAATGTTATTAATGGACTATTCATAAGAAAACGTACCAACGCTTATAATCGTTGGCAAAGAAAATCTACCAACGCTTATAAGCGTTGGTAGAGAAAATCTACTAATGCTTATAAGCATAGCGAAAGAAAATCTACCAACGTTTATAACCGTTGCAAAATTTTTTTTACCAACACTTATATGCGTTGGAAATAAATCATCGCGCCCTCATAACAACACTAATAAGTATTGCCGAAATTGTTTGCGACGATTATACTCGTTGGTAATCACCATTTTTGGTGTAGTAAGTGTTATTGATGAGTTATAGGAATGTTGTAATTATTTGGGAAAGGTGTGTTCTTTGTAGCCTTGAAATCAAGGAAAGGAATCGGTGGTAACCTTGTTGCCAGGGAAATCAAGGGAAATATACTTGATCAAGGGTGTTTTGGAGTTTTGAGTTCGTGGTAACCTTGTGGCCGTGAAATCAAGGAGATCGTACTTGGATATTGATATAGTAATAAAACTCTGCGCAATCCAGCGTTGCGTAGGACTGGACGTAGGAGTAATCCGAACTAGTATAAAATTCGGTGTGTTCTTTCCTTTTCTGCATTTTATTTCTATTTATTTTTGTGTTTGTGTTTGATTCTGTGATTTCTTCTGTGGTGTGTGATTCATATAGTAGATCATATAAGATTAAGATTTTGTTAAATTATTCAAAAATACTATTTTAGTTTTGCCTTAACGATCTATTCCGCATTCCTTAACAATTGGTATCAGAGCAAGGTATTTCAAAAAGTTCATAATCTGATTTTTGAAATTTTTTTTAAAATGGCAAATTTTTAAATAATTGTTAACACTAGTGTCAATTCCTGCATTGTACCAATGTTGAAAGAATTTGCTTATAATCGTGTTAAAAAGTCAAGTGATCTACTGAAATATTGTCCAATACAAGAAAAGATGTATTCTATGGCTTTTGAACATTCAAAAGTTTAAAAGATGGGTAAAGTGGCTGTTGGTAATTCAAATCCCGAAATGGTGGCTATAGAAAATTCAAATTCTGAAAAGGTGGCTGTTGAAAATTCAAATTCTGAACTGGTGTGTTACATGGCTGTTGAGAATTCAAATTATGGCAAGCAATTTGTGGAGATCAAAAAGGACAATTGGATACTGGATAATGGTTGTTCGAGACATATAACGGGAAATCCTGAACTACTAAATAATCTGGTATATGAAGATGGTGGAATGGTGAACTTCAGAGATAACTCTAAAGGATACATTATTTGGATCGGCAATGTCGGTATTTCTGAAACTCCTACTATTTCTGATATTTTATTAGTTAGGAATCTAAAACACAATCTACTAAGTATAAGTCAACTTTGCGATAGGGGTTATAAAATAAACTTTGAAAAAAATAATTGTTTTATAGAAGATAGGAATTCAAAAGTAATATTCGAAGGAGATAGAAAGAAAAATATCTATATATTGAGTATGAAAATATCTAACGATAATCTATGTTTTATGGCCAATACAAGTGAACCCTGGATCTAACATAAGAGATTTGGTCATATAAATTTCAAACATATCTCTAGGATTTCTAAATTAGATTCAGTTAGGGGATTACCCAAAATTAAATTTAAAGTTAATAATTTATGCGACGCTTGTCAATTCGGAAAATTAAAAAAAAGTTCATTTAAATCTAAAGAGGAAATTACCACCTCGAAACCATAAGAATTAATTCACATGGATTTATTTGGTCCATCTCAAACCCAATCGATAAATCATGATAGATATGTTTACATAATAATCGACGATTTTTCTAGATTTACTTGAACTTTGTTTCTTAAAAATAAAAGTGATGCTTTTGATCAATTTAAAACTTTTTCTAAAAGAATACAAAACTTATTATCACTAAAAATCAAAATAATACGTGGTGACCATGGTGGAAAATTCAAAAACGAAAATTTTGAAAAAAAATGTAACAAAAAGGGAATAACCCATAATTTTTCTATTTCTAGAACCCCTCAACAAAATGGTGTAGTCGAACATAAAAATAGGACGATACAAGAGTGTGCAAGAACTATGTTATCTGATAGTATTTTACCAAGAAATTTTTGGGCTGAGGCAGTTGCAACAGCTTGTTATATTTTAAATAGAATTTCAATTAGACCCTAAAACTCCTTATGAACTTTTGTATACTAAGAAACCAAAAGTATCACATTTTAAAATATTTGAAAGTAAATGTTCTATACTTAATTACTAAAGAAAATTTAGATAAATTTGACTCGAAATCCAATAAAAGAATATTTATTGGATATTCAGAGAGAAGTAAGGCATATAGAGTATTCAATTCTAGAACCAATACTATAAAAGAAACCTTAAACATATCGTTTGACAAAATATATAAAAATACAACACAAAACAACGAAGATGAATGTGGAAATGAAGTTAATGAAACAAACTATGAAGATAGTCAACTAAATAAACGAATTAGATTACTAAGAAACCATCTTGTCGAAAATATCTTAGGAGATATTGAACCCGTCGTCAGAAATCGTAATCAATTAAATAATATGAGTAAATCTGCATTTATTTAGACTATTGAACCTAAGAATCCAAAGGAAGCCTCTTTCGATGATTCATGGATCCTTGCCATGCAAGAAGAACTGAATCAATTTACTAGGAATGATGTATGGGAACTTGTTCCTATACCAGAGGATAAGACTATAATAGGAACTAAATGGGTTTATAAAAATAATATGAATGAGCATGGTGAGGTCATAAGAAATAAGGCGCGACTAGTAGCACAAGGTTATACTCAAGAAGAAGGAATAAATTACGATGAAACTTTTTCCCCTGTAGCAAGATTAGAAGCAATTAGGATTTCAATAGCCTTTGCAAACCATAATAATTTCAAATTATATCAAATGGATGTTAAAAGTGTTTTTCTAAACGGATTTGTCAAAGAAGATGTATATGTAGAGCAACCACCTCTATTTGAAGACGAAAAATTACCAAATCACGTATATAAGTTAAAGAAAGCGTTATATGGATTAAAACAGGCTTCTAGGGCTTGGTATGGTAGATCAAAAAATTACTTATTACAATCTAACTTTGAAATAGGAAAATTAGATAATACTTTGTTTATTAAAAAGAATAATAAGGATATACAATTAGTATAAATATATGTTGACGATATAATTTTCGAATTAACAAACGATAAGATATACAAAGAATTTTCAGATATTATGACCCAAGAATTTGAGATGATTCATATGGGAGAACTAACATTCTTTTTAGGCTTACAAATTTGTCAATTAAAGAATGGAGTATTTATTAATTAAGAAAAATACGCAAGAGATCTAATTAATTAATATAATTTAACAACAACTAATGGGAGACCAACACCGATGGTGATAATATAGCATTAAGTAAAGACGATATGTCTAGAGACATTAATCAAAAATTATATAGAGGAATGATAGAATCGATATTATATATAATCGCTAGTAGTTTTGCATAGTGTATGTCTCTGTGCAAGATATCAATCGCAACATAAGGAAACACATTTAAAAGCCGTAAAACGTATTCTAAGGTATGTAAAGCATATATCTGACTTTGGATTATTTTATCCTAAGGATGATTCATTCAACTTAGTTTCTTATTGTGACGCTGATTATGAGGGATGTAAATCCGATCGTAAAAGTACAAGTGGAACATGTCATTTCTTAGGACATTTGCTCGTCTCGTGGTTTAGTAAAAAGCATATTAATGTGTCTTTGTCAACAACTGAAGCAGAATATATCTCTGCTGCTTTGGCTTGTTCACAAGTAATATATATGAGAGAAACTCTAAATGATTTTGGATTAAATATAAATAAGTCATCAATATACTACGATAATACGAGTGCAATAAATATATCTAAAAATCTAACTCATCATTCAAGAACTAAACATACTGATATACAACATCATTTTCTAAGAGATAACATAAGCAAAGAGAAAATTTCACTTGAATTTATAGAAATAGATAAACAAATAGCAGATATATTAACAAAACCATTAAATGAAACAACATTTACTAAATTTAGAAGAGAATTAGGTATTTGTTTACTAAATGGACTAGAATAATTAAATATATTAATATATATATATAAGAATAACATTGAAAATAAGAAAAATAATAATAATAAGTGTAAGTATGTCGACATACATACTTGCATATGTCGAAAAATAACTTCCAGATTTTTAAATTTAATTCCCACCAAAAGTTAGTTACAATAACCATTTAAACTCTACAATTCGAATTTTCTCCTTCGTTCTCTTATTTCACTTCTGTACAAACTCTAAACCAAAATAAATAATGGTCTCCACCAATTTTAACACCCAAATCAATCCCGAATCATCCATTGAACCATCTGAAGGCCCTTTCCAACGTTCGACCCTATCACATGTCATCAAACATGAAGAGAAAATGGAATATACTCTTCAAATGCTGGATGAAATTCAAGTGCTCCATATTCGTATGAGTCAACTGCAAAATTGACAAGGAAAGATGTAAAGGAGTATTGATAAATTCATAATAGACAACCAAGCCAACTCAATTATTGTCGAAGATGATAATCATGCCATGAAGAAGAGGAAGAACCAGAGGAAGAACAGAAGAGGAAGAAGAAGAAATGATGGAGTAAGAGGAACCCGAGGAGATCCAACAAGAAGTTACGGAAGAAGAAGATCAAGTTGTATGTGTGGGGGAAGTTTTGTTCAATCAAAATGGAAATGTGATTGAATGAAATGGGAATTTTTGTCTCCATTACCCAAATTGTCCAACCCAACCATCGTCAAAAATAATTATAATTTAGGTTTTTCTTTTTGTTTATTTCGTTCCTTTCCGTTAATTCGATGTATCACGTTTGTAGTAATCCATGTAATATCACTTGTAAAAACTAAGTTTAATATAATGCTTGTTTTGTCTATTATAAGTATTCTATTACTTCGGGTATATAGGCAAGAATTTAGGGAAAGTTATATGTATTAACTATTATAATCAAAAGTTATACAGTTTAGATAGATATAGAATTTAGGAGGAGTATTTTTTGGGTTTTTTATTGATAATGCCAAAGGGGGAGAAATTATAAAATATAGACTTAGAATGTATAGTATTCTTATAGATAAGGGGAGTATTAGAAGGATCATCATGAATAGGCATGATATTTTATAAACTAAGATTGTCATCATCAAAATGGGGGAGATTGTTGGAGAATGG
This sequence comes from Allium sativum, assembly GCA_030737875.1. Taxonomy (NCBI): domain Eukaryota; kingdom Viridiplantae; phylum Streptophyta; class Magnoliopsida; order Asparagales; family Amaryllidaceae; genus Allium; species Allium sativum. The sequence continues at coordinate 80,282,755 of CM060913.1, read as the reverse complement.
AGTTTTGATGACAACAACCATATTTCAGTATTAATTGATTATAAAATATATACTAACACCTTTATCTAGAATATATATATACACACATATGCATGATTTATATACATGAATTAATACTGAAGACTGTACAGTTTAAGAGCTTCTAGAGATTCAGAATTCAGAGTAGATTCAAGACACATGAGTAATCAAGAGTTCAAGATAAATATAGTAATAGAGTCTAGTTTATGTAAGACTCTGAATAGCACTCCAGGTTCAAATTCAAATTCTATTCTGATTTTCAATCTCCAAATTCCATTTTCAAATTCTATTTTAATTCTAATTAATTTTTCTATCTTACTTTTGATTTTAAACTCAATTTTTTAAATCTATAAGTTTTATATAAATTTATATAGTTATATACTTTTATATACTTTATATTTATATAGTTTTAAACTTTATAATTTTATAAATATGTTTATATATTTTATATGTATCAGTTCATATGATTTTCTACTTTATAGTACGTATCTATAACACTATGTTTTAATTCAAGAATTTCCAGAATTATATATATATATATAAACATTTCAAAAATGCTCAAAATTTAGTTTTATGAAGGGTTATGTCGATATACATACTTGGACATGTCGACATATAACTGTCATATTTTTTATTTTAAAAGGAAGTGTCTTTTTACTATTTGTAATGTTCCAGAAGCGTTGCAACCTTTCAAATCTTATAAATAGGGACTGATTTCGAAATTTTTTTCATCATTCTTCTTCTCCATCTTCATCTCCTTCCTTTACATCATTAATATTTCATATTTTTATGATTTCTACACTTATACTCTGCTAAATTCAATTCTATTTATATAAATCTTCTTCTCTTCTCACTCTCTACCCATTACTCTCTGAATCGAAGAGTTATTGATAAGTTATAGGGCTACTGTAATTGTTTGAGAAGTGTTTGGGAAAGGTGTGTTCCTTGTAGCCTTGAAATCAAGGAAAGGAATCGGTGATAATCTTGTAGCCGGTGAACCCAGGGGTGTTTTGGAGTTTGGAGTCGGTGGTAACCTTGTGGTCGTGAAATTAAGGGGATTGTACTTGGATATTGATATAGTAATAAAACTCTGCGCAATCCAGTGTTGCTTAGGATTGGACATAGGAGTAATTTGAACCAGTATAAAATCCGGCATGTTCTTTTCTTTTTTGCATTTTATTTCTGTTTATTTTTGTGTTTGTATTTGATTCTGTGTCTGTGATTGTTTCTGTGGTGTGTGATTCATATAGTAGATCATATGATTTTTAGATTTTGTTGAATTCTTTAATAATACTATTCACCCCCTCAAGTGTTAGTTTTGCCTTAATGATCCATTCTGCATTCCTTAACAGTTTCATACAACAAAGATACGCTCTTTCACTAAGTCATGCTTTTATCATTTCGCCAACTGCAACACTTCGCATGCCACATTGTCATTTTATGACTACAACTGATAATCACTGACCAAATAACTTTCAGCCAAGGGAATGAATTCCCATCACCAAACAAAAATATGTTCGGTAATAATCAGTTAATACACTATAAGATACAGTGTCAGACACATCCATACTAGTTCATTTCGGGTTTGAACAAAACCGAAGGTGCCTTATTCCATGACTCAAGTTTGAGTGCAAAGGCCCTTGCGATCCAAAAGTTCTCCATATACGTTCGGACTTTCTGCCACTCCGGTAAGAGGGTCTTCTCTCTACTGTAGCTATTCAGTAAAGAAACAAATCAGCAGGCAGCCCCTGCGATGTGAAGAACCACGGTCTTAAATCGCCATTTATATGTCTTCATTTATTTCGTCGTATGATTATTTGAAATCATTTTTGAGAATTAAATTCCGCTTCTGGTCTTTCCGAATAACTAGCGCATTTTATGGACTATACAGTTCCAAATTAAATTCTTTCCATCATATATATACATAACTTAATTCTTGCTAAATTTATAAATGATCGTTTATATACAATCAAATAGTTTTTCTTCTTAACTCTTACTTCTAAACAATTATTTATGCGTCAAGGATCAAGATTAACACTATTTCTTTAATTCAAACTTGTTGTATTTATTCAAACAAGGATTAGTTATATTCAAATCAAAGGTTTCAGGACCGGAACAATTCCCAATTTAATTAAATAAAATATTTGAAATAATAAATTTTTAATAGACAAACTCATATACAAATTTAGAATGATTTTAAATATAAATGGTTGAATTAATCACTTACTATATTTTAAAGTTCACAGAAGTATACCAATAGAATATTTTAAAATATATACATACCCTTTAAATCAAATAAGTCTTATTTAAATATTTTCGAAATTTACATACCATGTTGTATATAGTTGATAACCTATATAAATATACAAATACTTTAAAGTGGAATTGTTTCCTTTCCATGCCGATGACTTGAATTTATATTCATACTCGAAGAGTATAACTAGTTCCGTTAATCTTGAGTTAATCAAATCAATTCCAAAGACATTCAACTTATTTACTTTCATTCACTTTTTCCGTATTAACTTCCATAATTAACCTAAGCCTTACTCATGTAAAGCAATATTATTATCTTATCATTTAAGTTAAAACCAAACGATCTATACTGAATATACAATTGGTTAGAAATCGAAACTTCTTATATCCAGTATATGTTTCCATATTAAACTGATACTATAATCGGAATTTCGATATTTCAAATGTTTAATTCCTCAAATATTATTTGTCATCATCTACAGAACTTATATTAAATATCTGAAGATCACTTCCATCCAATTTAACCTAATTTTAAATTGAAAAATTATTTATTATAGTTACTGTTTCACAATATTCGAGATTCACTTTCGGTTTGCTCTTTTACTCGCCTAAGTAAGTAAACATTGGCCAGGTAAGTTCAGTGCACTGGTTGCTATATCCCTTGCCTTAGTTACACACCCCTTTTATCGTTCCAGAACTGATAACGGAACAAACTTACTTGTTAACCTGAATCTTAAGTTTCATTCCTGACTTGAACTTCAAATTCAAGTTATTATTCAAAGAAATTTATAATATGTTATTATAAATATTTATCTAAACTTATATTAAATTTCATAACCAACTAATTCAAGTTTAAATATCTTTTTCAAACAATTTTATAATATTAATTCAAATTATTATCTAAATTCATATTAGATTTAAAAAATCAAATAGTTTGAGTTTGCCTAAAATTTTCTATTATTCATTTATTAAAGCAGTAATTAAGTTTAAAATCGATAATTTTAATTCAAGGTACTTTCAAAATAAATTATAATATTAATTTACATTGATAATAACTTGTTAATTAGTTTTCCAAAATCGAATTTATTTATACTATTAAACAAATTTTCCCAAGTGCTACTCAAACCATTATTTTAATTCAATATTTGAAATATTCTTAACATAACTTAGTTAATAAATCATTTTAATAACACCACATAATTAAATCAACATTATCGAAGTTATTCAATATCATTAAATAAAAAGATAATAAGAAAAAAATATTCAAGTAATCAAATATTACATAGTTAACAAAATGTTATCGAATCAAATAATATTAATAATATTATTAAATCAATAAATATTATTAAGTTAAAAGAACACGACATAATCATTTAAAAGGTCATTTATCCCATAATCATTCCTTAATTACATTTGGGGAATTACTAAATTTTCCGCCAGTAATCCATATAAGGTCGAAATGAGTACATATGCATGTTCATACATTGAACAACCATTTTATGCATTCATTTCTTAAATACACAAAACAAATAATTTGCGAACACGCGTTATAACACTAACGCACCTTGGTATACAATTTATATTGGCAACCATCACAACAATAGCCATATTATCTACAAATGACCATATCCACATTCATATAACCAATAATTTCACGTTATACAATAACGCGTGTCCATATATAGTTTATTTACTAACAATGAGCATCCATTCACACAATGTATTATTTCGATGAATATAGATTTAACATATATGTAATAACACTGCTAGTTGTCAATACACGGTGAAAGAGGCTATGCAGCGGTATAGGATCGTGTAGTATGGAGAATATGATGTAGAGTATATAATAGAATAGTAAGCAGTAAATCACACAGTCGATTTATACTGGTTCGGACCATTGTCCTACGTCCAGTCCCAGACTCACTTCTGGAATTTCACTAACACTAAAAACCTCGCTTCACCCGGAGGAATAGGTTCACAATTACCCGAACCACTGAACGGGATTTCTTGCCTCAACCACTAAAGAGGTATTCACTAATACAGAATAATTATTGACTCTTCTGTGTTCTTGATAACACGGATTATCGAATATTAAGTACACCCTTCCTGTAGCCTTTCCTTGATGATAATTGTGAAGTACGTGAAGGAATATGGAAGTTAAAAGGTCTCAAATATGAAAGTAGATAGTTTTTAGAATTCAGAGAGCTTTGAGAATATAAGATAAATTAAAGTAAGAATTAATGATTGAAACAATTAATCAACCCTCCATTTATAATATATCAAGAGATACAACTGATCATGAAAGGTTTTGACGAAGAAAAATGGTTGTGACTCTTCATAAAAGTTGCAACCTTTCATAATCAGATGTCTGTTTGTAGTTTGAATTTTAAAGCAGAAAGGAAACAGTACGTTTCTGACTAAATTCAGACGTCCGAAATATATGAAACAGACGTCTGAATATTGTCTTTTGAAAACAATCTGTCTCAGCAAACAGACGTATGAGATTTTTAGATCAGACGTCTGTTTTCTGTTAGCAGACTATTCCTTGCTTAATTTATATAAGAAAAGCTATATACATATAAAATGTGTGTGTGTGTGATCATCAAAGAAGACTTTAACATTAATATCTAAGACTAACATACCTTTATAACATATTTATTCTTCATTTATTGTGCTCTTGAATCTGTTTGTCAAATGGCTTCCTGCAAAACAAGGTTAGATAATAATATGTACGTTTATGTATAGTTGTCATAGTCAAAACGCTATGTAGCGGGATGTAACATTCTCCCCCTTTTTGACTAATGACAACTATACAAACTCCCCCTTTCAATATGCATATTATATAACATGTTTCTCCCCCTTTGTCATTCGACAAAAAGGAATACTTATAAGAGATGTTAAGTATACACACAACACAGAGAAACATATGTAGAAACAGATAATTAAACAGAGAGTAGCATACCAACGTATCATAAGTAGCACATACTGAAGTTTTGTGCAAAGTAGTAGCAAAAAATATTACAAACTAGAGAGATTCTTAAGCAAAAGACTAAAGCAAAATACTACTGCAAGATGCTAATGCCAGAATTCTTACGAACCATGCTTACCAAACTTCCGAAGTAGACCCAACAACAGTCGTTCCGCCATCTTTAGGAGAGCCTTCCTCAGAGTCTGGAACTTCGGCAGAGCTTGAAGACCATTGGAACGGAGCAGGTGCTTGAGCTTGGGTCGAAGAAGTACCAGTGCACGAAACCTTTTCCCAAATCTTATTCAAGAAACCTTTGATGGACTCAAACTTCTTGGTTGTCTATTTATGATAATTTCTTATTTCTTTTTGAAGTTTGGCTTGATTTTGAGATAGCAATAGGACGGCTTGCTTGGTAGATGTTTCGGGAGAAATGACCTGAATATCATTATCGTCTTATTGTTGTCTAGGTTGGCGTCGATGAGACGGTTCAGGAATGATAGATTCAGGATTGGCAGCAACATGTTCTTTCCAGGTGTCAAAAGACATAAATTCTAAGGTAGGAGGATTTTGAGGAATGTCCATTAGCTTTAAAGTTTTAGGACCTATTTCTTTGATGGATAGGGATGGAATGTTGGTGGGTATGTTTACGTCACAAGCTTCAAGAATTCTAGTAATGTAGGCACCGTAGTGTAGAGTTTTGTACTTTCGCTTGTACGTGATGTCAACCCATTCGTCCATTATAATTTTGGCCCAGTTAATTTGTTTATTTGAATATAAAGCATATAGAGCTTGAAAATCCCTTTTGTACACTTTTTCGTAGCTCCCTGTTCGTGGTTGAATAGTGCGTACACGTATACGGTTAAGTAGGCGAGCTTGCAGACGAAGATGAGTGGAGGTAAGATGTCCCATGTTAATCAGATCATCGAAAAGAAATTGATGAGAAACTTCATCACGCGTATCCATATCAACTTCAATTGTATCAATGTCTAACCCTTGCCATGAACATTCTAAGATTTTTCCTAAGCGTTGCAAGGTTATAAGGACACGTTTTCCACATACCCATGACCAAATTGTATCATTTTTAACATGGGGTTTTGTATGGTCAAGGTTTAGGTTTGCTAAGAACAATTTGACTAAGAGAGGGTAGATTTTAACATTGTTTTTGTTGTAATCAACCAGAGATTCAAAGTGAAAGTGTCTAGTATAGTGAAGGAGACGGTAATTAGAAAAGCATCAAACTTAACAAATGCACCTTCAAAAAATTTCGAATCTTTCATAGCCTTGTATCTAGCTTTTTCCGTGTCATCCCAAAGCCATCGTTGAATCATCTCTTCAGAGGGTGGAAGAGATTCTTCCTCTCGTGTTCGTTTTCCTCTATGTGCCATTATTTTGATGTTGGAGAGTAGTAAAAGTTTGAGGTAAAAAAATGATTTGGGGGCTAGGGTTATGTGGAATTGGTAAAAGATGAAAAGATAGTAAACGGTAGATGAAAAAATGAAAGGTTGTGATGGAGTTAAAAAGTCAAGCATCGGTTAGAAATCTGATTGACCCGATTCAGACGTCTGAGGAAAATGAAACAGACGTCTGTTTTCGGATGTAATCAAGGCCGAAAAGAAATAGTACAAAATATGGTGTTTTCAGACGTCTGGATTTTTTATTTAGACGTCTGAATCTGAAGGAATTTTTTTTACTTAGTAGATAACAGACGTATGATTTTTTTTGGCAGACGTCTGGTTTAGAGAAAATTTTATCCCGAAAGAAAATAGTGTAGTTTATGCGTATTTCAGACGTCTGGTATTTTGTAAACAGACGTCTGACTTTAAAGGGGAAATTATATTCATTCTGTAATCAGACGTCTGTTTAGTTATATTCATACGTCTGTTTAGTTATATTCATACGTCTGTTTTTGTAAAAAAAAATATTACACGAGTAACAAGATAGAAAAAATTTATAATCTTAATAACATGCTTAATTATTAGATGGAGGAGTTTTCTTCGACGTTGATGTGCTCTTTCCTTCATTGGCTTGATAATTTCTATCCCATGAGTTTGGATCATATGATGGTCGTGAGGGTGAGTAAGTATAATATTTCATTGTTGGATTCACCGGGTCATTTGCTGTTCGATAAGAAGCCGATGGATCAATAGAATTGGGTGGAGTTGGTAAAGGCGAAACAATATCCTTCTCTTTTGAACCACAAAACTTGTATATCATCTTTTCAAGAAGGCTTAAACGAGTTGATGTTGCTTTTTGTTCAAAATATAATTCCTTCTGTAGCTTGATTTGTTCTTCTTGGTAGTGAGGAAGATCGTCAATTTTACGTTTTGTATCGGGAGATGAAAATAAAGCTCGTTTAGCTTTTTTTGATTCTGGAGTAAACCCGGTGTGATAGTTACCCCATTGAGGTTCATATTTAGGTGTAGGTGTGGGAAGAGTAATAGAATCAGAGGAGGTACTTGTTGTGAAATGAATACTGAAAGAGGAATTTGAATTTCTTGATGACATAGTAAATTTGAGATTTAGTATTTTAATAGAACAATAATTTTATTTTAAGAACCCATGTGTTTATATATAAAGAAGAAAGTTATGAATTTTTGGATTAGAAATTTTTGACTATAAATAAATTAACTGATGAGAGGAAAGTTAGGAGAAATGTTTTTAGGAGAGTCTAAAAATAGTAAAAAAAAATTGTAGAAATGTTTTTCGGAAGTTTTTTTTATTTTTTTAAACATTGTTAAATTATATGTCAGTTACTGAGACAATTCCAAGTTCTCGGCGTAATTTTACAAACGAATTTTCTAATAAAGGTTTAGTAAAAATATCTGCAATCTGATTATCAGATGAAACATAGTCTAAATTTATAATATCTTTTTCTATATTGTCATTAAGAAAATGATGTCGAATATCTATATGTTTTGTTCTAGAATGATTTATCGGATTTTTTGATAAATTGATAGCACTAGTATTGTCACAATATATTGTTGATTTAGTTAAATTAATTCCAAAATCTTTAAGTGTTTGTTGCATATAAATTACTTGTGCACATGCTAATGCAGCAGATATGTATTCTGCTGCACATGTAGAGAGTGAAACACAGTTTTGTTTCTTACTAAACCAAGATACCAGTGATTTTCCAATAAAATGGCACGTACCACTTGTACTTTTTCTATCCGTTCGTGATCCACCAAAATCGACATCACTGTAGGATACTAATTCAAATGGTCATTCTTTCGAGTAGAATAAACCGAAGTTCTTAGTATTATTAAGATATCTAAAGATTCGTTTTACTGCTCTTAGATTTGATTCTTTGGGGTCTGATTGAAAACGTGCACATAGACATACACTCATCATAATGTCAGGACGACTTGCTGTTAAATAAAGTAGCGAACCTATCATACTTCTATATAATTTTTGATCGATACTTTTTCCTTTTTCATCTTTGTCAAGATGAATTGATGTGCTCATTGGTGTTGGTTTTCCAGAAGTATTATCTAAACCAAAACGTTTAATTAAATTAGTACAATATTTTTCTTGAAAAATAAAAATTCCATTCGAAACTTGTTTAATTTGTAGTCCTAAAAAATATGATAATTCACCCATGTGAGACATTTCAAATTCATTTGCCATTATTGTAGAAAATTCTTTACATAAATTTTCATTTGTAGAACCGAAAATTATATCGTCTACATAAATTTGAACAATTAAAATATCTTTGTTTGTATTTTTAATAAATAGAGTTTGATCTGCTTTTCCTACTTGAAAACCAGAATTTATTAAATATTTTTTAAGTCGTTCATACCAAGCACGAGGTGCTTGTTTTAAACCATATAATGCTTTTTTAAGTTTATAAACATAATCTGGATATTTTTCATGTTTAAAAAGCGGTGGTTGTTCTACGTAAACATTTTCTTTTATAAAACCATTTAAGAAAGCACTTTTAACGTCCATTTGATAAAGTTCAAAATTATGAAAACTTGCATAAGCTAATAAAATACGTATTGCTTCTAATCTAGCTACGGGTTCGAAGGTTTCTTCATAATCAATGCCTTCTTCTTGATTGTATCCTTGAGCAACCAATCTAGCTTTATTTCTTGTGATATTTCCAAGTTCATCTGCTTTGTTTTTGTAAACCCATTTTGTACCAATAACTGATTGATCGATTGGTCGAGGTACTAATTCCCAGACGTCATTCGTTCGAACTGGTTTAGCTCTTCTTGCATAGCGATAATCCAGTAATCATCCGTAGAAGCTTCTTTCGGATTCTTGGGTTCAATATTTGAAAGGAAAGCTACATGAATTATTTGATTTAATTGACTTCTTGTACAAACGTGTGTGTCAATTTCACCAATAATATTTTGTGTAGGATGATCTTTTAATATTCTGGGACGTGATCTAATATTTTCTGTAGGACTATTATTTTGTTCCATAATATTATTATTTGTATTTTCAATATTATCAATTTCATCATCATCTTTGTTCTTTATATTTTTATTATAATTTTCATCAAAAGAAACATGTAAAGATTCTTCTATAACATTAGTACGTTTACTGAAAATTCGATATGCTTTACTACGTTCTGAATATGCAACGAAGATTCCATGATCAGCTTTTGCATCAAACTTTCCAAGTTGATCTTTGGAATTTAGAATAAAACATCTAGATCCAAAAACCTTAAAATATGAAATGTTTGGTTTTCTTCCGTTAAAAAGTTCATAAGGAGTATTTTTAGTTAAAGGACAAATAGAAATACGATTTAAAACATAACAAGTAGTTGCTATAGCTTCTGCCCAAAATTGTTTAGGTAATGTACTATTATTAAGTAAAGTTCTTGCACGTTCTTGTAAAGTTCTATTTTTTCTTTCTACTACTCCATTTTGTTGTGGAGTTCGAGGAAAAGAAAAATTATGATTTATTCCTTTCTTTTTACAGAATACTTCAAAAGATTCATTTTCAAATTCACCACTATGATCACTCCGAATATTTTTAACTTTTAAATTTTTAGAATTTTGAATCTTTTTAACGAAATCTTTGAAATGATCAAAAGTATCACTTCTATTTTTCAAAAACATAGTCCAAGTATATCTTGAAAAATCATCAATTATAACAAATACATAACGATTATGATTTAATGACTATATTTGAGTAGGTCCAAACAAGTCCATATGTAATAGTTCTAATGGTTGTAGAGTTGAAATGACCCTTTTTGATTTGAAGGAGGATTTAGTTAGTTTACTTATCTGACAATCTTCGCATAAGTTATTTATTTTAAAATTTATTTTGGGTAGACCTCTTACTAACTCATGCATTGTAAGTTTTTGTATAGTTTTAAAGTTTATATGACAAAAACGCTTATGCCATAACCAAGAATAATTGTTATTAGCAATCAAACACATTTCTTTGTTATTATTTACTTTCATATTTAAAACGTAAATATTTCTATCTCTATTTCCTTCAAAAATAATATTTTGATTTTTGTCAAAAATACTACATTTGTTTTCAGAAAAAGTTATTTTAAAACCTTTGTCACATAATTGACTAATGCTTAATAGATTATGTTTTAAATTTTTAACTAGAGAAACATTAGTAATAAGAGGAATATTTGAAATACCATAGTTGCACACATCTCCTTTCCCGAGGATAAATCCTTTTGAATTATCTCCGAAGGTAACTGAGCCGCCGTCAAAGTATGATATATTTGTTAACATATCTTTGTCTCCGGTCATATGTTTTAAGCAGCCACTGTCTAATATCCATTTTCTCTTTCTAAGTGATACCTGCAAAAAATATTAATAAGCACATTGGTACCCACTTTTTGATAGGGTCCTAAGAGTTAGGTCTTAGGAAGCCAAACCCAACTGGGTTTAGTATCCCTTTTATATAAATATTTTTCATTATTATGCACAGATTCCATAAATAAGTTAATGTGCTTCTTTCTAATCAAACTATTGTTAGTTTTTGGAACCCATATCTTAATTTTATTAATTGTTTTTGTGGATTTCGGTTTTGCATTAATTTTCCTCCTAAACTTTGTATTTTTCTTTGGAGGAAATTTCAATTCATTTTTGAATCCTAAACCATTTTTGTTTGAAGAGGGTTGAGAGTTTTCTATGATTCATGTTAAATTTTCTCTACCCTTGTTAAAATTTGAAACATTTTTTGAAATGTTTTCTAACTTAGTTTGAATACTTTTGTTTTCTAATTCTAGTTCCTTAACTCTAATTTTCAACAAATGATTTTCAGAACTAACTTCATCATTCTTCGTTTTTTGAGTTTCGATTTCTTGACTCAAAAGAGATAGTCGACTATCTGAATTCGTAAGAGTTTCTTGAACTTTTTCAAGTTCTTCTTCTAGAATTATCTTTTCATCTTTTAACATATCTCTTTCGAATTCAGCTTTATTCTGATTTTCATGAGTTTCTTTAATCTTTTTCTTTAGAGTTTTTGTTAAATTTAAAAGTTCAGCATTAACATCTATTAGTTCTTCATAAGATCATTCGCTTACCTCAGATTCTTGAGCCATAAAACACACATTTGCTTGCTCTTTATCACTATCACTATCACTGTCACTGCTTGATGAATCTGAGTCTGAGTCGTCCCATGTAACAGAAAAGGCTTTCTTCTTGAATTTTTCTTTCTTTCTTTTATTGAAGTTCTTTTGATTTTCTTTCAATTCTGGACAATCTTTTACCATGTGAACTTTCTTATGACAATTGAAACATTCTAGTTTTGAAGATGAAGGCTTATTTGAAATATTCTTTTTGAAATTTCCTTTTCTATATTTCAGAAATTTCTTAAAGTTTTTGGCAATAAAAGCTAGATCTTCGTCTTCTGATTCAGACTCCTCTTTATCAGCATGAAAGACCATATTTTTCTTTTCTTGAGCTAGTTCTCTTTTTGCTTGAAGGTTTACTTCATAGGACATAAGATTTCCTATTAGCTCTTCTGGTTTCATTGCTGATAAATCATTTGCTTCTTCAATGGCTAGTACTTTTCTTTTCCAATCATTAGTTAAAGAATTTAGTACTTTTGAAATAATGTCAAAGCCACTATATTTTTCTCTAAGTCCTATCAATGCATGTAAGATATCTTGGAATCTTGAGTACATTTCGTTGATAGTTTCATTTTGCTTCATTTTGAAGTTCTGGAACTGATTTTTGAGCATTGAAATTTTAGTTTGTTTGACTTTATTTGTTCCTTCATGAATAGTTTTTAGCGTCTCCCATATTTGATAAGCTGATGTACAAATGCTAACACGATTGAATTCATTTCGATCTAGGGCACAGTATAGCATGTTCATAGCTTTTGCATTTGCATTTGCTTCATCTTTTTGAACAGTTGTCCAAGCTGCACATTCAGTAATAGGAGCTGTAAACTCTTTTTGTGTTGCATTCCATGCACTAAAACCATTTGCTTGCATATAAATTCTCATTCTTGTAGCCCAGTAGTTGTAGTGTAGTCCTTTGAATAGTGGTGGTCTTTGAGTGGATTGTCCTTCGGCAAAAGTAGTTGAGCTAGTACTTGGATTATTCTCCATTTTATCAAAATATCAAATAATGGTGTTACGGTTATAGGATAGCCTTGCTCTGATACCAATTCAAAGAGGCTATGCAGGGGTATAGGATCGTGTAGTATGGAGAATATGATGTAGAGTATATAACAGAATAGTAAGCAGTAAATCACACAGTCGATTTATACTGGTTCGGACCACTGTCCTACGTCCAGTCCCTGACTCACTTCTGGAATTTCACTAACACTAAAAACCTCGCTTCACCCGGAGGAATAGGTTCACAATTACCCGAACCACTGAACGGGATTTCTTGCCTCAACCACTGAAGAGGTCTTCACTAATACAGAATAATTGTTGACTCTTTTGTGTTCTTGATAACACGGATTGTCGAATATTAAGTACACCCTTCCTATAGCCTTTGCTTGATGATAATTGTGAAGTACGTGAAGGAATATGGAAGTTAAAAGGTCTCAAATATGAAAGTAGATAGTTTTTAGAATTCAGAGAGCTTTGAGAATATAAGATAGAATTAAAGTAACAATTAGTGATTGAAACAATTAATCAACCCTCTATTTATAATATATCAAAAGATACAACTGATCATGAAAGGTTTTGACGAAGAAAAATGGTTGTGACTCTTCATAAAAGTTGCAACCTTTCAGAATCAGATGTCTGAGAATAATTTTCAAATGTCTGTTTGTAGTTTGAATTTTAAAGCCGAAAGGAAAAAAGTACGTTTTTGACTAAATTCAGACGTCTGAAATATATGAAACAGACGTCTGAATATTGTCTTTTGAAAACAATCTGTCTCAGCAAACAGATGTCTGAGATTTTCAGACCAGACGTCTGTTTTCTGTTATCAGACTATTCCTTGCTTGATTTATATAAGAAAAGCTATATACAAATAAAATGTGTGTGTGTGATCATCAAGGAAGACTTTAACATTAATATCTAAGACTAGCAGACCTTTATAACATATTTATTCTTCATTTTTTGTGTTCTTGAATCTGTTTGTCAAATGGCTTCCTGCAAAACAAGGTTAGATAATAATATGTACGTTTATGTATAGTTGTCATAGTCAAAACGCTATGTAGCGGGATGTAACACACGGTACCACGTCTACCAACACAACCATAAAATCCAACTTTTATCATACTAATTTAACAAAATATCAAATTTATATGTTCTCACCACTATCTTCTTTCGAGTAAAGGACATTCCCAACCTGCGTTGTATTTGTATATGCTCTACTGTACTCTTCCGCGTCTTTGCTTTTCTTGCTCTCTCTCTCTCTTTTTTTTTTTTTTGCAACCAAGCTTTGGATCTGCAAAATACGTGCATGCGAGACATACACACGGGCTTGGTGCATGGTGAAGGCGAGGTGTTTGCTGGTCGGAAGATAGGCTGGAGGCGCAGGACTGTTTTGGAGAGAATCGGAGAGTGAAGCCACATGGGGGTTTAGGGCGGACTCAGGCGGCTGAAAGTGCGTCGGAGGCTAATGGGTAGTTGCGGTGGTAGTGCTGCTGATTGGAAAGGGTCTCGGTTTGCATGGGCTCACATGCACAACGAAATAAGGTTTCGCATTTTGTTTTTCTTTTTTTTTCTTTCATATGAATGGCGGGACTGGGAGATGAAGTGGGACAGGCGAAAAGTGGAGATGCACATAGGCAAAGAGTGGAGAGAAAAGAATAGGTGATGGAATGGGAGAGGCAGAAGGTGGAGTTTGGCAAAATAATTGGTGAAGGCGGAACTGAGTAGAGGAGGAGAAATAAAAAGAAAAGGGAGAAGTTTATAAACGTGAAACTAAGTTTTATAGCATGTGTAACATAGGTGTCACTTGGCTCACCTTACTTCTATTTGCCTGCCACGTTTTAGATCATACATTTTAAATATATATTTTCGTATGCGTCAAGTTGGGAGATGGGCTTATGTTTTACCCTGTTGCTTATCTACCGTTTGTGCTAATTTTGTTTAATTATGCTAGTAGTATACTTTGCTATATTCGTGTTTGTATTTCCTTATCGTATTTTTTTCTTCATTTTATTTTATTTTTAATTATCAATAGCCCACAACAACAAACTAACAATATAATCATGTACAATAATGTGCCACGATCCCAAAATAGTAATAAAATAGACCGGTTGATTAGTTCTGTTAAGTGTCAAAAGGACCACAGTTCCCCAAAAATACATTAGAAAAATATATGTTTATTTATAAAAATAAAATTACAGTAAAATTCTATAAAATATTCTTGGACTACGCGGACAGTAACTGCACAAAAATTTGAACGAATATTTAATTTCTAATTCTGATCGATTTTAGCAACTGAATTACAAGTTGTTTCGATATTTTGACTAACGATGTACTGTTTTTCCAAGTGATCGTTGTTTCTACTAAATTTCACAATAAAAATTAATTTCTATCATTTTAAATAATAATATTGCCTTAAAATTTTATTCAAAATCTATTTTAACCTTCCAAAAATTTAATTAAAATTATATTAAATTCAAATTTAATTTCAAAAATCCTCGATCGTTACAATGGCCTAAGAACCTTACTTCGCTCTTCTAGAAGTGACACTTCAAAAAATTAGCCTCCAGCTAATGCTTTCGCAAGATTCCCAAAACAACTCGCAAGTGCGTCTTATGCTCTTCCTCATTTCTGTAATAAACCAGAATATCATCCAAGAACACAAGCATGAACTTGTTCAACTGATCTCTGAACACCTTATTTATAAGATCCAAAAAATACGTTGGTGCATTGTTCAATCCAAATAGAATCACCAGCCACTCAAAGAACCCAAATGGTGTCCTAAAAGTTGTCTTCGGCACACTATCCTTCGTCACTCTCAATTGGTGACATCCCATCGCTAAATTTGTCTAGGAAAACGCCTTGGCCTTGTGAAGCTGATCAAACAAGTCCTCCATTCTCAGCAATGGATACTTGTTCTTCTTGGTCACCTTGTTCAGTTCACGATAATCCACACACAATCTCAAAGATCCATCATCCTTAATTGCAAACACAACTGGTGCTCCCCATTTGGACACACTTCGCCGAATGAAAACCTTGCTCAAAAGGTCACTAACTTGCACCTCTAACTCTCGCTATTCTCTAGGTGCCATTCGCCTAAGGGGCATAAGGATATGTCTAGCACCTTCGACCAAATCGATCCTGAACTCAATCTCATGTTGCGGCGGCACACCTTTGACCTCTTCAAAGACATCATCAAACTCACTAGCATTTGACACAGATGACAGATCTTCTCGTGGAATCACAAGCGAATACAAAAGGCTTACTAAGACATCATCTTCTGGTTTACATCGAATCACAACCATTAGACCTTCCACATTCCTGACTATCACCTCGAGCTTCTCGCAACCCACTTTCGCCGCATATCTCTTAAGCCAATCCATACCCAAATCGATCCCAAACCCAGCGAAGTTCAACACAAAATAATGACATACAAAAGAGCAGCCATGACTCAACAAAAGTAAACCACGACAAAGCATATACAAACTAGACGAACCCCCGACTGAATTAGTCACGACAATGGTCTATCATAGATCTCGGGTTCCAAACCCAAGCAGCACACAAGCTCATTGCAAATGAAAGAATGTGATTCTCCAGTATCTAACAACACTCGAACTGAAACACCCTTGATAAAAAGAGTACCTTGAACAACAACACTTTTCCCATTCTCCTCCGTCGTAGGAGATTTTGAAGAAGATGGAACAATTACCAAAGCATGCGCCTTCACTATCTACTTACCCATCGGCGATTCTAGACAATCTCTCTTGTTATTCCTAGGCTTCCCACAGTTATAGTGCGTCCTCTTAGCTTTCAAATTCTAACAATCCTTCGAAAAATGGCCCTTCTACTAGCAGTTGCAGCAAGTCACCTCGCCTTTCGGCATCTTCTGGCCATCGTTCCATTGTTGTTGTTGCTTTCTCTTTTCATTCCACTTTTTCTTATTGCCCCCTTGTTGTGGCTTCGGTTCCTCTTTGGTCGCAATAACAATATCTTCCTTAGGAAATAGACTCTCGTAACTCAAATCTTTCTCAACAATCTTCTCGTAAGGGTCATAAAAATGAACCACCAACTACTTCTCAAGATATGTATCTAAGTCCATGATGAACTTCTCGTTCTTCTAATAAGGAGTCTCAATATATGAACGAGCATGCTTGGACAAAGCTTTAAACTCAGAAACATACTCCAACACTGGTCGACCATTCTGCTTTAGCTCAACAAACTTTTTAAACAGAATAGACTTTTGGGCGGTAGAATTCGAACATTGCCTCGAACCTGACTCGGAACTGATCCCAGGCAATCTCATCTTCAGGAGTCTCTAAAGTGATATAGTCCCACCAATCCATAGCCCTGCCCTGTAGCTGTCTCGATACAAGCTTCCTCTTAGTTGCATCGTCAATACCCAAGTCTCTGAATATCCGAATGCAAGTATCAAGCCACCCTTGAGTCTCTACAGTCGGCTCTATCCTCTTGAACGACTTCCCTCCTGGAGTAGTGAAATCTTTACATAGCTTCGTGAAATCAACTACCCTACGTACTTGCACCTGAACCCCTACATCTACCGCAATTATCTCTGGAGCAGGTATCTTCCTCATGATCACTGCCACCATGGTCTCGAACATATCTGGGTAATCTGGTAACCAACAACTCCCCCTCCAGGAATAGGCTTCTCCCTCACAGTATGTCTCGAAGATCGACGACTCATTCTAAATCTGAAAATAGAATGATTAGTCCACACATGAGAATAACTGCAACGAAGTCCAACCACTACTATACTATACACTATAATATAGTAATCATCCATTTAGCAAAATACAAATGCATCTATCATACATCTTTACATCCACGAACTTTGGATAAAATCGCTTAGCCAAAGCTCTAATACCAAATGTGACGACCGCTTCGTACCTCCTGCACAAACTAAGAATGAAGTGCGTTGTATGACATATCAAGATGATACAGGACGATCACCGGGAGTAGAAAACACACACAGAACCTGTCGTATAACTCACAATGCATGGAGGAAATATAAAAGAACATATACAACATGATATAATAATGAAGCATGATTGAGCATAATCTTAAACTTTTCATATCATCATGAAAGGATCCATACATCAAAGTCTGTACAATAAGCTTCACTACAGGCTCACTCAAAGCAGCATACATCAACAAAATACAGTGGAAACAACCAATAGGAGACAACTGGAAACTAATACGTAAGCCTCCAGCTCGTCATCGCTCTACAACATCATCCTCACTAAGATCTACAACATGTCACCTACTACTCAGTATGCTCATCCACAACATGGATGAACAACCCAAGGTAATAAGAGGGAAACAAAAAACATTGAGTCAAACAACTTTCTTAATGAGCGGTAAAATAGCTATCTAACATTATTAATAAAGTATATGAGAAATAGGTAGATTAATCATCTAATCTACCAACACATCAATAGAAAAGAACCCCAAATCCGTCTACTTAGCCTACCAACCAATAGAAACAAACAAACAGTAGCATTCATAGCAACTAATAATCAAGCATGAACCACTCTAATCAAGTTCAACACCTCCTAAGCACAAGCCCCAAAAGGCCTAAACCAACTTCTGACGGGCACACAAGAAATATCTCCCTTGACATCGAGTAATATGCACAAGACGATACAAGCAAACAATCAACATCCATGACTCTAGCTATCACCACCAACCTTGCCTTGAAACCATCGTTAATTATATGACTGACCTATCTTGCCATATATCAAGGGTTAATGGTAACCCAGGTTCTAGCAAAAGTCCATATGCCATTATGACCCGTATCTAGGCCCATCGTGACTGCCCAGGGTACTCAACCAGACATCTTCTAGTCTTTGGATTCCCTCATTATACCTCTTCTTTGAGTCCGCTAGAACCTTCGACTAATGATGATCCCTTAGCCTCTAATAACTCTAGCCATCCACCTTGATGACTATCCATAAGCTCAAGCGCCTTCTTGAACAACAATTATCCATGAGCTCAAACATCCTTGAGTCATCTTCACAACTTCATTGCATTTCATCAATCAATGAACACTTCAACTTGCATCGAATATTCTCTGAATTTACGTTGAAGCTGCGCCCATCGTCGAACCAAAATAAACATCGTTTGATTATATATTGCTGGATCGTCTACCTATGGATCGCCACCGATCCATATGCATCCTATGATTTAACAATTTCGGCCGTTCTTTACACATCCCAAATGACCCGATCCATCCATCCATGGATTTCCCTGACCCATGCTTTCTTCACAACCCTAGATCATTTCTTTGTTAGAGCATGCCGATCCATTGCCACTAATCCATATCCCATGGCCCATATCTTTGCACTGACCATAGCCCACGATCCAGCCCATCACGATCCATCAAAACACACACTAGCCAACCTCGATCATCACTTCACTCTCGATTCGACCTGATCCATAATCATGCACTTGATTCGAACAATCCATGCTTTGCATAGTCCCTTTCACATAAGCCTGGCCGATTCATACATCCTCGACTACTCCATGCTTGCACTACAAGATCCACCGACCCATCCACATTTGCTGATCCATCTAATCCAAGATTCGACTGATCCATCCATTTCTTGTACCACACTCCAGCCGATCCGTGCTTTCCACATCACCATCGAACGATCCATTCTCTTTGCCAAAAGATCTGTGCCTAGATCTTCTTTTTCGACGAGCCGATCCATACTTTTCACACTTCAATGATAACATATATGCATCCATCTCATCCAAATCGACCAATTTCAACCAAACAATCAATAATAGTCATCAACAAACATTATCACATCAATTATATGAATTTCACCAAATCAATGGATCTAAACTTGCATCAATACATGAATTAACATATGAATTTATTGTTATAATCTTGCTAGATTAGATCTTATGGCGCTCCAAATGAAAGTATTCTTACCTCGAATAGATCTAGGTGAAAATGACTTGAAATGAGGAAAATAAGATCAAACAAACTCATATACTTGATTGAATTAATGTGAGAGATGTTAAACACTCACCAAATTCACAAAATAGCTTTAAATCGATGAATCTCTAATCCGAACAGCAAATAACAGTGAAGAATGACCTTCAAATCAATCAATTTGATGCGATTTACTCTTCCTCGATGTTGATCTTCAATCTTCTTATGTAAATCTATGAATGGAATGAAGTGGAGGAATATTTTGTTGAGCAATCTAACCAAATGAGAGAATGAAGAGACTAAACCATTCTCTTTACCCTTACCCTTCTATTTATAGCCAACAACCTCTAGCCTTAATGAGCCTCACTAATGAGCTCACTAATAACTAATTAGACTATCCAGAAAATGTTTTGCACTAAAACAGCGATTTCTCCCAAACCACTTAGCCAAATCTTTAATGTGACCACTCTACATAATTGGAAACACCATTTTCGATCCAATGAAATCGATCACAACACTTGATTCGATTCCCGTCAAAAGTTATGCTCTAAACAAAACTAATAGAGGCAAAAAGGTCACATATAAAATTGATAAAAATTATGGATATGTCTCACATTCCCATGAACAACATATCAAAATATGATAATGGTCCGACCCTTGCAGAATAAATAAAAATATTTTACGATCCTTCGATACGTAAAATGCGAGTCATTACATGAGTGGAGCCTATTTGTTGATACATGTGAAAATTTGTTGTTCTGGGTCTATATTGATGCTTTTGTTGATATTATTGCATTTTTGTTTTGGATTCGTTTTGATGCATTTTTGGCTTTGTTGTTTTAGATATACTTTATGATTTTTTGTTGACTTTGATGATATTCGATGCTTTGAATCCAATTTACGATGAATTGTTGATGTAGTAATTTCTTTATAGCCTAAGAGCTAATTTGATGCTAAAAAATTTATGTTAATCACTTTTTTTTTTTGAATAAGCTCTTGTATGAGTTTTACATGTTGTCATTTTTTGAACTGGGCTTTGTTGTACTTTCGAGATTTGGCGATTTTAGTTATGCCACTTAGCCTTAAGACTAAAGAGACTTGTTATAATGGGAATATTTATTCATCTATCATTACATACTTCATGAGGCTGTTGTAAGTCGATATTAAGTTATCTCTTATATTTTTTATTGGCTCGGGCTCATGTTATTTTATTTCTGTAAAATGGAATTCTCATCTATATGATTGGATATTTCACTTACCATATTATAAATGATATGTTTAAGTTAGACTGACCCGCATATTTTATACTAGGTTAGACTGAGTTATTTCAGGTACATTTGTAGGTTTGATCTTGCTCCACTTTTACCTGGCTTAACCTTATTAGGGCTATTAATTGGGTCAAGTTTTTTGAGGTATATGTTTTATATTCATTTTTGAGATTCGTAGTATTATTATATGGTTTATATAAAACCTTTCGAGGATGTAGCACATGTATATATTGTACTCTACTATTGTATTTATGTGTATTTTGTTCTTTGATGCATTGTAATTTATCCATAATATAATTATTAGTCATCATAGTTTTATATTAGGTAATTTGAGTACGTCAATCCACTTAAGGTAAAAAAATATATTATACGCTCAGTCGACGTATTCGATACTCATCTAATACAAGATTATGGATGGTTGCTCCTCTTCAACCCTATTTACTGCTCTAATAAATAGTATTCCTCAGTGATGCACTTAATTAGTGGGTCTCGGGATGCGGCGTCACAGTCATTCTCAGAAAACTATAGTGTGTGTTATGGATAGTCCACATCATCTTAATATTTGAAATATGTTTGATGGGTAATCCCCAAGGTAGAAATGAATAAACCATGTGGGGGTGGAATAATATAGATGGTAGGAGATAGTTAATCTATATGAAAATAAAAATGGGATGAGTTGTCTCCATAATCTTAAGACAGATAGTCATTTAAATTATGATGAGTGGTCATATAGAATTAGGATGGATAGGCAAATAAACAGGGATGGGTAATCCACTTTATGTTGCATATATACACGCGATAAATTATTATTTCTAACCATTTTGAGTGTGAGAGCAATGGATTTGTTATTTGCTTCATGGATATTAGTAAAGCAAAAACCAATTCTGTGAAGCGGAATGGCCTCACAAGATACCCGTTTGGGTAGAGTTGGTAGAATATTTTTCACACTGGACTTATGTTTGACACGAATTTTTTGTTTTCCCCTTAAACTCTTGGCTTCTCACTTGAGTAGATTGAGAGAAGGGTTCTCATGTACTTTATTAGATGAATAATCTTTTGGAGACATGCAAGAGGCAATCTAGCTATTTAGGAATGTCCTTTTTGTTGTGGATTTTTCTTTATGGATGTCAAGAAAAAATTATATTATTGCCTTATATTATGATTGAAATCTACCGGGGACTTCTTCATAAGTTACTTTTAGAATATTTTATAATAATTCTTTTTTTATCTAAACACAAATTTGTGTTTGGGAACGTGTAATGGATGAAATTGATTAATGAAATTTGTTTCGTTTTTTCGTTCATATTCTTGTCCATTTGTGATATCCATTTATTGATCTTATTCTATCCTCGGAGGAATGGCTGAAGCATTAGTAGCACTTATTTTTGGTCTTCGGAATGGGGGATGTTAAGATTTTATATGAAAGCAAAGGTTTATGCAAACTTAAAAAAGTTTTAAAATATAATCTTAATGAATCATAGAAAATATAGCGTTAGGACATCGCTATAGTTATGTACTTGTTATATGTATGTATGTCCATATACGTAACTCCTCTCTCTTAGAGAATTCTTTTGTAGCTTACAAAGTCTCGTATGCAAATTTATAGAAGCAAGAAATGTAGAGTAAATCTCGATGGTAGAAACACCAGAACGAATGGAAATGCTCAACCTAATACTAGAAGGAATCAAGATTGTCTGGCAAATGTAAATGTAGGTTTTATGACCCTATCAGTAGATTAAGGAATACACATCTCTAATTTTTTATGTGAAGCAAGCAGGAGCAGTTACTAGCTTAGTGGGAGGTAATGTTGTTAAGGTGGATGAAGTTAATCACGTGGCATCAGTTGGTAACAACTATGCCAAACTTAGTCTAAACTAGGCTAGTCTGGGAGGAAAGCTTTTTCTAGGAATAGAGGATGCTATTAAAGAGGAGAAATTGTTGTTGAATTACAAGAGGATCTTCCCTGATTTGGGCTTGAACAATTTGTAGAAGTGAAGGATGGCTTCTAGGATGTTGCAAGGAGCTTCTTCGTATTGGAGTAATCCAGTAAGCATAGGAGTGCTAGAGGAGGAATAAACTTGGATAGAGTTTCAAATAATATTCAAAAAGAAGTTTTTGTCTAAGATGACTAAGTCTACACTGCTTGGGAAGTCTGCTAAGTTAGTGCAACGAGATATGACTGAGATAGGGTATGCGATTAAGTTTGACGATCTATCTGATATGGATATTCCGCCGTAGACATTGTGATCAAAAGGAACGAGAAGTTTGTTAATTGTTTTAGCCAAAGATTATTAGGAAGACTATACCATAATTTAGGGATCCTTTGTAATGTTGCAGCGGGAAAGGTCATCAAGAATGAATAAATGTTTTTTAATTTTTGGAAGCAAGAAGTCGGTAGAAACATAGAGTTCTCAAGTTAAAAATGGAAGTTCTTAAAGGGAAAGAGGGCTCAAAAGGGCGGAGCTACCAAGAAAGGAAAAATTGATATCATCTTCTACAAGTGCGACAAGAAGGGGGCATTATGCGAATGAATGTCGATCTGGTGATGACAAAACATTTGTTAGGAAGAAGAAAGTAAAGTGCTTGAAATGCAATTAGGTAATGTCAAGAGGCAGCGAAGGTAGCTAAATGAAAGGTCTTTACTTTGGGACTGTCATCTTTTGCACTAACTACTGTTGGAAAGGAAATATACGATGGATTGTACGGTTTTGATTCATAGCATATCTGTAGGAGTATTGTTTGATGTCGATGCATCACATTCGTTTATCTATCATTGTTTGGTAGATAAGTTATGCTTAGAACCATCATACTTTGTTACTTCTTTTATGATAGTTCTTCCTACATGAGGTTATGTGACTCTAGGAATGGGAAAAGATAACTAGAATTCAAGCTGCTAGATTATATGTTTGCTTATAGTTTATATATGTTTGATTTTGTGGGCCTTGGGATTCTTCCGAGAGTGGATTGTGCTGGGATAGGAAAGTATAATTTAGACACCTAATTGTAGTGATTGAAGTATACACTCGGTTATGTGATGTTATTTCGAAGTTTTATGCCTTATATGGTGCAATGAGAGTGGATATCGGGTCAATTTAAGTTCTAGTTGTAAAGGATTTTACAGTTGCTTTTGAACCAATTATAACGCCGAAGTGAGCTATCGATTCAGAATCGATCCAGTATCGGGAACTGAGCCTATTAGTTAAACATATTGGAACGTAACACTAACAGATATAAGGGAATTAAAGGTGTAAATAGTTTAATTGGAAGGAAAGATTTTTATTAGACTAAGAAATTTACCATGGGAAGAGGCCATAGTGTTCATAAAGAAACCAGACAGGTCGCAGAGATTGTGCATTGATTATCATAAATTAATGAGAAGACAAAAAGAATACACCTTTTACCGAGAGTCGATGATTTACTGATCAATTGACTGGAGCTAAAGTATTTTTCCAGTTGTATTTGGTGATATGGTTCCATCAATTGATGGTAATAGAGGATAATATTTTATTGAAGGTGTTTCAGATGAGGTATGGTTTGTCTGAATGGTTACTGATGTCATTCTAGTTGATTAATGCACCAGCTTTCTATATGAGCTTGATGAACCAGATTTTTTTGAGAGCACTTTAATAGGTTCATTTTTTGCTTTTCTTTGATAATTTATTGGTTTATTCTAAAGAAGAAAAGGAACAACAAATGTCTTAGAGTTGTCTTTTAGATGTTAAAGCAGCATCAACTAGAACATAAATTAAAAAAATCACTTTTGGGAGACAGAAGTGATGCTTTTTAGTCATGTTGTTTTGGGAGAAGGGTTATCATTTAATCCAAATAAGATTGAGGCTGTTAATAATTTGAAGAAACTAGTGAGTCTAATAGAGGTAAGAAATTTCCTTGGATCAGTAGGACATTAGCAGAGATTCATCAATGATTTCTTATGGATAGTAGCATTGTTGAGTTTACTGCTAGGAAAGGTGTGAAGTTTGATTTTTCAAGTAAATGTGAGGAAGTACTCCAAAGTTTGAAGCATTTATTGATTAATGCACATGCAATAGTAGTAACAGATGTTAATCAAGATTTAGTGGTGCGTACAAATGCTTGTGAACTGGATTAGAAGTTGTGTTAATGCAAGGAAGTAAAATAATAGCTTAAAACTTCTAGATTGTTCAGAACGCATGAAATAAGGTATGTTACCTATGGTTTTGAGTTTTTAGAAGTGATATTTGCTTTGAAAGTGTGGAGAAATTATCTCTAAGGATAAAGATTCAAGTTATTTATGGATCATAAGTCTTTAGAGTACTTATTCTCTTAGAAAGAGTTGAATATATAACAACAGAAATGGCTAGAGTTTTTAGCAACTTATGACTTTGGTACTGAGTATATGCTAGGGAAATGGAATAAATTTTTTGATGCCTTCAATAGTAAACATTAGAATGCATTTCTAGCTCTATTGATAGAGTGGAAATATTTAGAGGCATTGATTGCTTATGATATGCAGCTAAGATAGACAGTTAGTTCGAGTAGGTTTACTGCTATGTTGTCTTGTTTAAAAGTTCAACAATTTTTAACTAAAAGGATCGCTTTAAAGCAAGAAGAAGTCCAATGTTAGATGAAAGTATAAGTGAAATTCGAGATTGGCGATTTAAATGATTTCAGTCTTAACCAAAGAGGATGGTTAAGGAAGAAGGCACAGTTGTGTATACCTAACAATGGAAATATAAGGAGGGAAGTGCTTAGGGAATATCATCAATTTAAGTTCATGTTCTATCCAAGGGGAAACCATGAATACATGAAGGGAAGCTTCTTCAAGAAAGGAATGAACAAACATGTTAGCTTATGGTTAAAATAGTGCTTGAACTATCAATAAGTAAAAGATCAACATCAGAAGTTTAATGGAACGCATTGAATTTAGGCATTCCAGTTTGGAAATGAGATTCGTTATCCATGGATGTTATTCATGGGTTTCCAATGATAAGAAAAGGAAATGAAAGTATTTGGGTCACAGTGGATAGATTGATTAAGAGTGACCAGGCCATTCCTGTTAAGTAAAACAAAATTGCACTAGTATTGGCTAAGTATTTCATAAAGAACATAGCTAGATTGCATGAAGTTCCTAGTAGTATCGTCAATGATAGTGATGCTTTGTTCACTAGTAAGTTATGGAAGAACCTACATGATGTGTTAAGTACCAAGCTCAAAATGAGTACCGCGTATCACAAACAAACATATAGAAAGGCAAAGAGAGCCAATAAGGTAATTGAACACTCAGTAAAGAATTATGTACTAGAGTTTAGAGGTTCATGGGAGGACAATTTGCATCTAGTTGAGTTTTTCTATAACAATATTTATAAGACTAGAATAGAAATGATTCCTTCTGAAACTTTGTATAGAAGGTTGCATATATCACCAAATTTTTGGTTAGAGATTAGAGACAACCCTGTATCTAAATATGACAAAAGAAGCTGGAGAAAAGATTGATCCGATAAAGGATGAAGGAAGCTCAGTCTAGGAAGAAGAGTTATGCAGATAATAGGAGTAAGGATTTGAATTCCTAGTGGGATACCATGTTTTACTAAAGTATCATCGATGAAAGGCATAGTACATTTTGGGAAGTCTAAAAAACTAACAACTAGATTTGTTGGGTCATTTCCTATCAAAAAAGGGATCGAGAAACTGTGTATCGAGTAGAGTTGCCAATCAAATTAGCTCGGGTTCATAATTAATTTCATGTTTTTCACCTTCATAACAATGTGCATGATCTAGATACTACCATTCCAATAATAGCGAATGATGTAGTAGTGGGGCTGGATTTGACTTTAGCGAATTTGAGTTATGGCCATGGATGAGAAGAGAACAAGGAACAAGACATTTAAGTTAGTGAAAGTCCATGGAGGAGCAACGAGAATGGTTGTTCTTTGGAATAGAGGCCATATTTAGGGATAATTATCCTGAACTATAAAATGGTATATACTATTTTACTATATAGGTGGGTAGATGGTAGGAAATACTATCATTGTTGCATGGTTTCTGGGCTTTATCAAATATTGAGGATGAAATTCTTTAAGGAGGAGAGGATGTCACACCCTTGATTTTTAATGTAACATTACATAGGAAATTTAACTAGGCAGATTAAATAGAATAGAAGTGCATTAGAGATGAGATCTGATAGTTATTATGGTTTGGCCTTAATTAATAAACTCCTAAAATCATTTGAACTTTAATATAATAGATATAATTAGGGTAAAACAGGAATAATTACCTCAAACATTCACATTCTTATTCATTATATCATTTTCCTATGTACACGATAAATACACAAGACTAAGGCGGGCTATATCTTAGCTTAGGAGAAGGAGAAATCTAAGGAAAACTAAGAAGGAAGTTTAATGAAATCAAAGCTATATCGAATCTTAACTCCAACATCAAATTTAAGGTGAATAATACTAGGATCTTCTCTTTTATCTCTTAACTTATGCAATTATAAATAATGAACGGCTTTATAGTGTTTGTTTTATCAAGCTTGGATTGAATAATCATTTTTGGATAAAGAAATGATTTATGGTAATTATTGCGAATTTATTCGAATAAAGACTTATGGTTTAAATCTCCAAATGCTTTGAAATTTTGCTATGTCATGCTTAACACTGTTTGGATACTGGTTATAATTTTTATAGTTTTCTTAGCAATTATGAATATTTTATGAATTCTAAAAGGAAGAAAATGAGTCATTTATGGGTTTTAACTACTTAAAATAATTAATGAATGATTTTGAACTCGAAATTTTTATATGATCAAGAGAGGGATATTATCAAATTTCTACGATTTTTGGTGGTTACCCTAGTTAAAATTTAATTACTATGATTTTCTTTTGCTTGTAAAACTTAAGGAATAATCACTAATGAGAGAAACTAATAAGTTATCTCTTTGATTTTAGCCTTAAAAAACTAGATATGATTCATATGATTTCTAAAGAAAAAAGTATAAAATTTGAATTTCACAATTAATATCTTGACAGATAATAGGAGTTGGTAAAAAAAAGAGCATTTATAGAATGAAATTAATTTTCAAGTTAATTACAGTCCCATCGTAAATGATTCAAGGTATCAATTCAACCGTACCGTCCCTGCTTGCTTCGCCTCCTCTAGGGTAAAAGAAAATAAAATCGGTTAGGATAGAATGATTTTACCATAGGGTAGAGGGAAAAACAAATTTTGGCAATTCGAAACCTCTTCGACCTATGCGAGCTGCCTATGTTGAAATAAGGGCCAATTCTACTTTAAGGCATGTTGTCTCTATTTTTTGTATCGACTTTAAATGTGGAGCGACATAGAATTGTGTCATAGCCCCTCTTTTCTACTTTGTTTTATGAAATGATTCAAGGTGTCGACAACTTGAAGGTTGACACCATTATGCCACATCTCTATAAGGTTGAGATAATATATATCATGAACGCCAGATGGTGTCACTCCTTCGTTTCTCCTTAAGCTAGATAAGCAGGGAAAACATTATTTTATTTTATATAAGCTATGCTTTTAAGGAATGGTAATCCTATATGTTTAGATATCGAAAACATTTCTTTAACCTAATTTTATTTGTTTGTTTAGGTTCCTTAGGTAGAGGGTGAACATAGATTTCGGTTTGACTTGTTATTGTTTGTTAAGTGTCATATTTTATTGTTTTGACCTAAGGGAAATGACGTAGGTGCTGCTTCATTCTTTTTTCGGTGGATAGCTAATTGTAGACACTATAAAAAAGGGGGATACCAATATTACGATGGTATGTTTTCTTGTATATAGTTAAATTAGAGACGCTAATACTTTATTGTTTAACACATGACAGTGTATCATTGACATAAATAATTAGAGACACTAATGGGTAATAAATTGATTTACCTTGAATACACAAAAGGAAATAAGTAAATTTCAATATATGTGGGTTACATTATAAGGGAACAATACTAATTTACAAAATTGGTGGATATGATGGGTTTATAGTTATCCTAAGAAAACTATAAAATATGAGATAGACAGTCCACATGATACCGGGGATTGATAGTCTCCAATCGGTAAATTATAAGTTTATAATTATTCTCGGAAAACTACCAAGTGTGTGATGGATAGTCCACCTCATCTTAATACATGAAATATTCTGGATGAGTAGTCTGCATGATTAAAATGAATAAATCATATGGGGTGGGTAATCCAAATAGGGGATGAGTAATCCGTATGATAGTACATGTGGGGTGGATAGCCTCTGTAATCTTAAGGCGGGTAGTCATTTAGAACATAATGGGTAGTCATATGGAACTAAGACAGGTAGTCAAATAAACATGGACAGGTAATCCAATTTATGTTGCACATATGCACATGACCATTTATTATTTGTAACAACCCGGATTTTGGGTGCCCGTGACCAAACAGACCATAATGTGTTTTGTTCATTTTAAATTTAAAGAATAATAAAATACGACCTAGGAGCCCAACTTGTATAATATTTTAAAATATAGATTGTAATATTTAAAATATTGATCGTAATAAATGTTTAAGTGGAAAATATATTTTCAATATAAGTGTTGGGCTGTTTCAAATGGATGATCATATAAGCCTTTGGGATTTATGTTTCAAAACGGTGACATTTAGATATTTTAATTTTCTTTGTTGCAAGAATTTCATAAGTTAAAAGGTAAATATTAACAGTTTGTAACATTTGTAATTAAAATGTAACTTTTCTAAAATAGAGATAAAGAGTTTAAAAAGTGTTTAAAACATTGTTTGAAAATTTTGTAATGTCTTATGATGTCAAGTAGTGCAAATATTGGCATTTGGATTTACTAAGTCTGATGCTACAAAGCTTATACAAATTAAGAATAAGGTGTTAACATCTTTGTGTAGTTTGTAAATTTATTGAAATGTCATAATAAAGATTAAAACGTCTTAAGAGTGCTGTTTGTAATTTTATTAATGTTGCATGAAGTTAAAGGTGGTAAATAATGAGAAGAAATAATGTAATTATGTGTTAGATAATGTTTTTGACGAACATACTTATGTTAGTGTGTTCATGTTGAAAACTGATATTAAAATGGTTTTGAAAAGATTAAAACTTGTTTGTGTAAATTTTGTAAAGCCTAAATAATATTGAATTTGTCATGCGTTTGTAATATTTGTGTTAAAAAGTGGTTAACTTGTGTATTTTTACAAGTAGATGGATGCAAATACTTGAATATGAAGGGATAAAGTGTGTTAATAACCTCAACTAAGCTTAACTATTATAAATAGGGGCTTAAATGAAGTTTCTTGCCTTAATCCCTTTTTGGCCAAGGAGAAATCTAGAAGTTTGATGCTAAAATAGGTGGTATATGTACTGTTTCTTTTCCCAGAGAATACACTACTCCTTCTTCCTCCTTTAACAATTACTGTAAAATACAAAATCCATGGCCCATTTCCTTTTAAACCCAGGTTAAATCATTAGGAAATTCAAGGAGAGAGGCTAATCCATTAGAAAAAAAATCCATCTTCTCATTATTTCAGTTACTAGAAAGAAGATTCTTACTGTAATAATCCACAAAGCCCGCATGTCTGTATCTCATGGTTTATTAAGATCCAGAGGCTCAATCTCTCCTCTTGCATGCTTGAAATCTTCCTCAAATCCAAGTAAGGTGAGTATGCGGTCACATCTTCTAGTTTACAAGTGATTTATATTCACATGAGTTGAGTTAATTTGTTGTTTACTATAAGTTTCTGTGCTTCTGTCAATGTATATTTCCATGGTGCAAGAATAATTTTAGATCCTACTTTGGACTATAATATCTTGCTCAATCCTTAATGAATTCATGAAATTCCTTTTCTGGATCAAATAGGATTCTTAGTAATTGATCATTTCAAGTTTTATGTCATTCCGGTTCAGTTTGGTGCCTGAAATCAGTACTCAAAGTTGCATTCAGGCACAGTTTTGTGCGTGGAGAACTCCCGTGGTCTCGTTCGATACATATGTCGACCCAAGCATTGGATGTGTCGACCCATAGGTTGACAAACCCAATGTATGGGTCAACTAATTGTGTGATATTTTGCGCAGGTAATTTCCTACCTGCTTCATTATATTGTCGTATTTTTTTCCTAGTGATTTTCCTATTAAGATTCCTGAAGCCTGAACAATATAAATAGTTATGGCTACATTCTTACAAAGTAAAATTATGTTATTAACAATCCATAGGCCAGATTTGTAGATTTTGATGATTTACATAACATGTTTTCATGTTGAATTCGCTGATTTTTACACACCTGCACGGTTTTAGAAATAATTTTCCTACCTGTATATATATATATATATATATATATAGATTTTCTATTGTTTTGGGGAAAAAAGGATTTTATTGTTTTGGTTTTCAAATACAAATGGACTCGAAGAAATAGCATAAATTTATTCTTAAATCCAGAGGACTTAGAACTAGAATAAGTGTTTCTGAAATCATTTTATAAACCTGCATTCGTAAAACCAAGTATTTTCTGTATATTAAAATACACACATTTCTGCACCTTTCGAGAATGTGTGTTTGGGATTAAACAATATAGTAAACCTCGTGGCATGGGACAAGAAGGTATATTCTATCGGTTAATCACAGACTCGTCTAATTGAAGTTGATGATTTGTTGTTCCTGGTGATTAGATGTTTCTGATGATTTCCATTGTGAAGCTAACTAGGGGGTAGTGAGCCAGTAGTGAGAACTTATGTTATGGGACACATAGTTACCACTACTTGGGTTACTGACTATGATATGTGGCACATATTGTTGTGTCCGATACTTGGACAGGTGGGTCCTTAATGCACTAATATATATACGGCTGGTGGGCCATATGTTGGATGGGTGGGTCCAAATCTAAATCTGGTGGGTGAATTGTACTGATGGGTCCTAATATATTCCTTGGCGGGTGAATTGGATGTCCTAATATTATCGTTGGTGGGCGATTTGGACTGGTGGGTCCAAGGTTTTACTATATTACTGCTTTCTAGATTTCATGGTGTTGATTTCTAGAGTTTTGGTGATTTTTAATGTTATCACCTTGTTGATAATATTTATCTTCTACATAGCTGGTGGGCTATTTACGTTAAGTTGTTTTGGTGATTTCATTCATCCTGTTTATATTGGTTTGTTAAAGATGAAACCAATTATAGCTTCAGATCTAATTGGTATCCATTTAAGTATAATGATCACTTTTGATTGGATAAACTCTTAAGTGGGTTTATATGTTGTTTTGTTGGAGTTTTAATGCCATTTCTTGATGTTATACTTATGTGCTTAGCTTGAAGCTTAACACCTTTTTGATGAAGTGGAAACCCCGCCTGGTAATTTCTTATGTTGTTCTTGGAATCTTATAGGCTGTTAAGCCTTAAGAATCTTGTAAATCAATCACTCTCTTGGGCTTATACAATTGCTTTTGTGGAAAAGGAATTCTTATATATAACTTCATATTTCACCTATTGTATTCTAATTGATTTATAAACTAGATTGACCTATGTGTGCTAATGTCGGGGTCGGTCCGAGTTATTTTAGGTTGTAGCTTGTTGTTGATTCGAGGTTAGCAAACTTATCTTATACTTTACCCTTTGGATCCATTTCCTAGTTGTATTCGAGTATTTGAGTCGTGTATATTATTTCATTTGGAGATGTTGAATTTTCGTATGGTTCATGTTTAACCAGTCAAACTTGTAGCACATGTATATGTTGTATCATGTGATAGTATCAATATGCATCTGTTCTGTGATTTGTTAAATGTGATGAGTTGTATGTTGTTCTGAATACAATCCTCAGCTATTGTATTTTCATATTAGATGTATTGAGTATGTCGATCCACTTGAGATAAGAAAAATAATAATATATCTAATCAACGTATTATGGATGGTCACCTCTGACTAGCCCTATTGTCCGCTCTAATAGATGATATTACTTGTTAATGCTCTTTATTAGGATGGGTCTCAAGGTAGGGTGTCACATTATTTCTAACCATTGTGGATGTAGTAGTACATGATTGATTGTTTATTTCATAAATAATGATGAGGGGGAAACCTGTTCCACTAAGCAACATGGTCTAATAATATATCATTTTGGGTTGAAATGGCATGTTATTATTCATAACAGATTATTGTTTAATTCAAATTTTTTGTTTTTCCCCTTAAACTCTCAGTCCTCATTTTACATCGAAAGTAAGGTTTTCATATATCCAGTTAGAGGAATAAGCTTTTGGAGACGTGCAAAAGGAAATATAGATATTTAGGAGTTTTTTTCTACTATGTATTTTGCTTTATGGATGTAAATGCCAAGTTGTATTGTTCCATATATTTTGGCTCTAATCATCCAAAGGAGCATCTTCATATGTCATTGTTGGAGTATTTTATAATAAGTTTAATTTCTTAAAATGTGGATTTGCGCATGTACATATGTAATGAATGAAATTGATTAATGAAATAGCTTCAAAAATTTTCCTTCATATTCCCATGTTTCTAACTTTATTTATTAACCGATCTTATTTTGTCGTTGAAAAATGATACTATTAATTGATGCAACACCAATAGCTCTTATTTTTGGATCCCATGATAGAGGATGTTACATGGGCCTTCCATTTCACAATCGCCTATATATATGGAACATACCTTGGGGAAAGCTCAACAAATGTGCACAGTTATCTTGTGTTGCATACTCCATATGATAATAGTAATACATATAATATCCTTTGCTTGGGGAAAGCTCAACTACTAAGAAATTCGAAAGTAATGCGTTAATATATAAACAGTAGAGCATGAATTTATATTGAAGCTTAATAATCTTATATATATATATATATATATATATATATATATATATATATATTGAGTTATATCAAATTATGGAATAATGTAATTCTTACGAATTACTCTTGTAATCTGAGTGTCAAACTCATGATAAATCGTATTATACATATATTTATGCAATCGTGTATTCTCTATGTCTATTTAGGGTTTCTTAATGCTCGAGCTTTAAGTTATACATTCATATTATACAAGTTTTATTACTATATAACTTTTATATTTCATATTATTTAATTTGTATTCTTATGCATAGTATTATACTAATTAAAATTTTATTTTAATTTATAAATTTAAAATAATTTATTTTTATTTTAAAACAATTTTAAATTAGCACAAGGCCCAATTCAAATTGAGCCCTTTCCATTAAGGCAACCTTTTGGACTCTCGTGTCTATTTAGACCAAGTCGATAGACAAATAGTACCGAGTATTTAATCAGCCTAACATAATTCTAGACCCAACCTTTTTAGACATGCTGCCATCTATATTATAAGCTTAATTAATTAGTCCTAAAATGACTAATTATACAACATAAGTTATTGGGTTCTGATGCCATTATTGGAATAAGGCCCATCCGTAGTGAATGCATTTCAATATTTTTTGGTGTATTGGATATTTATTCAATTCAAGAACTCTAATCTATTTAGAATATTTGTAAATTTAATTAAATAAAATCTTTTTCTAATTTATATAATGATATTATATTATTTAATTTTATGTTATATTAAACGTGTACATGTCTCACATACACATAATAAGTGTGTGCATGTGCAACATATCAATCCATGTGTGGTCTGCATGTGGATATTGGGATTAACATCGCAATGAACACATTAGATCACCCATATACGAATATATTATTCAAATATTTTATGTATACATACATTTTTTCTTTTATGATAAAATATTTTAATATGTGCATGTTACTTGGCCTTTGTTACTAGCTAATTCCAGCTATCCAGATTGATGCGACTAGCGATTATCAAGGAGAATCACCCACAGAGTTGGTCTAAAGGTCCAGATGTCAAGTTCTGATAGCACCATGGGACAATGATCAAACGAGAATAGTAGAATGTCGTTGTAGAGCTTATTAAGTGAGGGATCACCCTAAATTAACGCTCTAGATCGGTACCACTCCATGGAAAACCAGTTGCAAGTTCAAGTTCTATCAACATGATTTTGTATGTCTTCAATGGAAAAGCAACATAACAAACTATCATAGGACAAGGCTAGAGACAACTATAGGAGAGCATACGAGGGTTGGCACCCCCATATCCCTCAACATGTCGGATCAATATCGATCCCTATCCTAGGGGTCGTTATATATCCCTGACTTGTAAGGGATATTGGGCTGGTCCCCCTTCTAATTTGACTCTCTAATGGTCCTCCAACTTTTTTGGGACATTGTTAGCAACCTATAATTATAAATAGCAGTTGTCTAGCAGATAAATGGATCATTTAGCCAATTGTTTACTTTATTTCTGTATGTTTCGAATCCATACTAATCTGACACTTTGTAATCACCAAATAAGCAATAAAGTATTCAAAACCTCCAAAGTGGACGTAGGCTTAACAACATCGAACCAATATCTTGATATATTGTATTTCTAGTGATTTAATCCTTTTTTCCATTTTCTTCTTCAATTTAGTTCTATTTAGAACCCTTGGGACACTACGCCATAAACGACCTAATGCAACGAATTTGCAAGGTGTTGCCAGCCAAAATGTGACGATAGCTATACTATTTTGGTCCTACTACAACGTTCTATTTTTGATGTTATCTTAGCCATAAAAATGTGTTGCTATAGATAAACAAGTGTAACACAATGCAACATTTTATACAGTGTTGCTATACTAGACCTTTCCATGTCTTGTGTGGTGATCCACACCATTAATTAAAACAAAATCTCAGTCGTCCTACCACTGTCTACTACGCTTCCTGTATTTCCCGCTAACATTTTCATTCATGCGCTTCCTTTTCATTTCGTTCTCCCTCCAAATCTCTAGCCCTTCTATACTTTTCTGAATGAAATAAAGGTGGCGGCTTCCTTCAAATTTTTAATACAAACTTGTTACTTTATTCTATTTTACCCATGGCGGCAAAATTAGGGTTAGTTTTTGAGATAGAGATGACGACCGACAAAGGAAAGAAGGCGAAGTTTGAGACGAGCAGTTCGATGGGGAGCTCGTGATTGCGATAGAGAAGTTGCAGGATGTCCAGGAAGAATTGGAAAAGGTGGCTGTTTTTATAGTGGCAAATAAACGGTGTATTACTAGAAAAGAAAAAGGAACACCGATTCGCTACTGCTACTTCATTGTAGTTGAATAGTGAAATTCAAATGTCATATAGGTTTACTGGTAAATATCTAACAAGGTTAGTGTTCTTCAATTGCAGGTCATACAAATTGGGGCTCCAAAACCATTTCTCTTTAAGCATTTCATGGACTTATATGGATCAGAAGTAATCAGAAGTAAGGCTTGTTTATAGAATCAATTAACCGTATTATCAAAATAGTTATGTTTTTGATAAGCTTATGTTCTTATTTCTACCGAATCTTATGATGATGAGGGCTTTACTTAATATTTGGGAATCATACATTTTCGAATTAACTGCTATTCATGTGAATCATGAAAAAATTTAAAATTAGTTACTTTGAATTAAGGACTAACCTTCGTTATATCTTACATATTTATAGTTTCCAAGGTTTTGAAAATTGAAGGCCGAAAATGTGTAAAATATAATGATAATAAGACATACTTGATTGTTTATGAGAAAGGTAGATGTGATATAAATTGTATTTTTTTAGTACCTATATGCTTATTTTAGGTCAGTATAAATATCACCTTAAAGTTTACAGTTGTCTAAAATGCATGGTTGGAAAATAAAGGATAGTTTTTTGTGTATTCAGTTTTCTGTACACAAGTGCTCAAATCAAGTAGAATATTGGTCTCATGAGGTAGCAGCAATGAGCTACTCAATTTAACGTTGATCGACTTAAGGAAAACACGATAACTTTGACCATTATTAATTATGTATCAAAGAGCTCCTCTCTTCTACATCACACCAAAGAAACCAGGATCAACAAAGGAGACTGACCAAAATGGCATGGGTCCTTCCACCATAGAGTGGACAAACCAACTTAGTCGTCCTCCGGTCGTTTTCGATCCCACCCAAGGATCGAGACCAGACCCTCTCATAGGGACACCTAAGCTGCCACTATTGAAAATCAAGTTCCCAGACTCTTTGGTATCGATGGGAACAAAGATGCTCCTTCTCAGTCTCCACGAAACAAGTTTGATGGTGTCATTCAGCTAACAAAGCCACATCATAGATACCATACTGAGTTGGATAACGACCATCGATAATCGATGGAGATTGCAACTTCTGGCCTTATTGCCATAATCCGACGGAACATGAGAGATTCGCAATGACAAGATAACAAAGACTAGGAAAATGGTTTGAGGCAAAACCCCTTTACTGAAGATGTTCTTAATGTTGAAATTCCAAGGCAATTTAACATGCCCATGATACCTTCATATTTAGGGAAAAATGATGCCCGACAGTTCCTAAAAAAATATGAATGGCATATGGTCTCAACTCGCTCCACTAACACAATATTTGTGCACGTGCTTCCCTGTATTTCTTGAAGGTTTAGCTTTATTGTGGTTCTCTCGATTTCTGCCGAGAACCATATCTATTTTTGATGAGCTTGCAAGAAAGCTAGTGGAACAATTCTGAATGCACACTAATAGACCAAAGGATATCATGTTAATCTCCACCATTTTTAAAAGAGTTGGCAAGCTTTGATAAACTTTCTAGAACACTTTAATAGTGCCTTGATGGAGGTTGACAACCCCCAAAAGAACAATATTCTTATAGCACTTGTTTGAGGAATCCACCCCGAGACTGACTTCAGTGAATGGCTCGAACGAAAGCCACAAAGAACTTAGAAAGCTTCTATGAAAAAGCTAATCAAAACCAATTTCAGGAGGAAGCATGTAGGAATAGAGCTAACCAAGGATATCCTCACAAGCAGCAACATGATGTATAGAGCAATGTTGCTACAAGATTGATTGGAGAAATCTCTGGAAAGGTAAACGTCAATGTTCAGAACAAACCAAAACATAGCGTTAACAGTGTTTACGATCGCGATAATAAAAATGAGTTGAAGAAGTTCTCAATTCCTTACCAGCAATAACTACACTCCAGTGAACACTCAATTAGAGATGATCTACATGGACACGTGCAATACTATATAGTACAAGAACCCCAATACTACAGGTTTAAGAAAAGCAACTTGGGAAATGTTGCATGTTTCATTAGATGTTCAGCCGTAATACTAATAGATGTTGATATCTCCATGATCAATAGAGAAGGTCATTCATGAGAAGCGTTTGGATAAATACATTAAAACCCTATGGGTAGGACATCGGGTCATTTAAACCCTAACCCTTAAAAGTATATGTAGACAATATGCTGTCAAAGTCATGATGGTCAAACAACCACATTAATGATCTGGCGGAGGCGTTCAATTTTCCTTGTAAGTATAAATTAAAACCCAATCCCTTGAAATGCTCTTTTGGCGTTACACCAGGAAAATTCTTGGGTTTCAATATCAGCTCTCGTGGAATTGGAGCCAACCCCAAAAGATTTACAAAAAACAATAAAGACGTTCATAGTCTTAATGGAAAAGTTATTGCTTTAAGCCAATTCATCTCTTGAGCTATCTACAAATGGATTCCCTTTTTTGACTTGATAAAAAAAGGAAATGAAATTCTGCCAGGACACAAGAATGTATAGACTTGTTTCAAGACCAGGTGAATCACTTAGAGAGATCACCCATCCTTTCAAAGCCTATGGATCATAAGGATCTATTCATTTACTTAGTTATTTCTATACACACTATTTGTTTTGTGCTTATGTGTAGGAAGATCATATCTAAAGGCCAATATACTACATCAACAAGAGATTAACAAGTGTCGAATGAAACTATCCTAGAATTAAAAATCTTGCATATTTCTTGTTAATATCCTCTAGGAAGCTCCGCCTATATTCCAAGCTTATCCTACCAAAATCCATAGTTATCAATCGGTATGATATGTCCTTCGATGACCTGAGGCATCAAAGAGACTCTTGAAATATAACATCAAACTGAGCCGGTTTGACCTCACCTTTGCCCCTCGGAGATCTATCCAATGACTAATGGACAACATCGCTGAATTCACTTTTCCAAATGACTCATCGGAAAGCAACGAGCGACCAGATATCCAGTGGAAATTGTACATGTATGGATCTGCTAACAATTAGTGTTTTGGAATTAGAGTTGTACTTATAAGTCTTGAGTAACGCTCGATTTGGTATGCACTAAAAAGAAGTCTAGGAATAATGTTGTTGAGTATGAAGCCTTAGTTGTTGGACTTCAAATTGCTAAAGAGTTAAGGATGAAAATTATTCATATTTTCTCAAATTCCCAGCTTATCAATTGCCAGGTACGAGGGAGTTTCAGGCTAAAGGAGTGCGATTGGCTCCTTATTTCACTCGATTACATGAATTTCTATAAGAATTCGAACAATATACTATCACTTACTTTCCCCGAGATCGGAACGAACAAGCAAACTCGCTACCTGGGCTAGCCAATTCTGCGGATGCACAACTTATAGGAATTGTCATAGTCGAAATACTTAAATCTTTAAGTATCGATTAGATGGAGATATTGACAATGGAGCCTGAGCAAGAGTTGTGGATGACTATAATCATAAAATACTTGCAATGGGGAACCATTTTTGAAAGTCAAAATAAGAGATGATAATTTGTCTAAAATGCATCATGTTACATCATTCAAGGAGTGTTATACCGAAGCGGCTTCTTTATACCACTACTCAGATATGTATCCCACAATGATGCTAACCGTAAAGTGCATGAAGGCGAGGGAGGTTATCACAACGAAGGCCAAACTCTAGCAAAAAGTATTCTTTGATATGGCTATTTTTGGCCAATTGTTAATCGAGATGCAATTGACTACATTTGACAAGGTACAAATTATCAGATGTTATCTAAGATTCCAAAAACCCCTCCAATAGAACTTACTCAAATGGTCAGTCCATGATCATTTACAATTTAGGAATTTATATCATCAATGCATAACCAATGTCCACAGATGATTCCATGTATGCCATCATAGCTATTGATTGCTTCACTAAATGGGCTGAAGTCAAGTCTCTAACTACTATCACAACCAAGAAAGTAATCAACTTCATCGTCCACAACATCATATGTCATTTTTGTGTTTTTGAAATTATCATAACCGACAAAAGGACACTATTCGACAACACTGAGTTCAAAGACTTTTATCGACGTCATCATATTGGAAAAAGATCAGCGATAGTTGCTCATCCACAAGCTACTGAACAAGTTGAAGCAGTGGACAAAATCATAAAATCCATCCTAAAGAAGTGTTTGGAAATGTCGGAGTCAAGTTTGTAGATGAACTTCTATTAGCCCTATGAGCATGCCAAGCTACCTACAAGTCAATGAGTGGCCATACTTCATTCGCCCTTGCCCATGGGTCCAAAACCATTATTATTGTTGAATTAGAAGTTCATTCTCAGTACAAAATTTACTATGTTCGTAAGATAACTCCTTTTGAAATCTCTAGACATGATAGATGAGAAACGTGAAGAAGCTGAAATCAAAGATGCAGCTTAATGACATCAAGTAGCGCGATACTACAATGCCTAAATCCATCTAAGACACTTTAAAGCCAGTGATCTCATCCTAAAGATACTTTTTCCCACACTTGTAAATATCAATCCTTATTAGTAAGGTCCTTACATCTTCAATCTGAGACTTGGAGATGGAACTGTCAACCTAACGACTATTTATAGTATCGAGCTAATAAGAACGTGAAATAGTGAACATTTATGATGCTACTTTACGTATTCTTTATTCTATACAGTTTTATTGTCATTAGCAATTTGTTTTTGAGCTATGTAATAAGGTAAATGTTGCCCTCTTTCGATTAGTT
Organism: Allium sativum; assembly: GCA_030737875.1. Taxonomy (NCBI): domain Eukaryota; kingdom Viridiplantae; phylum Streptophyta; class Magnoliopsida; order Asparagales; family Amaryllidaceae; genus Allium; species Allium sativum. The sequence goes on along the minus strand of CM060913.1, from coordinate 80,241,896 downwards.
TTTTAATAAAGGCTCTTGGTACCTCATGCTCTTGATGTCTTTCTATTATGCATAGTTTTTTGTCATGATACAACCAACTTGCCTATATGAGCTCAAAACATAAAAATAACTATGCCTTAGAGCTTGGCATCCATATACTTATCCAAGTCCAACACTGGACTTCAACAATACGGATGTGAATCAAGCACCCACCTACCAGCTCGAGCCTTAAAAAAATGATGAGGGCGGGTATAAATAATCCAAACGCTCATGACTCTAATGTTCAACCACTGCCTCTTTGTCTCAGGGCATGGAAAAAAAATCCAACCTATGTGAATGTGATACCGACCTCACTTGGCTAATCCAATCCTTAGAACTTGGATTAGAGTATAAATCCAATGGGCTAACAAACAATGCTCACGACTCGAACTTGAACAAAATGACAGAATAGTAGAAAAGGAGAATCAATCATGTCCAATACCTAAGAACAGACCAACGACAGGTTAGTAAATATTTGAATGGAAGACAACGATGCCCGACTCCACGTTCCACATGACTTGAGACAATTGGTAAAATGGAGGTCTTGAGGGTGGAACCTATAACTCTAAACTTCATGAGATTACAAAAGAAATGAAGTCTTGGAATGGAATTCCATACTCAATGTCCCACATGACTTAAAGCGACGACCGTAAGGAGGCCTTAATAATGGAATCATCGACAAAGAACCGCACTAGTTGAAGCCATGACTGAAAGGAGGCTTTGGGTATGGCCTATTAAATTAGTACATGAACTCTCGAGCAATTATTGTAACGATGAAAAACAAAGTACAAGTACATTAAATGCAAAATACAGAAACTCAAACACTTAAGCGAATTCAGCACAGAATAAAAGGAAACTAAGCTTTTTTCATAATCCAAACTTAGGTAAAATACATGTATTATCACCACCGAAAAGCGAGGGTTTTGTTCGCACAAAATTGGCCCAACAAAACAAAAGATTACATTTATACAACCAAAAACCACCTTTGGCCATCACCTCATTTCCTTGGGTTTTTTCTACGGCGATTTGTTTTTTGTGGATGTCTTCTTGCTTTTATTGGAGCTACAACTACCATTCCCCTTCTTTCCATTACTAGAAGTGACTCTTGGGGTGATATCCATCTCAAGTCCATTTACAGATCCATACACCTATTCCTCTACATCTTCGGGCTCACCCAGAACAATCAAGGATATTTGTTGAGGACCATCTCTAACTTTCTCTTTCTCCTCCATGGAAATCTTCATTTTCCCGGCTTTCTTGAGCATCTTTGATAAACTATATTTCCCAATGGACCACTCTATCCTAGCTCAATAATCTCGTTTGGCTCTCTCAAAGCTCCTAGGTTCCCAAAATCAGCTTGCATAAAAGCTTCATATTTTGAATCCACTCATGTAATAAATGCCATTAGAGCATTAGTTGAGGGAACCAAGGGTCCAGTAGTGGGGGCGATTTAAGCAATGGCCAGTGTCTTCATCGTGTGAGTACGTACCTATGACACGAAGACAAAGCACAATAGTTTCTTTCCTTTATGTGGAGATTTTAAGGAGAGTTTATGGCTTCTACAGCGATAATCACTTATTCGAAAGCCGAAGAAAGAAATGAAATATCTACTATGTCGTGCTCTTTACCTTCAGCTGGATTCTCACCTATAAGGATCTAAGTTAATGTAGCTTTAGTTGTGAGGTATGGATTCTCGAGATTATATCCAGGATAAGTAGTGGTCGATTAAGAAGAGGAACTCCCAATAGTAGTAGTTAGCACAACTTGAGTGTAGGAGGAAACATCTTGACTTGATGACTAACTAGCCAAACTAGCATAATGGGCAATGACGACGCTTTGAATCACAATAAACTTGCCCTTCACCAGAGCCAACTAAGTTGCCATTTCTTCTTCCTCCTCTTCTTTTAAAAACGCATACCCTCCTCAATTATCTTTGACTCATCACCTTTAAAGTGTCATCTCATGAACTCCTCCTTATTGATCTCATCAAAATTGGTGTGATATGCCTCATCATCAAGAAATCGCTTCCAAGCCATAACGAATATTTCTGAATGGTTTTTCAACCAAATTAAATCACGATGTTGGAGAACCTAGGTGAAGAAACCTCTGATCATAGAATCATCTCATTCTTGTCTTCCTCTACCTTGTTTACCTTCACTCTAAGCTCAATAAGCTCATTCTCAAACTTCCGCCTGACTTCTGCAACTTGATCAAGAACCCTTTGGTTCAAATCCTTAGCAGCCTCCTTTTATCTTTTGGTGGCCTCCACCTTTGCCAAAAGGAAATCTCTCTCCCTCTTCTAAGCTCCTCATTCTTGTTTAATATCTTTTAATTCTCAACAGTGAGGACCTTGTTATCATCTTCAAAGCGGATAGGTATGAGGAAAGAGAGGTCCAAGTACTCCTCATAAAACTAATACTATGCTCCCAGAACTTTCCCTTTTGTCCCAGTAATAATTTTTCAAGCCTCGTCTATTTGGAGTTTATAGTCGACAGTCTCATCATCCATATGCTTCATTTTATCCTGATCGGTGCATGCCTTGAGCTTCATGCCTTCTATTTTAGCTTCTAACCTCCATACAATTGCAGATAACTTCTTCTAATGTTTCATCGTCTCCTTGTATTGAGATTACATATCAAATAAAGATCTACTATTTTTTATCAACTTTCTATGAATCAGGTGCATTTTTCGTACAAATATTATTCTATCAAAAGTAAAGCTTGGGAAACTATGCTTTAAGCCTTTTAACTTATTATTTCTAGTTAAGAGCTACCTCAGGTGAGGCTATATCTCATCTCTTCTTTTTGAATTTATCATGTTGATATGATTTCTTAAAGGCATCTAAACCTTCTCTTAAATGACTACTGTCAGTGTGCACTGGCGGTGGTGAGGGAAAGTTTTAGAGGAGAAGGAAGGTGAACAATAGAATGTTCGATGTCCCTGGAGTATCCATACTAACTCAGCTACCTCTCTTGTATTCCTATGGGTGGTGACCTTGATCAAGGAAGGAAATAATAATCCCGATGCTCATAGCCTTGACGAATTCTATTGTCAACCCTTTCATGATGTGAACTGTATTGATGTGTACTATAACAAGGGATGTTGCCAACCTGGTTCTTGCTCACATTGAACTTCTCTTTCTCTTAACCCATTGTACCTGCACATAAGAAAACCTAAATCGAAATAAATTCAATCACACATAAACGAATGTTGTTTCATGTAACATTTGTCTTATGTGTGTCATAGTGTCCCTAACGTACCAATTTTATATTCACATGAGGCAATAATCTCCCGATGCTTTTTGCAATCGATGCTCTCTCCAAGCTTGGAAAGAAGGTCTATACAGTGATATCGCTGAAGTCAAACGAGAATGTATCAAGAGGAACATCTTAGCAATCTCTAAATTGTCCCTCAATTTCCTATGATTTCTCCTTCTCTATAGCCGAAGTAGGGGATGTGGGCCTTGAAGCATGCCCTTTCTTGAGTTTCATAACCATAGAAGGACAAGGAGTAAGCAGTGCGTCTTCTTCCTAACTGGATTCATCGCCACCAACTGGTTCTCCACCTCTGACAACCCCCTAAGCTCCTTTTGGCTCTTCTTCAATAAACAGGGAATGGCATAGGGCATGTCGCCTTCACCCTTTCCGCATTCTCCTACTTCATCTTCTTCACCATCATGATAACCAATTAAATGATTGTCTATCAATATACCAACCAAGTAAAGAAAATGGTCAGAAATCAATAACTTGATGTCCTTGAATACTAGGATTATTACCTTTGGGGTTAACACCCTATCAAGATACTCTTGACGATCGGCCTTGCAGTATTTCTCACACAATTCAAACATCACGTTTGTTTAGAGATTACAACTCAATTAGTGTGGACTCATACAAGTAAGTGGGAATCATACTTACATTCTTTGATCCAACTTCGTGCAACCACGGGAGGACATTGCACATAAAATCCATCATACTTAAAGTTCTCAGCTTATTCCATGCCTCGAGAATGCACTACTGTTAGGAGACACCTCCAATAAAGTCAGAAACGGGCAGTCTTGCGGCGATTAAAGTTGTATATGTATCTAATATCCTCCCCCATTGGATCTTGGCTCAAATTATCTAAGTACAACATGCATGTGCCTAAGGAAAAAAAGCGTAGTTATTTGATGCAACTGCGTGGTAGGTAGTCTCATGTAGTACAACATCTCCTGGATGAAAGGCCTAAATGGTGGGATACACCCCCCCATTATACGCATTACCTATTACATGCGATGTAACCCTCCAGGGCTTGTATTCTCTATCATCCCAATTGGGAACCCACACATCTTAATGTTGGTGTCGTGCATTATATAGATAATTCTCAGCATCGAACCGTCAATTATCGGTGCGGTCGAATCTATTAAGTCCACTAAGATTGCCACTCGTTCTAATCTGTGAGGAGCTTGAGGGATAAGTTTAACATCTATATCCATTTAAGTGGCCCTTCGAGGTCCTTCCTCCACTTGGTACAGGATTTCTTCCTTTTGTTGTGAGTCCTCTTCTATATGTTGTGGTCCTTCAGGTCAGTCCATCTATTATAGCCCCTCAAGCTATTATGTATATTGAATTGGCTTGATTTATCTAATGTCCATTGAAAACTTGAATAGTCCTAAGTTTCTTGCATCCTTTCAGCTTCTAAAGCCTAGATGCTTTTTAAGCCCATAATTTACTATACTTATAAATAATTGCATTCAACGTGATTAACCTGTAACCTCTATTCCTAGTGTAAATTAAAGTCGCATGTGCGACATTGTGCTTGCATACGCAATTTAGTGGAGTTTTACGATGAGTAGACTGGAGAGACCCTCATCGTTGACCATCTCACCCTCTTTTAGTTTGATGATCACGTATTGTTGTTAAGATTCAAGTTCATACGTTGGCACTGAAAGTTCGGTTTGTTCAGTCATATATCCATTGTCCAGTTTTATGCTCTAATCTTATACGCATGTCCGAGGTACTATGTTAATTCAACTTCCAAGGCTCATGTTCATGTACATGGTAATTGGGTTTTCGACTCGAAAATAAAAAGGTGAAAAATCGCCAAGATAGGGATTGTGTCTGATCTCTAACAACAACATTTTCTACCCGACTCTTGTTATGCCGACCAGACCCATTCGATACCACCCTGCCAAACCAATCCCATATATTTATTGACTCTAGCCCATGATCAACCTGATCTGGCCTCCTCTTCTCCTTCTCCACTTCTTCTCCAAACCTCCTTCGCAATTACTTCGGTGTTGAACCAACCCCGCTCAATCCCAAACCCAACACTCATCTACATAAACTGCATCTATGATCCCTTGCTTCAAAAGCCATACCTATATTTCCCTCCACCTTCTCTCCCTTCCTTTTACCCTCCATGGTCGTCGATTACCACCACACCATGAATTCTTGAAAGTCGTCACTTACTGAATAGTAAACCTACTTGTTTTATCAAACCAAGGTTGACTACAAGAGGTAGGAAGGCGAGTGGAAGGAGTTGCGATAGTGGGATGGAAGTCATGGAGGTTGTTTTAGAATTCGATGTTGTAGATGTTGGATATGGGAATGAAGAGCGGGTTTGGTTCATAATTGCAAATAAGGGGAGAAAAGTGGAGTCACTGAGTATATAAATATATGGAGGCAGAACCCTTGTACCAACCTGAATGTTCAAGATTCATTAAGTGAGGGATCGATGTCGATCCCTTAATAGGGATCATTACCAATCCCTCAGTAAGGATCAGTACTGATCCCATATAATATTTAAAAAAATGATAATATATATACAAACAAAAAATAATATATTCATATGCAAATCACTTCATATGTATATATGTGTGAAGCATTCAAGCATATTAAATTGTGAACACTAACATGTTATGCACACTAATATGCATTTCTATATACATATTTTTTTTCATTTACTTCAGCTGGGAAACCTCAAGCGTATCACACAAAATCACGTATGTGCGTGTGAGTGCATACATGACTCCATATCGACAACGACCTACTTACACTCAAGGTGTACTTAGGAGCTCATGATTAACAACTAGTGTCTTAACTCAATAGAAGTTGAATGTTCACTTGTGAATTGCATAGGGAATCTAGCTATGATTATTGAAATCTAGAAAGAATATTGAATTATCAACAAGTTGGAATCACGTACGTAGAAATTAACCAAGCATCTCAAACTTTTAGAAAACGGAACATCCCTTATCACATACAACTCAATGGAAAGATAACGGCCACTTACGAAGAGAAATACAGAGTCCATTCCAGTGGCCAGGACCTGTCATAATTTAATGCACATCATGTTCACCAAAAGATTTACTTCATGGGGCAAGTATTACTCGATCTTTGCTCCCGACCATTTCAAACTATCCAGACGGGTGTGACTAGATGATTATCGATGCGAATTGCTCAAAGAGATGGTCCAAATGCCCAGACATCAAGTTTGGATAGAACCATGAGATGACGGTTAAATGACCTTAAAAAATATCGCCCAAGAGCACATTAAGTGAGGGATATTCCTAAACCAATGCACCGGGTCGGTACTACTCCGTGGCAAACTAGTTAAAAGTCCAAGTTCAGCCAACATCACTCGGTATCTCTCCAATGATAAGGAAACTTGGCAAATCATCATAGGGGAAGGTTAGAGATGAACAGAGGGGAGCACATGAGGGTTTGTACCCCTATATCCCTTAGTAAAGGGATTGATACTGATCCCTATCATAGAAGTCGGTAATGATCCCGGACTTGTAAGGGATGTGAGGTAGGCCCTCTCAAACTCAACTCTTCCATGGTCCTTCGACTTTTTCCGGAATATTTCTAACAACCTACATATACAAAAATAGCAGCTACCTAGGAGAGAAATTGATCGTTTGGCTAATTGTTTACTTCATTTCTATACGCTTTGCATCCACACTGATCCAACACTTTGTAATCGCCAAGTCAACAATAAAGTGTTCAAAACCTTCAAAGTGGACGTAGGTCAAACAACACTGAACTATATAAACTTCTATGTATTGATTCAATGTATTTCTATTGGTCTAATCCTCTTTTCCCATTTTTTCCCCAATTTAGTTATCTTCAAAACTCTTGGGTGTTTGCGCTAATTTTTCGCGCTAATAGTATATATATCTTAAAAAATTATATATGATTTTGTATAAGCATATAAATATTTATATATGAATATAAATATATAATATTAAAGAATACATATATATTAAAATTATTATATGAATATGTTTAAATCATTTGAAATATAATAAATAATTATCGTTATTTTTTTTGTAACATTAAAAATGATACTTATACAAATACATAATTTTTTTAATATATATATATAAATGAATATGTTAAATATTTATGTATATACGTATAATATTTTAGGCAAGGCCGACCAATTTTTATAGTGATCTGTAACATTTTTTATTATAATAAATAATAAATAAATTATAACAGGAGATAGACAGAATGACTAACTACTACTATGGGTTTTTAAGGTGGACCATCCTCCACTATTGGTTTTTAGAGTGGTCCCTCCATTACAACTATGCTAAGCTTGTAGTACAGGAGCTAGTCAATATGACAAGACAGACTACTCATTTATATACAAGTTACTTACTTCACGTTAGGAGTTAAACAATAATTGTTAGCAAAGCAACAAAAAATACAGCCTAAATAAATTTGACATAAAACAATGCACAAGCATAACATCATATCACTAGCAACAAAGGAAGCTTCCTTTCATATCAAAGACATTTCATAGCTCGGCTCTGTAGAAACTAAAGGACACCAAAACAATGTACTAAATAGTGCAATACCTTTCCGAAAAACCTCCACGGTAGATAACACTCCCTAAACTCGTAAATAAATATCCAAGAAACACTGCATAAAAATCCCATAATAGGAAGATGGACACTCAATTGACATGGCATAAGCTTGCAGAAAAAAGGAAGAAGCACTAGCCTAATACCGTAAACTATAATGACTTGAAAACAGATTGAAAAGAGGAGCAAGCACCTTAGCATATTAATGTGATAGGGAAAAAATCCATGGTAACAAACCAAATGTACAAGAAGAAAAACTTGCATACAACAAACCAAGAAACATTAGAAACCATGACAAAAAGTAAGATCGTTGAACAAAGCAGCCATGGCAAAACTAGGTCGTCTCATACTAACATTACAACAAACAATGACACACATTAATGAAGAATGGCAAAAGAGGGGAAATCACCACCACGTTTCCAACAAATCCAGAGCAAAACTTCACATATATGCTGGGAAAAGTGGCGGGTGACCAACAAGAAATAACTTACCATATGCCACAAATAAAACTCCACACAAACTAGGCACAGACAGATCCAAACAACACAAAAACAACACTCCAGTACCAAATTTTCCAATAACGCAAAACCACAAAGGCAAAAACACTCAAAGTCAACCCAGAAAGGCTGCCGAAGGCCCATACCAGAAAATGCCTTACCCACGGTAGTTGCGAACAGTCTAGCCTATTAGGAATCTAGGGTGCTCTGAGATATTGCACATGAATTTAATCAAATAACTTATCACATAAGAAAAAGAGGATGAAACGAATGTAAAGCATCATGAATCTGAGAAGTAGGGAAATGGTTTGTGAGAAGAGCCTCAGCTAAAGACCAGGCGTGATGAAAGCAACATCTGAAGAGAGAAGCAAAAAAGAATAGGAGAGAGACAAAAAATTGAAGAAGGAAGGAAAAGATAGAAATAGAAAACAGAACTGGAGATGATGTTATCGCCATTTCCAGTCTTAAGGTTGAAGCTTTTGAAATCTAGTATTGCTCTTTTTTGTTTGTATTGCTGTATTCTTATATATACATATTATACATAATATTAATATAATTTTTATTTTTATTTAAAGTATGTATATAAATATAATTTCCTGGGAATAGCTTAAGATAAATTGTTTATTTTAAAATTTAAATGTATATAACAATATTAGTTAATAAAGCCATGTAAAATTACTTAATAATTAAAAAATATACTTTACTCAGAACAAATTTTAAATTTCAACCAAGTTTTAAACATAATTTTATAATATTAAAATATATTATATAATTTTTCTAATTTATAAAAAATAAAATTCATTTATTTATTTATTGGTTTAAATTTAATTATTCAAAAATAATATTTTTACTATCCACCGTGAGCTTAGCATGTATTAATTAAAATTTATAGATATAAAATATATATTATTATACATATATGAATATATATATATATATATATAACTATTTATATGACAGATTGATTGGAATATTATTTAAAAGTAATATATAATCAAAAATATATTTCGTGCTACATAAAATATTATATTTATTAAAATCATATATAAAAATTATGTTCATATTTTACATCAATATGACATAGTGCTTAAATTAAAAACATATGAATGTCAATATATATATATTATATATTAAATTAATCAAACAATCATGATTTATTTTTTAATTCTGAGTCATACAAAACATGGGTGTATAAAACAAATTCTGTAAATATATATACATAATATATAACTAATCAATATTCTGACAATATGCCTGCATATTGGACTCATCACCTAACTAACAATATTATAAAAATACGAGGGGTATGATACACGCAAATGCATAATGACGGCACACTCTTTGTGTATGAATTGTTTTTTTTAATTATATATGTTTAATACATTCAAGAGAGATTTGCACAAATGTTTAACCATATTTTTTTTTTAAATTTTGTATAGTTAGTTTGAATTTTTATTTCTACATTGCAACAATTAACTCTACTAGTTTAACTCTTTTTTATGTCATTAATCAGTAAAAAAAGTGAACTTGTAAATAAAGTTTATTTAATAATTAAATCTTTTTTTACCTAGTAACATTTGGTAATATTTTTAGATGAGCGTTTTGAATTTATAATAAAAGATTAATTGTAAGATAATATTTTTGAGTGACTAATATTTGTAGATTGATGTTTTGAATTTATAAAAGAAATTTAATTGCTAAACCCTATTTTAAAGTGATTTTAAGTTTAGATAATATCTCTTGATGGGTAAATTTGGTAGCTCATGTTGGTACCAAAAATTGACACCAAAAGTATTAGTACCACTGTTAAAGACATAAAAAAAATTATAAACAGAAGAAATTGTTTATAATTAAATCAGAAATGTACCTTGAAGTCAAAGACTTTAAGCATACCTTAAAACGATGACATAAGCTCTTATAAATGATTTCTGATTCAGTAGAGTGATAGTCCTTGAACCATTGACCATCAGCTAATGATAAACAACTACACTGCTATTGTTTGAGTTTGGAAGAATAGAAAGATGGAAGGAAAAGACTGGGTAGCAAACAAATAGAGTTGGAGGATCTAAACGACCATCATCAAAATGGAAAAAGAGATGCTTAAATAGAGGAAGAATTGGAGAAAATTAGTGACATATCTTTTACTCAATCTCCTTCTATCTCAGCCATCTATTTTCACTCTTCTCTAGCCTATATTGTAGCTACCTCCAACTCCTTTGTTTTAGCTAAGATTACTAGCCCCATCACGGTCTTTAAAACTATTTAGATACCAAATAAATATTCTGCATTTTAAACCTAGTTTAAAACTCTTGTTAATATCAAAGTCGATTAAGCATTCATAATTTTTATAAATACAATTAATATTTGTTTATCAAATCACATTCAAAAAATTACATTTGATTTTAATTAATTAATAACAACTATAAATTAATTAAATCATATTTTTCTAAAAAGAATTCATCATTTCAGTTCTAGGATTCATTAGGTATAAATTTAGTCAATGATTAATATTAAACTATTCGATATTAACATTCATATGATGCTTAGTAGGTGATGTGATATTTTGATCAAAATTATTACTAATTTGGTTTTGGTAAAACCCAAATTTTCTTTGTTAAGCGTTACTCCATTCACATTTCTATTTATATCAGTTCTTTTCATCAAAACTATATCACAATGGAGTTATAGAATTTGATAAATAGTCAAATTTACAATATCTTCATATTCAACTCTATAGTTGAAACACAGAGTTTTTGGTTCAATAATAACATTTATTACTAAACAAACTACTATGATTAGATAATTTGACTTTGGTTGGCCTTAATAACAACCATATATAATCAAGGAGACGAATTCTATCTTGAATAATGTTTCACTTCATATAATTTTGTTCGGCCTAATGTAGCCATATGATAGATGTCATGTCATGATTTGATAATAGTCAAAATGAAGCTTTCATATTGAAGATAAATGGTATATTCAAAATTGAGATAACTATATACGCTAGTCACTTTAATCTTTTCTATTTGACATTAGTTATATTACGTAGCAGAAAGTTATTGACTGGGTCCTTCAATTATTATCCTATACCGGCATATAAGCTCTTTGTGTTCCAGTGGTCATGAGTAATACGTTATCTAATAGTTAGAAAGCATTATATATTTTAGTTTCAATGGATTCATTGATATTCAATCTCAATGCATTTTGAATAGAAACATTTCAAATGATGAGTTTTATAATACTATGATTTAATAATCTTGATTACAGTTATTTCTAGTTACTATCACAAATACACAATTGAAGGATTTTCAGTTAAAATATATTTTAACTAAATATTTAACGAATTATAACAAACATATAACAGAAAAAATCTTAATTATGAATGAAAATTGATTATAAAGTTAAATATTTTGCAACAAATTATAAAACTTCCCTAAGGCATACCTATTACTCTATCACCTAGTTGATCACAACATTTACTGCAGTAGGGAAGAAGACAATGTCGCATTTTCCATAAGGAGTTTGGACTTGTCGAAGTGGCGTTCACTACAGAGAGCATGAGAAGAGCATTATGTCGGCCAAGATGGAACATCGAATAGTAAGTTGTAACTCATGTAAAGGCAGAGGACATGCATGGTTATGTGGATGAAGAGTGACGAATTTGGATTAATCTAGATATCGCATTGAGTCTTGGTTTATTTTTTAAATCAAAAGGGACGTGCAGGTCGAGCATTTCATCCATTTGCGGTAGGGTAGCTTGTCACTAAAACGAAATGTTAGCCAATCTAACTGTTGATGAAGAAAAATGTCATAACACCCAAAGATTCTTAATTACTTAAGAATAATATTTTAGCATGGGAAAGTGAGTGCAAAAAACAGTAAATAACACAGTGGATTTATAGTGGTTCATTCCGTGTGGGGCCTACGTCCACTTTGAAGAATTTAGCCGATATTTTCTTGGCATGATTCTGTTACAAGCATTGAACGTCACTTAAGCATTCGTTTACAAGTCCATTCATGTATATATGTTGAATCTTGGAAAAAGTAGCTTGAGCTTCTTCTTCCTCAAAACTAGGTTGTCATTGATGTGGTCTTAGACCTATAATAGATATCAAATCAGCAAAAATCCAACCGTTATGAATTTTGAGCAAGGAGGTATTTATAATTGAAGGGTTAGGTGGGTGTAGGTAGGATTTGGGGATCGCAGAGTAGAAAATCGCATCACAAGATCACACATACCAAAAAATCGCATTAAAACATGGTGCATAGTGGAAAATCGCATCCCTCATATGGTATGCGATATGATTCATGCAAATGGGTTCCCTGCATCCCACAGATGTGTATGCATCGCATCCCTTGGATGTGATGTCATCGCATCCAGTGGATACAATGTCACCGGATGCGATGACATCACAACCAAGGGATGCGATGTCATCGCATCCGATGGATGCGATAATATCGCGTCTGGTGGAAGCGATGTTATCGCGTCCGATGGATGCGGCGACATCACATCCCTAGGGATGCGATGGGAAGGGTTATGGTGCAATTTGAGGCGACGCGATGGAGAGGGATACACTACGTGTGATGCGAGCTAGTGGTAGGAGACGAGTGGGTGGTGCGATTTGGCCAGGATGCGACGTAGGTGATGCGATGTAGCCAGAATGCTACATGGGTATTTGGTGATGTGAGGTGAGGGATGTAAGGCGATGTGATATGTTTGTTTTGAGAAGGGGCGAGGCTACCACTCACTCGATCTTTCCTTGTCTTAAAACTTAAACATTATGACGAAGCCTTGGTTCCACTCGACATGTTGAGTCTAGTGGATCATGTGTACATTTGGGAACCGAGCTAAAATGCCGGTTAACATTTGGCCCCCATAGTATGTCTTGTCTTGACATGATGTGCCTTGATTTGAAAATATGGACTTTGGGAAATGGGGAAATCTTTAAGATGCTGGTCACTTGATCGCGATCATTCTGTTGAGCGTGTTGATAATTCTAGTCCATCGGTAGCTTGATTGAATATCCGATTCCTACTTACTCATGAATTTAAACGTTAGTCATCGACTCTCGTTCACGTCGTAACATAAGCGAGTCGTTGTCAACACGGTGTCGTGTGTACACTCTCATGCTTTCACATGGTTTTGTGTTATGCGATCGGAATTTGAGAATAGAGCGTGAGTAAACAAATGTGTCGTGTGTTTATGATTTTTCAAGTGATATTTCGGGAAGCGCTATCGAATCATTGATTCGTTCGATGTGTGCTCTCGAGTCATTTAGACTTACGAGTGTACCATCGGCTAGCGAGTCGAACTGGCATTGATTACCGCGATGTCGAGAAATCGTATGCACGGCCGTAATTGGACTTGCGAGTCAAAAATCCCTCGGAATTCGGGAACTTTATTCTCAGTCGTCTATTGTTCTAGTGGACGTACATATTCTTGTGTATGTGCGCTCGTATACACATACATGTATCAAGCATACCATGTAAGCACGAGCACGTGTATATATACATATTGCATATATCTATATATTTATTTATTTATGAGATTCTCTCATATCCTAGAATAAAAGCTGAGGCACCGCATCCCAATGGGATGCAAGAAATCCACCAGGGGATGCGTTCGCCTTGCATCCATGAAGGGATACGATGCGACTTATCGGGCAAGGGCTCGCTTAACCCCCTCTCCCCTATATAAACTGAACTCCTCCCTCTTCTTTCGTTTTTCCCCATCGAATCGTTCGTACCTGAATCCAAGAAATTCCGCCCTTAAGAACTCAAACTCAAGTTGAAAAATAGGTGGGTTTTGGCTATGGGGTGAAGCGGATGCGAGTTCGGGTTATATGGGGCTCGGATTCTGGCTCTTAGAGTTCAGGATTTAAAGTCTGGGGAAGCTCATGCTCGCATCAATGGCGGAGGACGAGAAGAGGAGTGGGGAAGACGAAGAAGGAGTGGGGAAGGCATAGGGCGACTTGCATCAATGTGATGTGATTTCTCGCTTCAGGGTGATGCAATTTCGGATCACTCGGGTGGTGCAAGATCTTGCTTCACAATGGATGCGGGATTTCGCATCTGGATGATGAGAGATGTCGCATCCTTAAGATGTGACCTCGCATCGCACGGTTGATGCAATCTCGCATCCTTGTGATGCGATCTTGCATCACTTAGGTGAGGCGAGATGCCGCATCCTGGTGATGTGATTTTGCATTACTTTTGTGATACAAGATACCGGATCCTAGTGATGCGATCTCGCATCGCTTGGGTGATGCATTCTCTCACATCTATTTGATGTGAAAACTCGAACCTCACATTGTTCTCGCGACATTCCGTGATCGGATGGGATTCGAACTTTGCACATAGGGTTTAGAGCATATAATTCGGACTATGGACAAGAATTTGGACTATTGGACATGTTTCCCGATTCCAGTCACGACGTGATCGTGACTCAATGAGAGTTTGATGATGTCAGCCAATCATGACGATGGTTACTATTTAAAGAAATAGCAATCGTCGCCGTGTCCCGAATCTATTTACTTACAATCGTATTATCATCATACTTCAGTGCACGTTCATGCTAGTTGCACCAACACGAGTGGTACATATTTTAAATACGATTTCTAATGCAACTATATTAAAGTATAGCTAGCAATGGAGACAAGATCCAAAACATAGCAAAATTCAGAAGCTAAAGCTTCACAACACTCGTCATCCCAGTCTGACTCAACTACCAGTACTATATCCAGAGATAGCAAGCTTGAGACTTCTTCAGAGTCTACCTCTTCACATCCTATAGGTTTGCCGAAAGTGCTCGACCGTGGCCTATGGTCAAAAGAACAACACACGGTCGAGCTCCCGACTAAACTATCGGTGTCGGGAGGGGATACTATAATTGAGGAGAAACAAGAGGAGGACATAGATATCGATAGGAGTGATGCCCCCCGAGTCTTCGAATACGTTGGCAGGTGCTATCATAATTGAAACCCACTGGATTCGGGGTCCTCGAGAGTGGACGAAGTTGCCCGAAGGCGCATCTGTGAAAGGTTCAGCATACCTTGGATTGAAACTCAAGTCCCTTGGAAGGAAGATAGGATGCACGCTCCGCTAGAAGGATACACTACATGGTATAGACACATGTGTATTTCTGGATGCGCTCCCCTATCCTATGACTTCGTCCACGATATGTTTCGCTATTTCTGCTTAGCACCTACACAACTTCACCCAAACGTGTATGCTTTCCTTCTCAGTTGCTGTCGCCTATTTAGAGATTAAATGCGTGAGGAACCTACCGGAGAGGAAATTTGGTCCTTGTTTTAGATTAAAAGGAGACCTAACACCGCACCTTCTCTCTATTTCCTAGAGGATATATACAGCGCTCGATTCATTGCAGGGTCATGGAGAAGACTTGGTATGCTTTAAGCCTGAATGGTTCCTCGTCCACTGTCCACCGGGATTTGCGAAGAGCTGGTTGGAAGGCAGTAAGTACCTTTTGTTGCTTCTAGTTTGAAGTTTGATGAGCCTCGGGGTTCATGTTGATCTTGAATTTCTGTAACAGGGATCCCTCCGGTGCCGAAGGGTGATGTGTTCCTAGAGCGCGTTGCACGGTTGAGAGCTATCCCGAAGGAAGTTCGCTCTATTGAGAATATCTTATATGAAGAGGTTCTTCATCGGACGAGTTTTCTCCCTAAAAAGTTGACAATATTTAGGGCAGCTAGTACTAGAAAGGGGGCGACGGAGCCTGAGGAAGAAGAGAGTTCTCCGGGCTACAAGAGGAAGCCGCCTTTTGTCGTGACTAAGTGACCTAAGGCCTCGAAGACTCAGGAAGGGGCTAGTGCAAGTGGCGGTGCGGATACAGCTGCTGGAGAAGAGGGTTTACTGTCTACCTATGTCCCGCCTACGAATGTCGAGACAGGAACGGGAGTGTCGGCGAGGTCGGTTTCCCCAATAACCACCTTCGGGACCGCTACGTCGTTGGAGAGAGCAGATCGGTTCAAGGATTGGGATGATGTTCCAATTGATATTTCCCCCCTCTTGGCCCAGTGACACAAGCTCTGGAAGCTTAACATTAAGATAACTCCTTCAAGCGGGCCTCAATCTGGTCTGTTGAGAGAACACATAAGACACACACTCATGAACACTGCATGACACAACATTCGTTTGCATGCATTGAGCGTTCGAGTCTAATATTGCATATTTTCGCTTTGAAGGTGAAATGGCTAAAAGAGGTAAAGGCCGAAGCCGAGGGTCCGGAAGCATCGACCTTCGAGGAGTGATTTCCTCAGCGAGTTTAGAAGAGATGCTAGTTTGTTCGATGAACCTCCACACTCTCTCGACCATGGGAGAGAGCAACGTTGCATAGGACGATCTTGATGTTCTGAATTTCCTCCTCCATACACTCGGTCATCTGGGACAGACACAAGATATCTCACCGCGGGCGCTGGGCATCCCTCTTCAACGACTGCTCATTACATTCCACCTGCAACGACAATCATCGTCTCTTCCAAGGGAAAAGAGTTAGCGCATACCAGCAAAAGGAAGAAGATAACATTGAAGAAAAAGGGCTAACTACCAGAGGCACCTGAAGCTCCAGAGCTTACTATTGACCAAAGGAAGGCCCAACTGAAAGAGCAGTTTCCCAAGCATTATTTTGACGAAATAAAATGGCTTTTAGATATCAATCCAATTCCCCGATAGGATAATGAGATGGTGTTGCTACAGATGTACACAACTTACTATCAATTCAACGAATACTACAAATATTCAGGGCACCTCTCGGAGCTCATCATCAATAAGAATGTGGAGATTGCCAATTTAAAGCAGGAGGTCAAGGACGAGCAACTTATTCTCCAGGATCAGGAAAAGTCGTTGCATAAGATAATTGTTTAAGTTGTTCCTATTTCCGTGTATTCGAGACATATGTTTATATGCTAACTCTCTGTTACGAAGCAGGTGAACTGAGGGAGAAGTAC
Organism: Allium sativum; assembly: GCA_030737875.1. Lineage (NCBI taxonomy): Eukaryota > Viridiplantae > Streptophyta > Magnoliopsida > Asparagales > Amaryllidaceae > Allium > Allium sativum. Next base: position 80,224,566 of record CM060913.1, on the reverse strand, counting down.
AAGAAGCTAAAGAGGGAATCAAAGCATGCTGCTTGGACCTTCAAAGACATTGTGGCCTCAGTGTCGACCAAAAATGCAAGTCTTAAGAAAGAGAACTCCGATCTGGTAAATGAAAATGCCCGCTTAATGGAGGATAACGAGAAAGTACTCTAGCTCTAGAAAGACAATGAGACCTTAATGAAGGAGAAAGAGAAGCTGAAAGACAAAAATGAGGAGGTTCAGATGTTGTAGAGGGAAAATGCTGAGCTGAGGAGGCAGCTGGAGGAGGCTAGGAAGGAAAAAGAGGGTGTTGAAGCCAATAATAAAGATGTATTAAGTTCGTTGGACGGATTAAAGGCTGAGCATCAAAGGGAAGTGGACAGGCTCGGGGAGGAGATTGAGGACGCGGAAGCTAGGGTAGAGGCATCTTTATAGGAGCCTATCTGGGGTATGTATATCAAGGCATTGAGATTTCATGGAATCTCTTGAGTTAAGGATTATCCTTGAGTGATGGCTCATACATGGGAAAGGCTATTGCGGTTTGAGGCTTGGTTATGAAAGGTTGAGGAAGTGGATGAGAACCAGCTTATGGTGGATCTATTGACTGAACCCGAGCGCAAGGTGTTTGAGGAAGGGAGGACATTATTGCAGAAGGATGCCGAGAGGGCAAGGTTGGTGTAGTTTGCTGCCTAAAAAGGGAAGTTTGTGCCTATTAAGAGTGTGATTGTCACTCATGACTTTGCAAAGGGGAGGTATCATCGGCCATAAGCCACACTTTCTACCATGGTCAGCAATCCTATAGTCCCAACTCACATTACAACCGAGTACAACCCCGATTTTCCATAGTTGGATTGCAAGGTTCCTCTCTAGCTACAACTATGGGCACTTTGCCTATTGCCTCTGCACCACAAGTTCCTGAAGGTAAAGTCTCATTATCACGAACGTTAGCACTAAAAGATATAGGCACTGAGTTAAAAGATACTAAGTAGTTCTCTTCTTTGTTGTGCACCCCCCTTTGGAGTGGAGGTGACAACGGGCTTTGTACCGATATTCCTTAAATGCCTGAGTTCTGACTAGGATTGCAGGGAATACAGTTTAAAGAGGGAAAAGGACACATGGATATGTTCTCAGATGCGGACTTAAGGTTTAATGTTTATAAGGATCTTCTTGAGGAAGGAGAGGTGATGGATGACCGGAGTATTCATGTGATGGGTCTAGTGGATGCAAGTGTGCAAACAATGCACGACTGGTAGAGGCCCAGAAAGCTAAGATGGTGGCAAAATCCGAGGAGCAGGAATAGAAAAGGAATGCCGATGCGGCGGCCCTACACAAGGATCAAACAAAGGCTAGGCAGATGCCGAGGAGAAAGTCGATGCAGAGATAGCAAGAAAGAAAGTTGTCGATGAGGCCAAGAAGAAGAGGGTTGACAAAGAGTCCAGGAAAAAGAAAGTTGATGATGATGCCAACAAGAGAGGCGAGGTCGCATACAGGAAGCTTAAGGCGGATGTAGAAGCGCAGCTTAAGGCCAAAAAGCTAGATGACCAAAAGGTTGCATGGGAGGCTAAGAAGAGAGAGGAGCTGAGGCTAAGAAAGCTCAGGGAGGCACTAAGGATGTGCTGGCCCTTGCTACTGACATCCCTCCTAGACTGCTACAATGTATCCTGCCTGGGGAGATTACAATGATCATAAGCGGTAAAGATGACGAGGGGAAGCGCAAGTCATTGTCTCACAACTCCATATCCCCGGTTAAGTGTAAGGGAGGAAGAGGCAGAGGCAGCTCCAGAAGGAAGAGGACAAAGACTGGTGATGACTTGCCCAGTGCTGAATCTGTTAAGAAGAAGGAGGACGAGACACCCCAGTGACTGTCATAAATACTATACATGTATATATTAGTTATGTAGGCCAATAGTAATACGCGAGTATGACCCTCGCTTTTGGAGGCATAGAGTGATTTTCATGTACACCAAGTCGTTAGAAAGAAAGATATATAGACATATGTAGTTTGCTTTTGGTTTGTGAATGAAAATATTAGTTGGCTTTTCTTACATCATAATTTTTATTAAGTGTTAAAACATTCGTCTATGCTTTTTGTTTCTTATACTTGCACAATCCTACTTGTTGTTACACCTAAGCAAACGTTATCCGAGGCTTCGCTTTGGGTTCCCCAGTCGTGTGAAGGTTGTAAGCGTGGACTTTGCTCTCGGGCTCCCACTGGTCAGGAGATCCGAGTTGTGTGAAGGTTGCAAGCGCAGACTTCGCTCTTGGGTTCTCCTTTGGTCAAAAGTTCCAAGTCGTGCGAAGAGTGTAAGCACGAACTTCGCTTTCGGGTTTTCCTAGTCGGGAGTTCCGAGTCGTGCGAAGGTTGTAAGCGCAGACTTCGCTCTTGGGTTCTCCCCTAGTCGGGAGTTCCTAGTCATACGAAATTTGTAAGCGTGGAATTCGCTCTTGGGTTCTCTTTTGTTTGAGAGTTCAGAGTCGTGCGAAGGTTGTAAGCGTGGACTTCGCTCTAGGGTTTTCTCTTGGTTGGGAGTTCTGAGTCGTGCGAAGGTTATAAGTGTGGACTTCGCCCTCAGTTTCTCCATTGTTCGGGAGGTTCAAGTCATGCGAAGGTTGTAAGCTCGGACTTCGCTCTTGGGTTCTCCCTTGGTCGGAAGTTCCGAGTCTTGCTAAGGTTGTAAGCTCATACTTCGCTCTCGGATCCTCCCTTGGTCGGGAGTTCTAAGTCGTGCGATGGTTGTATGCGCGGACTTCGCTCTCGGGTTCTCCCTTGGTTGGGAGTTCTGAGTCGTTCGAAGGTTGTAATCACTGTCTTCGCTCTCGGGTTCTCCCTTGGTCGGAAATTCTGAGTCGGGAGTTCCGAGTTGTGCGAAGGTCATAAGCACGGTCTTCACTCTCGGGTTCTCCCTTGGTCGGAAGTTCTGAGTCGTGCAAAGGTTGTAAGCATGGACTTAGCTCTTGGGTTCTCCCTTGGTTGGGTGTTTCGACTCGTGCAAAGGTTATAAGCGTGGACTTCGCTCTCGAGATCTCCATTAGTCGGGATTTCCTAGTCGTGCAAAGGTTGTAAGCGCAGAATTCTCTCTCGGGTTCTCCCTTGGTCGGGAGTTCTGAGTCATGTGAAGGTATGGACATTGTTGGTTTGTCCTTTAGACTCTCACCTCGTTTTGTTCAAGTTAGAGTTTGAGGGCGTCATTGATTCACCATTTATTGCCCGGGTACGAACCCATCGGGTCGGATGGAATCAAACAAGTTTTGATGTCACACTTTTTTGGTTGATGGGCTGCCCCCAAAGCCCGGGGACTTATGAACAAGGTTAGATATTCAAGTGAATGAATGTCCTAAGTTGTTTACACTCGGTCTCGTCGTCATTCATCGACTCCATAATTCGGGGCGTCGATCTAGTGTTGTGCGCTTGTGTATGCAGATCAGTTATAAAGTTGATCAAACATACTTTGTGAAAATTAAAAGACCAAGAGCACACACAACTGAAAACTATATTTACTAATAACTGTGGTAGTTATAGCCTTACAATGCCTTGATTTTAAAGGAATCAAAACATTGTTGGAAAACAATAAGTTTGTACACTAAGTTATGCGAAGTAACGACGGAGATGTTCGTTATTCCATGCCTATGGGAGTTTGGCGCCATCAACGGTTGTTAACTTGAAGGTTCCATGTCCAAGCCTCCGTTGTATGACGTACGGGCCTTCCCAGCGAGGATTGAAGCCAGTCGGTGTGGGAAAGATCCGTTTCAAGACGAGATCGCCGATGTTGAGGTCCTTTGGTCAGACTTTGGAATTAAAGTATTTGGCGACTCGTTGTGTAACAACCCGAATTTCGACAGACCGTTTTTTTTCAAAATTCTGGTCTATCGAAACTCAGATTGGTTTGCTCTGGTATCCTGCAGAAAAGACAGAGACATAAAATATGTCATATATCAGAAATTATCTCACAGCGGAATGGATAAAATATAATATAAATCAAAGTATAGTTTTACCGTGTTAATAATACTGCCTAACCAGTATCCAAAGCTATAATGTCTCATGTCTCTGCCACAAATCTAACTGGCAAGTATGTTATGAGGAGAGGGTCAGAACACAAGTTTTGGTGACTGGATTTAAACTATACACTTTGGATAATCCTATATATACCATTCAATCATATTTTCTTATTTTTTAGGTTACTTGGGTTAACAACACTCAAGGCTTACACACACGTCGTACCCATTTACTTCCCAGTGGATTAACCTAATACAGTATATGTGTAGCTACACCCAATATCGAGGTACACCCTATGGTACCCCACTCGCACGGTCTCCACCGTAATGCCATCAAAATGCACGCAGTCCCTCATCCTACGCCGGAGTGACGTATGGATCTCTATATAACAATATTACGATCAACATATATCTGCCATCACTACGCTACGTAAGCGTACAGACTGCCACCCTCGATCGAATCAGATCTCATACCAGAGTAATGCCCTCAAGTCTACGATACGCCGCCTAGAGAAAATATGCATGTATCTAGACTGTCCCTCGTACGTACTGTTAATTGAAACTTGACACCTCAATCGCACGTCCTCTAATGTGCATGAAGTTCCATGGCAGTGCGATACAAGAAACACGGAACTCAGTTAGGAGCTTTTCCATATCCGTACAGGCCTGTCTTTAAAAAGCCCATATATACAGATATATTTAGGGTCTGTTTTCACGGTGGCTACGACCCTACCTCAGCCCCTCCCTTAACAAGTAAGGCCTACAAGTGCTAAGCGACTGCCCCTGCTAACAAACAATCTAAACATCCATTTCGCGTCTCCCCTCAACCCCTTACCCCGGTAGTGAAGGGTGAATGTTATCTTGGGTTTAGCTCTAGTCTTTTCGCATCCCACTGCTTGTCGATGAAGGGTATCTGACGATCTACTGTCCTTGTTGGTCGTGGCCCTCCGCCTCCCCGTTGAGGCAACCGCCGAATCACCCTGGTGTCACCGCATTGCAACATTCTGACTGCATATATAGCTACTTCTGCAATCAAGGCCCACCCACCTAGTAGTTACGCGTAGACCCAACCTCTGCGAGCACAGCCTAAGACATCGATCACCGCATACAGGACTACTAGGAGCACTTTACGTATCTTAGGAAGCTGTGTGCTTCCCCTTCCAGTCATTTGGAGCCATCAGAACAATCAGATGAATGTGCGCTCCCCTCGTGCCTTATAACACCTCGATGATCTACCCCGTTGGGTTATTCACCCTCAAACGTACGGACTGGTCCAAGCGCCTCACTTTAATAGGTTGTTAGACCCTATGTCTAAACATTCTTTATGCACTTGCTTTTCCTTACTAGGTTTCCTTTTAACTTGGTTATTCCCATTCACATTGAATTCTTCATCAGTTACCAAGTTCCTCTTGCTTATTAATTTCAATTATAACTTAACCCACTTAAGTTCCACAACATGTTATTCTCGAGATTTTGGCCCAAGGTTTGTAATCCACAATCTCTTTTATATTCTTGTTTGATTTCATCATTACACTAACATGTTTTACTTAATATGTAATTAAGTATATCACAATTCACATGTTTTCCAATTAACATGTCACTTACCATTTACGATTAAATATAACTTATTTCATTTCGTAAGTTTTCCTCATCCTTTCTCATTTAGTCACAATTCCACTTTACATCGTCAACACAACTATCCTTGTTTATTTATTAACTTAGTTCTATTAACTAAGGCCCATTTATAAGTTTCTCTACACATTTAATATAACCTACGTTATAATTTCCCCTTATCCCTAGGACAAGTCTGAACATGTTATTCTTATCAGCGGGTTTTATACCTCCAAGTTCACGAATTACTTAAATTTATAATTAATTACAATATATTTTCCCCTTTTTCTGAACTGTTTCAGGTTTTCCCCTTTACTGATTACTTAATTAATTAAGTGTCCCTTAACTCAATTCACCAGTTATCCCATTCCCGTACTAGTTTATTATAACCTAAGTTATAATATTCACTTGTCCTTAGGACAAGTCTACCTATTATACAACATTTTCATTAATGTTATTTATTTATTTATTATAGGTTATTATCATTCCCCTTTTAAACCATTTACTGATGTAAACCGTTATTCTTCATTCACCGTAATATATATTCCTTATTATTTTAAGAAAAACACTTCATGCACCTTATCAGTTTGATAGAAGGAATCAATGATTTATTTTCATAACGCATCCCCATCTAAATCTGTGGTAGCAAGTAATTTCTTTACTTTTCCTTATTTACTGTGGCTTACTTGCAACAACGTTCTCAGAAATAGGTCATTTTGGGAAATACATCATTTTTCCTTCGTATCACACTAACTCAGTTCATTACATCCCTTCCTTTCTTATTTTCTAAGTTAAACATTTAATTATCATCACTTCCATTTATTAATATCTTGTTATATACGTATATTTATTATATGTACATACATATGCCTAGACCTCTTACATTAAGCCTACACTTGTGGACGCTGGATTTGTCGGGCGGGTCCGGGCAGACTTCTACCACAAGTCGACTTAACCTCGTGCCTTAGCACCATTTTTAGTTATGCACTTAGACCTCTCACATTAGATTTACCACTTGTGACTGGTGGACATGTCGGGTGGGTCTGGACAGACTTCTATCACAAGTGCAATCTAACTTTGTGCCTAAGGCGTTACCATTTCAAATTACTGTGTATTTAGGCATGTTTATATTTTAATAATTATCCTTTTTTACCATGTAAACTTTTGGCATATTATCCTCTTCATATGTTTACTACAATCCAATTTACATGTCGTCAAGTTATGCCTATATTTTGGCGCATGTCCTTTTTAACATGTATATAATTCTAATTTTTGACATGTAAGCATTTAATCAGGTAATTATTCAAATTTAGCAAGTTACATGTCAATTACTCAATTATATGCCACAAGTAAATCATGTAAATACAATCACTAAATTGGATATTCATATCCTAACTAGTTTATTTCTCCAACATGTTAACATTCAATACTTTAGCCAATTTAACATATGAATTTCCTGACTTATTCATATTAACATTTCAACTCGTTACAACAGAAAATTATAATTAATCTGGAAATTTCATAATTAATAAAAAGGGGAATGTTAAATGATTATGTAACATTATCTAAAATAATATGGCTTAAATGCACTCACCTCGTAAGCTTTCCAAATCGTGGATTTGGTCAAGATCTAATCTTCCATGATTTTCCCCTAATTGAATTCAGAACCTAATAATCATGGATTTACTATTTTTACTAAAAGAGAAAAGGGAAAAGAAAGAGGAGGAAAAGTTAAGTAGATCGGATCTAGAATGTAACCTTGCTTTCATGATTCAATAATCTTTTTATTAATGTTGATTCTCTCTTCCAGATCTGGATTCATAATTTTCCTAGGCTAATTGTAACACCCTGAAATTTTAACAACATTAAAGTGGATAAATTAAAGAATAATTAATTTAATATTAAGAATTAAAGGAAATGGATTACATCATTTCGTTCATCTCGAAATTCTGGTCAAGATTAACACCAGGTTTGCGTAAATCGGATAACGTATGAAGAAGTTATGAACGATAGAAGTTTGACGATCGAGACAAGGATAACTGGCGCACTTATCAAGTGCGCCATGGAAATTTTACATTGGTGCACCTGCCAAGTGTGCCCATATATGTTTTTGGGCTTCCGGACCTTTTCTTTTTCAAGTGGGAGGCGCCCCGTGACCTGATTCACTCTAGGGTTGAGGTGGCATTCGAATTCTAGACATTAGCAACTATAAATATACCTCAATTCTCTTGTTTTCTTCACAAAGAATCAATGGCAACCAAACTCTGCCAGTGTGTGAATTGAACTGGATCCTTTATCCTCTTCTATCAACTAAGGCAAATCAAATCCAGAAATTCAAGATCCAATCTCTTCTACTTCTGTCTTCTAATCTAAACTCTGCGAGTTCATAGTTGCTTTTAGATTTGAATATTTAAAAGTAAACATATCACGACTATGATTTGGATATGTTCATATGCCTAAATTATATCAGATCCTTTGTAAATTATGAACATATGTCTTTCTGTATTGATTAGTATTTGGATCCAGATTTTTTATCTTATCAGATCTGTTATAACTTCTATGACATGTTATGATGTAGATCTAAATCTTTATTTGTGTTAGATCTTATTAGATCTGAATCATGCGGACATTCTATGTAGATCTAAATATTTATTTGTGTTAGATATAATTTTATATATTAGATCTGAATCATGTGGACATTCTATGTAGATCTTAATCTTTATTTGTATTAGATTTACTTTTTCCCATTAGACCTGAATTGTGTGGACACCTAAATTATTAATCAGATCTAGTTTATTATTTGGATCCCTTTGTTCTTATCATATTAGATCTGAACCTATTGGACATCAAAATTAATATTTAGATCTTGTCATGTTATCTTTGTGGATCTTGATCTTTATCCAAGTTGTGGTTAATTTGTCCTGTCATTTTTTGGATATGAACCTTTATCTAGGATTGTGGCTAGCTTGGAATTATCATTAAGTGGACAGTTAAATCTTTGCCTAGATCTAGATCATCAAGTTGTGATTAATTAAGATCTGTCGTGGACATATGAATTCTTATTTGGATATGTTCATCCTAATTATGTTAGATCTAGTTTTATCATTACTCTTTTTACTAGATCTGTTTTTATGTCCACCTTATTATGCCTATTACTTGTCTATGCCAATATATATATATATATATATATATGTGTGTGTGTGTGTGTGTGTGTGTGTGTGTGTGTGTTTATGTCACCTTTAGAATGATCATTATTGTTATTTTTTCCATCACCTTTCCTTTTTATTGTTCATGACTAGGCTATTTTCTAGCCTAGATGCAGCCAAATTTATGCGAATACATTAGTTAGGGAACGGGGGAAAAATGTTAGAATTGGCATAATTTAAATAATGTTTATATGAATTGGACATATAATTAAAAAGGGGGAAGTGGGTGCATAACCACCTATGAAGACATAGGTAAGAATTGGATAAAAATGGAATCTCTAATAATTACAATTAAAAATTGTAATTGCATTTATGACACAAGGTTAGGTTGCATTAGCGGTGGAAGTCTGCCCGGACCCGACCAGCATATCCAGCAGCCACTAATGTTGAACCTAATGTGAGAGGTCTAAGTGCGCAAATACGAATCGGGCTAAGACATGAGGTTAGACCCAACTTGTGGAAGAAGTCTGCCCGGACCCGACCGGCATATCCAGCATCCACAAGTTATAGGCCTAATGTGGGAGGTCTAGCCCATTATAACCATAAATGGACATGGTGATGAATCGGAGTAAACAAGAAACGATAGTAGCCTATTATGATTAATTACTAAATGAAAATGTTGTATATAATAGGTAGGCTTGTCCTAGGGACAAGTGGAAATTATAACATAATTTATAATAAAAGGAAACCAAGCTTATTAGTAAGCCTTAGTTAAGAAAACTAAGTTATAAGTGAACAACGTCAAGTTGTAGTGATATGTTAAACAGGTGAACTAAGAAGGAGTATACTTAATTAAATATTAAGTAAAACATGTTATCGTAATTATGGAATTAGACAATGAATAATACAAAGGGATTATAAGATTACTTCCGTTAATTACAATCCAGGGGTGGAGGATTGTAAGATTACTTCCGTTAATTACAATCCAGGGGTGGAAGATTGTAAGATTACTTATGTTAATTACAATCTAAAGAATAACATGTAATGGGGCTTATTAATGGAATTAACTGGATTAAGTAATATTTATATGAAATTAATAAGCAAGTGAAACTTTTGCAAGTAAAAAGTAGTCAATGTGAATGGGGATAACCTGTCAGTCTGTAATACTTAACCTAATTGAATCCATAAGGATTATATGAACATAAACATGAATAAGGGTTGAGTAAACATGTTTGAATCATTGGGAGGGTTAAGTAAATTTTGGGTAGGTGGGTAATATTAGTATATATAGGCCCACAAACTTAATCGTTAAATAAACACGCTTGAATCAGTGGGAGGGTTAAGTAAATCTTGGGTAAGTGGGTAATATTTACATATATGCCCACAAACTTAACCCGATAAGGTTATGTAATTAAAGAAACCTAGTGGTATACATAACCGGAGGAAAATATAAAAAGGTTATGTAATTAAAGACACCTAGGGTATACATAACCGGAGAAAAATATAAAAAGGTTATGTAATTAAAGACACCTAGTGGTATACATAACCGGAGGAAAATATAAAAAATTATGTAATTAAAGACACCTTTTAGGGTAAGCATAACTAGTGGAAATGAATAGGGCTATGTAATTAAAGATGCCTAGTGGTATACATAGTCAATGAAAACCTAGTGGGGGATACAAGACAAAGGGGAGAGCTTGTATCATATTATATGGGACCCATTTCAGTCAGTAACCCAAAGTAGGTATCAAACAAAGTACTCCGTACTAGGAAGAGAAGAGGCACGCTTACTGATTGATTGTAAGAGATCCAAACTTGACAAACGGTGTGGGCGGTGCAAACCGACCGGGCCTTGTGCGTGCATGGGCCGGGCAGAAGGGGGTAAGATGACCGTGACACCAATAGATATGGTTGTGCACATGTTGGGAAATGAAGGGTTGCCACTTTAGGAAGTGATACCTCCTACTGTGGAGCCAACACAGGGTATCTACGGGGTAGGGAGCCAATCGATTAGGGTAGAAGTTAGGATACAATTGGACGTATGCCTAAGTCTACCATCTCATAGTGGAAGAGATCATTTCATTCTTGTTATACTAGTAATAGTGCAGAGGAATCATTAGAGATGCGTATACACCTTATCTTGTCTACCTTGTCACACCTACCTTTTATGTAGCTATCTCTCTTATCCACTTTATATGCATGTCGTGCTACTTTTATTTATTTACTTGCTAAAAGTCACTAGACTCGCCAGACTTTATGTCTGACCATTTTTGTTTCCTCTTCTTTCTTCTGTTTCCCCCTCAGGTTCTCAAGGGAGGGAATTCTCAGGCTTAGTCAGGATTCTGTTATCGTCTTGCTTGGAGCTTCTAGATGTATTGCTCAAGCTTCTATCTTTGCTACTATGGCTTATGATTTGGGGATTATGCTTTCTTTGTTATTGTACTCTGATATTTAAAGTACAAGGCAGAAGTTTTAATGATGTACTGAGCTTATGTATTTTCAGACATATGGTGTAATCATGCTTTATGATTAATAAAAAAAATTAATTCCGCTGCTATTTTATATCTGTCTTGTAATGTTTCTATTTTGTTTACCTATAACGCTTCACGAAACTTAATGCATTCCCTTAGTGAGTGACATTAACGAACGTGGGGTGTCACACTAATATTTTAATTTTTAGAATAGATTTGAGGGGAAGAGAGAGAGAGAGAGAAATGGTAGAGCTCCAGCGTAGCCGCCAAATTATGAAGTTTAGGGTTAGGTCTAAGGTCTTATTTATATGTGTATGGAGCAACCAGGGCCCTCAGATTTGACAAAAAGCTATCAAAATCGTCCAGAAACTAAAAAACCCTAATATGCCAAAATCTATCGCAGGTGGGTAGACCCACCATTGAGGGGGTCGACCCACCCTTGAGCGTGTCGACCCACCTAGGTGGGAAATCTGCTGCCTTCTGAAATTTTGAATTTTGAACCGATTTTCGAATTTCTGGACCCATTTTTGAATTTCTGAACCTAATATATATATATATATATATATATATATACATATATGTATATATATATCTCCTTTCTGTGCGGATACAAATTTCAAACCTCAATAACTTCTTCATACGGTGTCCGATTTACGCAAACCAGATGTCTATTTTGACCAGAATTTTGAGACGGACACAACGGTGCAGTCTGTTGTACTTAATTCTAAATATTTAATTAAATTATTCTTATATTATTATCTTAAAAATGTGGGGTGTTACATTCTCCTACCCTTTGGGAATTTCGTCCCCGGAATTTGATAAAGGTAAAATCAATTAACCCCTCGCATATTATACATCCATCATGTGTGCATCCAATTCTTGCAAACATTATGCATTTGTGCAAAGTGAAGTACAACATAATAATGCATGTATGCCTAAGCAGCACCTCCTATGTGTATGCAAATATTCTCAAAAATCGTTTCAAAATATGATGCTCACATTCTAAATATACAGACAGTTCTATATGAATGCAATATTTTGAAAATCAAAAAGCTTTTTCATCCAAATTTTCCTATACTCTTACTGAGTAAGAGCATAGTTCATCGAGTTGTTGCATCCATAATCCTACCAACCAACTTTATTTTTCGAATTTCAGGAAAAAACTAATTTTCTAAATTTGATTTCTTATGTTTTAAAAAGGTGGAAAACAAAAAATTTCACATCTTCCGTTTTTCTTATATACCTTTTTCCCCCCTGTACCTGGATTTTATGAAACTATTATAAAGACTCTCCTATTTTCCTATCCAAGCACAGCCCACATAAGAAAATTTTCTTTTGTTACTGATTTTCTTTTCATCTTATCTTGGAGAATTTTCATTCTTGTCCATCTTTTCTCATAATTTTCACTTTTTTGTTTTTGAATTTTCTGTTTCCTTTTCATTTGTACCTTTTTATGTTTTCTTAGCTTAATTAATTATCTGATCTTAGTTTAAATTTAAATAAGCTTCTAGTCTTCCAACTAAAACAGGAGAATAGACACCCTATACAACTACTATTAAGGGCCAAGAATCTCGGGACTATGTCCCCCTAAGACAGAAAAATCCAAATTATGGGATCCACGACAGGTTTAGTTGTTACCCTAACTACCCAACAAAATAACGGAGCGATCCCCACGGAAATGCGATAATGGGTTTTATGCCTAACATGGAAATTAACAACGGGATCTAAACACTTACTTGCCCTTTTCTATCTAGTAGTCGCTACTAGTCCTAGCTGTGTACCAATAATTATTCCAAGCAACACCTTAGGCTATTCAATGCTTATGCATTTACGGAAACTCACTATTATTCCAAGATAATTTTTGCTATTTACTTTATAGCCCCAAAACTTTTCCCTTCTTCCCTAGGCACTAACCTTTACCTACTCCATACTTTTAAAACACGGTTTGGCCTCCCTTTTTCATTTAAATATTCTTCCAAAAATTCAGAAGTGTCAAAATTTCATTTTCCTCCTGAAAACGTACTTTTGCCAAACCAAAAAAACATGTCATCTTAAAAAAATGCAAATCATTCATTCATTTTTTTTTTCAAATCACATAAACTGGAGTGGATAAGGGCAACTATTCCTCAATCGGGTTTACGACTAGTTTTTACCTATAAGGTCGACTCAGTCCCTTGCTACACGGTGCAAACATCTACTCTACTCCTAATTTCTACAACTTATTTTTTCCACCCAACAAAATTATCTTGTCAAAATAACCGATCCAAAAAGGATTGTCATTAGAATAGAGATTTCAAATCTTTCTTTATTAAAAACTCTTGTATGAAATATAACAAGAAAACTAACGAACTATACATGCTCTATAATATGCACCTTTTTACTAAGAGAATTTTACTTTAAAACTCAATATGTATTTCTTTACATATTTTAAAATTATAACTTTTAAGATTAAAACTTGAAAACACAATAAACAATTTTCCCAAAACTTTTATAATCTCAAGTTCTTAAAAGTTAACAATAGGGTTAGATTCAAAGCGGGTTTCCAATTTTCCTGGCTTTCCTAGACATTCCCCAATATCAATTCTCTCAACTATATATATTCCTATTCCATTTTTCTCTTTCTAACCTTTTCTAATCTATAAGGATTTACTGCAAAACCCACTAACCCAAAATACTAATCATATGGGATTCACTTTCCATCCACACAAAGTATATTGTACACTCTCCACCCAAATTATCGAAGGGTCTCAAATTTCCATATTCTTCCCTTTAATGTACTAGATGAGCATCCCATTTCTCACCATATTATACACTTTCTATTTAGTGGGTTCCTCTATGGATCTAGGTATATATATAATAAGTTTATATTTAAAAATACAAATACGTTCACTCACTATTTATATAGGAATCCTAAACCTAAGCTCTGATACCAGATGTGACAACCAGAATTCCGATAGAACGAATTTTTTTTCAAAATTCCAATCTATCGAAACTTGGATTGGTTTGCTCTGGTATTCTGCAGAAAAGACAAAGACAAAAAATATGTCAGATCTCAGAAAATATCTCACAGCGGAATGGATAAATTATAATATAAATCAAAGTATAGCCTTACCGTGTTAATAATACTGCCTAACCAGTATCTAAAGCTATAATGTCTCATGTCTCTGCCACAAATCTAACCTGCAAGTATGTTATGAGGAGGGGGTTAGAACACAAGTTCTGGTGACTGGATTTAAACTATACACTTTGGATAATCCTACGTATACCATTCAATCATATTTTCTTATTTATTAGGTTACTTGGGTTAACAGCACTCAAGGCTTACACACACGTCGTACTCATTTACTTCCCAGTGGATTAACCTAAAACAATACATGTGTAGCTACCCCTAATATCGAGGTACAACCCATGGTACTCCACTCACATGGTCTCTACCGTTATACCACCAAAATGCTCACATTCCCTCATCCTACGCCAGAGTGACGTACGGATCTCTATATAATAATATTATGATCAACATATATCTGCCATCACTACGCTACTTAAGCGTACGGACTGCCACCCTCGATCAAATCAGATCTCATATTGGAGTAATGCCCTCAAGTCTACAATATACCACCCAGAGAAAATATACATGTATCTAGACTGTCCCTCGTACGTACTGTTAATTGTAACTCGACACCTCAATCGCACGTCCTCTAATGTGCACTGAGTTCCATGGCAGTGCGATACAAGAAACACAGAACTCGGTCGGGAGCTTTTCCATATTTGTATAGGCCTGTCTTTAAAGAGCATCTATAGACAGATATACCTAGGGTCTGTTTTCACGGTGGCTATGGCCCCACCTCGGTCCCTCCCTCAACTAGTAAAGACTACAAGAGATAAGTGAATATCCTTAATAACAAACAATCTAAACATCCATTTGGCGACTCCCCTCAACCCCTTACCCCGTTAGTGAAGGGTGAATGGTATCTTGGATTTAGCTCTAGTCTTTTCGCATCCCACTGGCTGTCGATGGTGGGTATCCGATGATCTACTATCCTTGTTGGTCGTGACCCTCTTCCTCCCTGTTGAGGCAACCGTCGAATCATCCTGGTGTCACCGCATCACAACATTCTGACTGCATAGCTACTTCTGCAGTCAAGGCCCACCCACCTAGTAGTTACAGGTAGACACAACCTCTGCGAGCACAGCCTAAGACATCTGTCACCGCATAAAGGACTACTAGGAGCACCTTACGTACCTCAGGAAGCTGCGTGCTTCCCCTTCCAATCCTTTGGAGCCATCAGAATAATCAGATGAATGTGCACTCTCCTCATGCCTTATAACACCTCGATGATTTACCCCGTTGGGTTATTCATCCTCAAACGTACGGACTGGTCTAAGCACCTCACTTTAATAGGTTGTTAGACCCTATGTCTAAACATTCTTTACGCACTTGCTTTTCCTTACCAGGTTTCTTTTTAACTTGGTTATTCTCCTTCACATTGAATTCTTAATCAGTTACCAAGTTCCTCTTGCTTATTAATTTCAATTATAACTTAACCCATTTAAGTTTATCAATAAGCCCACAACATGTTATTCTCAAGATTGTGGCCCAAGGTCTGTAATCCACAGTTTCTTTTATATTCTTGTTTGATCTCATCATTACACTAACATGTTTTACTTAATATGTAATTAAGTATATCTCAATTCACATGTTTCCCAATTAACATGTCACTTACCATTTATGATTAAATATAACTTATTTCATTTCATAAGTTTTCCTCATCCTTTCTCATTTAATCATAATTCCACTTTACATCGTCAATAAAACTTATCATTGTTTACTTATTAACTTAGTTCTATTAACTAAGGCCCATTAACAAGTTTCTTTACCCATTTATTATAACCTATGTTATAATTTCCCCTTGTCCCTAGGACAAATCTGAACATGTTATTCTTATCAGCGGGTTTTAGACCTCCAAGTTTATGGATTACTTAATTTATAATTAAGTACAATATATTTCCCCCTTTTTCTTAACTGGTTTCAGGTTTTCCCTTTTACTGATTAGTTAATTTACAATTAAGTGTCCCTTAACTCAATTCAGTAGTTATCCCATACCCTTACTAGTTTATTATAACCTAAGTTATAATATTCACTTGTCCCTAGGACAAGTCTACCTATTATACAACATTTTCATTAATGTTATTATTTATAAAAGGTTATTATCGTTCCCCTGTTAAATCATTTACTGATGTAAACCGCTATTCTTCATTCACCGTAATATATATTCCTTATTATATTAAGGAAAACACTTCTTGCACTTTTTCAGTTTGATAGAAGGAATCAATGATTTATTTTCATAACGTATCCCCATCTAAATCCGCGGTAGCAAATAATTTCTTTACTTTTCTTTATTTACTGTGGAATACTTGCAACAAGGTTCTCAGAAATAGGTCATTTAGGGAAATACATCACTTTTCCTTCGTATCACACTAACTCAGTTCATTACATCCCTTCCTTTCTTATTTTACATATATTTATACCACAAGTCGACCTAACCTCGTGCCTTAGCACCATTTTTAGTTATGCACTTAGACCTCTCATGTTAGATTTACCACTTGTGAATGCTGGATATGCCGGGCGGGCCCAGGCAGACTTCTATCACAAGTGCAATCTAACCTCATGTCTAAGGCGTTACAGTTCCAAATTACTATGTATTTAGGCATGTTCATATTTTAATAGTTATCATTTTTTTTCCATGTAAATTTTTGGCATATTATCCTCTTCATATGTTTACTATAATCTTACATGTCGTCAAGTTATGCCTATATTTTGGCGCATGTCCTTTTTAACATGTATTTAATTATAATTTTTGACATGTTAGCATTTAATCGGGTAATTATTCAAATCTAGCAAATTACATGCCAATTACTCAATAATATGCCACAAGTAAATCATGTAGATACAATCACTGAATTGACTATTCATATCCTAACAAGTTTATTTTCTCCAACATATAAACATTCAATACTTTAGCCAATTCAACACAGGAATTTCCTGACTTATTTATATTAACATTTCAACTCGTTACAACAGCAATTTATAACTGATCTGGAAATTTTATAATTAATAAAAAGTGGAATGTTAAACAAGTATGTACCATTATCTAAAATAATATGGCTTAAATCCACTCACCTCGTAAGCTTTCCAAATCGTGGATCTGGTCCAGATCTAATCTTCCATGATTTCCCCTAATTGAATTCGGAACCTAAAAATCATGGATTTACTATTTTTACTAAAAGAGAAAAGGGTAAATAAAGAGGAGGAAAAATTGAATAGATCAGATTTGGAACATTACCTTGCTTTCATGATTCAATAATCTTTTTATTAATGTTGATTCTCTCTTCCAGATCTGGATTCATAATTTTCCTAGGCTAATATTTTAATTTTCAGAATAGATTTGAAGAGAGAGAGAGAGGGAAATGGAAGATCTCCAACGTAGCCGTCGAATTATGAAGTTTAGGGTTAGGTCTAAGGCCTTATTTATAGGTGTATGGGGCAATCAAGATCCTCGGATTTGACCAAAAGCTATCAGAATCAACCAGAAACTCAAAAACCCTAATCTGCCAAAATCTACCGCAGGTGGGTAGACCCACCCTTGAGGGGGCGACCCCGATGTTGACCCACCCTTGAGGGGGTCGACCCCGGTTTCGACCCACCCTTCAGGGTGTCGACCCATCTAGGTGGGAAATCGGCCGCCTTCTGAAATTTTGAATTTTGAACCAATTTTCGAATTTCTGGACCCATTTTTGAATTTATGAACCTGATATATATATCCTTCCTGCGCGTATACAAATTTCAAACCTTAATAACGTCATACAATGTCCGATTTATGCAAACCAGGTGTCTATTTGTACCAGAATTTCAAGATGGACGGAATGGCGCAAACTATTTTACTTAATTCTGAATATTTAATTAAGTTATTCTTATTTTATTATGTTAAAAATGCGGAGTGTTACACATTGGCACTGGGCGACAGCTCAGAGTTTGGCTTCATCTCATTTCTCTTCGAGTAAGTCAAGCGATTCCAAGAAGAGGTTTTGGTTAGTTTTTGGATCGTAGTAAGTGGCTCGATGAGACTGGAATTTGAACTCAATAGGAACAATGGCTTCGGATCCATAGGCGAGAGAGAAAGGAGTATGGCCAGTCTCTAACTTATGGGTTGTCCTGTATGCCCATAGGGTCAGAAAGAGATCATCTACCCATAAGCCTCCATTTTTTTCTAGACGCTTCTTGATGATGGACTTGATCACTTTGTTGACAGCCTCTAGTTTCCCATTGGCTTGCGGATGAGCTACTACCGAGAATCTCTTCTCGATATTATGCCATTGGCAGAAAGTCTTGAACTCAGTGCTCTCGAACTGGGTCCCGTTGTCGGAAGTGATAGCTTGAGGGAATCTGTATCGAGTGATGATTTTGCGGATGATGAAGTTGGTCACCTTCTTGGTAGTGATTGTAGTGAGGGACTCGGCTTTGGCCCATTTGGTGAAGTAATCAACCACGACGATGGCATAGCGTGCTCCGCCTCTAGCCATTGGAAGAGTTCTGATGATATCTATTCACCACGTATCAAATGGCCAAGGACTAACCATTTGTGTTAGCTTGGTTAGTGGTGCTCTTGGAATCTTGGAGAACCTTTGGCATTTGTCGCACTTGCGGGCATAATCCGCGACATGTTGATCGAGCGTGGGCTAGAAGTAACCATATATGAGTATCTTCCAAGCCAAGGTTTGCGTCCCGGTGTGGTCACCGCACTCGCCTTTTTGTACATGTAATAGCACACGATGGACATCGTTGTGGGATTCACACTGGATTAATGGAATATAGAACCCCTTTTGGTAGAGCACCCCCATTCTGAATGATATATTGGGCTGATTTTTGAGTGTGTGCTCGTATTTTCTTGTAGCGCTCTGGGAGGATTCCGTGTTATAAGTAGTTCTTGATCGGTGTCATCCAAAACTCGGGCTTGGGCCCCATCATTGCTACTGAATTAGTATGCATCTGATCGATGCTTGGAGAGTCAAGTACCTCTACTAGGGCTAGTCCCATGAGCTGCGCATCCCTGGAGCTTGCTAGTTTGGCTAATGAATTAGCTTTTTCGTTTTTTCCGCTAGGCATGTGTGCAATGATGTAGTGGTTGAAGTTGGTGAGCAGCTCCTGGACCCGAGCAGGATAGGGAGCGAGTCGTTCCCCTTGGCTTGGTATTCTCCCTGCACCTAGCGCACGATGAGTTGTGAGTCGGAGTAGATCTGGATAGCCTTGATGTTAAGTTCGACTTCAATTCGGAGTCTAGCAATCAAGGCCTCGTATTATGAATCATTGTTAGTGGCAGGGAAGTCGAGCTTCAAAATGTAACAAATCAAGCACTCGTCAGGAGTAATGAGTAAGACTCCGACGCCAGAACACCAATTGTTAGAGGACCCATCCACGAACAGTTTCTACTGAATGTCTGGAGTTTCAACGTCTCCCGAAGGAGGATCTTCGGGAATGGTGAACTCTACTATGAAATCTGCGAGGGCTTGCCGAGGATGGCTCGACGGGGGATGAATGTGATCTCGAACTGACTCAAGTCTATGTTCCATTTCAGAAGTCGTCTAGATGCCTCAGGTCATTGCAGGACCTGTCGTGGCGGCTAGTTAGTGAAGACTTTGATTAGATGGGATTGAAAGTAGGGTCTCAACTTTCAGGAAGAGATCAACAGACAATAAGCTAGCTTCTCGAGCTTTGGGTAATTTTTTATTGCTCCTGTCAGTCTCTTGCTGATGTAATAAATATACCATTAGACATGATCTTCGATGCGCACAAGCGCTCAGCAGATTGCCTGCATAGAAATAGCCAAGTATATATATAGTCCTTGTGATTCACTAGTTTTGAGAGGATAGGTGGTCTCTCTAAGTGATTCAACAGGTCTTGGAATGCGTCAATGCACTTTGAGGTCCATGTGAAGTTGTGCTTCCCCTTTTTGAGCAAGTCGAAAAAGGGAACGCATTTGCTAGTAGCTTTAGAGATGAATCGACTTAGAACGGCGACCTTCCCATATAGACTTTGAACATATTTGATGCTCCGAGGAGCATGGATATCCCGGATAGCTTTAATCTTACCTATATTGTCTTCGATGCCCCGCGAATTGACAGTGAAGCCCAAGAATTTTCTCGGCGCAATGCTGAAATAACATTTCAATGAATTGATCTTCGTGCCATATATGTGGGGGACACCGAACTTTTTGGCTATGTCATTGATGTTGCCATTCGATACCCTCGTTTTTACAAGCATATCTTCAACGTAAGCCTCCATGGATCTCCCGACTTGGTCTTTGAACATGTGGCTCCAACATTTATGAGACCGAAGGGCATAACGACATAACTGTATAGCCCAAGGTCGGTGATGAAGGAAGTATGGTCCTGGTCTGGAAGGTACATTGGAATTTGATTGTAGCCTAAGTATGCATCCATAATGGAGAGAAGCTGGTAGTTAGTAGTTGATAAACAAGCTAATCGATCTTTGGAAGTGGGAATCTATCCTTTGTGTAGGCTTTGTTCAAATCGGAATAGTCAATGCACGTTCGTTACTTGTTGTTTGCTTTCTTGACCAAGATTGGGTTAGAGACCCATTTTGGGTTGTAGGCATCGTGGATAAGGCTATTATCAAGTAGCCTACCCACCTCCTCCTTGAGTGCAATCAATCTTTCGATTCTCAAGATTTGACGCTTCTGTTTGATTGGAAGTTGTCGGGGGTCAATACAGAGCATGTGACAAGCAACTCCTGGGTCGATGTCGCACATTTTGAGTGGGTCTAAGAGAATACATCGAGGTCATCCCTTAGGAATTCCACAAGCTCTTACTTTATTGCGGGGTGGAGTTGGGATCCAACTTTCAAGACCTTTGTTGGGTCGTTGGGGCTGATCAGAACATCCACCGTTGATTCTACCGGGGTAGCTCTCTCAAAATCGAGCTCTTCATCTTCCTTCAGATCGACAGAAAGACGATAGTGGAGCCTGAGCCAGGACTCAGACGCTTTTGATTGCTATATGGAGATGGTCTCGGCACAAGAAGGCAGAGACACTGTCTTGCCTTTGTCCTTATTGCGTTCATTTTTTCATTCTGTGAGGTAGCAAGCTCTCGCGGTTGCTTGGTCACCTTTTACTGTGCTGATCCCATCCCCTGTTGGAAATTTCATTAGAAGGGACCATGGAGACATGCAGACTCTGAACTCTACTAGGAAAGGGCGGCCCAGGAAAGTGTTATATAGAGAGATGATGTCGATGATCACAAAGGTAAGGATTTGGGCCCACCTCTGATCCCCTTCTCCTAGTTCCACTAGGAGGTCGACCATGCCTACGGGTTGGTTGGAAGAACCATTGAAGCCGTGAATCGTGGCATGGAGGGGCTTCAAGTCTGTGGCCTCTAGTTTCATTTGGTCGTAGGCCGCCTTGAAGATGATGTTGACCGAGCTTCCTGAATCAATCAGGATCCTTCGAATGACGGGAGGGCCAATCTGAGCAGTGATGACTAGAGGGTCTATGGTTGGGATCTCAATTCCCGTAGACTCCCTCTCGCGGAAGATGATATTGTCCCACATTATCCTCAGGAGCTTAGCGGGGATGGATTCTTCCATAGTAGAGCATTCTTCGTAGTTGGTGTGCTTAGTGGAGTTGGCATATATTTTTCCATCTTTTAAAATATCTCATATTTGGGGTGAGGTCCACAGCAGATAGTATTGATCACGATGCAATGTCTTTGATTGGACAGATCTGGGGCCGCGTTAGCTGGAGGAGGTGCGGGCGTTGAAGGGCCCATGGCTGCTTCGAAGGGAGCAGGGTCTTGAACGTATTGTTCCAGACATTTCTCGCGGATGATTTTTTCAATTGTATCCTTGAGGTGGCGACAGTTGTTAGTGTTGTGCCCATACATGTCATGGAATCTGCAATACATGCCGAAGTTTTTATCTTTGTCAGCGGATTCCCAGGTGTTGGACTTCTTCTACTGGTAAGTGTTACAGGTTCTAGATAGATTGTCTCTATATCACGATTGAGTGGAGCGTAGTTCCTGTAATTCTGGTGGCGATCGTGTTTCTTGGGATCAACAGGAGCTTGATTGTTATTTCTACTGCCGGGTTTGCCATTGTTCGGCTTGGACTTGTATGGGACTGCCTCCTTAACCTTGTTGGAAGATTCTCCGATGTTTTTTCCTTTGAACTATCCTCGACGATGCCAGCGTGTGGGTTATTGGGGTGACTCCCCTGAGCAGCCCTGTTGCATCGAGCTTCCTCTTGTCATAGGAATTGTTCAACCTTCTCGTAAAAAGCTTTCAGGATCTCAGGTTGCCTCCTATCTATCCATGCCCCAAATTCAGAGTTAGTGTGAATACCTTTGGCGAGATAGACGAGGATTGTGCCGGGTTCTTGATCGTCTACCTCGGTGAGGGCGGTATTGAAGCGCTCGAGGTGAAATTTGATGTTCTCTGTCGGGCCTTGATAGAGGTTGGAGAGGGTGAGAGAGTTCTTCGACGTGGGGACATGCATCCTGAACTGTCTGATCATTTCAATTCCAAGCAAGTCAAATTTGCTAATAGATTGGCGCGGAAGGCGGGTGAACTAGAGCAAATTCATGCCCTCTAAGAAGACCGGGAAGCACTTACACTTGACTGTATCGGTGGCCCGACTAGAGTCCATGTGCTACTCGTAGCGGTTCAGGAAAGCACATGGGTCGGTGGTTCCTCCATAGACCACGAGTTGTGGCCTATTGAAGCGTCGTGGCCATTCGGCTTTATGTACGTCCTGGGTGAAGGGATTACGTCTCTAGTGGGTTTCTCATACGTCGTTGACGTTCCGTCGCATATTCCTCATGATTGTTCGCACCATGTTGGGGAGATATGCAGGATGAAAATTTTCTGGCATGATCTAGCGGTTGTTATTCACCTCAGGAGTTCCAGACCATGGACGTCGTCTAAGGTGAACATCAGGCTCATCCTCATCCATGTCGTCGTCATTGTTGATCTGATTCTGGAATGGTTGATGTATATTCTAATTAGGTTGAACTTGGGCCTGTTGAGTTGCTTGATGCATAGGCCCCAAGTTTAGAGCAGCGACAGTTAGGTTCTGTCGAGGAGGGGGTCGGTTACTCGAACCTGGTTCGTCATTGATAACCAACCGGGAACAGTCGTGTTGACGTGTTCCCTCAGCTAATGGTTAGGTTGTCCCATTACCATTCTCGTTGTTGTTTCCGTTGGTGTTGGTATGGGCATTGGTACGGGTAGCGGCATTTTTGTTAAGAGTGAACCTCCTTCTTTGACTTCGGCCTCGAGTTTCTGAAAAGGCACTTTTTGAGGTGTAGTGCCATGGGTGGGCGTTGTTCTGAGCGAGCTGAAGTTAAGCAACGAGACGTTGACTCTCCTGGAGCTAACGTATAAGGTGATGGTTTTTTTCAGTGCCTCGTTGAGCTCTAGAGATCTATTTTCCAATGTAATGTCCCTTATTTTTTGTAGTTAATATTTAAATTAATTTACTATTTTAAATATTACATTTGGAATATTATTGGTTTTTAATATTTATTTCGTTTATTTAAAACGAAGTTTAAACGTTAAATTTTTATTATAATATAAAACGAGCTCGAAATGGCGCGGTAGTTCGTAATATTGAGTTTTGAACTTCAATTGAATATACAGAATCTGTTTTAAGTCGGAATTCTATGAAATAAGAAACATTGGAATCTTGTTGATTATAATTTTCATATGGAAGAGAAAAATCTAAATTTCGTGCTATAGATTGATAGTTATGTCCAAATCAAATTTTGAAATAGTCGTTATGGAATTCGTTGATAAACGATAACATTTACTAAATAATTATGAAAGGGTTTTAATGTATTTGGGCACCGTTTTAACTCGAAATATCAGGATGTTGAGTTTAAAAATTTATATTGTTTATGTTTGAAGCAATATGATATTTCCAATTGGATAATAATAATTTAGTATTATTTAATTGGATTTATTTTGGAATTTAATTAATATTTTATTTATATTATATGAGCCTAACAAAATGACCATTTTGCAAACAGACTCAGTTTTCAATGAAATTAGTTTCATGGGAACCGTAATGTTAAATTATTGTACAATATTAAATTTCGTGGCAAATAGATGTCTTATGCGATAACGGCAGATGTAAACGCCCAGTCAGTTTCTATAGCGTGTAATAAAGTTAATTTAATTTAATAAAGGGATATTTGTGTATAATTTGAGCAAACGATCGAATTAAGCTACAAAACCATTTAAGCTGAGTTCGTATCGGCGTTTAGAGTAAGAATAGGCAGGTAGTTTGTTATTTTTGGACATCGGGTATTTCGATGTCCAAAATAGCATTGTTGGTAGGGTTGGGCATAAACCGCACCGTTAAATGGAAACCGCCCGATCCAAACCGATGAAACGGTGTGGAAAACCGCTTTGTATTATCTCTCTAGACCGGATACACAAACCGACCTGAACCTTTTCATTACAGTCCAGTTGCGGTTTGAGGGTTCAAACCGACCGTATTAAACCGGATCAGATTGCTTTGTATAAAAACTAAAAAAGGATATTAACCTGGTCCACACTCTACAACCCAACCCCACCGCTAACCGTAAATCCATTTACTTTTGTTTCCGTCTAAGCCCACTTACCTACACCTGTTATCTACCTAGCAAAAAAGTCAAAGTGTATGGAGCTATCTTTTTATGCCAGCATATTCAATCCATCAAGAACAAAGCATAGTATTTCAGTTTCTTGTTGTACTTGCATATCCACTATATACTTGTATCATTTTGTTGATCAGATTGCACTTAGGATTAATATGTTTGCACTTAGTAGACTTTAGTGGGAAGATAATCATGTTTTAATATACAAGATAAGAATATGTTGCTGTACAACTATGTAACATTTCGCTATCAAAGATCCATTTAAATAACTTTATGCCTAATCAATAAAGTATCATGTGACGAGATTCACAATATTGTAATCTTTGATGGTCATTAGTTAAGTAACGTGGCCAAATATAATGGTAAAGTGAGATATAATTTTGATCAACTGTTCTGGAATGACTGTTTTTTTTTTTTTTTTTGTCGTGTGAAGAAAATTAACCATTAGGTTTGAATTCAAATTCTTAGATCAAATTCCACCCTCTTGTTATTCAAATTATAAGATATCCTGTACTCTAACGCGGACTAGTCTGACCCCCAACAGTGGTAATGATATATTCAGTACTCTCAAGCGAAGTGAGGAGCCGGTAATGTTTAGCCTGGGTTGCAAGATGTTCTTGTCGAACCCCAGTGTATTCATCTCCAGAGGTATATTGTCGGAAAGGTGGTACCATACCTTGCCAGGAAATCCATTCTCCAATAAGAGTCTGCAATTTTGATTGTATATTATGTATGTAGAGTGTGAGATGCAAACGTTCTGCTAGATTGATATTTATTTGTATTTAGACATTATTATAGTATCAAAAAATGTATTGTTTTCAAAAATATTTTGGGTTATCGTAAGGTAAAAATCGTCTGTATTTATGTGTGGATTTGGTTTAACGATTATCTTTTCTTTCAAAAAGATTTTGGCTTTAAAAATCAAGTTAGATGATACCTTTAAACTGTGTATTTTTCTCACTTTGGTTTACCAGATTGATCCGCCGTCTGTAATGCTCGGGTTAGACCCGGTTTTAAAGGTTTATATTTGGATGTTGCGAATTTCAGAAGACGTGCTGGAGGGGTTCAGGATATATCTAGTATTTATTCTGTTGTGTGATTATATATGAGGACAGGCTGATATAACTGTCCAGACGTGTTGATGTACTCTGATGACTGTAAGTTTTATTTAAAGCTCTCAATAAAGATTTGTTCCTATATTATATTTTGCTTCGTTGCGATGTGAGACTGTGTTGTGTTGGTTCTTCTTCTTCTTCTTCTATTCTAATATTTCTTTCTTTCTTATCTCACCCTCTAATATACTTTATATTAACGTTCTAGTATTTTCGGTGCTTGAATGGTCGGCATGTTATACGTTAAATGTATTTATGTCGATTTTCGAGGTTGAAAATTTGTTGGGCTGTTACATCCAACCTCTTATTGAGAGCGTAAATCTGCGCCTGAGTTGCCAGAGCATCGGGGTCCATAGGAAGAAGCACGTCTGCATCGGTCGGGTTTACCGTCGATTTAAGTTATTGAGAAGTAGTAGCGTTGGCAGCTGCTGAAGTTCCAACCATTAGATTCTTTTCTCGCTTCACCATCGTAAGCTGACTCGAGTGTTAGGTTAAGAAGAAACCTGAGTAGCACGTCGAAATCAAGATGGAAATATGCGACAGAGACGTGGGTCTTAGTTCTCAGTGAAAGCACCAGAGTGTTGACGAAGAAAAATGTCGTAACATCCAAAGATTATTAATTATTTAAGAATAATGTTTCACATGGGAAAGTAAGTGTAGAAACCAGTAAATAACACGATAGATTTATAGCGTTTCGGTTCGTGAGGGGGTCTACGTCCACTTTGAAGGATTTCACTGATATTTTATTGACACAATTCAGTTACAAGCATTGAACATCACTTAGGCGTTTGTTTACAAGTCCATTCATGTATTTTTGAGTCATATTTGTCATATGTTGAACCTAGAAAAAAAAGTAGCTTGAGCTTCTTCTTCCTTAAAACTAGGCTGCCATTAATGAGTTGTTGCAGCTCTAAGAGATCAAATCAGCAAAAATCTAACCCTTATGAATTGTGAGCAATGGAGTATTTATGGTTGAAGGATTCGGTGGGAGTAGGTAGGATTTGGGAACCCCACAACAGAAAATCACATCACAGGATCGCACACACCAAAAAATCGCATCAAAACATAGTGCATAGTGGAAAATCGCATCCCTCGCATGGGATGCGATATGATTAATGTAAACGGGTGCCACACATCCCATAGATGTGTATGCATCGCATCCGGTGGATGCGATGTCACCGAATGCGATGACATCGCAACCAGGGGATGTGATGTCATCGCAACCAGGGGATGTGATAATATCGCGTCTGATGGATGCGATGTTATCGCGTCTGATGGATGCAATGTTATCACATCCGATGGATGCGGCGACGTCGCATCCCAGGGGATGCAATGGGAAGGGTTACAGTTCAATTTGAGGCGATGTGATGGAAAGGGACACGCGGTATGTGATGCGAGCCAGTGGTAGGAGGCGAGTGGGTGATGCGATGTGGCCAGGACGCGACGTGGGTGACACGTTATAGCCAGGATGTGACGTAGGTATTTGGTGATGCAAGGTGAGCGATGTAAGACGATGCGATATGTTTGTTTTGAGAAGTGGTGAGGCTACAACTCGCTAAATCTTTCCTCGGCTTGAATCTTTAACATCTTGGCGACACTTCGAGCCTTGGTTCCGCTCGGCGTGTTGAGTCGAGTGAATCTTGTGTACATTTGGAAACCGGGTTAAAATGTCGGTTAACACTAACCTTTTGGCTAAATGCAGAGTGGAAATGATTGCTACTCTTTTAAGGTAGGCAAAGAAGCTTGCATAGAATCTTTATGCCTGGATTTGGAATTTATTGCTCGATCATATTTCATTGTTAATCCTTGTATTGTAGGTTAGTTCTTTTGTATTGGTTAACCTTGTGTGTGGAACCTTGGCTAGTCAGCTAAAGTACAATGTTCGAGGACACTGCCATTTGAACTTGATGCACGAGCTTTCAAGTAGCATTATTCGATGAAATGTGACATAAATCCTGTATCCAAATACGATCCAGTGTTTGCCCATAGATGAATAAGGACTGGACGAATGACTTGTATGTTTTGCGTCGAGTCATTTGTTAACACACCTTAAGTGATTAGGTTAATATAATGAGCTACATTGGTGTTTCTCTAAGGATGGTCAATTCACGTAGAAGTTTTTAATTTACTCTCTGGTTCATAATGCAAAAAGTTTTAAGAAGTTTGATTTATTTCAAAATATAAGATGTTTAAGCTTGTTATTTCAACTTTGTCCCTAATCATAACAAATGATAGAAACCCACAAGTTTTTTTTTTTTTTTTTTTTTTTTTTTTTTTTTTTTGCATGAAAAGGTGAAAAGTGGTTGATGGGAATAAGAATAACAAATGAGCTTTGCAAAAAAATAGAAGTTATAATTGACTATATATGAAAGGAAAAAATAATGTGCATAAAAGAGTTAATTTAAGTATGAGGTAAAGCACCATCTAATTTTTTTCTTAATTCTTATCCAAACATCTAAAACTTCTTATATTATGAACCAAAAAGAGCATATTTATGAGGTTTCTAGCTGCACCAGTTAGATATAGAATATTTTACTAAAGACAAGCACTGTAGTTCAATTCCCAAGGAGAATATTCTCAATGTAACTCTAAAAAAGAAAAAACTGCGTAGGGTATTTTTCAAGGAAAATGCAGAAAGCAAATTAAATGGCATACACATTTACCGTGAGTCGGTTTATAAACCACGCTCAAATATAAAAAAAGAAAGAGGACAAGCAGATGTTATCTAACTTGTTTTTCCTTTGAAAGGTATGAATCTACGAGGATGTGCTCCAAACATATATGAATTCAAGCAAACTTCAATAGAAGAAAATAATAATAATAATAATAATCCAGATGAAAGGGACATCGAGCATTGTTCACATGCGAGCAGATTCTTAGAACTTCCAATCACATCGCATCGTGGAACCGTGATTTCGAAATTCAGGGTAGCAAAATAAGCATCCATTCAAACTTCGCTCGAAATAATGCCTCCAACAGTTCTTTTACCACCCTAAAATCTTTTGTCCATAGCCGAATTGACATAGACAATCGACATAGATAACTTTCAGCACAAAAATAGTTGAACAAGGCACAAGCTTAGCCATAAGCAAACGAATCAATAAACAATGCTTCACATAAAGATTCCACAATTTTAAAGAAAATATATCCATTCCCATTTTGATTAAAATATCAGATCGCATTTTAAAAATCTTCGAAATACACTGCAAGAGATCAAAAACAAATCCACTGCCAGTTAGATTCCAAGCACCCATTATCCCAGTTCCACTATTACAGTTCTTATTCAAAGTACAAGCATGTTACATATAAATATATAATCTTAATAACCTCAGGATTCAAAACAAAAATATGAACATCCAACCAAAAACAATGGACACAAATTGTCTACTACACATCGACCCTCGATACTTTAGGAAATCAAGTAACCCTTTTTCTATTGAAAAAAAAAAAAGGTAAAAAATATATAAAATGTGATGGCCTAGGGCTGAATAACCCTTTTAACATCCTTCCTTCTGGAGACAGAAAGATGAAAATTTGTGCACTTCGACTATGCTCTCCCACTAGGGTGTATAATAAACAAATAAACAAACCCAAACTACGATGAAATTCTAAAATCTAGCGCTCTGCTTCAACTTGATCATTCTCTTTAATGCTGCAAGCCAGAAATTGCATTCGTCCCATTCGCTTGTTGTAAGGAGGACCTGTTATAAATTGTAATACACATGAGACAAAGGGATACATTGTTACAGTTTCAAATCTATATCATATTTGTTAATATCACAAGTTCATGCTGTTAAAAAGATTTCCTAAATGCTTCATTTGCTTTCATTTATTTGTAACAACTTTATTTTTATTTAATTTTTGGGTCAGAATGATCCTATTGCTCAGTCTGTTATTGTTCAAATTGAATGCGTTCGCGTTCAAAAATTCAATTTGAACAATAACAGACTCTAACCCAGCACTAGATAAACTAACATTAGCCATTTACACTAACTCGCGCTCTGTGCAGTTAAAGCGCTTAGCGGTGGAGGTGTAAAAAGCTATAGCAAGGATAAAGTGGGAAAATAGTGGATATGCAAAAAGTTTCATTAGATATAAAACCAAATATTTAATACTGATTAATTATTATTCACACACCATTTACGTAGAATAAACTAATATTAATTAATCTTATATAACAAAATTAAAGAATATTGCTAAAGCGGACGCTAAAAGACCTTGATTCAGCAGGAAATAGGGGACTTAAAGCGGTTCTACCTACAAACATGGCCATTTATGCATGCCCAGGGATGATGATGAAAAACAGAAAAAATAATAAATCGTCAGATACACCGAAAATGCCTGAACAAATATTGAAAAAGTTACTCTAAAATTAAATTGAAAAACTAATAAATCATCAGATGTACACGTTTAACACAACTATATTTCTACACTTCGCTCGGGGTATCAGTTTTAACCAGCTAATCAGAGCATACCTGAATATGCAATGCACTGGCAGTGTCCCCATTGTCCAAAGCTTGGCAGAGCTGAGTAAGCTTAGCTGCCGCATTAGAAGATATATCACCATTATTGAGCTTTGCAAAAAGGGCTCCAATTTTCCGGGAATTGTCCTCAATTTCTCGCTTTTTAGATGCATTAGCATGAGATCCGCCTAGAACTTCTGATGTCTGGTGGTAAAGTTTGGTCAATGTATTTATGACAGGTTTCAGATCGGCTGTAATTACAAAAAAAAAAGACTCATCAATTTCAAATTGAGATTGAATGTTAGATGCATAAGTGTACGTCAATGATACATGTGTCTAGCGGTTTAATTCTTCTTTAAAGCGTGCATCTTTTAGAAATAACAATGGAAGCAGATTTTATTCAAGCAAGAGGGCATTTAGCAGGCTGAATTGTCTGGAAGTGGATTTTCATTTTTTGATGTTATATTGCAATTACGACTCAAATGAATCACAACCAAAGTGCTTATGGTTTTGGTATAAAGAAAATAAAAAATAAAACGCTTTTTGACTTGATTTATATAAAGTCAAAGTTAAAAATCAATTTGCCCAACTTGTATCAGTGAAGTTGAAATATTTTCTTTCAAATAAAGTCAACATAGTATTATGTGTAATATATTTGTTTACATAATTTTTGCACCAAAATAGGTTTTTTTAATTTTTGTTTCTAGAAAGCAAAAGGTCATCTTGTAAACAAAATTTCATCCCAAATTATCTTTATAAATTACCCAGGTCTGAATCTTACCTACACACTCGATATAACAACCCTATTCAATACCTAAATTTAAATTATTATATTTGAAGATTTTGGACATAAAAAAGAACAGTCACATTCATTTTCATATGCGGCAAACAGGTGCAATTGGATCCACCCACAATCCAAATTCTAGCATGAGAAGACGATGATGGCACAGCGGGCGGTTATGGAAGAGAAAGGCAATGACATGGCAGCAATGAGACATAAGAATATGAACCCTAAATTAATTTTGCAAACAGTTTTGTTTTTATTTTTAATGATTGGATGAGATGATGAAAGTTAAGGTTTCAAGGTCTGTGCTGGTGGACTTGTATTAAAATTGTTTTTTTTCCAATGGTCACTAGCTTTGAAGTGATTTAGGGATTGAATTCTAATTGTTCTGAGACATGAGAAAAAATGAGTTACCTTTACAGTTTGACCTATATAACATGAATGCTTTCCACTACCGATTGTATTATAATTTTTACTACTGTTGCCTTTCAGGTACATGACAGTAATGGATGAAGGATATATTTGGAGCAATGTAATAGTTTTAGGGCTTTGAAACAGAGAGTAACAAACAACATCGAGTCAGATAATTTTAAGTAGATTTATATCTCAATTATTTAATTTTACATATTGGTGCTTTTTAGAGGAAAACCATAGTGTGAACAAAAATCTCTTCGAAAGCTATCCAGAGAACGTTCAACCACATCCAAGATAATTTAAAAGCACTTTGCCTACCAACCAATAACACGTGCTAACATCATACTTCACAAAGTGGAGCATTTGACTAAAAATCAAAATCTAATCATTTTCACTGTAGCATCTCTCTCCCATTATCGTTGTAAAAAGTATTTGCATGAGTATGTAAAAAGTATAGGAAAGTGATGGTATCTGTTCTACGTGGCTATCTGCCAATTTAAATTGGGGTCAACTGTATTTGTTAAGGGTGGTGAAGAGTTAATTATATTACAATGCAAAATAACACTCCCAAAATGTTACACTGCGTAAACTGATTCTCTTCACATGGCGCAAGATGGAAACTGGAACGCAAGGCCACAAACAAAATGGTATGAATGTGTCATATTATGCAAACATGTGTGCGTGTAAAAACAGTATGAAGGTACCACACAATAATCAAGTAAAAAATGGATATTTTTACCAGGAACATTGGACGTATCAACGGTCTGCACGGTTGGTAGAGGGGCTGGAGGTGCAACAGCTTGCGCAGGCTGTGATGGTTTAATAGTAGGACTAGATGGTTGTTGAGGACTAAATCCAGACCTCTGACCAAATCCTTGACTTGAAGCAGGCATGAAACTTCCCCTGCTAGGAGGACCAGATGGTGCAGTGCCCACGTTCTGGGGGAACATTTGACCTGAAGTAGTACCCACTTGAGGTAAAGTGGCACTTGATGGCTGAGGATGATTATTTGGCATCTGTTAAAATCAGTAAAGAAATTAAATAAATTTTGATAAGGGAGATGAAAAGACATGAAATGAGGACGGGCACATGTTTCAGTGCATCCCACATGTCTTCTTTAACTATCACATTTACCGTGAGAAAGCTATCAAATTGCTTTTCCCTTGTAATATAATGGCAAGGGTATAAATGCGCCGAAGTCAACAGTACAAGGGAAAGTATTCGCTGACTCATGAGTTTATTATTACATGTACCAAGCAAATGAGAGATTATCATTACACATACCGAGTACAAGTGTGACCCCAAGCTTGGTTGCTGATATTGATGAACATTCTTTAGAGCAGGTGGATTTGCGGGTGCAAATGACTTTTGTGCTGGAACAGGAGCGGCATTGAAGTTTGGCTATAACAAAAACAGAAGTCGTTAAGTTAAAAGGAGGGGAGACCAGTGGTACATATAAAGATTGCTAAAGATTGATACAGACCAACGACTTGTTAGCTGTTTATCATAATATACGCTAGTTGATTAGAATACCCAAAAAGAATAAAATAAATAAATAAAAGAACAGTTTAGAACCGGATTGGCTGTAAACCGTACACTTTCAAATTTGGTCTAAATAATAGTTGGGAAATTCATTTTTTTTGCAATTCTGATGCCCTGTGAAGTTTAAAATTAAAACCAACTACTTAAGAGTAGGAACATTGTACTGTCATCCGCTAACAAAAACCCACCCTCCCTCCCTCCCTCTTATATATGTTCAAATCGCATTACGCAATTTTTGAACTTGTGACATTTCACATCAAAATCAAAGCGCCTAACCACTGAGACATTGGTGATGGTCAAATACTTCATCTTATTTGCTAATGATTTCTCGAAAAAAAAAAAATCTAGATTTATTTCATGAAGTTCAAAAAGAAGACATTTGTTCAGTTGCAAGAGTAATTTTTCTTGAGAACCAATCAAGGAAGCATATGACAACACTCAAAGTTGCCAATTGTATCGCATCACAAGAATTCACTAATTACTATTTGCATAATGGTGTTACCATAGATGTTGATAAACATGATTTTTATGAAGTCGGTGTTATGGGGTTGCTAAGAGCATGAATCAACCATTGTTGAAGAGGACTAATATCTTGAGATCGGCTATCTGATTGGAGAACATATTCTGAGGCATGTCATTGGCGATATTTCATATCAACAACACTCTTACCGTAGACATAGATATAAAATCCTAAAGGAAATGTGAGAAGATGAATTAGTGGGTATTTTATTACTTGAAGTGTTTGATTGTCCAACTTATGCACTATGAGTGAGGGTAAATTGGAACATAGGGAAGGCAATCGCAATTATTGTATCACATAGAGAAGCGAATGAATACAGGTTGTGGTGTTCAGCCAGTGTTATTAATTGTGCACGGCGCAAAAAGGCGCAAACACTCTCTGGAGCCTTAGCACACGGCGCGGCAAATGGCGTGCGCCTTTTTAATTTACCGCGCATGTTTATTTTTTTTTAACATAATGAATATTTTAACAAAAGATTTAAAAAAAAATTCTTTTTTTTTTTGCTAAAATATACGCAACAATTTTTTTAATGTATTTTACCAAAAAAAAACATAAAGCATAAAATTTCAAGCACAATAGTTTTCAAATCAAAAATAATAATACACATTAAAGATGAGCTAAAAAACCGAATCTCTCCACTCTTGCTGCTCTAGCAACAACACAAGTCAGGTCATCTATTAATCCCTCAAAAAATCCATACGCACATTGAGTTACAAGATCTAGAACGAACACCTTCAGGGTCGATCGCGCATAGTTTTGTCCAAGGCGTTTGAGCGACTCATAAAGGACGGAAAGCAACTATACAGAGCAAGTCGCCCACAGCAATGGAAGACGCTTGACCTAATATCAAAGTTCGGTCACACGTATCAGACCAGGAGTCAAGGTCGAGCGTGCAATTAACAACCGTTCATGGATTGCAACTCCTATCGCTCGTATGTTCCTGCTAGTCGAACACCAATACTTTGGTCACACGCCACCTACCGGACGGTCGTACACCAATTCTTAGAAAAAGCGCACTTACATCTCAAGTCGCAAGCCTAGGTCAGCCACCTCCAGACTAAAAAGGTCATCGCCTGCTCACAAAGGGTCAAGACATAGCCGCATCAGAAAATCATGATCGTCCGCCCGTCTACCAAAAACGCTCGCTACTATAGAGTCGCTCGCACATGACAACTGGAAACAGCTACGGACAGCTGGCAACAACTAGGCAATGGCACGTTTGTAATTAATGGGATGAACGACCCGAAGCCTGCATATACAGATTTCAGATCACTTGCTCAAGGGAAGCTCACCTATAAATACGTCATGGCTGCCAGCGTAAAAGGGATCGAATCTTTCTAGCCACAAAGTGCTGCTAAATTCTATCCTTAGTGACTCCTCAAACACTTGGAAGTAACGATCATCTTCTTCACTCGAAGTTCTATCACCCATTTGGTCATGGCGTCAAGTACAACCTTGTAATTATGGGAAACAAAGACATCTTCCTTCTCAATCGTTCACCCATCCTTCTCCTCCTCAAACTCTATCATTCTCTCATAAAATCTCAGGATTGAAATGTATGAATGAGAGTATATTGAGTGGGTATAGAGACGTATGAAAAAAGAGAGTTTATGTAGTTTGTAATCCCCGTTATAAGAATGCAAACTATCTTCATAGTGGATGTAGGCCTAATATAAGGCTGAACCACTCTAAACCTTGTCTCTATTTTATCTTCCTCGCATTTTCATTTTCAATTGTTGTTAAGTACGGCTCCATTTATTTCCCTACCATTTTGGTGAAGTACAATTTTAGTACATTTGGTGTTTAAACCATTTTTTGGTAAACATCATCCTCATCGTCGAACACAAGCTCATCTTCAGTATCGGCAATATATTCAGTTAACCATTAATTACAATAATCAATATCATTCAAAGATATTGGACCAACAGTGTCACGAATATTATACATTATACTCGATTGTATTTAACAAATACCAAATCATGAAATATTGTTATGCTACAGACAAATCGTACAAAGACATTGGACATATTTATGTATATGCAAAAATAAAATAAAATCCAAGGGTATGTTTCAGAGCTGCTTGAATGCTTACCTTATGAGAATATTTTTTCTTCCTCCAAAATTGCTTCTCTTGATATATTGTTCACGGCTTCAGAGTTTCATTCATTTGCTTTTGCATAGACAATATTTTATGATCTTTTATACATTAAACTATATACTTCTGACAATATTAAAAGGAATCTAAACTAAGTTGGATAATAAAACATATGTCAATTCTAAATATCGGCATGCTAAGATCAGCCAATTACATAATTGTAAGGTTATTAACTCGCTGATGATAATCGTATAGGAAATAATGTTGTAATTATGTTTTCATATAACTAAAAAAAGATATTAACAAATTTTTTCATATTTCATATCATTATGATAATAATAGTAATAGTAGTTGTGATGATGGTTGTAGTGATGATAGGAGTATTTGTAGTAGTAGTTATAGCAGTTTGAAATACCCAAAAAAAAAAAAAAAAAAAAAAAAAAAATCATAAAGAAAAGGCGCGTCATTTTGCGCCGTGCGTTATTTGCGCACCGCACGCCATTTGGTGCGCCTTTTCATATGCGCCGCGCCACAAACAAAAATGGCGCAAACGCCTCGCCGCGCGCCATTCATAACAATGTGTCCAGCAATCAAGAATATTGTAATCATAGTTACAAAATGGCGCATGATGCAAAAAAATGCAAAACCTCCCCGAAGCCTTAACATACAGTGCGGCAAGTGGCGTGCACCTTTATAAAAATTTAATATATACATTTTAAGGGATAAGCATAAAAATTAATTAACTCTAAAATATGAGGATAAGCACAAGATGATAAGTATAAAAAAACACAATAAGAGGATAAGTAAAATAAATACGAGTACCAAACCAAGGTGCAAATTCTGTTTCCGTTCTGGTCAATTGATAATTTCAAATTTTCAGTTTTGTTTCAAAATTTTTTTTGAAGATTTCATTTATATTCTGACTTGCGAAATACGGTACTTTCTTGTAAGTATTCAATACTAATAAAAATTCATAGCTATTCTTTGACTTAAATACAAGATACAAAGAGTACCATATATAACAAATTTAATACCACAAAAGTTTCATT
The DNA here is from genome assembly GCA_030737875.1 of Allium sativum. Taxonomy (NCBI): domain Eukaryota; kingdom Viridiplantae; phylum Streptophyta; class Magnoliopsida; order Asparagales; family Amaryllidaceae; genus Allium; species Allium sativum. The sequence continues at coordinate 80,187,678 of CM060913.1, read as the reverse complement.
AAGCATCTAAAATTTCAGCCACTGTCGTCTTATCAACACTGATTGTCATATGGTAATTCCAAACAATATTATGATTTGTCATAATAAACAAACGTGATAAATAATTTCTAAAGAAAGTTTAAACAAATCATGTAGTTATCCCAAACCAGCAATTAACTGATTTTAAGTTATTTGAAGAAAGGAATTACTAACCTGGAAACAAAGTTCTAGAAAAAAGTAATTACTAAACAACACAGCCCATGAAGTTAACGATTCAACTTTATAACCTGGCCCGATTTAATAATCCCACTTCTCAAAAACAGTACAATCTTTGTTTTTGTTATTTTTGCTTGGGTACCCTAAAATATCAAGTCGAACCAAAAAATATTGCAGCACCTTCTAAATTTTGTTGCCTTGTAGTTTGATCGTTCCTTTTTCAACTTGCTCCTGATTACTACACGTTAAGTCTTAATTTTTTAAGCCTAAATCCGAAGACTGTGTTTTCCCCTAATTCTGGTCTGTTGGACGCCGAATTGGAATGGAATCACCAAAATTTTGATGCATCAGACAGAAATTTGAACCATGTACCAAACAAAGTATGGATCATCAAAGTATTACCGTATTCAAGAGCTAGTGGTGATTCCGACGATGTCACAATTGATGACGATGTTACACAGATTCACACTCAAAAGTAGAATTCAGTCATAAACAAAGCAGGTTGATTAGTGGTCAACATATCGGTACTGATATTCAATGACCTGCACCTAGTGTTACGGAGCTTCTGATTAGTTAGATCTGATAAACTTTGAATAATCGAGCAAATTTCTTAATGAAAGATTGGAGTAGATGGGAAGGATATCAAGAACGCTTTCACCAAAAATGAAATGGAGGTGTAGCCAGTTGTTAATTTGCCGCTGATCAATCATATTATGTTGTCTATAGGTTGGTCCCTATACCGAAGCATTGAAGAATTTGTGTATTAAGTTTAATGTTATCACTCAGTATTTGTTGATGTGCTGTTCCTTTTTTGTGCTTGGAAAAGAATATGATTTAGAAGTTAAGGTTGTGTGAAAGTGCTCGAAATTGTTCAGCTTCGTCTTAAGCTTTGCCGTCATGGAATAAACCCGACAACTGATTGATGCTTAATGAGTACATACTTTTATAGGGATGCAGAGTTATGTATATTACGTCAGGATGGAGTATCAAAATGAGTATTACTATCTACACCCACCTAAACACTCACTAATGTCATTTAAACATTTAATAAAATTAAACCAGTGAAATTACTTTGAAAACCAATGTTCAAAATTATGTTTTCGTTCCGCTTAGATGTTATGTTAATATTTTGGTTATTCCAAAAATTATGTCTTAATTCTTGTTTGGAAACTCCAATACTATTTTCTGCATAAATAGCTAAATATGATAATAAATGTTAACACTAACTTGACTAAAGTACATACTTTAATCTACATACAAAATCAACGGAATTCTATCTATAACATTAATTCACAGAATTTATTAATCCTTCATGTAAATTAGTTAAAGCAGTTTATTCAATACAAATTACTAAATAAAATGAGCCCGGCCCACTAAATTATTAAAAAGAAAACTCTTCCTTTCAAACCATTGCCTCTATCACATGCTTTTCCCAAATCCATGCCCTACCCGTATAATCACAAATCAAGAATACTGATAATAGTGACCAAAAGCTATCCTCCTGTCGCTTTTTGTCCTATCTACCTACTCGATCTCATTGTTATCGTCGACTACATCTCCTTCCCGATAAATAAGGTAATATTTTTTTTGCTGTTAATACCCGGAACAAGTTCATCTATGGAATCACATCCCGTCCACTTCCGGAATCGGGCCGAAATGGCCAGAACTTCAGATTGCCGGATGAAATCTCAAACCATGTCAAAAACCCAACTTCGACATAAAAGAGTAAGTAGAAGTGAACACAATTGGATTTGCATAACCAAGAAAACATCAAAATAAATATTTAATCCCCTCAACCATCAGCGGCAAATTGAGATGAACAAGTAAGAATATTTCATTAATTTCATATATATTAGAAATTGCTAAGCTAAGGTATTTATTTATATTTATAATACATATGAAAATCTGTATTTTTGTAAATCCGTTGAAGTTATAGGAAGGATAAAGATAATTAAATTTACTGAACTATATCATACTACTTTCTATTACAGTTGATTCAATCGCTCATTTTTTTAATCTTTTTCTTACTGAAACGGAAAACAAAAGAAATAACGATTTGACATTTTTGATTGAAGTAGTAATGAATGTTCCTTGCCATTTTCTACAGTAGAGTTCCAAATCGTTATTAACTACGTTGGTATTAGTTAGAGTTAAACAATAGTCAGAACCGAATCAGTAAGATTCATGTCTTGATGAAACATTGGATTGCAAAAAATGGCTATGGGGAAATTAGATGAAGAAATTTTAGTTTCATTTTTTTGAAGAGAGAGAGGAGAAGTTGAGTTACGGTTATGTGAAAATTAAAAGAAAAGAGAAGATAGGTGTGGATAGGTGAATGAAGCATCTGATTGGGTGAAAAGGTATGTGGGTGGGAGAAGTGTTATGGTAGGTGTAAATAGTATCATCCTAAAGTTATACGACACAATATTACACCGTTTGAAGATTAGATGATACGGAACGTGAAGGAGAAAGACAATTTGCGAGAAGGAATGCTTACATGGAAGTTATAAGAGAACTTACAAAAGTTAATTCATCAAGTGTAAAATGATTATAACAGGCACACATGATTCCTCGTATATGAATTCAAATTGAAAATGTGCCTTGATTGTTACTATAATTCCTCCATGCTCAAGTTCTCTTAGCAAGTGTTGTAAAAACCAAGGTTCGAAACTCGGTTTCGGTTATTTGAAATTTTACTAGTTTCGAACGATTTTTTTTTTAGAGTGGGGGAGAGGGGGGGGGGGGGGGGCAGAAAATCAAACTTTTTTGCGGGTGCAGGTAAACCTTATTTGGTCTTCAGGTAAAATGCATACAACCAAGTTGACAGTGAAAAGTGGTAGAACTGCAATACAGACTAAATGCACGCATGTTTCTGTAAATACAAGATTGAGCGCTATTGTTTTTCTTTCTTTTTCTTCAACTTGGTTCTAGCGAATTTACGTGATGGTCAAAACTGTAATAGAGTTTTGCACCTGCATAATGAATATCATCTTTATCGGTCAGTTTCTACTTGGTCCGGCCCAAAACAACATTAAGCGCATATATTTTTATTAACTGGGTTGGTTTCTCGTCCACCCACTTCCTATTCTAAACAATAGAAATTCGATCGAAAAGAAACGGCGGAAGACAAACAACGAATTCAAAAAAGAAAAGAAAAATCTTTATCTCAGCGCAGTCTCGAAGAGGAAGATCGAAGACAATTTGAAGCTTGCGGTGCTCAAAGACAAATTTGCTTCTGTTCGATTATGCTTTCAATTTTGAATTTGCTTTCGACTATGTTGTGTTCGATTTTGGTGATTTCATCAGCGGTTGAATATAGTAATTTATGATTTCAAATTATGCCTTGTGTTTTTTATTGTCGGTTTTCTTCTTCTTTTCGAAACTGAGACTGCGATTTTTTTTTCTTCTGTTCTGGCCGGGACGGGATTTTGCCCTAATCCCGTCCTGCCGCCGGCCGGAACCGATCTGAGTTGGTCGGAATCTCGTGGTTCCAGCCGGAACCTCATACCATGGTAAAAACCATATGTATGCTCAATGTGTGTGTGAGAGATATTCAATCGAGGAATCTGACACATGAGAGACTCGTTCGGTGATTTTGCTTCACCTCCACTAAATGAAATGTGCACATAAAGCGAATGTGCACATGGCGACAAAATTACACACACAAATATATATAATCTGAAAATGTTCTGCGGATACAAACACAAATACGACATTGTTTGAATATGAAAGTATCCATTGGCAGACTTATATTTGGGTGATTTTAATGTTCCATTTTGGTGGTTGCAAAAATTGGCGGGGGGGGGGGGGGGGGGGGATCAAAGTTACACCGAAGCACTTTCCTAAGGTAATTAATATTAGATAACAAAAACAATGCTGTAGATTATCCAAAATCTGCAACAAGAGTCCATACTCATAGATAAGAAACGTGGAAGGATATTTACAGGTATAGCCAGACCTGTTGAGAATGCGCAGACATAAATGTTGGCGGCGTGGGCTGAAATTGAGAAGATTGTGCTGGTTTAAATTGATTAGGTCGTGCTGGTTGGAAATGGGTATGTTGTGCAGGCTGGAACTGGGTAGGTTGTGGAGGCTGGAACAAGGTAGGTTGTGCCGGTTGGAATAAGGTAGGTTGTGTGGGTTGGAACTGTGTAGTGTTTGAGTAGAGTGGTTTCTGTTCAGCGGTCTGTTGTGGCTGTTGGTAACCATAATTTGAAGCGATAGGCTGTTGATAATTATCAGCATACTGACCACCCTGTATGTTTGCTTGAGGCTGATAAATGACAACACAAAGACCAATTAGACCGAGGAAAACATAGATACAAACAGTTATTTCAGAATTTTATCTCACCTGATAATAGGACTGTGAATTAGCATCAGCAGCAAGATTTGATCTGTCAGTAGCATAGACAGAATTAGGTTGCTGCAATCCCTGATCATATGATGAAGTCAAGGTATTAGCACCATATGCAGATGTTTGGGTAGGTTCTTTCTCTGCAAAGAGAACAAAATAATATTAATCATATAAACTTATGAATTGGGTTATGGACAAGCTTACACGGACCAAATAAATATCCATCTCCAAATATTATCTTAGAGTAAATTTCAACTTATGTAAAGGAAAATTCTAACAAATTACTCTTTAAGAACAAAAATGCTAAGTTTTCCTCCAACGGCAGGCAACACGAGTCAATATCCATCATTCATTGGCCCAATGGTTGATCTAGAAAACTAGATAAAGCAACATTCTAACAATATATCTACATCCAGTTAGAGATGGTATATGCTTATTTCACAATGTTGGTCCTCAAGAAAAAGATTTTCAGATATTTTTTAAACAAAAAAATAGCAAAAAATTTGTTCAACAAAACCTTGAGCAGCAGCAGAAAAATTATAGTGAACACCAGGCCTAACATGACCACATGTAATCTGGTTTACTTGAATATGAGTTGCCCCAATTACTTTACGATGAAAAATTAATATAACAGCAACCATTCCAAAACTCAATTTTCAAAGGCGGGTATTCGAAGCTCACAGCAAAAAAGGGATGGTAGAACAGAAATGAAAAAAAAACAATATTTAAACTAGTTTAAAGTCAGAAACAAGACAGGAGTATAAATTAGCAGCGTACGTGGAAACAAGATGGGAACTGAGTTGGAAACACAGATATTTAAGTGAATATATGTGTTATTCAGTTTTACAAACATTTTTTATTAGAAAAAAAAAATTTATTTGTAGCCAAAAGAAAGGAAAAAAACACAGTTTTGAAATTTGATCATGTTATCCAATAACAATCCATTCGCAAACGATATGCATACCCATCTAATAAGAATCATATTCCCATCAAGTGATCAAGATATGATTAAGTGTCGTTTTTAATATAATAAATATTGGTCTCCTGCGAGGTTTTGGTTTCTAAGCACAGGCAGAAACAGCATTTTCCAATATTCGGTTGATTACAAGATTAACTGGAGAACATCAACATGTGTAGCATCGGCATAGGACATCTAAATTAGATGCATTTACATTGCCAGGACGGATAAATCATATAACAAACACCGATGTGAACATTTAGCACAACAGCACTGCATATCCTTTGCGTCTTTTGTTCAAAATCCATGATTTTGAAGAAAACAAAGTATGTTAAAAGGGGGACTTGAGACTGTATGAGCGCACGCGCGCGCATACACACACACAAATAAATAAAAAAACCTCGACTTTTAACCTTCTAAAGCACAGCGAATGAACCAATCAAAACTAATAAGTTGTCCAAAGTTGAGCTCCGAGAAATTGTTATATTTGGCAGCATCGCCAACAGTGTATACAATAATAGGTGGTGTATAAATGAGATCTCCCAAAACGCTGTTATATTTGTCAACTTTGATTTTGTTACCTGCTACTGAAAATGCAAGGCGTTCTCGGAAAATTGCAAGATCATGCGATGAATCATCTGACTCCAACAACTTCAAATACTCCATAGCTGTTGTGAGAAGCCCTTGGCTAGAAAGTAGTTCAGCATACTTCTCCACGAGCTTCGACAGAGATGTACTGAAATGCTTTTGGCCAGTTGCAAATGCAAGCACCCTAGTTTTTTCCATCAAATCCTATACAATGCAATATCATCAAGTGATCAAGAAAATAAGCTAGTATTTTATTTTACTAGCTAAAAACATCATTTCCAAGACCATATATGATGCATTTAAAACAGAATGAAGCACAAGCATCCTACTGCCACTTATGGTATGCTTATAATGATTCGAAGAAGAAAAAAAAAGTTTCGATAAAACCATTTGCATCTAGTCCAACTATTTAAGAAGAGTAAAATACTACCTGAAGTAGATCAACAAAGGATTTTCCATCCTGGTCTAGTTTCAAGCTGTGTGACCATATTTCTACAGTTTTTTCAATATTTCCAGCGCACATATAGCAGAGAGTGGCAGCAAGAGTGTTGCCGACACGAGCCAATCTTGAAGCAAGAATATCACAGAGAGTACTCCACTCATCCTTCTGTGCAAACTGTTAAGACAGATATAGGATTATAATGTATTCAGTAGCATATGGCATAACAAAACTACAAGTAAAAAATCATTGACATGCAAACAAGAAAAAAGTGCCACTTGAGAGGCCTAGTGTGCCATGAAAAAAAGGTAGCAGGTACCACACATAATGTAAATGATTCTTCAATCACAGTTTTGTAGAAGAAATAAGTTATTATGACACAATGATACCGTGTTTCTTTAGTTAGGTATGAGGTGATCAGCAAGGAGGATTCTGATGTATTCTCAAGCGGACAACAGCGATCAGCGTTGTTATCTTCGATAACCAATTGGAATTTTAAGAGGACAAAAACAAAGATTTGAGGTTTCAACATTAGATTAATTTCGAAAAAATTGAGAGCTACTCTGGCTTTGTGTCGGTTTCATATTGAGTTAAAACTTAAAATAAAGTTAATAGGTAACCGAGTCCAAAACCTAAATATATCTTTTTTTCCATGCCCATCAATATTCAATTAAACCCCATATAATGTTGGTACCAACATGATTTGCTAGTTCTGATCGCATTCTCATTCCCCAGCCCAAATATTCTATCAACATACCCTACGCAGACTATCGAGTATCGACGTACCCTACACAGACCATCAACATTTCCCAGCTCAGATGCAACCTCTGTTCTCAGCCTAAATAACAACCCAATATTGAATTGAGGCTGAGGCGAGGCTGCTATTGATGATAGGTTATACTAAGTCCAAACAAAATAACCCTAACATGGAAAATTAAATTGACTGAAAGACAAATGACGAACTGCATGTAAGTTTTGAATCCCAATTTCATTGCTTTTATCAAAATTCTTAGTCTTAATATTTTATTTTTGACTGTTTCTGGTATTGCTTTTCAATTTGACTTTACTTTCTGAATTTGTTGCTTTTTCTTTTTAATTTGTTGGCTTATCTATAATAAAATGAATTATGATTTTTTATGATTTTATCACAGGTAAGCAAATGGTACTGGGTTTTTGTCTAGATCCAAATCAGGATGGCTGGAATCTTGGAGCTCCACGTGGAAACTCAAACCTTATAATAAACCATCACGCGACTTTATTGTGTAACATAAACCAAAAGTGACCACAGTACTGCAGTAGGAGAAATTGAAAGAAAATGGACACAAATTGTTGAAAGCTTGTTTAAGTTGCATTGTTTATTTCAGACCTGAGCTAACATTTCAACCACAAAAGACTACTTCATTGGAGGTTGTTTATTATTTAACATGATGGGCTAAGGACAAAAGCAAGCAGTGTAGTGTGTAGTGTGTGCATCTATAAAAGATTAATCCTGGACATATGATGACAAGTATTACGATTAAACATCGATGCTCATTAATGTTACTTGGCCCAGCAATAGAACCGAGATCCGCAAATCCGAAATGAACTGAAATGATAAAGACTGAAACCCGATTGTTATCCTATCCAATACGGGTGACAAAAAAATAACACAGAGACACGAGACAACTCCAAACACATGGCAACACAAACTATGTTTATTATTCACTGAAACATTCACATACATATATTCTTTGTACATGATAACCGCTACATGTCAGTAAATTTTATTTGAAAGTGTTCTCACCGTGCACAGCATAGCAAGTGTCTCTTTCCAGGAATCAAGTGGCCTTGTGTTAACAAGTGTCGTCATATCATTGGTCACCAACGCAGAAACAACCTAGATTAAAACAAACTTTAATCCCACCATCAAAGATAATATTAATGCAAAAAAAATAAAAAATGCCGCCTTATAAATATAGCACCAAAACCGGGACTTGGCTTCAACATTTAATATCATGTGCCAATCATCGGGTTCACCAAAAAAAACATTTTTAAGGTATTGGTCACGTGTTATTTCATATTAGGGTACATGAAAAACCGTTACTGGTCACCGCTACCATTTTGGAAAAACCGTTACCATACATTTTAATCGGCACTCCCAAAGTGCATATTGTTACTATTACCATATCGTAGATATACCAGATGTTGATTTACCGCCAAACTATTAACTAGTAATTGTTACACTAATAATATGGAACTAATGTCTTGTTTAAAAAAAAAATTGTAATGCTATTTCATCGTACATCTAATCATATCACTTAGTAAATACATGACCCAAAAAGAGAATCTCAGTCATTTGAAATGAATTTAAAGACTAAGTTCAAGCATATCTTTGAAAAACGTACTAACAAAATAGGAAAATACAGGTGGATCAGTAAACAGCTGTTACCACTGATTTTGGGGAAAAAATATTAACAATGATTAACCCTTAAAAATGGTGAAGTTGCCATTGTTGTACCGTGCAATCACATACTGCCTTAGCTCAAAAATTGCAACCGAATGATCGGTAATGATATGACAATGGGAAACCTAAAGTTACCAGCATAAAACTCTGGAAGATTTTGTCCATTGTAATTTGTTTAACTCTGGAAATATACCCCCCCCCCCCCCCCCCCCCAAAAGGAAAAAAAAATGTGGAAACCTTAAGATATGATGAGAGACTATTCTTAAGGTACTGGTCACGAGTTATTTCCCACAACGATGAACCACCAACATGAGCTATAACCAAAGCATCGGCCATTCTGTTGGCATTTATACACTGTAAAACTGCTCTTTTATAATCTCCAACCACCAAAGCACGTTGAATGGTTACATCAACTGTAGGGTCAACTGCATTTTCGATATGGACCTCCTGTTCTTGCTTTATTTGATTATCCTTTGGAGGCTCATCCACTTCGGCAACTGTTATATTATCCAAGGGTTCTGGATTGTTGAAAAAATCTTCACCATTGTCAATTAAGAATTCATTACCTTCTCCGGGGAAAAGTTCACCTTTACGAACTTTCTCATCAAATCTAACTGTACTACTTAACTTATTCCCAACTTCATCAATTTCATTTTCATTTCCTTCACTGGGCACAGAGAAACCAAGGTAAGTTACTAACTTTGTTCTAGCTGTTCCATCTTCCTCAAACATGACCTTCAAGAAACCCCAAGTCTCCTTTTCATCCTCTGAACTGCAAATAAAATATAAAGAGAGAGAAAGATGAATGGTATGAATGTGTAAAACAATAGGAATTTTTATCACATGAATATCTAACATACAGAGAATCCTGATATTTCTTTTCACAAAAAGATAACAATGAAGATGTCTCGCCATCTTGGATTGCAGCTTCAAATTCGGTAGACCGGCTCACTAAGCTTTGTTCAGTGACCAAATTATGCACATAAACCTGATGTTGGAAAAGAGAGGCGGGGTGCAGGGGATTAGTGCCTTACATTGTTAAATTTATTATAAAATAAGAAGTGCATAAGCATACCTCAGAAGCATTAGAAGGAGCATTCGGAGCTGTTGATTGATTAGTGTGAAATGAGACAAGCTTTCCTCCAAATCCAAATGATGCTCCAGTTGGTCGTTTCAACCATTTTGGTGCTCGCATGTGTAAACCTTGAAAGGAGGGAAGGAAAAAAAACAGACATGAGAAACTACAAAATGATTTTCTAAGTGAACTCCAACTCATGTTTAGGTACTTGCACACAAGAGTAAGTCGTGTACAATAATAACTTGACAGGAAGAAAGGAAGCACAAACCACTACGTAACGAAATTTCAACTGGCCAGAGCAAACAAAGATTGCTTTTCTGATGTTACACAAATTGTAAATTTAGGAAATAACATGCACTCTCAGATATAATTAACAGGATTTAAAAGAAGGCATGATTTATCCCATTATGGAAATGGATTCTACACACATTATGCAGTGACGACTGGAGATGAGTAGAGAACCAAGAAAAATAACCTTGGCAAATGATTTATCCTAGAATGCCTATGCAGAGGAAAAAAAATTATATGTCAAAATATGAAGTATCATCGTGATAAATATGAAAAAATCAAATGCCAATTAAACAACAATGAAAACCCACCTACAATGCAATAATTTATCTTCGTCAATGTGAAATACACAGACGTACTATATATATATATATATATATATATATATATATATATATATATATATATATATATAGGTGCGGCTATTTGAACAAAAATATTTGACACAAATCAGGAGACACAAAATCTCAACCTTGAATCAATTTGCCTTTATGTAAGGGGTGGAAATCCTGGGGTAATAAAATGGTTGAGAATTTGTGTCCTCCAATTTGTATTAAATTTTTGTGTTTAAGTAGACTTTCCCTATATATATGTACATATATATATATACATATATATATATAGAGAGAGAGAGAGAGGAGGGTTATATGGCACCCTATTTTTTTGGCCTCCCTTTTGCACCTCATTTGTGGCCAAGTATTTATAGTTAAATAAGTTAGTGGAGGGAGAGAGAATTAGTGGGAGGAGAGAGAAACGGGAATGTGTAGTGGAAATCAGGGGGGTTAAAGGGGTGCTACACTATTTGGGGTGTCATTGAACGCTCCTCATATATATATATATATATATATATATATATATATATATATATATATATCGCACACATATATATATACACACACACATATTCATAGAAGTTTTGCTCAAGATTCGTCTCCAACAGAAACAAACCTCATGATCATGACATATTGCCGTTATTGTTTATGTATAAGGCTGTTTTTTAGTGCAATATCTGCTTACTTCAGTACACTGTCCTTTTTCATTACCAATACATCCCAAGTATCCACTGCTTATATATATTTATCACGCAATATTGATGTCGCCCTTTAGCAATTAATATTATAGGCAAAAATGTTACAATATTTGTAATTAACTGATCAAACTATACATCAGAGATGTAATTCATAAACAAATGGTCGATGGACAAATGAACTTCATTTCTTTTATAGTCATACAACAATATATAAAATAAGAATATCTGGCAAACATTTAATAACAAATCGATCACTCTTGTTAAATGCTACATATGGATGGATTTGTTAAAAAGTGATGTTGAAGGGTATTGATCAAATGAGGTAGCCACAAGCGGTAATACATAAGAGAGAATTAGGCAGCAAGATACCGAAAAATAAAATGCATCCCCAACTTATTGTAGTTAGTCACCTAGGCTAAAATACAACGGAAACCCATTCAAACAGCACAACCAAATATTTATAATTTTACGCATACATTTCAACCAAAGGTCTTAAAACAACTAAGCATACCCACATCGAATTTATTTATTTTTTAGAAAAAAATAAAAATAAAGGTTCTACCATTATCCTGAATAGCAGGCACTAAGATCATTTCACAAAATATTTTTAAAAAATAATAATAATAAATCTAAACATAATTGCAGACTTAAGAGAAATCTGCAGTGGGAGCGTTAAACAGACATTACAAATGTATGTGCACACAGCCACACACACACAGCAATGCATGTAATTTAGTCATATATAAGAACATAAATAGCCATGAAAATGTGAAAATTGCCGTGTAAGGTGGTAATTATCATGCAAAACTTTGTGTAATGAGAATCACTTCAAGAAACCATAATTCTACAGGTACAATGTCAAATTACATGATTTTATACTTTGATTACAACATATACAATTTATAATCCATAATTATTGTTTTAACAGAAGCACAATTTTGTAAGTGTGTGATGGCTGCCAACTTGGCATTTACACTGCTTTTTAAGATATGGATTCAGATCCACTTCTTATTTAAATCAATTCATGTTTAAGGATGAATACAGCTCTCCAGAAATGAAGCGCTCTTGCGATCGATTGGCATTAGTTTTGAGAGTTGTAAACATAGTTATGAAAGGCATGCCGCGGCGCGCGCTATGGTGCACGGCGCGGCGTTTGCGCCATTTTTGTTCACGACGCAGCGCATATGAAAAGGCGCACCAAATGGCGCGCCTTTTCTCTCTCTCTCTCTTTTTTTTTTTTTTTTTTTTTTTTTTTTTTTGCATTTCAAACTGCTATAGCTACTACTACAAATACTCTGCCCATCACTACTACCACCATCACAACTACTATTACTATTATTATCATAATGATATGATATATGAATTTTTTTGTTAATATCTTCTTTGTAGTTATAATGAAAACATAATTACATCATCATTATTTCCTATATGATTATCATCAGCGAGTTAATAACCTTACAATTATGTAATTGGTTGAACTTAGCATGCCGATATTTAGAACTAACATATGTTTTATTATCCAACTTAGTTTAGATTCCTTTTAATACCGTCAGAAGTATATAATTTAATGTGTAAAAGATCATAAAATATTGTCTAACATGGATGCAAAAGCAAATGAATGAAACTCTGAAGCCGTGAACGATATATCAAGAGAAGCCATTTTGGAGGAAGAAAAAATATTCTTATAAGATAAGCATTCAAGCAGCTCTGAAACATACCCTTGGATTTTATTTTATTTTTGCATATACGTAAATATGTCCAATGTCTTTGTACGATTTGTCTGTAACATAAAAATATTTCATGATTTGGTATTTATTAAATACAATCGAGTATTAAAAAGAATGTATAATATTCGTGACACTATTGGTCCAGTATCTTTAAATGATATTGATGATTGTAATTAATGGTTAACTGAATATATGGCCGATATTGAAGTTGAGCTTATGTTCGACGATGAGTATGACCTGACTTGGTGTGTTGCTGCTAGAGCGGCAAGAGTGAAGAGATTCGGTTTTTTAGCTCATCTTTAATTTGTATTATTATTTTTTATTTGAAAACTACTGTGCTTGAAATTTTATGCTTTATGTTTTTTTTGTAAAGTACATAAACAAATTTGTTGCGTATATTTTAGCAAAAAAAGATTTTTTTTTTAAATCTTTTGTTAAAATATTAATTATACTGAAAAAAATAAACATGCGCAGTAAATTAAAAAGGCGCGTCATTTGCCGCGCCGTGCGCCAAGGCTCCGGAGAGGGTTTGCGCCTTTTTGCGCCGTGCGCCACTAATAACACTGGTTGTAAATTTACCTGAATGTTGTAACCCGATATTTTTACTAAATGAAGACACTGATACAAAAACTGTGTATAACTCAAATGTCAAGGTTCCGACCAAACTTTTGAATGTTTGATCAACTTTTTTTCAAAAAAGTAAAACAGAAGTTTTTTTAATAAAAAATATTGTATATTATACATTATTAACAAATTAGACATAAGCCTAACCATAAAACAACCTAAGTCATTATAATTAATAAATAAATCACCTAATCAAGATATTAATAAATCAGAACCCAAATATAATCCAGCCCAAAATATTACACATTATCAACAAACCTAGCAATTAGCATAAATACTAACAATTACAAATCGGAGTCCATATCATTTTCATGTACCCTTTCCTTTCATCTTCCCACTGCAGAAAAACTAAGGTTACAGATTCATGGGAATTGGGCTCTATTTTGAGAAAACTAGGGTACTAACGTTTTAGGGCATTGTTATTGATGCTCCAAATATTGTTAAGGAGGACCAAATTTTTTATTTTTTAAAAAATTGTTAAGGGAAGTACCAAAGAGGAAAGTAGCCCCTTAACAAATAAATGTAATTTTACCTTATTACCCATTTAGCCCCTTACAAATAAAGGTAATTTTACCTTATTATCCATTTAGCCCCTTACAAATAAAGGTAATTTTACATTAAAAATTTTTGTAAGGGCCATAGTAATTTTTTTTTCAATTCGCATATATCGATAAGCGTTTTCGAAGGAATAAGATCGAACTATTTTTTTGTTGACATAAATATGCCGAATTTTATAATTACGAAGGCAATGCACCGAAATGATTATTAATTTTCGACATATCACTATCGAATACATACACAATCGATTACGTGATGCATTCGGTGCAGTTGCGACGAGCTGCTTATTTTAATTTGGTTTCCCTTGTCGAATAAGTTTTTTAATCTAATTTGAAGGGGCAATCCAGAAATATTGAGTAGTGTTAAATAATATGTTTGTGTAGCCCCTTAACAATTTTTCAAAAAGTGGAGTGTTTTTAAAAAATGACCCTCCCTGAACAATAGTTGGAGTGTTAATAACATCATCCACGTTTTACTATACTAATTCTGTGTTTTTTGTTGATTTCATGGAATTTTGTCAGCTTAGTGGGTTTTTTCCTTCCTTCTGATTCCTCTCTTCTTCAATTTGCAACATGGTTGTGCATTTGATGACTTCCTGAAACAACCTTCTTTTTTTTTAGGCTAGAAATTCTGGCTGAATTCTGTAATTCTGTTTCAGTTTTAGACCAGAACACGACAAAGCCTTAGCTGTCGACATTTCCACCACAGAATCAAATGTTTCTGGAATGGAATTTCAGAATGACGAGAATCCTGATAATTCGGATTAAACCACACATCTTGACACACACACGCACACACACAGAGGCAAGGGTTACACTAATCCCTCTTTAGCTACATCTCATCTAAACGAAGATTAACAAACGAGTTCCTATTTGATTCAAGATCATTTGCACAAAATTTTGGTTGCTTTAAATACTCCTAACATATTCAAAATAATACCTTTAAACTGAAAGTTACAATAACTGTTTTGGTCAATGATATTAACCCAACATTTTGAACATGTTATAAGTTTCAAATTGATCTCATCTGTTATGACAGATTTTCATGATGTAGATTGAACATGCACATAATTTTGTTTAATTTTTAATAGTGTAACTCTATAACATGCAAGGGAGTTTGTAGACAGGATGTTCAGAAATAGTGGTGAAGCATAACCCTTACAATACATCTAAGAATTTGGCAGACGAACAAGCTCAAGATCACTAAATCCACATTGTAAACACTTTACTGATGGTTCTTGACAAAACTTCATATGTGCGTGTTCATTCAAATTTGTGCAAGGATTTAAATCTGAATTTTGATCTCATCTCAAAAAATTTACACAAATTATCTCATAGCGGACACGTGTATCTCGGGTGTACATCTCGGTTTGACATCTTGGATTTCAAAACCCATCTAAGGACTATCTTGCAGTAACTTGAGCATGTGAGATTGACATTTGAAAGCTTTTTATGATGAATGTTATCTAAATATAAACGTTTTAACATTTGTATTATATATAAAACAATAATATAATTTTATTGAGGAGAATGGTAGCATGATAGATTTGTTTTGATTGAATTAATTATAATCATCTAAATATTAAATAAAAATAATAAATGAAAATCTTTTTTTTTTATTACAGTTAGAAAATGAAAGCTTTTTATAATGAATGTTATCTAAATATAAACTTTTTAACATTTGTTTTATATAAAAAAACAATAATATAATTTATTGAGGAGAATGGTAGCATGATAGATTTGTATTGATTGAATTAATTATACGTTTCTGAATATTAAATAAAAAACTTTTTTTATTACAGCTAGAAAATGAAAACATAAGTAGATGACGTATAAAAATTCACTAGAGTAGAATTTCTGTTTAACACAAAAGAATTAAAAGATGTAATTTGTAAAACATAACTTTGTAAGAGATCTTAGTGCAAATTTCTCTAGAGATCTTAATATCTTGGACATGATGACTGTCAAAATAAGGTTGTAAACAATATTTGGTGTCTTGTTCGCTCAAGTTTGAAAAATGAGATATTGAGCAAGATCTCGGGTGAGGTAAACGAGATTTGAAGCAGTGAATATGTGGCATGTCAGTTTTTTTTTTTTTTTGGGTTTTTGTGTGTGTGTGTGGGGGGGGGGGGGGATGGGGTAACTGATTGAAGGATAAATTCGACGTCCAATAACGGTGATGGGAATGTAGACCAAGTGATCCATGTGCTGTGAGGTCGGCACATGCTTTCACTTTGGAAGCAAAACTCGATACTTTGGTTCTTTATAAATATTAAGCGTGCCTCACTGTGTGGGCGTGCGTATGTACCTATACCTTTGTGTGTGTACGTAAGTGTCTATACCATTATGTGCGCGCCCAATTGTTATAAGTGATGTAAACAACTAATTTTACGGCAATGCTGTGTAAATGCAAATGATATTATGTATGTGTCAGTGTGATACAATGCAAATGGTAAATGGTGTCATGTCTTAATCTCAACAATACGAGCATTGATCTAAAAGGACATGTATGGGGTTATAGCCCGTGACAGATCAAGTTCTTTTCAAATACACACGCGCACACACACACACACACACAGAGATATATATATATATATATATATATATATATACACACACACACACACACACACACATTTATATATATATTTATATATATATATATAAGTCGTAATACAAAAGGCAATTTAAGAAAAGTTTCATAGTTACCTTGAGTGAACTGGCTTTCCATCGATGGCCCAGTTGCATACCTATTGCAAGCCTGCATCAAGCAAAAATAAAAACATATAAGAAAATATGGTGGTGGCCAGAACCACATAAAGAGAAACAAGATGTTGTTTCAAATAATAACTAGTTTGTGTCATTTTATGAGGTAGAAAGATTTTAAATTAAGAACTTGTTCCTTTATTTCCAATAAAACGTGGCATCACCTTTAAGCTACAATAGCATATTGAAAATACATAATACACTAACTACTTTTTGATCATTCCACTACAAGAATGTCACAAAATTTGCACCTATATCCACTGACTTCAAATTAACCAGTTTATATAACACATTTGCCGCAGATGGTTGCGCCTATAAGAATTGTAATATGCATGTAGCACAAACAAGATAGACAAAGCCAACTGTCAGAAACAAATGTTGTTAAATTTGGAGAAAAAAAAAATATAAAACAAGAAGTCTATAGTGGACTCGTGCATCATATGCTTGTACCAAGCATATTACACCATATTTGAACATATTGCACCACACCACAAAAATAGATATCTTTGTTATGTCTTTATGTTAGATTGATTGACAGTTGACTTGCAATACAGATACAATTAAGCCATTAGCATATAGTAATAATTTAATAACCATGTAAAATTGCAACATATTTTCTATAGAAAGCTGTAATAAATTTCTCCTTCATAACTTATTATCATCATCCAAGTATAGATGTGATGATATATTTAAATCTTATATACACGGCATTAATTATTATTTTTCAATATCCCTGATTGTGGACCAGTCATTTCAAGCTCCAGTTATTTTGTAAATATGATATACCCGTATGATATGTCAATAGCTAACCAGTTGAGTGGACTTAAAATCTGAAGGAGGGAGCAAATGCATCAGGTGAGATAATTCTGAAAAAAGCAGATGACCTAACATATTCAGAATTTTGTGTGCCTTTCAACAAAAATAACTAGAATGGTGCTGTAAGGTGATAACCAAGTGAAACTAGCAAACCATGATAATCTTATACAGAAGTTGAATTTTTGAAACAATTATAAAAAATAAGTTTTAAGAAAGAAAGCAGTCCTTGGCTAAATAAACATAACAATCCAAGCTCTGTTCCTGATATTAGTGGAACAAATGATGAGTCCAGAGCAGAAAAGCACCTGAATGTTGTAAATTCCAATTTTTTGATCAAACGAAGATGCTGATATAACACCTGGTATTCTTGGGTACCAATGAATGTCAAAATTCCCATTGGTGCTAGCTGGCAACTCAGAGACTATCTGCAAATAACATGATTCACATGTGGGACTATGATTAAAGAGAGCATTGGAGAATGAAAATACGTTAACTGAAGATCCTCATACCTCACCGGAAATTGTATCCCAACATATAGATCTGTTATCTTTGGCACATGTCAATAGGAATGCACTGTCATGAGGGCACCATGACATAGCGATTACACCTGATAGAGTTCACGGAACAAGATCAAAGGATTAATTGGACATGGGTAAGCATTTGCATCTGTCAAAAGTTTTTGCATTAAACACGTAAACACCAAACGTTGGTTTAAGCCGGGCACCAAGTACGAGTGACGAATTCTTTAGTACAAAAACAGAGAGATGTCTTAGATGAGCAATGATAATAATTACTCAACCAGCAACCTATCCAACAATGCAAATATTAGTGGCTAAAATATGATTCCACAAAATTGGACTATAAATAATGAATTAATTCCCAAGAATGGTCATAAATTGGTAGTATGCATCAAAATTAAAACATCATGAATTTTAGTTAGGCAGATATAATAACTGGTGGGCAGTATGGATTTTTGTGATCTATAACCACTTCTTCTGCTAGCATTATAAGGAACTGAAAGTAAGGTGGATACCCAGTGCCGAAGGCTCCCGGGTATCCACCTTACTTTCAGTTCCTTATAATGCTAGCAGAAGAAGTGGTTATAGATCACAAAAATCCATACTGCCCACCAGTTATTATAAGGAACTGAAGGTACATCTTCGTTATTTTAACTTCCATCAGAATTACAGAAGCACCCTTCCAATTTTTCACATTTCATTGCATCTCAACATCACAGAGCATGTATGTGGGCGCGTGCATCTGATGTGTCATACAATAGTTAGATATAAAACCAAAACTGGGACAAGTGATGAGAAAACCAGATCATTTCATCAAAAAAGAAAGAGAAAACATGTGCTTGCTGATTCTCAAATATAAAGCAATGAAATTAACTATAGGTTAAACACTGCAGTTTTGAAGGTTGATTGTAACAAACCTTTTGTATGACCCACAAATTCTCTTATTGGTGATATTGTTTTTCTGACATCCCAAATCTACCACATGTGAAGCAAATAAAGTCAAATGAAAGCTATAATCTGCCGGATTATAATAATGGAAATTATTAGATTTGCAAAGAAAGTACTCTAAGCGATGGTGAACTGTCATCATCGGATGCAACAACAAGGTGGGTGGATATATCAGGATTCCACTGCAGAACAGAGCCCCTCCTTTTAGTGGAATCTGAAAAGCTGAAGATAGAAAAGAGAGCGATCATCATAATTATGAGATTAGGTGTGACAGGAAAAATCTATTTAAAATGTATATTAAAAAAAAAACAAGAATTTACCTAGTCACTGGTTTCTGTTGCCTCAAATCCCAAACAACTTCAAATACAAAAGTAAGAAAATCAGTTTACAATACCACAGTGGCTTAGTCTAAAATATATAAACAACTGGAGGTAAACATAAAAGATGAAAGAAAAAGTAATGGAACATTCTTACCCGATATCCCATTATACGAAGTGGAAGCTAATATATGTTGAAATTTAGGGTTCCACGCCACTGATGAAACTTCTGTTTGAGCACCAGATCCAGTACTCTGAAATATTATATTGCAGCAGTGTTGTTAGGGTGTGTGCCCACACTGGTCTTTTAAGAATCAACGGTTGTTCTCAAATCTCAACTGGGTTTTTACTTGTTACAAAAGTTATTCAATACGAGCTTTCGGCACGCGCTTCGCGTATGAATCTATGATCATGATACATGTTTTGTGTGTGAATTATGATTTTAAAACCTGTATATGTTTAGCACATTCAGGAAAAAATGATTTGTACGAATATTTAATTATATTTTTTGCGTTGAATCATGTGTAATTAGGTTGAAATTTTATTTTTAAAATCCAACATCTAATTTTTATTTTTATATTGTATTTGTATTGTTAATTGACAAAGAACGATGTTCTAAGGAATGTTTAGTTGTTAGATCTTATTTTTAAGTTATACTAATTTTTTTCAATATTTGTAGAAATTGCAACATCAATTTTTTTTTGGTGTGTTAAATTTTAGTTGTATTATTAAGTAACAAAGAATGAACTCGTAAATGAACTTTATTTATCAAATCTTATTTTAAGTGGTATTAAAATTAGTAACATTTGCAGAGAAGCAATTTGAATTTGTAAAGAAAAAATATTTAGTAGATCCTATTTTTAAGTGAGATAAAAAAGAGCAATTTCGATAGTTCATGCTGATAAAAAAATGCGATGCTAAAGATATAACAATTATTAATAAAGGTATTGGTTCATTTATCCAAAAAGAACTTATATTTGAACAATCCTACACTCCAAATAATTGGAATCAACATCTAGGCTAGAATACGTCTAAATTAATTGTAGGTAGATTTTATTTCCTAGTTCTTTAGGAAGATCATATGAAATAAAAAGGGAATTTTATTTTGAAGGACAAACTTCCCAACATTTTTAACATCAAGGACAAGCTCTTCAAAATTTAGTCATAACTCATAAGGACAACATGTAAAAAATGAATATATGAAAATGTTATGCAAAATTGATATTATGCACATTGTCCTTCTAATCAAATTTGTGTCCTTATTGTATATTTATTTGAAAAGTTTGTCCTTCTCACTAAAACATTGAGAGCATGCCCTTAAGGCTAAAAAATTGATGAATTTTGTCATCCACACTATTTTCCTAAAACAAAAATATAATATTTAAAAAGTTACATATAGGGGTATAATGAAAAGTTCACGATCGAACCAAATGTTTGTGCGTTCAAGTCAACTATTAATAAAGATGGATGAATTCATAATACTGTCATGCATGCAGGAATCCCTCGATGTCATATACAACAGAGGGAAATTTTAATCGTCATTTCTTCTTTATGGCTATGTTTCAGTTATTAACACTCCCTTGTCCAGTTTTAAAGAAAATACTTGGGCTTTTTACATATAATACCATATCCCTGCCAGTGCTACAAAATCACGGGCATTATGCTGTATGTGAAAATGCGACGATGTTGCACATCTATTTAGGTAATATGCCACTAGTGAACAATAACTTAATATATCACCTCATTGCCGATTAATATGAAGCTGAAGTGATCAGCATCCAAATTTTTTATATGGCCATATTTACATATGGCTAACATGCATAAACAAACGGAGTAACACTTGATCACTAACTAAGCACTCATACCTTTAGGGATGGATACAATTGAGGTTCTAAAGGTTTTGCCAAATTCCAAACACATAATTCCCCTTCGTCAGCCCCAGAAAGAAGCAAATGGGGTGCCTGTGAATTGAACTCTAAACCTCGAACCTACAGAAATATATAAAATAACATTCCTTTAACAAAATTTTGTTGCTAAATACATCTAAATCAAAATTTAGATAACGATAAGTTACCGGGCCCGTATGTTTTTCAAGTTTTGCAACAAATGCATCAGCATGATCTTCTGAACTGCAACACAGTCGCTTATGCTCATAAGATAGAGAAATATTCCAACATTACTGTTGGGAAAATATGGTACTACAAACATTTATTTTAAAATTTAGCCAGTCTAAGGTAAAAGCGGAAAGATTTTGATGGAGATACAGATGCATTCATCTACCGATATAACCTTACAAAATGTGTCAACTTTTCGCTAAACAGGAAGTTGTAATTCAAATATCTATTTGACTATGACAGAATAAACTAGATGCATGTTCAAACAGACATGACTTTTTTCCAGTTTATTTTGTGGATAAGCAGGATGATGCCCTTGATTATAAGTCACACTGCAACTATAAACCTACACTAATACCAGCACATGTGTAAGAAAATGTCATATACATGGATGTACAACTATACTCAGGAATATGGAAGTGATAAACAAGATCTAACCGATTGACATGTAAACTGGCATATGATCGTGCTTACTCAAGAATAAACCTATCAAATTATGACCCAACCTATTAACCTAGCCTGTTTATCATACTTATAAATGGGTTTGGTCAATCCATTTATATAAATCATTATAAATGAGTCATAAACGAGTTGACCAGTTTAAAATGGTTATAAATAGTTGACTCATTTATCCATTTAACTCCGACCAGTCATAATCCGCTACTTTTTTTATTCAAAATGCAATAAATTTTTAATACTAACTCGGAATTGGACGAGACTTCAACCAATAAACACTCATCTAAATTACGGACGATATGAAACACTTGTACTTCATTTTGTGAACGAACGGTTCTTCATGACTAACGGTTGTACTTAGAAAATAACAGGCTATATCGCCATATTTGAACACCTTTAGGGAGAAACAACTTTTTTTTTCAAACTGCAGTAACTTCTGTCGCCATGCGAGACTTCGAACAATATGAAACACTTGAATACTTCATATTGTGAATATATGTTGTAGTCCTTTATGATAAACTAACAGTTGTACTTAGAAAATAACATGTTACGTCCCCATATCAGAACCCCATCTAGGCAAAAACCACTTTTTTTTAGAATGTAGTGACTTCTCTATGCTATATCGGAATCGGACGAGACTTTAACTAATGAAGTCGAACTTAAAATATGGACAGTATGGAGTACTTTGATACTTTATCTTGGGAATATACGATGTAGTCATTCATGGTGACTAAAATTTGTGCTTAAAAAATGTCAGGCTGCATCTAAATGTTTGAACTTTGCATTAGCAGAAGCCGATATTTTTTTGTTCAGACGTAACTTATTCTTACAACCTCGAAATAAGGCAAGACTTTGACCGATGAACTCCCACATGCAACATGGACAGTTTGTAACACTCGGACACTTCACTTTGTGAACATATGTTGTAGCCTTCCATGATGACTAATGGTTGTCCTTAAAGAATAAAATGTTACATCCTCGTATTTAAACTCCGTCTAAACAGAAGCTGCTATTTTTTTGTTCAGACCGCGTTAACTTATTCCTACTATCTTAAAATCAGACGAGGCTTTGAACAATGAATGCTCACCTAAATTACGGACACTATGGAACACCTGAATACTTCATCCTATGAACACATGTAGTCCTCCGTGATGCTAATAGTTGTAAATAAAAACAACATGCAACATTCTCGTGTTTGAACTCCGTCTAAACAGAATTCGCTATTTTTATTTTTATTTTTGTTTAGACTACAGTAATTTCTTCATACTATCTTCAAATAAGATGAGACTTCGATCGATTTGACTCCCTCCTAAATTATGGATGATATGCAAAACTCAAATGTAGTTCTCCATGATGATAATCGGTGTTAAGCGTGGTATAAGCCATTGTACTGCAAAGTAAACTAAAACTGTTCAAATTATCATGCGCCACCATTAGTAAGCATTTAATCAGAAATTGTCTAGAGAAACTAGCTTCTCTTCTTCTTCCTAATGGATTTACGGATCCTTTTTTATTTATGCACAATATTAAACGATGCACATCCAGCTGATCTAAATTATATGTCCGGAATAAATAAATCAATAAATACCCGTGGATCAATTTATCAGGATTCCAAACCCCAATAGTGCCATCACCCAATCCACCAGCAACAAGCCCCAGTCCAAAATCTTCAATCGGCTTTGACCATGAGAGCCTATTAAACCGATCAGTGCTAGGACAAGATCCTACGATCGGAAGCTCTCTATCGTCTGATGTGAAATCGAGTTCGAAGATCTCGAGATTGGCACTAGAGCTGAAGGAAAGATCGACGGCGCCGGACATGGTTCCGGCCGCCATGTATGGCAGGTCCGGCGCAAAGGCGACCAAGGCTGACCGTGATGTGCTCTTTATGCACTCCATATTTTAATTTGTTCCGATTTCAGAAGGTTTTAGTGATTATAGATCTGATTTGGCTTTTTGATGTCACTTAAGTAGATCGTTTCTATCAGTGTTTGAAATATAATTTTGGAGCTTTCAGGGGTAATTGGCAAAAGATACCTGAGATTTAAGATTGTTTGAACTTGGTCATGTTGGAAATGAAACCAATTGTTGAGTTATCGTTGAGTATAAGCAATATTTAACCAATGAAGCTATTTATTTCGATCAGTTTGCTTTAATATTAAAATAAGGGGGTATTTAGTTTTAAACACAAATTCACTAAAAAAATTAAATCAAAGAACAACTAAATTTGATAATTAAATGAAGGACAAAGACAAATTGTGTTATATCAACATGAAACTCACTTTGATTTATCATTACATAAATCATTATTACTAAATTAATTAGAAAATAAAAAACTACCTTCAAAATTGAAAGAAAAAAAAATGTAATTTCAATTATTTTAGTCGATTGATGTTATTTTAAACATTTAGAAATAATCAGCTCGGAAAGCTAAATAGATATAGCTTTATAACATAAAAATATAGCTTTATTGTGTATCATCTAAACACAAAACCAAGTCATTTTAAAACTAATATCGTTTACACCTGAAAAAAGCTAAATGTAAAAAACAAAGTTATATGCATTTAGCTTTCCGTCCTGAATTTTCTTAAACTCGTTTTTGCCATATTTACAAAACAAAATTATATTTTCTAATTAATTTTTAATATTATTATCATAGAAAAACATTTTTATATTAATTTTTATTATTTGTGAAATGTCATTTTGTGTCCTTAGTTTAAAATACTTGGACTTTTTCCAATTAAAACATGAAAGTTGTCCTTGATTAGGTAGCAAAAGTTGTTTGTCCTTAATTTTTTTTTTTTTTTTTTCTAAAATATGTCCTTCAAACAAATTTACACTAAAATAAGATTGCTTGGTAACCCATCCACAGAGGATTTTTGTTTGCTTGACTTAGCCAACTATTTTAGTCTTTTTTGTTATCATGAAATTTCTTTCTTTGCTAGAATTGATAAAAATCGTTGCTTTGAACATGCATATGTAGAAAACTTTTTATTTCTAGTGTTAACTAATTATTTTTTTATTTTTTTCTATAGTAGAGATAATCGCACGTAATGATAGATCACGACCATATTATTAAAACCTTGTGGTAAGATTGAGTTTCGTTCTAATGCTCGTTTTCATGTTTAAACAAAACATGAATCAAAAAGGTATAATTTCTAGAAGTTTAAAACAAATGTGAAATGTGTGATATGTAAATAGTCTAATGGAAGAAAGAAAGAATAACATTTTTTTTCCTTAATCAACCTCCTATAATGTCATCGTACTAACCAAAGTGCGGGAAAGAATAAAGCGAGAAAACTCACTAATTCATCATCCTCAAATACTCTTTCTCGGAGTATTGTTCCAACAAAAACATAGTTGTAGGAATGAAGCAGTGATATAATTCACAGAAGCAAACCATAATGAATTAATAAAATAAGAAAAAGTGTGATGCACTTTTTTGCATTTTTGTTCTAGGATGAAATTAAACAAAAAAATTAAAAATAAAAGTGTTATTGCCACAATGAGCCCATAAATGATTAAAGCTTCCATAAAAGTTAGACTAAGCAATAAGGTGCCTCTTATTTTTCCTTCCGCTTCTGGTTGTCTCGCAATACCTTCTACTGCTTGGCCTGCAACAGTATCTTGACCAACTTTAGGTCCAATAGAAGCAAGCCCTACAACCAATCCAGCAGCAATAACGGAAGCAGCAGAAATCAGTGGATTCATGATGATATGCTTCTCACACCAAAAAAAAAGGTTAATGATAAAATCAACCTTATTTGATTACTAAAAAAATATCATGTTATGATAGTTTTTTAAGACTCATTTAAGTTGTCCAAGTAAAATGTATTTGTTACGAGTCTACATCATGGGTTTTGTGCGTAATAATAGCACACTCTTTGTGCTTAAATTTTAAACATGTGCACTGTCTTTCATTGAAGATGCTTTTGTAGATGTTCCATTCTTTTGAGTCGACCTTTGCTTATGAAAGTGTTACTACTTATTGGTTGATTGCTAAATTGTGGTATACACTGAAATTATTTTTTTAATATATAGAGTAAAGCAATAGCACTGTGATGACTAACATGTACTTCTGAATATGTTTTATAAAAACAATAATCTTTACACATATTTAAAAATAACATGAAAAAAGTCGTCGATCAATCGATTTTATGTCTGTAATTAACATGTAATCATGATATTATTTTAAGAACACATAGGGCAATGCGCTTAAATAAAAAATACAAATATATTTAAAAAGTGTAAATAGCATTTTTAATATAAAACAGAAGTATAGAAGTGTCAATCATATGAATGATTTTATTTTATTTTTCCCTATATAATAAGATTAAAATATAGAAGTGCAATATAGGGTTATAGTGTAAAGTACAATATCAACAGTATATGTTGAAATTTTTGGCACTCCTTTGTTAAATTTAGGTGATACAAAATCACAAATAGATCGAAAGTAAATACTTGTTTAATATGCAAATGCGTGAACTAATTAATTGCATTTGCATGAGATGGAAAGAAATAAATGCAGGCATTTATTTCTTCCATTTACCCTAAGGAAAGGGATTGATTTACTTTCTATTGTGCATATTTGTTGCTACTGTAATTAGCCTTCATTATTTTATTACAATATGTTGGTAATTTAATTAATGACTCGCATAGTTTTACACTGCCTATATATTGAGAGGTAGAATCCTGTGTAAACCCATCCTGGCATGGAGCCAGTGATCCTCAATGGTGTCTCTTCTTGTTAAGCTTATTTGAGGTTTGGATATATAAACTCTTATTTTGTAATCTCTTGTAATTTCTCATATGGAATAAAATCTCTCTCTTTTGGGTTGGACGTACACTGTCTCGATGATAGTGGAACCAGTATAAATATTGGGTGTCTCTTTGTTTTTCTATCATTGTTATTTACTATTCGTTTGATGTAATTGAATAATTGTTGTCAGATTAGATTGATGTTCAATTGGCACATCTAGATCTTGTTTATTATGCTTCCGCATTCACGCAATCTTTTTGTACAACAGATTGGTATCAGAGCAAGGCGATTTGTTTTAAATTGTGCATCAATTATTTCTACAAAGTTGGTAGATTCAGTGGTGATTATGCTATTGCTATTTTAAGAGAAAATGAGATTGTGGTGGAGAAGATTATGTTGAGAGAGAATAGTGTTCGAAGCTCAGAACTTTAATGGAGCTTGAGCTTTGGATTCCCATTAAGATGGGGTTATATGTTTGTTCAAGAATGTGACTTCGTAGAAAACAGCTTGGAGAAACTGCTTAGAGGTAGTAGCGACCAAAGACGAACAACTGGAGGTGTTAGCGACCTTTCCAAGTGTTTGAGAACTGCATCACTTCAAGTTTAGTTGTGAAATGCTCGCATTATATGAGATTCATGTGATAAAGATTTTAGTGTGTTGAAGAGACCATTGGGTTTAGAAATTGTATCTGATGTAGATGATTTTGGTGACGGATTTGACGCCACTCAAACTTATCGACTTGTGATGTCGTCTTGGAGTGTTTAGTTCGTAGAGCTGATTTTGGCGGGTTTGGTGCCATCGTGGTATATTGTGGATTTTATGATGTCGTCTTAAAGGAGTTGCTACATGCAGGTATGTGGAAGGAGAGATGATTACCTTGTATACAGAGATTTGGATTTTGGCTCTGTTTTTTTGAATTGGTGATTGAGAGAATTATTTTTGGTCTTGGTGGTGTTGAGATTATTTTGGGATCTGTCTTTTTTTCGATTTTGGACATTTGCAACATCTTGTTGATGGGTGGGGACGTAGTCTGAGCTCGTTAACAAGGTGTGATGAGGGGTAGTTTTGTTGGAACCCATTGGGTAAATATTCATTTTTGGTTTCTATCTCACTTTGAGATTTTGGTTTAAGGTGGAGTTCCTTTTGAAGAGTTTTATGTTGTGAAGAGAATTTGATTCGAGATGGGGTATTGAAAATATGTAATTTTGTATCAAGGTGGAGTGTTAAACTTAGGTGATACAAAATCACAAATAGATGGAAAGTAAATATTTGTTTAATATGGGAATGCATGAATTAATTGATTACATTTGCATGAGATGGAAATAAATAAATGCAGACATTAATTTCTTCCATTTACGCTAAGCAAAGGGATTGATTTACTTTCTATGTATGCACATTTGTTGCTATTGTAATTAGCCTCCATTATTTTATTACAATATGTTGGTAATTTAATTGATGACTCACATAGTTTTTCACTGGCTATATATTGAGGGGTAGAATTTTGTGTAAACCCACCCTGGCATGGAGCCAGTGATCCCCAATGGCGTCTCTTCTTATTACGCCTATTTGAGGTTTGGATATATAAACTCTTATTTTGTAATCTTTTGTAATTCTCTCATATGGAATAAAATCTCTCTCTTTTGGACTGGACGTACACTATCTCGATGATAGTGGAGCCAGTGTAAATATTGTGTTTTCTTTGTTTCTTTGTTATTGTTATTTACTATTTGTTTAATGTAATAGAATAACTGTTGTCAGATTAGATTGATGTTCAATTGGCAAATCTAGATCTTGTTTATTGTGCTTCCGCATTCATGCAATCTTTTTGCACAACATCCTTAGCATCTTCATTATTTCTACACTTTATTCAATGTACATGGAGCAAGAGTACTAAATGAAACTTTTTTGGTATCAGCGTCATGATTGACGTTAGCACCAAAATAATAAAGGAAAAACCAGATGTCGAAGTTAAGGTAAGAGGGTGCTAAAGCCAACAGGCCTTCGACAAAGATAAAATTATCTCGTTAACTATTGCTTTCGAAGCTAGAATGAAAAAGGCAAAAGATCCTCTTCTGTGAGAAAAACCCATGTCGGTGAAACCCAAGGGGATGATTATCAGAATATTTATCTTGGAGCATGTGGACAAAAGCAAGGTATGTCTTTTGGTCAGCCCGAAGGAAATACGCCGAAGCACTTAAGCCACCATCAAATAAGCATTGCAAGCAAGCATCGTGAGCTAAACAAGATGAAGCCATAAGTAATGTCAAAAGTCCGAAGCTCCAACAGGCACACTCCTTCATCAACCAGCCAAAGCTTCCAAAGCCGAAGGAGTTCCTATGGAGAGCACTATAGTGGCACTGTGACCACTCTTCCAAAGGATAGCGGAAGGCGCCTTCACTAAGCCCAATATGCACTTTCACGGAAAAGCCTAAACGAAGCCAATATGACCAATTGAGGACCAACCCACACCTATAAATATTACTCTAAGGGTCTAGAATCAAGATTATTTTTTCGTTATATATCTTGTATCTATGAGTTTAAGTTGTAAACCTTAATTTCTAAATCAAATCAGGGGAAAAATGTGTAACTTCGGAAGTTATTAACAAAGGGATTTAGCTAAACGATTAAGGTGATAAAATGATAATTTCTTAATTATTATAATATTAATCTCTTATAATTTTACAACTTCATCATCGAAACTATACAGAAACAAGAGTTTAACTGAAACATCTTCCGAAAGCTCTAAAAAGTCTTAAGTACTAAAATAAGTTAACTACATCTACTTTGAAATTGGAATATCTAAAACTACATAAACTTATAGTTAAACTATGGTTTCCTAATATGTAACGATCTAAGATTTTCTACATTTTTTTTATACAACTTATTTGGATTTTTATTATAAGTTGAATTAATAAGAATATTGATTTAAACAAATATTTTATATTTTGGCTTTGATAAATATTTTATTTTATAAATATGTTATCTGCAATAAAAACCTATTTTAAGACCATATTTAAATATAAAATTTTATTGAACAAATTATAATTTTTTTAGGATGTTATGTTATGTATAAGATTTTACAAATCTATTTTTAATATTGAGATTCAAAATGTCATATGTATAAATTTTATAAAGATTGATTAAGTATTTAAGTTTTTAAAATGGTTAAATATAAATTTTAATGCTTTTAAATTAAATTAGTTGAAACCATGTTGTTTGGGAAACAGTAAAAGGTTTGCAATTCTGTAGCTAACGACGGACATAATCTGAAATTAAATTATAATTAAATAACCGTTTTAAATAATTGTTCAGTCTTAGGACGTGTAGTCTTAAAATGTTTTATAGGCTTTTTCTGTAATTTTTAAATTAGAAAATGAACACATATTTTTCTAACGTATTTAGGGTAACTGGGGTACTTTTGTCACTTTACAGAATCAGCTAACCAGTCTATTTTATTTTTGTTTTGAGATCTATACACAGTATTGTACATGATTTTATTTTTAGTTTGCTACCGGTTGTTATAAAAATATTTGTTTAATTAATTAGACGCTTGTAGACGGTTTGCTAAGGATTTCAACATTTGTACTTGTATGTGTATATATTTTAATGGTACGTGTTTTTCATGTAAAAGGGGAGACCTTCCAAATTTAAGTTACCGACCGAAATTTGATTTACGGTGTACACTTGTAAAAGGTTGTAATGCATGCGTTACACATGTTCTTTTGGTCCTGAACTTGCTCCTCATATACCCCTCTCCATCATTTTGTTCGCTAGAAGCTATTCCCTTCCATGCTCTGTCTATCCTCTTAAAGCAGATCCACCCTTTCCCTTAAACCGATCAACCTTCTTCATGGCGCTATTTCAACTCCACCGCCTCACCTTGAAGACACCCACCACCACCGTACTATTCCATTCCCCTCTCAACAGTCGTCATTACCTCACATCCACTTCAACTGTCAACGTCCGCCCCACTTCCCACCCACCGGCAACCAGCTCGCGCTGTCAGCCCATCGAGCAAACCCCTCCACTCCTAACTGCAGCCCTCTCCCGCCTCTCCTACCACCCTTCTGAATTGTCATCAACCGTCACCTCATCTACGCCATCACCAGTCGCCAAACACCGCCCTCACAATCGCCTAGACCACATCTCCTTTCCACCCAGACCAACCAGCTCTCCTCCACTCTTCCCTTGCTCTCCTTATACCGAGCCTCCTCCACTCCTTTCAGTAAAAACAGTCCGCGGTCATTTATTCGGAAAAAAAGGTGAAAAAAATGGGGCAAGAGGGAAACGAAAGAAAGTGTAACGACTCGTATTTTTATCGATTTATTTTTAAATATTTAATATTTATTTTATATATTTAGTTGTTAATATAAATCAATATTTATATTGAGCTATCAATTTAATAATCGAATATAATTTAATTTAGAATATATGAATTATTGTAATTTGAAATATAATTGAAATCGAAGTTAAAAACTGAATTAAAATGATTCAGATGATAAGTAGGAATTTTGTTTGATATATACGATAATAAATATTAATTTATTATCAAAGAATTTGTGGTTTTCGAATTTAAATTATATTAATTTAATATGGTATATATGTTGAAATTAAATTTTAGAATATTTACTGTTGAGTTCAGAATAGGGTTATTACATTGAAATGTCGGTCGGTACGCTAGAGTAGCGGTTTGCGATTTCAATTAACGGACCCCGAGATATTTGATTTTGGATAGGCTTAAAATCAAATCAAAATCTATTTAAAAAGGATAAAAATCTCTTTATATCTAATCAAAATTTAATGTAGATCAAATCACATTTAATTTATATGTACCTTCACCTACCACCTATTCCTTAACAGTGAAGTATCCATCGTCTATAAAATCGCGGCCTTCTCCTTTGTTTCTTCTTTCCTATACAAACATAATGAAAATGTGGATCCTCTTTCTTGTTTTCAATCCACTTCTAGCATCAAATTAAGTACTACGATAACCCTTTACCTTGTATTTATTCTCCTCTTCTATTTATTCATTTCCAATCTCAGTTAAAATTAAAATCGAATTGACCTTCGATTAAAAGAAAAAAAATGGAAATCAAATCTGAATCATTAATTCGAGTCGCGATTAAATCCATTACCGCGAGGCTGAGTTCCATTGTCAGGAAGGAGGCACGCATCAGTATGGCATTAAAAAGGGGGAAAAAGGGCTAAATCGTTCATCGCGATGGCATCGTTCCTGAAGCTCGACATCAGCGAAGATGCTGACAGGGTTCGACACGGGTTATGGAGAGATAGAGGGAGTCGCGAGTACCAACGAGGGTTTCGCGATGGATTTGAAGGGGCTTTTAAGCTTGCGACACTTATTTGGGAATCACTATTTCAAGAATAAGGAGGCAGGCTGTCGATTTTCTGGAGTTTGAGGAGTGCGATTTGAGATGGTGCGATTTGCAATGTAGGGATGGACTGGGTGCTTGCACGGTGGAGTCAGGGGTATGGTTGTTTGTGATTTAGCGTTGCTACTCCTATGTTGTGAACATAACGAGAAAGCAGTATTCGAGTTCAAAATTCAAGGTGACAAGAGTTGATGAGCTCGTTGGGTATTTCAAGATACTAGAAAGGAGTAGGATTGGTTTTGGGGTAAGTGGCTGATGCGTGTAGGAAGAAGATGCAAGGGGGTTCTCAGTACTGTGTTCTGGCGTTAATGATGGATTTAAATGGAGCGGTAGTAGGAAATCGATGTTGGATGCAGGTGTTTTCTTTTGCACTGAAGCATGATGTTGGAGGAGATAAGGAGCAGTAGGTTTGAAACGAGACAATGTGATTTTGAGAGTATACTTCATCTTAGGTCGAGGGTAGCAAGGTATACTTTTACATAATTTAAAATTCATAGAATTAATTTATTGATTATTCGTAGTTAATTTAAATATATATTCGTATAATCATTAAATAAATAATCATAGGAAATGGATTCATAGCCAAGACGGTATGGGATTTTAAATGGATATTCGACTGATAAAACCATGGTGAGTAAATCTCACTCAATTTATTTTATTTTGAATTATTTTTATCGTTAAAAATAATTTGTTGGTTGTTTGGTTGCATTTGAATATTATTGTGGCTATTATACATATATGTTAGTTATATAGGATTGGTGTTTGTGGCTATTATATATATATATATATATATATATATATATATATTGGTGATTGGATAGTGCCCGCTGTATCATTAGCGGATGACCCTATGCGCCCCACGCTATGATAGTGGATGACCTTCTATACCGCGATATCCTACCACGAAGCAGGATGGGTATTATTTATGTTGACTAACGTTTGTGGATGCAGAAAAACAGGTTGGAGGGATCCAACTGGATTCCTCAAAAATGTTATTATTTGTTTGTTTTCGCATATATTATCATATATGATATGATGATTGATAATTGGGTGGTTTGATTGTTTAATTATCACTGGGGCCTGAAGGCTGATCTATAAAAATATTGTAAAATTGATCTTGAGATTTCAAATGGGAAAATTCTATTTTTTCTAAAAATTAAATTTGAAATTCGAATGGATTGAAAACATTGACTTGTTTCGAATAAATAAAACAAGTACGGAAATTTATAAATTATGTTTATAAATTAAAATATACAGGAAATTGAAGTGATGAATTTATAAATGGTATTTATAAATAAAATGGAATGATTTTCATTGGAAAATTAGGGGATTGAAATGAATTTATAAACGGTGTTTATAAATAAAGTGGAAAAATTATCATTTGATAATTTGAATATTTAAATTCAAATGTGAATTTAAAAATAGAAATGGGGAAATCGTTTTAAAGAAATAAACGATGGAATTTATTCTGATGTTTAGAATATAAATTGAACTAAAATAAATCCGTAAAGATTTATGATTTGAACTCGATTAATTTGAATTTATTTAAATAGAAGTTAAATTGAATATGAAAATAAATTGGGTCTTATATATATAAGTTATTATAAATGGAAATATTCCAAAATAAGATTTTGGTTTTAAATAGACTTGTTTAAATATAAAACAAGGAAATTTATAAAATGGTGTTTATAAATATAATGAATTAATTATCAAGAGATAATTTGAATATTTAAATTCAAATATGAATTTAAAAATATAATTTGAGATCATTTGAAAGGGAACAACGGTTTTTATTCCACAATTCGGAATATCAAAGGGATGGAGTTTCAAGTAGAAATTTGAAAAGGGAACTTGTTTAAATATATGAAACAAGGAAGTTAAATTTATAAATAGTGTTATAAATTTTGTGAAATAAATTATCATTTGGATAATTTAAACCATTTAAATTCAAATAGGAATTTAAAAGTAAATTGGGAAGTGTTTTGAAATAGAACGATTGGTTATATTTCGGAATTCGGAATATAAGCTGAATTGAGAAGAATTCAACACGTTTATAATTGAAATTCAATTATATCGAATTTTATAAATAATTTATTTATAAAATAAATTGGAATTAAATATAGAAGATCGAAGTATAAATAAATATATTACCGAGTAAGGAAAAATCGACAATTTTAGATAATCGAAAATATTATGTTGAATTAGGAAACTGATTTGATATATATTAAAAATATATCAGAATGGATTTGAATTTATTATAAACGAAGTTTGAACGTTTATATATATAAATATAATTAAAACGAACTCGCCGCAGCGCTGTAGTTCGTAAATTGGCGTTTTGAACTTCAATTGAGTACATAGAACTCAATTTAAGTCGGAATTCTTTGAAATAAGAAGCGGCAGGACCGATTGAATAATAGTTTTCTAATGAAAGAGAAAAATCTGGATTTCGTCGTATAGATTTTGAGTTATGTCAAAATCAAATTTTCAGAAAAGCAGCGCCAAAATCGTTTAAGAACCATAATGGTTTATTTAATTATATAAAAAGGATTTTTAGGAAATAAAATCTGAATTGCCATTAGAAAAATCCAGACTGGAGATGTAAAATAAGTATGAACTCTAGTGAAGTAAGTGAAATGATTTTTGAGACAAAAATCAGACTTTTAGTTATTGAATAGAATTAACTAATTAGAAGAAAAATTAGTTAATGGACTTTTGGGTTGAATTGGACTTTGAATAGGTGGATGGGGTTTGTAATTCATATTTGAAATCGAATATGGAAATTTAATGGAAAATGGATTTCAATTGATTTATAAGCAAGATTAAAATTTTATTTGAATGTGTTATGTACAAATAAAAAGTGAAATAGGCAGAATAGCTAATTAGAAAATTAATTAGCAAATTGAGTTTAAAATGACGAGTTAAGTTAGAATAAATTGCGAATGGACGTATATGTGTTAAACAGGTATGGAATGAAGAGAATGAAGTTTATAAATTTAGTGCTCGACAAAAAAGGTACATGTTTAAATACCATATGAGGTTTTATGCGCCGAATCGGCAAGCCACTTGGATTTTTGATTTTCTTTTTAAATGGAAAGGGCCTAGAGAGGCGAGTTGAGGTTTGAACTATTTGCCGGTACAAAGGAGGTTATGGCGAATTTTTCCGGAAATTTAAGGAATTAGAATATTTTTAAAAAAATTTGATAGTTAGAAATCAATGTATCGATATATATAGAATTCGATAAGGAAATGAACTTAAAAATAGAATATTATAAACAAAAAGGGAATCTATAAATTAGATTTGTTAAGAATAGAAAGAGAAAAGTATATACGTTTTAGAAATGGGAAATTGGTTTAATATGGTGTTGATTATTCGAGTTAGCAGTCTTGTCTGTTTTGAAGTTAATAATATTTTCTATCAAGGTCTGAGAGGTAATTATACCCCAACTTGATTGATTTCATTATTAGCTGATAAATAGCAAGATTCAGTATTGAAGAGAAATGTTTAAAGTGATTTAGTCGAATGCAGTATTTTGGGTTGTTGTAACGATGTTTTACATAACATTTGTTTTAACCCAATAAGTGGAAATTTTGGAAATATAATAGTAAATATTTCCTAAGTCTAAAAATGAATGGTCCTGAAAGAGATAAGTAATTGGAATATTTTCCAATTATTAATAGAAGATATTTTCCAAGTATAGAAAATAAAAGAAGGCGAAATATGGAAATGTTTTCCAAATAGTGTAAGAGGCCAAGATGATTGTTGAAATATTTGGTTAACAAATATTGATAAGGAAATGGAGAAGTGGTTTAATTAATGAAATATTAATTAAAAGGCTTAGTGATTTGTTTAATGCTTTGAGTGGATGTTTGTTTTTCGTCAATAGTTAAATAACCGACTATCGAAGTGTTTGCCAATATCGTTGTCAATATGGAGAGACCGGTTGGATTATTATCCGAGAATCACTCTGTATTGGCAGTAGCGTTGCGAATCATATTATATGAAGATAATCGAAGACGGAGTAAAGTGCAAGGACAATTTCTATTAATAGAAATTGTGCCTTCGGTTTTGTTCAGTCCCAAAACGAAGTGTATGGACGAAAGTCCGACAGAGTATTTCCAATAATCGCATATGTTGGTCTGTATAGATATATTTGGTGACGGAGAATTTATTCTCTTAGCATAATATCCAGAATATATTTGTGCAAATCAATTAATGATTTACGGATCTGACAATGTGGCATTCAAAGTGATTGTGCTATCAATGAATGATAAGAAATCGTAGCCTCAGGCCTCAACAACCGGGAAATGACAAAAATCGGGCAGGTAGCATGGCTATGTGGGTCGCTCCCATTAGGGTATATAATCACCTATCTAGAGAAATTCCATTTGTTTCTTTAATCTATCGATATTGTCCCATTCGGGAAACGGTTGCTAATCCCAACCGTTGGTGATATACATTTGATACACTTAAGCGAAATGAGTGGTCGATCATGTGTGGGCCGGGTTGCAAGACATTCTTGTTGAACCCCAGTGTATTCCCTCTAGAGATACACTATCGGAAGGTGGTTCCATACCTTGTCAGAGTCGGAATCCAATCTCCAATAAGCGCCCTACGGTTTTTGATTTTATATTATATATGGAGTGTAATGACCCGAATTTCCGTACTCTTTGAGTCGACTAATAACACAACACGTCCAACCCAAATTTTACGAGAAACACGAATCATTATTAGAAAGAAGTTAGAGGATGAGAAATAGAAAGAAAGAAATATTAGAATAGAAGAAAATGAAGATCACAAACTCACAACGGAACGAATAAAATATATTAGATAATATAACTTTTGAAATACAAATTGGAAAGCGTATATACATACAATCATCAGAGCACAACAATAATCTCTAGAACAGTTATAAACACCTGTTTCCAAATACAACATAGTACACAACGGAAAATATAATAGCCTATAGATAACAGGTGAAGCCTCCTGCTTCGAGCTCCTCCAAGTGAATCTGAAAAATCCCAACTACTTGACTGCCCATACAAATTTGGACACCCAAGAGTTTAGGGAAAACATATAAAATAAACTCTGGGTCAGTCATGGGACTGGCGTTAGTAAACTCCAACCATTTGTTTAACTTTAAAATCCTTTCGAAAGAAATGATAATCGTAAGACCGATCCACACATAAACACGAATGGTTTTTACCTTACGATAACCAAAAATATTTTTGATATCAAATCCAGTGATATTATAATAATGTCTACATCAAACAAATAGAATCTAGCGGAACGCTTGCATCTCACGCTCCATATATAATATAAAATCGAAAACCACAGGGTGCTTATTGGAGATTGGATTTCCAACATGACAAGGTATGGGACCACCTACCGATAGTGTATCTCTAGAGGCGAATACACTAGGTTCAACAAGAACGTCTTGCAACCCGGCCCATACATGACCGACCACTCATTTCACTTGAGTGTATCGAATGTATATCACCAACGGTTACGATCAGCAACCGTTTCCTGAAAGGGACAACATCGATAGATTAAAGAAACAAATGGAATTTCTCTAGATAGGTGATTATACATCCTAATGGGTGCGACCCACATAGCCATGCTGCCTGCCCAATTTTTGTCAATTCCCGGTTGTGAGGCTTGAGGTTTTAAATTATCTTTCGGAATATCTGGTTACCATTCACTTTGAATGCCACATCGTCATACCCGCCAAATCACAAATTAATTTCCCCAAAGATACCACGTGTATAAAGCTAAGAGAGATGAATTCCTCCGCCACCAAACGTAAGTACGTTTGAAGAGATTAACTTACATGATCCGTTTAAATATACTCTGTCAGACATTCGTCCATTCACGTTGTCCTGGGACTGGACAAACCGAAGGCACTATCCCGTAAACAGGATAGCCCTTGCATAACTCTGTCTTCAATTTTCTTCATCATATTCGATCACAATGCTAATGTCCATACAGAGTGGTTTTCAGATACTGGATCTGATCCCGATCTCTTCGTATTGACGACGGAAAAATGGTCAAAAACTTCGATAGTCGGTGATTTAACTATCAAAGAAAAATAAGTGTACAACCAACGATCTTATTTCCAAGTAGGAATTCGATCGATCAATCATCAATCAACATTGGCCCCTTTAAATCAATTCCTTATTATATTATCATTTACAATTCTCATTTTCTATCTTTCATATTCTTTTGAAGCTCGATTTCCCCTCTCGGTTCTTTGAAAAACATTTTCAATATTATAATTCCTTTATTCGAGAAAATATCTCTTATTCCAGTTAGAAAATATTTCTAAATATTCACAAATCCTTAATTTCTATATTCAGAAAATATACATTACTAATATCGGAAAATATTTCCGAAATCCTTTTCTTAATTCCTCGTTGACCAATTCATTTCATTTTAACAACAGCGTTACAATCGTTGTTTCCCAATATTT
This sequence comes from Allium sativum, assembly GCA_030737875.1. NCBI lineage: Eukaryota > Viridiplantae > Streptophyta > Magnoliopsida > Asparagales > Amaryllidaceae > Allium > Allium sativum. Next base: position 80,148,843 of record CM060913.1, on the reverse strand, counting down.
GATTTATAAAACATTTCTTTTAACAACAGCGTTACAATCGCTGTCCAGAATTATAGCACATTTATTATAACAATAGCATTAAGAACCCTATCTAGATTTACAAACATTTATTATAGCGGTAGCATTATAATCGCTGTTTTCCAAATATTTGATTTACAAGACACTAATTATAATAGCAGCATTAAAATCGTTGTTTTCCATTTACCATTACAAATATCGATTTCAAAACTGATTTCCACTTTCCACTTATAAATTCAAACTTGAATTTATATTTTTACTTTATCTCAAGATAATACTTTTACTAATTTATAAACATCGTTTATAAACAACTTCTTGTTTGATTTAAACAAGTTCCTATTTTAAGTTTATTCGAATTTTATTTATATCTTGGAAATAAATTTCCCTTTTAAAAACTCAAATTCTTCTTCTACATTTAAAAATATTTTACGGTATTTAAAATACCCAAAATTCTAGGGCCAATGATATTCAAACACAACATGATCAATCACAGGTTATATCATACATCATATAACAAATAAACAAAAACAGTAATATAAATGTTGAGGAATCCAGTTGGATTCCTCCAACCTGTTTCCCTGCATCCACAGACGTTAATAACATTAATAATATTAATTTCACATAAAATGTGAAATATCATAGTAAACCGTATTAATAAATCGATCAACGATCAACCATTTCAACCAATTCATCCAAACAACCATCACACAGAATAAAATAACGATAAATAAATTTAAAACTCGTTTATATAAAAATATAAACGAGGCAGAGTTAGTGAGTTTACTCACCTTGGTTTGTAGTTGCCAATTCTGCTTTTGTTTCGTTAAATCAAACAGGTGTTTGATTTTTTTATGAAATTCCAGTAACTCTGTTCCCCTTCACACTAGTGCCACAACGTTGATTTCTTCGTTACAATCACAACGTGACCGGTCTGATTCAATTCTGTTCATGAAATAAAAGTTATCCATGTACTAATTTATACAATTTAAATTAACTACTCGTTCTTTAATTAAATAATTAATTAAACTGATTCACTTATTGATAACTAATACCATTATTAATCCGGTTAAACCTGGCTCAATATTTCGATGATGCATACCTTCCAATTCACCCATCCGTTCACGGCTAATTCAACATTTGCTAACCTCCGATAGTCCACAGTACCGACATGTCCATCCTCACTTCATCACAGTGGTCACTACACAACTTCGTCCAACATCTCACTGCAATCAACAGCGTTGTTCCCTCCAACCAATACCTGAACTCCAGCGCTCCTTGGATCTTAACTTCATCTCTAGTCAGACTTGTGTCTTCAAAACCAAACAACTCACCATGTTATAATATAACTCCTTTCTTCCCCGTACTCGACAATACACTTCCCTTCCCAGAACATACAACGACAGAGCACCCCCTTTTTTTATTATGTAAATACTCTTCCCCACTGCATGAGCTCACTCCAGATGTACCACCGAATTCAATAAGCCTTCCCATGAGCTAATTAAGTACACGCACTTTTAAATCAACTTCTTGCCAAATCATATTTGACATCTCCTACACCATAATACTTAAACCATCCTCCTAGTTATATGCTCCACTTAAAACCCATCTACCAAACCTTGTCACCTCTACCTCACAAAATTTAGCTCACTGGTATCTTCCAACATTGTCACGGCCTCCCCCTCCTTTGCTAAAACAAACAAACAGAACCACCATTGGAGCACACAATAAAAATGACTTAGCCTTTCTTTCATGGTCTAAACTCGCTCCAGGAAAACATAGTGTTGAAATCCTTCCACGCGCCTGTCCCAAACTACCATGAGTTTCCTAACTGCTCCCACGCTCCTCCTTGGACCTTCTTTCCACGACATAACCACGAACCCATCTCCTGTACCCATTTTGTTTTATTTTCCATCACCAACATAAATCCCAAATTCAGAAAACCATATTCACATTTCACTCCTGCTAATCAATTTCTTATTAATCGCTTTCCTCTTGTTCTTCGAACCCATAACAACACGTCCCATAAAACTCCATTCCTCAATCCTTTATTCTTCACATTTCAACCCACTCCTGCACAGTTTCATGGTGATATACCCAAGCATAAGCCCCTTTTTCCTTTTCACAGACAGGGACCATTTCAGTACACGAATCAACGACACCAATTCTCTCCATCGTTAGCACTTACTCAAACCATATATATTCATGCAGGTCCCCATGATTTCCCCCTACTGTTCAACACAGTAACCACAAAACCTAACCATCCGTAATCATCCACGTTCTTCCCCATACCACTCCAAACTCCTCTACATATCTCCCTCTCTACAAAAATATTCAAATACCCTACCTTTTATTCTCTTCTGTTCGGATTTCTGCACACTCCCTGTAGCTGTACAACATGGATAACTTTAATCCCAACCTCCCCTTTTACTTCTAGTACATTTTCCAACCTCCAAAATGGATCATCAGACCTCCATAACCCACCGAGTCCCACACAGTACCACAATTCTAAACTAGACCGACCTCCTATCAACCGCAACCTCACCTTAAACTCGCGTTGATCCCCTGAGCAACTCGCAGCCCTTGAATCTTCCCAACGTCACCTCAAACTCTGGCTAAAAATCACTCCTTTGCTTGCGCTGAAGGTGAAGAACATGACTGAGAATTTCATGGAAACCCAACTGGCCGTGATCCCCTCCAAGCCATTGAACAATGATTCCAGCGAGTAAAAATGTTTGGATTTTGTTTCGGTTTTGATTTGTGGAGGAATTTGAGTTGGCGTTGTATTTATTTCAGAGAAAACGAACGAAGAGAGGGATGAATTGAAGTGCCTGCTATGTTGAGGGATAAGACAAGATTTATTTTATGTCTCTCGAAAGAAAGAAAGAAAAAAAAAAGAATCGTACAGTAGTATTTAAAGGGAAAAAATGTGGTGGTCACGAAATATAGTTACTTGAGGGCCACGGTTTGCAATATCTTGGCTCCCTCGGTTCTTAAAACAACTTGGCAGGCACACTTCCATAGATTGGATAGCACGTTTTTTTCTTGCTGGTCTATTAGTTTCATTAAATTCTGGACGATGACTTAAAACTAATAGAAGTATAGGTCGGCTTAATAAATATTAATAAGTACTAAGAGGGGTGAACGTATACTGTTGTGTGTACGGTATGTATTGATCTTTAAATTTCATACCGTATATGTTCTACAAGCTTCCATTTATTTAAGGACTGCTATGGACAAAAATAAAAATACTATCGTGTCAAGCGATGTGCCATGATCTCAAAAATATAATAATACCAATAGTTTAGCTTATATTATGAAACCCCAAAATATTGATATAGGGTGCAAAATACTCCAAATAAAAAGTTGTGTATTTAATTAATTAAAAATTACAGTAAAATTCTAAAAATTAAATTGTAACTACGCCTCAAAAAGATCTCGTCCAAATTCGTAACCAATCTCTAGTTATATTAACTAAATCGTTATGGCCTATACACGACTCCACAACGACTTTCTGAAAATTTGATTTGGATGTAATTCACAATATATAAAATGAAATCTCGATTTTTCACTTCCATTAGAAAAATACAGTTCAATAGATTCAAACGTTTCTTGTTTTAAAGAAATCTGACTTATAACGAATCCTGTATACTAAGTTGAAGTTTAAATCGAAAATTAACTACCGCGAATGATTCGAGCTCGTTTTAAATTATATTATAAATTATATGTTTAAATATCGTTTTATTAAATAAATTCCTACATATAATTCAAATAAAATATTTAAGCCAAATTTAAATATCCAGAATTCAATGGCTGAAAATCCGGGTCGTTACATGGTGCGTGAGATGCAAGCGTTCCGCTAGATTGTTATTTATCTGATTTAGACACTATTATAATATCACTGGATTTTTGTATCAAAGTGTTTTGGGTTATAGTAAGGTAAAAACCATCCATGTTTATGTGTGGGCTGGTCTTTATTATCCTTTCTTTTGAAAGGATTTTGAAAGTTAAACAAATGGTTGGAGTTTACTCACACCAGTCCCATGACTGACCCATAATTTATTTTGTTTGCCTTCCCTAAACTCTTGGATGCCCAAATTTGTACGGGCAGTCAAGTAGTCGGGATTTTACAGATTCACTTGGAGGAGTTTGAAGTAGGAGGCTTCACCAGTTAGCTATAGACTATCATATATTCTGCTGTGTACTAGGTTTGTATCTGGAAACAGGTGTTTATAACTGTTCCAGAAATAGTTGTTGTGCTCTGATGATGGTATGTGTATAAAGTTACCAAATTGTATTTCAAAATTTATGTTTCCTAATATATTTTATTCGTTCCGCTGTGAGTTTGTGATCTTCGTTTTCTTCTATTCTAATATTTCTTTCTTTCTATTTCTCATCCTCTAACTTCTTTCTAATAATGATTCATATTTCTGTGCAATTTGGGGTTGGACGTGTGGTGTTATTAGTCAACTCAGATAGTACGAATTTGCAGGCCGTTATAGTTGGTATCAGAGCTAGGTTGAGCGAACACCTAGGCTTTGGTGGGATTGTGCTCATTAGAGATAGGGTCAGTAGTACTCTAGAATGAGTTGAGCGTATATATACGAGAGAGCGCATTTTTTAATTGATTTAAAAATTATTTTATATTCTGTTGGCTAGTCTGTTAAGTGTTTTATGAATGTTGATCGAATCGTGGGACGCCATGGAGTCGATAGGAATTTCTAAACACTGGAACAGAGAAATTTGACACAATACTGTTTTAAGTGGGTAAATAAAATAATTTTACCCAAAATTATATTTTGGTATAAAAGAAATAATTTTCTGAAATTATTATAATATATGGATGTGTTGGATGTTAATATTATAATCAAATGAGATTATAAAAATTGAAATGGTTATATATAACCAAATAGAATCTGTATATGAATGAAATTTACAAATGTGATGAATTAAAATTGAATTCAGAATCAGAATTTGGAATTTAAATCCCCAAAAGTTAAAAAATATTTTTCAAAGTATATTAAAATAATATAGCTTTGTTTTGGAAAGGATTTGAACAAAAATCATTTTTAATGGATATTGTAAGTGATAAAAGCATTGTACTCACTTCAGTGGCTGGAAAATAATTCTGATGATGACTGCAGCATCATCAGTGTTCATTTTCGAGTTTCTAAGTGATGGATTGCTACCTTAGAAAAGTTTTTGATGGATATTTGTTTGAAATAAAACAAATTGGTTTGAAAATTTTAAATGTTTTGAATTTATGATGGGTTATAAATATATGTGTATATTTATATGATTTCTAAAGGATTTGAAATGAAAAACCTGGGAATTTGGATTTTGGAATTTAAATTTAACTCAAGCAAGTTAAATGGATCGAAGTGAATGAATTGATTAAAATCAATTTGAACGGATTTAAATGAAATGTAAAATGTTGAGCTTCAACATAAGTGAGATTTTTTGAAAGTAATGGCTTTATAGCATTTTTCTACCTTAGTAATTTCGGGGACGGAATTCTTTTAAAAGGGAAAGAATGTAACGATCCTTATTTTTATCGATTTATTTTTAAATATTTAATATTTATTTTATATATTTAGTTGTTAATATAAATCGATATTTGTATTGAGATATCGATTTAATAATCAAATATAATTTAATTTAGAATATATCGAATTATTATAATTCGAAATATTATTGAAATCGAAGTTAAAAACTGAATCAAAATGATTCAGATGATAAGTAAGAATTTTATTTGACATATACGATAATAAATAATAATTTATTATCAAAGAATTTGTGGTTTTCGAATTTAAATTATATTAATTTAATATGGTATATATGTTGAAATTAAATTTCATAATATTTACTTTTGAGTTCAGAATAGGGTTATTACGTTGAAATGTCGGTCGATACGCTAGAATAGCGGCTCATGATTTCAATTAACGGACCCCGAGATATTTGATTTTGGATAGGCTTAAAATCAAATCGAAATCTATTTAAAAAGGATAAAAATCTCTTTATATCTAATCAAAATTTGATGTAGATCAAATCACATTTAATTTATATGTAACTTCACCTACCACCTATTCCTTAACAGTGAAGTATCCATCGTCTATAAAATCGTAAAATCGCGGCCTTCTCCTTTGTTTCTTATTTCATATTCAAACATAATGAAAATGTGGATCCTCTTTCTTGTTTTCAATCCATTTCTAGCATCAAATTAAATACTGCGATGACCCTTTGCCTTGTATTTATTCTCCTCTTCTATTTATTCATTTCCAATCTGAGCTAAAATTAAAATCGAATCGACCTCCGATTAAAAGAAAAAGAATGGAAATCAAACCTAAATCATTAATTCGATTCATGGTTAAATCCATCACCACGAGGCTGAGTTCCATTGTCAAGAAGGAGGCGGACATCGGTATGGCATTAAAAAGGGGAGGAAAAGGGCTAAATCGTTCATCGTGATGGCGTGGTTCCTGAAGCTCGACATCAGTGTATATGCTGACAGGGTTCGACATGGGTTATGGAGAGATAGAGGGAGTCACGAGTACCAACGAGGGTTGCACGATGGATTTGAAGGGGCTTTGAAGCTTGCGACACTTATTTGGGAATCTCGATTTCAAGAATCAGGACGCTGGCTGTCGATTTTCTGGAGTTTGAGGAGTGCAATGAGATGGTGCGATTTACGATGTTGGGATGGTCTGGGTGCTTGCGCGGTGGAGTCAGGGATATGGTTGTTTGTGATTTAGCGTTGCTACTCCTATGTTGTGAACATAACGAGAAAGCAGTATTCGAGTTCAAAATTCAAGGTGACGAGAGTTGATGAGGTCGTTGGGTATTTCAAGATACTAGAAAGGAGTACGATTGGTTTTGGGGCAAGTGGCTGATGCGTGTAGGAAGAAGGTGCAAGGGGGTTCTCAGTACTATGTTCTGGCGTTAACGATGGATTTAAATGGAGTGGTAGTAGGAAATCGATGTTGGATGCAGGTGCTTTCTTTTGTACTGAAGCATGATGTTGGAGGAGATAAGGAGCAGTAGGTTTGAAGCGAGACAATGTGATTTTGAGAGTATACTTCATCTTAGGTCGAGGGTAGCAAGGTATACTTTTACATAATTTAAAATTCATAGAATTAATTTATTGATTATTCATAGTTAATTTAAATATGTAGTTGTATAATCATTAAATAAATAATCATAGGAAATGGATTCATAACCAAGACGGTATGGGATTTTAAATGGATATTTGAATGATAAAACCATGGTGAGTAAATCTCACTCAATTTATTTTATTTTGAATTATTTTTATCGTTAAAAATAATTTGTTGGTTGTTTGGTTGCATTTAAATATTACTGTGGCTATTATACGTATATATCAGTTATATAGGATTGGTGTTTGTGGCTATTATATATATATATATATATATATATATATTGGTGATTGGATAGTGCCCGTAGTATCATCAGCGGATGCCCGGAGTATCATTAGCGGATGACCCTATGCGCCCCACGCTATGATAGTGGATGACCTTCTATACCGCGATATCCTGCCACGAAGCAGGATGGGTATTATTTATGTTGACTAGCGTTTGTGGATGCAGGAAAATAGGTTGGAGGGATCCAATTGGATTCCTCAAAAATATTATTATTTATTTGTTTTCGCATATATTATCATATATGATATGATGATTGATAATTGGGTGGTTTGATTGTTTAATTATCACCGGGGCCTGAATGTTGATCTATAAAAATATTGTAAAAGATATTTTGAGATTTTAGATGGGAAATCCTATTTTTTCTAAAAATATAATTTAAATTTGAATGGATTAAAAATATTAACTTGTTTCGAATAAATAAAACAAGTATTGAAATTTATAAATGATGTTTATAGATTAAAATATACAGGAAATTAAAGTGATGAATTTAGAAATGGTATTTATAAATAAAATGGAATGATTTTCATTGGAAAATCAGGGGATTGAAATGAATTTATAAACAGTGTTTATAAATAAAGTGGAAAAATTATCATTTGATAATTTGAATATTTAAATTCAAATGTGAATTTAAAAATAGAAATGGAGGAATCGTTTTAAAGAAAAAACGATGGAATTTATTTTGATGTTTAGAATATAAATTGAACTAAAATAAATCCGTAAGGATTTATGATTTGAATTCGATTAATTCGAATTTATTTAAATAGAAGTTAAATTGAATATGAAAATAAATTGGGTCTTATATATATATATAAGTTATTATAAATGGAAATATTCCAAAATAAGATTTTCGTTTTAAATAGACTTGTTTAAATATAAAACAAGGAAAATTATAAAATGGTGTTTATAAATATAATGAATTAATTATTAAAACATAATTTGAATATTTAAATTCAAATATTAATTAAAAAAATATAATTTGAGATCATTCGAAAGGGAACAACTGTTTTTTTTCCATAATTCGGAATATCTAAGGGATGGAGTTTCGAGTAGAAATTTGAAAAGGGAACTTGTTTAAATATATGAAACAAGGAAGTTAAATTTATAAATAGTGTTATAAATTTTGTGAAATAAATTGTCATTTGGATAATTTAAACCATTAAAATTCAAATAGGAATTTAAAAGTAAATTGTGAAGTGTTTTTAAATAAAATGATTGATTATATTTCGGAATTCGGAATATAAGCTGAATTGAGAAGAATTCAACGGGTTTATAATTGAAATTCGATTATATCGAATTTTATAAATAATTTATTTATAAAAGAAATTGGAATTAAATATAGAAGATCGAAGTATAAATAAATATATTACCGAGTAAGGAAAAATCGACAATTTTAGATAATCGAAAATATTATGTTGAATTGGGAAACTGATTTGATATATATTAAAAATATATCAGAATGGAGTTGAATTTATTATAAACGAAGTTTGAATGTTTATATATATAAATATAATTAAAACGAACTCGCCACAACGCTGTAGTTCGTAAATTGGCGTTTTGAACTTCAATCGGGTACATAAAACTCAATTTAAGTCGGAGTTCTTTGAAATAAGAACCGTCAGGACCGATTGAATAACAGTTTTCTAATGGAAGAGAAAAATCTGGATTTCGTTGTATAGATTTTGAGTTATGTCAAAATCAAATTTTCAAAAAAGCAGTGCCAAAATCGTTTAAAAGCTATAACAGTTTATTTAATTAAATAAAAAGAATATTTAGGAAATAAAATCCGAATTTTCATTAGAAAAATCCAGACTGGAGATGTAAAATAAGTATGAACTCCACTGAAATAAGTGAAATGATTTTTGAGACAAAAATCAGATTTTAGTTATTGAATAGAATTAACTAATTAGAAAAAAAATTAGTTAATGGACTTTTGGGTTGAATTGGACGTTGAATAGGTGGATGGGGTTTGTAATTCATATTCGAAATCGAATATGGAAATTTAATGGAAAATTGAATTCAATTGATTTATAAGAAAGATTAAATTTTATTTGAATGTGTTATGTTCAAATAAAAAGTGAAATAGGCAGAATAGCTAATTAGAAAATTAATTAGCAAATTGAGTTTAAAATGACGATTTAAGTTAGAATAAATTGGGATGGACGTATATGTGTTAAACAGGTATGCAATGAAGAGAATGAAGTTTATAAATTTAGTGCTCGACAAAAAAGGTACATGTTTAAATTCCATATGAGGTTTTATGCGGCGAATCGGCAAGCCACTTGGCTTTTTGATTTTCTATTTAAATGGAAAGGGCCTAGAGAGGCGAGTTGAGGTTTGAACTATTTGCCGGTACAAAGGAGGTTATGGCGAATTTTGTAACACCTCAAAATTTTAAATATTAAAATTAACAAATTTAAGAATACTTAATTGTTAAATTGAGAATTAAGGGAAACGCGTTACGCCATTGCGTTCGTCTTGAAATTCTGCTTGGAATAGAGTCCAAGTTTTCGAAAATTGGACTTCGTATGAAGAAATTATGGCCCTTAGAACTTTCAGAAATTTGTATAAAACAATTCAGAAAATTAAATACCAAGGCAGGTTGACCTGGGGTTCGACCTACCCCAGGCCAGGTCGACCAAGGGGTCGACCTCCCTATATACAGGTCGACCTGGGGGTCGACCTCCCCCTCGGGCCAGATCTGAAACCTGATGTGTTTCTTTATGTGACGATTTTCTGACTCATTAGGGCTAGTGTGGCAAGTTCTAGTTGGTTCTCTTAGGTTTGAATGGATTCGATTGGTCCTAGGTTAATCTAATGGCTTAGGTTGGTTTAAACTTCTATAAAAGAGTACCTAGACTCAAACCCTAAACCTAAACAAAATTTATCTGTTGGCCACCATGTTGCTACTAGGATAGTTATCCTTCATAAAGCTTAGGATTTAGCAAGTCAGAATTCCAATTCAAAAGACGAATGAATCATTCTCCTCTCTAACCTATCTTTGTGAGTACTATTTCTTTCACAATATAATTAATAAATTAATTATGATGGGTTGCAATTGGATTTTGAGAACATGTCTTTTGAATCACGTGATGTTGTTTAACTTTGTTATCTTATGTTGGTAGATCTATTTCATATTTAACTTGATCCATTTTAAGCAAGTTTGGGATGTTAAATCATATGTTAATTCATATGTGAACCTTATGCAAGTTTGGGATGTTAAATCATATGTGAATCTTATGCAAGTTTGGATGTTAAATCATATGTTTATTCATATGTGAATTTTATGCAAGTTTGGGATGTTAAATCATATGCTAATTCATATGTGAATCTTATGCAAGTTTGGGATGTTAAATCATATGTTAATTCATATGTGAATCTTATGCAGGTCTGGATGTTAAATCATATGCGAATTCGTATGTGAATTTTATACAAGTTTGGGATGTTAAATTGTATGTTAGTTTGAATATGAATCTTATGCAAGTCTATACGTGAATTGTACACAAGTTTATATGTGAATCAAGCATATACATATGCTAGTTTATATGCAAAAACATGTGATAAATTCATATGCAAGTTGTAGGAATCCATATGCAAGTTTAGGCAAAAATTATATTCACATTTTTTAGTGAAAATTATATTCACATATGCAATTTAGGAGAGATCCATAATTTATATATGCAAGTTCACAATTTCATGTTTAGATCTATATTTAGATCCATGGTAGTTTATGCAAATATATGATTCTATATGACCATTGTCTATGCAAATTATTGGCTATGCAAATTTATGTTAAAATTCCTATTTGCAAGTTAGATCTATTTTTATGTGTTAAGCAAGTTATGATGTTTCTTTTTTTATAAGTTAGACTATTTGTGAGTCTAACATATTTCATATTTGAACGTACGAATAACATGGGGACAATGGGAAAATATTAATTATGTAAATTGTGAATTGGCATAAAATGGCTTTAAAAGCATATAATTAAATTGAGAGATTAATTGGTATAATTTTCATACCTAAAAAGTATGGAAATAATTTATGTGACAATTGTGGACATAGATTAATTTGGAAGTTATTGATAATTTGAAATAGAGATATTAATTCAAATTGGGGTTGAATAATAATGTGTAATAATAAATGTCTAAGACACGAGGTTAGACTCGTTTGTGGCATAAGACTGCCCGGACCCGCCCGATAAAGCCAGCAACCACAAACGGTAGTTTAATGTGAGAGGTCAAAAGCATAAATTAAATGAGTAATAAATCCCTAAGACACGAGGTTAGACTCGTTTGTGGTATAAGACTGCCAGGACCCGCCCGACACATCCAGCAACCACAAACGTCAGTTTAATGTAAGAGGTCGTAGGCATAATTAAAAGATTCTTAGACACGAGGTTAAGTCTGGCTTGTGGTGGAAGTCTTCCCGGAACCGCCCGGCATATCCAGCGTCCTCAAGCAATCGACTTAATGAGAGAGATCTGTGCATTAATAATTAATTAATGCTGATCAAAGACGAATATGAATGACAAATAGAAGTTTGGTTGAGTTGAGTAATTCTCTGAGTACCAATCTGATGTTGATTTCGGTCTTCGGGGTTGATACTTAGGGAGTTATTCTCTTAACCAATGCGTCTGTGAACTAAGATGTACTTAATCATAAATTAAGTAAAACATGTTGTATGATATACATACATACATACATACATACATACATACATACATACATACATACATACATACATACATACATATATATATATATATGATACATAACATGATAAGTGGATAGGGTTAAGACCAGCTTAACCAATAATCTGATAAGTGGATAAGGTTAAGACCAGCTTAACCAATAATATATAAGTGGATAAGGTTAAGACTAGCTTAACCAACAATCTGATAAGTATGTAGGGTTATGACCAGCTTAACCAATAATATATATTGATTTGATAAGTGAGTAGGGTTAAGTCTAGCTTAACCAATAATATATATATTAATCTGATAAGTGGATAGGGTTAAGGAAAAATTAACCAATAATACATATTGATCTGATAAGTGGATGGGGTTAAGACCAGCTTAGCCAATAATATATAAGTGGATAGGGTTAAAGACCAACTTAACCAAATATATATATATATATATATATATATATATATATATTGATCTGATAAGCGGATAGGGTTAAGACAAGCTTAATCAATAACACATGTTGATTTGATAAGTGGGTAGTATGGGTGACATGTGGGATATAATCATTAACACTTAACCAAGATAAACATGTGGTGGGACATGGGGGTTAAGTGGATGACATGGGAGACATGTGAAATACGATTAGAGACACTTAACCAAATTGAAACATGTAAGAAGACATGAATAAGATGGGGGTTAAGTGGAAAATTCTAGTGGGGACCAAACATAGGTGGAAAGCTTGTGTCAAGCATGTGGGACCCATTTCAAACCAGTAACCCATTAAGTATCTTTGTGAGCTCGAGTTAGATCGAGGATGGGACACGCTTACTGGGTTTGATCGTAAGAGGTCAAAACGGGTTAACGGTGGCAATGCAAGTCCAACGGGGTCATGTGCATGCGTGGACCCGGGCTGGTAGGTAAGACGTTGTTGCATCATGTAGATATAAGCCGTGCATCTTTAGTGGTATCAGGTTGCCACTTTGGGGAGTGATAAACCCCACTGTAGGACCAACACGGGTATCTACGAGTTAGGGAGCCGATCGAATGGAGAAGGTAGTGGGTACGACTAGCGAAGATAGGAGTAGGCGACACCTATGGAGACGGCTAGGAGTCCAACTACCATATTGTGAATAAACGCTGTAATTAGAATAGGGAAGGGTAGTGGGTACAACTAGTGGAGATAGGAGCAGGCGGCACCTATGAAGACAGCTAGGGGTACACGAAACTACCATTATGATTATTATGTTCAGTAGGTGGGATCAACTTTTGGGGTGACTAGTAATGGTGCAGTATAGTAATTATTCTATAGTGATTAGGAGCGAGATTAACGCCAGAATATTTCTCTTATTTATTTTGTCTTGCCCACTTGCTTCACAGTCATTCCTTGTTTTACCAGTTTATTCCTTATCCTAATTACTTTAATAATTATATCGTTAACGTAGTGGTACTCGCCAGACTTTGTGTCTGACCCCCTTTGTTTTCGCCTCTTTTCTTCCTCCCCCCAGGTTCTCAGGGTGGGACTAGTACTAGTGGAGCTTGATCTGGATCTTTCTCTCTCTTTTGGAAGTGTTTGGATTGCTAAAAGTAAAGTTCAGCTCATCTCTTTTATGGCTACTTGTGTTGGGGTTATGCTTTTTTACTTATGTACTCAGAAAACAAATTGTCAAGATGGTTACTAAGTGTACTTGGTTTTTCTGTTGGTTTATGATGTTGTTGTAATCAAACTATTTCTCTGCTGCAATAAATGTTGTTTTGAAAATTTTCAAATACAAATATATGTATCTATCTTGTTATATTTTGTTCTATTCACCAATAATACTCCATGAAAGTTAATGCATTACCTTTGAGAGTGACATTAACGAGCGTGGGGTGTTACACGTGGTATCAAAGCTGAAGATTACAAGAACAGATAAGAGATTTTGAAAAAATGTTTTTCAAAAGCGTTTTATAAAGAAATACTTTCTAAAATATGTTTTAAGGAGAGTATTTTCAAGAGAAAAGTTTGTTTTAAAAACATAACCCCTAAGAGCCATATATTTTCCTTCGATTCTCCGTTGAATCTCTTCCTCTTTCCTTTTTTTTGAATTTCTTCCTCCACGTATAGACGTTTTTCTAAGATATGTAAGAACTACCGTACGGTAGGCGAAAAACCACTTCATGGGACTGGGACATTCGTCAAAGCTAAAAGGAAGTGAAGGACTTGTTGGTACCTTTAAGATGGACGATGGGAGGAAGGTTCAATTAGCTACTTGGTTAATGAAGGACGAAGCCTCATTTTGGTAGGAAGTCACGAATGGAGAATGGGCCAGAGAGACATGGATAAGACATACGATAAGGAAGTAGATCCAAAGAAAGGTGGTAAGTATAACAAGGGGCCAAGAGAAAAGGAAGGGCCACACTTGTGAAATACTTGACTACTTAAATAAAGACGTTCGAAAGAAGAAGAAGAAGACTAGTTGTTATCGTTACGGAGAAACGGGACATCTTATTAGGATCGTCCAAAGAAGCAAAAAGCATTGGTAAGGACAAAGTACAGGATCTTCTGGAGGGCAGGCATGTTCCCTCACGGCTGGCATACCTGATAAAGGTAGAGATATCTTTGTTGGAAGTTTGGTTTTTCTTTTTGATCATCCTGTTCGAACCTTGTTTGAATTTTGGCGCTTCACACTCGTTTGTATCTGCTTCGTTAGTTGAAACACTACACCTAAATACTAGTCTAGTTGTGGATCCCATAGTAGTCTCAAATCCTATTGGTGGTTCGGCTCATCTTTCGATGATTTGTCAGGATTTGAGAGTGTCTATCTTGGGCGTTGGGTTTGAATGCAACACCTTCAATCTTTGCTTCATGGGATACGACTTGATTCTAGACGTGGATTGGCTAGCCATATACGGTGCCATCCTAGACTATGAAAGAAGGGTAGTTAGATTGTTGACTCGTTGTGGAAAGGTCCTTGATATTTCTTGTGACCCTAGAAGTCTTGTGATGCTTAGCTACCTAGAATCTCTTGACGCGTCCAACGATGATTTGGAATTTGTTCGTGTGGTTCGTGAATATGGTGACGTCTTCGATGAAGTTCGAGGTTTACCCCCGAGGCGCAAGATATACTTTCGTATATACCTAATAGATAATGCAAAGCCAGTTGCATTACCAGTACGCCACATGGCTCTGAGAGAGAGAGAGGAGAACTCAGTAAGCAAGTGAGACAGTTGCTTGAGAAGGGGTTCATAAGAAGGAGCATTTCGGAATAGGGATAATTGTGGATCCCGCAAAGGTGGCGGCAATCCAAGATTGGAAGATTCCTAAGAACGCAACAGAAGTAAGATAGGACTGGCGGGCTATTATAGGAAGTTCATTAAGGACTTCACGAAGTTATCAGCCCCACTTACTCGGTTAACGAAGAGGAACTTGACTTTTGCTTGGGATGTTGACTGTGACGATGCTTTCCAACGTTTGAAGAGGGTTTTGATGACAACTCCAGTTTTAGTTTTGCCAGATGGAAGTAAGCCATTCACAGTGTATACCGGTGCTTGCGGGACAGGGCTTGGAGCAGTTTTCGGTGCAAGAGGAAAAGGTGATATGCAAAAGGCGGCAAGTACGAGTATCGCTTATCATCCACAGACGGATGGACGGATAGAGAGGGGTGAATAGAATCCTTGAAGATCTTTTGTGGTTATGTATCCTAGATTTTGGAGGGATATGAGAAGAGGTAACGAGCTTAGTGGTGTTCACGACGTGTTTCACATGTCACATTTGCGGAGGTGTTGGAGCTAAACGTGCTTAGAGAAGTGGAAGTAGAGTGAGATGCCACGATTAGACAAGCTCTTACATGCATTCTTGGGTCGGAGATATTAAAGCTACGCAACAGAGAGGTCAAGTTGGTCAAAGTGCAATGGGGAAATGATCAAAGAGACGTGACTTGAGAAATGGAAGACAAGATACGTACGCTGTATGTTTCTACCTTCTCCTTTTCTACCAATTTGTTTATGCTTGTCCTATCGTTTAGTATGTCTTCGCGATTGTATCTTCGATCTTTAGTTAGGAAAAACCCTATGGTTGTAAACATGTGTTTGAGACATGTTATGTTTGGTGGATGCAAATGGATGCAAGTGGTTGCCCATGGATGCATGTACACACACATTAGGCACTAGATCGGCTCAGTCACTGTCATATCGCATATAAATATGTGTGCATATTTAAATTAGTGGATGTATAATGGTTGTGTTATCATATGGATGCTGCATTTAGATAAATGGTCGTGCACACATGTAGAAATAATATGTATCGTTAGGATTCTTTTGCATATATAATGGACGCGTGGCACTATCATGATTTGCATTAAGGAGGTCAACTGAATCAGTAGACCACCTGATTTTCCATTAGATAAAGAATATATACACACACTTTGCATATTTTCATATGACATTAGAAGTCTTTTAAGGACAATGGGTGCTTGTGTTTGTTGAGTGAGTAGATGGATGATTGGATGGTAGGATATACATTCTCCTTAACTTGGAGATTTCGGTGGCGAAATCCTTTAAGGAGGAGAGAATGTAACACCCCGAAATTTTAAATACTAAAATTAACAAATTTAAGAATACTTAATTGTTAAACTGAGAATTAAGTTAAACGGGATTCGCCATTGCGTTCGTCTCGAAATTCTGCTTGGAATAGAGTCTAAGTTTTCGAAAATCGGACTTCGTATGAAGAAGTTATGGCCCTTAGAACTTTCAGAAATTTGTATAAAACAATTCAGAAAATTAAATACCAAGGCAAGTCGACCTGGGGGTCGACCTACCCAAGGCCAGGTCGACCAGGGGGTCGACCTCCCTATATACAGGTCGACCTAGGGGTCGACCTCCCCTTCGGGCCAGATCTGAAACCTGATGTGTTTATTTGTGTGACGATTTTCTGACTGATTAGGGCTTGTGTGGCAAGTTCTGGTTGGTTCTCTTAGGTTTAAATGGCTTCGATTGGTCCTAGGTTAATCTAACGGCTTAGATTGATTTAAACTTCTATAAAAGAGTACCTAGACTCAAACCCTAAACCTAAACAAAATTTATCTGTTGGCCACCATGCCACTACTAGGATAGTTCTCCTTCCTAAAGCTTAGGATTTAGCAAGTCAGAATTCCAATTCAAAAGACGAATGAATCGTTCTCTTCTCTAACCTATCTTTGTGAGTACTATTTCTTTCACAATATAATTAATAAATTAATTATGATGGGTTGCAATTGGATTATGAGAACATGCCTGTTGAATCACGTGATGTTGTTTAACTTTGTTAGCTTATGTTGGTAGATCTATTTCATATTTAACTTGATTCATTTTATGCAAGTTTGGGATGTTAAATCATATGTTAATTCATATGTGAATCTTATGCAAGTTTGGGATGTTAATTCATATGTGAACCTTATGCAAGTTTGGGATGTTAAATCATATGTTAATTCATATATGAATCTTATGCAATTTTGGGATGTTAAATCATATGTTAATTCATATGTGAATCTTAGGCAAGTTTGGATGTTAAATCATATTTTAATTCGTATGTGAATTTTATGCAAGTTTAGGATGTTAAATTGTATGTTAGTTTGAATATGAATCTTATGCAAGTCTATACATGAATTGTACACAAGTTTATATGTGAATCAAGCTTATACATATGCTAGTTTATATGCAGAAACATGTGATAAATTCATATGCAAGTTGTAGGAATCCATATGCAAGTTTTGGTGAAAAACTATATTCACATTTTTGGGTGAAAATTATATTCATATATGCAATTTAGGAGAGATCCATAATTTATATATGCAAGTTCACAATTTCATGTTTAGATCTATATTTAGATCCATGGTAGTTTATGCAAATATATGATTCTATATGACCATTGTCTATGCAAATTACTGGCTATGCAAATTTATGTTAAAATTCCTATTTGCAAGTTAGATCTATTTTTATGTGTTAAGCAAGTTGTGATGTTTCTTTTTTTTTTATAAGTTAGACTATTTGCGAGTCTAACATATTTCATATTTGAACGTACAAATAGCGTGGGGACATTGGGAAAATATTAATTATGTAAATTGTGAATTGGCATAAAATGGCTTTAAAAGCATATAATTAAATTGAGACATTAATTAATATAATTTTTATACTTAAAAAGTACGGACATAATTTAGGTGACAATTATGGAAATAGATTAATTTGGAAGTTATTGACAATTTGAAATAGGGATATTAATTTAAATTGGGGTTGAATAATAATGCGTAAATAATAAATGCCTAAGACATAAGGTTAGACTCGTTTGTGGTATAAGACTGCCCGGACCCGCCCGGCAAATCCAGCAACCACAAACGGTAGTCTAATGTGAGAGGTCAAAGGCATAAATTAAATGAGTAATAAACGCCTAAGACACGAGGTTAGACTCGTTTGTGGTATAAGACTGCCCGGACCCGCCCGGCATATCCAGCAACCACAAACGTCGGTCTAATGTGAGAGGTCGTAGACATAATTAAAAGATGCTTAGACACGAGGTTAAGTCTAGCTTGTGGTGGAAGTCTGCCTGGAAACGCCCGGCATATCCAGTGGCCACAAGCAATCGACTTAACGTGAGAGGTCTGTGAATTAATAATTAATTAATGCTGATCAAAGACGAATATGAATGACAAATAGAAGTTTGGTTGAGTTGAGTAATTCTCTTAGTACCAATTTGATGTTGATTTCAGTCTTCAAGGTTGATACTTAGGGAGTTATTCTCTTAACCAATGTGTCTGTGAACTAAGATGTACTTGATCATAAATTAAGTAAAACATGTTGTATGATATATATATATATATATTTATATATGATACATAACATGATAAGTGGATAGGGTTAAGGCCAGCTTGACCAATAATCTGATAAGTGGATAAAGTTAAGACCTGCTTAACTTATAATATATAAGTGGATAGGTTTAAGACCAGCTTAACCAATAATCTGATGAGTAGGTAGGGTTAAGACCAGCTTAACCAATAATATATATTAATTTGATAAGTGGCAGGGTTAAGTCTAGCTTAACCAATAATATATATATATATATTTGATAAGTGGATAGGGTTAAGGCAAACTTAACCAATAATACATATTGATCTGATAAGTGGATGGGGTTAAAACCAACTTAGCCGATAATATATAAGTGGATAGGGTTAAAGACGAGCTTAACCAAATATATATATATATATATGTATATATATATATATTGATCTAATAAGCGGATAGGGTTAAGACAAGCTTAACCAATAACACATGTTGATTTGATAAGTGGGTAACATGGGTGACATTTGGGATATAATCATTAACACTTAACCAAGATAAACTTGTGGTGGGACATGGGGGTTAAGTGGATGAAATGGGAGACATGTGAAATACGATTAGAGACACTTAACCAACATGTAAGAAGACATGAATAAGAAGGGGTTAGGTGGAAAATTCTAGTGGGGACCAAGCATAGGTGGAAAGCTTGTGTCAAGCATGGGGGACCCATTTCAAACCAATAACCCATTAAGTATCTTTGTGAGCTCGAGTTAGATCAAGGACGGGACATGCTTATTGGGTTTGATCGTAAGAGGTCAAAACGGGTTAACGGTGGCAACGCAAGTCCAATGGGGTCATGTGCGTGCATGGGCCCGGGCTGGTAGGTAAGACGTTGTTGCATCGTGTAGATATAAGCCATGCATCTTTAGTGGTATCGGGTTGCCATTTTGGGGAATGATACACCCCATTGTGGGACCAACCCGGGTATCTACGAGTTAGGCCGTTGATCGAATGGGGAAGGTAGTGGTTACGACTAGAGGAGATAGGAGCAGGCGTCACCTATGGAGATAACTAGCAGTCCAACTACTATATTATGAATAAACGTTTTAATTAGAATAGGGAAGGGTAGTGGGTACAACTAGTGGAGATAGGAGCAGGTGACACCTATGAAAACAACTAGGGATACACGAAACTACCATTATGATTATTATGTTCAGTAGGCGGGATCAACTTTTGGGGTGACTAGTAATGGTGTAGTATAGTAATTATCCTATAGTGATTAGGAGCAAGATTAACGCCAGAATATTCCTCTTGTTTGTTTCGTCTACCCACTTGCTTCACAGTCATTCCTTGTTTTACCGGTTTATACCTTATCCTAATTACTTTAATAATTATATCGTTAAAGTTATGGTACTCACCAGACTTTATGTCTGACCCCCTTTGTTTTCGCCTCTTTTCTTCCTCTCCCCCCAGGTTCTCAGGGTGGGACTAGTACTAGTGGACCTTGATCTGGATCTTTCTCTCTCTTTTGGAAGTGCTTGGAGTGCTGAAAGTAAAGTTCAGCTCATCTCTTTTATGGCTACTTGTGTTGGGGTTATGCTTTTTTTACTTATGTACTCAGAAAACAAATTGTCAAGATGGTTACTAAGTGTACTTGGTTTTTCTACTGGTTTATGATGTTGTTGTAATCAAACTATTTCTCTGCTGCAATAAACGTTGTTTTGAAAATTTTCAAATATAAATATATGTATCTGTCTTGTTATATTCTGTTCTATTCACCGATAATACTCCATGAAAGTTAATGCATTCCCTTTGTGAGTGACATTAACGGAAGTGGGTATTACAAATTTTTCCGAAAATTCAAGGAGTAAGAATATTTTTAAGAAAATTTGATAGTTAGAAATCAATGTATCGATATATATAGAATTCGATAAGGAAATGAACTTAAAAATAGAATATTATAAAAAAAATGGAATCTATAAATTAGATTTGTTAAGAATAGAAAGAGAAAAGTATATACGTTTTAGAAATAGGAAATTGGTTTAATATGGTGTTAATTATTCGAGTTAGCAGTCTTGTCTGTTTTGAAGTTAATAATATTTTCAGTCAAGGTCTAAGAGGTAATTATACCCCAACTTGATTGATTTCATTATTTGCTGATAAATAAAAAGATTCAGTATTGAAGAGAAATGTTTAAAGTGATTTAGTCGAATGCAGTATTTTGGGTTGTTGTAACGATGTTTTACATAACATTTGTTTTAACCCAATAAGTGGAAATTTTGGAAATATAATAGTAAATATTTCCTAAGTCTAAAAATGAATGGTCCTGAAAGAGATAAGTAATTGGAATATTTTCCAATTGTTAATAGTAGATATTTTCTAAGTATAGAAAATAAAAGAAGGCGAAATATGGAAATGTTTTCCAAATAGTGTAAGAGGCCAAGATGATTGTTGAAATATTTGGTTAACAAATATTGATAAGGAAATGGAGAAGTGATTTAATTAATGGAATATTAATTAAAAGGCTCAGTGATTTGTTTAACGCTTTGAATGGATGTTTGTTTTTCTTCGGTAGTTAAATAACCGACTATCGAAGTGTTTGCCAATATCATTGTCAATATGGAGAGACCGGTTGGATTATTATCCGAGAACCACTCCGTATTGGCAGTAGCGTTGCGAATCAGATTATATGAAGATAATCAAAGACAGAGTAAAGTGCAAATACTTTTTCTATTAATAGAAATTGTGCCTTCGGTTTCGTTCGGTCCCAGAACAAAGTGTGTGAACGAATGTCCGACAGTGTATTTCCAATAATCGCATATGTTGGTCTGTATAGATATATATGGTAGCAGATAATTTATTCTCTTAGCATAATATCCAGAATATATTTATGCAAATCAATTAATGATTTACGGATCTGACAATGTGGCATTCAAAGTGATTGTGCTATCAATGAATGATAAGAAATCCTAGCCTCATGCCCCAACAACCGGGAAATGACAAAAGTCGGGCAGACAACATGGCTATGTGGGTCGCTCCCATTAGGGTGTATAATCACCTATCTAGATAAATTCCACTTGCTTCTTTAATCTATCGATGCTGTCCCATTCGGAAACAGTGCTGATCCCAACCATTGGTGATATACATTCGATACACTCAAGCGAAATGAGTGGTCGGTCATGTGTGGGTCGGGTTGCAAGACGTTCTTGTTGAACCCTAGTGTATTCCCTCTAGAGATGCACTATCGGAAGGTGGTTCCATACCTCGTCATAGTCGGAATCCAATCTCCAATAAGCGCCCTGCGGTTTTTGATTTTATATTATATATGGAGCGTGAGATGCAAGTGTTCTACTAGATTGTTATTTATCTAATTTAAACACTATTATAATATCACTGGGTTTTCGTATCAAAGTGTATTGGGTTATAGTAAGGTAAAAACCATCCATGTTTATGTGTGGGCAGGTCTTACTATTATCATTCCTTCCGAAAGGATTTTGAAAGTTAAACAAATGGTTAGAGTTTACTTACACCAGTCCCATGACTGACCCAGAGTTTATTTTGTTTTTTTCCTAAACTCCTGGGTGCCCAAATTTGTACGGACAATCAAGTAGTCGGGATTTTACAGATTCACTTGGAGGAGTTTGAAGTAGGAGGCTTCACCAGTTAGCTGTAGACTATCATATATTCCGCTGTGTACCAGGTTTGTATCTAGAAACAGGTGTTTATAACTGTTCCAGAAATAGCTATTGTGCTCTGATGATGGTATGTATATAAAGTTACCAAATTGTATTTCAAAGTTTATGTTTTCTAATATATTTTATTTGTTCCGCTGTGAGTTTATGATCTTCGTTTTCTTCTATTCTAATATTTCTTTCTTCCTATTTCTCATCCTCTAACTTCTTTCTAATAATGATTCGTATTTCTGTGCAATTTAGGGTTGGACGTGTGGTGTTATTAGTCAACTCAGATAGTACGGATTTGTGGGCCGTTACAAAAAGGATAGAAAATTTTGTGCCACAACTTCCTGTAGCATAGTGCATGCATGTGCAAGCATGCATTATCTTGTAACCTGGACCCTTGTTTTTTTCTAAAGCACTTCTGTGCTTCCTTCTCTTAAAAAAATGATGAAATTTTTTGGTCACGTAAGTTGCGTTGAAGTGTAGCCAACATTTGCTTTTGGTTTTGTTGGCTCGTACTTGCCTACTTGTCGTTGGATTGTAAGTGCTAATCCGGTTCATCTTGGTTCGCGTTGATTCAAAGCGTCGTGTAATAACCCGGAAAATCTGGGCCAGTTTAAAATTTTTATTTTGGCAATTTTGGCGAATTTTGAATATTTAAAATAGAGTATTTTAAATAATATCGACGAGAAAATTTATTTTGAATATAATTCGACGTATATATTATATACGTCGTCGTTAGAATATAAATAATTATATATAATTATAAAAGGAATTGAAAATGGCGCGGTAGTTCGAAAATTCGATTTCTAATTTCAAATGAATATACAGAATTCAATATAAGTCAGAATTGAACGAAACAAGAAATATTTGAATCTGTATAACTATATCTTTGTAACGAAGTTAACAAACTGAGATTTCATTTTAGAAATGATGAGATATGTCCAGTTGAAAATTAGAAATAGTCGCTGTGGAATTTATATATATTTTAATATAATATATAGCCCTTAAAAATAGCCATTTTGCAAATGACCTCGGATTTCGACGAAACCAGTTTTGTTGGGTCCGTGATGTAAAGTTATTGTTAGGTTTTAAATTTCATAATTTTTCGAATCAATATGTGAGCGTGGCAAAGGAAAACGCGTTTGACCAGTTTCAGTTGATTTTAATCGACTGGAAATTGGCCATTTTTCTAACGGTCTCAGAATTCGACGAAACTAGTTTTGTTAGGACCGTATCGTCAATACGAAGCTAGAAAATATTTTTATGGAATTTTTAGAGTTCGTATGTGACCCAGGTAATTTGAAATGCACGTTTAAAATTCAATAAAGTGATTTAAATGTAAATTCAACGGAAACTGATTCAAACAGTCGAATCAGCTTGCGATATATATCCCATTGTGTTCAGAATAGGGGTAATACGCTATGGACGACAGTCGGTGGGCCTCGTTTCGAAGTCGAATAAAAAAGTCAACTCCTTAGGATAAAATAAATTAAAATTAAATAATTAAATATATATAATTTTCATATAACCCCCCCCCCTCTTCTCGTTTCACTCAGAAGAAATAAAAGAAAAAAAAAAACAAAAAAACCCCCTAGCCTAATCGATCGCGCCCTCCACCAGAGGCGAGGCGCCGCCCTCCTCTTCACCGCCGGCGCTGGGCGCCAGTCCTTCTCCTCCTTGCAACGCACGACGCCCCAGACCTCCTTCCCCACCGCAAGCACCCTCGTCGAAACCCCTTCAAAACCCTACCTTCCCTAATCCATCGCGTCAAGTGTCGGAGCACCTCCAGCCACCAGCGTCGACGATGCCCTGCCACCACCAGTGCCGCGATTTGCCCCTTCCCCTCTGTCAGTTCGTCAAACACAGTAAGTTTACTGTTTTATTTATTTATGTTAAAACTGTTTTTATATTTAAGCTTTAAAAACTGATTATTTTAAAATTTGAAAACTGATTTTTTAGGGAATTTCAAAACTGATTTTTCTTTACTTAAAAACCGATTTTTTTTTTTTTTTTTATTATTTACTTTAAAAACTGTTTTATTTATTTATGTTGTAGAGTGTCAAAAATGTAATCTTTTACATTGTAGAAAGATAAAGGTATGATCTTTATATTTTTAAAGTGTTAAAAATATGATTTTTATATTTTTAAAGTATTAAAAATATAATCTTTACTATATAGAAATATTAAAAATAGGATTTTTATATTTTTAAAGTATTAAAAATATAATCTTTATAAGATAGAGAATATAAAGATATCATCTTTGTGTAAGTAGCAAAATAAAAATCTGATTTTTATTTTCTATACGTCGAAATAAAATGCTGATTTTTATAAAGATGAAATCTTTATAGTTGAAAAGGCGAGATCTTTATATATAGAATAACGATAGAAAAATAGAATTTTTATATATTGAACTTCGATAAAAAAATTCGATTTTTATATATTGAACTTTAAAGTAAAAAATTCGATTTTTATATATTGAACTTTAAAATAAAAATTCGATTTTTATATATTGAACTTCGAAATAAAAATTCGATTTTTAAATATTGAACTTTGAAATAAAAATTCGATTTTTATATATGTAGTAGCTACGGACGACGAAGCTGACGAAGATGCGAAAACAATGAAGACTTCTGCAAATGAAAAGCCATGGAGCTAGGATAGCTATAAGTGAGAACTTCTCACCTTTCAATTTTATTTCTAGTTATATTTATATATATATATATACTAGGATGCAGACGGTGTTTAGTAGCACCCGACACCCGTCCACATACCATGGACTTGTTTGTTTGGATGTTTGGTGATTGATTGAGATATTGGTTTGAATGTGGTTTGTGGTGTGAAAAATCGAATCGATAAATTGATTAGGATTAGACGTGCGCCGTTATAAGGCGAAGGAGTAAGGCTAGGTTAGACCCTTACTCCAAATTTTGTGGTTTGCATAACGAAAGTGAATTTGATTGATGTGTGAATGGCGTGGGCCTTCACTAGACCGGGGATAAGGCTATGCCTCGTCCCGTTTCTAGTATCGTGCCGTTATGCCGCCGAAATTTTCTAAAATATGTTAGAAAAATAAAAAAAGATCATTTTATTTAAAGAATGAATTGAATAGAAATTCATAGGTTGAAATAAAATGTTTTATCGTTAAAAATATAATTTTTAACGTGAATGTGAATAAATAAGTATTCATTTACAAACCAGACGGTTTGTTTATGTACACCTATTTGACTGATATTGATTGGGTCGATAAATTTTACACATCGCCCAACTGCACAAATAAAATCTGTGTTTGATTGTTTGAAACCCTACACGGGTGTTGGGATGAAATATGAAGTTCACTCATCCTAATCGATTAAATATGTCGATCGATAGATTGACAGGCTGTTATAAGCGTTAGATATCTATATTTGATGCTTATACAGTGTAGTGCACTTTGGTTGATGGTTGATTATTTTTCAATGCTATTATATACATGTGTTGTATGAAAATCCATATAATTAATTTTATATGGTGATTGATTGGGCCTCATTCCAATTTGAAAAATAAAGAATATATAAAATAAAGGTTCATGTGTTGACTATATTCATCCGTTGATATTAGTCATGTGTTGAACGAATTATTTTTATAATAAAATTTACATCTTTATCAATATAAAATAAAGGTTCATGTGTTGACTATATTCATCCGTTGATATTAGTCATGTGTTGAACGAATTATTTTTATAATAAAATTTACATCTTTATCAATATAAAATAAAGGTTCATGTGTTGACTATATTCATCCGTTGATATTAGTCATGTGTTGAACGAATTATTTTTATAATAAAATTTACATCTTTATCAATATAAAATAAAGGTTCATGTGTTGACGGTACTCATTCGTTGAGATTAGTCATGTGTTGAACGAATTATTTTTATAATAAAATTTACATCTTTATCAATATAAAATAAAGGTTCATGTGTTGACGGTACTCATTCGTTGAGATTAGTCATGTGTTGAACGAAATAATTTAACAAAAATAGTCACACATGGACGGTACTCATTCGTTGAGATTAGTCGGGTGTTGACAAAAAGAAATATTTGAAATAGAATATATAAAGCCGTGTTAAATAGTGATGCGCCATTTTGACGCGAACGATATGAATATCGATTAAAAAGTTTTCGAAATAAATTGAATATATACAAAGTTTTCGAAATGAATTGAATATATAAAGTTTTCGAAATAAATTGAATATATAAAGTTTTCGAAATGAATTGAATATACAAAGTTTTCGAAATGAATTGAATATATAAAGTTTTCGAAATAAATTGAATATATAAAGTTTTCGAAATGAATTGAATATATAAAGTTTTCGAAATGAATTGAATATATAAAGTTTTCGAAATAAATTGAATATATAAAGTTTTCGAAATGAATTGAATATACAAAGTTTTCGAAATGAATTGAATACATAAAGGTTTCGAAATGAATTGAACATATAACGATTTCGATTTGAATTGAATATAAAACGATTTCGAATTTAATGGAATAGAAAACCAATTTGATTTCAAATTGAATATATATTGAACTTGATTCAAATAGAAAACGAAACGAATTTAATTTGAATAGAAAATGAACTTGAATCGAATAGAAAACCAATTTGAATTGAATTGAATTGAGAAACGAATTCGAATTGAATTTAAAATGAAGTGAAATGAATTCAAATTAAATTGAAATTTGAATTGAATAGAAATGAGTTTCAAAACGAATTTATAAAGAAGAATTCAATTTTGATTTGAATTGAAATAGAAGTTGACTTTGCTTTTGAAACGAATTCAAAACTATTTATATAATTCGTTTTAAATAGAAATCGACGAAATATATATTATATATATTATATATATAATATAATGGCCTGAATAGAACGCGCCGCGCCGCGGCAGTTCGTGAATTTCGACCATTTATTTCAAACGGACATTACGGGAGATCCGACCGTCGGATTCTCCTAAAACCGGAACCGTTGGGTTCGTATCGAAAAGAGCTTTCTAAAGAATATTAGAAATTCAAAATCTAACGGTTGGATTTGGAGATACGTCCAAATCAAATTCGAAAAAGGTCGCTATAAGTGCAGTTCGATGGCCATTGTTGGAAATCGACTGTACGGACCTTGATAAAATTATTAAAAATAGTAATAATTTATGTAAAATCATAAGAAATGATTTGGGAAAATTTGGGATGAAAAACTCCACATTTGAAAGGATAAAAATAGATTTTTATCGAAATGAACTGGTTTTGAACTAAATTTAAAACCAATCTATTTTTAAATAAATGAACAAGATTTAAAAAGGGGTTTTAAATAATCGAATTTCTAATATATTTGATTGAGTTTGAAATGGGTTTATCGTGAACTGTGTTTTAAATAACACCTAGTTCTTTAACCCAGTAAAAGGAGTTTTAACGAATTTGCAATTAGATTGAAATGTGGATTCGTAATCTAAATTACCGAATTTAGAAAATGAGCGAGAATGGAGTATTACCAGTTTTGCTCCAAAGCGATAGTTAAATCTTTAATTAGATTTGAACGTGAAATGGTAATTAGTTTTACCGATAACACAGTGGTGTTAGATATGGAGTATTACCAGTTTTGCTTCATGGGATGAATAGGTTGGGATTGGGAAATAAAATAAATAACTACTTCGTTACGGTTCGCTAATCTCGACTAGTTGGAAAAACCATAATTTGGTTTTAAATGTCATCCAAAGGAAGATTTCAGGATAAATTTTAAAGAATTTATCTTGGATAAAATTAATGGGAACCTTTCCCTAAGAATGTGAAATTTAGAAACTAGTTGTAGGTTGGCTAAGAAGAGTGGTTTCCTGGGTATTGATCTGATGTTGGTTTCGGCCTTCGGGGTCAATGTTTGGGAAATTATTCTCTTGCTAATCTGCGGTTAGTGACTAATGAATTGGAATGAGGCGTATGTTGTGTTTGTGTAAACATTTGTTTTTAATATACGCGGGTTGTTCGGAAAGTCCGGGTTTACACCCATTCTGAATAACCGATTCGACGATAGGTCGAAGATGAAGACGGTGGTCGAAGACCGGAAGTCTTCACATCGTTTGGATAATTACTGACGATCCTGATTGGGCAGTACACCCAAGAGGATGGAAATAGTTGGGGGTTGTCCAGACGTACTTGGGGATGGATGGATATGCGAGGAAAGTGCCTCCGGTTTCGTTCAGACCCAGAACGGACTTGTAAATGGATTGTGTGTCTGACATTGGATTTTATTCTGTGTTGATTGATTTCTATTAAATATATATCTGCTTGGCGGCGGAGAATTTATTCTCTTGCTTAACGCCCTTCTCTGAGACGTACGAGCTTAGAGGTTATATATCGATAGATATCAATCGCATGGCATGAATTGCCTGTGTGGCATGCGGAGTTGCATGGATCAAGGCTTCTGTTGAAAAGCAAAGTCTTGTGGTTGATGATCAAAGCATAACCTACGTGGTAGCTTTGTGTATAGCGTGTATTCGCGAGCCTCACACCTCGGTATGAGTTAAAAACGGGATACGGGCCGTTGGGAGAGCGCACGTTTCTTTCTAGCTTTGGTGGTGTCAGTGACTTACCAGCCCTGACATTTATATACTTTTCACCTTTGTGGTTGTTGGAATGAGGCGCCTCGATATAGGTCTGTAAGGACCGGGAAACGTGTGTTCAGGAATTGCCAATCCTCTAACGTAAGTGAGGACCGGCCCAACCGATCCAGGGGTTACCCAGTGTGCGTAATCCCGGGGACATTTGCTAGAGTGTCTCGAATGCGGAGAGGAGCTTGCCCCTTGCCTCGACTCATGACGGAATCCAATTTCCAATACGTGTATTGCGGCTTTATTTGTAGAGCCTAGTATGGCGACATAGTAGCATGGGATACTATGCCGTCTATGATTTATATTTATGATTGAAATGTTTTGACACTATACACATATTATAGTATCAAATGATTTGTTTGAACGTACCAAGCATGTTTGGCTATTATAAGGGAAAACCCTATCCTCCGGCTTGCGTTGCATTGTGTGATGGGACCTGGGTCTTATAATAGCTTCATTTTTCAAAAAAGCATTGCGCTGTTTATTCTATGCACTGGTATTCTTGGGAGAAAACCCGTTCCGTGTTATACGGCGTGGTCCCTTGAATTACTCTCTTTTAAAGTAAAGTTTTAAATAACTGTTTTAGTTCTCACACCAGTCACATGACTGACCTGGAGTTTATTGTTTTAACCTAAACTCTGGGTGCCCCTATTTTCCGCACGGGCAGCTAGTAGTTTTGGTTTTGCAGATTTATATTCACAGGATCCTGGTTTACAGCTGGAATGATATCCGGAAAGCTCTGTATCCGTATATCACCTTCAGTTGTGCTTTATATTATTTTTCCGCTGCTATGTAATTAAATGTAATCTAAATCTCTGATATTTCTGTGTAATATTTATTCATTTATACTCTGTATATTCTTGTAATCTGATGCGTTGTTGTAATATACAATGAAATGTTCTTCTGTTTGTGTTCTGATTTGTCCTGTTCTCAACGTTCAGGGATTTCGAACGGTCTAGATCGGTTTAACGACTGATTCAGATCGAGCGAAATTCCCGGCCGTCACATTTGGTATCAGAGCTTTGGTTTACAGAGCTCGAGAACAAGACACATTAGAACCATACGAAAGAATTCATCAGATATTGGATTAGTAATATCCAATTAGAATGACTCGTTAGAGATAGGATCAGTAGTATCCTAGAACGAGTGTGAAGAATATATTTTTCAAATGAAAACAAATTTAGTTTTGAAAATTTAAATCATTCTATACGTATTTGAATATTTATTTATTTTGAATATGGACAATCGAGTATATAAAGGTTTTGTATATACGCGTCATGAACGTATATTCGAAGTTTTAATATACTGGATAGATATAGAATCATACTCTAGTGGCCCGAAGATGATTCTGATGATTGACTAGTTGTCATTAGTATTCATGTTCGAGTAACGAAGGCGTGATTTTCTATATATTTCCATTAGACTGGTGTGAGAACCAAAACTAATATAGTTAGAACACATTGTTGTGAATTGGCATCAAAAACATGATTTTTGTATATATAGTAAAATTATCAATTTGAAACTCTAATCCACTAATTGATTGATGTTTGTGTTGTTTGCCTATTTGTTTGCTAATTTTGAACCATTATGTCTAATAATAACCAAATATTGAACTATATTGAAAATTAGTCGCATTTGCTTGCATATACATATATATCATTGAACAGGTCATAGCAAAGAGGCTAGAGCCAGAGAATAAAATTTGTTTGCCCGACAAATAGGTACATGTTTACTACATAATTTCCTGTTTTGTTTGGGTGATGATGATTTTGTGAGCCTATTGGCTAGCCGCTTGGCTTTTTCTTTTTCTTTTTGAGATCTGAAGGACCGGGGAAGCTATTTGAAATTCCCCGATGCTCCCGGTGCAGGGGAGGTTATGGCGAAATTTTTCGAAAATTTAGGGTGTTAGCCAAATTTTTGAAGTTTTGAAAATTCTCAGAAACTGAAAAGTTGGAGAATGGAAGCCAGATCGAGCGTAGAGTTGAATAATCAAACCACTTTCGACTTTGTTCCTTTTCGGGGACGAAAAGTTTTAAGTGGGGGAGATTGTAATAACCCGGAAAATCTGGGCCAGTTTAAAATTTTTATTTTGGCAATTTTGGCGAATTTTGAATATTTAAAATAGAGTATTTTAAATAATATCGACGAGAAAATTTATTTTGAATATAATTCGACGTATATATTATATACGTCGTCGTTAGAATATAAATAATTATATATAATTATAAAAGGAATTGAAAATGGCGCGGTAGTTCGAAAATTCGATTTCTAATTTCAAATGAATATACAGAATTCAATATAAGTCAGAATTGAACGAAACAAGAAATATTTGAATCTGTATAACTATATCTTTGTAACGAAGTTAACAAACTGAGATTTCATTTTAGAAATGATGAGATATGTCCAGTTGAAAATTAGAAATAGTCGCTGTGGAATTTATATATATTTTAATATAATATATAGCCCTTAAAAATAGCCATTTTGCAAATGACCTCGGATTTCGACGAAACCAGTTTTGTTGGGTCCGTGATGTAAAGTTATTGTTAGGTTTTAAATTTCATAATTTTTCGAATCAATATGTGAGCGTGGCAAAGGAAAACGCGTTTGACCAGTTTCAGTTGATTTTAATCGACTGGAAATTGGCCATTTTTCTAACGGTCTCAGAATTCGACGAAACTAGTTTTGTTAGGACCGTATCGTCAATACGAAGCTAGAAAATATTTTTATGGAATTTTTAGAGTTCGTATGTGACCCAGGTAATTTGAAATGCACGTTTAAAATTCAATAAAGTGATTTAAATGTAAATTCAACGGAAACTGATTCAAACAGTCGAATCAGCTTGCGATATATATCCCATTGTGTTCAGAATAGGGGTAATACGCTATGGACGACAGTCGGTGGGCCTCGTTTCGAAGTCGAATAAAAAAGTCAACTCCTTAGGATAAAATAAATTAAAATTAAATAATTAAATATATATAATTTTCATATAACCCCCCCCCCCTCTTCTCGTTTCACTCAGAAGAAATAAAAGAAAAAAAAAAACAAAAAAACCCCCTAGCCTAATCGATCGCGCCCTCCACCAGAGGCGAGGCGCCGCCCTCCTCTTCACCGCCGGCGCTGGGCGCCAGTCCTTCTCCTCCTTGCAACGCACGACGCCCCAGACCTCCTTCCCCACCGCAAGCACCCTCGTCGAAACCCCTTCAAAACCCTACCTTCCCTAATCCATCGCGTCAAGTGTCGGAGCACCTCCAGCCACCAGCGTCGACGATGCCCTGCCACCACCAGTGCCGCGATTTGCCCCTTCCCCTCTGTCAGTTCGTCAAACACAGTAAGTTTACTGTTTTATTTATTTATGTTAAAACTGTTTTTATATTTAAGCTTTAAAAACTGATTATTTTAAAATTTGAAAACTGATTTTTTAGGGAATTTCAAAACTGAATTTTCTTTACTTAAAAACCGATTTTTTTTTTTTTTTTTATTATTTACTTTAAAAACTGTTTTATTTATTTATGTTGTAGAGTGTCAAAAATGTAATCTTTTACATTGTAGAAAGATAAAGGTATGATCTTTATATTTTTAAAGTGTTAAAAATATGATTTTTATATTTTTAAAGTATTAAAAATATAATCTTTACTATATAGAAATATTAAAAATAGGATTTTTATATTTTTAAAGTATTAAAAATATAATCTTTATAAGATAGAGAATATAAAGATATCATCTTTGTGTAAGTAGCAAAATAAAAATCTGATTTTTATTTTCTATACGTCGAAATAAAATGCTGATTTTTATAAAGATGAAATCTTTATAGTTGAAAAGGCGAGATCTTTATATATAGAATAACGATAGAAAAATAGAATTTTTATATATTGAACTTCGATAAAAAAATTCGATTTTTATATATTGAACTTTAAAGTAAAAAATTCGATTTTTATATATTGAACTTTAAAATAAAAATTCGATTTTTATATATTGAACTTCGAAATAAAAATTCGATTTTTAAATATTGAACTTTGAAATAAAAATTCGATTTTTATATATGTAGTAGCTACGGACGACGAAGCTGACGAAGATGCGAAAACAATGAAGACTTCTGCAAATGAAAAGCCATGGAGCTAGGATAGCTATAAGTGAGAACTTCTCACCTTTCAATTTTATTTCTAGTTATATTTATATATATATATATACTAGGATGCAGACGGTGTTTAGTAGCACCCGACACCCGTCCACATACCATGGACTTGTTTGTTTGGATGTTTGGTGATTGATTGAGATATTGGTTTGAATGTGGTTTGTGGTGTGAAAAATCGAATCGATAAATTGATTAGGATTAGACGTGCGCCGTTATAAGGCGAAGGAGTAAGGCTAGGTTAGACCCTTACTCCAAATTTTGTGGTTTGCATAACGAAAGTGAATTTGATTGATGTGTGAATGGCGTGGGCCTTCACTAGACCGGGGATAAGGCTATGCCTCGTCCCGTTTCTAGTATCGTGCCGTTATGCCGCCGAAATTTTCTAAAATATGTTAGAAAAATAAAAAAAGATCATTTTATTTAAAGAATGAATTGAATAGAAATTCATAGGTTGAAATAAAATGTTTTATCGTTAAAAATATAATTTTTAACGTGAATGTGAATAAATAAGTATTCATTTACAAACCAGACGGTTTGTTTATGTACACCTATTTGACTGATATTGATTGGGTCGATAAATTTTACACATCGCCCAACTGCACAAATAAAATCTGTGTTTGATTGTTTGAAACCCTACACGGGTGTTGGGATGAAATATGAAGTTCACTCATCCTAATCGATTAAATATGTCGATCGATAGATTGACAGGCTGTTATAAGCGTTAGATATCTATATTTGATGCTTATACAGTGTAGTGCACTTTGGTTGATGGTTGATTATTTTTCAATGCTATTATATACATGTGTTGTATGAAAATCCATATAATTAATTTTATATGGTGATTGATTGGGCCTCATTCCAATTTGAAAAATAAAGAATATATAAAATAAAGGTTCATGTGTTGACTATATTCATCCGTTGATATTAGTCATGTGTTGAACGAATTATTTTTATAATAAAATTTACATCTTTATCAATATAAAATAAAGGTTCATGTGTTGACTATATTCATCCGTTGATATTAGTCATGTGTTGAACGAATTATTTTTATAATAAAATTTACATCTTTATCAATATAAAATAAAGGTTCATGTGTTGACTATATTCATCCGTTGATATTAGTCATGTGTTGAACGAATTATTTTTATAATAAAATTTACATCTTTATCAATATAAAATAAAGGTTCATGTGTTGACGGTACTCATTCGTTGAGATTAGTCATGTGTTGAACGAATTATTTTTATAATAAAATTTACATCTTTATCAATATAAAATAAAGGTTCATGTGTTGACGGTACTCATTCGTTGAGATTAGTCATGTGTTGAACGAAATAATTTAACAAAAATAGTCACACATGGACGGTACTCATTCGTTGAGATTAGTCGGGTGTTGACAAAAAGAAATATTTGAAATAGAATATATAAAGCCGTGTTAAATAGTGATGCGCCATTTTGACGCGAACGATATGAATATCGATTAAAAAGTTTTCGAAATAAATTGAATATATACAAAGTTTTCGAAATGAATTGAATATATAAAGTTTTCGAAATAAATTGAATATATAAAGTTTTCGAAATGAATTGAATATACAAAGTTTTCGAA
This sequence comes from Allium sativum, assembly GCA_030737875.1. Classification (NCBI taxonomy): domain Eukaryota; kingdom Viridiplantae; phylum Streptophyta; class Magnoliopsida; order Asparagales; family Amaryllidaceae; genus Allium; species Allium sativum. The sequence goes on along the minus strand of CM060913.1, from coordinate 80,113,879 downwards.
ATGAATTGAATATATAAAGTTTTCGAAATAAATTGAATATATAAAGTTTTCGAAATGAATTGAATATATAAAGTTTTCGAAATGAATTGAATATATAAAGTTTTCGAAATAAATTGAATATATAAAGTTTTCGAAATGAATTGAATATACAAAGTTTTCGAAATGAATTGAATACATAAAGGTTTCGAAATGAATTGAACATATAACGATTTCGATTTGAATTGAATATAAAACGATTTCGAATTTAATGGAATAGAAAACCAATTTGATTTCAAATTGAATATATATTGAACTTGATTCAAATAGAAAACGAAACGAATTTAATTTGAATAGAAAATGAACTTGAATCGAATAGAAAACCAATTTGAATTGAATTGAATTGAGAAACGAATTCGAATTGAATTTAAAATGAAGTGAAATGAATTCAAATTAAATTGAAATTTGAATTGAATAGAAATGAGTTTCAAAACGAATTTATAAAGAAGAATTCAATTTTGATTTGAATTGAAATAGAAGTTGACTTTGCTTTTGAAACGAATTCAAAACTATTTATATAATTCGTTTTAAATAGAAATCGACGAAATATATATTATATATATTATATATATAATATAATGGCCTGAATAGAACGCGCCGCGCCGCGGCAGTTCGTGAATTTCGACCATTTATTTCAAACGGACATTACGGGAGATCCGACCGTCGGATTCTCCTAAAACCGGAACCGTTGGGTTCGTATCGAAAAGAGCTTTCTAAAGAATATTAGAAATTCAAAATCTAACGGTTGGATTTGGAGATACGTCCAAATCAAATTCGAAAAAGGTCGCTATAAGTGCAGTTCGATGGCCATTGTTGGAAATCGACTGTACGGACCTTGATAAAATTATTAAAAATAGTAATAATTTATGTAAAATCATAAGAAATGATTTGGGAAAATTTGGGATGAAAAACTCCACATTTGAAAGGATAAAAATAGATTTTTATCGAAATGAACTGGTTTTGAACTAAATTTAAAACCAATCTATTTTTAAATAAATGAACAAGATTTAAAAAGGGGTTTTAAATAATCGAATTTCTAATATATTTGATTGAGTTTGAAATGGGTTTATCGTGAACTGTGTTTTAAATAACACCTAGTTCTTTAACCCAGTAAAAGGAGTTTTAACGAATTTGCAATTAGATTGAAATGTGGATTCGTAATCTAAATTACCGAATTTAGAAAATGAGCGAGAATGGAGTATTACCAGTTTTGCTCCAAAGCGATAGTTAAATCTTTAATTAGATTTGAACGTGAAATGGTAATTAGTTTTACCGATAACACAGTGGTGTTAGATATGGAGTATTACCAGTTTTGCTTCATGGGATGAATAGGTTGGGATTGGGAAATAAAATAAATAACTACTTCGTTACGGTTCGCTAATCTCGACTAGTTGGAAAAACCATAATTTGGTTTTAAATGTCATCCAAAGGAAGATTTCAGGATAAATTTTAAAGAATTTATCTTGGATAAAATTAATGGGAACCTTTCCCTAAGAATGTGAAATTTAGAAACTAGTTGTAGGTTGGCTAAGAAGAGTGGTTTCCTGGGTATTGATCTGATGTTGGTTTCGGCCTTCGGGGTCAATGTTTGGGAAATTATTCTCTTGCTAATCTGCGGTTAGTGACTAATGAATTGGAATGAGGCGTATGTTGTGTTTGTGTAAACATTTGTTTTTAATATACGCGGGTTGTTCGGAAAGTCCGGGTTTACACCCATTCTGAATAACCGATTCGACGATAGGTCGAAGATGAAGACGGTGGTCGAAGACCGGAAGTCTTCACATCGTTTGGATAATTACTGACGATCCTGATTGGGCAGTACACCCAAGAGGATGGAAATAGTTGGGGGTTGTCCAGACGTACTTGGGGATGGATGGATATGCGAGGAAAGTGCCTCCGGTTTCGTTCAGACCCAGAACGGACTTGTAAATGGATTGTGTGTCTGACATTGGATTTTATTCTGTGTTGATTGATTTCTATTAAATATATATCTGCTTGGCGGCGGAGAATTTATTCTCTTGCTTAACGCCCTTCTCTGAGACGTACGAGCTTAGAGGTTATATATCGATAGATATCAATCGCATGGCATGAATTGCCTGTGTGGCATGCGGAGTTGCATGGATCAAGGCTTCTGTTGAAAAGCAAAGTCTTGTGGTTGATGATCAAAGCATAACCTACGTGGTAGCTTTGTGTATAGCGTGTATTCGCGAGCCTCACACCTCGGTATGAGTTAAAAACGGGATACGGGCCGTTGGGAGAGCGCACGTTTCTTTCTAGCTTTGGTGGTGTCAGTGACTTACCAGCCCTGACATTTATATACTTTTCACCTTTGTGGTTGTTGGAATGAGGCGCCTCGATATAGGTCTGTAAGGACCGGGAAACGTGTGTTCAGGAATTGCCAATCCTCTAACGTAAGTGAGGACCGGCCCAACCGATCCAGGGGTTACCCAGTGTGCGTAATCCCGGGGACATTTGCTAGAGTGTCTCGAATGCGGAGAGGAGCTTGCCCCTTGCCTCGACTCATGACGGAATCCAATTTCCAATACGTGTATTGCGGCTTTATTTGTAGAGCCTAGTATGGCGACATAGTAGCATGGGATACTATGCCGTCTATGATTTATATTTATGATTGAAATGTTTTGACACTATACACATATTATAGTATCAAATGATTTGTTTGAACGTACCAAGCATGTTTGGCTATTATAAGGGAAAACCCTATCCTCCGGCTTGCGTTGCATTGTGTGATGGGACCTGGGTCTTATAATAGCTTCATTTTTCAAAAAAGCATTGCGCTGTTTATTCTATGCACTGGTATTCTTGGGAGAAAACCCGTTCCGTGTTATACGGCGTGGTCCCTTGAATTACTCTCTTTTAAAGTAAAGTTTTAAATAACTGTTTTAGTTCTCACACCAGTCACATGACTGACCTGGAGTTTATTGTTTTAACCTAAACTCTGGGTGCCCCTATTTTCCGCACGGGCAGCTAGTAGTTTTGGTTTTGCAGATTTATATTCACAGGATCCTGGTTTACAGCTGGAATGATATCCGGAAAGCTCTGTATCCGTATATCACCTTCAGTTGTGCTTTATATTATTTTTCCGCTGCTATGTAATTAAATGTAATCTAAATCTCTGATATTTCTGTGTAATATTTATTCATTTATACTCTGTATATTCTTGTAATCTGATGCGTTGTTGTAATATACAATGAAATGTTCTTCTGTTTGTGTTCTGATTTGTCCTGTTCTCAACGTTCAGGGATTTCGAACGGTCTAGATCGGTTTAACGACTGATTCAGATCGAGCGAAATTCCCGGCCGTCACACGTCGACCGTGAAGATAGTACGTGATAGTCCGCAAGGTCGGTTTTGGTTGATACGGGTCTTGACGGTGGATATTTTGGAGGCACGAATGTGAGATCATTTAATTTAATTTAAATTTATTTTCACTAGTTAATTATAATTAGATGATAATCATAATTGGTTAATGTTAATTCATGGCTTGTGTATGTTAACGGATGTATGTATGAATATTTATGTGTTAGAATACACTGAACACGAAGTGTTATTGACTGCAACGCTTTACGCACAATTAATTGGTTGTTTTGATGATTGTGTTTATAATGAATGATTTATGTCTGTTATGTGGTTGATTGATATGGTTGATTTTGATTGTATGTAAATACACACATTGTAGTTGTGGAATTATACAGACAATTGGTTAAATCTCCTCTTTATGACGATTTTATGATTTAAATAGTAAATGAAATTTAGTTTTAAATTTAGATTTTCAAATTATTTGGAAATTTAAGTTGCAAATAATAAAAGACATTCATGAAAGATGGAAACGATTTTTAAAAATGCTTCCAACAAAATTTTGGACTCTCAAAGTAGAACAAATTTGAAAAATTAATTTAGTAAGTGATTTTGAGCTACGTGCTCAAGTGTCGGATTGTATGAAAATGGTTTATTTCATAATGAGTTTTGAAATAATTGAATGAGTTTTGAATATATATATATATATATATATATATATATTATTTTATTCAATTTAATTTGAAACGAAAATTTGGGAAAATAATTTATGAACTGTCAATAAAATTTAAATGGAGCTTTGGAAATACTTTCAAACTTTGAAATCAAATTTTGAAATTTTAGTTGGTAAAACATTTGAGATATGTAATTAGACATTTCTTTTATACAAGAAATTGGGTTCATTATTTTATATAATGACTAATGGTAAATTCTGGAAAGTGATTGAACGAGTTTTTGAAAAATATATTATTTTTGGAAAAGAAACGATAACATGGTTTTAAATTGAAGTTATGGAAATTTGAATTTGTTTTTGAGAAGATTCAGATGACTTATAATTTAAATCGTTATAAAGCTTGAATTGATCGTGTCGCGTAGCAGCCATTCGTGAATACCGTTTTTGATTTTCAACGACTATAACTCGAACATTTTAAATCGGATTGACATGAAATGAAAAACGTCCGAATTCTGTTTTCTAGTTATATTTAAATTAAAATTTGAAAAGGTCGTTATACATACAGTTTGGTGACCGCAAAGCAAAATCGAATAAAAGTGGGTTATAATAATTATTAAATTTTTTGAAAAATTATGATAAATCACATTTTGCTATCTAAAAGGTGATACGAGTTGAAATATTTGGGATCTGAATGATGTTGAATCCGTTTGATCTAAATAGCCATTTTCAATGCTTTCGGTAACGCTTTGAACGTTATTATAAATTTTTCCTTGAAATGATTTGGTTTAAGGATATTAAACCATGTATTATTGTTCAAAACTTTGGAAAGGAGTTTGTTAAACATTTTGAAAGACTTTAAAGATCTAAGATCTTTCGTACGAAGTTTGTTTAAATATTACTGATCATAAGTAAGATATTGGAATATTTTGGAAGGATAAGTAATGGGTTTGGTTAAAAATTCGTTAAATGTTTGATATGAAAAGAAAAATATAATTAGTTATGGCAATCCAATATTTGATTTGGTTTATGAATTGATATCGAAAAATAAGTTGGTCAAACTCTATTTGAAATATCAATTGTTGAATTGTCGTGAATAGAATTTAAAACCCAATTAAGATTTGCAAATTTTGAAACCTATGAAAATGATAACGTCGAATTAGAGAAATATGTTGTTGGGAAAATTAAATATTGGATTTCGAAAGAGGTTAAAATGCTAAAGGATTTTTGGAATTTGACTTAATTCAACTTTGTTGTAAACAAATTGATAACGATTTAGAAGGAGATTTAAATCAGAAATTCGAAATGATCCACAACTATTGTTTTGAAATGCGCTTATTACTTGGAAGACCGGGATTGGATATCTATTGAAAAACCATTCCAAGTAATAATACAACATTATAAAGAAATTGAAGACTTGGAAATCGATAAAGAAGACCGAATATCATCGAATTATTTGGATTGACTGGTGATGTCTCGTTTGGGTCGATCACCCAATACGAGGTTATAAGTGGAAGAAGATCTGGATATATTTGTAGATTTTCGGATTGTGGTTCCGTTCAGACCCAGAACGCACTCGTATGGATTGTATGTCTGACATTGAAATTGACTACGTAGCACTGATTTCTGTTAATATATATCAGACTCGTGGCAGTATATTATTCTCGTCTCTAAAACATACGAAGTTAGAGGTTATGTATTGATAGAAATCAGTGACATGTCATGAATTGTCAATGTGGCATACTTGAGTTATGAAACGAGCTATTGATGATCAAAACATGGCTTATCGAAGCGTAGCTTTGTGTATATCGAGACCTCGATGAAACTCACATCCCGGATTGATGGTAAACTGGCGGTTAGGTTGTATACATAATCTCTAGTGAAAATCGAAAGCTGCGGCGGTAGATCTACCTCGAAACCTGATGGAATAAAGTATATACAGTGTCCGATGTCTGGATTTTAACCGAGATGTATACTTTCGTGCTATGTATTCGATGTCCATTGTCTGGACGTTAACCGGAAGATACTTAGCTTCGTGTCCTCGATTGATCTTTTGTGCTAGGGACCATCATATTAGAATACTCAACTACCAATATGAGCCTTTCTGTTTGTTTGTAAACTATATATGTGGGCATAGTTACTATGTTCGCTAAGATTAATATATTTATTTGTGAAATGGTTTCAACACTACGCATTGATTATAGTATTGAAAGAGGATTTTACGTATTAAAGCATTATTGTTATCATAAGACAAAACTCACCCATCTGGTATGCGTTGAGTGATGTGGGACGAGTTTACGATAGCTTCATTTTTCAAAGTCATTATGGATTTCTGTGCACGGGAATTCACACGGAGTAAACCCGTTCCGCGTTAGCGGCGTGGTCCGGTGAAATTTCTTAACTTTAAAATAAACCTGAATAATAACTGTTTTAAGTTCTCACACCAGTCCCACGACTGACTTGGAGTTTATTATTCCTATACCTAAACTCTGGGTGTCTATATTTTGCACAAGCAGCTAGTAGTTTAGTTTGCAGGTTTAGTTTCGGAGCTAGATTCTGGTTGGGCTGGAGTCTTATTTTGGTTTTACTTCTTCCGCTGCGAGCATTTGTCTTCCACTGAGTTTATGGTGTACTCTGATTTATTGTAACTCTAGTGTAAAATTTCTATAATGAAATAAAAAGTTCTGTTAATTTTGTTCAAATATGTTAGTACCCATAACTATCCGTCTTTATGAACGAATTAATTTAGTCTAATTATCGGTGAGAATCGGGAAAAAGGCGGGTCGTTACAGTTGGTATCAGAGCTTTGGTTTATACAAAGCTATGAGGTACAACTATTTAAACAAAACATAGGACTCATCAGGGTTATAATATCTCATTAGCAGTAGGGTTAGAAATACCCTAGAATGAGATTCTGGAGTATTATGTTTGAGATAGCGTATTTTGAAATCTATATAAATTGTTTTGAAACTAAGTAAACCTTTTTGAAAAGTGTAATTATTTTGAAATATAATTTATGATAATGGTTTTGTGTATTTGATGTCGAGATTTGACTATCGAGTATGTAAGGATTTTTAATATACGCCTAGCTAACGTATATACAAAATCCAATATATACTAGATAAATATAGAATCACACTCTAGTCGCTTGAAGATGATTTTGTTGATGACTGCAACGTTATTAGTATTTATTTTCGAGTTTTGGAAGTGGGATGACTATATGATTCCAATTTATATGTCGAGAAATACTTAAAACCGTTTGATAAGTGTTTGAAATTATTTGGATAAATTTTAATAGAACGTTTCAATAAATAAATATGAAATGAAATAGATAAGCCAAATTGAATAAGTGATGTATTCCTTATCTATAACATATAAATTGAATTTGTAAATGAAATCTGAACAGTAATGAATGTTTGAAAAAAATTCTACTTCTTCGCTCGATGGTGGGTTTGGTTTCCCTTGACACGCCATCATCTTTTGCTTATTATCTCTTTGGTCTCACCGTGCTTGAAATCTTGTAATTGTATCATTCTTGGACCCTTTGTTTACCTTGTTTTGATAAGTTGAAGGACAAGTGCATTAATAACATAGTCTGAGAATGGGAGATAAGTATTTTGAATTGTAAGTAACATTGAATGTTTGTAAATGATTGACAATTGAATTTTAAGAGTTGAATTTACCCAAGACAATATGTTTTGGGAAAATGAGATTTGTATGATAAAGGTTTCAAGTTAGTTTCCATTTATTCGAATAGTGTAACTTTTTAAATGAGATTTAAATATTCGGAACCAGCATGGATAAAATCCTATATTATTGTGTGAAGAATTTTGGAAACGAATTTGAAATGGAAAGTAAATGACTTTATGAATCTCCTGAAAATTTTATTTTATGTAAAATTATTGGTAATTTTATGTCAAGGGTATTTCGAAAATGAGTTGAAACTTACTTACGTGAAATGGTTCATAAAGCCTCTGATTTGAAAATTTGTAAAATACTTTATTCAAGTTAAATTGATTTGAAAAGTGATTAAAATTCTGATTTCCAAGGGATGCAACTAATTTTTCCAAATATTTGGAATGTGAAAAAAATGGTTTGTAAAGTGTTTTGTAAACAAAGAAATTCAACGACTTGAAATCCTGATATATTGATATGTTTGAAAAACATAATAATATATGATTTGGAAACTATTATTGCAAAATGATTTATAACTTCGGGATATGAAATAAAATGATTTATTACTAAGATTTGACTAACTCATGACTAAAGAAAGGTATGCCATGGGTGTAAACCCTTGATTACTAATCTAGTATGGAGCCTGAGAGACATCATTTATATATATCGATACACGTAGGCTGTGCCCAGTGGCCTTGCTGTTGGAAGAAACTTCTCGACTTGGAACATAAACGTTGTTATGTCGTTTATCGTGAAATATTTGAAATTTTTCGAAATGATTTTGGTTTTGAAATCCTAAAGTAAGTATGATTCGATATTAAAAGGAAAAGTAGGATTTCAAATGATTTAACAATGAAAACAAGATCTTAAGTAGAAGAAATCATTTTGATTTCAAGTTTTAATTAAAATTAGATTTTGATAAAAATTGTTTTGATGTGGGTAAATCCTATTGTTTATTTTATCTAAAGGTGGTATTAGTGTAAGTGATGTTTCATATAGGTAAGTTTCACCTATCTTCCTTTCCGGATAATAAAGGTTTTTCGTGCTTAGCGGATCTCTAAATTTTACCAATCTCCCCTTTTCGAGGACGAAAAGGTTTAAGCGGGGGAGATTGTAACAATCTAAGATTTTCTACATTTTTTTATATAATTTATTTGGAATCTTTTATATTTTGGGTTTGATAAAAATTTAATTTTATAAATATGTTGTTTGCAATAAAAACCTATTTTAAGAACATATTTAAATATAAAATTTTATTGAACAAATTTGAATTTTTTAAGGATGTTATGTTATGTAACGTATAAGATTTTACAAATCTATTTTTAATATTGAGATTCAAAATATTATATGTATAATTTTTATAAAGATTGATTAAGTATTTAAATTTTTAAATTTGTTTTGGTTAAATATAAATTTTAGTACAATAATTTTTTGTTTTAAATTAAATTAGTTAAAACCATGTTGTTTGGGAAACAGTAAACGGTTTGCAATTCTGTAGCTAACGACGGACATAATTTAAAATTAAATTATAATTAAATAACCGGTTTAAATAATTATTCAGTCTCAAGATGCGCAGTCTTGAAATGTTTTATAGGATTTTTCTATAATTTTAAATTTGAAAATGAGCACATATTTTTCTAACGTATTTATGGTAACTGGGGTACTTTTGTCACTTTACAGAATCAACTAACCAGTCTATTTTATTTTTGTTTTGAAATCTGTACACAGTATTGTACAAGATTTTATGTTTAATTTGCTACCGGTTGTTATAAAAATATTTGTTTAATTAATTGGATGCTTGTACATGGTTTGCTGAGGATTTCAAATTGCACTTGTATGTGTATATATTTTAATGGTACGCGTTTTTCATGTAAAGGGGGAGACCTTCCAAATTTAAGTTATCGATTGGAATTTGATTTACGGTGTACACTGGTAAAAGGTTGTAATGCATGCGTTACACGTGTTCTTTTTGTCCTGAACTTGCTCCTCGTATGCCCATCTCCATCATTTTGTTCGCTGGAAGCTATTCCCTTCCATGCTATGTCTATCCTCTTAAAGCAGATCCACCCCTTCCCTTAAACCGATCAACCTTCTTCATGGCGGTAATTCAACTCCACCGCCTCACCTTGAAGACACCCACCACCACCGTGTTATTCCATTCCCCTCTCAATAGCCATCATTACCTCACCTCCACTTCAACTGTCAACGTCCGCCCCACTTCCCACTCGTTGACAACCAGCTCGAGCTGTCAGCCCATCGAGCAAACCCCTCCACTCCTAACCACAGCGCTCCCCCGCCTCTTCTATGACCCTTCTGAATTGCCATCAACTGCCACCTCGTCTGTGCCATCACCAATCGCCAAACACCGCCCTCACAACCGCCTAGACCGCATCTCCATTCCACCCAGCCCTCCTCCACTCTTCCCTTGCTCTCCATAAACCAAGCCTCCTCCGCTCCTTTCAGGAAAAACAACCCACGATCTTTTATTCGGAAAAAAGGAAAAAAATTGGGGCAAGAGGAAAACGAAATAAAGGATAGAAAATTTGTGCCACAACTTCCTGTAGCATGGTGCATGCATTCGTAAGCATGTATTACCTTGTAACCTGGACCATTGTTTTTTTTTCAAAGCACTTCCGTGCTTCCTTCTCTAAAAAAATGATGAAAACTTTTGATCACGTAAGTTATGTTGAAGTACAGCCAACGTTTGCTTTTTTTTATTGGCTCGTAGTTGCCTACTCGATGTTGGATTGTAAGTGCCGATCCGGTTCATTTTGGTTCGCATTGATTCAAAGCGTCGACCGTAAAGATAGTACGTGATAGTCTGTAAGGTCGGTTTCGGTGGATACGGGTCTTGACGGTGGATATTTTGGAGGCCCAAATATGAGAACATTTAATTTAAATTTATTTTCACTAGTTAATTATAATTAGCTGATAATCATAATTGGTTAATGTTAATTAATGGCTTGTGTATGTTAATGGCAGTATGTATGGATATTTATGTGTTAGAATTCACAGAACACGAAGCGTTATTGACTGTAACGCTTTACACACAATTAATTGGTTGTTTTGATGGTTGTGTTTATAATGAATGATTCATGTCTGGTCATTACTACAAAAGTGGGCATATTCAACACTATTTTTATGTGGCCGTAGATCAAAAATGCGTTGCCGTAGGCCATTTTTTCAAATAGGCAACACCAGGGGGCGTGACATCCGCGGTCATTGCATTATCCCTCTAAGGCAACGCTTTTGACCATCCACTGCCACGGAAAGAAAGTGTTGCATTATAACGCTAATGCAACAGCACTTGCAAATAATGCAACAATATATAGTGTTGCCATAAGCAGAAGTCAAAGCCTATCTTTCAGGTCATGATAGTGAGAACCGCGTCAGCTTCCACGTAATATGCCCACATGTCACATGCCACGTCAGCTATTCACGTCAGTCGCCCATGTGTCACACGCCACATCAGTTGTGGGGCCCACATGCCATGTGGAATTAATAATATTTTGTTTAATGCAACACCGCCGTATTATGTAATGCAACACATTATCTTGAAATGCAACATAAAAAAAGCAAATGCAACAGTTGAAGAAGACAAATGTTACATTAGAAGAAAGCAAATACAACGCTTTAATTAAAAATTCTACAAACTAATACACAAGATTGCATAGGAAAACTCCAAACTAATACACAAGATTACAAGACAACTCCAAACTAACACACAAGATTACAAGATTACAAATGTACCAAAGCATTCTGTTTCTATGCAATTGGAAGCCATCCTAATTTGTGACATCGTGTTTCTCCAAAGCTGCAAGGAACGAGAGAATATTTAATTATCATGTTTTTTCTTCTTCTTATAATTCTTCCCAATAAATAAGATGAAACAAAATAAAAACAAATAGTAAGATTTACCGTTGCAGTGATCTTTCTGATAGCGATGATCGGAAAAGAATCATGGAGGCGGATCCAATAATTATACCCAACTTAGCGCTCCTACTTTGTCGGAACCTGGAAAATAAGTTTAGAAAAGTAAATAAAATGATTACATCGTTAAAATTTCTTTTTATAGTTCTTGGTATGGCACCTCAATGGATATTCGATAAAGCAGTGCCCTTGCCAGATCCCATTTTAGCATCTATACCATCAAGTATAACTCTGGAAGAAACTGATACTAGAAAATCAAATGAGGAAAGCTCAAGTTAGATAATTCCTGTGAATACTGAATTACCCCATACCTTTCGAACAACAAGATCAACATTCTTCTTTTGTGTAATTCCTACAGGCATTGCCAGTAAGTTGTGGACCTATGGTTATACCGAACGGATATGGCACCAAGCTTTCATTTTACTTGTCGGATGGATGTTGAGCTCATAAGCGACGGACCGGGTTGACCAAACACCTATTCTAAACATGGAAATTAGTCGAACACATACTCATCTTTTCAAATTTTAAATGAAATCAGTCGAACATATGTGAAATCACTGTTTCACAAATTGAAAAAAAGTAAACGAAGACCTAAAACTTACCTCACGAAAAGCTCTGCCACTAGAATCTTCTGTTCTACAAGCCCGGACCTGCATCATCAATATCTCATTTATCTAAGTCATAAAGTATACTAGTCATATGCAGTTGCAACTGCAGTAATACTTGTAACAAGAAGGAAACAAGTAGAGAACAGACAAACTAGTTCTCTCAGTTAAAATCTAATGTATTTATGGAAGATGAATCAACAACTAGCTTTTGATTAGTTGAATGAGTGAGAATCGATGAAACCGATACAAGACAGTTAACAAAAGATATGTTTGTAAGTATAGAATAGTGTATAACAGAGCTGCATTTCAGCGTTTTCTACTTACACTATATCCATATCCTCTGTTTTTGGTGTCTTCACTCGGTCATCTTCACTATCCCTGTCCTCTATTTACATTAGCATTTTTGTTTTCAGAGTTAAAAGTACCATCCACATCTCACATCCATCTTCCATCATCACTTCAACCCAAAATCCTCCTGACTTCAACCCTGTAATTCAACTACAGTCACTTCCCACCCCTCAACACTAGTGCAAGTTCACCCACAGCGAAAGCACAATCAAAAAACTCACACACATCATCACCATACTAAACACTTCAATCAAAATCCTACTGCCAGATATCATCTCCTTCAAGTGCACTATCACGACATCAAACAAATCGCAAACCTGATTCCACTACCACCATAGCATCAGCTTCTTCGCCAAACCCAGTCATCTGACTCCTTCAATCCACACTTCTACTTCAGGAAAGTTGAACTCACCCAATCCCCTTCATCAAAAACTCATCACTAGTTTATCACTGATATCACAATAAACTGCCTCCGTTAACCCACTTCAACACCAATCCCATCAACTCACTAGCCAGAAGAACCAGCATACCAAACTAGAGGGCTCCGAGAACAACAGCAAGTCCAACTCCAAAAGCCCAAGAGCAAGCAAGCCACAAACTTATATATCCAGGCCCTGCAGGACTGAAACAACAGAAAATCTGGAGGACCAAGACCGGTCAAGCTCTCTTGGTGGCCGCTGATGGACTGGCAAGCCTCCATCTGATCACTGACCACACTTGAACAGATTTTGCTATTTGCTGGTTATTAATCTCAACTTAAAATTTAACGTAAAAAGGATTTTGCTGTAGTATTTTCAACTTTGTGTGGATGCAAATGATTCTCACACCATTTTGAAAACTATTCCTTCGTATAGCAATTTGAAAATAGGAACCCACCGTTGTTGATGTGGATGCATTAAAATCTATCATTTCAAAATAACTCTTCATTTAAAACTCCCAGAAAATTATCTAGAACGTGTCTTTTTTAAATAAACTATCCAAATCCCTTCCACTTCTCTAAATTTGTGAATTAAATTTGGATAACAATTATTGAAAAATTATGCTTCTCCGCTTCCTTTTGTTCTCTGCTCCTAAATGACCTTCTTTTGCTTGCTTTGTCGCTAAATGAATAACAAACATATCAGCAAACAACTAAGATCATCAAGGTATTAAGCTACAAATTTGTGAGGAAAAATAAATAAAACAAAAAGGATAGTAAAGTTTGCAGACCGGTCTCACAAACTCAGATACTCAATGATAACGCAAAAAGTCATAGATATGTGTAAAAATGAAAAATCAAACATATCAATTCCTAAAGTAAATTGAAGAATTGGGTATCGATTAGCTAAAATTACCGTACCTACCTTTCAAATTTCAACCTTTACCTGCCTACAGTTGGATAATCGCGATTTGAATCGTCATCGTCCGGAGATCGTCGTCGTTCCCATGACGCTCGCTGATTGCATAGTTCAGTCTCATGATTCCCCAATTTTTAGATCATGAATATTTTTTCTCCGACCAAACGCTGCCCTAGTTTATCAGGCGCAAGAACAAGGAAAATAACGTAAGGCACAAAATGACCAACTTGATGAAATGAAAAGTAGCATCGCGAGAATGAAGATCTTAGCGGGAAACAGAAAAGGAAGGGTAGCGCGGATTGATCAAGATGGATATGGATGGACGGTTGTGATTTTTTATTTATGAGGGGATGGATTGATGAGGTGTACTATTAATTGGTATAAGCAACCCTTTTAACTGTTGGTGCACATCACAACACTAGAATTCCCAACACAACATTGCATTCACATCTAATGCAATAACATTTGAGTATTGTTGCAGAAGATCAAAGAAATCATAGCTTTTGCAACATTTTTCTGGCAACGCACACACAATAGTGTTGAATATTCTCACTTTTGTAGTAGTGGGTATGTGGTCGATTGATATGGTTGATTTTGATTGTATGTAAAAACACACAACGTAGTTGTGGAATTATATGGACAATTGGTTAAATCTCCTCTTTATACGATTTTATGATTTAAATAATAAATGAAATTTAGTTTTAAATTTAGATTTTCAAATGATTTGGAAATTTAAGTTGCAAATAATAAAAGAGATTCGTGAAAGATGGAAACGATTTTTAAAAATGCTTCCAACAAAATTTTGGACTCTCAAAGTGGAACAAATTTGAAAAATTTATTTAGTAAGTGATTTTGAGCTACGTGCTCAAGTTTCTGATTGTATGAAAAAGGTTTATTTCATAACAAGTTTTGAGATAATTGAACGAATTTTGGAAAAATATATATTATTTTATTTCAATTTAATTTGAAACGAAGATTTGAAAAATATTTTATGAACTGGCGATTAAATTTAAGTGGAGCTTTGGAAATACTTTCAAACTATTAATGTTGAAATCGAATTTTGAAATTTTAATTGGTAAAAGATTTGAGTTATGGACATTTCATTTATACAAGAAATTGGGTTCATTATTTTATATAATGACTAACGGTAAATTCTGGAAAGTAATCGAACGAGTTTTTGAAAAATATACTATTTTGGGAAAAGAAATGATAACATCATTTTAAATTGAAGTTATGGAAATTTAAATTTATTTTAAAGAAGATCCGGACGATTTATAATTTAAGTCGTTATAAAGCTTGAATTGATCGTGTCGCGTAGCAACCATTTGTGAATACCATTTTTGATTTTCAACGACTATAACTTGAACATTTTAAATCGGATTGACATGAAATGAGAAACGTTAGAATTCTATTAATGACGGTTTTCGAATAGAAAAGAAATTTCCGAATTTTAACGTACGGTTTCCTAGTTATGTTTAAATCAAAATTTGAAAAGGTCGTTATACGTACAGTTTGGGGACCGCAAAGGAAAATCGAATTAAAGTGGGTTATAATAATTATTAAATTTTTTGAAAAATTATGATAAATCACATTTTACTATATAAAAGGTGATATGAATTGAAATATTTGGTATTTGAATGATGTTTGATCTAAATAGTCATTTTCAGTGCTTTCGGTAACGCTTTGAACGTTATTATAAGTTTTTCTTTGAAATGATTTGGTTTAAGGACATTAAACCATGTATTATTGTTCGAAATTTTGGAAAGGATTTTGTTTAACATTTTGAAAGACTTTAAAGATCTAAGATCTTTTATACGAAGTTTGTTTAAATATTACTGATCGCAAGTAATATATTGGAATATTTTGGGAGGAAAAGTAATGGGTTTGGTTAAAAATTCATTAAATGTTTGATATGAAAAGAAAAATATAATTGGTTATGGCTATCCAATATTTGATTTGGTTTATGAATTGATATCGAAAAACAAGTTGGTTAACCTATATTTGAAATATCAATTGTTGAATTGTCGTGAATAGAATTTAAAACCCAATTAAGATTTGCAAATTTTGAAACCTATGAAAAGGATAACGTCGAATAAGAGAAATATGTTATTGGGAAAATTGAATATTGGATTTCAAAAGAAGATTAAAATGCTAACAACTTTATGGAATTTGATTTAATTCAACTTTGTTGTAAAAAATTGACAACGATTTAGAAGGTGATTTAAACCGGAAATTCGAAATGATTCACAACTATTGTTTTGAAATGCGCTTATTACTTGGAAGACCGGGATTGGATATCTGTTGAAAAACCATTCCAAGTAATAATACGATGTTATAAAGAAATCAAAGACTTGGAAATCGATAAAGAAGACTGAAAATCATTGAATTATTCGGATTGACTGCTGATGTCTCGTTTGGATCGATCACCCAATACGAGGTTATAAGTGGCAGAAGATCTGGATATATTTGTAGATTTTCGGATTGCGGTTTTGTTCAGACCCAGAATGGACTCGTATGGATTATGTGTATGACATTTAAATTGACTGCATATCACAGATTTCTGTTAATATATATCAGACTCGTGGCAATATATTATTCTCGTCTCTAAGACATACGAACTTAGAGGTTATGTATTGATAGGAATCCGTGACATGTCGTGAATTGTCAATGTGGCATACTTGAGTTATGAAACGAGCTAGTGATGATCAAAGCATGGCTTATCGAAGCGTAGCTTTGTGTATATCATGACCTTGACAAACCTCACACCCCAGATTGATGGTAAATTGGCGGTTAGGTTGTATATATTGTTAGAGTTTATGCCCTAGAGGCAATCCATTTGATGAGATTGATAACAATGTTGTTGTTATTATTTTATTTGGAATAAAATAATATTCTATTATATTATATTTACTGCGTAATATAAATATTAATATAATAGAAGTCCTTAGAATAATAATACGGAATTATATAGTTCGAGTAAGACTGAACTTGAGATTATATAATGTGATAAGTATTATAATTCTTAAATGTCCCTAGTCGAGTTTTATTGTTTATATAGGACAACGATAAAGCGTTGAGACTAGTATATTGATTGACTGATGATCACATCTCATTGATCATTAATATACACGATATTAAAGTCAAGATATAAATATGTACTGGAGAATAGCTTATTGGGCTGACCCATTGTGAGATAACTACATGGAATATAGTCAATAGTATCATAAGTTGTTCTCATAGTGACAGTGTTGTAATGGTCCTCAGACCTGAAATCATTATAATTTTATTTGAGGATATTTATGTTTTGATATCATCTAAAGTTATTTCGTAACAGAGTAATGATAACGGTGATTATTTGATATATCTCGAATCGAATGAAAATTATGAATGATCTAGATGGAATTTAACCTACGATATATTCGTAGTGATATCCATGGGCCTCTTGATTGAGTGAGACTGTGAAATGCATGGCCGTGCTCAAATATTGATTTATTTTAAACAGTCTGCTCATCGATCAAGAAAAACGAATTAAATCATAAAGAGGATGATATGTTCCATGCCTCGAGTTTAATTCTGGATATACCGGTTAAACGGATTATATTACACTGATACATTGGTCACAAAAGGTTGTATCGAATCGATAATATTATTATAGCTTGGGTAATGGCGATGTGTTGCTAGATACCGCTCACTGTTTATAATTTAGATATGATTTAAATTATTGCCAACATTATAATATCCTATAAGGTCACACACTTAGAATGTGATAAGGGAAGAACATTATTTGGATAAATAAAATTGTCAAACAGTTGATATTTTATTGCATGTTGGAATGGGTAATTCGGTTGGTTCCTAATTTCATGGTTCACATTCATTTTAAAGGATTGTTTTTCTTTCCTTTATATGATATACGTGTGACCGAATGAATGGTGATATCAGATCAAAAGTGAAACCCTAAAAACCGTTCCCCTTTTGTAATGAAATCCAAATAATGGCGGGTAACACCATTATTCCCCTTTCTCTTCGATCTGATCAAGGAGAAACACGTTCTCGTGGACCACTATGGAGGCTCACTGTCTTGGGAGCTCCGATTCGAATCATCCAGACATCGATTTCAATTGCACAAGGAAAGATTAAAGTTTCCGCAAGGTATAATTCTTAATTTACAAACTAATACATGAAATTCCCTTAGTTAATTTTGGTTGCAATTTCATTCATTTGCTTTGAATCGAACCAATTTTTACCTTCAATGGTATCAGAGCCGGTTCATGTAATTTGTAGGTTGAGTAAAATTAGGGTTTTGTTTGATGATTTCAAATTGAAACCCAAATTAATATTAGATACACCGTTTATGATTAAATTATTTTGTCGTATAAGATCTAAAATAGATTTTGGGTCAATATTGATTGTTCCTTCTCGATTAAAACCATTAATCTATACCCTATTAAACTTTATGTTATGGACTGATTCAATAATCTAATCGATTTGGATTACTTCAGTACCAATTTGTCTATATTTGACAAAGTATATTCTGAGATAAAATTATTTTGTTTAAACAAAATTAATATTAGATATCATTTTTGTTTATACATTATTTTATTTTATTTCAGATCTGTTTATGTAACAAAACAGTGCCACAATTTATAATCAAATTTAGTTTGTTTCTTGGGTATTAAGGTTTGTGATGTTGCAGTCTTAAAAATCAATAATCCAAATTATTAAATACATGGATTCAGGGACCAATGATAAATTGGTTTCAAAAGGTGAAAATTTTCATTCTAAATTAAAATTGTATTTGATACGGGTTAGAAAATGTTTTACTGAAAACAAAGTTTTACATTTGATGTAAAATTTTGAAAAGGATTTATTATTGGCTAAATTTGGATTTAACTGAATTCCAAATTGTAGTTACTATGTTTGATATTCCTGGAATCATGTAGATAAGTCAAAAGGCAGTTATGATTGATCAAAATGAAAGTCATTTTTTTTGAATGCTAATTTCATAAAACATAGTGTTGCTTGATTAGTTGAAACTATGAATTTGTTATGTAACAAATATTGTTGAAATAGCAATCACAATTTAATTGGATCGATTGTAAAATTATCTCTAAATATTAAATTACAATCTGAGTTAAAACTGTATTGACGATGTTTTGTTTTATGATTACTTGAATCATAATTACAAATTCAATCAGATTATACATTTGATCAAAAGTTTCATATAATTCTGTTTGTTGGTCAAATGGATGAATTATAGATTCATAGTTGAACATCTTGGTATCTACATATAGAGGATTATAATCATGAATCTGACATAGTGATGAATTATAGATTCATAATGATGATTATCAGATCACATTAATTTTTTAATATCCTGATATTAATTAATTTATGCAAATTGAAACCTCTTGAAAATTGAAACAACTGGTTATTGTAACTGTTGAATTGATCCATTGAAATACACATGGATCAATATCTTATTTGAAGGACTTGTTTCAATTATTTCATTTAGCGTTGATACCTTTATGCAGAATTTTAAGAAGTTAAATTCTAATACTAATGTTTAGTGGATACAAATAAATATATGTATGTCATGTACACATATGTAATGATGTATCCTTGATTTAAGTTATGACTTGTCTGTGAAACTGTGTTGATCCTTAATTAGAGGATCTTCCACCAGCTTTCAATATTATTTAATGTTTACACATCTGAAATGCGTAAAATCTCATTGTTGGACTCAGTTTCATATTAATTCTGATGGTGATTATGAATTACCTTTACCATTTAAGTTCCAGTTCTTATTTCTTTTATAATATGGTATGGTTTAATTTATAATCTGTCTATGTTTTCGAATTGGAATCGAATTTGTTACTTTCTTATGAATCGTTTAGTCCAGATCATACTTCCTGTTATGATTAATTTCTGGAACATATTATTTTAACTGGTTATGTGATCCAAATTATTGAACTTTGGATCTGCAATCACAAATGGAATTGTTCCATTAAGTTCTATGGCAGTATGTATACATAATAATATACATAAATCGATCCATCATTAGATGATCTGTGTTTGAAACCATGTGCATGTTAAGTTATATATGAATCTAAGTCACAATAGCATGTGTTTATATATATATATATATATATATATATATATATATATATATATATATATAAACTGGCTAGTATTCATTGTGTTTTAGATCTGAGTATATGTTTTAAAATATAAATGGACTGATTAAACATAAATATCTAGATACCTCAAATCCTTTCTAGAAAACTCATACACATTATAATATGTGTAATATGGCAACTACACTCTCTTGTAAACTAATAGACCAGTTTCAAATGTTATAAGAACATTTGACAGATAGTTGCAAGTATTAAGATATTGTCTTGTTTTATAACTTTTGCATTGTGATGCATGTTTTAAAGTATCCTGCCATGATGCATGTATTTGAATCTGGTCATACAGACTACCAAAATTATATATATGCCAATTTTGTTCTCAAGCTATTAGTGTTCAGGTAATAAAATCTGGACATCATTTCAGTTCTAATACATGTTTTAACTGATACTTGTGTCATCATATTGTCTAATATATATGCTGTATTTATTTAAATAATAGAGCCATGGTATTATCATGTATGACATATGAAATCAGTCTATTTGTTAAATACGTATACTCAGTATGTTCGTTAGGTCTAAATGGTATAAGTCATAGGGCCATATTGTTAGAAAATATATCTCAAAAGTTAAGAAATGTATAATGCAAATATGATTTGCATTCCCTGTTTCAAAGTAAAAAAAATCTTAACTGATGTATATGATACATCATATAAGACAGAAGATTCTCATTTTATTTGATGTATCATAATGAAAGCTGTTTCGATAATGATATACATAGATATATTACCGAGAATATAATACAACATGATAATATACATATAGATGTATTCTTAGTTGGACTGATCATGTTGATCAAAAACTCTTTTGCATTGCAGGAGTTCAAGTCATTGCTGAAAATTGTTCCAGCAATAAAATAACTCAGAAGAGACAGGGTGAAACAATAGCTAATATTGCAAGTCTCATGTTACTTCATAATGATGGATCTGAACGGATAGGTGTAATCCATATTAGCGTTATGATCTGTATAAGCATTTGGACTGTTTGTAGACTGATACATGTAAAACCGCTGTATAAAGTTGTATGTAGGCTGCTGCGTAATTCATAGTACTAAGTGTTATATATGTATAACAAGTTATACATATATATAATACATAATGATATGTATAAATCTGTTTCCAATGCAGTTGCATATGGTCTGTTGAACTTTGTAATGTTTTGAAACGGTCTGACCCTACACTTGATTCTGATCATTTTGTTTTGTGAATTGTTAAATCTGTTGCAAGTAAGATATACATTGCTTGTCAATGTTTATATATTATGTTTTGAAATGGCATAGAATACTGTTATAAATGTTTTAGTTTAGGCTTAAATTCATTTATCAGGAACTGCAGTAATCAATGTCGCTTTAGCTGAACATGAATGATTAATTTGATTTATGTAGAGATCAGGATTGATTATAACCTATATTTTTATATATTTATTTGTAAATATAATATTAGGCCCCGTATTTCACATGAATCTATTTTCATTATATATGAAACTTGCAAATCATTATTAGCATAAGGTAATGATGGCTTATAATACTGAACTATTGAACTCTGATATGATCAGTAGATAGTGGATATATATATAATATATATATATATATATAATTTATATTATGAATATAAAATATATATATATATATTGATATAGGTAAATAACTTTGATATTGTTCGTCACTACAAATTATAAATTCCCTCTGAAGCAATTTTTTGTTATATTAAGTTATGGTGACGTCTTCCAATAATATACTCATCACTGCCCAAAATTACTGGTTGTAACTAACGCCAAAGCGTTGTGCACCTTTTAACTTTGGTTATATGCGATGGAGTAAAATGTGGTGCTCCAACCTATTATTGGGTCGGATTTAACTAGGCTGCATAATACGATTATGGCCTTAGAGACAAAAGCATGAATTATTCTATATTTTTTTTGAGCAAATGAATAATACTGAACAAACTGTTCAACATGCAATCCAAGAGTTATATAGACGATATAACTGACATAAGATGTCTACCTAAAAGGTTGTGTTTTGAGTTTAGCCAAAGCTAGGTCAAGGCATGATTAGATATGGATCTTGGAACACCGTTATATATATACCGATATGTATATATAAACAGAGGGATGTTAATTTGACTGGGAGCATATTTTAGTTTAAATTACATATTTATGTTAATATAAATTTTGATTATCAAAATTTTGTGATTAAATAAATATTACAGAATCAGTTATTATTTTTTCTAATGTAGATATTAAATAATAAATAACTCGATAATTTAACATAATCCTTAGGAAGGATAAATTGAATTAAATCAAATTTCTTGACTAACATTGTAATTTGAGGATTGCCCTCAAACAAATTAAACGTAATTTTTTACAAAAATAGAAGATCTAAAACAAAAGGTTGAGGTGTGACTTCAACTGAATAAAATATAAATGTTATAATAATCTACTTATACATTTCTAGTACTAGATACTAGATATAAATCACATAAATGTATGTTGATTTATAGAAATTGCAAAATAAGTAGAAATCTGATAAAAGGACAAGTGGACTTACGACTGGAAATGAAGCAAATGTTGTTGGATTATCCATAAAAGGTTGACTCTTATTCAATATACTGGCTTAATTACATAAAATAAATGTTATTATGAAATTCCAGATAAAGTAAAAGTTATTATAGATCTTGTTAAGACATGTTTGAATTTCATTTATAATAAAAGAATAATTGTTATTCATTTTATTTAAATAAAATTTTGTATGGAATTTCACTAGTAGTTAGTGATCTTTGTAGATTCTTAACTATAATGTACTTGACATAAATACTGAATGGATTAAAATTAGTTTTAAATCCAACATTCCTTTAGCATTACCAGTTAACTTATATAAACAAGAAAGTATATCGAAACTCCATAATGATGGAATTTTGAAATCATATGATTTTGAATCATATAAAAATGCAAATCTTGTTTATTAGGCAAAATAACTGAATCACCTTTCACTTGACACAGTGAATGGACTATTAAGTATTGGGTCTCGTACATAGTGATGTATATGGAGCAATAAATACATAAACTAGAGGTAGGTTTTGTTACTTCATTATATTTACTGATGATATCAGTAGATACAGATATGTGCATCTTATGAAACACATATTAGAATCCTTTTAAATAGTTCAAAGAATTCAAAGTGGAGATAGAAACCAATTTTGATGGAAAATAAATTCCTTTCGAACAGATCAAAGAGAATGTTTGAGCCAATTAATTAATGACTGTCCATATGAGTTTGAAATTGTTTCATAACTCATTCCATCTAGAACACCATATTGGAATGGTGTGTCTAGGAAGAAGACATCGTACTTTATAAGATAAAATACGATTAATGATAAGTCATATAGATCTTCCAATAAATTAAATCTGGAACAATTACATCAAATCCCACTAAAACAATTCTGAAGACGTCATATAAGATATGGACTAGGAAATATCCTAGTATGTCTAAAGCGAAAATTTGGCATGTAAGGACGTTTATTAAACGTCCTTACTCTGATAAGATCAGGCCCAAATCAGATAACTATTTTATGTAATATCCACAAGAAATAATTGGATATTATTTCTATAAATTTTCTGAGAATAAAATGTTTATTGCTCGAATTGGTGTCCTTATAAAGGAGAATAAGTCTCTAAGATATCGATGGGAATGAAATAGAATTCGAAATGTCTCGAAAACCACAAAATGCCATTGAATCTTGTATAGACAAGAAATTGAGTAGGAGTGTCACAATAATTCTAATGTTATCTGATAACACATTAATTATTATAAATAATGTTAGTTTAAAACTAGAAATAAATACTGATTCTCAGATAGATAATGTTTGGATTAAGAAGTTCATAATTGAACTTAATTAATTGTTGATCCAATGATTTACATTGGAATAACAATATGGCTAATGCTCAGGCCTAAATCTTTAAACTCACTATTGATCCAAACGTATATTTAAGAAATATAATTCTTCTGTGAAGTTGTTCGCAGAAGAAATAAACATATCTGCAAAGTTACAAAAGTTGTAATATTGCAGACCTACTGAATTAAACTCTGTCGCAGTAGAAGTTTAATAGTCACACTAGTTTCATGAGTATATGATACATAAATGATTGACTCTAGTGCAAGTGGGAGATTGTTAGATTTTATGCCCTAGAGGCAATCCATTTGATGAGATTGATAACAATGTTGTTGTTGTTATTTTATTTGAAATAAAATAATATTCTATTATATTATATTTACTGCGTAATATAAATATTAATATAATAGAAGTCCTTAGAATAACAATACGGAATTATATAGTTCGAGTAAGACTGAACTTGAGATTATATAATGTGATAAGTATTATAATTCTTAAACGTCCCTAGTCGAGTTTTATTGTTTATATAGGACAACGATAAAGCGTTGAGACTAGTATATTGATTGACTGATGATCACATCTCATTGATCATTAATATACGGGATATTAAAGTCAAGATATAAATATGTATTGGAGAATAGCTTATTGGGCTGACCCACTGTGAGATAACTACATGGAATATAATCAATAGTATCATAAGTTGTTCTCATAGTGATAGTGATGTAATGGTCCTCAGACCCGAAATCATTATAATTTTATTTGAGGATATTTATGTTTTGATATCATCTAAAGTTATTTCATAACAGAGTAATGATAACGGTGATTATTGGAGATATCTCGAATCGAATGAAAATTATGAATGATCTAGATGGAATTTAACCCTATGATATATTCGTAGTGATATCCATGGGCCTCTTGATTGAGTGAGACTGTGAAATGCATGGCCGTGCTCAAATATTGATTTGTTTTAAACACTCTGCTCATCGATCAAGAAAAACGAATTAAATTATAAAGAAGATGATATGTTCCATGCCTCGAGTTTAATTTTGGATATACCGGTTAAACGGATTATATTACACTGATACATTAGTCACAAAAGGTTGTATCGAATCGATAATATTATTATAGCTTGGGCAACGGCGATGTGTTGCTAGATGCCGCTCACTGTTTATAATTTAGATATGATTTAAATTATTGCCAACGTTATAATATCCTATAGGGTCACACACTTAGAATGTGATAAGGGAAGAACATTAATTGGATAAATAAAATTGTCAAACGGTTGATATTTTATTGCATGTTGGAATGGGTAATTCGGTTGGTTCCTAATTTCATGGTTCACATTCATTTTAAAGGATTGTTTTTCTTTCCTTTATATGATACACGTGTGACCGATTGAATGGTGATATCAGATCAAAAGTGAAACCCTAAAAACTATTCCCCTTTTGTAATGAAATCCGAATAATGGCGGCTAACACCATTATTCCTCTTTCTCTTCGATCTGATCAAGGAGAAACACGTTTTCGTGGACCACTATGGAGGCTCACTGTCTTGGGAGCTCCGATTCGAATCATCCAGACATCGATTTCAATTGCACAAGGAAAGATTAAAGTTTCCGCAAGGAGTTCTTAATTTACAAACTAATACATGAAATTCCCTTAGTTAATTTTGGTTGCAATTTCATTCGTTTGCTTTGAATCGAACCAATTTTAACCTTCATATATAATCTCTAGTGAAAATTGAAAGCTGCGGCAGTAGATCTACCTCGGAACCTGAGTGAATAAAGTATGTACAGTGTCTGATGTCTGGATGTTAACCGGTATATATACTTTCACGCTATGTATTCGGTGTCCGTTGTCTGGATGTTAACTGGGAGATACTTAGCTTCGTGTCCTCTATTGATCTTTCGTGCTAGGAACCATCATATTGGAATACCCAACTGCCAGTACGAGCCTTTCGTTTTGTTTGTAAACTATATATGTGAGCATAGTTACTATGCTCGCTTAGATTAATATATTTATTTGTGAAATGGTTTAACACTATGCACTGATTATAGTATTGAAAGAGGATTTATTACGTATTAAAGCATTATTTTTATCATAAGACAAAACTCACCCATCTGGTGTGCGTTGTGTGATGTGGGACGAGTTTATGATAGCTTCATTTTTCAAAGTCATTGCGGATTTCTACGCATGGGAATTCACACCGAGTAAACTAGTTCCGCATTAGCGGCGTGGTCCGGTGAAATTTCTCAACTTTAAAATAAACCTGAATAATAACTATTTTGAGTTCTCACACTAGTCCCACGACTGACCTGGAGTTTATTATTCCTGTACCTAAACTCTGGGTGCCTATATTTTGCACGGGCAGCTAGTAATTTAGTTTATGCGTTTTGTTTCGGAGCTGGATTCTGGTTGGAGCTAGAGTCTTATTCTGGTTTTACTTCTTCCGCTGCGAGCATTTGTCTTCCGCTGCGAGCATTTGTCTTCTGCTGAGTTTATGTTGTACTCTGATTTATTGTAACTCTGGTGTAAAATTTCTGTAATGAAACAGAAAGTTCTGTTAATTTTGTTCAAATATGTTAGTAACCATAACTATCCGTCTTTATGAACGAATTAATTTGGTCTAACTACCGGCGAGAATCGGGAAATAGGCAGGTCATTACATAAGATGATCCAAATTAATAGTGAACTCCAAATCCCTTTTGTAAGACCGAAAGACTTTCTCCAATCCCACCGAAATAGAATTTAGGAGAACTACTTGGCAATTCTTTAAGGAACATTAAGAATCTCAAAACCCCACACAAAGGTCTTGTTGTCTTACCGAAAGGATAATGCTGAAATTAACAGGAAATCATCAACATAATCTAGTACATCATAGAACAAAAAAGCTTCATTCAATTGGTATTTCGACACCTGCTCTACCGACATCTTACCATTAAATCTTGTTTTCTATAGGAACCTACTTTCAGAAGTCACTGGAAGCACTCAACAGAAGCTTTGTAACAGAAACAATATCTTTATTTGAGCTAGCCCTTTCGTAAGTAAAGGTATTTATGGGAATACACAGTTTTGGGGTGTTAACCATATTTTTAGCTAACGTTTTTTATGCTAGAAGGAGGGTCCAAACCTCTGAAACCCTTTAATCTTCTTTATTCAATAAATACTTATTTGAACCAAAATATAAATGTATACTAAATATAATAAAACTTGGTATGGTTGTGAAGGATCGCTTATGTCTTAAAAGATGTTTCGTATAAACCGAAAAGTAATGACTATGTATTGGGGAAGGATCCCCACGAAATGGAAGAACGTTTCCAAAGGGCTGAGAATAAGCCCAAAAGAAAATATCAAACACCTCAACATTCTAATAAGAGAAAAGTTGTTATAACTCCTTCGTACCATCGGCATAGAAATAACAAAAGAGATTGAGGATAACATAAAATGAACCTTTGGGAGAGAATAAGATACTACCCCTCCAACACAACAACGACCTAGCAAGAATAATTAATTAATTGGATATTTAAAGATTCTTACCAATTTTTTTTTTGATTCCATTTAGATATGGTATCGATATAGGATGTTCCCACCCAAAGAAAACTTTCTTACTTTATCTCGGTTTCTCTTTTTAAAAAGTAATTCAATTAAATACAAAAAAATAGTATAATTAGAATACTAATAAATAAGACTAATTATAGCGTAATAAATCGTATATAAGGACCTTCTAATTTGTACTAGATATATCCTACGTGGACTTAAGTATCCATGAAGAGCAAATGCTATGAATGAAGTCTTTAAGTATGATTAATCAAAAGACGGTAGAAGCCTATGGATTATGTAGCAGAAGTATAAACCCATTTCAAGGTGGATCAATGTCCTTATTTACCTCCAAACAAATTATGAGGAAAGATAATGATTTGTTCCTTTAAATGAAAAAGGCAATCCAAACTCACTTACAAGAAATGACATATAAAAAAGAAATGGTAAAGGATTATGAAGCTTTTGCTCAGAAATTGTAGCAAAACACAAGTGAGCCTCCATCAATTTATATCCGATAAGAGGAATTGGAAAGAGAGGTTATTACCAATGAAATATTACCATGTTGTATGCAGAAAGCAAGGCCTAAAAGAAGAATGCTAATAATGAAGACCAGGAGTCAGGGGGAATAAAAGAATAAGCCTCTGAAAGGAAAATTGAAGCCTAATTTGCCTATGGAATATGAACTAGTTACCTCAATAGAGAACATTTAGTTGTTAACAAGAGAAGAGATTGATTATTGGCCTTTAGGGAAAAAGGCATTAAAATTAGAAAGATATAAAGGAGGATCATGCTGTCATTACCATTTAATGAATGGCCTTGAAACCAATCAATGCAAAGTTTTTAGGAAGATAATGCTTCACTTATGTTGGCAATGAAAATTAAAGTAACATGTAAAGAATTGTTAACGAGCTTTATGAGAATCTAAGTTCCCTTCTAAAAAAAGAAATTCTACAAGGATAAGGATCGAAACCAAACCCCACTACACCAGAAAACGCTTTTAACAGGGAAATGGTGGAGGGGTAACTTAAAAAGTCCTTGATGTAGTCAAGGT
Source organism: Allium sativum (assembly GCA_030737875.1). Taxonomy (NCBI): domain Eukaryota; kingdom Viridiplantae; phylum Streptophyta; class Magnoliopsida; order Asparagales; family Amaryllidaceae; genus Allium; species Allium sativum. The sequence goes on along the minus strand of CM060913.1, from coordinate 80,085,296 downwards.
ACTTCCCGAAATGGAGGAGTGGTAAGCCTAGAGATGTGCTCGACACCCACTAAATATACCAAGGTCTTGAAGAGGGATGGCGTAAGCCCAAGGCAAATGCGCCTGGCTCCAAGCCCCAGGTATACCTAGGTGCCTCCTGGAAGGAGGAGTGTAAGCTAGGGAAATGCGCCAACGCCGACAAGATCTTGACACGGTCAAGCCTCCCTTTGGAGAAGGGACGGGTAATCTCCGGATCACGCGCTGCCTCTGCTTTTTTTAAATAAGCCCTACATCTACTTTGGCATAAGCATGCCCTGCCTCTTCCCTAAAGTTGAGCATGCTTTGCCTCTGCTTATGTCTCGTCCTGCAGAAGGGAACGAAAGATCAAAAGGAGTGCCTAATGCATGCCAAACCTCTGCTTTAGAAAAAGCCTATAAATGGAAAAGGGTCTGTTAAAACCAAAAGCACCTTTGTATCTATAATTTTTAGAAGATCGATTCTAGATTTCTATTATTACCCGAATTTTGGTTTTGGGTCTTCTATAAGCCGAAGGTGGCTTCTTATCTACTGTTTCCATAAGATAGTTTTTGAGCTTTTGTTATTTTACTACCTAGATATGGGTTTCGAGTCTCCTATTAAGTCAAAGGTGACTTCATATTTATTTCCAGGAGAAGACATTTGGGTTTCCATTATTACCTGAATCTGAGTCGGAAGTGGCTTCGCTTATATTTATAATTTCCATTAGAATGTTCATGAATCTCTGTTATTCTTATGCCTGAATCAGGATTTCTGGTCTTTTATAAGCCAAAGGCGGCTTTGTTTGTATCCGTTATACCGAGAAAAGGGTCCTTTGGTTTCTATTCCCAAATCTAGGTCTGAATCTCTTATAAGTTGAACATGGATTCACCTATACTAACCATTTCAAGAGGGTAGTTTCTAAATTTTCATTATTTCGTCACCAAAATATGGATTTCGGTATATTATATTATTAGGAGTAAGGTAAGAAGGTAAATCACACATACAAGGCATGCTCAAGTTAATAAGCTGTAAGGCAAAGGAAAACTACCGTTAAATTTCAATCAAATAGCTAAATGAACTACATATGAATATATGTTCATATACAAATACATAATGAGAGTATAAATAAATTTCATAAATTATTAAGTTTCTTCATCAATTTTCCGAGAGCTTAGAGTCCAAAAGATTTTTGAGAATAGTTTGGAGCATGTTCTTGAGCTTCACCTCTTTATCCGTGGCACTATCAGCATTGTCAATTGAGCCAATCTAAGTTTTAAGAGCTCGACTGAATGCTTTATTAGTTCTTGGAGACAGTTTGCTTTCTCATATTTAGCATTGCATTTCTTAAAGACGATATATCTCCCTTTTTAAAAGCTTAACTTGATCGACGTATTCACAAATATGATGGTTAGCGTAGTCTTTCCATTTGTGCTCGTAATATTTCCAAACTTCATGTTTCACCTTTTTTACCCAGTCTTTTACAAGTTCTTCATGCTAGCCCTTTGGAGGATTTATCACATAGAGAAAATGTTCGACGGATTTTTTTCTTAAGCCTTATCTCTCCGTCAGGACCAGGTGGAACATCAGAGGAAGGAATTGGAAAACCAAGGAGGCCATCGTTTAAAATTAATTCCAAAGATCTACAGGAAGCCTGACAGACTTATAATTGGAATACCAAGTCTCAAACTTACTCTCGAAGTGTGTCCATGTCTTTGTTGGAATCTATTGAAGGATTGACCTTAACCAGGTTCTTCATTATAATAAGCTCCTTCTCCTGTTGAGTAGGTTTCCCCTATAGATCCCTCCTTTATTCTCAAAGACTTTGCATGATAATCCTTTTCTCTTGTGACTTCTTAAACCACTCTAACGAAGGAGGGTTATGTGCGAATTTTGGAGGAACAGAGCCTCAAGAGGACTTTTTCTCTTTAGTGCTAACTATAGTTTGGGCAGTATGGTCCTTCGGTGGGTTGGATAGGATCAGTTGGGAAATCTGCTCAAAACAAAATTGTACAACAACATTACTTACAAGATGGATTTGTGACCCATAGTTTATTGACAAAATGATGACATTAAGGATGCAGGCATATCAGAAAGAAAATTTTCCACATTAAAGCCATTTTGATATCTATGTAACCTCATATTGATTCGTACAAAATCAAAATCTGTAACATTTTTTGAATGAATTTATCTCTATGGTATGAGAGTTTCTAAAGTGAAAAATCAATGGGGAACGTGAACAATTTGGGAAGGTTCCATGTTCCCTTCGGATGTGGATCATGTCCAGACTCTATTAGGTACCTCTGGTGGAAACATCTAAGCAATCCTCCGCTAATATCCCCGAAGAACGAGAAATCGTCCTTCATATAATGTAGTAAGCTTCCCTAAAAAAACAAAGAAATCTCTTTTCTTCGGGAACATCTAAAAAACGCCATCAAATCTTTGTTTTATCAGCTGAAATTCTCGTTTCGAAGGTGAGCTTTCTTTAAGCGAGGACTCGCTTCGTCGTTTTCAAAAGATATTAGGGCGGAGGCACTCTTATCAAGCTTAAAGTATTTGTCAGATAAGTTATTATAGTCTCTTATCTGCTTATCTAAGTCCCTCCACAAGGAGTTTATTTCTTTTTGCATTTTTATAACTTTATCCTTAAAGGATATTGAGTGCTTTCGATGAATCTAAAGTTATAGAATATTGTGTGACTTAATTGCTAACAAATGAATGAGGTGCTAGGAACAGTAATATCATGTAACATCCCATAAATTTCGACAATTTAGCTTTTGAATTTAATTTAATTATTGAATTTAAATGGTTTTTGAATAAAATTTATGATGTTATTAATGAAATTTATTAATTTCCGCTGAAAGATTGATTAGAAAGTAATGTGTACATTTTAGATGAAATAAATTCCAATACGTACACGTATATATCTTTGTCTATCGTCTTTAATTCTTTCCCCGTTTCTTCAAAATATAACGTTTAGGAATTTGGAATGGGAATACATGTTCAAACCTTCATTAATTAATTTATTTTGAAATGTGAATAGCTGCATTTGTTCTCAATGTCCTCCTCTGTTTGTTGTTTCATTAATAATGTACCATTTCTCTCCTCTAAAATTGACATATTTTTTTTATTTATCCTTTATCCTTTCCTAAGTATTGCATGATATTTCCTTCTTCTCCTCTTCTTCCCCTTTTCAATTCTGTCTCATGCAATTTTTCCTCAATTTCAAAGTAACATTTTCCCGATTAATTCTTTTCAAAGAAAAGTAAATTATGCATAATTTCTTTATTTATTCACCTTTGATGTAAGTTATTTTCTTTCATTAACTATGCATTCATTTATTTCCTTCATTCGATTAATTTATTACTCTTTATTCTATTAATTTCTTGACTTCATTCTATTTTTCACATCATGTTTCATTTGCGTGCTTTCATTCCTTGTATTTACATTCTTATTTCTCTCTCCCTTTTTTGTTTTCCATTATTATTTTTCTTCAAGAACATACCTCCTCTATGTATATATGTTTCTCTTCTCTTTTTATATTAAGAAACAAAGACAAAAAACCTACAAAACTATCAGCATTGTCTATGCATATATCTAGCATTTTCTTTACCTTATTTGTGTATGTCTAATTTAACATGTTCCTTAAATTTTAAAATTTTAATATTCTGCGTTTTGAATTTTGAAAAGTCACACAACTTTCTAATAGTAACCGTCAGGCAATCAATCATGCATTCATTCCTTTCCATTTATTCTCTTTTCTTTTGTGATTTACTTTTGAATTTGAATGAGAAATAAGTATTGCCACCTCAGCCTTAGTCAGCCACATTTAATTTATTCATAACTTGGCATTTTGGGGAAATACGTCTACAAATCTTCATATTCTAAAAAAATTGAAAGAGTTGTGTTGATTTTCGTGATGTATTTTGAGAGTTCTTTTTCCACTTCCATTTAATTTTTTTGCTAATTCGATTTGAGATGTATCACATTTGAATCAACCTTGAGTTTCGCTTGGATGGCATCGGATTTTTTTTCGTCGTGCCTTCATCGTTATTGTCTTCTTATCCATGTTCTGAAAAGGTGAGTTTATCTCACACTTGACTTACATTTTCATAGAAGTGAAATTCAACATATTTGAAATGTTATGAAATGTATAGGATTGTTTTAGAAAATCTAATTATATGTTATGCACTTATAAAACTCATTATTAACACTACTGATATGTATGATATGGATGTGCACATGTGATTTGTATATGTTTGATTGTTGAGTTTATATTATTTATTTGTTCTGATATTACAAGTTCCTTATGGGTTGAAATGATACATACCCGAACATACACTAGATTAGAAAAAAAGGTTATAGGTTGAAATGATAAACCTGAGCGATTTTACTGAATTTGGGATTGCGAGTTGAAATGATATATACCCATAAGAATTTAAATTATGTATTGAAATGATATATATCCGTATTACTTGGCCTAGGTAAAAAATTGTATACAGACACCATTGGTCTATTTTTAAAAATGGTTTCTGAGTTTAAATATATTTTGATGTACAAAGTTATTTTAATTATAATATTAATTTTAAATTTGATTAATTTAAATTATTTTATAAGTAATTTAATAAATATTTTATTATAATTTAATATTATTTAAATTTTAAATTTTAATATACAAATATAGATTTTGTAAAATATAAATATAACTTTTCTTAATACTTTATATTAAGAAAGGTGTAAAAGAGAGTTTTGGAATTTAATTGTAACTTAATTAATTTGCTTATTGAATTGATTGAAATGAAATTTCAAAATGAAGCTAAATTTATTTAAGATATGATTTAGAAAATGATGAAATGAGTTTATATGAAATTGGTTAGGATAATGAAACACTACGCCATAGATTGCATACTGCAACACCAGAGAAGTGATGCAGGAAGTGCCAAAAAATGTTGCTATAGGCCAGAAATGATCTGTGGCAATACTTTTTTGGTGTTGCATTTTGCCGCGTTGACTTAGAGTCAAAGGCAACATCTTTGCGACCCTAAGGCAACATTGGTACAAGTGTTGCTACAGGTACTAAATTTACAAAGATGTGAAGCCCACTAAAATCTGTAGCCCGGGTTCACGGAATCGCCACTAAAATCTGTATCCCGAGTTCACGGAATCCTGTTGTGGTCTCCACATGCATTAATCTATGGTAACAATTTTACCATCCAATGACAACACTATATCATAGCTATGACAACATTTAACATCACATACTGTAACATTATATCATAGCTGTGGAAAAATTACATAACATACTGCAACATAACAACAATTAACATCACACTGAAATTAACAAAGAACTTTTTATTTCAAATTAACCAGCAATACAAGTACTACTTAGTCAACTGCAAAATAACAAAACATAGCCACTAAATTCAATTTTACAGACATTTCAGTTACAAACACGGCCGGTACTAAATTCATGTTTACATCGAACTAAAATAGTTTCAAAATATAGCACAAGCCTCCAGTGCGTTCAGTGCCTCTACTGCCTTGAGTACCTCTAGTGCATTCAGTAACAAATTCTTGAACAACCTCATCACTGCCTCCTTCATATGCATGCCTCAGTTACATTTCAGTTGCATAACTGAGTTTCATTTGCATTTCAGTACAAACTGAGTTTCATTTGCATTTCAGCTGCATAACTAAGTTACGTAACTAAGTTTCATTTGCATTTAATTTGCAAAACTAGGTTGCATAACTGAGTTGCACTTCAGTTGCATAACTGAGTTTCATTTGCATTTCTGTTGCATTTCAGCACAAAGACATTTCAGTTGCATACCTCAGTTTATGGCCTACATGCCTCAGTTGCAAATTGATGCAATAACACAATTTGTTCGAAGCACAGACGATACTAAGTAAACAATTAGACAGTTACAATGTGGATAAAATTATCACTAGTCAACACTTTAGGTTTAATGGGCAATGTGGCAAAAATTATCACTAATTTGCAATGTGGCAAAAATTATCACTAATCTACAATGTGACAAAACTTAAAATTATACCTGAAAAACTGTCCATGCATTATATTTCATGTTACTTCACTGCACTACATTGCCATAACAACACACAAAAGAACTCTAAACATGATCCCGGACATAGCTAAAGCTATTGCCAAGAATTTTTCTCCTTTCTCTTGTTTTACACATTTAATGCACATTAGGGCCAACTCTTCCTTCATATCTGCCACAAGTTCATCGACTTTTGCCCACTTTTGCTTATGCTTCAGCAGCTTTTCTTCAGTTGTCTTCTTTCCACAAGCAATTGCGATATACACTTTTCTTTTTCCATCAATTTAACAATAGTACCATCCTATTCCGCATTGCTATTGATTTCATACACTTCGTCATGCCACATAAAATACCCGCAATCGCCATTCTGCATATATCTTAAATTCTCGACTACAACATCACTGAAAGATATGACAATCAACAAAGCAACCAAAAGAACCTAATTTATACTTACCGGCCACATGGAGCAACCAAAAAACTATTTTCCCGCATTCGACCCTACCTTGACAGTGGAAATATATGTGTGTGTACTTGCCAAGTATAATATACTCACAAGGATCATGTAATATGATGAACAATATTCAAGAATGAAGTAATAGCTAATCACAGATATAAAATAGTAAAAGTAGTGAAAAGGAAAAAATCACACCAGGGATTTTTATACTGGTTCGGAGCACCGTCCTACGTCCAGTCCCAGACTTCTATCTGAATTATCACTAGCAACAACCTCACTTCACCCGGAGGAAACAGGTTTACAACACCCGAGTAGCCGAACGGGATTTCACGCCTCTATCAACACGAGGACTTCACATCTTTCCTCTTACAACACAGAGGACTTCAAACTTGCCTTTGACAACACAGAGGACTTCAAACTTGCCTCTTACAACACGGAGGACTTCAAACAAGACAAGTAGACTTGTAGTTTAACAATGTTTGTTCTTAGTAACACGAATTTGTCAATTTTTGTATAACCTTCCTATAATCTGATCCTCGAGTATATACTTTGAATGCGTAGATTTAATGAAGTAGAATGCTTATTGAATCAAATGATATTAAATTGATTCAAGGATTCAACAAGTATTTAAATTTGGAGAGCTTTTGTTTTGCAAAGAGTATGAAAATGCAATTCATAAATTAGAGAGAATATAGAATGATTCGGTGATTGTAAAACAGGTTTGAAGTTGTTTATATAATAATAGAAAGGTAGTAATTCTTCATGAAGAGTTTCTATAAAAAGTTATGTCCATTTCCTTTGATTATTGAATAGAAATCTCTTCACAAATAGAAGCAACCTTTCAGAAAAAGCTTGCTGTTTAAAACGGACGACAGGTTAAAAATCACCGGTCGACTAGTTGAATTTAATTAAAATTAAAATTTCCAAAAAATAGCTGTCATGTGCAAAAACACACAGGCCGGTCGACCGCCCATATTTAGACCGGTCGACCGGTTTATGGCTATAGACCGGAGTGCCTCGGTCCACAGTCTAGATCGCTCTGCGCTCTTTCCCGGTTGAAGTCTGGACCGTTTGGGCGTTTTCTGTGACTTTTCAATTTCTCAAAAATGCAAATTTCAGCAACGAAGATATGATATAACTTTTTATGCATTCTTGTTATACTTTGAGGATATATTTTAACATATTTCTAACACGACTTAATGTGTGTGTGTGTGTGTGTGTGTGTGTATATATAAAACCTTATCTCTATGAAATGATCTTCATTGCATCTTTATATGTTGGCATCGATCAAAATTTTGTTCTCAACATTCTCCCCCTTTTTGATTGATGACAACACCTTGGATTTTTTTCTATCTAAATATAAAGCTCCCCCTGAATTTCTGCAACATTTGTTAGTTCATAATATAAATAATCTTACCTTTTGATTCTTGCATTATCAAATGTTAGCACACATATACTATTACCATGTTAAGCACATAATTTTAAATGATAATATATGTAACATGAATTATATTTATCATCACGAGAGAAAATATTTCTCCCCCTTTGTCATCGATTAAATAGAATAAAACCATAATAAGCACAGTAATCAAGAGTAGTAGAGAATACAAACAATTATAGCACCTTTAGGAGATATTGAATCATGTGATTTTTTGATAAGCTGAGTTTTCAAAGATATTTAGAGATACCGAATAACCTTCTCTTTGTTGTGGTGTACCAGCAAAAAATATGACATATATAGTTTTGGCACCCACTTGCTTTGTTTGGGTCCATGGGTTAGATGGAAGGTAACCATAAACAAGAGGGTTTAATGGAACCTTTAAAGATAAAATTTTCATTATTAACTACTGAATCAAAATAATCATTAATATATTTTTCTCTGTTTTTCCAACTTACAGGAACCTAAATACTTAAGTAATATCTAGTGATATTCCTTTTCGTACTTCTATATTTATTATAAATACCGCTGGTCATAGAAGTATTCGAATTTCTATAATAATTGGGTTTTTGATGTACATTAGTACTAGCAGTGATATTCTTATTGTACATAAAAGCATATCTAGTACTATTTCTATGATTAGTTTTATTATTTCCTATACAACTTTTGTCATGTAAAGGTCGAGATCTAGATAAAATCATGTTTAAATCATTTTGACCTTTACTAAATTTCGTGAACTTATTTGTACATTTATCAAATTTAATTCCAAAATCACGAGTGACAAAAGAAATTTTGTTATTTTGAAAATTATCAATTTCCTTATTTAATTCAAGGTTCTTCCTTTTTAAAGCATTCTCAGTTTCGAGACCACAAAGAGATCCTGAATTAATTAAAGAAGATTGTAATATTTCAAAATTTTCTTTTGAGTCAGAAATTTTATTTTGCAAAATATTATTATTCACCTTTAAAAACTCACATTCTTTAGATAATTCCAAATTCTTTTCAGTTAGAGCTCCATTCTCTTTTTCAAGAGATGAAATTAAAGAACTAGCATTATTTAAAGAATCTCCTAATGATTTCTTTCTGTTTTGCAAAAGATCGATTTCCTTTAAAAGAACATTGTTTTTATCTACTAGTCGCTCATTTTCTTTTTGAAGGAAATCTTTTCGAGAAACAAGCTTTTCTAAGGTATTTTCAAAACATTTGGCTTGTTTTACCAAAAAATTGTTTTCTTCTTTTAATTTGGAATTTTCTTGCTCGTAGTTTACTCAAAATTTTAAAATATTTCAATAATTTTTCATGGTTTAACAAATGATCTTTATATAATGAATCTGTACATATCGATTGTGATCTGGCTTTACCCATGAGACATTTGTTTCCTTGCTCTCCTAATTCTGCTTTGTTGCTCTTCCATTTTCTAATTCCCTGACTAGATTTCTTTATAGCCATTTGTTCTAGGATGTTGTTACGATATCTAGAACGCCAGACTCTAATACCAATTGAAAATATACGTGTGTGTACTTGCCAAGTATAATATACTCACAAGGATCGTGTAATATGATGAACAATATTCAAGAATGAAGCAATAGCAGATATAAAATAGTAAATGTAGTAAAAAGGAAATATCAAACCAGGGATTTTTATACTGGTTCGGAGCACCATCCTACGTCCAGTCCCAATCTGGATTATCACTAACAACAACCTCACTTCACTCGGAGGAATCAAGTTTACAATACCCGAGCAGCCGAACAGGATTTCACGCCTCTATCAACATGAGGACTTCACAACTTGCCTCTTACAACACGGAGGACTTCAAACTTGCCTCTGACAACACGGAGGACTTCAAACTTGCCTCTTACAACACGGAGGACTTTAAACAAGACAAGTAGACTTGTAGTTTGACAATGTGTGTTCTCAATAACACGAATTTGTCAATTCTTTTATAACCTTCCTATAATCTGATCCTCGAGTGTATACTTTGAATGCGTAGATTTAAGGAAGTAGAATGCTTGTTGAATCAAATGATATTAAATTGATTCAAGGATTCAACAAGTATTTAAATTTGGAGAGCTTTTGTTTTGCAAAGAGTATGATAATGCAATTCAGAAATTAGAGAGAATATAGAATGATTCTGTGATTGTAAAACAGGTTTGGAGTTGTCTATATAATAGTAGAAAGGTAGCAATTCTTCATGAAGAGTTTCTATAAAAAGTTATGTCCATTTCCTTTGATTATTGAATAGAAATCTCTTCACAAATAGAAGCAACCTTTCAGAAAAAGCTTTCTGTTTAAAAACGATTGACAGGTTAAAAATCACTGGTCGACTGGTTGAATTTAATTAAAATTAAAACTTCCAAAAAAATAGCCGTTATGTGCAAAAACACATAGACCGGTCGACTGCCCATATTTGGACCGGTCAACCGGTTTATGGCTTTGGACCAGAGGACCTCGGTCCACAGTCTAGATCGCTCTGTGCTCTTTCCTGGTCGAAGCCTGGACCGTTTGAGCTTTTTCTGTGACTTTTCAATTTCTCAAAAACGCAGATTTCAGCAACGAAGATATGATATAACTTTTTATGCATTCATGTTATACTTTGAGGATAGATTTTAACATATTTCTAACAAGACTTAATGTATATATATAACCTTATCTCTGTGAAATGATCTTCATTGCAACTTTATATGTTGGCATCGATCAAAATCTTGTTCTCAACAGACAGTCCTCATCGTCGCTGTGATTTTGTGGTGGTAGTTCTTTCTTGTAGCCGCTGTTAATGAATTTGAAGTAGAAATTGATTGAGCGGTCATTGAACTCGAACTGAAGGAAGAATTGAAGTGATATCACAAACTGCAAATCATTTCAGTAATATCACAAACTGCAAATGATTATGTATATGTTCCATATCATAAATTTCATGCAGTAGGCTTTCAGACATGTATTTCATGCATTCAGTACTTGTGCGCATAACCAAAATAAAACATGCATATATTTATTAGACAGACTTACACACACACACACACACTATATATATATATATATATAACTATATATATAGTTCTTAAAGCTCACATAAAAGTTTAGAAGCATGCATCATGAAGAAACAATCATCCATTAGCAGTTTATTGATCCATATGTGCAGATATATCATTGTATGGCCTTTGAAGCATATCCAAACATCACTTAAACAATGCTTGGTTAACTGGCTTACAATGATGTCAATGGTGATGCACACATCAATATACAACATGTGTAAACATTCATAGATGAAGTGAATTTGCACATAATTTCTAACTATGCATACAGATCTTATTTGATTGGGAACTAGGTGAAAAATCATGCATATGATAAATATGAAAATACTTAAGAAATGAATACTACCATGTATATGTAAGCATCCTTATGAAACCATTTTCACAAGACACTGTATATCTTATTAAAAAAGCTAGTAGTATCATTTCTCAATCATCACCAGCAGCAGCAACTTGGAAAACCTGAGCAGTTGTTTAGAACATGCAGCTCATATAAGGTCGATGGTCTAACTTCACTAGGAACTAAAGTTCTTTGTTATTAAATTGATTAACAACCCAATGGCTGCTCAAAGAACATTTAAGCGAATCAACATACAAAAGAACCACAAATAACAGAAACTAATTGTATACAACTTCAAACTAAAAAAAGTGTGGATTCATTGACAAATAACAAACAAGAATTTTTAATCACCCAACACCAATTATACTCGTGGTGATAATAATTTTAGTTTCTCGATAGGCTAATTAATAGAGGTGATAAAAAAAGCAACAGAAATGTATATAAGAAACACAAAATGAAAAGCTTGCACCTTCCATCTTGGATTGACTGTCGTTTGATGATGGAGAAAGGGAGAAGTGGGTGCGTTTGGAGTTGGAGTCGTGGACTAGCTGGAGTAGGTGGAGTAGCAAAAAGGGTTGGAGTATAAGAAGTACGTGAATGAAAATTAGGGATTGAAACTGAAAAATTGGGGGTGAGAACGAATAGATCTGAGAAGTTGAGAAAGAGGAATGGAATGAATAACGTAAGTTGACTTCCTATTGGTGGTGGAGGATTTTAATGGATTAGTGAGGTGCCAACTACAAATGTTGTTTTGAAAAGGTAAATTAACGGATAGATATGATTTTTTTATAGAAGCAGATTGATGACGTGGCAAATTAAACTTATAAATTTATAACTATAGCTACTACAACACGATTTGATAGGTATGCTAAACATTGAAGAGTGTGTTGCAATAGACAAAAATCAGCATAGCTGTGGCAACATTTTAGCTGATGTAACACCCCACGTCCATTAATGTCACTCGCAAAGGGAATGCATTAACTTCCATGGAGCATTTTAAGTGAATATAGAACAGAAAATCACAATAAGACAGATATAAAGCAGTACTTGAAAATTTAAAACGTTATTTATTGCAGCAGAAGGTAAATATGTTTGGTTACATCATCAAAAACCATAAACCAAAGTCAAGTACATAATATCCATCTTGATAAAACAAAGTACATAATCCTACTACTACAAATAGCCATAAAGAAAATGATAGGCTGAAATTTACTTCAGCAATCCAAATCTAAGTGCTCCCAAAGTGATCCCAGTCAAGCTCCACTAGTACTAGTCCCACCCTTAGAACCTGGGGGGGGGGGGGAAGAAAAGAGGTGGAAACAAAGGGGGTCAGACATAAAATCTGGCGAGTTCGATAACTCTAACAACATAATTATTAAAGCAATATGATAAGATATAAGCTAGAGAATAAGGTAACGACTGTGTGAACCACATAGGTATGGCAAGGCAATCAAGAGAAACAGAGATAACGTTAATGGCACTTCCTAATCAATAAAGGATAATTACTATACTCTACCATACTGTACTAACACTAACTGCACCCCTACTAGTCACTCTAGAAATTTGATCCCTCTTGGCTAAATAGAACGATGATAGCTTCGTGTACTACTAGATGTACCCACTATCCTCCATGTTTGACTGTATATCTCTAGTTGCTATCATTGGTACCCAGCGTGTACCTATCCCCACTAGATGTACCCCTTCAATAAGTAATAATGGTAATTCCATGTACTCCTAGCTGACGTCATGGGTGCCGCCTACTCCTATCTCCACTAGGTGTACCCCCTTAATAATTATTAATAATGGTGGTAGCTTCGTGTACCCCTAGCTGACTACATAGGTGCCGTCTGCTCCTATCTCCACTAGGTGTACCCACTACCCTGCCCCATTTGATCGGCTCCCTAACTCGTAGATACCCGTGCAGGTCCCACAGTGGGGTGTATCACTCCCCAATATGGCAACCTTATACCACGCAAGGAATGCACGGCTTATAACTACACGATGCAACAACGTCTTACCTACCAGCCCGGACCCACGCACACACGTGACCCCGTTGGACTTGCGTTGCCACCTCTAACCCGTTTTGGCCTATAACAATCAGACCCAGTAGGCGTGTCCCGTCCTCGACTTGGGTCGAGCTCACAAAGATACTTAATGGGCTACTGGACTGAAAAGGGCCCCCCATGCTTGACACAAGCTTTCCACCTAGGCTTGGTCCCCTCTAGTACATCCCACTTAACCCCCTTCATGTCCACTTGCATGTTTTAAATTTGGTTAAGGGTTTCTATTAGTAATTACAAATGCCACCCAAGGCACCCACTTAACCCCTATGTCCCACTTACATGTTTTACCTCGGTTAAGTGTTACTAATCGTACTTCCTCATGCCACCCAAGGTACCCACTTAACCCCCATGTCCCACCACATGTTTTACTTTGGTTAAGTTTTTCTTAATTTATTACTACCGTAACCCCTGTAGGACCTCTCACATTAGACTGGCATTTGTGGCTGTTGGATTTGTCGGGCGGGTTCGGGCAGGCTTACACCACAAACGAGCCTAACCTCATGTCCAAACAATTGTTACGCATTTAGTTTGGGCCTTTGACCTCTCACATTGGGCTACCATTTGTAGCTGCTGGATTTGCCGGGGGCGTCCGGGTAGTCATACACCACAAATGAGTCCAACCTCGTGTCTTAGGCAATTAATTATACATAATTAATTTTCCCCAAATTTGAATTACTTTCCCTATTCAAATTTCCATATTTATTTATGTCCATAATTTATCACCTAAATTATGCTCATCTATTTATGGTATATAAATTATACCAATTTCATCACTAATTAATTTTATTCCTTAAAATTAATTACATGCCTTTTTAGGCCATTACATGCCAAATTCACAGTATGTGTGTATCCACTATTATCCTCATCGTAACCCCGTCATTCGTTTGCTTAACATGACATATACATATTAGACTAGCAAATAGTCTAATACTTAAAAAAAGGGAATAAACATGACAAAGTCACATACACACAATAATAGATCTAATTTGCATCTAACTTGCAATTAAGAATTACAACATACTTGCATAGTCTTTGTATTATCAAGGATCCAAAAATCATAGATCTAAAAGGTGTGAACTTGCATGTATGAACATAGTTTTACACCCAACTAGCCTAGGTAATTATCACAAACTTACATAAACTATGTATGTCGTCAACCTAAACATAAATATGTCATCTTTCATAACTAAGGATCCAATAAAAGGTGGTAACCTGAGTAAACTATGGATCCACATAAAGGTGTAAACTTGCATAACTATGCATGTCATAGTTTCAACATAAAAATGTCAACTTGAATATGGATCTAAACTTTAAAGGTGTGAACTTGTATACATGTGAATCCAATTATCACTTAAACTTGCATATGAACATAATACTTATACGAACTAGCATATGTTCCACATCCATATTCGCATAAAAACTGATGTTATAAACCTAGGTGATTGGATTATAAAAAAGGATTCATTGACACAAGTTAACATCATGAACTACTAGCATATATTTTAGATCCAAACTTACATAACATCATATAACTCGCGTACAACTTGCGTGATCCTAATAACTTGCATAACATCATATGTACAACTTGCATAATCATATTAACTTGCATAACATCATATATGAAACTTGCATAATCATATTAACTTGCGTAACATCATATATGAAACTTGCATAATCATATCAATCTTGCATAACATCATACATGAAGCTTGCGTAACATCATATATAAAACTTGCATAACATCATTTAATATGAATCAAATTAACATACATGATTAAACATATGAATTAGATTCACAACCACAACTTATAATCCAACGTATATCACATCATAATTAATTTAGCAATTATTTTGTTAAGGTGATCGAACTCACCATTCAACGAAGTTCTAGAATTTATTAGCTTCCCTTTGTTGTAGTTGAATTTGCTGTTGGATTGAATTGAGTTGATTTAATTTTCTTCTAATTGGTGGCGGCTACTCTAGGGTTTAAGACGACAGCATGACGACCATAGTTTTAGTTTTAATTCTAATTTAGGGTTTGAGTCTATAGGTCTTTTTATAGAGCTTTGAATTAATTTAAGCCGTCGGATCACTCTAGGATCCATCTAGGCCTTAGAAACCAAGAAATGATGTCAACAGACCAACCAGAAATCGCCACCTAAGCCCTAAAACATAAAATTTCGTCATAGACCATTTAGGGCCGACGGGACCAATCACAAACCTCCTGAGTCGACCCTGGGGTCGACCCAGCGAGACTCGGGTCGACCCATAAAATAGGTCGGTTTGGTGTTTTGCCTTCCCGCTTTCTCTGTTTTGAATTTTTTTCTTAAATTTTAGGTTGAATTTTTTTTTATAAATATATCTATATATATTTCTATCTTCCTAATTAACCATTTTCACACTAAACTACTTTTTGAACCGCGTTCACACTAAGCCGCTTTTTAGCCATTCCCCTAAAACAAAAATATGGCGTTGGCGGGGACCGAACTCTGTACCTCTTGTATGCAAGTCACATGTTCCAACCAAATCAGCTACTTAGTCTTTTGCTTACAAACCTTAGAACAATGCTAAACATTTATTCTTTAATTTAGTTAATTCGATTTTTCAAAAATCTGGGGTGTTACAACTGACAACACATTGGATTTTCGTTAAAGTAGGCTATCTATGGCGTAGAGAAACTAAATAAGTCAATTTTATAATAGTTGTTATGCAAATGCTTTGAATCTAAGTATACTTGAAGTTAAACATTTAGAATCGAAATAAATTGAAAATTTTAGTTTTAACAAGCTTGAAATTGTTAAAATGAGATGTAAAGTAAATAAGAAATTTTAAGAATTTGATTGAAGTAATAAAATGTAAACATAACTTGATTAATGGTTGAAATGTATTGAAATTAGAATATAATGTTAAGTTGAAATTAATTTGAAGTGAAGTTTTGATAACTGAATTGATTATAAGTTGGACTTGAACATATGGATATATGGTTCAGATTGGATTATTAATTAAAACTTGATTTTTTAAAACTAGTATTAGTTTATATAAAGCTAATCTAGATTATTTTATATAATTATTATTTTATAACTATACATATTTAATTTGACTATTAAACATCTTATAACTATTCAAAATTTATTTTGTTTAAATATTAAACCATTATATCTATTTTATAATTATTTAACCAAATTATTTTATGTAGTCTACTTATTTTAAATTAAACTATTTTATATCAAATTAACTATTTTAAATAAAAGTATATTTCTGATCCGAGCTATTAGATCCGAAATTTTTAGTATGTAGATTTTTAAATAACAATGATTGTGATAGAAATTTGAAATCAAATGAAGTTCTTGTTAATGAACTATTTGTAAATATGAAATCTGAAACCTTGAATGAAATCAAATAATGAATCAGTTGAAATAAAATTTATGACGTTAAAATATTTGGACTTAATTGTTTATAAAACAAATATTTGGAGGTAACCGATTCATGATATTTTAATATATGATTTCAAATATAAATGACCATGGTGTGGAAAATGCAAACGTTTGGTTGTTAAGAAGACCAAGATTAGATATTGTCATACTCTCTGCTAATACCGAAAACTACTTTAACAATTGTGTATGTGGTGGAGATTGACGAACTCCAATCCTCTATGGGAGGAGTTAGGCTCAGGTGAACGGTATTTTTTTCTTGGGTCTGTGCTGAAATCGGTGGAGGATGTGTTGAATGTAGTAAGGTGTTAAAGTTAGAGGTGGTTTATCTGAAAAAGGTGGTTGAACATCGCTACTTTTCTCTGTAGTATTGTTCGAAGGACCTTAACACGATTGGATGGGGCTTGAGATTGATGAAGGTGCGACGGAGTGGAAGGGCTCTGAATGGTGAAGTTTTTTTTTGTTTTTTCGTGAAGAAGGAGTCTGTTATAGTAACAGAAATCAGAGGGTAAGGAAGGAAGATGGTTCGCTTTGGGAATCATTGGTGGTAACGAAAGGTTAGGGGCTGATTTTGCACTAATCCCGATTAGTTACACTAATAGGGTAATTAGAGAAAAATATTGATTTGATTGGTGGCCACCCTTGATTATGTGCATGTTGTTCGAGGTGGGCAGTAGTCGCGGTTAAGCATTACCACCGGTTACATCGGTAGAATCCTATAGTGGGTATTCCTCGTGTGCCTTGTCATATTATCCTGATCGATCCCCCTACGATTTTGATTTGTATTGTACCTATGGAGTTCCCTCTGATAGCCAGTAGTTTACGATGGAATTTATGGTATCTGTATAGACTACGGTATTATAAACGGTGTAAGGATAAAAATTTAATCCCGCTTACGCTATTTTGATATTTTACTTTACTAAATAGAAATTATTATAATAGCGCATTATATTATATGATATTTAGTTTGACGGATCCTGAGAGGATGGAAATCACAAACATCCTTTAAGTTACTGATGCATTTCTTTGAATATTTCACTTGAGTTGATTCATTGATATAAGAATGTTGGTCCTGACCCAATTGTTTTGTTTTTGCATTATTGTTCGGTTCAGACCGAGTATTGCAATATTGAGATTTTACCTTTCGAAGTTGGAGATTTGTGGAAGACATCATCTTTATTTATTGGTTCTGGTTATTTCTCTTTGAATTAGAAATTCTTGTATTTAAACTTCCGTTGTGTTTAATTTTGTAACTATGATATTATGCATAAGTTTTGAATTTTATCTAGTAGCTTCATGAACTGCTATTGTATTTTATTTATTCCGCTATGAGATATTCTTATATTATGTGTTTATGATTGATTTATTAAATCCTATAACAATAACAATCTGTCATTTTGAACGTTTCGAGTTGGTTTAATTACCGACTTGAAGCGGTCGAAAAGGCAGATTATTACATATCATACCTTAGGAATTGGTGCCAGAGAGGGTGCTGCCGAGCATACTTTGATAACATTATGTGACTCAGGAATTAATGGAAGCTTAGCCAAGACGATTGGCTTTATTGACTCTAAAGCTACGACATTGGAAACGCTTTTCCTTACATTAGTAGCATCATCCTTTTTGGGAAATTGACGATCTTTTTTATGATCTTCATCAGGAGATGCTTTGGGCTCCTTGCCACCAACTTCAACATTGAAATTGTTAGGGTTTCTCTTTGGACTTTCATCATCATCATTATTATTGTTATCATTGTTGTCATTATCATAATCCTCGGAGGAGTCCTCATTATCATCTGAAGCCTCATCATCTTCTCCATCGTCCTCATTAGAAGCATTCTCGTCAACATTTGGTTTTCAAAAGAAAGGAGCCTCTCAGCGTCCATAATCTCATTTTGATAAATTCCAACCCTTTTCTTAAGAATGTCAAGTTTTGTCTGAAACTCCTTCATTATATCCAAAGACAAACGGGTGAAGCTCAAATTTGGGTACTTATCCTTATTTTCAGAGTAAGTAGTACGAGGGAATCCATAAAAGTGTTTGCCAAATTTCACCAAACGAATTGGACAAGAAGTCGTCAACCTTCCTTTTAGCATCCGTAAAGGTAGCAAGAAATTCAGAAAAAGACCATCTTCCTTTCAGACACCCTTCTTGAGGTTGGAAGAAAGAGAAGCAAGTTCTGTACCTAGATCTTCTGATTCCTTTTTTAACCTCTCCAATGCGATTCCAAATTCTAGTTTTAAAGAGATTGCACTGTGTTCTCTCTCTCCATGTGGGTAGCTTTCACAGTATCCGGTTCCTTCAGAGCTTCATTCTTTATAGTAGGTATATCAAAAATTTGAGCTTTTAGAGCTTGATTCTCCTCCTAGAGAACAAGCTAATTAGCAACGTCCTTTTGAAAAGAGAACAATTATTTAACAAGGTGTTAAAGTATAAGGAAGAATACAAGAAAAGGTGTACAAAGTAATTAAGAGAATGCCAAATTCAAGAGATTACTGAAAGCTGGTAAGTGATGTCAGTCTTTTATTCTGAGGAAGAACCAAAAGGAACAGAAAGAGTAAGAAAATGAAGGAGACTCGACTACTTCCTTCACCAAGTCAGGGAAAAAAACTTTCAAAAGAATAATTGACGAAAGAGCCAATAACATTGATGACAGTAGGAGGGAACGGAGAAGAGCCCAATGCCTTATATATATCCTCCAAAAGAATGGGAGAACTAGTAGGACAAAAATGCGGGAAGGGATCTATCCTAGCAGGAGGAACCTCCATTGGAACTTCAATCTCAATGTCTTATTGAGATATATTAGGTGGGGGTAAGGCGACTAGAATAGAAGTTATTAACGTCTCGCCTTCACCTATCGTAGTTGCAACCACAGTTGAATCGGTGACTTTGCCTTTTATTATAGATTGTCCTTCTGCAAGAGATTCAAAAAGCCTCTTTCGTGCTGCCACTTTAACAATATAAATTTCTAGTTTAATTCCTTGCCTCTGTGAAGGAGCGGGGGAGACATTGAAAAGAGGGGAACCCCCATAGTGTCAGATGTAATAGTTGCAAAAGGAAAAACGATTATGAAATAAAATCATGGAACTTCCTTATTTCCAAAAGAAAACCAAAGGATAACCAAAAATGTCGATATGAATGAGTGACATAACAAAAAAATTATGTGGATCACCCCTCACTGAATAACAAGTACCCGATGACGGGCAATGCATTACCAGTGGATGCCTCAAAATCTTTTGACCGGTCGAAAGAATAGAATGCTTTGTGAGGAGACCAAAAGTCAAAGGAGAAGACCTCTTTCCTAATGACGAAGAAGCCTTTACCATTTGACTCATGATAGGCTTAGTCTCGATGTTATGGGTCTTCGACACAATACCTAGGATTAAAGTCATAATGTTATTAGATGAATACAGGTCGTATACAATGTAGTAATGATGAGCATTGGAGTAACCACAAAGCATAGTAAAAATTCTAGAAATGCCAGGAGGACACTGGACAAAGAAGAACTGATGTTCCCACTCCCTGAATTTATTGATGCTCCCTTCAACAAACTTTAGTAAAGGGTTAGCTCTATATATTTGAGAATTCACTTGACTTAGCTTCGCCAAGTGAACTAGTTGTTTGAGAGCAGTAGCGTTAAGAGAAGAACCCCTAGATTTCCAGGAAAGAACCTCCAATATGAGAATATCTATATAGGCATTACAGAAAAGATGAATTGGAGCAATTTTGAGATGACGGAGGAAGTCATACATGAAAGAAGAAAAAAGAATGGAACTGCCATGCTAGGTGTAGATATCAGTGAATGCAAAGAACCCTTCCAGAGGGTTATCGATGGTATCCTCAAACTTCGAAGGAATAACAATGAATCCTGAAAAATATTTAAATACGGAGTTAAATTCATTTTGAAAAGAAACAAACGAATGCTTCTCAACAACGGCAATCTTTAGAGGAGCCTCCTCCAGAACCTGTTAGGAAGACTCACTTCCACCAGGAGCAGGGGCTTTAGAACTAGCCTTCTTAATTGACTTCTTTTTTTCAGACATGACGGTGCTAGGTGATATTATTTTGGTTATAATGATATAAAATATTAGAAGAATGAGATTATATGATAAGTACGAAAAGTAACCTTTCGTCCCTACCTAGATCCTCCAAACATCATAATATGCAATGAAAGTAATTAAAATGCTAGTACAATAAAGTATCCAAAAAAGGCCTTCGATAAGAGGTAAAAGGGTCTTACTGCTAAATTGGTTAGATAGTTTTTTATTATTATAAACTATTCTTTTACATTGGATATTTCGGACCCATACCAAATCATTGAAGCGAAATCCAAGGGAATTACGTCTAATTGAAGTCAAGAAGTTCGAACTTCAATTCTAGAAAATTTGCACTATAAGGGGGATATTTCAAATCGTTGAGGAATAAATAGATTGGAGTTCGAAATTATGCACAACCCAACATAAAATATGAACACTTACAATATTTGAAATGGGTTGGCAACCTGATTATTAAGAAATCGATTCGAGAACATAAAACAAAGATTTAAAGTTTTGAGGGAAATATCAAATTCGTAATTGATCTCGAAACCTAATTCGAAAACTGAAACAAAGATATTTACCTCAATCTTAGACCCTGATGAGCTAAAATAATTCGAGAGATTTTGAAAACTTTAATCCCCATATGTAAATTCTTCAAATGCGAGAAAGTGAAAACGATGAAGAAGAAACAACAATGTATAAAGAAAAGTCATCAAGTATACCACCATTAGATTAGATCTGTACAGGTGAATTGAACTTCCAGAACCTAGGAAAGTCGAATCAACACCCAGGAAAGATGCCAGCTGGACTTGCTGACTTGAAAAGTTAGGAACACCCTTCACTTGGGGTAATTTTTAACACCAAAATAACCAAGGAGAAACCTGATGTCGAAGCTAAGGTGTAGGGGTGCTAAAGCTAGCAGGCATTTGGTAAAGATAAGAGTATCTCATCAACTTTTGCTTTTGGTTCTAGAATGGAAAAAGAAAAGGATTCTCTTATGTAAGAAAAGCCCATGTCGTTGAAACCCGAAGGGCATTATTTTTAGAACAATTATCTTAGAGCACGTGGAAAATAGCAAGGTATGTCTTTCAGTCATCCCGAAGGAAATATGCTGGAGAACTCAAGACTCCATCAAATAAGCATCACAAGAAAGCACCGTATGCTAAAAAGGACGAAGCCATAAGCAGCGTCAAAAACTATGAGTTCTAGTAGGATCACTCCTCCGTCAACCAGCCCAAGCTTCCAATTCCAGAAGAGAGCCCTTTAGCGGCACTATAACTACTCTTCCAAAGGATAAAGGAAGGCATATTCACTAAGCCCCCATATGCACTTCCGTCGAAAAGATGGAAAAAGCCCATACAACAGAGGGAGGGTCAACCCACACCTATAAATACGACCCTAAAGGTCTAGGATCGAGATCAGTTTTTTCATTTTCAATCTTGTATCTATGAGTTTAAATTATAAACCCTGATTTCTAGATTAATTCCCGAAAAAAGACCGTAACTTTGGAAGTTATTAATAATGGGATTTAGTAAAGCAAATAAAGTAATAAAATGGTAATTTTCATAATTATTATTTAATTGCTCTTATAACTTTATAGGGTTATCATTGAAATTGTACGAAAGAAAAGAGTTTAACCGAAACACCTTCTGAAAGCTTTGGAAGGTCTTAAGTATTAAAATGAGTTAACTACATCTACTTTTAGATTGGAATATCCAAAACTACATAAATCAGTAGTTAAACGATGATTTCGTAAGATGACCCAAATTAGTCAGGAATTCCGAATCCCCTTCGTTGGACCGAAAGATCCTTTGTAATGACCCGGATATTTCGTCGGTTAATTTTAAATATTTAATATGGATTTAAATATTGAGCTGATAATATAAATGAATTTTTATATTTAGTTATCGATTTAAAAATCAATTTCGACTTAATATCGAATATATTAAATTATCAAAATAAGGAATCAACGAATAACTGAATTCGAAGTTAAAACTGATTTGAAAACAGTTCAGATAATCAATGCAAACTTTTGTTTGAATTATAATAATAATAGTAAATTATTATCGAAGAATTTAAATGGTTTGAAATTTAATTTATGTCAATTTAAATTAATATCTGTTCCGGATGATCGAACTGGACTTCGATACTTATCCCAGTGGGTTCAGAATAGTGGTTTTACCCTAGAATTGACAGTTTTTGCGTTCGAAAAGGAGTTCAAAATCCTGAGTATTTTAAATTAAATAAAATCATGGTGAGTAAATCTCACTCACCTTTTATTTAGAATTATTTTTGTTAGTTAAAAATAATTGTTGTTGCTTGTTTGGTTGCATTAGAATATTACTGTGGCATGTTTAAATATATATATATATATATATATAGTTATTTAGGCTTGACTATTATATATATATTGGTTTGGTGGTTGGATTGTTCCCTTATCATTAGCGGATGCCCGCGGTGCCATTAGCTGATGATTTCCCTATGCGCCCCACAAATATATATTAGTGGATGACCTTCATACCGTGATATCCTGCCTCGAAGCAGGATGGGTATTACTATGTTGACTAACATCTGTGTTTACAGGAAAACAGGTTGGAGGAATCCAACTGGATTCCTCATATTATCTGTTTGTTTATTTGTTTGCATACATACTGTCATATATGATGTGTTCGAAAACCAGAAATTTATAATTGGTTGTTTTTGTGTGTTTAAATACCACTGGGCCTAAAGGTTGATATTTAAAAATATCGTAAGAAGCATATTTGAGATTTAAAAGGGAAATTCTATTTTTCTAAAAATAGAATTTAAAATTCGAATAGAATAGAAATATTAACTTGTTTTGAAAGGATAAAAACAAGCAGTTCATTTATAAACGAAGTTTATAAATGAAGTGAAATGAATTATCATGGGAAAATTCAGAAATATAAATACAAGTGTGAATTTGAAAAGGGAAATTTATTTTTCCAAAGTAGAAAATAGAATTCAAATATAATTGAATATGGAATTTGAAAATAGAATTCAAATAGAATTGAATATGGGATTTGAATATAGAATTCAAATAGAATTGAAAATGGAATTTGAATATAGAATGCAAATAGAATTGAAAATGGAATTTGACTATGGGAAATTCAAATAGAATTGAAATGGAATTTGAATATTGAAAATTCAAAGAGAATTGAAATGGAATTTGAATATAGAAATTCAAAGAGAATTTAAATATAGAATTTGAATATAGAAATTCAAAGAGAATTTAAATATAGAATTTGAGTATAGAAATTCAAAGAGAATGCAAATATAGAATTTGAATATAGAAATTTAAATAGATGTTGAATATAGAAAATTTAAAGGAAATTCAAATATAGAATTTGAATATAGGAATGTAAATTGAATTTGAATATAAGATTCGAATAGAGTTAAAATT
This sequence comes from Allium sativum, assembly GCA_030737875.1. Taxonomy (NCBI): domain Eukaryota; kingdom Viridiplantae; phylum Streptophyta; class Magnoliopsida; order Asparagales; family Amaryllidaceae; genus Allium; species Allium sativum. The sequence continues at coordinate 80,061,031 of CM060913.1, read as the reverse complement.
GAATTTGAATATAGGATTTAAATGGAGTTTGTAAATAGATTTGAATATAGAAATTCAAATGGGATTTGAATAAAGGAAATTCAAATATAGAATTTGAATATAGAATTCAAACAGAATTGAAATGGAATTTGAATATAGGAAATACAATTGGTATTGAAATGGAATTTGAATATAGAAGATCGAAGTATAGATAAATTTATTTCCAAGTTAGGGAAAATCAACAAATTTTAGAAGATCGGAAATATTATGTTGAATTGGAAAAATGGATTTGATATACATTATAAATATATCAGAATGGAGTTGAATTTATTTTAAACGAGGTTTAAAAGTTTATATTTATAAATATAATTAAAACGAACTCGCCGCAGCGCGGTAGTTCATAAATTGGCGATTTGTACTTCAATTGAGTATACAGAATTCAATTTAAGTCGGAATTCCTTGAAACAAGAACCATCAGGACTAGTTAGATAATAGTTTTCTATTGAAAGAAAAAAATATGGATTTCGTCGTATAGATTTTGAGTTATATCAAAATCAATTTTTCAGAAAAACAACGTCATAATCGCTATAAAAACGATAACAGTTTATTTAAAAAAATAAGAGGATTTTAAGGAAATGAAATCCGAATTTGGCATTAGAAAAATCCAGACTGGAGATACAAAATAAATATGAACTCCAGTGAAATAAGTGAAATGATTTTTGTGAGACAAAAATCATATTTTTAATTATTAAATAGAATTAACTAAATTGGAGAATAATTAGTTAAAGGAAATTTGAATCGAAATTGGTTTTTTGGATAAGTGAAAGAGATTGAGAATTTATATTCAAAATCGGATATATAACTCGAGATGAAAATAGAATTAGATTGGTTTATGAGTAGATTAAAATATATTTGAACATGTCATGTTTAAAGTGAAATAGGCAAAAGAGTTGATTAACGAATTTATTAACGAGTTTAGTTAAAACAAGTATATTAAGTTGAAATGAATTAGAAAGGTATGGATATACATGAGATAGGTATGGAACGAAGTTAATGAAGATATAGATATAGAATGCCCGACAAAAAGGTATATATTTAATTCACATATGGGGTTTTATGCGCCGTATCGGCTAGCCACTTGGCTTTTCTTTTACTTTTTGATTGGAAAGGCCTGTGTGGCGGTTTGGGGATTTTCCCGATGCTCCCGATACAAAGGAGGTTATGGCGAATTTTTCCTGAAATTTAAGGAGTTAGAATATTTTTAAGAAGTTTGATAACAGGAATCTATATATCAATATATATAGAAGTCGATAAGAAAACAAACTTAAAAATAGAGTAGTATAATCAAAAAGGAAGACTAGGAATAAAATCTCATAAGAATAGAAAGAGAAAGTGTATACGTGTTTAAAAGTGAATAAGTAGTTGTATGGTATTGATTTATTCGAGTAAGTAGTCATATCTGTTTTGACGTTATAAATGTTATTCAGTCAAGGTCTGAGAGGTAGTTATACCCCAACTTGATTGATTTCATTATTAACAAATAAATAGTAAGATTTCAGGCTCGAAGATCAATGTTGGATAAGAGCTAGTTGAATATAGTATTTGGGTTGTCGTAACGATGTTTTACACAACATCCGTTTTAACCCAAATAAGTGTAAACTTGGAAATAGAATAATAAATATTTCCTAAGTATAGATATAAATGAGATCGGAAAAGAGATAAGTAATTGGAATACTTTCCAATTATAACTAGCATATATTTTCTAAGTTTAAAAAAATAAAGGAAAGCAATATTCGGAAAAGTTTTTCCAAATAACGTAAAAGGCTAATATGATTATTGAAAATATTTGGTTAACAAATATTGATAAGGAAATAGAGAAGAGATTTAATTAATGAAATATTAGTTAAAGAGCCCAGTGATTTGTTTGATATGTTGAATGAACACTTGTTTTCTTCGATAGTTAAATCATCGACTATCGAAACACTTGTTTCTATTCGATAGTTAAATCACAGACTATCGAAGTTTCTGACCATCGTTGTCAATACGGAGAGACCGGTAGGATTCTTATCCAAAGAACCACTCCGTATTGGCATAAGCGTTGTGAACCAAGTATGCTGAATATATTGAAGACGGAGTAAAGTGCAAGGACTGTTGTATAAGTCCTAGGTAGAGATTGCCTAGGATGGATATACTAAATAGTTCCTTCGGTTTCGTTCAGTCCCAGAACGAACGTATATGGACGGGTGTCTGACAGAGTATTTCCAATGATCGAATATGTTGGTCTGTATAAATATATATGGTGGCAACGGATTTATTCCCTTAGCATAATATCCATAATATTTATGCAAATCAATCAGTGATTAATGGATCTGATAATGTGGCATTCAAAGTGATCGTGTTATCAATGAATGGAAAGTAATCGTAACCTCTGGCCTCAACAATCGGGAAATGACAAAAATCGGGCAGGTAGCGTGGCTATGTGGTTAGCGTCCATTAGGGTGTATCATCACCTATCTAGAGATTCTTCTAATTCCTTATTCTATTTGATGCTGTCCCATTCAGGAAACGGTTGGTGATCCCAACCATTGGTGATATACATTCGATACACTCAAGCGAAATGAGTGGTTGGTCATGTGAGTTGCAAGATGTTCTTGTTGAACTCGGTGTACTCTCCTCTAGAGATACACCAGCGGCAGGTGGTTCCATACCTTGTCATAGTCAGAACCCAATATCCAATAAGTGCTTGCGGTTTTGATTGTATATTATATATGTGGAACGTGAGATGCAAACGTTCCACTAGATTGTTATTTATTTGATTTAAACACTATCATAATATCAAAAGAGTTTTGATATAAAGATTATCCTTTCTTTCAAAAGGATTTTTAAAGTCAAATCAAGTGGTTTGGATTCTCATAAGGGAAAAACCCGTTCCGTGTTAGGCGTGGTCTTATAAGATATCATTTAGTTTCTGAAACTGTTTTAAAATGTTTACTCATACCAGTCCCATGACTGACCCGAAGTTATTTTTCTATGTTTCCCTAAACTGTTGGGTTCCCAAATTTGTACGGGCAGTCAAGTAGTTTAGGTATTTCCAGATATTCTTGAAGAAGCTTGGAGCAGGAGGCTTCAACGTTAGTTATCTATTGTTATTTCCGCTGTATTGTAAGTGTTGTCCTCTAATGATAATGTTATGTATATGCAGTAAAATTTTGTATTTCAAAATCTATTATATATATTATATTTTGTTCTGCTGCGATGTGAGATTCTGTGTTGTTATTTCTGTTCTTCTTCTACCTTTTACTTCGAAAAAAAGATGACTCATATTTTCTGTGATATTTGGGTTGGACGTATGTGGTATTTAGTCAACTCTTATAGTACAGATTTGCGGACCATTACAGTTGGTATCAGAGCTTAGGTTGAGCGAATACCTAGGCTTTGTGGAATTGTGCTCATTAGAGATAGGGTCAGTAGTATCCTAGAATGAGTTGAGTGTATATATAAGAGAGAGCATATTTGTTAATTGATATAAAATTTGTTTTATATTGTGTTGGCTAGTCTGTTGAGTGGTTTATGAATTTTAGTCGAATCGTGGGACGCCACGAAGTCGATAGAAATTTCTAAACACTTGAACTGGGAAATTCAACGTAATAATGTTTTAAAGTGGGTAAATGAAATAACTTTACCCAAAACTATATTTTGATATAGAAAGAATAATTTTCTGAAATTATTATCATATATGGATGCGCTGGATGTTAATATTATAATCAAATTAGGATATAAAATTGGAATGGTTATATATAACCAAATAAAATGTGTATATAAAAGAAATATACAAGTGAAACAAATTAAAATTTTGATTCAGAACAAGAATTTGAAATCAAAAATCAAGGAATTCGAATTCTGGAATTTTAAATTTAACTTAAGTAAGTTAAATGAAGTGAAGTAAATAAATAAATTAAAATCAATTTGAATAAGATTAAATGCATATGAATGGAATGTGAATATATGGATTGGAAATCATTTAGATTAAATGGATATAAGTATACATGATGAGTAACGTAAATGGAAACCAAAAGTTTTGGTAAAACTAAAATGTGTAGAGATATGAAGAGTTAAGTTCAACTACATAATTGAGTTTTAAAAGGTTAATGGGTTTGAAGCACTTTTCCTAACTTAGTAATTTCGGGGACGAAATTCTTTTAAGGGGGGAAGAATGTAATGACCCTGATATTTCATTGGTTAATTTTAAATATTTAATATGGATTTAAATATTGAGCTAATAATATAAATGAATTTTTATATTTAGTTATTGATTTAAAAATCAATTTCAACTTAATATCGAATATATTAAATTATCAAAATAAAGAATCAACGAATAACTGAATTCAAAGTTAAAACTGATTTGAAAACAGTTCAGATAATCAATACAAACTTTTGTTTGAATTAGAATAATAATATTAAATTATTATCGAGGAGTTTAAATGATTTGAAATTTAATTTATATCAATTTAAATTAATATCTGTTTCGGATGATCGAACTGGACTTCGATACTTATCCCAATGGGTTCAAAATAGTGGTTTTACCCTAGAATTGACAGTTGTTGCATTCGAAAAGGAGTTCAGAATCCTGGGTATTTTAAATAAATAAAATCATGGTGAGTAAATCCCACTCACCTTTTATTTAGAATTATTTTTGTTAGTTAAAAATAAATGTTGTTGCTTGTTTGGTTGCGTTAAATTATTACTGTGGCATGTTTAAATATATATATAGTTATTTAGGCTTGACTATTATATATATATATATATTGGTTTGGTGGTTGGATTGTTCCCGCATTATCATTAGCGGATGCCCGCGGTACAATTAGCGGATGATTTCCCTATGCGCCCCACAAATATATATTAGTGGATGACCTTCATACCGCGATATCCCGCCTCGAAGCAGGATGGGTATTACTATGTTGACTAACGTCTGTGGATGCAGGAAAACAGGTTGGAGGAATCCAACTGGATTCCTCAAAAATATATTATCTGTTTTTTTATTTGTTTGCACATATACTGTCATATATGATGTGTCCGAAAACCTGAAATTTATATTTGGTTGTTTTTATGTGTTTAAATACCATTGGGCCTAAAGGTTGATATTTAAAAATATCGTAAGAAGCATATTTGAGATTTAAAAGGGAAATTCTATTTTTCTAAAAATAGAATTTGAAATTCGAATAGAATAGAAATATTAACTTGTTTTGAAAGGATAAAAACAAGTAGTTCATTTATAAACGAAGTTTATAAATGAAGTGAAATGAATTATCATGGGAAAATTCAGAAATATAAATACAAGTGCGAATTTGAAAAGGGAAATTTATTTTTCCAAAGTAGAAAATAGAATTCAAATAGAATTGGATATGGAATTTGAAAATAGAATTCAAATAGAATTGAATATGGGATTTGAATATAGAATTCAAATAGAATTGAAAATGGAATTTGAATATAGAATTCAAATAGAATTGAAAATGGAATTTGACTATGGGAAATTCAAATAGAATTGAAATGGAATTTGAATATAGAAAATTCAAAGATAACTGAAATGGAATTTGAATATAGAAATTCAAAGAGAATTTAAATATAGAATTTGAATATAGAAATTCAAAGAGAATGCAAATATAGAATTTGAATATAGAAATTTAAATAGATGTTGCATATAGAAAATTTAAAGGAAATTCAAATATAGAATTTGAATGTAGGAATGTAATTTGAATTTGAATATAGGATTCAAATAGAGTTAAAATTGAATTTGAATATAGGATTCAAATGGAGTTTGAAAATAGATTTGAATATAGAGATTCAAATGGGATTTGAATAAAGGAAATTCAAATATAAAATTTGAATATAGAATTCAAATAGAATTGAAATGGAATTTGAATATAGGAAATTCAATTGGTATTGAAATGGAATTTGAATATAGAAGATCGAAGTATAAATAAATTTATTTCCGATTTAGGGAAAATCAACAAATTTTAGAAGATCGGAAATATTATGTTGAATTGGAAAAATGGATTTGATATATATTAAAAATATATCAGAATGGAGTTGAATTTATTTTAAACGAGGTTTAAAAGTTTATATTTATAAATATAATTAAAACGAACTCGCCGCAGCGCGACAGTTCATAAATTGGAGATTCGAACTTCAATTGAGTATATAGAACTTAATTTAAGTCGGAATTCCTTGAAACAAGAACCGTCAGGACCAGTTAGATAATAGTTTTCTAATGAAAGAGAAAAATCTGGATTTCATCATATAGATTTTGAGTTATGTCAAAATCAATTTTTCAGAAAAACATCGTCATATTCGTTATAAAAACGATAACGTTTCATTTAAATAAATAAAAGGATTTTAAGGAAATAAAATCAGAATTGGCATTAGAAAAATCCAGACTAGAGATACAAAATAAATATGAACTCTAGTGAAGTAAGTGAAATGATTTTTTGAGACAAAAATCATATTTTTAATTATTAAATAGAATTAACTAAATTGGAGAATAATTAGTTAAAGGAAAATTGAATCGAAATTGGGTTTTTGGATAAGTGAAAAGAGATTGAGAATTTATATTCAAAATCGAATATATAACTCGAGTTGAAAATAGAATTAGATTGGTTCATGAGTAGATTAAAATATATTTGAACATGTCATATTCAAAGTGAAATAGGCAAAAGAGTTGATTAACGAATTTATTAACGAGTTGAGTTAAAACAAGTATATTAAGTTGAAATGAATTAGAAAGGTATGGATATAGATGAGACAGGTATGGAACGAAGTTAATGAAGATATAGATATAGAATGCCCGACAAAAAGGTATATATTTAATTCACATATGGGTTTTTATGCGCCGTATCGGCTGGCCACTTGGCATTTCTTTTTCTTTTTGATTGGAGAGGCCTGTGTGGCGGTTTGGGGATTTTCCCGATGCTCTCGGTACAAAGGAGGTTATGGCGAATTTTTCCGGAAATTTATGGAGTTAGAATATTTTTAAGAAGTTCGATAACTAGAATCTATATATCAAGATATATAGAAGTCGACAAGAAAACAAACTTAAAAATAGAATAGTATAATCAAAAAGGAAGACTAGGAATAAAATCTCGTAAGAATAGAAAGAGAAAGTGTATACGTGTTTAAAAGTGAATAAGTAGTTGTATGGTATTGATTTATTCGAGTAAGTAGTCATATCTGTTTTGACGTTATAAATGTTATTCAGTCAAGGTCTGAGAGGTAGTTATAACCCAACTTGATTGATTTCATTATTAACAAATAAATAGTAAGATTTCAGGCTCGAAGATCAATGTTGGATAAGAGTTAGTTGAATATAGTATTTGGGTTGTCGTAACGATGTTTTACACAACATCCGTTTTAACCCAAATAAGTGTAAACTTGGAAATAGAATAATAAATATTTCCTAAGTATAGAATTAAACGAGATCGGAAAAGAGATAAGTAATTGGAATATTTTCCAATTATAACTAGCATATATTTTCTAAGTTTAAGAAAATTAAGGAAAGCAATATTCGGAAATGTTTTTCCAAATAGCGTAAATGGCCCATATGGTTATTGAAAATATTTGGTTAACAAATATTGATAAGGAAATAGAGAAGAGATTTAATTAATGAAATATTAATTAAAGAGCCCAGTGATTTGTTTGATATGTTGAATGAACACTTGTTTTCTTCGATAGTTAAATCATCGGCTATCGAAACACTTGTTTTTATTCGATAGTTAAATCACAGCCTATCAAAGTTTTTGACCATCATTGTCAATATGGAGAGACCGGTTGGATTCTTATCCAAAGAACCACTCCGTATTGGCATAAGCGTTGCGAACCAAGTATGCTGAATATATTGAAGACGGAGTAAAGTGCAAGGACTGTTGTATAAGTCCTAGGTAGAGATTGCCTAGGATGGATATACTGAATAGTGCCTTCGGTTTCGTTCAGTCCCAGAACGAACGAATATGGACTGGTGTCTGACAGAGTATTTCCAATGATCGAATATGTTGGTTTGTATAAATATATATGGTGGCAACGGATTTATTCCCTTAGTATAATATCCAGAATATTTATGCAAATCAATTAGTGATTAACGGATCTGATAATGTGGCATTCAAAGTGATCGTGTTATCAATGAATGGAAAGTAATCGTAGCCTCTGGCCTCAACAACCGGGAAATGACAAAAATCGGGCAGGCAGTATGGCTATGTGGTTAACGTTCATTAGGGTGTATCATCACCTATCTAGAGATTCATTTAATTCCTTATCCTATTCGATGTTGTCCCGTTCGGGAAATGGTTGGTGATCCCAACCGTTGGTGATATACATTCGATACACTCAAGCGAAATGAGTGGTTGGTCATGTATGGCTGAGTTGCAAGATGTTCTTGTTGAACTCAGTGTAATCTCCTCTAGAGATACACCAGCGGCAGGTGGTTCCATACCTTGTCATAGTCAGAACCAAATATCCAATAAGTGCTTGTTGTTTTGATTGTATATTATATATGTGGAACGTGAGATGCAAACGTTCCACTAGATTGTTATTTGTTTGATTTAGACACTATCATAATATCAAAAGAGTTTTGATATAAAGATTATCCTTTCTTTTAAAAGGAGTTTTAAAGTCAAATCAAGTGGTTTGGATTCTCATAAGGGAAAAACTAGACCCAGAATTATTTTTCTATGAGATATCATTTAGTTTCTGAAACTGTTTTAAACTATTTACTCGTACCAGTCCCATGACTGACCCGGAGTTATTTTTCTATGTTTCCCTAAACTCTTGGGTGCCCAAATTTGTATGGGAAGTCAAGTAGTTCTGGTATTTCCAGATATTCTTGAAGGAGCTTGGAGCAGGAGGCTTCAACGTTAGTTATCTAGTGTTATTTCCGTTGTATTGTAAGTGTTGTCCTCTGATGATAATGTTATGTATATGCAGTAAAATTTTGTATTTCAAAATCTGCTATATATATTATATTTTGTTCCGCTGCGATGTGAGATTCTGTGTTGTTATTTCTATTCTTCTTCTACCTTTTTCTTCTAAAAAAAATGATTCGTATTTTCTGTGATATTTGGGTTGGACATATCTGGTATTTAATCAACTCTTATAGTACGGATTTGCGGGCCATTACATCCTTCCCTAATCCCTCCGAAATAGTATTCAAGATAACTACTTGGTAATTCTTTACAAGAATGTTAAGAATCTCAAAACCCTACACAAAGGACTTATGGTTTGACCGAAAGGATGGTGATTAAACCAATAAGTAATCATCAACAAAATCTAAACATCATAAAATGAAAGCTTCATTCATTTGGTATTTATACCCCTGCTCTACCGTCATCTTATCATTAAATCTTGTTTTCTATAGGAACATAATTTTGGAAGTCACTAAAAGAACTCAATAAGAGCTTTGTAATGAAAACGTATCTTAACATGAGCTAATCCTTTCGCAAGTAAAGGAATCTATAGGAATACACCATTTTGTGGGTATTAACCATATTTTTGGCTAATAATTGAATATTTCTATATCCTTCTATAACACATACATGTTTATGACAACATTTAATTATAACAAAATAAATAAATTGTCATTACATGCCACAAATTTCATCTATATATGCATCTACTTTAAGACTTCTTGCGATATTAGACTAATTGCAAACCCAAGCTACGTACCCACTCAAATACAATGCGAGCTAGATCTAATAGTTCTCACTTTGGAAATCATTTTCCTAATCCAACTTGAAGTTATATAAAGTCCTTGAACACATGGATAAGACTGCTAAAACCTCCAAAGGTTCATATTAAACTCCTAACACCTCCAACGATTCATATTAGGTCGCTACCATCGTTGAATAGTTTGGCCAAGTTTATTCACAAAGATTTCTCTTTTCTGTTGTTGGGTCAAGCTATGTTCTAACATATAAGTCCACCTTAATGAGAATCCAGAGCTTAAGTTGCATATTAGATCAAACTTAGGTCAAAGCTGCATCATATTAATCCCTCGATACATCGGCTGTGATATCATGTTAAAAAAATTGGCATACCCTAGCGTCTTCACCATGCACACATCTCATTCGGCGTAGATAGAACAAGACCACTGAACGAAGCTCACTGGGCGTCGACGTGATGATTGGGTATCACTACATCTATAAAGAGCACATGCATATTCATGACAATATTTAATTGTAAAAAAAGAAATCTCTTACTGTTACATGTCATGAATCTCATTACATACTTACCTTCTTCAAGATATGTTGCAATGCGAGATTAAATGCAAATTCAATTCACGTACCCACTCAAATAAAATGCGAGCTATACCTAACAAATTACACTACCTGAAGTATCAAACATTAACGATAGCGAGGAACTCTGTGAAGCATGTCAAGATGGAAACAATGGCTATGAGAGATTAAAATGTGCATGATAGGAGAGAAAAGTGGAAAGGAATAGGGGTTGAAGTAGATATGAATATGGATGGAGGAGTGATTTTCATTTACAAGACTCAGTACATATTTCCATAATGTTGTTTATATCTTATGTGTTTAAAATATTTCTATGTTGGCATATGATCTTTTCTAAATTTTTCTTTAGACTCTTTTTTTTGCTACCCTTAATTTGTACATGTTTGTTCTCATTACAATTTCCCTAAAAGATGTAACTTCGAAAGTTGCCAGATGGTGTAATAAGTTGATATAATAACTACATTATTTAATTAATACAAACTAATATTATAAATTCCACTTTCTAACATTTGATTCTTCTTCCTTTAAAACTATTTTTACATCCATTAAGTTTCTCATACATATACATAAATGCCTCTAATAAAAATTCGAACTAATAATAAATAAATATTGATTTTCATTATGGATACGTACACGTACAAAAATATATTTCATTGCCAGAATGACATTTTAGTTTCGTGTAACATCCCACATTCTAAGGTCTAAAGCTATGCGTTGTAGATGCTACAACAATTAGTGGTATTGATTTCTAGCGGCTAAACATGGGTATGTTAATAATGATATCAATACCAATAACACGTCAATATGAACAAAATCTAGACGCTATATCTAAAAACATTTCTCATTTCATATATAATCTCATAATCATTTCACTAATTTTGATAAAATATAAATCTATACTATATTATAATTAGTGTATTTCTCTTCGAGGTCTAACAAGCCTCCTTGCAATTTTACTAACTCAAATGTCCTGTATATCTCTTTGCACACAACTCTTCACTTCCTTTCCACAATGCATATGCGCTTTTCTTTCTCTAAACCTAATTTTAATCGTTGTATTCCTCTTCCCCTTATTTTCTCCATTATAGAAAGCTGTAGTTCTTGTTCTTCTAATTTCATTCACCCTCAATATGTAACTCCAACCTAATTTGTACCTCCTTTGCTTTCCAGTCATCGTGCTTCCCTCTTCATAGGTTGCTAGCCCCATTGACTTCGAATCCATACTTTCCATTTTCCTCTCAGTGCCTTTAAGTTTTCCTTAATGCTTTTTGCGAGGTACGTCAATCAATTTTATTAGGAAACTGACGTTATTTCTCCGGCTAATTTAGATAAACCATGACCATTCAGTGAATAAGAATTGTCTCAACAATCAATTTGAAAACCCTTGCTTAATATGAGTAAATATTGCTCATATTTGATAATATATGCAATGCATCTTCCAGAGACATTAGCTTATGTTTGTGCTAAACATGATCTTATAAAACCATCCAATTCTTTATGAAATAATTGTTTTGGTCTGTTTTGTATATCTGCTTATATTCAAGTTTAAAATATATATAAATATAAGTAGGTTGAGTATTGAATGGATCATATAAATCAAGTAATTTTTGTTTTGATGAAACATACGAGTAGTAGGTGATTTTTTTACCATCGTTGAACATGAATATAATATCATAGGATTCATTCATATATTACGTGAACTAAAAACTGCACACTTAATTTTCTTTTCTTTTTTGTCCCTTATTCGCTGAATTAGAAATAGCTCTACAAATTATTATTTTCATTTAACTAAAATCAAATATGTCACATCAACTTTAAATTTATTCATTTAACTGATTGTTACGATAGACACGTATTAAACACTAGATATTTTGCTACTTGGCTATAAACAACCAAAACTGAAGTTTCATACACATGATTACATCAACAAAGCTTGGTTCTTTTAGATTACTATAGGCACTTTCATATATTAGAAATTTGAGGCCAAAGCAAGAAATTATAGTTGTTTCCCTATTTCATTGCATTGCCATTCTATAATAAGATTATATAACAATCAACACTTCTATTAATATTCCCCATAAAGTAGCAAACTTAACCATTCTCACTAATTTGAAATGAACCCTCACAAAACAAAACTAGATCAAATATTTGTATATGAAAGAAAAAAATAGGCATTTGATGAGTTATTTTTAATATTTGCTAAATTTAATGTTTATTTTAATGAATTTTGATCAGTATTGGCAAATATTGTGAATATCCAAAATACAGATAGGTAAATGTATATCTGAAATTTTCACGTAATTCAATAATTTTTTGTCATGACTCAACCAATTTTTTATGCTATTTTTTCACATTTGTAGACTCATGTGTGTGAATGGTGAAGGTAAATATATACCAAAAAAGTTTTAATGATACATTTTTAGTGTGTTTGTGTTCTTATATCTTATTTCCCAGCCGCGATTTCCTCAATTTCCAAAATTCAAAATATCTGTTTATAGTTACCACCGTTTATTTTAGCATAAATACAATTATATTTATGTATTTAACTTCTACATATTCGACTAACTATTGTTAACTAGAAGGAAAAATGAATTGATGTAATTTCAGTAACATATTTACCAAATTTAATTGCTAGATTTGCAATGAGATGTTTATATGTTTTTTGTATTAAATTCTTACAACAGAAATGATTTATGAAATATAAATAAAAAAATTCATGTTTGATGTAACATATACGAGGATATGGTAGACCATAGGATTGTCTTGGTTATTAAAGAAGGTTGTACTTTAAGAAAATAATTATTTTGTGATCCCTTTGTGGATCATCAACATGTAACGTAAGGTTTGATATGATTTGGCCTAGATATTCGGTTTTTATGTTGAAATTTTTAATTATTCTTTGTCAACATTTGAACTTTCCCTTTCAATTTATACTCAGATTGGTATAATAGGTGGACCGGTTATTTTGTGCTCCCTTTTTGGTTCATCAACATGTAACATAAGGTTTGATAGAATTTTGCCAAGATATTCAGTAATTATTTTGAAATTTTTAATTATTCTTTCTCAACATTTGAACTTTCCCTTTCCATTGATACTCAAATTGGTATAAATAGGTGGACCAGTTAATAATATGTTGTCCATTTGATCATTGCAACTATAATTTCCTTTATTCATGTTTTGTCAGTCTTGCAAAATATTATGATAATTTAGTTTTTTATTAGAAAAACGTTCCTTATACTGTATAGAGACACACCAGGAGATTATTTTTCTCTCCAGAATATCATGTTACCGCATCATATTATTAAAATAATAATAAATTTATTACAGCTAATTAGTTATTTTTCTAAGACAATTTAAGTAAACAACACAAGTCAAGTAGGAATGAATTAATCAAAAAAAAATAAAAAAATATACTCGACTAAAGTAGTTAACATGTAGGGTGCTACTATTCACACCTCGGTTTACACTTCCGGACACCTTTCTAAATTTAATACAAATGATTATTCTTTATGTTCTTCTGGCCACCATATATTACTCTTTCACTCAATTATTGACCACCGTACTTCTTCTAAGAAAAACATGTGCTTCTCCACAATTTCAAACCCTAAAAAGAAGATATTCTTTTGTGCCTAATAGAGATGGAAGACGAATATAAAACAGAGTTTAGAATTGCTTGATTTTTATTGTTTTCTATTATATTAAAGAACATGTTAGAGATTATTTAATGGTTGGGGTTTTCCATTGCATTTTAGGATATGTTTTCCGCACCGTTGGAAATTTCAAACTTGGAGAACATTAAATTTGACGACGTTGTAATAGAGAACGACAATGTAAGTTTTAACTTGTAGTTTTATCCGTATATCTTACATATCTTATTTTACAAATTGATACATTAACTATTTTTGTCGTTTTATAGATGGAGTATTTAAATGATGAAAAATTGGTTGATAAACATGACGGTTGCGATAATATGATGCAAGATGTTCGATCAAATGACTCAAAATGCATAAATGCATGATGTAAGTGAGGAAGGAAGCGTTCTTGTAAAGGAAGATGCTGGTGGCCTCTCCATTTTTAGGTTATTAATTTAGACGATGGCCAGTAGAGGAAATTTGAAATATTTGAGGTGCCTTTAGTTTTGGTGGCACGAGGTGTGAATAGTAACACCCAACACGTATTCTATGTTAATGTGCACATTTTCAAAAATGTGGATCATTTATTCTCAACTTATGTTATGAGAATCTGAAAAATGGTACTAACATACAAAATTAGCTGCTATGATTACATCTCTCGTTATGGCAAGCATATTCAAATTGTCAGTGCGTCATTTGTCTATCTCTGTAAAGAAAGGTAAGATCATTTGCCTAAATTTATGTGCCTCCATTCACCTAATTAGTTTATTAGTATTTTGATTATTTATTTAATTCATGAGTACTTATGGAGCTTAGTGATCGAGGCATAGGGACAAAAGCACTGATTTGCATTTATATGAGTTTCTCCAACACATTAAAGAGTATGATGGAAGTAAGTGTTTAAGTTAATGATATGAGTTCATTAATACGTACTGACTATAAATACTTCAACATTATGATGTTGTTAAACTCAAATTATGTTGCACTAGGGAGGGTCTTACGACTCCGGTCGGTTTCCCTCCTGAACAAATTCAAAAAAAAAAGTGTTACAAACAATGAAAAAAATATGTCAAAATTAGTCCCATACTTTATATAAATGATGGTAGAGCCCATTTGGCATGACCCACCATTTATGCTAAGATACCAGAGGTTACCAGGTAATCAGGGTTCATGAGGCTAAGAGCTAAAATAGCCGTATCAAAGAATACAGAAGGTTTGGTCGTTGGAGTTTTACATGAATTCTTTTGTGTTGTATATAACGTTGTTGTATATAACAATTATATGATTTTTGTTTGATGATAACAACCAAATAAATATTATTATAAATGTTTGTGTTATTGTACTGTTTCATATTTACATCACAGATAGGAATATAATATTTATATTTAAATAGAATATGACTGTACAAAAATTCGAATATTCACATAGTGTTTATTTAAATAGAATATTTTATTTCAAACAATACAACTTTTATAGCTCCTTTGTTTGTACATTTCACTGGTATAGTAAATCTCACTCATATACACATTCATTTTCATATGCAATTCCTCGCTACATCACTCATCACTCATTACATTTTCATCAATACATACATTCACTGTTACATACACACACTGACACTCTGTTCTTTAGTCTTCTATCTTCACAGCCTTCAGTCAGTCCAGTCATCCACACCTGTCACATGAAATAGAAATACACACAGTACACTGCAATAGAAATAAAACTAAATACAAGCAAATATAAATTTATTTTTAAATTTGATTTGCCCCAGAATTTCGGTTGTTTCTCATCATTTTTTATGATTTGATCTGATTTATATATCCATCCATCTATGTCTAGATAGCTTGTGATATTCACAGTGATTCACTGTAACTACCATAAGGCAGACAATATGTATATACGCGTATCACAGTATATGGATAGGAAAACCATTTTTGAATGGCTGCATGAATACACGTTTATAGATATACACGCATGCACTGCTTCGCCAATCAAAATGCAGTATAGCATCTGAGGAGCAACCACGCGAACCAACTCGACTCAGTGCATGATCAGTGAACATCTCGACATACAAGCACATATGTGCAAAAGCACAAAGCTGCATGGAGTATAGACAAGTGTGCAGCGACAATAGTAAATGGACAGTGCAACAATTCAACCCAAACAATTTACAAGGCAGTGTCAATGCTCAACACTAGTTCAGCAAATTCTTGTGAATAAGTGGACATGCAACAATATAGGCATAAAACAATGGGACAAATGCATATCAATTGCATGTACACTTGAAGGTACAAGTCAAATAGCTTAATGACAAAGTCAAAATGGAACTCACAACAAAGTGATGAAGCAGCTCACATGATGCAGCAAAGTGATTCAATAACAAGTGCTAGAATGGGGAAGTCCACACAGCATGGACAAAAACAATTCAAACACATTGGGTACATGTAGCCAACATGGGTCAGCATAGCAGTTCAAGCAAATGTATACAAGACAGTCCTTTAAAATGGATCAGCACAATAAAGCCATGACAAGGATAAACAGGGAGAACAAGTGTACATGTAGCAAGTGTACCATGTGTATACACAGCAAACAAGAATGCACAAGCATGGAGTAATGAATGCATGGGTAGTACACAATTTGGCAACAACATGCTAATATGCAAAAATGATCGAACAAACCAACATGAAACTACGTGGTACAACAGAGCAGCTAAGCAAAGTGGACTTCCAAGCAAGTGTGCAAATGATGGTGCATCACATATTCATGCAAGTGAAAGAGTGCAAAAAAGCCCGGTTCAAGTCCAAAGCACAAGCAGTTCACATGAAGCATTAAATGGCAAGAGGAAGCCACAAGCAGTTCATGTTTTGGCAAGAGATCAATGCAGCAATTTTGGGAAAGGTTTCAATTCTTAAATCTTTTTGAATGGGTACAACAATGTATTTGGACAAGGTGTTTTATTTCCAGAAATTAGTGAATAAATTTAGCAGGATCAAATTAAATTCAACATGGGAATTTTTAGTTTGTTTTCAAGAATTGGAACAATCGTAGTGAATAGTTTTGGCAAGAAGTTAATTTTAATCATTTCAGAAATATGAAGAAATATTCTTGGATAAAAATCAAGACAATAGTCAAGAATCGTTCATGCAAGGGCCATTATATATATATATATATATATTCATTCAAGAAGCAAAAACAAGTTTATATTCATCAATTCAATCAAAGAAGCAAAAGGGGAAACTCAAAAATCATGCTAAGTCATTTTGATCGAAATCAGAAAATTAGGGTTTCTATTTTAACTTATAAATATATCATCTTTTTCATCATTGGCCCCATCGAAATCATACAATAAAAATTAAGAGCAATCTATTTTAAATCAGAGAACACACAAAGGATTTCGATCGCTATCCCAAAACCAATCGACGATAAAGCATCAAAGATTTTGAGCTTCAGAGATTATTCGAACCATCACTTTACGATTCGATTTGGGGACATCAGGAAGAACCCTAATTTTTATAAGCCAGTGCCATTCTTATTTTTCCGAAGAGGAAATGACCGGGAAAAAGCATGTGAAGGAAAATGGACCAGCCAACTTTATTAAAAGGGCTTAGTGTATTTTTAATTTGAAAAAGGGGTTTCCTTGTTTTGTTTTTTGTTGTATTTTTATTTTTATTCGTAACAAATCCAAACAGTTTCTAGAGTCTGTAAAATCTAGGAGATCTAGTTAGGGATTTAACTAGCAGTTTACAAGAGTCTGTAAAAACTAGGGTTATGGGTTACGGGTTTGTAATCCAGTAAAATCTGATCTAGTGTATATAGATCAGTCTAGCGTTTTGAGCATAGGATTAGAATAGGAGCAAGGGGTTCACAAGTTTACATGGTCTTGTAAGTGGGACCTGTTCTATTACCTAATAAAAACCTTAGGAATGCAACAATAGCCAGGATTTTGCCGATGCTGGCTATATCTTGTGCCATTTACTTTCTACTTTTTTTATTTCTACTGCATTCTATGTTCTGATAATTTTTAATAAACCCTATTCACGCCCCTCTAGGGTTAATCTAGATCCAACAAGTGGTATCAGAGCTAGTATAAGGTGCCAACATGATGGGGGGTTCACGCTCTATGATCAATTGGCGAAGTATCGACTCTTGCCCCGACATGCCCCCAATCAGGTTGTCCGGTGTCGAGAGGCAGGACGTAAAATATGTGTTTGAGATACGATTGTAATCCACCGAGGTGTGATTAAAATCCACAATAAAGGAGACTACAAGTGGTATCAGAGCAGGTATTTTTTAACTCTAGAGTCATGGGTCATCCTAGTTGTCAACCATCTGAGAGTCAGTCCAGTTTATCTCCAACTATTTTCAATGGAACACATTTTTTAAACTGGAAATCCAAAATGGAATTTTATTTAAAATATGTTAATATTAATTGTTGGGATACTATTATCATGGGATTGATATGTCAGACAAGAGAAATACTGTTTCAATACTCGTGCTATGAATATCATATTTGATTACTTAGTATCGAACAGTTTAGTCATACATCTCATTATTTAACTGCACAGGAAATCTGGGAAACTCTTAATATATTGCATGAAATAAAAGACGACAATTGCTCAAAACCCTAGAATGTCAACTCAGATTCAGATCTATGCTTAAAAGGAGAAATAGATAGATCAAACATCGGGGAATCAACAGATACTGAAACTGAAAATTTCTCATACGAAAATTTGGTTTATATATGTGTTGATTTAACTAAATCCGTTGACAAACTCCAATCTAAAAACAAATATCTGAAATCTAAGAATTCTAAGTTGACCAACAAAATTGATGATTTGGAATCACAACTTGAACATTTTAAAAATTATTCAAATCCAGATTGCAAAAATTGTTTGAAATTGAAAACCAATCTTGTTCATCTCAATAAAAATATTCAAAAGTTTGGAAAGGAAATTCTGATTTTAAACGAAAACAAGATTGAGTTATCAATTTCGAATAACTTTCTACAAAAGGAATTTGAAATTTTTAAGACTGATATAAATTCCAAATTTGAAATTGCTGAAAAAGAAAATTTATTGAAATCCGAATTGATTTTATAAGAGCTTGAAATAGAAATTGCTAACTTCAAAGATTTTGAAAAATCCGAGTCTGAAAAGTAAGCAAAATTTGAATCAGAGATTTTTGAATCTAATACTAAAATTAAACTGCTTGAAAACAAAAATTTGATTTTGAAATAGAATGACACCGAAAGGAGAAAGATCAGCATTAATCGTTGTTCAAATCTGATGGAAGAAAAATATGATCTAAATCCAAATCAACGATCTTGAATTTAGTTTAAAACGTTTTTCAACCAGTGAAAAATCTTTGAATATGTTGTTGAAAAATCAATTTTCTTATGGAAATAGAAACGGTCTTAGTTTTGGGAAAACAGTGTTTTTGAAAAATTGAATTCAAATGTTTGAAAAATCCTTCAAACAGTTTTGGAAAGAATCGATTTGAAAATTTGAACTCTGAAAATTTCAAAGGATTTTTGAATCATAAACTAGATGAAAATTTGTTTTATAACAAACCATTTAAACAATCATGGATCCCGAAAGAAAATAAAACAATTTTGACTAAATTCAAACAGATTTGGGCTCCAAAGGGTACAAAGGTAAATTCATATGGTCTGTTATACAGACAAGTTTGGGCACCAAAAGTGGTGAACACATTTCAGAGTGGTATTACAAATTTTGTTTGACCTCTCGATCCCCTCAATTGCTAGGTACCGGAGGAGGCTGAGGAACTGTTGTGCAAAAAGTGATTTGAAATCAAGCTGGTCTATATTTCGGTATTATTCACAGTTACTTCGCCAAGTATATTGAGTTAGAGATTCATTTGCTTACATCGATTTCAGGTATGATATCTAAACTCATCTTTGTAAATATTCTCTGTTCTTGTTTTCTTTTTTTATTCCTCCTTCTACCCCTTGTGTTTATTTTCTTTATCTCTTCTGTTTTGATTTGTCACTACTACATTTTTCCTTCTCTGAGCGTACTTAACTTCAAATTGCAGAATTCATGATTTTCTGGAAATTCGCTTTAATTGAATAAAACTCTGTTGTTTTAATCATTTCCAGATTTTGAATTTAAATTTGCAAATATCTGTAGTTGTTTTGAAGTTTATTTTCTGTTTTCTAAATTCATAATAGTGTTGATGTATTATTGTCATATCCTGAACACTGTTAATTTGAATTCTAAATTTTTGAAGATCTGAATATTTAATTCAAATTTCACATACCACTTCTGTTTTGAGTTTCTTCTCATTCATTTTAGAAAAGTTTGAAATATTATACTCATCACAGCACACTGCAACTTCTTAGTTGTGATAATTTCATTGATTTTCAGATTGGCTTAAAAGTTTTGAATTGTCTTTAATCATAGCGAGACATCTTGATATTCACCTTTATTCATGATCATTATGGTTGAAATTTGTTTGTTTGAAATCATCTGAAATTCTTGAAATATTGGAAATCATACACCTTTTTTTTTTGAAATTATCACTCTTGTGTGACTGATTCAATATATCTCAAAACTTGACATTGATTCAAGTGATTTCAAATAAATTATTCTATAATTTTCTAGATCATGAATATCTCTCAAGTTTGGTGTAAATGATCGGAAATTTCTCTTATACTTGTAACAAATACTTGTGAAAATTTACTTGAATATCTGGTCTTAAAACTCACTATTATTTCATGATTATTTGATTTGAATATTTTGTTTGTTTAAAATCATTTGAAATTTTTGATTCATTGAATCTCACACATATCTTGAATCTGAAATTTATAATCTAGTGTGATTGATTCATTGAATCTTGAGATTTTCATATTCCTTCAAATGATTTCAAATAAACGATATTTTTAATCTTGGATCATGAATCATCATTTGCAACCGACATCCTCGGACAAGCCTGCTTTGAGATTGGTTTTCATGCTGCTCTGATATAGGTTTGAATTTTTTTTGTAAATTTCTTGTTTTGATCTGTTTACTTCTCTGATATATGTACCTAATCTGTTATCTTGTCTACTTGGGCTTAATGTATGGTTTTTGCTGTTTTAGATACCCTTGTTCGTCTCCTGTGTCATGTTAAAACCCTCATTAATAGAGACATCAAGTGGTATCAATTTAGGTGTGCTGATTTTTTTTCATGTATATATTTTTTTAATCCCTCTTGTCTTGTATAGATCTTCATATCCCTCTTGTAACTGATTTTCGTTTTTTGAATTATTTATTGATTATTTATTCAGAAATTGAAACCAATATCCAAATTGAATTATAATTATAATTCATCAAAATTATTATTAGATTTTGAAATTGTGATGAATTATGACTGCAGTATATTTTACAACAGGAGGAGATTTTATTTAGATTTTCATGATGATTGAACAGTTGTTATAATTTCTTTGAATTGGCGATTATTTTACAAACATCTCCTTTATCTTCCATTACTCTGACATCCATCATGATTTTATATTAATGTAAAGAGTAAATATTTTTAGAATCATTTTGAATAAAAAGTGGAAATATTTATGATAGAAATGGGACTATGTTATTGTTCAGAATTAGTGATAATTGAAAATTTTCAATGATCCTGGTAAAGTTGAGCATATTCCATAATATGATTAATTTAGAAATTTATTTCACAAACCATTTCTGTACCTACCACATTTCTATCATCCATACTGGTTTTATATACTAAGGAGTTTTTCTAATTGAATTGAAAATTATAAATATAAATACAATTAATACATAAGTGTTTCCCAAACCTCATTTAAAAATCCAAGCTCTGGTCATGCATGGTTAAGAGATTACTTATAATTTAAGCTGCGATCGACCTCATTTAAAATCCAAGCTCTGGTTATGCGTAGTCAGTGTGCTCTTAAATAAAATAAAAGAAAAGGAAATAATGTGCTATAAATTGAAATTTACATGAAATTCTCCTTGATGTTTAAAAACCATCCTATCAATCCATTTCCTAATTTGTGAAATGTGTTAATATTTTATGATGTATTATGATTTGTTGATTGATAGCTACTGGGATTTGAGATTATATGATTACGTCACTTAAGTTGAATTTATAATTATAGCCCGAATCCGTCACTGTTTTGTACTTCATTTTTATGAAATTCCGTTTGAAAATAATTGGAATTACATGTTTTGAAACTCTCTCCATTTATATAAATTTCATTGTAAATCTACCATTCTTTACGTTGTGAAATATGGTACTGGTTCTTAGATTATTATGATTTTTGTTTGATTGATTGAGATTTATGATGATTATTCTCTCTCTTAAGCTGATATAATTTTTGTCATTTTTCATCTATATTTTAATTTTTGTATCCTTTTGATGATAACAAAAGGGGGAGAATGAGTTGAGATTTTGATTTTTGAGTGAATATTTTATAAATATTTTAATTTTGAATATTCCAATTCAATTTTCATTTTTTTTCACTCATGCATATTTATAGGGGGAGTACCAGTTGTATGGGGAGTAAACAACTAGGGGGAGTTCAATACTTCATGGTCAAACACATTTACTATGCTCAAAATCTTTTATTTGTTTGTCATCATCAAAAGGGGGAGATTGCTGTATATAACAATTATATGATTTTTGTTTGATGATAACAACCAAATAAATATTATTATACATGTGTTTGTTATTGTACTGTTTCATATTTACATCATAGACAGGAATATAATATTATATTTAAATAGACTACGACTGTACGAAAATTCAAATATTCGCACAGTGTTTTATTTAAACAAAATATTTTATTTCAAATATTCAAATAGTACAACTTTTATAACTCCTCTGTTTGTACATTTCACTCGTACATTTCATATCATTCATATACACATTCAATTTCATACACAATTCCTTGCAACATCACTCATCACTCAGTACATCTTCGTCTATACATACATTCACTGTTACATACACACACTGACACTCTGTTCTTCAGTCTTCTGTCTTCACAGCCTTCAGTCAGTCCAGTCATCCATACTTGTCACATGAAACAGAAACACACACAGTACACTGCAATAGAAATAGAACTAAATACATGCAAATATAAATTTATTTTTAAATTTTATTTGCCTCAGTATTTCGGTTTGTTTCTCATCATTTTTCGTGACTTGATTTGATCTATATATCCATCCATCTGTGTCAAGACAGCTTGTGATATTCAGTGATTCACTGTAAATACCATAAGGCAGACAATATGTGTATACACATATTACAGTGCAGGGACAGGAAAACCACTTTTGAATGGTTGCATGAACGCACGTGTACAGGTATACACGCATGCACTGCCTCGCTAATCAAAATGCAGTATAGCATCTGAGGAGAAGCCACGTGGACCAACTCGACTCAGTGCATGATCAATGAACATCTCGACATGCAAACACATATGTGCAAAAGCTCAAAGCTGCATGGAGTATAGACAAGTGTGCAACAACTATAGTAAATGGACAGTGCAACAATTCAGCCCAAACAGTTTACAAGGCAGTGTCAATGCTCAACAATAGTTTAGCAAATTCATGTGAACAAGTGGACATGCAACAATATAGACACAAATCAATGGGACAAATGCATATCAGTTAAATGTACACTTGCACATACAAGTCAAACAGCTCATTGACAAAGTCAAAATGGAACTCATAACAAAGTGATGAAGCAGCTCACATGATGCAACAAAGTGATTTAATAACAAGTGATTGAATGCGGAAGTCCACACAACATGGACAAAAACAATTCAAACACATTGGGTACATGTAGCCAACATGGGTCAGCATAGCAGTTCAAGCTAATGTGTACAAGACAGTCCTTTACTGTAATAACCCGGAAATTCCGAGCCAGTTTAAATTTTTTGTTTTGGCAATTTCGACGAATTTTGAACATTTAAAATGAATTATTTTAAATAATATCAACGAGAAATTTATTTTGAATAGAATTCGAACGTATATATTATATACGTCGTTGTTAGAATATAAATAATTATATATAATTATAAATAGAATTGAAAATGGCCCTGCAGTTCAATAATTCGATTTCAAACTTCAAATGAATGTATCGGGTGCAAAACAAACTGGATTTTAGAAATAATAGGATCTATTTGATAATATC
Source organism: Allium sativum (assembly GCA_030737875.1). Lineage (NCBI taxonomy): Eukaryota > Viridiplantae > Streptophyta > Magnoliopsida > Asparagales > Amaryllidaceae > Allium > Allium sativum. The sequence goes on along the minus strand of CM060913.1, from coordinate 80,036,976 downwards.
TTTCCAACGAACCCGAAAAATCGAAATTTCATAGTGGGAATCAAAAGATATGTCCAGTTGAAAATTCTGAATAGTCGCTATGGAATTCAAGCCCTTAAAAATGGAAATTTTGCAAACAACCTCGGATTTCGACGAAACCACTTTTTTTGGATCCGTGATGTCGAATTATTGCTAGATTCCAAATTTCATAAATTTTCGATCCTGTATGTGAGCGTGGCAAAAGAAAACGCGTTTGACCAGTTTCAGTTGATTTTAATCGACTGGAAAATGACCGTTTTTCTAACGGTCTCAGAATTCGACGAAACTAGTTTAGTTAGGACTGTATCGTCAATACGAAGCAAGAAAATATTTTTCAGGAATTTTTCTAGTTAGTATGTGGGCCCGGTAAATTGAAATGCGCGTTCAAATTCAATATATATAGTTATATGTTGATTTTAACGAAAGCCGATCGAAACAGTCGAATCAGCTTACGATACATATCCCATTGTGTTCGGAATGGGGGTAATTAACTATGGACGACAGGCGGTGGGCCTTGTTTCGAGGTCGAATGAAAAAGTTACCCTTTGAAATTAAAATAATATAAAATTAAAATTAAAATATTCCCCTCCCTTGCCCTTATCTCTCCTCAGACCCCCCCCCCCCCGTTCATTTTAAAGAAAGGAAAAAAAGGAAAAAAAAAATCAAATCGCTCCACCAGCGACGGAATCGGCCACCGCCGACCTTCCCCCTCCCCCTCTCTCGCGCCATCCCCGTCAATGCCCCCACCCTCTCGCTCCTCCACCTCTCCTCCTCTGTAGAACCCATCGAGCAACCCTGTCGCCCCAAATCCCTAGCCCCACCGCCACGCTCCGACCATTGCACCGCTCCCCTAGGCGTCGCGCCACTTCAGCTAGCCCCCCCCTCGATCTGCTCCTCCGCCTCTTCTCCTCCTCGTCAAACCCACCTCGAGCCCCCCTTAAACCCACCGCGACCCCCAATCCAAACCCGCCGCCGCACCAGGGCCCCACCACCGCCAATCCTCCGTTCTCTTCCTCCTCCCTTCTGCGAAAGCAAACCCCCCCTTCTTCGCTGAAAAAAAACACTATAAGTGTTTATATTTATTTACAATTAATTTTGTTCTCAGTTTAGCAATGAGGGAGGTTCCATGATAGAAATGTATGAATTTTACGATCAAAGATTATATTTTTATAAAGGATTGATTTTTATATAAAGTAAAAATATAATTTTTGTTATATGTAAAGGTTAAAAATATAATTTTTATGGAATGTAGAGAATAAAAATATGATTTTTATATTATAGATATATCAAAAATATGATTTTTACTTGTGTAAAGTATTAAAAATATGACCTTTATATAGTAGAAGATATAAAAATACTATTTCTATATAAGTAGTATATTGAAAATAAAATTTCTATATAATAGAGAATATAAAAATATAATCTTTATATTTGAAAAGGCGAAATTTTTATATATTGAATAGCGAAGTAAAAATTCGATTTTTATATATTGAATAGCAAAGTAAAAATTCGATTTTTATATATGTAGTGACTACGGGCAGTGAAATTGGAAAAAATGCGAGCACGACGAAGATTTCTACATAAGAAGAGTCGTGACGTTTGGTTTAGCTAGTCGGTGAGAACTTCTCACTCTAAATTTCCTTTTCTAGTTATAAATATATACTAGGATGCAGACGGTGTTTAGTAGCACCCGACACCATCGTCCACAGACCATGGACTTGTTTGTTTGGTTGTGTAGTTGGTTAGATTATTTGATTTGAATTTGATTGGTTGTTGAAATGGAATGGATTTGATTGATATGTGAATGGCGTGGGCCATTATTAGACCGGGGATAAGGCTAGGCCTCGTCCCGTTTCTACTATCGTGCCGTTATGCCGCCGAAATTTTCTAAAATAAGTTAGAAAAATAAAGATATCATTTTATTTAATAAATGAACTGAATATTTCCATAGGTTGAATAAAATGTTTTATCGTTAAAAATATAATTTTTAACGTGAATGTGAATAAATAAATATTCATTTACAAACTTGACGGTTTGTTTATGTGCACCGATTTGAAGGACATTGATTGGGACGATAAATTTTACACATCGCCCAACTGCACAAATAAAATCTATGTTTGGTTGTTTGAAACCCCACACGGGTATTGGGATAAAACATGACATACACTAATCCCAATAATTAGTTGTGTGTCGATCGATTGATTGATAGACTGTTATAAGCGTTAGATATCTATATTTGATGCTTATATAGTGTAGTGCACTTTGGATGATGGTTGTTTATTTATCGTTGCTATTATATACATGTGTTGTATGGAATCCATATAATTAACTTTATATGGTAATTGATTGGGCCTCATTCCAATTTAGAAGATAAAGAATATTATAAAGTAAAGGTTCATGTGTTGACTGTACTCATCCGTTGAGATTAGTCATGTGTTGAACGAAATATTTTAACAATAAAATTTATATCTTTATCACTATAAAGTAAAGGTTCATGTGTTGACTGTACTCATCCGTTGAGATTAGTCATGTGTTGAACGAAATATTTTAACAATAAAATTTATATCTTTATCACTATAAAGTAAAGGTTCATGTGTTGACCGTACTCATCCGTTGAGATCAGTCATGTGTTGAACGAAATATTTTAACAATAAAATTTACATCTTTATTAGATATAAAATTAGAAACTAACTGGAAAATAGATAAGATGAGTGGTCTCCTGGATATTGATCTGATGTTGGTTTCGGCCTTCGGGGTTAATATTTAGGGAATCGTTCTCTTACTAATTTACGGTTGGAGTCTGATTTAAATCAAACGATAGACGCCATAATTTTTATAAAATATATTAAATAAAAAAAATAGTCACACGTGGATAGTACTCATTCGTTGAGATTAGTCATGCGTTGACAAAAATATAGATTCACGTATTGAATAGAATAAATATTCATTTGTTGAATAGAATAACAGAATTATTGAAAAATATAAAGCCGTGTTGATTAGAGATGCGCTATTTTGACGCGAACGATATTTATATCGATTATATTCGTATTTATAATGAATTGAAAAGAAAACGAATTTGAATTGAATTGAATAGAAAATGAATTCGAATTGAATTTACAACGAATTTATAAGGGAAAATTCAATTTTGATTTGAATTTGAAATGAAGGTTGAAATTGTTTTAGAAACAAATTTGAAACTATTTACAAAATTCATTTTAAATAGAAATCGACGAAATATATATTATATATATAATATAATGGCCTGAATAGAACGCGCCGCGCCGCGGCAGTTCGTAAATTTTGACCATTGACTTCGAATGGACATTACGGGAGATCCGACCGTCGGATTCTCCTAAAACCGGAACCGTTGGGTTCGTATCGAAAAGAGCTTTCTAACGAATATTAGAAATTTGAAATCTAATGGTTGGATTCGGAGATACGTCCAAATCAAATTTGAAAAAGGTCGCTGTAAGTGCAGTTCGATGGCCGTTGATGGAAATCGACTGTACGGGCCTTGATAAAATTATTAAAAATTGTAGAAATTTGTGTAAAATCATAGGAAATGATTTGGGGAAAATTGGGATGAAAAACTCCATATTTGAAAAGATAAAAATAGATTTTTATCGAAATAAACTAGTTTTGAACTAAATTTAAAACCCATTTATTTTTAAATAAATGAATTGGATTTGAAATGGGTTGCAAATAGAATTGATTTGTGGGTTTGTTGTGAACTGTGTTTTAAATAAAATTAGTTCTTTAACCCAGTAAAAGGAGTTTTAATGAACCTGCAATTAGATTGAAATGTGAATTGATAATCTAAATTATCAAATTTGGAAAGTGAGCGAGAATGGAGTATTACCAGTTTTGCTCCAAAGCGATAGTTAAATATTTAATTAGATTTGAACGTGAAATGGTAATTAATTTTACCGATAACACCGTAGTGTTAGATATGGAGTATTACCAGTTTTGCTTCATGGGATGAATAGGTTGGGATTGGGAAATAAAATAAATAATTACTTCGGTGTGGTTCGCTAATCTCGACAAGTTTGGAAAACCATAATTTGGTTTGAAATGACATCCAAGGGAAGATTAAAGAATAAATTTAAAGAATTTATCTTGGATAAAATTAATGGGAACCTTTCCCTAATAATAGGAAATTTAGAAACTAGCTGTAGGTTAGTTAAGAAGAATGGTTTCCTGTGTATTGATCTGATGTTGGTTTCGGCCTTCGGGGTTAATATTTGGGGAATTGCTCTCTTACTGATTTACAGTTAGTGACCAATGAATTGGAATGAGGCGTATATTGTGTTTATGTAACATTTGTTTTTAATATACGCGGGTTGTTCGGAAAGGCCGGGTTTATACCCATTCTGAATAACCGATTCGACGATATGTCGAAGATGAAGATGGTGGTTGAAAACCGGAAGTCTTCACATCGTTTGGATAATTACTGACGATCCTGATTGGGCTGTACACCCAAGAGGATAGAAATAGTTGGTGGTCGTCCAGACGTACTTGGAGATTGATAGATATGCGAGGAAAGTGCCTCCGGTTTCGGTCAGACCCAAAACGAACTTGTAAATGGATGGTGTGTCTGACATTGGATTTTATTCTGTGTTGATTGATTTCTGTTAAACATATATCTGTTTGGCGGCGGAGAATTTATTCTCTTGCTTAACGCCCTTCTCTGAGACGTACGAGCTTAGAGGTTATATATCGATAGATATCAATCGCATGGCATGAATTGCCTGTGTGGCACGCGGAGTTGCATGGATCAAGGCTTCTGTTGAAAAGCAAAGTCTTGTGGTTGAAGATCAAAGCACAGCCTATGTGGCAGCTTTGTGTATAGCGTGGATTCGCGAGCCTCACACCTTGGTATGAGTTAAAAACGGGATACGGTTCGTTGGGAGAACACGACGTTTCTTTCTAGCTTTGGTGGTGTCAGTGACTTACCAGCCCTGACATTTGTATACTTTTCACCTTTGTGGTTGTTGGAATGAGGCGCCTCGATTATAGGTCTGTAAGGACCGGGAAACGTGTGTTCAGGAATAATTAATCCTCAAAAGTAAGAGAGAACCGGCCCAACCGATCCAAGGGTTACCCAGAGTGTGTAGTCCTGGGACATTTGCTAGAGTGTCTCGAAAGCGGGGAGGAGCTTGCCCCTTGCCTCAACTCATGACGAAAATCCAATTTCCAATACGTGTATTTCGGTTTTATTTGTAGAGCCTAGTATGGCGACATAGTGGTATGGGGCACTTTTGCCGTCTATGATTGATATTTATGATTGAAATTGGTTTTGACACTACACTATAATAGTATCAAAATGATTTGTTTTTAAAACATACCAAGCATATTTGGCTATCATAAGGGAAAACCCTATCCTCCGGCTTGCGTTGCATTGTGTGATGGGACCTGGGTATTATAATAGCTTCATTTTTCGAAAAAGCATTGAGTTGTTTATTGTTATGCACTAGTATTCTTGGGAGGAAACCCGTTCCGTGTTATACGGCGTGGTCCCTTGAATTACTCTCTTTTAAAGTAAAGTTTTAAATAACTGTTTTAGTTCTCACACCAGTCACATGACTGACCTGGAGTTTATTGTTTTAACCTAAACTCTGGGTGCCCCTATTCTCGTCACGGGCAGCTAGTAGTTTTGGTTTTGCAGATTTATATTCACAGGATCCTGGTTTACAGCTGGAATGATATCCGGAAAGCTCTGTATCCGTATATCACCTTCAGTTGTGCTTTGTATTATTTTCCGCTGCAATGTAATTTATTGTAATCTCTGATATTTATTGAATGTATATTTTTTCATACTCTGTATATTCTTGTATCTGATGGAATTGTTGTAATTAACAATGAAATGTTCTTCCGTCTGCGTTCTGATTTGTCCTATCCTCAAAACGATCAAGGGTTTTGAACGGTCTAGATCGGTTTAACGACTGATTCGAATCGAGCGAAAATCCCGGCCGTCACAATTGGTATCAGAGCTTTGGTTTACAGAGCTCGAGAACAAGACGCATTAGAACCATACGAAAGAATTCATCAGATATTGGATTAGTAATATCCAATTAGAATGACTCGTTAGAGATGGGATCAGTAGTATCCTAGAACGAATGTGAAGAGTATATTTTTCAAATGAAAACAATTTTGTTTTGAAAATTTAAACCATTTTATACGTATTTGAATATTTATTTATTTTGAATTTGGACAATCCGATATATAAAGATTTTGCTTATACGCGTCATGAACGTATATTCGAAGTTTTAATATACTGGATAGATATAGAATCACATTCTAGACACCCGAAGATGATTCTAATGATTGATATATCATCATCAGAATTTGTGTTCGTGTTTCGAAGGTGTGATATCTATATATTTCCATTAGACTGGTGTGAGAACCAAAACCAATATAGCTAGAATACTTTGTTGTACTTTGGCATCAAAAACATGATTTTCTGTATATATATCAAAATTATGAATTTGAAACTCTAATTCACTAATCGATTGATGGTTGTGTTGTTTGTCTATTTTTTTTGATAATTTTTTAAACATTTAGCCTAATTGAACCAAATATTGAATTGTATTGAAAATTAGTTGCATTTGCTTGCATATACATGTACTTACATTGAACAGGTCATAGCAAGGAGGCTAGAGCAGAGAATAAAATTTGTTTGCCCGACAAATAGGTACATGTTTACTATATAATTTACTGTTTTGTTTGGGTGATGATGATTTTATGAGCCTATTGGCTAGCCGCTTGGTTTTTTCTTTTTCTTTTTGAGATTAGATGGCCTGTATGGCAATTTCGGGATTTTCCCGTGGCTCCCGGTGCAGAGGAGGTTATGGCGAAATTTTTCGAAAATTCCGGGTGTTAGCCAAATTTTTGAAGAATTTGAAAATTCTCAGAAACTGAAAAGTTGGAGAATGAAAGCCAGATCGAAGGTAGAGTTGATTGATCAAACCACTTTCGACTTCGTTCCTTTTCGGGGACGAAAAGTTTTAAGTAGGGGAGATTGTAATAACCGGGAAATTCTGAGCCAGTTTGAAATTTTTGTTTTGGCAACTTCGACGAATTTTGAACATTTAAAATGAATTATTTTAAATAATATCAACAATAAATTTATTTTGAATAGAATTCGAACGTATATATTATATACGTCGTCGTTAGAATATAAATAATTATATATAATTATAAATAGAATTGAAAATGGCCCTACAGTTCAATAATTCGATTTCAAACTTCAAATGAATGTACCGGGTGCAAAACAAATTGGATTTTAGTGAAACCAAAAATAATAGGATCTATTTGATAATATCTTTCCAACGAACCCGAAAAATTGAAATTTCATAGCGGGAATCAAAAGATATGTCCAGTTGAAAATTCTGAATAGTCGTTATGGAATTCAAGCCCTTAAAAATGGAAATTTTGCAAACAACCTCGGATTTCGACGAAACCACTTTTGTTGGATCCGTGATGTCGAATTATTGCTAGATTCCAAATTTCATAATTTTTCGATCCAGTATGTGAGCGTGGCAAAAGAAAACGCGTTTGACCAGTTTCAGTTGATTTTAATCGACTGGAAAATGGTCATTTTTCCAACGGTCTCAGAATTCAACGAAACTAGTTTTTTTAGGACCGTATCGTCAATACAAAGCTAGAAAATATTTTTCGGGAATTTTTCTAGTTAGTATGTGGGCCCGGTAAATTGAAATGCGCGTTCAAATTCAATATATAGAGTTATATGTTGATTTTAACGAAATCTGATCGAAACAGTCGAATCAGCTTACGATACATATCCCTTTGTGTTCGGAATGGGGGTAATTAGTTGTGGACAACAGGCGGTGGGCCCTGTTTCGAGGTCGAATGAAAAAGTTACCTTTTGAAATTAAAAATAATATAAAATTAAAATTAAAATATTCCCCTCCCTTGCCCTTATCTCTCCTCAGACCCCGCCCCCCCGTTCATTTTAAAGAAAGGAAAAAAAAAGGAAAAAAAATCAAATCGCTCCACCAGCGACGGAATCGGCCACCGCCGACCTTCCTCCCCCCCTCGCTCGCGCCATCTCCGTCAACGCCCCCTCCCTCTTGCGCCTCCACCTCTCCTCCTCTGTAGAACCCATCGCGCAACCCTGTCGCCCCAAATCCCTAGCCCCACCGCCACGCTCCGACCATTGCACCGTTCCCCTAGGCGTCGCGCCACCTCAGCTAGCCCCCCCCCTCGATCTGCTCCTCCGCCTCTTCTTCTCCTCCTCGTCGAACCCACCTCGAGCCCCCCTTAAACCCACCGCGACCCCCAATCCAAATCCGCCGCCGCACCAGGGCCCCACCACCGCCAATCCTCCGTTCTCTTCCTCCTCCCTTCTGCGAAAGCAAACCCCCCTTCTTCGCTGAGAAAAACACTGTAAGTGTTTATATTTATTTACAATTAATTTTGTTCTTAGTTTAGCAATGAGGGAGGTTCCATGATAGAAATGTATGATTTTTACGATCAAAGATTATATTTTTATAAAGGATTGATTTTTATATAAAGTAAAAATATAATTTTTGTTATATGTAAAGGTTAAAAATATAGTTTTTATGGGATGTAGAGAATAAAAATATGATTCTTATATTATAGATATATCAAGAATATGATTTTTACTTGTGTAAAGTATTAAAAATATGACCTTTATATAGTAGAAGATATAAAATACTATTTCTATATAAGTAGTATATTGAAAATAAAATTTCTATATAATAGAGAATATAAAAATATAATCTTTATATTTGAAAAGGCGAAATTTTTATATATTGAATAGCAAAATAAAATTCGATTTTTATATATTGAATAACAAAGTAAAATTTTGATTTTTATATATGTAGTGACTACGGGCAGTGAAATTGGCAAAAAGGCGAGCACGACGAAGATTTCTACATAAGAAGAGTCGTGGTGTTTGGTTTAGCTAGTCGGTGAGAACTTCTCACTCTAAATTTCCTTTTCTAGTTATAAATATATACTAGGATGCAGACGGTGTTTAGTAGCACCCGACACCATCGTCCACAGACCATGGACTTGTTTGTTTGGTTGTGTAGTTGGTTAGATTATTTGATTTGAATTTGATTGGTTGGTGAAATGGAATGGATTTGATTGATATGTGAATGGCGTGGGCCATTATTAGACCGGGGATAAGGCTAGGCCTCGTCCCGTTTCTAGTATCGTGCCGTTATGCCGCCGAAATTTTCTAAAATAAGTTAGAAAAATAAAGATATCATTTTATTTAATAAATGAACTGAATAGAATATTTCCATAGGTTGAATAAAATGTTTTATCGTTAAAAATATAATTTTTAACGTGAATGTGAATAAATAAACATTCATTTACAAACCGGATGGTTTGTTTATGTACACCGATTTGAAGGACATTGATTAGGACGATAAATTTTACACATCGCCCAACTGCACAAATAAAATCTATGTTTGGTTGTTTGAAACCCCACACGGGTATTGGGTTAAAACACGGCATACACTAATCCCAATAATTAGTTGTATGTCGATCGATTGATTGACAGACTGTTATAAGCGTTAGATATCTATATTTGATGCTTATACAGTGTAGTGCACTTTGGATGATGGTTGATTATTTATCGTTGCTATTATATACATGTGTTGTATGGAATCCATATAATTAACTTTATATGGTAATTGATTGGGCCTCATTCCAATTTAGAAGATAAAGAATATTATAAAGTAAAGGTTCATGTGTTGACTGTACTCATCTGTTGAGATTAGTCATGTGTTGAACGAAATATTTTAACAATAAAATTTATATCTTTATCACTATAAAGTAAAGGTTCATGTGTTCACTGTACTCATCCGTTGAGATTAGTCATGTGTTGAACGAAATATTTTAACAATAAAATTTATATCTTTATCACTATAAAGTAAAGGTTCATGTGTTGACCGTACTCATCCGTTGAGATTAGTCATGTATTGAACGAAATATTTTAACAATAAAATTTACATCTTTATTAGATATAAAATTAGAAACTAACTGGAAAATAGATAAGATGAGTGGTCTCCTGGATATTGATCTGATGTTGGTTTCGGCCTTCGGGGTTAATATTTAGGGAATCGTTCTCTTACTAATTTACGGTTGGAGTCTGATTTAAATTAAACGATAGATGCCATAATTTTTATAAAATATATTAAATAACAAAAATAGTCACACGTGGACAGTACTCATTCGTTGAGATTAGTCATGTGTTGACAAAAATATAGATTCACGTATTGAATAGAATAAATATTCATTTGTTGAATAGAATAACGGAATTACTGAAAAATATAAAGCCGTGTTTATTAGAGATGCGCTATTTTGACGCGAACGATATTTATATCGATTATATTCGTATTTATACTGAATTGTAAAGAAAACGAATTTGAATTGAATAGAAAATGAATTCGAATTGAATTTAAAACAAATTTATAAGGGAAAATTCAATTTTGATTTGAAATTGTTTTAGAAACAAATTTGAAACTATTTACAAAATTCGTTTTAAATAGAAATCGACAAAATATATATTATATATATAATATAATGGCCTGAATAGAACGCACCGCGCCGCGGCAGTTCGTAAATTTTGACTATTGACTTCGAATGGACATTACGGGAGATCCGACCGTCGGATTCTCCTAAAACCGGAACCGTTGGGTTCGTATCGAAAAGAGCTTTCTAACGAATATTAGACATTTGAAATCTAATGGTTGGATTTGGAGATACATCCAAATCAAATTTGAAAAAGGTCGCTGTAAGTGCAGTTCGATGGTCGTTGATGGAAATTGACTGTACGGGCCTTGATAAAATTATTAAAAATTGTAGAAATTTGTGTAAAATCATAAGAAATGATTTGGGGAAAATTGGGATGAAAAACTCCATATTTGAAAAGATAAAAATAGATTTTTATCGAAATAAACTAGTTTTGAACTAAATTTAAAACCCATTTATTTTTAAATAAATGAATTGGATTTGAAATGGGTTGCAAATAGAATTGATTTGTGGGTTTGTTGTGAACTGTGTTTTAAATAAAATTAGTTCTTTAACCCAGTAAAAGGAGTTTTAATGAACCTGCAATTAGATTGAAATGTGAATTGGTAATCTAAATTATCAAATTTGGAAAGTGAGCGAGAATGGAGTATTACCGATTTTGCTCCAAAGCGATAGTTAAATATTTAATTAGATTTGAACGTGAAATGGCAATTAATTTTACCGATAACACCGTAGTGTTAGATATGGAGTATTACCAGTTTTGCTTCATGGGATGAATAGGTTGGGATTGGGAAATAAAATAAATAATTACTTCGGTGTGGTTCGCTAATCTCGACTAGTTTGGAAAACCATAATTTAGTTTGAAATGACATCCAAGGGAAGATTAAAGAATAAATTTAAAGAATTTATCTTGGATAAAATTAATGGGAACCTTTCCCTAATAATAGGAAATTTAGAAACTAGCTGTAGGTTAGTTAAGAAGAATGGTTTCCTGGGTATTGATATGATGTTGGTTTCGGCCTTCGGGGTTAATATTTGGGGAATTGCTCTCTTACTGATTTACGGTTAGTGACCGATGAATTGGAATGAGGCGTATGTTGTGTTTGTGTAACATTTGTTTTTAATATACGCGGGTTGTTCGGAAAGGCCGGGTTTATACCCATTCTGAATAACCGATTCGACGATATGTCGAAGATGAAGACGGTGGTTGAAGACCGGAAGTCTTCACATTGTTTGGATAATTACTGACGATCCTGATTGGGCTGTACACCCAAGAGGATGGAAATAGTTGGTGGTCGTCCAGACGTACTTGGAGATCGATGGATATGCGAGGAAAGTGCCTCCGGTTTCGTTCAGACCCAGAACGAACTTGTTAATGGATGGTGTGTCTGACATTGGATTTTATTCTGTGTTGATTGATTTCTGTTAAATATATATCTGTTTGGCGGCGGAGAATTTATTCTCTTGCTTAACGCCCTTCTCTGGGACATACGAGCTTAGAGGTTATATATCGATAGATATCAATCGCATGGCATGAATTGCCTGTGTGGCACGCGGAGTTGCATGGATCAAGGCTTCTGTTGAAAAGCAAAGTCTTGCGGTTGAAGATCAAAGCACAGCCTACGTGGCAGCTCTGTGTATAGCGTGGATTCGCGAGCCTCACACCTCGGTATGAGTTAAAAACGGGATACGGACCGTTGGGAGAACACGACATTTCTTTCTAGATTTGGTGGTGTCAGTGACTTACCAGACCTGACATTTATATACTTTTCACCTTTGTGGTTGTTGGAATGAGGCGCCTCGATTATAGGTCTATAAGGACCGGGAAACGTGTGTTCAGGAATAATTAATCCTCAAACGTAAGAGAGGACCGGCCCAACCGATCCAAGGGTTACCCAGAGTGTGTAGTCCTGGGACATTTGCTAGAGTGTCTCGAAAGCGGGGAGGAGCCTGCCCCTTGCCTCAACTCATGACGGAAATCCAATTTCCAATACGTGTATTTCGGTTTTATTTGTAGAGCCTAGTATGGCGACATAGTGGTATGGGGCACTTATGCCGTCTATGATTGATATTTATGATTGAAATTGGTTTTGACACTATACTATAATAGTATCAAAATGATTTGTTTTTAAAACGTACCAAGCATATTTGGCTATCATAAGGGAAAATCCTATCCTCCGGCTTGCGTTGCATTGTGTGATGGGACCTTGGTCTTATAATAGCTTCATTTTTCGAAAAAGCATTGCATTGTTTATTGTTATGCACTGGTATTCTTGGGAGGAAACCCGTTCCGTGTTATATGGCGTGGTCCCTTGAATTACTCTCTTTTAAAGTAAAGTTTTAAATAACTGTTTTAGTTCTCACACCAATCACATAACTGACCTGGATTTTATTGTTTTAACCTAAACTCTGGGTGCTCCTATTTTCGTCACGGGCAGCTAGTAGTTTTGGTTTTGCAGATTTATATTCACAGGATCCTGGTTTACAGCTGGAATGATATCCAGAAAGCTCTGTATCCGTATATCACCTTCAGTTGTGCTTTGTATTATTTTCCACTGCTATGTAATTTATTGTAATATCTGATATTTTTTGAATGTATATTTATTCATACTCTGTATATTCTTGTATCTGATGGAATTGTTGTAATTAGCAATGAAATGTTCTTCCGTCTGCGTTCTGATTTGTCCTGTCCTCAAAACGATCAGGGGTTTTGAATGGTCTAGATCGGTTTAATGACTGATTCAGATCGAGCGAAATTCCCAGCCGTCACATAAACAGGGAGTTCAAGTGTACATGTAGCAAGTGTACCATGTGTATACACAACAAGCAAGATTGTACAAGCATGGAGTAATGAATACATGAGTAGTACACAATTTGGCAACATCATACTAATATGCAAAAATGGTCGAACAAGCCAACATGAAACTACGTGGTGCAACAGAGCACCTAAGCACAATGGAATTTCAAGCAAGTGTGCAAATGATGGTGCATCACATATACATGCAAGTGAAAGAGTGCAAAAAGGCCTGGTTCAAGTCCAAAGCACAATCAGTTCATATGAAGCGTTAAATGGCAAGAGGAAGTCCCAAGCAGTTCATGTTTTGGCAAGAGATCAATGCAGCAATTTTGGGAGAGGTTTCAATTCTTAAATCTTTTTAAATGGGTACAACAATGTATTTGGACAAGGTGTTTTATTTCTAAAAATTAGTGAATAAATTTAGCAGGATCAAATTAAATTCAACATGGGAATTTTTCAACTTGTTTTCAGAAATTAGGACAATCACAGTGAATAGTTTTGGCAAGAAGTTAATTTAAATCATTTTAGAAATATGAAGAAATATTCTCGGATTCAAATCAAGACAATAGTCAAGAATCATTCACTCAAGGGCCAACATATATAGATTCATTCAAGATGCAAAAACATGACTATATTCATCAATTCAATCAAAGAAGTAAAAAGGGAAAATCAGGCTAAGTCATTTTGATTGAAATCAGAAGATTAGGGTTTCTATTTTACCCTATAAATACAACACCATTTTCATCACTGGCCTCATCGAAATCAAATAACAAAAATTCAGAGCAATCAAATTTAATTCCGAGAACTCACAGAGGATTTCTATCGCCATCCCAAAATCAATCGACGATAGAGCATCAAAGATTTCGAGCTTCATAAATTATTCGAACCATCACTTTACGATTCGATTTAGGGACATCAGGAAGAACCCTAATTTTTATAAGCCAGCCGCCATTCTTATTTTTCGGGAGAGGAAAAGATCGGGACAAAGCATATGAAGGAAAATGGGCCGACCAACTTTATTAAAAGGGCTTAGATTATTTTTAAATTGAAAAGGGGGTTTCTTTGTTATTCTTTTTGTTGTATTTTTATTTTTATTTATGACCAATCCAAACAGTTTCTAGAGTCTGTAAAATCTAGGTGATCTAGTTAGGGATTTAACTAGTAGTTTACTAGAGTCTGTAAAAACTAGGGCTAAGAGTTATAGGTTTGTAATCTGGGAAAATCTGATCTAGGGGATATAGTTCAGTCTAGGGTTTTGAGCGTAGGATTGGAATAGGAGCGAGGGGTTCGCAAGTTTAAATAGTCTTGTAAGCGGGATTTGTTCTATTACCTAGTAGAAATCTTAGGAATGCGCAGTAGGTAGGATTTTGCCGAAGCTGGGTATATCTTTTGTCATTTACTTTCTGATTTTTTGTTTCTACTACATTATGTGATCTGATAATTTTTAATACCTTGCTTAAATTTAAATAAACCATATTAACCCCCTCTAGGTTTAATCTAGATCCAACAAGTGGTATTAGAGCTGGTATAAGGTGATAGCATGATAGGGGGTTCTCGCTCTATGATCAAGTGGCAAAGTATTGACTCTTGCCCCTACATGCCCCAATTGGGTTGTCCGGTGTCAAGAGGCAGGACATAAAATCAGTGTTTGAGATATGATTGTAGGCCACCGAGGTGCGATTAAAATCCTCGATAAAGGAGACTACAAGTGGTATTAGGGCAGGTATTTTTTTTAACTCTAGAGTCATAGGTCATCCTAGTTGTCAACCATCTGAGAGTCAGTCCAGTTCATCTCCAACTATTTTCAATGGAACAGATTTTTTAAACTGGAAATCCAAAATGGATTTTTTTAAAATCTATTAATATTAAATGTTAGGATACTGTTATCAATTGGATTGACATGTCAGATAAGAGAAATATTGTTTTCAATACTCGTGTTATGAATATCATATTTGATTACCTTAGCACCGAATTGTTTATTCATGCATCTCATTGTTTAACTGCACAGAAAATCTGGGAAACTCTCAATACACTGCATGAAAGAAAAATGACAACTACTCAAAACCCCAGAATGTCAACTCAGATTCAGATCTATTCTTAATAGGTGAAACAGATAGATCAAACGATGGAGAATCAACAGATACTGAAACTGAAAATTTCTCATACGAAGATTTGGTTTATATGTGTGTAGATTCAGTTCAATCTGTTGATAAACTCCAATCTAAAAACAAATATCTGAAATCTAAGAATTCTGAGTTGACCAACAAAACCAATGATTTGGAATCACAACTTGAACATTTTAAAAATTCTTCAAATTCAGATTGCAAAAATTGTTTGAAATTGAAAACCAATCTTGTTTATCTCAATAAAAATAATCAAAAGTTTGAAAAGGAAATTCTGATCTTAAAAGAAAACAAGATTGAGTTAGCAAGGTTGAACAATTTTCTACAAAAGGAATTTGAAATTTTTAAGACTGATATAAATTCCAAATTTGAAATTGCTGAAAAAGAAAATTGATTGAAATTCAATTTGATTTTAAAAGAGCATGAAAAAGAAATTGCTAACTTCAAAGATTTTGAAAAATCTGAGTCTGAAAAGTAAGCTAAATTTGAATCAGAGATTATTGAATCCAAGACCAAAATTAAATTGCTTGAAAACAAAATTTTGATTTTGAAACAGAATGACACTGAAAGGAGAAAAATCAGCATTAATCGTTGTTCAAATCTGATGAAAGAAAATTTTGATCTTAAATCCAAAATCAACGATCTTGAATTGAGTTTAAAACATTTTTCAACTTGTGAAAAATCTCTGAATATATTGTTGAAAAATAAATTTTCTTCTGGAATTAGAAGTGGTCTTGGTTTTGGGAAAAACAATGTTTTACAAAAACTGAATTCAAATGATTTGAAAAATCCTTCAAATTGTTTTGGAAAGAATCGATTTGAAAATTTGAACTCTGAAAATTTCAAAGGATTTTTGAATCATAAACAAGATGAAAATTTGTTTTATAACAAACAATTTAAACAATCCTGGATCCCGAAAGAAAATAAAACAATTTTGACTAAATTCAAACAGATTTGGGTTCCAAAGGGTACAAAGGTAAATTCATATGGTCTGTTATACATACAGGTTTGGGTACCGAAAGTGGCAAACACATTTCAGAGTGGATTTACAAATTTTGTTAGACCACTCGATCCCCTCAATACCGGAGGAGGCTGAGGAACTGTTGTGCAAAAAGAGATTTGATATCAAGCTGGTCTATATTTCGGTAGTATTCACAGTTACTTCGCCAAGTATATTGAGTTAGAGATTCATTTGCTTACATCGATTTCAGGTATGATATCTAAACTCATCTTTGTAAATATTCTCTTTTCTTGTTTTCTTTTTTTATTCCTCCTTCTACCCCTTGTGTTTATTTTCTTTATCTCTTCTATTTTGATTTGTCACTGCTACATTTTTTACTTCTCTGAGCTTATTTACTTCAAATTGCAGAATTAATGATTTTCTGGAAATCGGTTCAATTGAATAAACCTCTGATGTTTTAATCATTTCCAGATCTTGAATTTAATTTTGTAAATATCTGTGTGACTGATTCATTATATCTCAAAACTTGACATTGATTCAAGTGATTTCAAATAAATTATTCTTTAGTTTTCTGAATCATGAATATCTCTTAAGTTTTATGTAAATGATCTGAAATTTCTCTTATACTTGTCAGAAATACTTGTGGAAATTTCTTTGAATATCTGGTCTTAAAACTCAATATTATTTCATGATTATTTGATTTAAATATTTTGTTTATTTAAAATCATTTGAAAATTTTGATTTATTGAATCTCACACATCTTGAATCTGAAATTTATAATCTGGTGTGATTGATTCATTGAATCTTGAGATTTTCATATTCCTTCAAATGATTTCCAATAAACGGTATTTTTATTCTTGGATCATGAATCATCATTTGTAACTGACATAGGTAGACAAGTCTGCTTTGAGATTGGTTTTCATGCTGCTCTGATATAGATTTGAAAATGTTTTGTAAATTGCTTGTTTTGATCTGTTCGTTGCTCTAATATATGTACCTAATCTGTTATCTTTCCTGCTTGGGCTTAATGTATGGTTTTTGCTGTTTGAGATACCCTAGTTCGTATCCTGTGTCATGTTAAAACCCTTATTAATAGAGACATCAAGTGATATCAGTTTAGGTGTGCTGATTTTTTTTCATGTATGTTTTTTTTAATCCCTCTTGTCTTGTATAGATCTTCATATCCCTCTTGCAATTGATTTTCATTTTTTAAATTATTTATTGATTATTCATTCAGAAATTGAAATCAATATCCAAATTGAACTGTATTTATAATTCATCAAAATTATTATTAGATTTTGAAATTGTGATGAATTGTGACTGCAGTATATTTCACCACAAGAAGAGATTTCATTTAGATTTTCATGATGGTTAAACAGTTATTACTATATCTTTGAATTGGCGATTATTTCACGATCTATCTCAGAATTTCGGTGTGTTTCTCATCACTTTTTTATGACTTGATCTGATTTATATATCCATCCATCTGTGTCTGGACAGCTTGTGATATTCACAGTGATTCATTATAAATACCACAAGGCAGACAATATGTATATACACATATCATAGTGCAGGGACAGGAAAACCATTTTTGAACGGCTGCATGAACACACATGTATAGATATACACGGATGCATTGCCTCGCCAATCAAAATTCAGTATAGCATCTGAGGAGCAACCACGTCGGCTCAATGCATGATCAATGAACATCTCGGCATGATAGCACATATGTGCAAAAGCTCAAAGCTGCATGGAGTATAGACAAGTGTGCAGCGGCAATAGTGAATGGATAGTGCAAGAATTTAGCCCAAACAGTTTGCAAGGCATTATCAATGTTCAACAATGGTTTAGCCAATTCATGTTAACAAGTGGACATGCAACAATATAGGCACAAATGAATCGGACAAATGCATATCGATTGAATGTACACTTGCATGTACAAGTCAAACAGCTCAGTGACAAAGTCAAAATGGAACTCACAACAAAGTGATAAAGCAGCTCACATGATGTAGCAAAGTGATTCAATAACAAGTGCTAAAATGGGTAAGTCCACACAACATGGACAAAAACAGTTTAAACACATTGGGTACATGTAGCCAACATGGGTCAGCATAGCAGTTCAAGTTAATGTATACAAGACAGTCCTTTAAAATGGATCAGCATGGTAAAGCCATGACAAGGATAAATAGGGAGCTCAAGTGTACATGTAGCAAGTGTACCATGTGTATACACAACAAACAAGAATGTACAAGCATGGTAATGAATAAATGGGTAGTACACAATTTGGCAATAGCATGCTAATATGCAAAAATGGTCGAACAAGCCAACATGAAACTACGTGATGCAACAAAGCAGCTAAGCACAGTGGACTTTCAAGCAAGTGTGCAAATGATGGTGCATCACGAGTGAAAGAGTGCAAAAAAGCCTGGTTCAAGTTCAAAGCACAAGTAGTTCACATGAAGCATTAAATGGCAAGAGGAAGTCACAAGCAGTTCATGTTTTGGCAAGAGATCAATGCAGCAATTTTGGGAAAGGTTTCAATCTTAAATCTTTTTAAATGCGTACAACTATATATATGGACAAAGTGTTTTATTTCCAGAAATTAGTGAATAAATTTAGCAGGATCAAATAAAATTCGACATGGGAATTTTTCAATTAGTTTCCAGAAATTGGAACAATCACAGTGAATAGTTTTGGCAAGAAGTTAATTTAAATCATTTCAGAAATAGAAAGAACTATTCTCGGATTCAAATCAAGACAACAGTCAAGAATCATTCACACAAGGGCCAACATATATAGATTCATTTAAGAAGCAAAAACAAGTCTATATTCATTAATTTAATCAAAGAAGCAAGAGGGGAAACTCGAAAATTAGGCCAAGTCATTTTGATCGAAATCAGAAGATTAAGGTTTCTATTTTACCCTATAAATACATCACCTTTTTCATCACTGGCCTCATCGAAATCATACAACAAAAATTCAGAGCAATCAAATTTAAATCAATGAACTCACAGAGGATTTCGATCGCCATCCCAAAATCAATCGACGATAGAGCATCAATGATTTCGAGCTTCAGAGATTATTCGAAGCATCACTTTACGATTCGATTTAGGGACATCAGTAAGAACCCTAATTTTTATAAGCCACCTGCCATTCTTATTTTTCCAAAGAGGAAAAGATCGGGACAAATCATATGAAGGAAAATGGGTCGGCCAACTTTATTAAAAGGGCTTATTTTATTTTTAAATTGAAAAAGGGGTTTCTTTGCTTTATTTTTTGTTGTATTTTTATTTTTATTTGTAACTAATCCAAACAGTTTCTAGATTCTGTAAAATCTAGGTGATCTTGTTAGGGATTTAACTAGCAGTTTGCTAGAATCTGTAAAAACTAGGGTTAGAGGTTACAGGTTTGTAATCCCGGAAAATCTGATCTAGGGGATATAGATCAGTCTAGGGTTTTGAGCGTAGGATTAGAATACGAGCGAGGGGTTCGCAAGTTTACATGGTCTTGTAAGCGGGATCTGTTCTATTACCTAGTAGAAACCTTAGGAATGAAGCAGTAGGCAGGATTTTGAGGAAGCTGGGTATATCTTATGTCATTTACTTTCTGCTTTTTTATTTCCACTACATTCTATGATCTGATAACTTTTAATATCTTGCTTAAATTTTAATAAACCCTATTCACCCCCCTTTAGGGTTAATCTAGATCCAACATTTGGTTGCGCTTTAATAATTTGGTAGTCAAGGTATATTTTTTTATTTACAACTTTTGACATGTATCATATTATTTTATTGCATATTAGCATGCATACTTTGGAGAGAAGTTAACCTTCGTAATATGTTGCTTGGTCTAACAGTGTAATAACTTATTTATTTTAATGGTTTTAACACCATTAATTGAAAGGAGTAAATTTAAAATATAATTCTTAAAAAAATTAATTTTCTGTACTATATTTTTTTCTATAAAAACATTATCAAATAAACATTTATTTCAAAATTTGTACTCATGTTCTGAATACATGAGTTTTAGCTTTAGATAATTTTGAAATTTGGTGGTTGTTTTGATATCAATTTAGATATCAAACCATGATTCATTAAAATTGAAATTCTGGTTTCGGATTTTTAGGAAGGCGAACGGAGTTCTGGTGATTGGCGTTCCTGGCGATTGTAGAGGGGGATCGTGGCAAACTCGCGGTGACGAGGGGATCGACTCCGGTTGTCGGACGATGTCGTGGTATGGTGGTTTGAGGTGTGTGTTCATTGGCGATAAGTTTTAGGACTGTTGTGTACTCAGCATGCCGTCGATTGAAGGAAGGTTAGTGGTAGGGAGGAGGACGAGGCGGCTGTCGGTGGGGTCAGCCTCTGGTGAACTCCAGTAGGATGCGATGAAGAGAACGACGGTTTGAAGGGGTACCAGTTTTTCTGTTTCGTGTAAAGCTGGAAGAAGGAAATCGGTTTCATTTGTGAAGGGGAGACAAATGCGTGGACCTGGTCCACTATGATGACGTGGATTGCAATAATTAAGGTAATTAATAGTTAGTTAACTAACCAAAATTATTAATTAATTGATATTAATGATGGAAGTTAATTTAATTATTACTTCAACTTAAAATCAAATATTATAAGTCATATAACTTTTGCGTCTGCGAACAAAATTGGACGAAACTGGAGCCGACGGGTTCGTATCAACGATACCGACGTATACGAAACGGAATGGAGTGATTCTGAGACCGTGGAATTTTATGTTGTTCTAAACGCCTAGTTTAAAATTATGTAAAGTGACGCAACCTCGTTAGAAACAAATCCGGTGAGTTAATTCTCACACTTCTGAAATACTGCGATGCGTTAAATCCATATCATTAATATTTATCATTAATTGGCTGCATGGACTCTATTGATTGTCTGTGTTTTGACCGTTCAAATGCATATTAGTGCTAGACGATATTATAAACTGTTGTGCAGGGAAGAATAGGTTGGAGGAATCCAACCGGATTCCTCAAATAAATCGTATTTTATTTGTTGTTTCATGAATTGCTTATCCCAATTTATGCCATATCCTTTTTAGATATAAGTGATTGAGTAAATTTTGATTGTTGAATCTAAATTCAACAATTGTCCTATTTTAAATCAATATACAGTATTGATTGGGTAATTGATAGTAGATGGTCTGAAGTCCATCGTATTGAAATAGTAATTCACCGTCAGGCGAATTGATGTATTTTAAGTTATAAAACTTATTTTTATAACTGAATCGAACTTCGGTTTTTATTTTAGCTATTTAAATAAAGAATTTTAAATAAATGAATATTCATAACTCTGTTTTATAAAGAAATGTATAAAGGATTTTTATACTAACAACTTATGTTTTAATACATAAGAAGGACTGAGATTGACAAGGGAGTTGGTCGTTTTGAATAATCGTTCAAAAGAAAACAATTTACTAAGATTTATTATTTTAACTTAACGATTTGTTTTAAAGACTAAACAAACTTTTAGTTCGACTATCTTATAATAATTATTGAGTAGTTGCTATTATAAAGGTAATTATTCTCTCATTGACTTACTAAGGAGATTAACTAACATGTTGTTAGTTAACTATGAAGTAATATACTTTACTTTAGTAAATGACTAATTTATTGATTATTTTAATAATTAAAGTAATGACTTCTTAAGTAGAATTCATTAAGATAGTAATTGAAGTGTGAACGAGGGTTAGTAACTTAAAAGAAGCTTATGTAAAGGGATTTTATAATCCAAATTTCATAAATGAGTTATAAAAGAAAATTTGAGTTTAAAGTAAAGATACTATTCGAGTTGAGAATATAGGAAATGAGTTGTAAAACCATATTAAAATGGAAATACTTATTTACTTCAGTAATGAAGTAAATAAAAGGTTTTTTTTGGTTATAAAATCCAACCACTTGTTTTAATGTTGTTAAAAGGAGTTTTGGATTAGTGAACAAAATCCAAGTTTATAGGGAAAGTGGATTTAAAGTTATAAGCTAAGGTAGGGCTTTAAATAAACCTTTTTACTTAAGGACCAAATTAAGTGAACGACATAATCGAAATGAAATTAGAAAGATAAAAGGGATAGTTATTGATTTGAATAAAAGAAATAATTTTAATGATTTGATAAAGAGTTTTAATGAACAGTTTTTAAAATAAGAACCTGAGCTGCCAATATACTTGACTATACTGGTTTGACATTGATAATTAAAACACCAAACTATTAATAAAATATTTTATTGGACCCTTTGACGTGATGTTTCGAAGAGACCGGGATGGGAACTAGACCCAAAACCACTTCGAATCAACGTTACGTACGAAGTTAACTTGCGATGGAATGAAGATGAAGCAAGTGAAGACCGTAGATTTTCATAAACGGAGGAACTGCTAATAATCTTTGATCTGCAGCCAAAGATATACTGTTGTTCGGTCGTGGTCGAAATCGACAGATTTGCAAGGACTTCTCGCTACTGATCCATGGGGTGATTTCTATATTGGATGCAGTAGGAGAGTACCTTCGATTCATCCTGCTCCTGGATGACTTGTATGGACGAGTGTCTGACAGAGTATTTCCAAAGGGATTACGTACGTTGATTTCTTCAAACGTACCATAGTTGATGGCGGAGAAATGGCTTTTCTCTAGCCAAATAACTAGAGTATTTTTGTAGACGTCAATTAGTGATACCCGGCGGATCTAACGATGTGGCATTCAAGTGAATGATGACCAAAGGTTTAAAGCAAATTCTGGCCTCAAGCCTCATCAACCGAGAAATGATAAAAATCGGGCAGGCAGCATGGTTATGTGGGTCGCTCCCATTAGGGTGTATAATCAACTGTCTAGAGAAATTCCTTTTGCTTCTTATATCTATCGATGTTGTCCCTTTTTGGGAGACGGTTGCTGAGCCCAACCGTCGGTGATATACATTCGATACACTCAAGCGAAATGAGTGATCGGTCATGTATGGGCCGGGTTGCAAGACGTTCTTGTTGAACCAAGTGTATTCGCCTCTAGAGATACACTATCGGCTGGTGGTCCCATACCTTGTCATGGTCGGAATCCAATTTCCAATAAGCACCCATGGTTTTTGATTGTATAATATATATGTGGAGCGTGAGATGCAAGCGTTCCACTAGATTACTATTTATTTGTGGTTGATAGACACTATTATAATACCGGAAAAATATATGATTTCAAAAAAGGTTTAGGTTATAGTAAGGTAAAAACCGACCGTGTTTATGTATGGACTGGTCTTACTATTATCCTTTTGTTTCAAAAAGGATTTCTAAAGTTAAACCGATTGTTGATGTGAATTTAGCACTGAAAGTATTTCAGACTGACTCATGTGTTTTTGCTTTGCTTCAAAATGTGCTCGGGTCAGACCGAACTTATTTGACAGGTTAATTTTCGCTTGGAGTTTCAGAAGCTGGAAGCAGGAGGCTTCACCGTTAGTTATTTAAAGTTATTCCACTGTATCTGATTCTTGTGTACTCTGATGATTGGTATGTGTACGAGATTTTCATTTGTATAAAGATATGTTGTCATATTATATATTTTGTTCGTTCCGCTGTGAGCTTCTGATGTCCGTCTTCCTTCTTCTATTCTAATATTTCTTTCTTTCTCTCATCCTCTAGATTCTTTCTCTTAACATTCTGCTTTTATGTATAATTTGGGTTGACTGTGGTGGTTAAATGTCGGTCTAAATTGTACTGAAAAGTGGGACGTTACAACTTGGTATCAGAGCTGTTGGTTTAGTGAAAACCTTGGCTCTGTGGCGTGACTCGATAGAGATGGGGTTAGTAACACCCTAGATTGAGTTGAGTGTATATATATGAGTGCGCGTATTTGTATTTGAATATAAAATTATTTTTAAATTATTTTGTAAAGAGGGTAAATGAAATAATTTACCTAAATTATATTTTGTATAAAAAAATATTTATCTTAAATTGTTGACTGGTTGTTTGAAACTTATATTGCCTTGATTGATTGGTTTGAATATGTTTGTTTATGAGGTTGGATTGGATTAATCCAAAAACATTTCAAATTTGAAATGTAGAATATGGAAATGTAACTCATGTTGGATTGAATAATCATATAAATTAAATTTGAACTTGAATATTGAAATAAAATATAGCTTAAGTCAACTTCTAATTTGACTTGAGTTGAGAAACAAAAATATCCAAATATAATGTTTTGGGATTATATGGTTGAGACTGATTGCATGGATATGGATTTAATGTTGGATGGACTTGATTTAAACCAGGTCTGGAATAGAATCGATTCATTGATTTTAAATCTAGGATGGTATGGATATTTGAATTTAACTGGTATTGTTTTGAAACTAATGAAGTTCATTAGAGTTGAGAGCAGGTGCAGAAGAGCAAATTTATCTTTAAAACATGTTCACGAAGATTCTGCAGTTAAATAAATCCAGTTTGATTGGAGCTGCATAGTAATTGAGCTGGCTCGCTTATTATTTATCGCTTATCGCATAATAACGCTCGCAAAAAGGTACGCTTACGCGAAATATGAATTTTTGGTCTTTGGTTTGGGTTTTTGGATTGGAATTTTTTATTTTTCCGACCATGTGGTCGAGGTACATATATTTGTGGTACCTGCAATATTGCAGATGTCCTCCGTACAGGGGAGACTCTGCCAAAAATTTTCCAAAATTTAAGGTGTTAGAAATTTTTCGAAATTTTTGTTCGTAAGTATAAATTTGTTTTCGCTTAAAATTATTTAGATTAGTTTTGATTAAAAATTTAGAAAGTGAAGATTTTAATTAAAATGATTTTTGAAATAAAATGGGTTTGTAGCATTCTTCTTACCTTAGCAATTTCGAGGACGAAATTATTTTAAGGGGGAAGGAATGTAATGACCCGCATTGTCAGAGGGATTATAATTAATTTATTTAATTATATAAATGGTGATTTAAGGAATTAAATTGTTGTTAATTAAATTATAGTGAATATTTAATTTAATTAAATAATTAAATAATATATTTAATTCAGAAATAATCAGAAATATTGGAAATCACAATATTCTATGAACGGGGTCGTCCCTTAGATTTAATACAGCTTAGAGTTGAATTATATTGACGAATATATTCAATCGACGACAGTTTGAACGTATAATTATATTATAATTAAAAACAGAGCTCGAAATGGCGCGGTAGTTCGCTATTTGGCGATTCGAACTTCAACTGAATGTACATGATTCGTTTTAAGCCGGATTTCTGTGAAACAAGAAACATGTGGAGCTGGTGGAGTATATCTTTCTAGTGGAAGAGAAAAATCGGGATTTCGTCGTGTAGATTTTGAGATATGTCCAAATCAAATTTTAAAATAGTCGCTATAGAATCGTTAATCGACCGTATCGGTCTATTCGATATAACTAGAGATTGGGTTTGAATTTAGACAAGGTTCTTTTAGGAGATAGTGATAAAATAATTTTTAGAATTTTTCTGTAATTTTTAATTAATTTAATAAGTGACTTTTTATTTGAAGTATTTTGCACCTTGAAATCAACATTTTGAAGTTTCAAAATATGAGTCCATCTACTGGTATTACTATATCTTTGGGATCGTGGTACGTTGGTTGTCACAACGGTATGTTCAACTCTGTCTACAACAGTCCGTACAAGCGTATAAATTTTGTGTAATGAAGTTGGTGCACCGAGGTACGCTAAAAATTCTATAACCTAAGACAAGCCACACACGCGTGCTCTCGGCCACATAGATCAGATCAAGTGGAAAAACAAAAAAATATCTAGATATTATTCTTCACTATATATACCCCCCAAACTCTTAAAAACCAAATTCACATTTTTCCGCCGTCATGTTCATTTCTCTGGAAACCAAAATCGTGATACTCAAAAACCAAAAATAAAACCATTCGACTTTCATCTACTAGCCTTGTCTCGAGTAAGCTTATTGCTGATTTCGTTCCCTTTGAGTTCGACGTGGAAATTTCGGGATGGATATTTCAGCAGTAAATCACAGGGTTCGATTCTAGAGAGGCTTGGGAATATTGAAGTCGCTGTTTATTTTGCTGTATCGGAGGAACTGTAATTTCTAGCTGGAAGGGGCTTCGGGTTTTATGGTGTTTCCGGCGAGAGGGGTTGGTTTGGAGTGGTCTTCGTTCCTGGTGATAGAAGAGGGTGGAGTGCCGGTGATGGTGGTCAGGTCACGGGCGACTCTGGTGGATGGTGGAAGTGACGGTAGGTGAAGGACGTATCTGAAGATCTGTTCGATGCCTGGGTAATTAGGGTCGGGTTTGAGAAGTAACAATAACCAGCTAAACGTGATTAAGGGGAGGCTGTTAGTGTTCGAGCGTTTCAGTTTTTATAAAAATTCAGAAGTGAAGAAAGTTTGGTAATGTCAAGGGTCATGGTTTGGAAGAGCATCAGTAGTTGTCGTGTATCATTCAGTAGGAAGAAGGGTTAGAGTGTGGATTAAGAGAGTAATTAAGGATAAGGGCGGGGGTTAGTGATGTATTTGGTATGTTGAGGATGGAGTAAAAAGGGGTGTACCTGGAACCGAACACTTGGAAGGATGGGCTTTTCAAAAGTGCGGTATGGTCCATATGGAAAGAGTAAGGCCCAAGAAGAATACAAGAAAGAAAGGAAAGAATTAGGACATGAGGTGGGCATGAAGAGGGCAGTGGAGCTGATGTTTGTAAATGAAGGGTTGGAACAGGAAATGGCAAACAAATAGGAACGGGTTGGGCCTGATTTTATAAGGGGTGAGATTTTTAAGGGGTAAAGACCAACTAAGTCTTTAATTTTTAGTTTATTTTAATAAATTGCATATAAACTTCTAATGAAAATATCTGGCACAAACGATATCAGAATTTAGAGTGGTCAGATCCGACATGATCGTATGGACGCACACTACACGATGGAACTGACTGGAAGTCCATCGGAGCTCGTTACAATTTATAGCAAAATAAATTGTCCGTCTGAATCAAGCGATGGTTATCGTTATTAACGATGATCGTCCAATGTGAGTAAATCTCACTAACTCTGAACAGTTTATAATTTCATGTTGTATTTTTAGAACTGTTAGAAATTGTCTGTTTGATTGTGTGTTGACTGTTTGATTGAACTGCTAGTCAGTTAATGAAATATTATATATATATATATATATATATAAAATATAAACAGTTATATAGTTATATATTGATTCTGTTTATCAGAATAATTCATATTGAACTGAAAGTGATGACAATCATGTTGTGTAACATCTGTGGATGCAGGGAAACAGGTTGGAGGAATCCGACAGGATTCCTCAACAGTTATTTTATTGTTTTTCATATATTTTGATATATGATGTAAATTATAACCTGTTGTTGATTGTGTGTGTATGGACGATATTGGACATCGTGATTTGATATGATTGAATACCATAACATACTGAAATGTTGATAAGGGGATTTTAAAAGTGATATTGAAAATAGAATATTTATAAAATGGGATATTTATAAATGAGAGATATTTATAAAGTGGAATATTTATAAATAGGAGATATTCAAAAAAGGAAATAATTACAAACCATTTCTTTTTGAATGGAAAGGCCTGTGTGGTGGGTTTGGGGATTTTCCCGATGCTCTTGTTACAAAGGAGGTTATGGCGATTTTTTTTAGAGAATCTAAGGAGTTAGAATATTTCAAGAATAAATTTGAAAAGGGAATATTTGTAAACCATTTACAAATAGAATTGAAAAGGAAACGTTATAAAAAGGAAATCATTTTTAAAGTGTAGAACCGTTATTTAAAAGTAAATCTTTTCAAATGAATAAAACGTTGTTAAAAAGGAAATCTTTATAAAGTGAATAAAGTAAATCGAATATGGTATTCGAAAGGAGTTAAATCGAATATGGTATTTGAAGGGAGTAAATCGAATAGGGTATTCGAAAGTAAGTAAAACGAATATGCTATTCGAAAAGGGGTTAGTCGAGTTGAGTTAGTTGAATAGAGTTAACTAGTTCAGTAGAGTTAACCAGTTCAGTAGAGTTAACCAGTTGGGTTAAGTAAGTCGAGTTTACCAGTTGGGTTAAGTAAGTCAAGTTTACCAATTGGGTTAAGTAAGTCGGGTTAACCAGTTAAAGTTAACCAGTTAAAGTTAACCAGTTAGAGTTAATCAGTTAGAGTTAATCGATTAGAGTTAAAACGAACTAGAGTTAATCAAATATAGTTATTTGAGACAGAGTTAGTCAAATAGAGTTATTCAGGATAAGTTGCCATCTCGTACGACTACTAGCGAAATTCGCAGGGCTGTAAATAGCCTACGGCGGTCGGATGTTTCCTGAGGGAGTCAGGCGTAACCATTGTGATCGCTGCGATCTAGAGTCAAGCGAATGGAGTTAAATCGAATATTAGTTATTCGATAGGAGTTAAGTTCTTGAGTTAGATTATCGAGATTAGTTAATCAAGTTAAGTTCTTGAGTTAGATTATTGAGATAAGTTAATCGAGTTAAGTTCTTGAGTTAGATTATCAAGATAAGTTAATCGATGTTAATTTCATCGAAAGGAGTATCGATGTTAGTTTCATCGAAGGGAGTTATCGATTATTAGTTAATCGAGGTGAGTTATAGAATATTAGTTAAATCAAAGGAGTTAATCGAATATAGTTTATTCGATCGAATATAGTAAAGGAGTTAATCAAATATAGTTTATTCGAATAGAGTTAGAGGAGTTAATCGAATATAGTTTATTCGAATAGAGTTAGAGGAGTTAATCGAATATAGTTTATTCGAATAGAGTAAAGGAGTTAAGCGAATATAGTTTATTCGAATAGAGTTAGAGGAGTTAATCGAATATAGTTTATTCGAATAGAGTTAGAGGAGTTATCGAATATAGTTTATTTGACAGGAGTTAAGTGAATGGGGTTAATCAAATAGAGTTAATCAAATAGAGTAAATCAAATAGAGTTAACCCAATAGGGTCAGTCCAATAGAGTTAATTGAAAAGAGTTAATCGAATATAGTTATTCGAAAGAAAGGTTAAGTAAGGAAGTTAGTTAAAGAAATATAAAGTGAACTTTGCCTATTTCAAGGTTAGAAGTGTTGTTCAGTTAAGGTCTGAGAGGTAGTTCTACCCCAACTTGATTGGCTTCGTTTTTAACTGAGGAATGGTTAAGGTTCGGCAGTAAAGGGTGGTAAAGTGAATTTAGTAATTAAAGAAAATGGTTGAGTTGGCATAGCGATGTTTTATCTAAACATCTGTTTAATCCAAACGTAGGAGTTTGGAAATGTTTTCCAAACAAGAATCAGAAATGTTTTCTAAATACAGAAAACAAGGAATGGAAATGTTTCCAGTGTTAATAACGTATATTTTCTAAATATAGACAATAGCAAATGTTGAATATAGGGAAACAGGAGATGTAAAATGAACTAAAGAGATAAATGTTAAATGATGTTTGTTTGATATAATTTCCATCTGGAGATAATATCGTTGTTTGCACACTTGTTTTCTTTGATAGTTAACTCACAGACTATCGAAGTTTTGACCATTTTTAACGTTGTTAATATGGAGAGACCGGTTGGATTATTATCCAAAGAACCACTCTGTATTGGCATAAGCGTTGCGAATCATATATGCCAAAGATAATTGAAGACAGAGTAAAATGCAAGGGCTGTTGTATAAGTCTTAGATAACAGTGACTAAGATGGATATACTGAATAGTACCTTCGGTTTGTCCAGTCCCAGGACAACTTGTATGGATGAAGGTCTGACAGAGTATATCCAATGGATCGCGTAAGTTGATCTGTTCAAACGTATTCACGTTTGGTAGCGGAGGAATTCGTTTCTCTAAGCTGTATACCCGTGTTACTTTTGGATAAATCAATTTGTGATTTAGCGGGTATGACGATGTGACATTCTAAGTGAATGAGGATGACTTGTATGAATGAATGTCTGACAAAGTATTTCCAGAAGGGTCACGTACATTGATTTCTTCGACCGTACCAAGAGTGGAAGCGGAGAAGGAAACTTCTTTTAGCTGACACGTAATGTACTGTTGTAGACGTCAATTAGTGATTTTCGATGGATCTGACAATGTGGCATTCGAAGTGAATCTGATGTGATGATAAAGCGTAGCTTCTAGTCTCATCAACCGATAAATGACAGAAATCGGGCAGGCAGCATGGCTAAGTCGGTCGCACCGAAGTAGGGTGTATAATCACCTATCTAGAGAATATTCATTTGCTTCTTTAATCTATCAATGCTGTCCCATATATATACGGGAACGGTTGCTGATCCCAACTGTTAATGAGGTACATTCGATACACTCAAGCGAAATGAGTGGTCGGTCATGTGTGGCTGAGTTACAAGATGTTCTTGTTGAACTCCAGTGTATCGTTCCTAGAGTACACTGATCGGAAGGTGGTTCCATACCTTGTCATAGTTGGAAATCCATTACCCAATACGTGCTTGCGATTTTGATTGTATACTATATATGTAGAACGTGAGATGAAAGCGTTTCTGCTAGTTGATATCTATTTGTACATAGACATTATTATAATATCAAAAGGTTTTTGATATAAAGATATTTTGGATTCTCATAAGGGGAAAACCCGTTCCATTCTGCGGTGTGGTCTTATGAGATATCGTTTACTTGTTCATACACCCGTTTATACTGTTTTACTCATACCAGTCCCATGACTGACCCGGAGTTTACTTTGTTGTTTTCCCTTAACTCTTGGTTGCCCAATTTTGTACGGGCAGTCAAGTAGTCAGGAATTTACAGATATACTTGGAGAGCTTGGAGCAGGAGGATTCAAGATCATATAGCTATAGTTTATTTCCGCTGCGTTGTAAGTGTTGTACTCTGATAAGTGCTATTGTATACATAACTGTTATATTTCAAAGTTATGTTATCTATTATATGTTATTCGTTCCGCTGTGAGGTTCGTGTTACTCTGATGTTGTGTTCTTCTTCTTCTTCTATTCTAAGTTTCTATCTTATCTATTCTCACCCTCTAATTTCTTTCATTAATTACCGGGATTTTTCGAAGTTTGGTTATCGACGTCGAGCTTACATCGATAACCAAAGTCGCCGAAAATCCGGGTCGTTACAAGGAATGTAACGACCCGGGTTTTTAACCATTTAATTTAATATTTAATTTTGTTTTAAATATTGATTTGAATTTTAAATTGTTTGAAATTAATTAATTTGAATCATTTATTTGTTTAAATATATATAAATAATAATGTAACTTCGGAATAGTCGAAATTGGTTTAATTTGCGCTGTTAGATGATTTGGTAACGAAAGGAGATTTAGTTATGTTTAGATTTAATTTTGTTTACAATCTCGTTTGTTAAGCGCTGTTAAAAGTTTAGTTTATAATTTTAATTATATAACGAGCTGCAACGGCGCGGTAGTTCGTAATATAACGTTTTGAACTTCAATTGGTTATGCAGAATTCAAAACAAGTTGGATTTCTTCGAAACAAGAAACGTCTGAACCCATTTGATAATATCTTTCTAATGAAGTAGAAAAACCGAGTTTTCATAGTGTAGATTTTGTTTTATGGCCAAATCAAATTTTCAAATAGTCGCTATGGAATTCGTTTATTTATTATAGCGATTTATTATATAGAAATATAGGGATTTTAATTTATTTAATATCGTTTTGGCTCAGATTTCAACCTGGGATATTTTATTTTGAAATTATATGAAATTCTGCTCTGGTATGTCCAATTGAAATATTTTTATATTATTATATTGAGGTATTTTAAAATTGGTTTATTTTAATTCAAATTGCCCCTTTTAAAAGGAACTTTATTCAAACAATCTCTGTTTTCAGTGAAACAAATTTTATTGAGACCGTAACAGCAAATTATTGTTATATTTCAAGTTACACGCAAAACAGAGTTATTCTATGAGCGTGGCAAAATAAAATGCAAATAAAAAACGACCATTTGAGCTTAAACAAGCGTCGTTTGAGCAAACGGATTCGGAATTCTACGAAACAAGATTCAGGACCATAACGTCGAATTATATTATGCAGTCCATTTCTGTTACGATTAGAGTTCATGTGTCATCACAGTAATCAATAAACAGAGTTTGAAATTGCGATAGGTACGAATAAAAATCGTCAGTCGCGTTAGATAAAAATCGTCAATCAAATTAGAAATAAAATAATAAAAATATTAAAATAAAATATTATAGTTTTCTCCTATATAATATAGCACGATGACACCCTAATTCCCAAATCAATTTCCCGTTCTTTTTCTTCTTGCTTCAAAGCCTTCAGTAAATGCTCACCACTTATAAATTCTATAACAATTTCATTAAATCCCTATAAATTCAATAACTTATATTTTTGGATTGCTGGTGAGTTAAGGCTCGATCTAGTTTAAGATTTGTATGGAGCGATCGTTGTTTTGGGGGGGTCTTTCCTTTTGAACTGTGGAGCTAAAAAGGAGCAACAATTTTGGTTGTTTCTGGCGAACCGGCGCTTACTGATGGGTTGTCGTTTCAGGCGAGGGGAGGTGGGGGTAAGTTGGTTCAGGTGACGGTACTGACCGGTGGTCCGATGACCTGACGTTGGTGGTTGGGCATGAGAAATATAGGGGTTTGATGTGTAGTTTTCTTTAGAGTGGGGTGCGGTTTTCAGCGTCATGGAGGAGGTGTGGGGCACCGGAGTGGATGGGACCGGTGTGAGGTGATAGCTGGGGAGGAGGCGGTCGTTGCAACGGCGGACTAGTGGGGTCCGGTGCTGGGGTTGGCCGCCGGTGAGGAGTTGAACGGGGGCTTTTTTTTGGGTTAATTCTTAGATCTGGGTTCGGATTTTTGCGAAGGCGACGGAGTTCTGGTGATTGGCGTTCCTGGTGATTGTAGAGGGGAATCGTGGCAAACTCGTGGTGACGAGGAGATCGACTCCGGTTGTAGGATGATGTCATGGTATGGTGGTTTGAGGTGTGTGTTCATTGGCGATAAGTTTTAGGACTGTTGTGTACTCAGCAAGCCGTCGATTGAAGGCTAGTGGCAGTGGTAAGGAGGAGGATGAGGCGGCTGTCGGTGGGGTCAGCCTGTAGTGAACTCCAGTAGCATGCGGTGAAGAGAACGACGGTTTGAAGGGGTATCAGTTTTTCTGTTTCGTGTAAAGCTGGAAGAAGAAAATCGGTTTCATTTGTGAAGGGGAGACAAATGCGTGGACCTGGTCCACTATGATGACGTGGATTGCAATAATAATGGTAATTAATAGTTAGTTAACTAACCAAAATTATTAATTAATTGATACTAATGATGGAAGTTATTTTAATTATTACTTCAATTTAAAATCAAATATTATAAGTCATATAACTTTTGCGTCCATGAACAGAATTGGACGAAACCGGAGCCGACGGATTCGTATCAACGATACCGACGTATATGAACCGGAATGGAGTGATTCTGAGACCGTGGAATTTTATGTAGTTCTAAACGCCTAGTTTAAAACTATGTAAAGCGACGCAGCCTTGTCAGAAACAAAACCGGTGAGTAAATTCTTACACTTCTGAAATACTGTGATGCGTTAAATCCATATCATTAATATTTATCGCTAATTGGCTGCATGGACGCTATGGATGTTATGGGTGATTTTTATTTATTTATTGGTTGATTTATTGTCTATGTTTTGACCGTTCAAATGCATATTAGTGCTAAATGATATTATAAACTATTGTGTAGAGAAGAACAGGCTTGAGGAATCCAACCGGATTCCTCAAATAAATCGTATATTATTTGTTGTTTCATGAATTGCTTATCCCAATTTATGCCATATCCTGTTTAGATATAAGTAATTGAGTAAATGTTGATTGTTGAATCTAAATTCAACAATTGTCCTGTTTTAAATCCATATACAGTATTGATTGGGTCGTTGACAGTAGATGGTCTAAAGTCCATCGTATTGAAACAGTAATTCACTGTCAGGCGAATTGATGTATTTTAAGTTATAAACTTATTTTTATAACTGAATCAAACTTTGGTCTTTATTTTAGCTATTTAAATAAAGAATTTTAAATAAATGAATATTTATAACTTTGTTTTATAAAGAAACGTATAAAGGATTTTTATAGTAACAGCTTATGTTTTAATACATAAGAAGGACTGAGATTGACAAGGGAGTTGGTCGTTTTGAATAATCGTTCAAAAGAAAACAATTTAGTAAGATTTATTATTTTTACTTAACGATTTGTTTTAAAGACTAAACAAACTTTTATTTCGACTATCTTATACTAATTATTGAGTTGTTGTTATTATAAAGGTAATTATTCTCTCATTGACATATTAAGGAGATTAACAAACGTGTAGTTAACGATGAAGTAATATATTTTACTTTAGTAAATGACTAATTTAATGATTATTTTAATAATTAAAGTAATGACTTCTTAGGTAGAATTCATTAAGATAGTAATTGAAGTGTGAACGAGGGTTAGTAATTTAAAAGAGGCTTATGGAAAGGGATTTTATAATCCAAATTTCATAAACGAGTTATAAAAGAAAGTTTGAGTTAAAAGTAAAGATTCTATTCGAGTTGAGAATGTAGGAAATGATTTGTAAAACCATATTAAAATGGAAATACTTATTTACTTAAGTAATGAAGTAAATAAAAGTTTTTTTGGTTATAAAATCCAACCACTTTTAGTGTTGTTAAAAGGAGTTTTGGATTAGTGAACAAAATCCAAGTTTATAAGAAAAGTGGATTTAAAGTTATAAACTAAGGTAGGGCTTTAAATAAACCTTTTTACTTAAGGACCAAATTAAGTGAACGACATAATCGAAATGAAATTAGAAAGATAAAAAGGATAGTTAATGATTTGAACAAAAGAAATAATTTTAATGATTTTATAAAGAGTTTTAATGAACGACTTTTAAAATAAGAACCTGAGCTGCCAATATACTTGACTATACTGGTTTGACGTTGATAATTAAAACACCAAACTATCAATGAAATATTTTATTGGACCCTTTGATGTGTTGTTTCGAAGAGACCGGGATGGGAACTAGACCCAAAACCACTTCGAATCAACGTTACATACGAAGTTAAATTGCGATGGAATGAAGATGAAGCAAGTGAAGACTGTAGATTTTCATAAACAGAGGAACTGCTAATAATCTTTGTTCTGTAGCCAAAGATATACCGTGGTTCGGTCGTGGTCGAAATCGACGGATTTGCAAGGACTTCTCACTACTGATCCATGGGGTGATTCCTATATTGGATGCAGTAGGAGAGTACCTTCGGTTCATCCTGTTCCTGGATGACTTGTATGGATGAGTGTCTGACAGAGTATTTCTAAAGGGATACGTACGTTGATTTCTTCAAACGTACCATAGTTGATGGCGGAGAAATGGTTTTTCTCTAGCCAAATAACTAGAGTATTTTTGTGGACGTCAATTAGTGATACTTAGCGGATCTGACGATGTGGCATTCAAGTGAATGATGACCAAAGGTTCAAAGCAAATTCTGGCTCAAGCCTCATCAACCGGGAAATGACAAAAATCGGGCAAGCAACATGGCTATATAGGTCGCTCCCATTAAGGTTCAAAGCAAATGCTGATCCCAACCATCGGTGATATACATTCGATACACTCAAGCGAAATAAGTGGTCGGTCATGTGTGGGCCGGGTTGCAAGACGTTCTTGTTGAACCCAGTGTATTCGCCTCTAGTGATACACTATCGGCAGGTGGTCCCATACCTTTTCATGGTCGGAATCCAATTTCCAATAAGCACCCACGGTTTTTGATTGTATAATATATATGTGGAGCGTGAGATGCAAGCGTTCCACTAGATTACTATTTATTTGTGGTTGATAGACACATTTAATACCAGAAAAATATATGATTTCAAAAAATGGTTTGGGTTATAGTAAGGTAAAAATCGTCTATGTTTTTGTGTGGACTGGTCTTACTATTATCCTTTTGTTTTCAAAAAGGATTTCTAAAGTTAAACCGATTGTTGATGTGAATTTAGCACTGAAAGTATTTCAGACAGACCCATGTGTTTTTGCTTTGCTTCAAAATGTGCTCGGGTCAGACCGAACATATTTGACAGGTTAGTTTTCGCTTGGAGTTTCAGAAGCTGGAAGCAGGAGGCTTCACCATTAGTTATTTAGAGTTATTTTGCTGTATCTGATTCTTGTGTAATATGATGATTGGTATGTGTACGAGATATTCATTTGTATAAAGATATGTTGTTATATTATATATTTTGTTCGCTCCGCTGTGAGCTTTTGATGTTCTTCTTCCTTCTTCTATTCTAATATTTCTTTCTTTCTCTCTCATCCTCTAGATTCTTTCTCTTAACATTCTGCTTTTCTGTATAATTTGGGTTGACTGTGGTGGTTAAATGCCGGTCTAAATTGTACTGAAAAGTGGGACGTTACAATTTATACTTCATATAACATGCAATGAACATCTTCAAACATGTTCCAACAATAGTATTTTTCCAGTTAGTGACATGTGATGAACTCTTTAACCGATTTTCCTCATATTCTTTACCAGAAAAAGACGAGGATAGGAGATGAAAAACTAGCAAGGAATTGTAGTTTGAAAAACAATAGATAAGGATGTAGACTACCCAACATTAATGATACATTACACACCCTGTTAAACAAGATCAGCTGTAATTTTAGTTTGCATTTTTAACCACCATTTATCAGGTATCTTTTTCACTTTTCATTTACTTCATAATTATCTTATATATATTCGAAATATATGATTGTTATATACACAAATATACATTCCCCCGTCATGTATATCAAGTCTGCAAATTTTTATGTATAATTCTTAACAAATGCCGTCTAGCTGTTTGCTTTTATACAAAATGAATTTTACATTATATTCAACATATATCACTTCCTTATACGCGAGTATCGATAAAACTAAATTTATTTCGCAAATTCCATGTGCAAAGCAGGGGTGCACACTTGTACATAAATAGTTCAAGAGCATATGAAGATGCCCCCTTAATTGATCAGACTACGAACAATAAAAAAGATTATTATAATATCATTAATAGAACACAATAAAGTTCAAAATACTCTTAGATGTTTTATTATGTCTCTTACATGTCTTCGCAAGCGTTATTTTGTCACAAGACATCAAAACCTTAAATTTTACACAAAAGCTACTTAACTGAGCACCTGAGGATTAAGGGGAAAATAAGAAACTTTGGGTCAGACAAATAGTATAACGTGAATAATAAGTCATCTTGTGTAACGACTCGCATTTTACGCATCGAAGGATCGTAGAATATTTATTTCTTTTACATACGAAGTCGTATGGTCATGTAACTTTGGGGGACGACTATTGGGGTCATTTCCCATGTTCATGATTTTTACCGATTTTCAAATGACCATTTTGCCCCTAGCTGATCTTGTTTTGAAAATAACTTTTGACTAGAAAGAAATTTTGACCTTAACCACTTTCATTGGCTTCGGATGATGGTTTACAATTCCGTAGAGTGGTCACATTAGCCAAACAGACTCACTGTTTGGGAGATATGGCTGAAACAAGTTTCAGATGGTGAAAAACAACTTAATTGGGCTTAACCGGGTGATTAGCAGCTAGGCCAAAAGGGATTTCGGGATTAGAGGTGTATAGGGGCTGATTAGGGCTAGAAAACATTTCTTTCAGCCGCCACTTTCATTCTTGGAAACCTAGCAATGGCCTCCAACACCCAAATCAGCTTCTAATCACTTTCTAATCAAGTTTTGTCTTAATCTACATCAAATCAGAGAAGATCTTCACCAAATCAATATTAGAGCTGCTGTCAGACACCAGTATTCGCCCAAATCAGCGAGATTTCAGTTTTGAAAATTTTATTTGTGGCCAAGGTGAGTGATTAGCATTGTTTTGACACTAATTACAGTTAATTAAGGGTAATTAGTGAAGATTAGCGAATTTATGCATTAATAAATTCTGGAAAAATATTTATAAATTCGAAAACAATATTTTAGACCTCTGTTAGAAATTTGGTTTGATTTGGTTAAGTTTTACCAATCATATCATTAGTTTTGCTTAAATACGCTTAAGGGAAAATATGGGGTTTTGGCTATGTTTGATCTATTTTAACCTATCAAGTTATTGTTTTGATGTTTGTGGTTGATGTTACACGCTGCTTTGACTGTATGATATGATTTTTGATTGTCTAGAAGTGTTAGATTGGTCGAAAACGCCGTCGAGTGGCGTAAACAGCCGCTGGAAGAAGTTGCAGGAATTTGGCCGATCCAGATCGGATCGGAGGAAGGAGCACGAACCGAACTGCCCTTCTAAGCTGTTGTATCCACGAGGAGATCTGAACCCGAACCCACGACCCGATCCACCTCTCGTGTGCCACTCCGACCCGAACCGATGCACCATGGAGAAGTTTGAGAGACCCGACCCGATCCGGAGCGCTTGTGAAGGGGGACCGAACCGGAGGAGTTTTCCATGAAGCCAGGAGGTGTGGACTCCGATCCAAACCGCTAGAGGAAGGTCACCTCGATCCGACCCGGAGCAGAGAGGAAGGTTTGAGCTGGAGATTCCGAACCGATCCGATTGCTTAAGGAGGAGTATTCTGGTCTGAACCGAGGAGCTGATGACCACGAACTGAAGTAAAGTAAAGTGAAGAAATGGAGACCGGTCTGGAGAAGAAAGTGATGACCAGAACTCAAGATGCAAAGGTAGTCCAAGTAGGAAGTTTTGACTTAGGATCCAGTTGGGAACCAACGAGTCGGCTTCAGGGGTTGGACTTTGCTGCAGGACGTGTGCAAAGGGGTTGTCGATGTCTATGACTTTGGATCACTATGTGTAGGGAGTACGTGAATGGATTCAGGGTCACAGTGGCCTAGGTACGACTAAAGGGGCTATAGACCAATGAAGTGGCGTCATTTGTAAAGATTTGGTCATGACTCCATGTGGTAAGTTTGATAGTAGCAGTAGTTGTACAAGTCGAACTCCGTCACTACCTCGATGAGTCTAGTGATTAACAGTGGTGGACATCGTATGCTTTACGCACTGAGTGAGAGATGTGAGGATGGTTGCTATGTTTGATTCGTTTACCATCACTATGACATGCACACCCCCACCCCCGTAATCTTTACACCATCTGTTAGCGGCACCTTAGAGTATTGTACGGTATGTAGTGCTAACTCTTTGGTTGCAGGTCCAGGTTCAGGTATTGTTTAGTATATCTGTTATCATTCTGTTTAGCTGCTTATCGCTCATACCGGAGTTTTGTCTGACCCGGAGTTTTATGTCTCTTCTTATTACTCTGGGTGCTCTCACGAGCAGACTAGAGACATGTTAGCTGGGTATGCACGAGTAGCTGATTCGGAGACGAGCAGGAGGCTTCCACGTATGATATATATATAGTATTCTCCCTGTGTCGTTGAAGATCACCGCTTGGGCATTAGTAGTGCATCTTCTACTTTAGCTTTCTTTTGCTTTTGAGACAGTTTAAAGTTGTAATAATGATGTTGGATCATAAGCTGTATTTGGATTTTCGCCGCTACGTTGGTTTAAGTTTTCAGCTTTTGCACTGTCTCGCCTGTTTTATGTCAAGCTTATGTTATTATTATATTTTGTTCCATGCGCTGTGATACATTCTACAGGTTCCTTGTTAGTTCATTCTCTTCTTTCTTTTCTTTGGCGACCGTTCCGTGCTAATCGGGCATGTGTACAGCGCACCTTCAGAGGAAATGCAGGCTGGTGCGGGGCGGGCCATCACATTTGGTATCAGAGCCTAGGTTGCGTAGTTAACCTATGGAAGTTATCAGGGAGAGATAGTATACGTATATGAGAGCACATATTCGTGATTATTTTGGTTTTCAAAAGCTATATATATATACTATTAGTATAGTTAAGGATGAAGTCGCACTGCACTATCACCACTATGGAGATGGTTAATCGTTTTCTCTTTACAGATTGAACGATGAGCCGATACGTAAGTGGTGCCGGTAGAGGAGCCAATAATGGGAATGTGGCTGACATGAGGACGATGTTTACTAACCTCATGAGGGAGATGCTTAGGGATGTACAGAGGGTAGCTCCTAATGGTGGTAATGGTGGTGGCCCAATAGGGCAGGCGCCTAGGGCCGATTTTTCCAAGCTGAATAAGGATTATACTAGTCTTGGTGGGAAGCCGTTCCACGGAACGGAGTCGGTTATGGATGTTCAGGATTGGTTGGATAGCTGCGAACATATCTTTGAAGATTTGGGTATCGAGGATGCGATAAAGAGAAGGCTAGCATCCCGTCAGCTTCAAGGACGGGCAATGAATTGGTGGAATGCTATAAAGGCAGCTACTCCCGAGGATCAGATTACTTGGGAGCAGTTTAAGGTTCGCTTTAGCGATAAGTTCATTCCAGCTGCCCAGAAGACAGTGTTGTTTAAGAGATTCTTGGAACTCAAGCAGAATGGCAGAGCTGTCTCGGAGTATATTGCCGAATTCGACACTTTGTCGAAGTATGGGTTATCTCTTATTGATACTGTCGAGAAGAAGAACGAGAATTTCAGAACTGGTTTGGATCAGTACTTGGAGGAAAGGCTTATTAACCACATCGATGAGATGTTTGAATCGATTGTGGGGAAAGCATTGAGGTCAGAGAGTCTTTACCCTAAGTCGAAGACTGAAGTTGCATCTGCAGAGGAGCCAAAGCCGCAAGCAAGCGGTAGAGGAAAGAATGATTCTCAGAATAAGAGAAAGTAGAATCAGACCAAGGATGGCCAGAAGAAAAGAATAAGCAATATGTTGAGTACTTCAGCTGTGGTAAGAAGGGCCATTATGCCAAAGAGTGTCGGGCCAAGCCAGCGGATAGGAAGTGCTTCAACTGTGGCCAAGTGTCCGCAACCCCCTAAAGAAAAGCATATGGTGAAAGCATATGCCCTTAATGCTATTCCTTCTTCGCCGAATGCCCCAACTGCGGCGGAGAAGGGAAAGAATGTCGTTATTCAAGGTATGCTTTCTGTTTATGATGTTCTTGTTAGAGTTTTGTTTGATATCGGGGCTTCCAGTTCTTTCATATCTAGTGACCTGGTAGATAGGTTGGGATTGGAGCCCGAGATTGTCGATAGGCCTTTAGTAGTGACGAACCCGATTGGTGGTTCGACTAACCTTGGCATGATTTGTCTTAATGTGGTCTTATTGAGTCATGGATGCATGTTTGTTTGTGATTGCTTTGTTTTGGGCTTTACTGGGTTTGGCATTATTTTGGGAGTCGATTGGCTCCAAAGATACAGGGTGGTGGTAGACTGTGAGGGCTTTTTGGTGATAGCTAGAGCGGATGATGGGCGGAGGGTAGTGTTTGGTGGTCTACATAGTGATGGGGTAATGGCTAGTTTTCTAAATTCCATCGACATCTCGTAAGGTGAGTAGTCAGGTTTGCCCGTGGTTGGCCAGTATCCGGATGTTTTCGAGGAAGTGACCGGGCTTCCACCACACCGAGAGATTGAGTTCCGTATTGATTTAGTGAAGGATGCCAGACCTATAGTGATGCCACTTCGTCGTATGGCACCAAGGGAGCAGCGAGAGCTCGGGGTGCAAGTCAGCAATCTTTTGAAGAAGGGATTTATCAGAAGGAGTGTTTCTGAATAGGGAGCACCAGTTGTGTTTGCTACCAAGGCGGTTGGTTCCCTTCGTTTGTGTGTAGACTACCGCGAGTTGAATAAAGTAATGAGGAAGAATAAGTATCCTCTATCGCGGATAGATGATTTGTTTGATCAGTTGAGTGGCGCGAGAGTATTCTCTCAGTTGGATCTCGCGACAGGTTTTCATCAGCCTAGAGTGGAAGCTGAGAGTATAGCTAAAACGGCATTTCGGACGCCATCTGGATTTTATGAGTGGTTGGTCATGCCATTCTAGCTGACCAATGCCCCATCATATTTTGTGGATCTTATAAATAGGGTATTTAGAGATCAGTTGAATAATATCATCCTTGTGTTTGTGGATGATATTTTGGTCTATTCGAGGACAGAGGAAGAACACAAGGAACATTTAAGAATAGTGATGGAGGTGTTGAGAAAACACCAATTGAAAGCAAAGTTTTCTAAGTGTCACTTCTGGAGGAGGGAAGTGAGATTCTTAGGCCATGTTGTTTCAGAGAATTGTATTGTCGTGGATCCTACGAAGGTGGCTACGGTACAAGATTGGTCTACGCCCAAGAATGCAACGGACATAAGAAGTTACTTGGGGTTAGCTGGATATTATCGTAAGTTTATCCAGGACTTCTCCAAGATAGCAGCACCGTTGACCCAGTTGACCAAGAAGAATCAAGCCTTCGTCTGGGACGAAAAATGCGAGAATGCATTCAAGAGTCTAAAGGAAAAGTTGACATGTGCACCATTGTTAGTCATTCCTAAGGGGAATGAAGAGATGACAGTATATACGGATGCATGTGGCACATGGCTGGGTGCTGTATTGATGCAAGGAGGTAGGGTTGTAGCTTATGCAAGTAGGCAACTGAAACAGCATGAAAGAAGATA
Source organism: Allium sativum (assembly GCA_030737875.1). Lineage (NCBI taxonomy): Eukaryota > Viridiplantae > Streptophyta > Magnoliopsida > Asparagales > Amaryllidaceae > Allium > Allium sativum. The sequence goes on along the minus strand of CM060913.1, from coordinate 79,994,098 downwards.
CCCTACCCATGATTTGGAATTGGCAGCGATCGTGTTTGCATTGAAGATGTGGAGACATTATCTCTTGGGAGAAAGATTCAAGTTGTTTACCGATCATAAATCGTTAAAGTATCTTTTCTCTCAAAAGGATCTAAATCTCCGGCAACAAAGATGGTTAGAATTCTTAGCTTCTTATGATTTCGATATCGCATACACACCAGGAAAGGGCAATGTTGTAGCTGATGCATTGAGTAGAAGACATGCCCGTTTTGGGGCTATGTTTCTTGAATGGAAGCAACTGGAGTACATCGCTGGGTATGATTTCAGACCAAAGTGCGAATTGGATCCAGAAATGTTAGCAAGTTTGACGATCGACCCACTTTGATTGAGTGGATCGGCTCTAGTCAGACGGACGATCCTAACCTATTGGAAATCATCTCCAAGTTAGAGATGGTTATCGATGAGGAGATGAATAAGTATGGGCTTGATCGAGATGGATGGCTTAGAAAGAATGGAAGATTTGTTGTACCCAATGTCAATGGATTGAGAGATGTAGTGCTTAGAGAATATCGTCACTCAAAACTGACTATACACCCCAGTGGTAACAAGATGTACCGAGACATGAAGCAGACCCACTACTGGGAAGGGATGAAAAGAGACATTGGGAAGTTTATATCCAAATGCATGAATTGCAGCTAGTTAAAGCTAAGCAAAAGAAGCCTAGTGGTCTGCTACAACCATTAGAAATTCCAGAATGGAAATGGGAACAAGTGTCGATGGATTTCATTGATGGGTTACCAAGGACTAGATCGGGCCATGATAGGCATTTGGGTGATTGTGGACCGTTGACCAAGAGTGCGAGATTTATACCCGTCAAGTCGAATAGGACGGCAGCTAAGTTAGCCGAACTATATGTAAATTGGGTAGTGAGGTTTCATGGAATACCCAAGGGCATTGTGAGTGACCGAGATCCGTTGTTCACTAGTGGATTTTGGAAGAGCTTATAAGAGGCGTTGGGATCAGAACTACATCTCAGTACCGCGTATCATCCTCAAACCGATGGCCAAACAGAGAGGGTGAATCGTATATTGGAAGACCTCTTGAGAGCTTATGTATTGGATTTTGGTGGATCATGGGATGACCATTTGCATCTAGTAGAGTTTGCATATAATAATAGTTACTAATCCAGTATCGGTATGGCTCCGTTAGAAGCTTTGTACGGAAGACCGAGTAACTCACCGTCATGTTGGTTAGAAACTAGTGAGAAGTTTGTGCTTGGACCAGATGTGATAAGAGAAACTTCAGACAAGATCAAGATCATTCAACGGCGAATGAAGGCTGCCCAAGATAGGCACAAAAAGTTATGCTGATAGGAGGAGAAGAGAATTAAAGTTCTCCATTGGCGACTTGGTGTTTGTCAAGATTTCTCCGTTGAAGAGCGTAATACGATTTGGCATGAGAGGCAAGTTAGCATCAAGATTTGTTGGTCCATTCCCAGTTCTTGAACAAATTGGGAATTTAGCATACAAAGTTGAATTACTAGAGAAGATGGCAGGAGTTCACAACGTATTTCATGTTTCCCAGTTAAGGAAGTTCGTGCACGACCCAGATGTGACTATTTCACCTGATCAGTTAGATGATATCGAAGTTAAACCCGAGGCGGTTGGGAACCGCAAGCCTATGCGTATTGTTGGGAACGATACAAAGCAACTTCGGAGGAAAGCAGTGAATCTAGTCAAAGTTCAGTGGGGCGAGAATGAGAATGATTGTACATGGGAGACAGAGGAGAGCATTAGGAAGATGTATCCAGAACTCTTCGCCTGGTAAGATTTTAACTTCGATTTAGTCTTTCCGTATGCTAGGATAGGCTTGTTTGTTTGTTTTGCATGGTTGTATATGATTGGTAGGCATGCGGGATCCTTTGAATGTTTTGGGTTAAGGAATTTTGGGACGAAATTTGTTAAGGGGGGGAGAGTGTAATGACCCGCATTCTACGCATCGAAGGATCGTAGAATATTTATTTCTTTTGCATACGAAGTCGTATGGTCATGTAACTTTAGGAGACGACTATTGGGGCCATTTCCCATGTTTATGATTTTTCCCGATTTTCAAATGACCGTTTTGCCCCTAGCTGATCTTGTTTTGACCATAACTTTTGACTGGAAAGGAATTTTGACCTAAAACCACTTCCATTGGCTCCGGATGATGGTCTACAATTCCATAGAGTGGTCTCATTAGCCAAAAGGAATCACCGTTTGGGAGATATGGCTGAAACAAGTTTCATATAGTGAAAAACAGCTTAATTGGGCTTAACCGGGTGATTAGCAGCTAGGCCCAAAGTGGATTTCGGGATTAGAGATGTATAGGAGCTGATTAGGGTTAGAAAACATTTCTTTCAGCCACCACTTTCATTCTTGGAACCCTAGCAATGACCTCCAACACCTAAATCAGCTTCTAATCACTTTCTAATCAAGTTTTGGCTTAATCTACATCAAATCAAAGAAGATCTTCACCAAATCAGTATTAGAGCTGCTGTTAGACACCAGTATTCGCCCAAATCAGCGAGATTTCAGTTCTGAAAATTTTATTTGTGGCCAAGGTGAGTGATTAGCATTGTTTTGACACTAATTACAGTTAATTAAGGGTAATTAGTGAAGATTAGCGAATTTATGCATTAATAAATTCTGGAAAAAAAATTATAAATTCGAAAATAATGTTTTAGACCTCTGTTAGAAATTTGGTTTGATTTGGTTAAGTTTTACTAATCATATCATTAGTTTTTCTTAAATACGCTTAAGGGAAAATATGGGATTTTGGCTATGTTTGATCTGTTTTAACTATCAAGTTATTGTTTTGATGTTTGTGGTTGATGTTACACATTGCTTTGACTGTATGATATGATTTGTGATTGTCCAGAAGTGTTAGATTGGTTGAAAACGCCGTCGAGTGGCGTAAACAGTCGCTGGAAGAAGTTGCAGAAATTTGGTCGATCCGGATCGGATCGGAGGAAGGAGCCCGAACCGAACCGCCCCTCTAAGCTGTTGTATCCATGAGGAGATCTGAACCCGAACCCACGACCCGATCCGCCTCTCGTGTGCCACTCCAACCCGAACCGATGCGCCATGGAGAAGTTTGAGAGACCCGACCCGATCCAGAGCGCTTGGGAAGAGTGACCGAACCGGAGGAGTTTTCCATGAAGCCAAGAGGTGTGGACTCCTATCCGAACCGCTAGAGGAAGGTCACCTCAATCTGACCCGGAGCAGAGAGGAAGGTTTGAGCTAGAGATTCCGAACCGATCCGAATGCTTTAGGAGGAGTATGCCGGTCCGAACCGAGGAGCTGATGACCACGACCTGAAGTAAAGTAAAGCGAAGAAATGGAGACCGGTCCGGAGAAGAAGGTGATGACCAGGACCCGAGATGCAAAGGTAGTCCAAGTAGGAAGTTTTGACTCAGGATCCAGTTGGGAACCAACGAGTCGGCTTCATGTGTTGGGCTTTGCTGCGGGACGTGTGCAAAGGGGTTGTCGATGTCTATGACTTTGGATCACTATGTGTAGGGAGTACGCGAACGGATTCAGGGCCACAGTGGCTTAGGTATGACTAAAGGGGCTATAGACCAATGAAGTGGGGTCATTTGTAAAGATTTGGTCATGACTCCATGTGGTAAGCTTGGTAGTAGCAGTAGTTGTACAAGTCGAACTCCGTCACTACTTCGATGAGTCTAGTGATTGACAGTGGTGGACATCGTATGCTTTACGCACTGAGTGAGAGATGTGAGGATGGTTGCTATGTTTGATTCGTTTACCATCACTATGACATGCACACCCCTACCCCCGTAATCTTTACACCATCTGTTAGCGGCACCTTAGAGTATTGTACGGTATGTAGTGCTAACTCTTTGGTTGCAGGTCCAGGTTCACGTATGGTTTAGTATACCTGTTATCATTCTGTTTAGCAGCTTATGGCTCATACTAGACTTTTGTCTGACCCAGAGTTTTACGTCTCTTCTTATTACTCTGGGTGCTCTCACAAGCAGACTAGAGACAGATTAGCTGGGTATGCACGAGTAGCTGATCCGGAGACGAGCAGGAGGCTTCCACGTATGATATATACAGTATTCTCCCTGTGTCATTGAAGATCATCACTTGGGCATTAGTAGTGCATCTTCTACTTTAGCTTTCTTTTGCTTTAGAGGCAGTTTAAAGTTGTAATAATGATGTTGGATCATAAGCTGTGTTTGGATTTCTGCTGCTATGTTGGTTTAAGTTTTCAGCTTATGCACTATCTCGCCTGTTTTATGTCAAGCTTATGTTATTATTATATTTTGTTCCTTGCGCTGTGAGACATTCTACAGGTTCCTTGTTAGTTCATTCTCTTCTTTCCTTTCTTGGGCGACCGTTCCGTGCTAGTCGGGCATGTGTACAGCGCACCTTCGGAGGAAATGCAGGCTGGTGCGGGGTGGGCCGTCACATCTTGATAAATAAATATTTAATGTGGCCACAGTGCTGAGAGGAACGAGTTGTCCGCTCATTCTAGTATCCGCAGCTAAATTAATCAGTCCATGTTGAACTTGCAATCACAATTTTTATTAAACATAGTAATATCCTGACTATCTGTCTTATGGGAAGTTTTGTCAATCTATGTTTTAACACCCCATTTTCTAAGGTCTAAGGCTAAGTACTACGGATGTTGCAGTCATCTGTAGTGTCAACTTTTGATTGTAGAAAATGGTGAGTTAATAAATTAAAAACATTTTAGAGCATGAGAGTATGAAAAAGATTAAAGTACCATTTAATCAATAACATTCATTACATATTCCCTTTCGCTAAACCCATACAGAGAAAATGTAAATATTATAAAACACTAGAGCGACATATAAAGATGCCCTCCTGGATGATCAATGTCTAGGTAAATGGCATTAAACACTTTTAACTGTACCTTTCTCATAAACGAAAAATAAACATATAGCAGAAAACTTATTATTATCTATAGCTTCCTTCTCATCTTTGGAAAGCTCAATTGAAGAAGAAAGACTGTAACTCCTAATCTACTCAAACGAGTACCCGAAAGTTAGAGGAGGGAAACAAAAATCATGGGCCAGTCAAATAGATTGATGTTAACAATAATGTTCTTTCTATCCAAAACCAAAAGGTAACCGGCGAGACCACGCCATTTAGTGGAGCAGATTTCCATTCACTAATACTGAAACACAATAACCAACCCTGTGCTCCTGCACTTAATGGTTATCTCAATGCAAAACAATAAAGAAAGCAATATGATATGCAACATGCAGTATGCGATTGTGTTGTGGATTACCCATCCATCATGTTGAACTGAATAACTATCTTAATGGTGCCTTTCTATGCCTTTCGACCTACAAATTCCTATAGGTGTCGTTATAGTTTCCTCACTCATTTATAAGAACTGTTCTTTTATTCAAAGATGTAATACCCTCCCTTATCTTCTAGATTAACCATCCCTAAAAAATTTATGAAGTAATCCCTTCAATGGATGTCAACTAACCATCAAGCACCCTCTTAGTTTTATCCATTGGTTGACTAAGAAAAGTGTAGTTTTATACTATGGGATAACAAGAAACTCTTCCACTGGATGTCGGTAACTGCTTGGCATCCTCTTAGTTTTGCACGTTGGATGATTAAGAATCAAGTAGTTTTATCATGAGATAAGTATAGATACGCAAAAACCTAATGTGGATTAGCTATCACACATCTCAAAATTTTCCCGTAGGGTGACTAAGAACCTGGTAGTTTAATTCTGTGGGATGAATATAAACCTGATTCATGTTAAGGTAGTTTTATCCATTTATGATAAGCCTTTATATCTAATGTGGTACCACTGTCGACATCTCACATAGTTTTACACTAGGTTTACTAAGAACCTATCAATATATTTTATACTTGTCTCTCTGACAAGTGTTTATGTCAAATTGGTAAACCCCGACTTATCCCTTTCATTGGTACCCCCAATGCATTCTATTAAATGTGATTGCATACATGGTTTCCTATCATTACTCAAACAAAATCCAAGTCCTTCAAAGGTTGGACATAACAGTGATAATGATGCTTGCAGTTAAATGTTGAAAGTGTCCCTATGCAATAGACTTGGAATACCCCTTTGGGTCCTAATCCCCTTTCGACTCCTTCCTTAAATATCGAAGTCACATGGTACCCCTATGAGAGAGAAAAATGAAAGCAAAAACCATTGCAATAAACAAGCCTAAAAAAATACAACCATTAAGTAGTTCCATGGCTAAGGCTTATATTGGATCTCATTTCCTTCAATTCTTCAGAAGGGTACTGAGGCGGCAACCTCTTTAATCTGGGGTTTGAAGGTAAACCCCCTTTGATTATTTTCGGGAGAGTCAAAGTCACAACTCTACAAATGATAGGTAAAACCCTACTGGCAATCATGTAAAACATGTCATTTAGCATAACAACCGACATAAATTAAGGCGACACTCATAGTGGCGACAACCTCTTGCTGTCATCAATGCAACCAAATATTCCTTGATATACTGTCGATGCCAAAAGGTTGCAGAGGCAAGGGCCTTAATGTAAGGAGTTACCGTCCTCAGCAACCGACTTCAAGAGTTTTTGGAAACAAACATAAACCACCCATCCAACACTAACAGTTCGGACCCGAACATAGGAAGAGGCATTGGTTTATAAAACTAACATGGCATATCAATACCTTCGACAACAACCATGTCGAAGGAAACCGTGGCAACAAACCAACGTGCTTTTCAACTAAACCATGCTGACATCACCTATTTCGACATGACTCTAAAAGAATAGGACATAACATTCCTTGCCTACATCAACTATGTCGGCAAGTTTCATTAGAAATAAGCTCGAAAAAAAACATAAACCAATAATCAAACTTATATCAAAAAGCCTACCCTTCTGAATCCACTGAAGGGTGCTATGGTCATAGCCTCTATTCTACGTTTTACGGTTTCAAAATAGAACCCCCTTCTGTTTCCCCTAGAAGACAACGAGCCTCTCTTCTTTATAAAATCAAAGTCTTTATTACGACTAGTCCCTACAATATCTTCGAAGGGCTTTGAGGTGACAACCTCACACCGATGTCGTAGTTAGACTATTCAACCATCATATTGAAGGAATCCTTTCAACTCCATTGGATGGTTCATAAGCTATATGTTACAAATATTTTCATACATAGTTACCGAAATTATGTCTCTTTAGGTCCGTTGAGATACCAGGATGATAGTTCATCTCGTCATTTATAAAGTAAATTAACTTTAATAAAATAACCCTTAATAAAGTGATCCTTCTAAATTCGTCGTAGGAACTTGGACATTATGCCTCTTACTTTTCTATAAAAGGAATTTTAGAAAATCCAACTCCTTTCGTTACCCATAAAAGGTGCAGGTGAGACAACCTTGTGTACTTTTAGGAAATCCTTTATATTCAGAAAGCTTTATAAAACCAATCCCTTCGTCTCGATGGGAGGGTTTGGAGGCATTAGTCTTTCAAAGCCTTATGCTTATATTTATTGTACCCCATGGTTTGGAGAAATAGGCATAATTCAACAATTGGAAGGGAAATAACTCCTTTCGACCATGTAAAAAGATGTTGGAACATTTTTCATGATTCCTTTATACATTAAAGTCAAAGTAATCCCTTTTCATTACTTGAAGGGGGAAATCTACATGTCTTTAATCTTTAAAAACCCACATCTTTGTGGAAAATAATCCTTTGACCATACTGAAGGGTACTACGGCAAGCCTTATATTTATGCATAAAACATTTTCTTTAAGTAAATAATCCCATTGACTCGACACAACAGCCAAGCCCATGTGTGGAGGAAATACGTTCTTCAAGAGTTGATGCTTTAAAACTTAGAGCCATCTGTCGATGTCCAGGATGAAAGCCTAAGGCCGAAGACTCATACAAGAAGTCGGAAGTCTGAATGCTTCATATGCCAACGTGTGACATCGCAAGCATCTGATACTATTCAAAAGGAAATAATAAGTGCTTCTAGTCGTTCCAAAATACAAAAAAGATGCTTTCTCTCCTTGGGACGATGGCACTAATCGTTAATAAAAAGGAAAACTGGTCAACTACTTTACACTTGTCGAATTATAGTTGGACCAAAAGAGAAACACATAGATCAAAGTACAGTACTTCCTATGCTCTTCCCATTCCAAAGTACAAATATTTGTACTTATGCATTGGTTCCTTGTTTATGCATAAGCTTTCATAAGAAAAAGCAACTTTAGGAAATTCATATCAATTAGAAAACGTATGGGAAATTTGACAGAATGAAGGGGATATCCTCCTCTATCATTCCTAAAAGTTTCAGGATTAAAATAATATCTACCATTCATAAGAGTTTTGGGCTCAAAATAATAAACTGACTCCTTTAATTAATTAAACCCGTTAGCAACAATAAACTTCCTTAGGAGAATTACAGAATATTCTTAAGTACTTAGAAAGTTTTGAAATCGAAAACCTACCTCCAAATTCATGTAGCAAACAACATTTCCAAATTTCACAACATCTGAAGAATTATATTTACATTTTAAGCCCTAAAACCTTTTCGTCTTCATACAAAGCAAGCATATAATCAAAAATGAAAACATGGGCATTGATAAACAATCAAGTAACAACTGTATAACATTAAAACAATCATGTAAAAACATAAAAAATTCGGATATAAGAAAATAGACCATTTAAATCATTGGTAGAGATTATTATTCATCTTGTTTAGATTGAGTGCTTGAGATTTGTAGAATTTGATTTGCTAAGCTTTAATCCCTAGCTTTCTTTTAGGTTCTCTTCTTCCTCCTCTTTCTTTTTGTGGTCGGCCGCCTCTAGGGTTGTTTTAATTTTTGAAAGAATGAGAAAAATGTGAGAGAGAAGAGGTAGAAAAGATCTTATATAGGAGGCCAAATGCTACCATTGTGCCCCTTTCGTACCTAATTTATTCTCTTGGCCGAACCACACAATTATTTGTTAATATATACAAATATCAACTAAATAATCTATCAACATCATCCTTCCCTAGTTAATTCAGTTAATTAAATATCTTGAATAATGTTTTATGAAAATGAGGGACACTACTTCCTTTTCCCATGATTGAATTTCGTCCCCGAAATTCAATCAAGAATAAAAACAAACATAGGAAACAACATATAATGCTATTTATACTAGTGTAATCACACTAGTCACTAGTCCTATAAAATAATATAGAAGACACCCTACTGGTGATATTATGAGTCAAGTGTCATCTTTATTGAGACTCTTTATCCATACGCCTCATGCTTGCGTAGATACTCTGCCCATTCTGGCTTTTTGTCGTCGATCTTGAATTGTCTCGATCTTCTTTGCAGCTTTTTCGACCTCTTTTGGTTCGAAAACCAATAGGTGATGTTGACCTACCTTTTTATATGGCAGTCATGTTGTGGATTTCCGGCTATCGGAGTACTTAGGACTTCAGCATAGACTTAGGTGAACTTGGAAATTTTCAATTGGAGTCACAGAGTTCGTGGAAATTTGGAACTTGGAAGGCACTTACATGGATCGGTAGGGAACCATGTTATGGATCGCAAATCCAAAGAGTCGTATTAGCTTGATAGTTGCAAATCGGTATTTATTATTTTTAAACTTTGTTCATTAAAACAGAAGAGTTTGGAGTGGTATAGATGGAATCGGCATGGCACTTTGAATTGGACTTAAGAAATAAACTATGTCCCCAGATCAGTATGCTTGGACCGGTACCGATTGGGATCTGGATTAGTACCGATCGAGACATGATGGATTGGGTCGATCCTGGCCTTCTCACTTTGTACTTGGTCTCTTCGAGATCCTATTTTTGTGGCTATTATTCTAGACAACCTGAGCTCCACTACTGCTGTCGATATACCCTAGGTTTACTATGAACCTATCAATTTATTTTACACTTGTCTTCTCGAAATGTGTTTAGGCCAAATTGGTAAACCCCAATTTTTCCCTCCCATTAGTATCCCTAAGTTTTTAGTCAAATGCGATGACATATATGGTTTCCTACCACTATTCCAAAAAAACCAACCATTCGAAGGTTGGACATAAGAGTAATGTGACACCCCACGTCCGTTAATGTCACTCATTAAGAGAATGCATTAAGTTTCGTGAAGCATTATAGGTAAACAGAAATAGAAATATTGCAAGACAGATATAAAATAACAGCGGAATCTAAAACTTTATTAGACAGGAAACATCGTGGTTCAAAACATGGTTACAACATGAGTCTGAAACACATAAAACCTAGTACATCAACTTAAAATTTCTGTCTTGTACTAAAATCATCAGAGTACAATAAACATGAAAAGAGCATAATCCCCAAAAGCATAGCCCTAGTAGAAAAGGTACAAAATCAAGCAGTACATCTAAGCAGCTCCAAACAGGATGAAAGCAGAATCCTGATCAAGCTTGAGTATTCCCACTCTGATAACATAGAGGGGAAACGAAAAAGAAAGAAGAAGAAACAAAATAGATCAGACATAAAGTCTGGTGAGTCCAGTTACTTTTAGCACATAAATAAGTAAAAGAATTATGACAGACATATAAATCGGATAAGAGGTAGATAACAACATATAAGGCATGTATGACAAGGTAACAAGATAGAATAAGTAGTGCTTCCCTAACACTTTTCTCTACACCAATACTAGTGTCATATGAACAAGACGATCCCTAACAAGTATAAGATGGTAGACTTAGGCGTACTTCTAGTGAGAGGTTTAACCTCATACAATAACAGGCAACCCAACTGAACATACCGGAGTTACCCTTAAGGATAATAATGGGCTCCTAAACATACTAGAGTCTAGATGTACCCTAATTACTACCCCAATCAATCATCTTCCTATTCCGTAGATACCTTGTGTTGGCCCCACAGTAGGACGTATTGCTTCCTAAACTGAAACCCTTCATTTCCAGGATGTGCACAACTATATCTACCGATGCTACAACGTCTTAATTTCCTTAGCAAGCTGGAACCATGCACGCACATGACTCCGTTGGTTTCCTGCGATGTCGACATCTTCACCTAAGTGACCTCTTACAATCAACTCAATAAGCATGCTCCGACTCCGGCCTAGTTCGGAGTACTTGTTTGATACCTATATGGGTTACTGACTGAAAAAAAATCTCACACAAGATGATACAAACTCCCCCTAGGCTTGCATCCCCACTACTAGGATTTCAATAGGTTATGAACAGTCCAACATGTAAAACAAGCTAAGTTGTCGGGCCTATATATGTAAATATTAACCCACCGCCAAAAGATTTAATAACCCTTACCGATCCAAGCAAGTTTACTTAACAAAGTTGCATAACCCCAACGTATAAAATAGGTTAAGTTTGTGGGCCTATATATATAAATATTACCCACCGCCACAAGATTTACTAAATCCTCCCACTGATTCAAACATGTTTACTTAAACCCTACTCAAGTTAGAAGGTTCATAAAAATCCTTATGGATCCAAACAGGTTAAGTATTACCAGTTCATTACCATTCATTCATTCATTTATGGTTACAATCCGCTGGACCTCTCGCATTAAGCCTACAACTTGTGGATGCTGGATATGTCGGTTGGGTTCGGGCATACTTCTTCAACAAGTCGGGATTAACCTTGTTTCTTAGCATGTTTCATGTTTATGCACTTAGACCGCTCACATTAGATTCATCACTTGTGGTCCCTGGATATGTGGTCGGGTCCGGGCAGACTTGTACCACAAATATAATCCAACCTCGTGTCTAAGCGTGGTTACAGTTTCTAATTACTGTAAATTTAGGCATTTTCACTATTTAACAATTATTCCTATTTCATTATAGGTTTTCATGCCCCTTTTCCAAGTCATATTCATCATGTACCATATGCCCCAAATTAAGATCTAAATCACAATTTGATTTATGCCCCATATACATATTCATGTATTTAATTCAAGTTATGCCCAAAATTTCCAAATACAAGTTATGCCCCAAATTTAACATTTTACCCTCGTTTCCAATTTCACGCGTTCGCATATTTCAATGGTATGCCTAGGCTCGAAGGTAGCCTGGTTATAAAATAAAAAGGGAAAATAAGAAGGAAAGAGAATAGAAATAGACATAATAACAAGATTGACATATGATGGCAGGAATAGGTATAGCAACTAATAAACATATAGTGACAAAATTGGGCACAATGACAAGTTAGGCATATTGGAACAGATTTGATGAACATGTGATAATAGAACTGATTAGGCATAGTGTCATGCTCATAAACATGCATGATGAGATCTAATCAGTGAATTAGATATATAAACAATGGCAGATCTTACATGATAAATAGGCATAGGCTTAGATCCAATTCATAGTCATGTCAAAATAACTTATATACACAGGTTATGGCAGATCTGATATGATTGAATTAGTCATAGGCTTAGATCCAATTCATAGTCATTTCAAAATAACTTAGATACACAGGTTATGGAAGGTCTGATATGATTCAATTAGTCACAGGCTTAGATCCAATTCATAGACATGTCAAAAATAACTTTTAAGTATTCATATCTAAAAATAACGTAGACTCACTGTGATTGGATCTAAGAAACAGAAGAATAATAGCAGATGTAGAAGCACTGATCTCTGAATTTGTCTAACTCTAGTTGTCGAAGAAGATTAGGCTATTTTAATCAAGGCAGATACAACATCCAGTTCTCTATATTGTTTTTGGTGTGTAAAAACAAGAGAAATGAGGCCCTATTTATAGCATAATGCCAACAAACCAAGCCAAGAATTCAGTCCGCGTTTAGAGTTGAGAATCTTCCCAGATCTGCATGGTGTCGACCCTCCTTAGGGTGTTGACCCAGCAGGGCCTCGGGCCGACCCCCAGAATCGGTCGGTTCCATTTCTGGTTCTTCCGCTTTGCAGTTTTGAATTTTTTTAAATATTTGTTTTGTTTGTATATATATAATTCTCTTGTGCAAATGCAAACTTCTAGGCTTAATAACTTCTTCATACGATGTCCGTTTCACGCAAACTCGGAGTCTATCTTAAGCAAAATTCCGAGACGAACGCAATGGCACAGTCTGTTTTACTTAATTCCCAATATTTAATTAAGTATTCCTTAGTTTATCATTTTAATGTGTTATAAAATTACGGGGTGTTACATTCTCCCATACTTAAAGAATTTCGTCCCCGAAATCTCCAAGTTAAGAAGAATGTATATCCTAACATCCCTCACCCATCTACTCATCCATCAATCACAAACCTTCATTGACCTTAAAGGCATCTAATGCTTATATGAACATATGCAAAGGTGTGTGTATATGCTCCTACACTAATGTGAAGATCAGGCGGTCTATTGATTCAGTCGACCTCCTTAATGCAATGTATGTTAGTGCCATGAATCCAACATGTACGCAAATAATCCTATTATAACATGTAAGTTCTATATGTGTGTACAATCATTCATCCAAATGCAACATCCATATGAAGATACACCAACTTTCATCTATTAAAAGAAGAAAAATGCACACACATCGTGCAGTATGGGAATGATTGAGCTGATCCAGTACCTAATATGTGTGTATATGCATCCACGAGCAACCACTTGCATCCATCAAACATAAAAGGTCTCAAACACATGTTTACATCCTTGGATTCCAACCTAAAGGTCGAAGATTCAATCGATAGGATATACCTAAATGATAAAAGCAAGTACGAATAGAAGCTTTTGGAAGAGAAGTTAAGAACATTTGCTTCAAAAGAAAAGCATATGAAGCACAAATCTTGTCTTCAGACTCCTAAGTTATACCTTCTTGGTTGTCTCCCCATTGAACTTTCATCAACCTAACCTCTCGGTTGCATAGCTTCTTAACCTCCGATCCAAAAATACGGGTAGGAACTCATCTAATTATTGCCTCCCGTTCCACTTCTACTTCCTCAAGCATACTCAGCTCAACTACTTCTGCTATATCGTGCAAATATTTCCACAAATGAACGTCCGCTAATTTCTTTGGTAGCTTTACCCTATAACCCATTTGGCCAATCCTTTCTGTTATGGGAAATGGCCCTACAAATCTTGGTGCCAATTTCCATACAGATCCAAAGTGAACCACACTCCTTAATGGCAATACCTTAATGAAAACCATATCTCCTACCTCAAATTCAATATCGGTCCTTTTTTATCTGCGTAGGACTTCTGCCTATCCTAAGCTGTCTTCATGCTTCAGCGAATAAGATCAATCTTTTCTGCAGTTTCTCTAATCATCTCAGGCCCAAGTAGAAGCCTGCCTTTGATGTCTCAATTTGAGATCCTTCTGCGAGAACGGATATTTGTACGACTTATGATCTGTGTATAACTCGAACCTCTCTCTAAGCACATACTGCCGCCAAGTCTTATGTAATGTCCCCTTTTTCGGTATAATAATTAATTTATTTAATTATTTAGTAATTTAGAGATTTAAAATGGTTTAATTAAATAATATTGAATATTTAATTAATATTTTTAATATAAAAATATATTATAATTCCGAGTTAGTCAAAAATAACTGATTTCACAATATTGTGTGAATTGGATCATTTATGATATTTAATTCAGTTTAAAATTTGATTAGAATAACGAATATATTATTTGAACAATAGTTGAACGTATAATTATAATATAATTATAATCGAGCTCGAAATGGCGCGGTAGTTCATAATTTGGCGACTCGAACTTTAAATGAATATACATAATCCGTTTTAAGTCGGATTTCTGTGAAACAAGAAACGTTCGGAGCTGGTAAAGTATATTTTTCTAACGGCAGAGAAAAAATCGGGATTTCATTGTGTAGATTTTTATTTATGCCCAAATCAAATTTTCGTAAAGTCGTTATGGAGTTCCTTTATAATTTATAATGATTTATTTATATTATAAATGAAATTTTCAATATAAATTGAATATCGATTCAACCTGGATTTGAAAGATAGAGTTATAAATCTGGATATGTACATTTTGGAGCTGTATGATATTCTATTATGAATATATACGATAATATTTATTTATAGAAATTTAATTTAATTATTTTTAAATATATTAATATTTAAATGGATTTATTTAGAGCTTTAAAAAATATCCATTTTTGCAAACGACCTTCGTTTTCGGTGAAACTAATTTTGTTGGATCCGGAATATTAAATTATTGTTAGATTTCAATTTTTGTGTTTTTTGGAGTTAGTGTGTGGCCGTACGAATTTTAAATGTGAAAAACAATCAGTATTTTGATGGTTAAAAATACGCTGTGTGAGCAAATGGAGTCAAAATTCGACGAAACAAGTTTCGTTGGGTCCGCAATGTCAAACTCTAGTTATATGTCCATTTTCATGATTTTTGGATGTTGTATGTAATCGTAGGAATTTTTAAAGTGATAAATGGAGCTAATTATCAAATATAAATTATTATAAAAATCATGAAGCTTCTTCTACAAGCCAAATAAATATCCTATAAATACCCTCACTAACCGTAACCCTCATTTCTCTTTCTCTGGTCAAACCAACGAGCCGCCAATGTTCGTTCTTCTTCCAGTAAACATTTTCCATCTTCATAAATTTTTATAAAACCAAATAAAAATCCTAAGATCAAGTTATATATATTTTTGGGTTCATCGTGAGATGCTCTTCATCGTAGTGGGGTTTTAGTGGAGCTCAATGTAGTTTTTCCCGTGCTCGAAGTAGACGCAATAGACTAGGGTTGCCATTCGATCTCGATTTAAGCAACGATTGATGTATTCATGTTGGTTTTTGGATTAAAGAAGTAAAACCGTACTTGTGTGCCAATTTCTGGTGATTTACATGCAAGTGGTTGTCGATGTCTTCTTTGTTGGTGAGTGGGTGCCTGAAAATGATGCAAGTAATGGTGGGGGTGCGAGTTGTGTTCTAAGGGGGTGAGATGGAAGAGGGTGCGCAGAGAAGAAGTTGTATGCTTTTACTTTGAATTTTCGTTGAGAATCGATGTTAGGATGGAAGTAAGAAGAGCGCGGGAATGGGTTAGGTATGGGAGCAGGTTCCGTCAAGAAGAAGGTCATTAGAGAAGAGGTTTTGGCGGCTAAGTATGTGAATAAAAAAGTTAAAGGAATAATTAATTTAAAGTTAATATCGTTTAAATAGTGTATAACTTGTTAATGTGATATCTTTATCAAACGATATCAGAATCCAGCATAACAGGATCCGTTGGGATCGTGTGGATAGAGGCTACAAAATGGAACTGACTGGGAGTGAATTGGAGCTCGTTACAATTTATAGCAAAATAAATTGTCTTTCAGAATCAACCGACAATTATTGTTATTTAACGATGATCGTCCAATGTGAGTAAATCTCACTTAATTCTACTTAGTTTATATTTTCATAACGTATTTTTAGAACTGATAAATATTGGTTGATTGTTGTGTGTTGATTGTTTGGTTGAACTGCTAATTGATTAGTTAAAAATATCGATATAGTTATATGTATCGCTAATTAAATATTGATTCTATTTATCAGAATATTTCATGTTGAAATGAAAATGATGTTAATTATATTGTTTAACATCTGTCGATGCAGGGACACAGGTTGGAGGGATGCAACTGGATTCCTCAATATTTAAAATACTGTTTTTCCTATATTCTGATCTATAATATGGTATATAATCTATTATTGATTATGTGTGTTTGGATGATGATTGATCCTTTTGATTTGGTATTTTATTACCATAAGTGATACTAGAAAGTGAAAAGAGAATTTTCAAAGTGTATATTGAATATAAAATATTTATATAAAATCAATGGATTTTATATAAAAGGAAATTTTTATATGAAATAAATATAATCATAAAAGGTAATATTTGGGAAATAAACAAAATTATATTTATATAAAATAAATAGGAGATTTTAAAAGGAAAATATTTGTAGAACATTTACAAATAGAATTGAAAGGGAAAACATTTGTAAAAAATTTACAAATAGAATTAAAAAGGAAATATTGGAAAATAAATAGGATAATTAGAAAAGTAAATATTTGGGAAATAATTAGTGTCTTATAAAAGGAAGTATTTATAAAATGAATAGAATTTTATAAAAAGAAACAAATGGAAAATAGATTTAAAATAGAAATATGTTTTAACAAATAAAATGAAGAAGATTAATTTATAAATAATTTTTTATAAATTAAGTAAATTATTTATCATTAGATAAATTGAATATATAAGTCTGAATTTATATATAGAAGTGAAAATCGGTTTTAACACCGATATTCGAGGTTGAAATTGAATGTAGCATTTATAAAGGGATTTATAAATGGGATTTAAGTGTTAGAATAAAAAGGAGATTTCATATGAATAATTCTATAAATAGAAGTATAAATAGAATTTGGAAATGGAATATTATTTTAAAAATATGAAATCAAACTTAAGGTATTATATAAAAGAAATATTTTCACATTCAATGTGGATAATGGATTAAAATGAATATTTTATAAATTAAAACATTTATAAGGAAAAGTGGGTTTTGAAATAGGAATTCAAATGGGAATTTGAATAAGATAAGAAATAGAGTTAATCAAATATTAGTTATTCGAAATAGAGTTAATCGAATATAGTTAATTGAATTAGAGTTAATCGAATATTAGTTAATCAAATAGGTTTAGTCGAATATTAGTTATTCGAATAGAGTGAATTGAATATAAATATTCGAAGAAAGATTATCGAATACAGTTTATTCGAAGAAAATATTATCGAATATAGTTTATTCAAAGAAGGAAAGATATCGAATATAGTCTATTCGAAAAGGAGTTAATCGAATATAGTTTATTCGAAGAGAGTTAATCGAGTATAGTCTATTCGAAAGGAGTTAATCGAATATAGCACTCGAAAGAGAATTATCGAAGAAGAGATTATTCGAGAGAATTATACATTGGGATTCGACTATATCGAATGTAGGAAAGTTCTATATAATTTTCGCTTTTTAAATCAAGATTTATTTATTTATTTAATCGTTTATTTATTTATGTAAATTAAGGTATAAAATTTATTTCAAGTTAATTATTTTGGAAGAAGGGATTATAATGTTATTTTTATAATCAAATTGATTTCTGTAAAAGAAGTTGATTCGTAAATAGAATCCGAGAGTTATGTAGGGAAGTTTGTTGAAGATTTAATATGTGAACTTTGTCTATTTCGAGGTTAGAAAGATCGTTCCGTTAAGGTCTGAGAGGTAATTATACCCCAACTTGATTGACTTCATTTTTAACTAAGGAATGGTTAAAGTTTGGTAGTGAAGGTTAGTTAATTGAATTAAGATAATAAGCGTTAATGGTTCGAGTCGGCATAGCGATGTTTTATTTAAACATCTGTTTAAACCCAATGAAGGAGTTTTGGAAATGTTTTCCAAATAAGAATCAAAAATGTTTTCTAATATAGAAAATAAGAAATGAGAGTGAATATGGGAATGTTTTCCAATGATTAATAAATTATATTTTCTAAATTTTAAAAAATAAGAATTTACGAATATATGGGATCGGAAATAGGGAAATGAGTAATGGAATGGCAAAGTAAATTAAAGGGGATTAGGATTGATTGATGATTTGCTCGGTAAGATTTCCATTTGGAAATACGACCGTTGTTTGCACACGTGTTTTTCTTTGATAGTTAAATCACCGACTATCAAAGTTTCTGATCATTTTTCCATCGTCAATACGGAGAGACCGGGACCAGATTTATTATCTGAAAACCACTCCGTATGGGTATTAGCGTTGCGAATCAAATCTGATGAAGATAATTGAAGACGGAGTTGTGCAAGGGATGTTCTGGCGATCCTAGGTAGAAATTGCCTAAGATGGATTTACAGAATAGTGCCTTCAGTTTATCCAGTCTCAGGACAACGTGTATGGACGATTGTCAGACAGAGTATATCTAATGGATCACGTAAGTTGATCGCTTCAAACGTATCCACATTTGGTGGCAGAGGAATTTGTTTCTCTTAGCTTTATACTCATGGCATTTTTGTTGAAATCAATTTGTGATTTAGCGGGTATGACGATGTGGCATTCAAAGTAAACGAATGTATAATCTGTCAGAAAAATACGTTATGACCTCAAGCCTCATCAACCGGGAAATGACAAAAATCGGGTAGGCAACATGGCTAAGTGGGTCGCCCCCATTAGGGTGTATTGTCACGATCTAGAGAATATTCATATTTGTTACTTCTATTCTCTTCTGTATCTCCCGGGAACGGTTATATTGCTAGCAACCGTAGGTGACAATATATTCGATACACTCAAGAGAAATGAATGGTCAATCATGTGTGCGCCGGGTTGCAAGACGTTCTTGTTGAACCCAGTGTATTCCTCTCTAGAGATACACTATCGGCAGGTGGTCTCATACTGATTGACATAGAAATGTGTTTATTTTATGCTCTTATATCTTATCTTTTGTATATAAATAAATATTACTTGGGTATTGTTTTGTTAATTTTACAGATATTCCAACCCAGCCCGCATGCAACCAGAAATGTAGAGAAATAGAGTTCAATTTGCTGTGTATTTGCATTTTTGAAGAATTGTAGATGAAGATATCACATCTAGTTGCTGTTGGACAAGAAAAGGATTGATAACAAGGCTTTGCACATCACAAATCAATGAAGAAGTGTCAAGAAAGCAAGAGGAAAAGAGAAAAGGCCCAAATTTGCTTTATTTATCTAAGGCCCATTTATGTTTCTCATTGTAAACTAATTAGTGATGTACTGACCAGGCCCAGTTATCATTAGGGTTAGGGTTTGGGTTTGGCTATCTACCCTATATATACCCTTGTAATGGCATTGTAGCCACCATCCTATGATATAACTCATTCTATTCTCTTCTTCTTTAATAAAAAAACTCATTTTTCTTTTATGCAATTTTCTATTTCTTAGCAATTAGTGTTGTCTACACGATTAGATTCAGTAGAACACTATTTGTATTTTGCATTTCTTTTCATTAGCGATTGACCGTCTGATTAGATTCAGCGGTAATCCTAATTTTTATTTTCTGTTCGTTTAATTCTGTTCTGCAATTTTATTTCCATTGTTCTATTTTATCTTTAATCGTTGAATTTATTACAGATCCGATTAGATTCGAATCTGTAGTGAATTTAATTGCATCTTTTATTCGTAGTTTCAGTTTTTATTTTGCTTTGCGAAAAAAATCAACCTCTAAGCTTTGTCTAACTCGCCCAAGAGATTAGATAAATAATTGATTTAATTCACCTCCTGTGTTCGACCTGTATGCTACACACCTGTATGCTTGCAGAATTTAATTTAAATGTCGCGCTTTTCTAATTCATAAACTAGCGTCGATCAAGTTTTTGGCGCAGTTGCCGGGGAGGTAACGATTAAATTTTATTATTTCTTTAGTTTCTGATTCGTGTTAGTTTTTATTTTTGCTTGTTCTTGTTTTCTTGTATATATATAAAAAAAAAATTCTTGATTGGAAAGATTTGGTATTATTCAATGATGCTATAATCTTCTAATTAAAAAAAAAATTACCACTTTTTATAGATAATTTGCTTTCTTTTCAAGATCTTTCCATATTTTTTTTTCCTTTTCTTCCCCTTTTACATTGTACAATACAATCTGATTTCCTTTCTATAAAAAAATAAAGAAAAAACATATCTTTCCATTTTTCTTTTATTTCTTTCCTGATTTCATCCTCTTTCTCCTTTCTTTTTCTTTTATTTCCTTCCTTCCACCAGAGCCTCTTCCAAGTTCCTCTCACAACCGCAATTCCCTTACAGTACACATCACCATACCCACTTCACTGTAGTCTCCAATTTTCATCCTTTCCAACGCCAACCTTTCTTTTTCTTTACAGCCTCAAAAACGCCACATCAACCATCGAAACCCGCCACCGTTCTGCAACAAACCAATACCCCGAAAGCTCATCACCTTAGCAAGCTCAGTCACAACATCCGACACCGAATTTACAGTCCCGACCATCTACCGAATCCCGCACACAACATCATCGAACCACCTCCAGCTGTAGAAGCTCGCAACCCCTTCTAACACCCGAAATAAACCCAATTTGAACACCAATCGCAAGTCAAACAAGGATCAACCTCGAGAGGAAAAAAAAGAAGGAAGTGTGATTTTGATTTGGGGATTCGACTGTTGTCTGAAAGTAAGGAATAAATTAAAAGGGGGGCAGATGGATTTGAGCGTGTATTAAAGGAAAGGAGATTGATTCCTTATTTTATTATTTCTTTGAGTTGATTTGGGCGTGTATTAGTGAAGGGGTACGTGATTGCTTTCCTTATTTCGTTTGTTCTTTTCTGTGGAGCAAATAAGCTCACCTTGCATGTGAATTTGTTAACGCGTGGCCTTATTTTTGCGTGTGAATTGGTGAGTGCGCGGCATTATCCTTGGTGTCGAGTATTGAATTGAGTGCGTGACTTTTATTTTGAACTATGGCGTAAGTATTGAGTGGCATTTTATTTACCATTGACGTTTTTTGTTTTATTTCCTAGAACATTTTTTTTTATTATTCTTTTCCTTTGAAAAAAAAAATCTGAACTTAGTTCAAAGGCAAAAAAAGTGCAGAAAACCATTCAAGCAAAGTGAACAAGATTTTCGGGTCAAACAAAGCAAAAGGTGGAATTTTAATCGTTGAAATCTCATTCTCTGGAAGGACTGCCATACCCCACTGTAAATTTCTTTTAACTCTACAGGTGCTCCGCTTCAAATAAAAATATAGAAATTGTTGTAAAAATCTTCTGTAGGGGCAGCGGTTTGAATGTAAATTTTAATTCTGCAATTTATATTTCTGTGTCTGTTCTGTGACGGAAATTTCTGAATCTGTTTGTGAAGAACGAATTTACATACCTTATATCATCGCTCTCATCGTTTTTCAACAATAAAATTTTCATATTTCAAAATAATATAATTGAAAAGTGGTGCTTTGTGAAGTTAACTGTCTCGTATAATTAGATCGCGGATATATAGTAGTTCAATTTATCGAACTTCTAGCAAAAGAGGTTGCATACTACCCGTAAAACATTGGTCGTATCCCTTAGTATTTATACTATACGTGAACGGCCATAAGACCCTCTTCCCCCTTCTAATTGAGTCAGTTAATTAACAGAGCACAACTCAGTATTTTATACTATTTTGAACTGGGAATAATTTCTGTCTTGCCTTGATTTCGTTCAAATGTCTGATTCAAAAAAATCATTGAGAGATATGTGGGATAATAACCTGAGTAGACATCCACTGGAAGAATATGAATATGAACGACAACTCATAAGGCAAAATTTTCCGAAATTTCGTGAGCCCAATGCCAACAATTTTCAAAATTTTCCAACCGACCAACATTTTCAAAATCATAGAAATGATCGAAATTGTGATTTCAATTCAAATTTCAATAATTTCGATTATGGACCACACCCACATCAAAACGATTTTGAATCCCAATATAGCTTTGATCCACATCAGTATGGAGTTGGAAACCAATTCGAAAATAATTTTGGATATGAAAATGATTTTCAAATCGATAAAAATCTTCAAAATAATGACCCTTATCCACAACTTGCATATAACCAAGATTGCAATTTTCCCTCGAATTTTAACAGTTTTGGTTACGAACATAATTTTTATGATCAAAATGATTTCCAATATCAAAACGAAAATTCAAACAACCACCACATTGGAAGTAATTTTGATTGTGAAATTGATATGGACTATAATTTTGAAACTCAAGAAATCCAAAACGAGAGCTCGCAAATCAACGATTTTGAAGAATACCATCTTAACGTTTTTAGAGAGAGGGTAGAAAGGCTAGATAGACAGCTTAATGAAAAAGATAGAAAGATGGATGAACTTCTTTGTTTAATGACAACTTTGAAAGAACAGCGAGAGCAACAAAATCAAATTCAAACATGTGATGAATCAGAAAATAGTCCATTCTTTACTGATGGTGAAAATTTTCAAATAACAACTTTCGAAATTGAAAATAACGATCTAAATGAAGTTGTTCAAAATTCAACGAATGATCTGGACTTCGATTCTTTTCAAGAAAAAGATGTAAGCTTAGATTTTGATCTTCCTCTTTTGGGCTGTGAGAAACTTGAAATCTTTGAAATTGAACAGAATAAAAATGTTGAATCTTTCAATTCAAATGTGGAAAAGGATTTTAACGAACAAAAATTCTTTGGAATGTATAAGGAAGAGTTGCCAAATGAAGAAGAAGCAGATTCACATCACGAGTTCGAAAAATTCGATTTTGAGGTTTCAAACGAACTAGAATTTGTCAGTGTCGAAAATACGTTGTCAATTAACGAAATTGAGAAATGTGATCACACAGTCTTGAACACCACTCAGATGTCAAATTTCACTGAATTTACATACGATCACAAATTTTTGAAAAATTACACTGACAAATTTGTTGACTACATGAATTACTTTTGGAATGCTGGCTTGGTTGAAAAACTTCAGGTTAGGACGACCCTGGATATTTATCTCCTGGACTACAAGTCGAGGTATAAAGATGAGATGGTTTTCAAAAACTCTTGCTTGTTAGAAAACATGTCTACACACAGTGGGAATGGGACTCATAGGGCTAGAACCAAGTGTGGGGGGAAAAGTTGGTGGAATTCTTTGCATCGCATGCATCGTAAACACATATATCATTGTACATATGATCCATTCCTACATATAGCTAAACTGCATTTCATTCTTCAAATAATTTTGCATCTCATTCACCTTTGGGTACAATCTTTCAAATTTAGGAAACGTTTACAGTGTGGACACTGTTTAGTTCTAGTGTTGGGGGGGGGGGAGTCTGCAATGCATTCTTTTGATTTTTCTTTAATTTTTCTTTCTTTTCATGTAGGACCATCATACATTTTATATCGTAGTAACATACCATAATTTTTTTTTAAATACGACTCATTTTCAATTGATACAACAAAATGAGTTTACAATTTTTAGCCAGTTGATAGTATTTTTTTTCTCTCAACTTAGATCGAATAAGAAATATAATGAAAGGTTTAATTTTGAGGGATAATAGTGTAACCGGTACATAGGGAGATTCTTAGGTGATGGCCATGAAATCTATTCTATATTGTAGACTTTGTTTAAATAAGTGGAGGACTTAAAATACTTATATTGGTTTTTCAAATCTTTAAAACTAAGTTGTGTTAAGTTGAATTCGCGTAACTCTCTTTTGTGCTTATATTTTCGATAATAATAATAATAGTATTCCAAGGGTATCCAACATTGCTTGTATATCGAGCGTTGGTGTGCAAACCCGCCAAGCTCTATCCGACACGTTGTTGACAATGTCAACGTTGGAATATCTTGGTCTCATTTTATGAGATTGGACACCTAAGGATTACCGACACGTTGTTGACAAAGTCAAAGTCGGCCTGCACAATCCGCCAAGCTCTTTGCCTACTCTCCGTTAGTCCGCGAGGCAGTGCATGGGTGGTAAACCTTTGTCTTTTTAGTTAGGTGTATGTACTTAATCATGAATCTTAAAATTTTATAGAATAAAGAATAAGCAATGATACCCAAACACTTCTTGACCTTATTGATTTGACTAGCCATACATGAGAAAATTAGAATACCACTTTGCAAACTGTGCCAAGCAAACTAAGAATTTATTTCATGGCTGCACTATGTTATCGACCGAACTAACTGGCCAAACTGGAATTTAACATTTGAAAACTTGATTTATATTGAAAATTTGTGACAAGTCGAGGTATCTAAAATAAAATCAACTGGTTAGAAATTATTAACTTATTTTGTTGTACCACTTTCCTGAAACAAGTCGTGCTTTCATTTTTCGTTTTTATTTTTGCATATGTCCATTGCATTCTTGTAGTTTCATTAGAATCATAACATACTGCATTTGGATTTTGTGGGTAGTATCCGCTGAAAACCCTCACGAGACACCACTCGTCCTACTAGGGACACCCAGAGGTTTAACGGCTTGTTGCATGCGCTCAATGCAATCGTGTTTCCTACGAAAGTGTGACCTATCTAGTAAGTTTTCCATTTTCTTTTTACTCGAGGACGAGTAAAAGATAAGTGTGGGGGTATTTGATTGACATAGAAATGTGTTTATTTTATGCTCTTATATCTTATCTTTTGTATATAAATAAATATTACTTGGGTATTGTTTTGTTACTTTTACAGATTTTCCAACCCAGCCCGCATGCAACCAGAAATGTAGAGAAATAGAGTTCAATTTGCTGTGTATTTGCATTTTTGAAGAATTGTAGATGAAGATATCACATCTAGTTGCTGTTGGACAAGAAAAGGATTGATAACAAGGCTTTGCACATCACAAATCAATGAAGAAGTGTCAAGAAAGCAAGAGGAAAAGAGAAAAGGCCCAAATTTGCTTTATTTATCTAAGGCCCATTTATGTTTCTCATTGTAAACTAATTAGTGATGTACTGACCAGGCCTAGTTATCATTAGGGTTAGGGTTAGGGTTTGGCTATCTACCCTATATATACCCTTGTAATGGCATTGTAGCCACCATCCTATGATATAACTCATTCTATTCTCTTCTTCTTTAATAAAAAAACTCATTTTTCTTTTATGCAATTTTCTATTTCTTAGCAGTTAGTGTTGTCTACACGATTAGATTCGGTAGAACACTATTTGTATTATGCATTTCTTTTCATTAGCGATTGACCGTCTGATTAGATTCAGCAGTAATCCTAATTTTTATTTTCTGTTCGTTTAATTCTGTTCTGCAATTTTATTTCCATTGTTCTATTTTATCTTTAATCGTTGAATTTATTACAGATCCGATTAGATTCGAATCTGCAGTGAATTTAATTGCATCTTTTATTCGTAGTTTCAGTTTTTATTTTGCTTTGCGAAAAAAATCAACCTCTAAGCTTTGTCTAACTCGCCCAAGAGATTAGATAAATAATTGATTTAATTCACCTCCCTGTGTTCAACCTGTATGCTACACACCTGTATGCTTGCAGAATTTAATTTAAATGTCGTGCTTTTCTAATTCATAGACTAGCGTCGATCACATACCATGTCATAGTCGGAATCCAATCTCCAATAAGCGCCTGCGATTTTGATTGTATACTATATATGTGGAGCGTGAGATGCAAGCGTTCTGCTAGATTGTTAATTATTTGTGATTAGACATTATTATAACATCAGAAAAGTATTGATTTCGAAAAATGTTTTGGGTTATCGTAAGGTGAAAACCATCCATGTTTATGTGTGGATCGGTCTTAGAATTATCATTTCGTTTGAAAAAGATTTTTCAAAGTTAAACCAAGTGGTTGGAATTTACTCACACCAGTCCCATGACTAACCCAAAGTTTATTTTGTTTTATTTTCCCTAAACTCTTGGGTGCCCAAATTTGTACAGGCAGTCAAGTAGTTTAGGTATTTCCATATATTCTTGGAGGAGCTAGAGCAGGAGGCTTCAGGATTTTATAGCTATTGTTTATTCCGCTGTGATGTAAGTGTTGTACTCTAATATACAAATACAGATTTGTGTACAAAGTTATTTTAGGTACTATATTTTATTTCATTCCGCTGTGATACTCATGTTACTCTGATGTTGTTGTGTTCTTCTTCTTCTATTCTAGTTTTCTATCTTATCTATTCTCACCCTCTGTTTTCTTTCATTAACTTTCCGATTTTCGATGCATGGATAGGCGACATTGAGTTTATGTCGATTACCCAGGATCGCGAAAATCCGGGTCGTTACATCTTAAGTGTGGATACTATAGATGCCAATTCCAAAACATGGGTAGGTTAGTTCTTCTCGTGAACTCTCTATTGTCTATCATCGTAGCATAATGCCCTTCCCTCTTGAACTGTAATTACTTTCGCGGGATCTACTACTATCCCATCCTTAGTGACCACATGCTCTAGAATTCTCACTTCCTTTCTCCAAAAATGACATTTGGAGAATTTTGCCTTTAGCTGATGCGCTCGGAGAGTTTTCAAAAACCTTCCTTAAATGTCGGGCATGTTCTTCCTCGCTCTTCGAGAAAATCAAGATATCATCAACAAAGATCACAATGAACTTATTTAGAAACTCCCGGGACACCCTACTCATCAGATCAACAAAATAGGTGGGTGCATTAGTCAACCCAAAAGGCATAACGAGCCACTCGAAGAAACCATCCGGAGTTCTAAAAGACAGTCTTGTCTATACTGTCCTTGAAAACCTTCAACTGATGAAACCCCATGGCCAAGTCTAACTGAGAGAAAACAGATGCACCAACAAGCCGGTCAAACAGATGATCTATCCTCGGAAGTGGGTGCATATTCTTCTTAGTGAGTTTATTCAACTCCCTATAATCCACACATAAGCATAGCAAACCATCTGCCTTAGTTGTGAATACTACTGGAGCACCTCATTAAGCTATGCTTCGCCTAATAAAACCCTTCTCATGTAGCACCCCTACTTGCTTGCTGAGCTCCCTCCTTTCTCTTGGAGACGTATGGCACACAAGCAATGCAACTGGCTTTTCACTGTCCACCAAGTATTTATGGAAATCAATCTTGCACCTCGGAGGTAAGCCTCGAACCTCCTCAAAAACATCAGGATACTCACAGACAACTGGTATAGATCGTAGATCATCAATAGGTGTATCAGTGATTCTAGGAAACTAAGCATGACAGACCCCTTTAGGCCACAAGAAATCTCGAGGGTCCTCTCATGGCAAGTCAAAAGTCTAATGACCCTCCTCTCACAAATCAGAATGGCACCATACATCGCTAGCCGATCCATCCCTAGAATCAATACATAGACCATGAAATAAGATATGCATCGCACTCAAAGTCGATGCCCAACATAGATATCCTCAAACCCCAACAAATCACAAGTAGATGAGCCAAGCCTCCAATGGGGTTTGAGGCAACAACGGGATCCAAAATCATACTAGTACTAAGGTGTAGATACTCAACCATAGAATCAGATATAAAAGAATGCGAAGCGCCAAAATCAAAAAGAGTTTTAACTAGATGATTGGAAAGAGAAATCAAAACTACAACAAAACCTTTCCTACCCCTGTCTGGTGCACTGGCCACGAGAGCATGCACCTGCCCTCTCGAAGATCCTGCCCTTTGACCTTGTCCTTACTTCTTCGGGCACTCCTTAGAAAAGTGCCTGACCTCTCCATAATGGAAACAAATGTTCTTCCTTCTTCTGCATTACTTGACCAAATAACCCAAGTGCTCATGACATTTCTTCTCGAATTTATTTTAAATTTATCCATTTTACCTTCCTGGGCCATCATTTTTCTCATCCTTGGGTTGTGCTCCCTAGCCCTAACTCCCTTATTCTCCTTTTTATCATCCGTGTGTAACAAGCTAACAAGTCTCTCGAGAGCTGCTTCCATCGCATGGAAATCCTTATGAAACTCGAGAAAATTAGCCATAGGTGAAGCTACTATGGCTACAGATGGAGGTTTGGCACTTCATTGCCCTTCGACATATGCCATAGTTTTAACATGCCTACGGAACCATGCCGCAATTGGGACACCTTTCGGGAAGAATCGGTTCCCCAAACAAAATGGAAAAAGGAAACAAGTGGAGAATCAAGAGATATTACATATGGCTTTGGGGAATATGTTTTTCAAAACATACTTTTCTTTTGAAAATGCTTTATTTTAAAACATTTTTAAAAATAATTTTCAAAATCTTTTATTCGATCTGGTAACCTTCAGCTCTGATACCAAATGTGACACCCCACTCCGTTAATGTCACTCATTAAGAGAATGCATTAAGTTTCGTGAAGCGTTACAGGTAAACAGAAACAAAAATATTACAAGACAAATATAAAATAACAGCGGAATCTAAAACTTTATTAAGCAGAAAACATCGTGGTTCAAAACTTGGTTAAATCATGAGTCTGAAATACATAAAACATAGTACATCAACTTAAATTTTTTGTCTTGTACTAAAATCATCAAAGTACAATAAACATGAAAAGAGCATAATCCCCAAAAGCAAAGCCATAGTAGAAAAGGTACGAAATCAAGCATTACATCTAAGCAGCTCCAAGCAGGATGAAGAAGAATCCTGATCAAGTTTGAGTATTCCCACCCTGATAACCGAGGGAGGGGGGAATGGAAGAGAAAGAAGAGGAAACAAAATAGGTCAGACATAAAATCTGGCGAGTCTAGTTACTTTTAGCATATAAATAAGTAAAAGCATCATGATAGGCATATAAACTGGATAAGAGGTAGATAAAAGCATGTAAGGCATGTATGACATGGTAACATGATAGAATAAGTAGTGCTTCCCTAACACTTTTCTCTACACCAATACTAGTGTCATATGAACAAGATGACCTCCAACAAGTATAAGTTGGTAAACTTAGGCGTACTTCTAGTGATATGTTTAACCCTATACAATAACAGGCAGCCTAACTGAACATATCGGAGTTATCCCTAAGGATAATAACGGGATCTTAAACATACAAGGGTCTAGATGTACCCTAATTACTACTCCAATCGATCGGTTCCCTATTCCGTAGATACCCTGTGCTGGCCCCATAGTAGGACGTATCACTTCCTAAAGTGGCAACCCTTCATTTCTAGGATGTGCACAACCATATCTACTGATGCTACGGCATCTTAATTCCCTTAGCAAGCCGGACCCACGCACGCACATGACTTCGTTGGTTTCCTGCGCTGTCGACATCCTCACTTAAGAGACCTCTTATAATTAGCTCAGTAAGCGTGCTCCGACTTCGGCCTAGTTCGGAGTACTTGTTTGATACCTATATGGGTTACTGACTGAAACAGATCCTACACACAAGATGATACAATCTCCCTCTAGGCTTGCATCCCTACTACTAGGATTTCAACAGGTTATGCCTAACAGTCCAACATGTAAAACAGGTTAACCTATCAGGGCTATATATGTAAATATTACCCCACCGCCACAAGATTTACTTAACCCCACTAATCCAAGCAAGTTTACTTAACAAAGTTGCATAACCCCATTATATAAAATAGGTTAAATTTGTGGGCCTATATATATATATATATGTATATGTATATATATATATAACCCACTGCCACAAGATTTACTTAACCCTCCCACTGATTCAAACAAGTTTACTTAACCCCTACTCAAGTTAATAGGTTCATAAAAATCCTTATGGATCCATACAGGTTAAGTATTACCAGTTCATTACCACTCATTCATTTATAGTTACAATGTGCTAGACCTCCCACATTAAGCCTACAACTTGTGGATGTTGGATATGCTGGTTGGGTCCAGGCAGACTTCTTACACAAGTCGGGCTTAACCCTGTGTCTTAGCATGTTTCATGTTTATGCACTTAGACCCCTCACATTAGATTCACCACTTGTGGTCGCTGGATATGTCGATTGGGTCTAGCTAGACTTGTACTACAAATATAATCTAACCTCGTGTCTAAGTGCAGTTACAGTTTCTAATGCCTGTAAATCTATGCATTTTCACTATTTAACAATTATCCCTATTTCATTATAGGTTTTCATGCCCCTTTTCCAGGTCATATTCATCATGTACCATATGCCCCAAATTAAGATCTAAATCACAATTTGATTTATGCCCCAAATCCATATTCATGTATTTAATTCAAATTATGCCCAAATTTCCAAATACAAGTTATGTCCCAAATTTAACGTTTTCCCCTCATTCCCAATTTCACGCATTCGCATATTTCAGTGATATGCCTACGCTCGAAGGTAGCCTGGCTATAAAATAAAAATGGAAAATATGAAGGGAAGAGAATAAAAATAGACATAATAACAATATTGACATATGATGGAAGGAATAGGCATAACAACTAATAAACATATAGTGACAAAATTGGGCATAATGACAGGATAGGAATATTGGAACAGATCTGACGTACATGTGATAATAGAACTGATTAAGCATAGTGTCATGATCATAAACTGGCATGATGAGATCTAATCAGTGAATTAGATATACGAACAATGGCAGATCTGACATGATAAATAAGCATAGGCTTTCATAGTCATGTCAAAATAACTTAGATACATAGGTTATGGCAGATCTGATATGATTCAATTAGTCTCAGGCTTAGATCCAATTCATTGTCATGTCAAAATAACTTAGATACACAGGTTATGGCAGATCTGATATGATTCAATTAGTCACAAGCTTAGATCCAATTCATAGACATATCAAAAATAACTTTTAAGTATTCATATCTAAAAATAATGTAGACTCACTGTGATTGGATCTAAGAAACAGAAGAATAATAGCAGATGTAGAAGCACAGATCTCTGAATTTGTCTAACTCTAGTTGTTGAAGAAGATTAGTGTAACGACCCGCATTCTACGCATCAAAGGATCGTAGAATATTTATTTCATCATTATAGAAGGTCGTATGGTCATGTAACTTTGGGGAACGACTATTAGGGTCATTTCCCCTGTTCATGATTTTTCCCTATTTTTAAATGACCGTTTTGCCCATAGCTGATCTTGTTTTGACCATAACTTTTGGTTGGTAAGGAATTTTGACCTGAAACCACTTCCATTAGATTCGGATGATGGTTTACAATTCCGTAGAGTGGTCACGTTAGCCAAACGGACTCACCGTTCGGGAGATATGGCTGAAACAAGTTTCAGATGGTGAAAAACAACTTAATTGGGCTTAACCAGATGATTAACAGCTAGGCCCAAAGGGGAATTTCGGGATTAGGAGTTTCAAAGGGCTGTTAGGCTTTGGAGAATACCTTTTTCTCATTTTTCAGCCGTCACTATTCATTCCTCTTAACCTAGCCATGGCCTCCACTCTCTAAATCTCTTCAAAACACCTCTAAACCGCTTTCTAATTGAAGATTAGGCTTAACAAACATCAAACTAAGGAGAGAAAGCACCAAAGCAAGGTTAGAGATGCTTTGTTGCATTGGGAACAGCGCCAAACAGAAAATCATTTCAGATTTGGTATTTTATTTGTGGACAAGGTGAGTGATTTGCATAGTTTTGCACTAATTACGGTTAATTAAGGGTAATTAGTGAAGATTAATGAAATTAGTCATGATAAAATTTTGGAAAAATATTTATAAAATTCGAAATGATGTTTTAGACCTCTGTTAAAAGTTCGGGTTA
Organism: Allium sativum; assembly: GCA_030737875.1. Taxonomy (NCBI): domain Eukaryota; kingdom Viridiplantae; phylum Streptophyta; class Magnoliopsida; order Asparagales; family Amaryllidaceae; genus Allium; species Allium sativum. The sequence continues at coordinate 79,961,997 of CM060913.1, read as the reverse complement.
ATTTGGTTAAGTTTTGTTAATCATATCATTAAATTTTGCCTAAACATGCTTAAGGGAAAATATGGGGTTTTGGGTATGTTTGATCCATTTTACATGCCATGAGTGTTGTTTTTCTGTTTGTGGATGATTATATATGTTGCTATGGCTGTATGGTATGCTTTTGTGATTGTTTAGAAACGTTAGAATGGTCGAAAATGCCGTCGTGTGGCGTAAAACAGGTCGCTGGATAAAGTGCAGGAAATGTGCAGAGATCGGATCGGATCCCATGAACCCCGATCCGAACCGCTTGCACTTGAAGCTCACGACCCGACCTGCTGGAGAGAAGGGACTCCAATCCGAGTCGATGCCACTCACAAACTGCTTCATCCGATCCGACCCGTTCTCCTGGAGTGCGCCATGAAGTCATGATCCAAAGTTAAAGAGGGAGACCGAACCGATGTACCACAAATGGGTTTGAGGGACTTGACCCGATCTGAAGAGGCTCACGATCCGAACTGGAGGACCCTCCACGAACCAATCTGACTTAGAGAAGGTGGAGCACGACCCCAACCCAATGGGTATTCTTCGATCCGAAGGGGCTTGTCACGGGTCGAGATGTTGAGTACGAGTAGGGAAGAACCGAACCGATCCGAAGATGCTGCCCAAAACCCGAGATGCAAAGGTAGTCCAAATGTGAAGTTTGTACCCAGAATCTAGTTGGGAACCAACGAGTCGACTTCATGAGTTGGGCTTTGCTGCGGGACGTGTGCAAAGGGGTTATCGATACCTATAATTTTGGTTCACCACTGAGAGACAGATTAGGGGCTTGTAGTGATAGTTATACGGGGTTGGACTCCGTCATGGCCCAAAGATTAGGTGACCAAAGTAGTAAATATCGTATGCTTTACGCACTGAGCGAGATATGTGAGGATAGTTGCTATGCTTGATTGTTTGCTTTCACTATGACATACACAACCCTACCCCCGTATTCTTTACACCATGTGTTAGTGGCACCTCAGAGTATTGAGCGGTATATTGTGCTAACTCTTTGGTTGCAGGTCCAGGTTCAGGTATGATTGGATTATACCTGTTATTGTTTTGTTTTGCTGCTTATCGCTCATACCAGACTTTTGTCTGACCCAGAGTTTTATGTCTCTTCTTATTACTCTGGGTGCTCATAAACGAGCAAACTAGAGACATTTTAGGTGGTATGCGAGTAGCTATACCGGGGACGAGAAGGAGGCTTCCACGTATGATATATAGATATTCTCCCTGTGTTGTTGAAGGTCACTGCTTGGGCATTAGTAATGTACCTTCTTCTTTTGTTTTCTTTTGCTTTAGAGACAGTTTAAAGTTGTAATAATGATGGTCATGGAACATAAGCTGTATTTGGATTTCTGCTGCTATGATGTTTAGTTTTAGTTTCAGCTTATGCACTGTCTCGCATGTTTTATGTCAAGTATGTTGTTATTATATTTTATCCCATGCGCTATGAGACATTCTACAGGTTTCTTTGTTAGTTCTTTCATCTTCTTTCCTTTCTTTGACGACCGTTCTGTGCTAGCCGGGCATGTGTACAGCGCACTTTCGGAGGAAATGCCGGCTAGTGCGGGGCGTGCCGTCACACTTGGTATCAGAGCTCTAGGTTGCGTAGTTAACCTAGGGAAAGACACCGGGGAGAGATAATATGTATATGAGAACGCGTATTTGTGATTATTTTGGTTTTTAAATATATATATATATATATATATATATATACACACACACTATTAGTATAGCTAAGGATGAAGTCGCATTGCACTAGCACCACTAGGAGATGGTTAATTGTTTTCTCTGTGTAGATTAAACGATGAGCCGATACGCAAGGGGTACAGGTAGAGGAGCCAATAATGGGAATGCTGCTGAGATGGGGACGATGTTTACTGACCTCATGAGGGAGATGCTTAGGGATGTGCAGAGGGCAGCTCCCAATGCTGGTAATGGAGGTGGTCCAATAGTGCAGGCGCTTAGGGCCGATTTCGCCAAGTTGAATAAGTATTATACTAGTCTTGGTGGGAAGCCATTCCATGGAATGGAATCGGCTACAGATGTTCAAGATTGGTTGGATAGTTGTGAGCGTATCTTCGAATACTTGGGTATCGAGGATGCGATGAAGAGAAGGCTAGCATCCCGTCAGCTACAAGGATGGGCAATAAATTGGTGGAATGCTATTAACGTAGCTACTCCAGAGGATCAAGTCACTTGGGATCAGCTTAGAACTCGTTTCAGTGATAAGTTTATCCCAGCTGCTCAGAAGTCAGAATTGTTTAGGAAGTTCTTGGAGCTTAAGCAGAATGGTAGGGCAGTCTCGGAGTATATTGCTGAGTTCGATACTTTATCAAAATATGGATTATCCCTTATAGATACCGTCGAGAAGAAGAACGAGAAGTTCATAACTGGTTTAGATGGGTACTTGGGGGAAAGGCTTATAAACCACATCGATGAGACGTTTGAATCGATTGTTGGAAAGGTATTAAGGCCAGAGAGTCTTTACCCTAAGCCAAAGACTGAGGTTGCCATTGCATCTGCAGAGGAGCCAAAGCCGCCAGCAGACGGTGAAGGCAAGAATAATTCCCAGAATAAGAGGAAACAAGACCAAACCATGGATGGTCAGAATAAGAAAAATAAGAAAGATGGCGAGTGCTTTAGCAGTGGCAAGAAGGGCCACTATGCCAGAGATTGTTGGGAAAAGCCTGGGGAAAGGAAGTGCTTTAATTGTGGCCAAGAGGGACATCACAAGAATGAATGTCCATAACCCCCTTGGGAGAAGCAGACCGTGAAAGCATATGCTATCAACGCTGTTCCTTCTTCGTCGAATGCCCCAACTGCGGCGCAGAAGGAAAAAGATGTCGTTATTCGAGGTATGCTTCCTATTTAAGATGTTTCTGTTCGAGTTTGTTTGATATCGGGACTTCCCATTCCTTCGTACCTAGTGACTTGGTAGATAGGTTGGAATTGGAACCCAAGGTAGTCGATAGACCTTTAGTAGTGGCAAACACGATAGGTGGTTTGACTAGCCTTTGTAGGATTTGTCGTAATTTGGTCTTATTGAGTCATAGATGTATGTTTGTTGTGATTGCTTTATTTTGAGCTTTACTAGGTCTAGCTTGATTTTGGGAGCCGATTGACTCCAAAGGTATAGAGTGATAGTAGATTGTGAAGAGTCTTTGATGACCATTATAATGGATGATGGACGAAAGGTGGTATTGGATCGCCTACCTTATGATGAAGATGATAACGGGAGTTAGAGAAGAAAATGTACATTGGATGTACATTAGTTTGGTCAGGACTTGGCCATGCGATCAACGATGGTCTCAAGCAAGATTGGCAAGGATAGCCAGAGTTAGTTATGCATGCTTGAGTGTTTGGATGTTTTGCTCATATCAACTCACGTAGATTGTCTGAACTCGAGAGAGATATTTCCTTGGGTGCTTGTCTGATATTGGTTTAGGCCTTTGAGGCTTGTACTCGGGGAATGTCGAAGTCGACTAGGATGGTCTGCGTGAGAGATAAGTAGTTGTTGTGATTTTCATTGGATGATATCTCGGTTTACTCGAGGAGTAATGGGCAGCTGTGACAGGATAAGACTATTCGATGGTATGGACTGCCCCGAGTTAGACTCGACAGGGTTATTAGATGACTCGAGTGGGACTCGAGAAAGATACAAAGTAATAGATTGTTTAGGACCCTATGTTGATGTTCTTTTTGAAAAATAGGATGTGTTCATTGATCATGGAAGATGCAACGAAGGTTAGGACGATTCAAGTTGGACTTGAACTCGTAAAAGAAAATAGGTGTTCGTTGATCTTGGAGCGGCAACAAATAGGGAGACGACTCACGTTGGACGAGGGTTTGTAGGTAATGGATACTCAACACTGGGTCTGAGTTTATGGGTAATAGATTGACTCGAGTTGGACTCGAGAAGGCTGCAAGGAATTGGAATGGCTCGAGTTGGACTCGAGAGGGAAGAAAGATAATGGATAGACTTGGGTGGGACTTGAGTGTTTCAGGCGGACTAAAAGCAGGGGTATCTGGGGACGCCCACTTACCTTGGATCCGTTGGACGTGATCTAGTTATCTTTGGAGGATAAACGTACGTTGGACGTACGGTAGTCCATTTGGAGGCAGGGCTTCCATTAGTTATTGGTGTTGGTTGGACCAGACATACAGGTATCGACGTATTCATGGCTTTCGCAGGTGATAGATAGGATTTGTTTGATGGATGCTATGGTTATTGTGTTTGTTCCTACCTTTCTTCTCTTGAGTATCACCTGTAGGATCTTGTTGAATGGAAATAGTATAAGTTCGTTGATCATGGTGATATGACGGGTGAAAGATACTTTACGTTAGAATGAAGTATGTTGGGCATTGTGGAGCGTCCGTTGACCTTGGAGATTCAGCGGATATAGGAGCTTCAAGTTGGACTTGGACTCGAAGGTAGAGTACCAAGATTCATTGGATGAGTCTAGTTCACCTTTAGAAGGTAAATGTACGTTGGACGTGCAGTACGAGTATAAGTGGAGTACCTAGGTTCATTGGATGGGTCTAATTTGCCTCTAGGAGGTGAATGTACGTTGGACATGCAGTACGAATGTAGGAAGGACTCAAGTTGGACTTGAAAGGACATTTGGAATGTAGTTGGAAATTTGGCGTATAGGGTTGGATTACCTAAGAAGATGACAGTACAGACGAATCCCATAGTACTGGACTGGGTGCGATACCTGATTCATTGGGTAGGAGACATGCCAGTTTAGAGGCTATGTTTCTGGAATGGAAGCAACTAGAGTATATCAAGGGAGATGACTTCAGACCTAAGTGCGAATTGGACTCAAAAAGGCTAGTAAGCTTGACAATTAGATCGATCTGGATTGAGTGGATCAGTTCCAGTCATAGGGACGCTCCTAACCTATTGGAAATCACCTCTAGGGTAGAGATGAGAATCGATGGCGAGAGAACGACTATACTTGGGAAGTAGAGGATGACATAAGAAAGTCGTATCCAAAGCTCTTTGCCTGGTAAGATTTTAGCGGCGATGATTCTTCCATTGTTAGTAAACCGCATGCTAGGACAGATTGGTTCTGTTTGTTTTGCATGTTTGATTGTTATGTATGGCTGGTAGGCATGCGGGATCCATTGTTTGTTTCTTAGTTACGGAATTTCGGGGGCGAAATTTCTTAAGGGGGGAAGAGTGTAACGACCCGCATTCTACGCATCAGAGGATCATAAAATATTTATTTCATTATTATAGAAGGTCATATGGTCATGTAACTTTGGGGGACGACTATTAGGGTCATTTCCCATGTTCATGATTTTTCCCTATTTTTAAATGACAGTTTTGCCCCTAGCTGATCTTGTTTTGACCATAACTTTTGATTGGTAAGGAATTTTGACATGAAACCACTTCCATTAGATTCGGATGATGGTTTACAATTACGTAGAGTGGTAATTAGCCAAACGGACTCACCGTTTGGGAGATATGGCTGAAACAAGTTTCAGATGGTGAAAAACAGCTTAATTGGGCTTAATCGGTTGATTAACTTCTAGGCCCAAAGGGGAATATCGGGATTAGGAGTTTAAAAGGGCTGTTAGGGTTTGGAGAACACCTTTTTCTCATTTTTCAGCCGTCACTATTCATTCCTCTTAACGTAGCCATGGCCTCCACTCTCTAAATCTCTTCAAAACACCCCTAAACCGATTTCTAATTGAAGATTAGGCTTAGAAAACATCAAATTAAGGAGAGAAAGCACCAAAGCAGCTGTGTTGCATTGGAAACAACACCAAACAAAGAATCATTTCAGATTTGGTATTTTATTTGTGGCCAAGGTGAGTGATTTGCAAAGTTTTGCACTAATTACGGTTAATTAAGGGTAGTTAGTGAAGATTGACGAAATTAGACATGATAAAATTTTGGAAAAATATTTATAAAATTCGAAATGATGTTTTAGACCTCTGTTAGAAGTTTGGGTTAATTTGGTTAAGTTTTGTTAATCATATCATTAGATTTTTCCTAAACACGCTTAAGGGAAAATATGGGGTTTTGGGTATGTTTGATCCATTTTACATGCTATGATTGTTGTTTTGCTGTTTGTGGATGATTATACATGTTGCTATGGCTGTATGGTATGCTTTGTGATTGTTTAGAACAGTTAGAATGGTCAAAAACGCTATCGTGTGGCATAAAACAGGTTGCTGGATAAAGTGCAAGAAATGTGCAGAGATCGGATCGGATCCCATGAACCCCGATCCAAACCGCTTGCACTTGAAACTCACGACCCGACCTGCTGGAGAGAAGGGACTCTGATCCGAGCCGATTCCACTCACAAACTGCTTCATCCGATCCGACCCGTTCTCCTGGAGTGCGCCATGAAGTCACGATCCAAAGTTGAAGAGGGAGACCAAACCGATGTACCACGAATGGGTTTGAGGGACTCGACCCGATCCGAAGAGACTCACGATCCGAACCGGAGTACCCTCCACAAACCGATCCGACTTAGAGAAGGTGGAGCACGACCCAAACCCAATGGGTATTCTCCGATCCAATCCGAAGGGCTTGTCACGAGTCGAGATGTTGAGTACGAGTAGGGAAGAACCGAACCGACCCGGAGATGCTGGCCAAAACCCGAGATGCAAAGGTAGTCCAAATGGGAAGTTTGTACCCAGGATCCAGTTGGGAACCAACAAGTCGACTTCATGAGTTGGGCTTTGCTGCGGGACGTGTGCAAAGGGGTCATCGATACCTGTAATTTTGGTTCACCACTGAGAGACGGATTAGGGGATTGTAGTGATAGTTATACGGGGTTGGACTCCGTCACGTCCCAAAGATTAGGTGACCAAAGTAGTAGATATCGTGTGCTTTACGCACTGAGCGAGAGATGTGAGGATAGTTGCTATGCTTGATTGTTTGCTTTCTCTATGACATACACACCCCTACCCCCGTATTCTTTACACCATGTGTTAGTGGCACCTTATAGTATTGAGTGCTATATTGTGCTAACTCTTTGGTTGCAGGTCCAGGTTCAGGTATGATTGGATTATACCTGTTATTGTTTTGTTTTGCTGCTTATCGCTCATATCAGACTTTTGTCTGACCCAGAGTTTTATGTCTCTTCTTATTACTCTGGGTGCTCATAAACGAGCAGACTAGAGACATGTTAGGTAGTATGCACGAGTAGCTGTACCGGAGACGAGAAGGTGGCTTCCACATATGATATATAGATATTCTCCCTGTGTTGTTGAAGGTCACTGCTTGGGAATTGGTTATGTACCTTCTTCTTTTGTTTTCTTTTGCTTTAGAGACAGTTTAAAGTTGTAATAATGATGGTCATGGAACATAAGCTGTATTTGGATTTCCGCTGCTATGATGTTTAGTTTTAGTTTCAGCTTATGCATTGTCTCGCCTGTTTTATATCAAGTATGTCGTTATTATATTTTATCCCATGCGTTGTGAGACATTCTACAGGTTTCTTTGTTAGTTCTTTCATCTTCTTTCCTTTCTTTGACGACCGTTCTGTGCTAGTCAAGCATGTGTACAACGCACTTTCGGAGGAAATACCGGGTGGTGCGGGGCGGGCCGTCACAATTAGGCTATTTTAATCAAGGCAGAGATAACATCTAGTTCTCTATATTGTTTTTGGTGTGTAAAACTAAGAGAAATAGGGCCCTATTTCTAGCATAATGCCAACAAACCAAGCCAAGAATTCAGTCCATGTACAGAATTGAGAATCTTCGCAGATCTGTATGGTGGTCGACCCCCCTTTGGGTGTTGACCCAGAAGGGTCTCGGGTCGACCCCCAGAATCGGTCGGTTCCACGTCTGGGGCTTCCGCTTTGCTATTTTGAATTTTTTTAAAATATTTGATCTGTTTGTACATATATAATTTTCTTGCACGTACACAAACTTCTAGGCTTAATAACTTCTTCATACAATGTCCGTTTCATGCAAACTCAGAGTCTATCTTAAGCCAAATTCTGAGATAGACGCAATGGCGCAGTCTGTTTTACTTAACTCCCAATATTTAATTAAGTATTCCTTAGTTTATCATTTTAATGTGTTATAAAATTACGGGGTGTTACAAGTAGCAACGATGCTTGAAGCTAATTGCTGAAAGCATCCCTATGCAATGGATTTGGATTACCCCTTCCAATCCTAATCCCTTTCGACTCCTTCCTAAAGTGTCGAAATTAGATGGTACCCCAATGATAAAACAAAATGCAAGAAAAAACCATTGCAACCAACAAGTTTAAGAAAACTACAACCATCAAGTTGTTCCAAGGCTAAGGCTTATGTTAGATCTGATTCCTTTCGATTCTTCCGAAGGGTACTAATGCAATAACCTGTTTCATTTGGGGTTTGAAGGTAAACCCCCTTTTGATTCATTCTTCGAGATTCAAAGTCACAAATTTACAAATGGGAGGCAAAGTCCTATCGGCCATCACACATCCATATCAATGTTCATAACTTATCGACATAAATTAAGGCGACATGCATAGAGGAGAAAGCCTACGGCTATCATAAAAGTAACCAAATATTCCTTGATGGTACCATCGATGCCAACAGGTTGTGGAAGCAAGAATCTCAATGTAAGGATCTGTCGTCCTAAGCAATCGACTTCAAGGGCTTTTGGAAACAAACGTAAACCACCCTTCTAACACTAGTGGTGTCGAGCGAAACATAGGAAAGAGCATTGATTTGTAAAATGGGATTGTCATATCAATCCATTTAACAATAATTGTATCAATGAAAATTGTGGCAACAAGCCAATATACTCTTCAATTAAACTATGTTGACATCACTCGTGTTGACATGTGTAACAACCTGGATTTTCGATAACTAGTGTAAACAAATTACAATGAAGGTTATAATTTATTAATTATGAATTAAATAAATACAGAAGAGAATTAATGGTAAAATCATTTATATGTATAAATTTGAAGACTTACATAAGTTTGGTTATTAGTTTGAGACACTATGTGTGATAAGACTGAGATGTGTTATGCTTAAGATTGTATTAAATTGAATAAAATTAATTAAGGATTCAATTCAATGACGTTGAATAAATTCAAATATGATATAAATAAAGTTTGTTAAACTTTGTAAATGTGAATGCGTGTCGAAAAAGTATTTGGAGATTTTATTTGTTAAGAATCAATAATTTTGCAAATTATTGTAAATAACGAATTTTGTTGGAAATTGGTGTTTTCTAAATTTATTTGTGTTATGAATAAAATATTAAAGTTTTAAATATTGATTGGTAATCATTATTTAAACGTGTTAAATATTTATTTATTAAGGTTTAATGTTTATTTGAGTAAGAGAATGAAATTTGCATTGATCTAAGTACAAAAAATGTAAGTTTTAAATATGTAAGGTGGAAATGTGTGTTTAATAGAAATGTAAAATTTAAGATGTGTTGTATTAGGATTGGTGTATAAAATGTCTAAATATATGTTTATAATAGTTGTGTATGAGCTTTATAAATTAAACACAAAATAGTCTTTGTATGTGTTGTTAAAATGGATAAAAATGTACCAAAAGTGCTTCAAGTTTGTGCAATTAAGCCAAATTAGCATAATTAAGTTACTGGGCTCATTTAGGTAGGTTAGTCCGTTTCCTAATACTAATTATTCTTTGGAATACGTATCCTTCCTCTAAAACTCTTCTTCTTCCTTCTTGTTGGAAAATATAGAAAGAAGAAATTAGAAACCTTCTTCTCTAATTACTCAAATTCAACCAAAATTAAAATTTGAGCTTGTAATTAGTTGCTAGAATCATCTCTACATGTATTAACATCAAAATTTTAATCCAAGCTTTATCTCTGATTTGTGAATCTATGTTTACTGTATTTTTTTTATTTCTCCTACATGTCACAGAAAATTTTCCCTAGAAGCATTTTCTAGCGTTCTCAAGCTCAAAATCATTGTTTTGTGCTCTAAATTGTTGTAACAATCAAGGTGAGTTTTTAAAACTCGCATATCTAGCTTGCATGTATTTTATTTTGTATTTAATTCGGTTTTCGTTGATAATCTATTCACTCGAATCTAAAATAAAGTTTCAGATGTTACTTTATGCAAAAATATAGTCTGTGTAGACCTTTAAGGCTATGGTTCTTCTTTGCCTCTTGATAGCTTTGAATAGAGTTTCTCACAGTTTGAAGTTTTCACATTCTCCTGTTTGGATGTAGGAAATCAAGTTAAAAATCAACTTGAAACATAACATATAATTCCTTAGAAAATTGATTTAAAGTGTGCAAGCTCACTTGGAACTCGCGTCCGGAGGGTCGACCTCAGTACTTTAGGGGTCGACCCTAGGGTGATCAGAGCACAAGTCAGGTCGACTTGACTTTCTTTATTGCTGCCAGGCCAAGCCTTATGTTGTGCCATTTCAACTTGCTTTCCCTATTGTTTTTGGATTGTTCTTCTTCATTCCTTAATTCTTTATAATGTGAACTTGTGGCCTATATGAATTGATTTTTTAAAGGCTTAAATGAAAGCCAATATTATTGTAAATGTTTATTTCGGTTTAAGTAGTTCTGGTATATATATATATATATTGTATTGATGGCATGCTAAATTCGTGTTTTTGTGACACTATGCACGTTTTATAAATTGTTTCTATAAGTAATTTATAAATATAAATTTCTCTATTGTTGTGAGACAAAGATGTTTTATTGCATTTGTTTTGAAGTAAAACCATCTCAAGGCTATATAGTATAAGATATTTCGAATATGTATAGTTTCAAAATTGTTTTATAAAACTCATTTTCTTAAATATCATATTTTCAATATATAAATTCTCACATTTTTTCACCTCTTAAATGATGTAGTACACCTTATGATATGAGAGAAGAAGACATATTATGTCGTTTAATTCCAAATGCATTTATTAAAGAAATTTTGTGGAATTGTATGACTTGGAGAAAACCTATAAGTTATAATGTATGGTAGGTATTGTTACCACAATTCACGTTACTATTGGGATGTCCCTGACACATACTCGGGGACTTGTGTAGGACCTTTAGGGCTATTCTTAATATTTGGTGTTTACGGGGACTAGGCCATGACGGGCCGATTATGTTAGACCTAAGAGTGTATTTGTGTGGGGTAACTGTGCGGGGCTTATAAGCTAAATGTATTTATGTCGAGATATATGCGGGGAGCCAAAAATGCATTGTAATACTCTAAAACTGTGTGCTTAATGCTAGTTGGCTTCAACTGACCTTGTGGTGCATGAAGATGTAGCTAAGTCTCTCCTTATTGGATCCAAATTATTTGGTTCGTTGTTCTTTATTTCCTCGAGAACTGTGTGGTGTAACAACTGTATGGTATTATATTTTATAGATTTCAAGTGTTCATTGACTTCTATAATTCTATGATGCATTATGATGTTTCACCTTCTTATATAATTGAGTTTTATACATAACTATATGTTATTTGGTGTTTATTCCATGGTGATTATACTACCTTGTGGAAAATGCTTAGTTGAGTTCAACATGTTATATTTATGTTAGTTCCATCGTTATTTCTATTTGATTGAGGTTTCTATATTCTATCATAGGCTTAGGCTTTAGTCATTTAGACAACGGATATAGTTATTGTAGCGTGTGTTATTTCTTACATGACACCCTTGTGAATGAGCTAGAGGACCTATCTCATGTATCTTATGTTGTTTATGTACTGATTACATTCCTCTTTCATTATGGGGAAATATTTCTCATACGATATTACACTTTGTTTATCATGTGTTTGCTGACATGTTTAAGATAGACTGACCCATGTATTTTATACTCGGTCAGACCAAGTTGTTTTAGGTCCGCACAGTTGTAGATATCTGCTTATTCTCACTACTATTATGGACTATTTATCACTTCTTTTGAGACACTTTGGCGTATTTTGAGCTAGCCATTTAGTTATTTCATTTTGGGCCTATGACGTCTAAATATTCTATTTAGGACATGAAGTTGTATATATTGTGGTGCTTAGATCCATATATGTATGTTACTTTGTATTAACTTAAAGTATATGTATATATGTGATTGTGTTTGTCGTTTTGTGATCCGTGTTGATTATTGGTATTTTATTTTGTTCTGGATTAATTCGTTAGCCATTGTAGCTTAGTATTGGTAAGTATTGAGTATGTTGAACTATTTGTGGTACAAAAAACGCACTATTTTTGTAACACCCCGAATTTTCTATTAAAACTAAAGTTACTAAAATAATAATAAGTGTGTAGAAGAGGGGATGTATCTAATATGAATATAAAAATATTAATAAGTGTGTAGAAGAGGGGATGTATCTAATATGAATATAAAAATATTAATAAGTGTGTAAGAGAGGGGATGTATCTAATATGAATATAAAAATATTAATAACTGTGTAAGAGAGGGGATGTATCTAATATGAATATAAAAATATTAATAAGTGTGTGAGAGAGGGGATGTATCTAATATGTATATAAAAACAATAATAAGTAAAGGGGGATGTATCTAATATGTACATTGTAGAAAATATATATATATTTATGACATGAATAGAAGTTTATTAATATGCTGAGTGTTTGCTGAGTCAAATCTGACTCATTGCTGAGTCAACAAGATAAACCCCATCTTGTCTGGACGGCTGCGGTTATTTCTAGGTTAAATCTAATGGCCTAAATGAATTCTAAAAATCTATAAATAAGTGGGTAGACCCTAGACCTAAATCACTTGTAAAATTAGAGAAGCTACCGTCATGCTGCTGCCATGGAGTTCAGCATAGCCGTCCCAAATTAAGAAGAGGAAGCCTAATCATCTACAACTAAACCTACACAAATCAAATCAAAAGATCTCTCTTTCTCTAATTCTTTTCTTTTGTTGGTGAGTATGATGATTCTCACAAGACTATTACAAACTAATTTGACTCAGTTATGAATGGATCACAAGAAAGTGATGTGATTTGTAATTGTAAATTCTATATATTGTGGATCTCTTATTATGTTATTATGTTGTCGTATGATGTAAATTATATATGCTATGTCATGCTATGTTGTAAATTCTCTTATGCTATGTCGTGCTATATTGAGAATCATGTCAAGCTATGTTATACTATCATACTATGCCATGTTATAAATCATGCTATATTATGTTGAAAAATCATGTTGTTGGATCATGCTTAAAGTTATGTTTTTTTTTCTTAATTTAAATGGATCTTGTTTATGGGAATTTGCCTATTAGGTTAGGTGTACCCATAAACTTGAAACTATAATTAAATAAAACTTGATTATGGGAATTTGCCTATTGAGTTAGGTGTACCCATATAAAACCATGTTGTTAAAAAATTAGATGATGTTGATTCACACATGTTCATATGTAAGTTTATGAAAATTGATTGAGATCATATTAGGTGAATTTTGAACAAGTTGACACCTTTAGGTCCATGACATGTATAATCTATGCAAGTTGGACATATGCAAGTTTCACCCCTTATTATGATTCATTTGGTCACATATACATGTTGTTATTATGATAATCTCTTTTATGCTATGAGTTAGGCTATTCGAGTCTAACATATATTTTGCGAATAAACGTTCAAACGTGGGGTAGGGGTAATATTAGGAATTAATAAATTGGGTGCAATTTTGTAAGATTTTGCATACCATGAATGAATGTCCATAATTGAGTCAATTATGGACATTGTTAAAAATAGGAAGTAATTAATAATTCAAGTAGGGAATTATTAAAATTGGGGGAAAGTGGATTATTATTAATAATCAATGCTTAGGACACGAGGTTGGACCCGTTTGTGAGGTAAACCTGCCCGGACCCGCCCGGCAAATCCAGTAGTCACAAATGTCGGCCCAATGTGAGAGGTCCTAGGCCCAAACTAAAGCATAACAGTTGTAAAGACACGAGGTTAGACTCTTTTATGGTGTAAGACTGCCCGGACCCGCCCGGCAAATCCAGCTGCCATAAATGCCAGTCTAATGTGAGAGGTCTTTATGAGGTTATGGCCTTAATGAACTAAGAAATACTTAACCAGATAATCATGTAAGGTGGGACATGGGGGTTAAGTAGGTGCCTTGGGTGGTATGAGGAATCTGGTGGTTGCCTTTAGAGGCATTTGAAATACGATTAGACTTAACCAAACACACATGTAAATGAACATGACTAAGTGGGTTAAGTGGGATGGACTAATGGGGACAAGCTTAGGTGGAATGCTTGTGGTAAATAGCGGGGGCCCATTTCAACCAGTATCCCAAAACGTATCTTTGTGGGCTCGACCCAAGTCGAGGACGGGACACGCATACTGGGTTTGACTATAAGAGGCCAAAACAGGGAGCGGTGGCAACGCAAGTCCAACGGGTTTCATATGCGTGTGTGGACCCGGGCTGGTAGGTAAGACGTTGTTGCATCGTGTAGGTATAAGCCGTGCATGTCCGTTGTATCAGGTTGCCACTTTAGGGGAGTGATACACCCCACTGTGGGGCCAGCACGGGTATCTACGAGTTAGGGAGCCGATCGAATAATGGGAAGTAGGGTACACCTAGTGGAGATAGGGGCAGGCGGCACCTATGTAGTCAGCTAGGGGTACGTAAAGCCATTGGGAAAGTTTCTAAGTGAAGCTAAGTGGGATAAATCTTTAGGGTGACTGGTGTGGTGCAGTATAGTGTTTATCCTTTAGTATTTAGGAGCGCCTATAACGTTGCCTTTAGCGATTGTCTATGTCCTTAATCTGCTCTTCATAGACATTTTCTTGTTTTCCAGCTTATGCCTTAGTCCAGTTATTTTGGTAATAGTATTGTAGAATTATCATATTCACCAGACTTTATGTCTGACCCCCTCTTTTCCATCCTTTTTCTCCCTTCAGGTCCGCAGGTTGGGCCAAGTTCTAGTGGAGTCTAGTTGGATCGCTTATCTTCTGGAAAGCTTGGACTGCTGAAGTAAAGTCCAACTTGTTATCTTTCTTTTTTAATGGCTATTCATGTAATGGGATTATGTACTTGTTTTATCAAGATAGATATTGTACTTGACATTGAATATGGTGTTATGATGTAATCAAACATGTTTTGACTTCTGCTACAATGAAATAAAGTTTTTGAATTTCCAAGTACTATTTTATATCTGTCTTGTTGTAATTTTACTGTTCTATATTCACTTAAAACCTCCATGGAAGTTAATGCATTCCCTTTGTGAGTGACATTAATGGACGTGGGGTGTTACACGTGGTATCAGAGCCTAAGGTTACCAGAACAGATAAAAAATTTTTTTAGAAAAATATTTTTTTTTCTAAAGTATTTTTGGAAGAAGTGCTTTCAAAAAAAAACATGTTATTTAAAGAGAGTTTTTATGAAAAACATAATCCCAAATAGCCACATCCTTATCTTTATCTTTCGAATTCTCTATTTTGAATCTTTCCTTTTTCGTTTCAGCATGGCTGAAGATCTTAATCTCCCAGAAGGTGTGACGATTCCAGGGTGGTTTAGGAGATACTTGGAGGCTCGGGCCACCACTGCAGGCCCAGCGGATACTCCTCCACCCCTAGTTGCACCCATTCCTCCTCCTCCTCCTCCTCCTCGTGTTGACACTTTTGCAAAGACGTGCAAGGAATTCAAGGCTATGGGAGGAAAAACTTTTCAAGGGACTGAGACGTTTGTGGAGGCCAGAGATTGGCTTAAGGAGACTGAGGAATTGTTGGATATCTTTGAAGTGGAAGATGGGAGGAAAGTCCGTTTAGCTGCTTGGTTAATGAAGGGAGAGGCCTCGTTTTGGTGGGAGGTCACTAACGGGGAACGTCCAGTTGATTCATGGGCGGATTTCAGACGAAGGTTTGAGGCAAAGTTTCTTTCAAGGGCAGAGGAGAACTGAAATATGGAAAAATTCCTGGCACTAAAGCAAGGGAGCTCATCAGTAAAGGAATATGTCAATAAATTTAATCAGTTAGCAAGGTTTGGCTTGGAGTTGGTGAACACGCCAGAGAAGAAAGCTTTGAGGTTCGTTAGAGGCTTGAATGAACCGTTGCAAGGGTTGGCTATGACCCACATCCCTATGGGAGCCACCTTTGAAAAGCTAGTAGAAATGGCACTTATGCATGAGGATAAGGCAGTTGAAAAGAAAGGGGATCAGAAGAAACCCCAACAGCAAAATAAGAAGGGTGGTAAAAACAATAATGGCAAAGGGAAGAAGAAATGCTTCAATTGTGGGACGCCTGGCCATCTCAGCAAAGATTGTAGAAAGAAAAAGAAGACTGGTTGTTTTCATTGTGGAGATGCGGGACATTTAGTGAAGGACTGTCCAAAGAAGGGGCAGAGGGCAGGGTCTACCTCGGAAGGACAGGTGCAGGCTCTTATGGCACCAGGGCAGGCAAGGGGGCAAGTTCAGGCTATTGCGGCCCCACCGCTGCAAGAAAGAGGTAGAACAATTTCTGTTGAAAGCTTAGTTTTTCTGTTTGATCATCCTGTCCGTACCTTATTCGATTCTGGCGCATCTCATTCGTTTATCTCTGCATCATTAGTTGAATCACTGCACTTGAACACCAGTTTAGTAGAGGATCCCTTGGTCGTTTCAAATCCAATTGGGGGTTCGGCTCATTTGACCATGATATGTTTGGATTTGAAAATCTCTATACTTAGCGTTGAATTTAGATGTGATGCTTATGTATTGGGCTTCACGGGCTATGGGCTAATTTTAGGAATGGATTGGTTGTCTAGAAATAGGGCCATTCTTGATTGTGAAAGGAGAGTAGTTAGGCTTGTGACTCGCCTTGGTAATGCTCTCGACATCTTTTGTAATCCCATAAATTCCGTTATGCTAAGTTATCTTGAATCGCTTGACACGTCTGTAGAGAACCTGCGATCGGTAGAAGTGGTCCGGGAATATCCGGATGTGTTTGAGGAGGTGAAGGGCTTACCTACAAAGCGGGAGATAAACTTTCGAATTTATCTTGTGGATAATGCTAAACCCGTATCTTTGCCAGTACGCCACATGGCTCCTCGTGAAAGGAGGGAACTCAATAAGCAAGTAAAGGAGTTGCTTGAGAAGGGGTTCATAAGACGTAGTATATCGGAGTGGGGTGCTCCAGTAGTTTTTGCCACAAAGGCGGATGGGTCTCTTAGACTTTGTATGGACTATAGAGAACTAAACAAGCTTACTAAAAAGAACCGACACCCACTGCCGAGGATTGACGATCTCTTTGATCAGTTAGTTGGCGCCTCAGTGTTTTCGCAGTTGGACTTAGCCACTGGCTTTCATCAACTGAGAGTGGCTGAGGATAGTATAGATAAGACTGCTTTTAGGACTCCTGACGGATTCTATGAATGGCTAGTGATGCCCTTTGGTTTGACAAATGCCCCTGCATATTTTGTTGATTTGATGAGTAGGGTGTTTAGGGAATACCTTAACAAATTCGTGGTAGTCTTTGTGGATGACATCTTAGTCTTTTCTAAGAATAAAGAAGAGCACTCCCTACATCTTAGGGAAGTGTTGGAAACCCTTCGAGCGCATAACCTTAAGGCAAAATTTTCTAAGTGTCACTTCTGGAGGAAGGAAGTACGGTTCTTAAGGCACGTGGTTTCCAAAGAAGGGATAGCAGTGGATCCCGCAAAGGTGGTGGCCATCCAAGATTGGAAGGTCCCTAAAAATGCAACCGAAGTAAGAAGTTTCTTGGGGTTGGTTGGCTATTATAGGAAGTTTATCAAAGACTTCGCAAAAATATCAGCTCCATTAACACGGTTAACGAAGAAGAACCTGGTTTTTACGTGGGACAAAGATTGCGAAGATGCGTTCCAACGTTTAAAGAGAGCCTTAACTTCAGCCCCAGTCTTAGTGCTGCCAGACGAGAATAAACCGTTTACCATCTATACTGATGCTTGTGGGACGGGACTTGGCGCGGTCCTCATGCAAGAGGGAAGAGTAATAGCCTATGGTGGAAGGCAGTTGAGGGTTCATGAAAAGAATTACCCCACGCATGACTTAGAGCTAGCCGCAATTGTTTTCGCGCTTAAGTCTTGGCGTCACTATCTTCTTGGTGAGAAATTCGAACTGTTCACTGACCACAAATCATTAAAATACTTATTCTCTCAGAAGGATTTGAATTTAAGGCAGCAACGGTGGATGGAATTCTTAGCCTCCTACGATTTTGAAATAGCATATACCCCGGGCAAGGGTAACGTGGTGGCAGACGCCTTAAGTAGGAAAAGGTTGTCCTTGAGTCCGTTGTTTGTTGAACGACAAAGCTTAGAATTCATCTCTATGTTTGACTTTAGACCCTCCGTTGACTTAGTACCCAGTCTGTTAGCATCCTTGGAGGTTAGACCTACACTTCTAGGACGGGTTGGTGAGGCACAGCGAGACGACCCACAGTTGGTTGAGATAGTAGAAAAGCTCAAAGGGGGGGAGTCGTCAAGCCATCTTCGTAGGTATACCCTAGACGATAAGGGTTGGTTACGAAGGGATAATAGACTTTGTGTACCACAAGACGAAGACTTAAGGAAGGCCATTCTTGATGGTGCTCATCGCTCAAAAATGACCATTCATCCCGGCGGGGATAAGATGTACAAAGATATGAAGCGGGTTTTCTTTTGGGCCGGTATGAAAAAGGATGTGGCCGAGTACGTCGCTAGATGCTTGGTGTGGCAACGAGTTAAAGCAGAACAAAAGAAACCCGGTGGGTTGCTTCACCCATTAGAAGTTCCACTATGGAAATGGGAAAGCATCTCAATGGATTTTGTGGATGGATTACCAAGATCAAGGAAGGGTAACACGGGGATTTGGGTTATAGTAGATAGACTTACTAAAAGCGCCCATTTTATTCCCGTGAAAAGTAAGAGGACTGCTCCGTGGTTGGCTTCTGTATACATTAAGGAGATAGTTCGTTTGCACGGTATTCCTTCTAGTATAGTAAGCGACCGTGACCCCATCTTTACTAGCGAATTTTGGAAGAGTTTACAAGAGGTGGTAGGGACTCAGCTATGTTTGAGCACCGCATATCATCCTCAGACAGACGGCCAGACCGAGAGGGTGAATCGCATTCTAGAGGATCTTTTAAGGCTTTGTATTCTAGACTTTGGGGGTACATGGGAAGAGCACCTTCCATTAGTAGAATTCGCATATAATAATAGCTTTCAGTCTAGTATTGGCATGGCACCTTTCGAAGCTCTTTATGGAAGGCCTTGCCGTTCGCCTACATGTTGGTGGGAATCTACCGATAAAATCCTACTTGGGCCCGATATGGTTAGGGAAACCTCGGAGAAGATTGAGTTGATTCGAAGGAGGATGAAAGCAGCACAAGATAGGAAGAAATCGTATGCTGATAAGAGGAGGACAGATCTTGAGTTTGACATTGGGGACATGGTTTTTATCAAAGTATCTCCGTTACAGAATGTTGTTCGCTTTGGGTCCGTGGGGAAATTAGCACCAAGGTTTGTAGGGCCGTTTCCTGTAAAAGACAGGATTGGGAAGATGGCATATAGGGTGGAGTTGCCTGAGAAACTTAGTGGAGTACACGACGTATTCCATGTATCACATTTGAGGAAGTGTTTGCACAAGACCGCAGAGGTGGTAGAGCCGAGCTTGCTTAAAGAGGTGGAAATAGAGCGTGATGCAACAATTAGACGAGCTCCTACATGCATTCTTGGATCGGAGATCAAAAAGTTGAGGAATCGAGAGGTCAGACTGGTTAAAGTGCAATGGGGAGATGATGAGAGCAACGCAACTTGGGAGACAGAAGAGAAGATGCGTTCGTTGTACCCTTTTCTTTTTGAGGGTATGTCTTTTAATTTCTCCTTTATCGCTTAGCTTATCTTATCTTATCTTTAGTATGTCCTCTCATTAGTATCTTTGACCTTTAGTTAGGATAATCCTATGGTTGAAACATGTGTTTGAGACATGTTATGTATGATGGATGCAAAATGGATGCAAGTGTTTGCTAGTGGTTGCTCGTGGATACATATATACACACACTTTAGGCACTAGATCGGCTCAGTCACTTCATATTGCATATTGCATACATATGGATGTATTTAGTATAATGGATGTATAATGGTTGTACCATCATATGGATGCTGCATTCGGTTGAATGGGTGTGCACGCATATAGAAGTAGTATGTAAGCAATTAGGATCTTTTGCATACATAATGGATTCATGACACTTACATAATTTGCATTAAGGAGGTCAACTGAATCAGTGGACCGCCTGATTTTGCATTAGATTCGGACATATACACACACTGTGCATTTAAACATGAAAGCATTAGAAGTCTATAAGGACAATGGATGCCTGTGTATGATGGATGAGTAGATGGACGTTTGGATGGTAGGATATACATTCTTCCAGACTTGAAGATTTCGGGGACGAAATCCTAAAAGGAGGGGAGAATGTAACACCCCGAATTTTCTATTAACACTAAAGTTGCTAAAATAATAATAAGTGTGTAGAAGAGGGGATGTATCTAATATGAATATAAAAATATTAATAAGTGTGTAGAAGAGGGGATGTATCTAATATGAATATAAAAATATTAATAAGTGTGTAAGAGAGGGGATGTATCTAATATGAATATAAAAATATTAATAATTGTGTAAGAGAGGGGATGTATCTAATATGAATATAAAAATATTAATAAGTGTGTGAGAGAGGGGATGTATCTAATATGTATATAAAAACAATAATAAGTAAAGGGGGATGTATCTAATATGTACATTGTAGAAAATATATATATATTTATGACATGAATAGAAGTTTATTAATATGCTGAGTGTTTGCTGAGTCACTTCTGACTCATTGCTGAGTCAACAAGATAAACCCCATCTTGTCTGGACGGCTGTGGTTATTTCTAGGTTAAATCTAATGGCCTAAATGAATTCTAAAAATCTATAAATAAGTGGGTAGACCCTAGACCTAAATCACTTGTAAAATTAGAGAAGCTACCGTCATGCTGCTGCCATGGAGTTCAGCATAGCCGTCACAAATTAAGAAGAGGAAGCCTAATCATCTACAACTAAATCTACACAAATCAAATCAAAAGATCTCTCTTTCTCTAATTCTTTTCTTTTGTTGGTGAGTATGATGATTCTCACAAGACTATTACAAACTAATTTGACTCAGTTATGAATGGATCACAAGAAAGTGATGTGATTTGTAATTGTAAATTCTATATATTGTGGATCTCTTATTATGTTATTATGTTGTCGTATGATGTAAATTATATATGCTATGTCATGCTATGTTGTAAATTCTCTTATGCTATGTCGTGCTATGTTGAGAATCATGTCAAGCTATGTTATACTATCATACTATGCCATGTTATAAATCATGCTATATTATGTTGAAAAATCATGTTGTTGGATCATGCTTAAAGTTATGTTTTTTTTTTCTTAATTTAAATGGATCTTGTTTATGGGAATTTGCCTATTAGGTTAGGTGTACCCATAAACTTGAAACTATAATTAAATAAAACTTGATTATGGGAATTTGCCTATTGAGTTAGGTGTACCCATATAAAACCATGTTGTTAAAAAATTAGATGATGTTGATTCACACATGTTCATATGTAAGTTTATGAAAATTGATTGAGATCATATTAGGTGAATTTTGAACAAGTTGACACCTTTAGGTCCATGACATGTATAATCTATGCAAGTTGGACATATGCAAGTTTCACCCCTTATTATGATTCATTTGGTCACATATACATGTTGTTATTATGATAATCTCTTTTATGCTATGAGTTAGGCTATTCGAGTCTAACATATATTTTGCGAATAAACGTTCAAACGTGGGGTAGGGGTAATATTAGGAATTAATAAATTGGGTGCAATTTTGTAAGATTTTGCATACCATGAATGGATGTCCATAATTGAATCAATTATGGACATTGTTAAAAATAGGAAGTAATTAATAATTCAAGTAGGGAATTATTAAAATTGGGGGAAAGTGGATTATTATTAATAATCAATGCTTAGGACACGAGGTTGGACCCGTTTGTGATGTAAACCTGCCCGGACCCGCCCGGCAAATCCAGTAGTCACAAATGTTGGCCCAATGTGAGAGGTCCTAGGCCCAAACTAAAGCATAACAGTTGTAAAGACACGAGGTTAGACTCTTTTATGGTGTAAGACTGCCCGGACCCGCCCGGCAAATCCGGCTGCCATAAATGTCAGTCTAATGTGAGAGGTCTTTATGAGGTTATGGCCTTAATGAACTAAGAAATACTTAACCAGATAATCATGTAAGGTGGGACATGGGGGTTAAGTAGGTGCCTTGGGTGGTATGAGGAATCTGGTGGTTGCCTTTAGAGGCATTTGAAATACGATTAGACTTAACCAAACACACATGTAAATGAACATGACTAAGTGGGTTAAGTGGGATGGACTAATGGGGACAAGCTTAGGTGGAATGCTTGTGGTAAATAGTGGGGGCCCATTTCAACCAGTATCCCAAAACGTATCTTTGTGGGCTCGACCCAAGTCGAGGACGGGACACGCATACTGGGTTTGACTATAAGAGGCCAAAACAGGGAGCGGTGGCAACGCAAGTCCAACGGGTTTCATATGCGTGTGTGGACCCGGGCTGGTAGGTAAGACGTTGTTGCATCGTGTAGGTATAAGCCGTGCATGTCCGTTGTATCAGGTTGCCACTTTAGGGGAGTGATACACCCCACTGTGGGGCCAGCACGGGTATCTACGAGTTAGGGAGCCGATCGAATAATGGGAAGTAGGGTACACCTAGTGGAGATAGGGGCAGGCGGCACCTATGTAGTCAGCTAGGGGTACGTAAAGCCATTGGGAAAGTTTCTAAGTGAAGCTAAGTGGGATAAATCTTTAGGGTGACTGGTGTGGTGCAGTATAGTGTTTATCCTTTAGTATTTAGGAGCGCCTATAACGTTGCCTTTAGCGATTGTCTATGTCCTTAATCTGCTCTTCATAGACATTTTCTTGTTTTCCAGCTTATGCCTTAGTCCAGTTATTTTGGTAATAGTATTGTAGAATTATCATATTCACCAGACTTTATGTCTGACCCCCTCTTTTCCATCCTTTTTCTCCCTTCAGGTCCGCAGGTTGGGCCAAGTTCTAGTGGAGTCTAGTTGGATCGCTTATCTTCTGGAAAGCTTGGACTGCTGAAGTAAAGTCCAGCTTGTTATCTTTCTTTTTTAATGGCTATTCATGTAATGGGATTATGTACTTGTTTTATCAAGATAGATATTGTACTTGACATTGAATATGGTGTTATGATGTAATCAAACATGTTTTGACTTCTGCTACAATGAAATAAAGTTTTTGAATTTCCAAGTACTATTTTATATCTGTCTTGTTGTAATTTTACTGTTCTATATTCACTTAAAACCTCCATGGAAGTTAATGCATTCCCTTTGTGAGTGACATTAATGGACGTGGGGTGTTACAATTTTGACGTACTTGATACATGGCAATATAAGATATACGGATGGTCGCTCCTAACCATCCCTATTCTCCAGTCTAATAGGCAATATTATTCAGTAATACTCTTTGTTAGGGTGGGTCTTGAGGTGGGGCGTTACAACATGGTATCATAGCAGGATTAAGAACAAAATGTGATAAACACAGAGTAGTATACATAATACATTACATTGAAGTAAAATATGAGTGCTAATGCTGTCCCAAATGGTTATTATCCCAGATCGTGTCTTTAATATTTCTGAGTCCTATAGGGATAGATAACCAGAAATATGTCTAAGAATGTATTTTTAAATTCCATAGTATTAATTATATATTAAGCTCATTAAAAATATCTTACCTCGGTGTATAATCCATATCTATTCTTTATCTTTTCAGCTAATGGCTGGAAATGATAGTCTGCACCCATCAGATGTTGAGCTGCCTGTAGCTCACATCCTGAAAGTGTTCACATGTTTACCTATCAGGATTTAGAGCTAAGTAGGAGCACTTAGCCTCCAACTCCTTCCTGTTCTTCTCCTCCATCCAAATCCATTCTTGCATGTATGTGCAATGACTTAACTCATCTCAGAGGCAATCCATTCAAAGTCTCCGAGTCAGTTATAGATATTCAGGCTTGACTTCGTGGTTGCGAGCGCATTTTCTCCCGTAGAGAGATTTCAGATCATCACTGCATTCTGGTAGCATCGTGTATGTTGCAAGATTGTGAGTTTGATTGGTACGAGCTCCTTGTCGTAGAGATTGATAAATCCACTTTAGAGTAGAAACGGTTTACTAGTTTAGAGAGCGTTTTGAGCTCAGGTTTGTACCTAAATCCAAGGAAGAGATTTTAGCCTGCATTTCCTTTGAGTTGAGATAAGGAAAATCTTTATTTTCCGAGTATGTGTCTTCTTTGGAAGATTTTTATAAGTACGATATTGAACAAATTAGTACGCAATAAAAGAAAATTTTAAAGTCTGTCTACAATCTCAAGAAGAGTTATCTTATTTCAACTCAAGCTTTCTTTTGAAGAACTTGTGGATGCAACACTTCATCTTGAGGTTGTCGAGAAAGAAATGGACAATGATGATTAGTTGAAAGTAAGGAAAAATTAGAACGAGGAAAAACATCCTATTCATGACTCCAACTCGTTTCTACCCAACAAGAAGAAGAAGCAGGATGTACCTAGTTCCAGCTCTGAAGTAGCACCTCTTAAACCGAGGACTTGCTACAATTGTCGCTGCCTTGATTACTTGTTTAAGATTGTCCCAAGCCTTATATTTATCGTGTTTGTAAGAAAGAGGGATTTTATCAATGTCGTGCCCAAAAGATTTAAAGAAATATAATTCTGGGAAACTCTTAGTGATGGATGCTTCTGGTAGATAACCTCACCCTTGAGGTATTTTTTTTGATGTATTTTCTTTTAAGTCTCCTTTCAATTGTGATCGCTAATTTAAGGTCTCTTCGATTCAGATTTGTTACGCTCTCTTGTGTCGAGGAAAATAGGTAGAGAATGTTTTATTAGAAATATTATACCTTGTGAATTCTTTTTTTAGTTGCGAACTCTAACTAAGAAATCGCAACATGTGGTACGTTTTGTGATAACATTGAAATCATTCGTGTGACTTTCCTTTTTGTAATTAAGAAGTATCCCATCATCTGGGGTCTAGTTGTCTTTTGTGAATAGATCGATCCTATCGACATGTAGTCGAATCCTTGTTGAAAAAACCTTTACCTTGAGCATCATCTTTTGTGTGCTTAGTTTTTTTTATTTTGAATACAAATTGTGGTTCCAAAACCCCTTTGTTCTCTCTTTAAATTTAAGATGATAGTGACAATCTCGATATCACTTGGTGATAAATTTCCTTTGGATGTCAAATTGTTTAGTATTTTCATATGATTGGATGACCGAGTCTCGTGTTGATCCCATTTCTGGTATTGTATCAAGGAGAACAAGGGACTAGAAGTCTTATCCCTTTGTGATAACTTTGATTATTCCCTTGCAACAGAGTCACATGCTCCAGTGGTTAGTGCTAAAGCTCGTACTAGCCTATGAGGTTGCAGTTTTCACGCTCAAGGGCTTAATCAAAATATGATTATTATTATCAACCTTGTGTGTCTAAATCCAGTAGGAATGAATTAATAATTAAATAAAAATTAAATCTTACAGCGGGACAATCAATGTGAATAAACTAAAATCTATTAGAGTGCGCAGTGGAAACTAATGGAATGTTTCGGTTGGGCGTAATTTCAATTAATCAAAAGATGGGATTAATATGACAGTGTAAAAATGGGGTTGATAAGGGGTCATGAATAAATTGTTAGTTTTATTTATTTGAAATAAATAAATGAAGGATGGCGATAACAAAAAAATATGTACAATAATGGGTGACTTGTGGTTATTTACTAAGTTGACTTGTCTAAACGGTATTTAAGAATTTCGGTCGATATATGGGACGCAAGTTATCAAGAGTGATTCCTAAACCTTGTATGAAACGTTTCGACATAAGGAATAATTGATAATTAAAGAAAAGAATTAAATCAAAGTAGAGTTTATCCACTGAATAGACTAAGGAAAATGATGGGTATGGTGGGGCAATGTCGATATATTACCGATTATCCAACCAAACATTAGAACGTGAATAAAAAATTTAGTGGCTTAAATTTACTCAAAGATGAGTTAAAGAATTGTGCTAAGTGAAAATTGTGTTTCAAAAATTTAGAAATAAATATAAGTATACTTTATGTAAGAAGTTGTGTTTTTCTAAAGAATAAAAATATCCAAAACATATGCAATATTTAAGAATACACTCTCTCCTATTTTGTGACATACGTGCCATCGATGGTAATAATATGAGAAAAAAAGAAAATGTTGAGTTTGTTTTAATTTCATAATCAAAATCGCAGCCATATGACTGAAAAGTTGCTATTTATAAATGGCAATGCATTGTTGTTAACTTTTGGAATTGGAAATCAAGTATATTTTTAATATATATGTTATATGAAAGATAGGGTGTTATGGATCTAACTTTTTTTATGTATTTTTTGGGATGAGTTTAATAATTTGATACCTATATCCAAGAATTTAAAGTTATATTCTTCTAAGAGAAGAAAATTTAAATGGAGAAATAAGAGGGTGTTCTCATAATGAAATTGCAGGGGCATGATTTCTTTAAGCAGGAAGTCTATAATAATCCAAATTTTTGAAATTATAATTAAGGTTATAACTTGTTAACTATGAATTAAATAAATTTGGAAGAGAATAATTGGTTAAATCATCTATGTATATAATTTTGGATACTTGTATAAGCTTTGGGCATTAGTTTGAGACACTATGTGTGATAAGATTAAGTTATGTTGAGCTTAAGATTGCATTGAATTGAATAAAATTATATATGAGTAATTTCAACGTGAATACGTTGAATAAATTCGAATATGATGTAAATAAATTTTATGAAACTTTATAAATGTGGATGTGTGTCAAAAACTAGTATTTGAAGACTTTATTTGTTAAGATGCAATAATTTTGTAAATTATTGTAAATATTGAATTTTGGTGGAAAAATAGGTGTTTTCTAAATTTAAACGAGTTGTGAATAAAATATAAAAGTGTAAATATTGATTGAAAATTAATATTTAATTGTGTTAAAATATTTGTATTAAGGTTTCATGTTTATTTGAATAAGGGAATGGAATTTGTATAAATTTAAGTACAAAATTTGTAATTTTTATATATGTATGTTGAACATGTGTGTTTTATAGAAATGTGAAATTTTAAGATGTGTCGTATAAAAATGGTGTTTTAAATGTTTAAAAAATATTTATAACATATGTGTTTGGTTTTATAAATTAAACATGACATAGTTTGTGTGTATTGTTAAAATAGGCTAAAGATGTGTCAAAAGTGCTTCAAGTTTGTGTAATTAACCCAAATTAGCATAATTAAGTTACACTTAGGTCATTTGGGTTAGGTTATCCCATTACTAATATGAATTACTCTATGGTAAATGAGAAAAAATACATGTATCCTTACTCAAAAATTCTCCTCCCTCCTTCTTACTGGAAAATATATAGAGAAGAAATTAGAAACCTTTTTCTCTAATTCCTCAAATCCAACCAAAATTCAAATCCAAAGCTCGTAACTAGTTAATAGCATCATCTCTACAGGTATTAACATCATAAACTCAGTTCAACCCAAGTTTTATCTCTGATTTGAGAATTTGCGTTTACTATGTTTTATTTTTCTCCTACATGTCACAGAAAATTTTCCCTGCGGGCATTTTCTAGGCTTCTGGAGCTCAAAAGTCATCGTTTTGTGCTTTAAATTGCTGCAACAATCAAGGTAAGCTTGTAAAACCCACGCATCTAGCTTACATGTGTTTTATTTTGTGTTTTATTGAGTTTGTGTGCTGCTAAAAGCACCTTGAATTGTGCTTCCTAACACCATACTAAACACCACCATCCTTCCTATACACATATGCTGCTGGCCACCACGAAATAAAAAATAGGCACCCGACCATACAAAAATAATTTAAGATAAATAACCTCATCTTCTTCATTAGAGCATTGGCTATTCGCGAGATATTCATTCGTGTATAAGTTCTCACCATTCATTACTAAGAAATCCAATAGTAATGATTACTTTTTTTTAAAACAAAAATGCGTGGTCTTCTAAAAAGAAGAGAGCACACATATATAATAAAAAAAAAGTGTACAATATCCGACTACAGATCCAATAGGAGACAAAAGCAAAACAAAACTCGACTAAAAGAATGTAAAGGAAAGTACATTAAATAAGTTTTCCTCAAATTACAATAAAATTGAGAATTAGGGTTTAAGAGTAATCAATTTGGAAAGAAGTAGATGACGGATCATGTTAGGAAACGTTTATATTTGATCGATCGAGATAAGATGATAAAAAGAAATAGGGTTTACGTTTGAACTAATGGCGGGAGATGGAATACGTTCGGCGATTAGGGATTGAATGGGGGAATAAAACAGGTGCTAGGAAGTACATTAAATTAATTAAGAGTGATTAAATTAAGCATGGTGTTAGGAAGCACATTTCAGGGTGCTTTTAGCAGCACACTTGAGTTTTTATTGATAATCTATACACCCTAATCTAAAACTTTGATTTAGATGTTACTCTATGCAAAAATCTAGTGTGAGGACCCGTAGCTTCCCCGTGAAGGAAAGAGCGGATGCTTTGAGAACAGGACAAAATAGAACGCAGACGGAAGAACATTTCATTGTTTATTACAACAATTCCATCAGAATACAAGAATATACAGAGTATGAATGAATAAACTACATTCGATAAATATCAGAGATTACAATAAATTACATAGCAGCGGAAAAACAATATAAAACACAACTGAAAGTAATGCATGGATACAGAGCTTTCCGAGCATCGTTCCAGCTGTAAATCAGGATCCTGTGAATATAAATCTGCAAAACCAAAACTACTAGCTGCCCGTGTCGAAAAAAGGGGCACCCAGAGTTTAGGTTAAAACAATAAACTCCAGGTCAGTCATGTGACTGGTGTGAGAACTAAAACAGTTATTTAAAACTTTACTTTAAAAGAGAGTAATTCAAGGGACCACGCCGTATAACGCGGAACATGTTTCCTCCCAAGAATACCAGTGCATAGAATAAACAATGCAATGCTTTTTCGAAAAATGAAGCTATTATAAGACCCAGGTCCCATCACACAATGCAACGCAAGCCGGAGGATAGGGTTTTCCCTTATAATAGCCAAACATGCTTGGTACGTTTAAAACCAATCATTTGATACTATAATAGGTGTATAGTGTCAAAACAATTTCAATCATAAATATCAATCATAGACGGCATGGGTACCATATATCATGTCGCCATACTAGTTCTACAATTAAAACCGCAATACACGTATTGGAAATTGGATTTTCGTCATGAGTCGAGGCAAGTGGCAAGCTCCTCTCCGCTTCGAGACACTCTAGCAAATGCCTCGGGACTACACACTCTGGGTAACCCCTGGATGCTTCAGGGCTGGTCCTCTCTTACGTTTGAGGATTAGTTATTCCTGAACACATGTTTCTCGGTCCTTACAGACCTAAAATCGAGGCGCCTCATCCAACAACCACATAGGTGAAAAGTATATAAATGTCAGGGCTGGTAAGTCACTAACACCACCAAAGCTAGAAAGAAACGTCGTGCTCTCCCTGCAGTCCTTATCCCGTTTTTAACTCATACCGAGGTGTGAGGCTCGCGAATCCAGCTATACACAAAGCTGCCACGTAGGCCGTGCTTTGATCATCAACCACAAGACTTTGCTTTTCAACAGAAGCCTTGATCCATGCAACTCAGCATGCCACACACGCAATTCATGCCATGCGATTGATATCTATCGATATATAACCTCTAAGCTCGTACGTCTCGGAGAAGGGCGTTAAGCAAGGGAATAAATTCTCCGCTGCCAAACAGATATATATTAACAGGAATCAATCAACACAGAATAAAATCCAATGTCAGACACACAATTCATTTACAAGTTCGTTCTGGGTCTGAACGAAACCGGAGGCACTTTCCTCGCATATCCATCGATCTCCAAGTACGTCTGGACGACCACCAACTGATTCCCTCATCTTGGGTGTACAGCCCAATCAAGATCATCAGTAATCACCCAAACGATGTGAAGACTTCCGGTCTTCAACCACCGTCTTCATCTTCGACTTACCGTCGAATTGGTTATAAAGAATGGGTATAAACTCGGCCTTTCCGAACAATCCGCGTATATTATAAACAAATGTTACACAAACACAACATACGCCTCATTCTAATTCATTAGTCACTAACCGTAAATCAGTAAGAGAGCAATTCCCTAAATATTAACCCCGAAGGCCGAAACCAACATCAGATCAATACCCAGGAAACCATTCTTCTTAACTAACCTACAGCTGGTTTCTAAATTTCACATTTTTAGAGAAAGGTTCCCATTAATTTTATCCAAGATAAATTCTTTGAATTTATTCTTTAATCTTCCTTTGGATGTCATTTCAAACCAAATTATGGTTTTCCAAACTAGTCGAGATTAGCGAACCACGCCGAAGTAATTATTTATTTTATTTCCCAATCCCAACCTATTCATCCCATGAAGAAAAACTGGTAATACTCCATATCTAACACCATGGTGTTATCGGTAAAATTAATTACCATTTCACGTTAAAATCTAATTAAAGATTTAACTATCGCTTTGGAGCAAAACTGGTAATACTCCATCCTCGCTCATTTTCCAAATTTGATAATTTAGATTATCAATTCACATTTCAATCTAATTGCAGATTCATTAAAACTCCTTTTACTGGGTTAAAAAACTAGTGTTATTTAAAACACAGTTCACGATAAATCCAAATCACATTCTATTTATTATCGGGTTAAAGAACAAGTGTTGTTTAATACACTGTTCACGATAAACCCACAAATCAATTCTATTTACAACCCAATTCAAATCCAATTTATTTATTTAAAAATAAATGGGTTTAATTTTAGTTCAAAACTAGTTCATTTCGATAAAAATCTATTTTTATCTTTACAAATGTGGGATTTTTCATCCCAGTTCTTCACAAATCATTTCTTATGATTTTACACAAATTATTACTATTTTTGATAATTTTATCAAGGCCCGTACAGTCGATTTCCATCAACGGCCATCGAACTGCACTTACAGCGACCTTTTCCAAATTTGATTTGGACGTGTCTCCAAATCCAACTGTTAGATTTCAAATTTCTAATATTCGTTAGAAATCTCTTTTCGCTACGAACCCAACGGCTCTGGTTTTAGGAGAATCCGACAGTTGGATCTCCCGTACTGTCGGTTCGAAGTTAATGGTCGAAATTCGCGAACTGCCGCGGCGCGTTCTATTCAAGCCATTATATTATATATATAATATATATTTCGTCGATTACTATTTAAAACGAATTTTATAAATAGTTTTGAATTCGTTTCAAAAACAATTTCAACCTTTATTTCAAATTCAAATCAGAATTGAATTTTCTATTCTAAATCCTTTTTACTTTCATTTCTATTTGATTTCAATTCAAATCGATTTTAATTCGATTCGAATTCATTTTCTTTTCAATTCAATTCAATTCGAATTCGTTTTCTTTTCAATTCAATTCGAATTCGTTTTCTATTCAATTCAAATCAAATTCATTTTCTATTCAATTCAATTCGAATTCGTTTTCTATTCAATTCAATTCGAATTCGTTTTCTATTCAATTCAATTCGAATTCGTTATATATTCAATTCAAATTCGTTATATATTCAATTCAAATTCGTTTTATATTCAATTCAAATTCGTTTTATATTCAATTCAAATTCGTTTTCTATTCAATTCGAATCAAATTCGTTTTCCTATTCAATTCAAATCAATTCGAATTCGTTTTCTGTTATATTTGATTTTTATCTCTTTTCAATATTCATTATAAAAACGAATATAATCGATATAAATATCGTTCGCGTCAAAATAGCGCATCTCTAATCAACACGGCTTTGTATATTTCAATAATCACGTTATTCTATTCAACAAATGAATCTATATTTTTGTCAACACACGACTAATCTCAACGAATGAGTACTGTCCACGTGTGACTATTTTTGTTATTTAATATATTTTATAAAAATTATGGTATCTATCGTTAAATTTCAAATTAGACTCCAACCGTAAATTAGTAAGAGAACGATTCCCTGAATATTAACACCGAAGGCCGAAACCAACATTAGATCAATATCCAGGAGACCACTCATCTTATCTGTTTTCCAATTAGTTTCTAATTTTATATATGATAAAGACGTAAATTTGATTGTTAAAATATTTCGTTCAACACATGACTAATCTCAACGGATGAGTACTGTCAACACATGAACCTTTATTTTATAATGATAAAGATGTAAATTTTATTGTTAAAATATTTCGTTCAACACATGACTAATCTCAACGGATGAGTACTGTCAACACATGAACCTTTATTTTATAATATTTTTTATTTTCTAAATTGGAATGAGGCCCAATCAATTACCATATAAAGTTAATTATATGGATTCCATACAACACATGTATATGATAGCAACGATAAATAATCAACCATCATCCAAAGTGCACTACTCTGTATAAGCATCAAATATAGATATCTAACGCTTATAACAGCCTGTCGATCCATCGATCGATATACGACTAATTATTGGGATTAGTGTATGCCGTATTTTATCCCAATACCCGTGTGGGGTTTCAAACAATCAAACACAGATTTTATTTGTGCAGTTGGGCGATGTGTAAAATTTATCGTCCCAATCAATGTCATTCAAATAGATGTACATAAACAAATCATTCGATTTGTAAATGAATGTTTCTTTGTTCACATTCACGTTAAAAATTATATTTTTAACGACCAAATTATTTTATTCAACCTATGAATATCCTCTTCGGTTCATTTATCAAATAAAATGATATCTTTATTTTTCTAACTTATTTTAGAAAATTTCGGCGGTATAACGGCACGATACTAGAAACGGGACAAGGCCTAGCCTTATCCCCGGTCTAATAATGGCCCACGCCGTACACATATCAATCAAACCAATTTCAATTCACCAAACAACCAAATCGAGATCAAATAATCTAACCAACTACACAACCAAACAAACAAGTCCATGGTCTGTGGACAATGGTGTCGGGTGCTACTAAACACCGTCTGCATGCTAGTATATATTTATATAACTAGAAAAGAAAAGTTAAAGTGAGAAATTCTCACATTGATTTTTCTAACGCCTTTTCTGAACTGCTGAATTGTTGTTCGAGCTCCAGACTTCGCATACAAGCTCAAATCTTCAATCCATCTTTTTTCTGGCACAAGCACGACATTCTGAACAACTTTTGCCTAAGGGACTTTTTGCCGAAATGCTCCAATTCGCCAGAATTCGCGAAAGTACACGAATTTTACCGCTTTTGAACAACAGACTTCGAACGCGTTTTCCGAGCAGCTCCGAACTCCAAAAACGACTTCCATATAGCCAAATCAAAGAGAATTTCGTTCTCTACAACTTTGGTTTAGAGCGATTTTGGTCAGAAACGCACCGTTTGAGAGTTTTTGGCGAAATACGGTCAGGGGCTTATTTGCAAAATGGGTGATTAGTGTAAAATGAGTTTTTGGTGACCGGGGGGGCCCACAGCCGGAGTTGGTTGGCCATAGGGGGGCGCCGGACCTGATTGGGCATGGGGAGGCGGCTAAGGTGCGGCGGTGGTGGTGGTGGGGCCCGTGGTGGTGGCGGTGGTGACTTGGGGTTTAGGGATTTGAAATTGGAAGAGAGAAAGGAGGAGGAGGAAGAGGAGGAGGGGGGAGGAAGGAGGAGGGGGTGCGGCGGCCGACGGTGGTGGTGGAGGTGGGGGAGAGGGGCGGCATCCAAGGGGAAGGAGGAGGAGGCCATTTTTGAGTTTTTGTGGAGGAAGGAGGAAAAGTGAATTTACGAAATAGAAAAGGAGGAAAAGTGATTATATGCTAGTTTCTCGCGTATCGCCTAAACGCTAACGATCTCCAATCGCCGCGGATTTCGGACACGAGATAGTAGACGTGAAGACTAGTCCAACGAAACAAGTTTCGTCGAATTCCGAGTTCGTTTGACCATTCAAAAAAATCACGAAAATGCTCAGATAAGCTCTAAAAATGTGATTTTGGCGCACCTTTTCTTCTCGCACGCTCACATGCTAACTCAAAAAATCAAGTCCTCTTGGATTTAACCATTATTAGACAATACGAATCCATAAAAAAAAAGTAGAATCGAATTCCGAGGTCGTATCAATAATGTTCCTTTGTAAAATGACTGCTCGTTTTACCCTGTACTGTTTTAGCTCGCACGACCGCATACTGGCTCCGTTCGACGCGCCCTTTGGAACATAACAATAATTTGTCATTATGAATCCATAAAAATTTATCTCGTCGAATTCTGAGCTCGTATGCAAAATTTCACTTTTTAAGGGCTATGTATTGTTAACCGAACAACTCCAGCCCATAGCCACTATTCCGGATATCGGAATATATCAAAGCTTATACTTTTCGGAGTTCTAAACGGCATTTTGAACTCAATGGAAGTGGTTTCGAGTCCAAATTCATCCGTATGCAAAAATTGACTTTTTGGGCCATGTATAATTTACATAGCGACTACTCTGAATTCTCAAATGGGCATAACTTTTGATTCCCGCTATGAAATTTCGATTTTTCAGATTCGTTGGAAAGATATTTTCAACTAGATTCTATTATTTTTGGTTTCACTAAAATCCGGTTTGTTTTGCACCCGGTACATTCATTTGAAGTTTGAAATCGAATTATCGAACTACCGCGCCATTTTCAATTCCTTTTATAATTATATATAATTATTTATATTCTAACGACGACGTATATAAATATATTCATTCGAATTATATTCAAAATAAATTTATCGTCTATATTATTTAAAATAATCTATTTTAAATGTTCAAAATTCACTAAATTTGCCAAAATAAAATTTTTAAACTGGCTCAGATTTCCGGGTTATTACATCTAGTATGAGTCAATCTTTGAGGCTACGATTCTTCTTTGATTCTCAATTGTTTTGGTGTAGTTTATTTTAGTTTGAAGTTTGCACATTCTTCTGTTTACATGTAGGAAATCAGGTTAGAATTCAACCTGAAACATACCACATAATTCCTCATAAAGTTGATTCGAACTGTGCGAGCCTCACCTGGAATTCATGTCTGGGTTCAACCTGGATGCTTTATAGGTCGACCCTAGATTTGACTAGAGCACAATTCTGATCGACCTGGCTTGTTTTATTCGTTGTCAGACCTAGCCTTGTATCGCGCCATTTGAGCTTGTTTTCCCTTTTGTTTTTGCATTGTTCTTCTTCATTCCTTATTAATTTATAATGTGAACTTGTAACCAATATGGATTGATTTTTAAAGGCTTAAATGAAAGCCAATATTATTGTAAATGTGTTTTTCAGATTGAAGAAGTTTTGGCGTATACATTTTGTATTGATGACATGTTGAATTCATTTATTTGAGACACCATACATGTAACGACCCAAGGATTTTCGGCCCCGAAAATCGGCATAAATACCTTTACAGTAACTTATTCCAACCTTCCAAACACCGAAAACACTGGAACGTTATTTGAAAGAATTTAGAGTGTGAGATAAGAAAGAAAGAAATATTAGAATAGAAGAAAAAGAAGAAACAAACAACACAGAGTCTCACATCGCAGCGGAACAAAATATAATACAGAAATAAACCTTTATTGAGAGCTATAAAAATACTTACAATATCAGAGTACATCACACAGTGGTATAGTTATAATCACCTGTTCCCATATACAACACACAGCGGAATAGTAACTATATAATATCATATGTCTGAACATCTCTAGCTCGTCTCTGGACTTCACAGCATTCGATAGCCTAAACCTGTACACCCCGAGCTGATCCGAGCATTTACAAAACACCGGGTCAGTCTGGTGAAACAGAGTGAGAAAAACTCGCACAGTATTTAGGGGGATCATCCAACTTGATTTTAAAGTTAAAATCCTTTCAAAAGAGAAGGATAATCGTAAGACCAAATCCACACATAAATACGGATGGTTTTTACCTTACGATAACCCAAAACGTTTTTGAAACCAATATCTCTTTTGATATTATAATAATGTCTAAATACAAATAGATATCAATCTAGTGGAACGCTTGCACCTCACGCTCCACATATATAGTATACAATTAAAACCGTAGGCGCTTATTGGAGATTGGATTCCGATTATGACAAGGTATGGGACCACTTGCCGATAGTGTATCTCTAGAGACGAATACACAGGGTTCAACAAGAACGTCTTGCAACCCGGCCCACACATGACCGACCACTCATTTCGCTTGAGTGTATCGAATGTATATCACCAACGGTTGGGTGCGACCCACCGTTTCCCAAAAGGGACAGCATCGAAATAGATTAAAGAAGCAAAAGAAATTTCTCAAGATAGGTGATTATACACCCTAATGGGAGCGACCCACAAAGCCATGATACCTGTCCGATTTATGTCATTTCCCTGGTTGATGAGGCTGGAGGTTTATATTAACTTTTGAACATCTGGTCATCATTCACTTTGAATGCCACATCATCAGATCCGCTAGATATCACTAATTGACGGCTACAAAAATACTCTAGTTGGAAGCTAAGAGAACGGCAATTCTCCGCCAACAACTATAGCACATTTGAAGAAAACCAACGTACGTGATCCCTTTGGAAATACTCTGTCAAGCATCCGTCCATACAAGTCATTCAGGAACAAGATGAACCGAAGGTACTCTCCTACCGCATCCCATATAGGAATCACCCCATGGATCAGTAACGAGAAGTCCTTGCAACCCGTAGATTCCAACCACGACATAATCACAGCTTATCTCTACTTGCCAGGCAGAGAATATTAGTAGTTCTTCCGTTTACGAAAATCCACAGTCTTCAGTGCTCCATCTCGATCATCTTCTGATATCTTCACGTATTTGTTGGTCGGAATGGTTTTTGAATATAAATTCGATCCCGGTCTTTCCGTACCAACAATCGTATTGGACATATTTGATAGTCGGTGATTTAACTATCAAAATACATAGTGATTCAATCATGACAATGCAATGAGTTCACTGGTTCAGTATTCAGCATCACTTGGGCTTTTAAACAAAACAAACTAATTCACTTCTGTTTAAATAAAACTTCTAACTCTTTTAATATTTAAAAATATTTATTTGATTCTTATATACTAATGTTCTCAAATCAATTCTATATAATACTTAGTAAAATAACCATATTAAATCCCATTTAATCCTCCTTTCAAAACATTTGTTACATCATTCTTTATTATTTAAATTTGGGGAATCCACTCAACTTATTATTCGTAAACAGTGTTACGTAATATCTTTTATTCTATTCTTGAAACAATAACTAATATTTATTGGTATAGAATAAAACTAAACTTTACATTTCCTTTATTTCGGATCTCTCGTTATGTATTCTTCCAATTTCCACCCAACCATGCATTATTACACCAATGGAAATAATGAACTATCACTAACTCCATTTAAAATTACCAACTAATATCATCTTCAGATAATCCTGATGTTGTTCAAGTTGGGGTATTTTAATTACCTCCCAAACCTTGATCAACAACGTTCTTATCCTTAGATAAATATAAGTTGTAATCAAACCAATATTCTATTCCAATCTTAAAAAAATTCCATTGTAAATTGGATTTGGTTATACAATCCTACGACCCACTGCTTTACCCAAATTCACTTTTACCAATCTCCTTTCAAATCTATTCGACCATTTCCCACTTTGGAAATCTTTTTTAAATTTTCCCTTTTCTACTTGATCTCATTTTCAAGTAACGTTAATTTAAAATTAATGCTTTACCACTTCACCTCTTTTATAAACTCTGGTTTATTATAAACCCTTTATCTTAATCTACTCTAATTTAATCCAATAACTAAGTAGCATTTAAATTTAAGTTATCTTCTTTGCTTGAAATTCTCTTTATAACTTTGTTAAAAAAATTCGTGTTTTAAATATAAAACCCGTTCATAACTCCATCACCATTCCATTGGATTCCATTTCAACCTCAATACCATTTTACATTAATTCAATTAAAACTAATTTCCCAAATTACTATTAATCAGGATAATCATTTACTTTTAATCATTAACACTGTAAAGTAGTTAATTCCTTTATTAACTAAAATGAATAGTAATTCCCCTTTTTTAAAACTTCATTAAAATTAAACCATATTCATTCACTATTCTATTCAATTAATTCAAAACAAATTAATTAAATAATCAGTTCCCATTTAAAACGGTCTATTTAGTCCATTCAAAACACAGTTACTTCATTTGTCGATATCAATTCATTTTCCCTTTTTAATTAATTACTAACATAATTAATTTAAATAATTCCATTTAATCTGTTTCCTAACAAAACAATTATCCAAATTTAATTCTTTAGATTAAATTCTATTCACTTATTTAAAAATTTGATTAACATCAGAGATTCCCATATAAAACTAATTGATAATTAATTATAAATTTAAATCATAAATGATAAATATTTATTTTCTTTTAAACAAACCTTTTATTCAAAATAATATATTTCAAAATCTATATCCAGTTATAAAATAAATTTCGTACTTCGATTCTATCGATCCACCTGATGGTAAATCAATATAAACAAACAATTGATTTTATCGGCCATATGCTGCCCAATACTCAACCAATACTGCCCATTGGTTTAATCAAAACATAAGTTGAATTTTCAGTCAATGATCACTAATCAAATCATTCATCCAAACATGACAGTTCATATGTGATAATATGAAAATAAATAATACAATTTGAGGAATCTCGTTAGATCCCTCCAACCTGTTCTTCCCTGAAATCACAACGGTTATCTCAAATAAGATAATTCAGTTTCATATAACTGAAATAAATAACAACCGTTTAGCATCAATCAATTCACAAGCAATTCAAACAATTCAAACAATTTTAGCACATTTATTTTATAAACGTGACCAACAAGGTAAGTTACCTTTATTGGAACCAATCGTTAAAAATAACGATTTGGTATTTCATTGAAATTAAACAACGGTTTAATTTCATCAGTTAAATCAACAAATAAATAAATAACTAGCAAACAGTCAGCCATTGGCAAGCATAACACACAAAATAAAATCCCAATTTATATAAAATATAAATGGGGAGAACTGAGTGAGTTTAACTCACCTTGACCTGATTTCGTCAAAACAGCTTGTTTTTGTTAAATTAAACAACGTTTAATTTAACTGAAAATATCTGTTGATTTTGATTCTGTCCACTTCTGTTTAATAATGTAGCGCTTGTTGAGATGAGTCCAGCGTCGTTTGTTTTGTCCTATTCTGATAATGCAGGCACAAGTTATACAAATTTATAATTATATGATTATAAGTAATAATAATTCCTTAAATTAATAAATCTAATTACATTTATAAAGTAGGAGTGGCCCGATCAGTTGTTCTTTTCTTCATCGACTGTTCACTGCTCTTTCCATTTTACATGTTGTCTTCATTTTCGAGAAAAAACTTACCAAGGAATTTGAATTATATGAACTAATTATTTAATAATTAGACAAATGATGAATTATTTTAATTCTAACTCAATAATACTTACATAATTAAGTTCTAAACCCAATTAATAGTTTATTTTCATTCGTTATGATCCAAGAGTACAGTCCCGACTGAAATGCTCATCGCCTTCATTCCCAAAGGATTCTGCAAACATACTTCACGTTTTTTGTTTGCCCAATTAATAAAAATAATTAACCCTAATGATTATTAACTTAACAAATTTTCAGGTTAACCTAAATGTAACAGAGCCGATGTGCTCTCAACTGGGAAAAGAAGGCCCGACTATTCACTGAAAATCATCCCACGCCGTACCAAATTGGAAGACATTTGCTATTCATCTTTGTAATATACAGTTATTTTAAAGTTTTACT
This sequence comes from Allium sativum, assembly GCA_030737875.1. Taxonomy (NCBI): domain Eukaryota; kingdom Viridiplantae; phylum Streptophyta; class Magnoliopsida; order Asparagales; family Amaryllidaceae; genus Allium; species Allium sativum. Next base: position 79,922,032 of record CM060913.1, on the reverse strand, counting down.
TAACTTCTTAATTAATATCTACTTAAACCAAATTACATTTGGTCATTCGGTCATCCCAGGCAAAAAAAATTAGGTTGATTCTTTACCTTTCTCGTTTGCTCAACAGTACCAAAATACTTCGTTTTTTCCCGATTTCAGTTCCTGCTGCTTCAAATACGAGGCCTTCTTCATCCAAGAAACCCCAAGCTCGAAACCCTATCTGCCTTCCGTTCCTCTACCACACTACCTGACGGTGATCAGAAACCTCCACCATCTGCGCCCATCTGCCATCTACCGCCGCCAGCTGCCTTGCTCAACTCGAGAGTCTTGTTCACTTCCAATTCGATTTCGAACGCTGGCTACTCACGATAAAATTCAGGCCACTACGTTGCAATTCTGATGATCACCACCGATCACATGGGGGAGCTCGATACGTTCTACAATATTGAAGAAGAAAGGAGTTGATTTCAGCGAGCAGATTGAGAGAGAAAAAAAATGAGAAGGACGGAAATTTCTGTCCGTTGATAAATCATGGTGGAGGCGCTATTACGAGCAGGCTGACTAAACAATTAGGGTTCCATCCTTATGGCTATTTATAGTGTTAGGGTTTTGTTATAATATTAGTAAATGAAACTACACCGCAAAGTAACACGTGAAACTAACCCTAATCAACTTCTGTTTACTGATAAAAAGGCTAATCCTAGCATAGAAAAATATTTCGGACCCAATGACACAAGTTTCGTCGAATTCCAACATCGTTTGAAAAAAAAATCCTTTATAAAACCAGAAATAAACACACGTTTAATTTTTCCACGACCACTAGATAAATCCAATCAACTTGAAATTTTGAAATCCTGCAATAATTTGTTGATATGAACCCAACGGCACTAGTTTCGTCGCATTCAGAGACTGTTTCCCGGTAGGCTATTTTTACGCGCACCGCAAATGCCATTTTGGACACCAAATTAACTGGTCTCCAAAAATAACAAACTATATACCTATCCTGACTATAATCGACGATACGAACTCAACGGAATTAGTTTCATGGCCTAATTTGATCGTCTGCTCAAGTTACACTCAAATATCTCTCTATTAAATTAATTTAATTTAATTTAATTACGCGCTATAGAAAATAATTGGGCGTTTACAGCTACCGTGGTCACATACGACATCGGTTTTCCCCGCCATTCAACACCGTACAATAATTTAACGTTATGGTTCCAATGAAACTGATTTCGTCGAAAACGAAGTCCGTTTGCAAAACGGCTATTTTTAATGCAATAAAAATATCGAGTAAAAATTAATTAAATTTCAAATAAATCAAAATAAATTATTTTCAACATATATATCCAAAAAGAATATATATACGATTCTCAATATAATTTATACACCTCAGTATCGTCAATTTTGAGTTAAATGATTTGAATTTTCTATTAAAATATATTAAATAATGTTATATTTTAATAACGATTTTCCATAGGGACTATTTCAGAATTTGATTTGGCCATAAATAACAATCAATAACACGAAATCTAGATTTTTCTCTTTCATATGAAAATTATCATCAATACGGTTCCAACGTTTCTTATTTCATAAAAATCTGACTTATATCGGACTTTGTATATTCAGTTGAAGTTAGAAACACCATTTTACAAACTGCAGCGCCATTTCGAGCTCGAATTATATTATATATAAATTATAACGTTCAACTTCTTTTTTAAATAATGAGTTAAATATTAAAACCTATTAATATTTCAAATATAATATTTAAAATCAATTTAAATATTCGGATTCAAATGGTGAAAAAACACGGGTCGTTACATTCTTCCCCCCCTTAAAATAATTTCATCCTCTAAATTTCTACGGTAAGAAAGAACGTTACAAACCCATTAAATTTCAATCCGATTTATTTAATTCAAAAAACTATTCAATACCGTGTATAAATATTTTTCAAAATATCGAAAAAATATCTAACACATTAAATTCCCAGAAAAATTCGGAAGAGTCTCCCCTGCACGGAGTGACATCTGCGATATCGCAGGAACAAATAATATATATTCATCGACCCATATGGTCGGAAAACAAAAACAAAACCCAAAATTTCATATTTTTACATAGGCGTACCTTTTCAAGCGCTATTGAGCATATCTGCTCAACGTATATGCGATTTACTCAGCCATTATCAATTTTCCTTGCCTTCTATGCTTCTCAACACTTGAACCGATCAACCAACACAATACAAATTATTTGTATAAAAATTTTCAAATACGCTCTCATATATATACACTCAATCTCGATCTAGGGTGTTACTAACCCAATCTCTATCAAGTTACACCACAGAGCCAATCACTAAACTAATAGCTCTGATACCACCGTAACGACCCAAGGATTTTCGGCCCCGAAAATCGACATAAATATCTTTACCGTAACTCATGCCGACCTTCCAAACACCAAAAACCCTGGAACGTTATTTGAAAGAATTTAGAGGGTGAGATATGAAAGAAAGAAATATTAGAATAGAAGAAGAAGAAGAAACAAACGACATAGAGTCTCACATCGCAGCGGAACAAAATATAATACAGAAATAAACCTTTATTGAGAGCTTTAAAAATACTTACAATATCAGAGTACATCACACAATGGTACAGTTATAATTACCTGTTCCCATATACAACACACAGCGGAATAGTAGCTATATAATATCATATGTCTGAACATCTCTAGCTCGTCTCTAGACTTCACAACATTAGATAACCTAAACTTGTACACCCCGAGCTGACCCGAGCATTTACAAAACACCGGGTCAGTCTGGTGAACCAGAGTGAGAAAAACTCGCACAGTATTTAAGGGAATCATCCAACTTGATTTTAAAGTTAAAATCCTTTCAAAAGAAAAGGATAATCGTAAGACCAAATCCACATATAAATACGGACGGTTTTCACCTTACGATAACCCAAAACATTTTTGAAAGCAATATCTTTTCTGATATTATAATAATGCCTAAATACAAGTAGATATCAATCTAGTGGAACGCCTGTATCTCACGCTCCACATATATAGTATACAATCAAAACCACGGGCACTTATTGGAGATTGGATTCCGACTATGACAAGGTATGGGACCACCTGCCGATAGTGTATCTCCAGAGACGAATACACAGGGTTCAACAAGAACATCTTGCAACCTGGCCCACACATGACCGACCACTCATTTCGCTTAAGTGTATCGAATGTATATCACCAACGGTTGGGTGCGACCCACCGTTTCCCAAAAGAAACAGCATCGAAATAGATTAAAGAAGCAAATGAAATTTCTCTAGATAGGTGATTATACAACCTAATGGGAGCGACCCACATAGCCATGCTGCCTGCCCGATTTATGTCATTTCCCTGGTTGATGAGGCTTGAGGTTTAGATTAACTTTTGAACATCTGGTCATCATTCACTTTGAATGCCACATCGTCAGATCTGCCAGATATCACTAATTGACGGCTACAAAAATACTCTAGTTAGAAGCTAAGAGAACGGCAATTCTCCGCCAACAACTATAGCACGTTTGAAGAAAACCAACATACGTGATCCCTTTGAAAATACTCTGTCAAGCATCCGTCCATACAAGTCATCCAGAAACAGGATGAACCGAAGGTACTCTTCTACCACATCCCATATAGGAACCAACCCATGGATCAGTAATGAGAAGTCCTTGTAACCCGTAGATTCCAACCACGACAGAATCACAGGTTATCTCTACTTGCCAGGTAGAGAATATGAGTGGTTCTTCGATTTATGAAAATCCATAGTCTTCAGTGCTCCATCTCGATCATCTTCTGATATCTTCACGTATTTGTTGGTCGGAATGGTTTTCGAATATAAATTCGATCCCGGTCTTTCCGTACCAACAATCGTATTGGACATATTTGATAGTCGGTGATTTAACTATCAAAATACATAGTGATTCAATCATGACAATCCAATGAGTTCACTGATTCAGTATTTAGCACCACTTGGGCTTTTAAATAAAACAAATTAATTCACTTATGTTTAATTAAAACTTCTAACTCTTTTAATATTTAAAAATACGATATTTGATTCTTATATACTAATGTTCTCAAATCAATTCTATATAATACTTAGTAAAATAACCATATTAAATCCCATTTAATCCTCCTTTCAAAACATTTATTACATCATTCTTTATTATTTAAATTTAGGGAATCCACTCAACTTATTATTCGTAAACAGTGTTACGTAATATCTTTTATTCTATTCTTGAAACAATAACTAATATTTATTTGTATAGAATAAAACTAAACTTTACATTTCCTTTATTTTGGATCTCTCGTTATGTATTCTTCCAATTTCCACCCAACATTGCATTATTACACCAATGGAAATAATGAACTATCACTAACTCCTTTTACGATTACCAACCAATATCATCTTCAGATAATCCTGATGTTGTTCAAGTTGGGGTATTTTAATTACCTCTCAAACCTTGATCAACAACGTTCTTATCCTCAGATAAATATAAGTTGTAATCAAACCAATATTCTATTCCAATCTTAAAACAAATTCCATTGTAAATTGGATTTGGTTATACAATCCTACGACCCACTGCTTTACCCAAATTCACTTTTACCAATTTCCTTTCGAATCTATTCGACCATTTCCCACTTTGGAAATTTTGTTTAAATTTTCCCTTTTCTACTTGATCTCATTTTCAAGTAACGTTAATTTAAAATTAATGCTTTACCACTTCACCTCTTTTATAAACTCTGGTTTATTGTAAACCCTTTATCTTAATCTCCTCTAATTTAATCCAATAACTAAGTAGCATTTAAATTTAACTTATCGTCTTCACTTGAAATTCTCTTTATAACTTTGTTATAAAAATTCGGGTTTTAAATATAAAACCCGTTCATAACTCCTTTCACCATTTCAATGGATTTCATTTCAACCTCGATACCTTTTTACATTAATTCAATTAAAACTAATTTCCCAAATTACTATTAATCAGGATAATCATTTACTTATAATCATTAACACTGTAAAGTAGTTAATTCCTTTATTAACTAAAATGAATAGTAATTCCCGTTTTTAAAACTTCATTAAAATTAAACCATATTCATTCACTATTCTATTTGATTAATTCAAAACAAATTAATTAAATAATCAGTTCCCATTTAAAACGGTCTATTTAGTCCATTCAAAATACAGTTACTTCATTTGCCGATTTCAATTCATTTTCCCTTTTTAATTAATTACTAACATAACTAATTTTAAATAATTCCATTTAATCTGTTTCCTAACAAAACACCTGTCCAAATTTAATTCTTTAGATTAAATTCTATTCATTTATTTAAAAATCTGATTAACATCAGAGATTCCCATATAAAACTAATTGATAATTAATTATAAATTTAAATCATAAATGATAATATTTATTTTCTTTTAAACATACCTTTTATTCAAAATAATATATTTCAAAATCTATATTTAGTTATAAAATAAATTTCATACTTCGGTTCTATCGATCCACCAGACGGTAAATCAATATAAACAAACAATTGATTTTATTGGTCATATGTTGCCCAATACTCAACCAATACTGCCCGTTGGTTTAATCAAAACATAAGTTGAATTTCAGTCAATGATCACTAATCAAATCAATCATCCAAACATGACAGTTCATATGTGATAATATGAAAATAAATAATATATTTTGAGGAATCCCGTTGGATCCATCCAACCTGTTCTTCCCTAAAATCACAACGGTTATCTCAAATAAGATAATTCATTTTCATTTAACTGAAATAAATAATGACCGTTTAACATCAACCAATTCACAAGCAATTCAAACAATTCAAACAATTTTAGCACATTTATTTTATAAACGTGACCAACAAGGTAAGTTATCTTTATTGGAACCAATCGTTAAAATAACGATTTGGTATTTCATTGAAATTAAACATCGGTTTAATTTCATCAGTTAAATCAACAAATAAATAAATAACTAGCAAACAGTCAGCCATTGGCAAGCAGAACACACAAAATAAAAACCTAATTTATATAAAATATAAATAGGGAGAACTGAGTGAGTTTAACTCACCTTGATCTAATTTCGTCAAAACAGTTGTTTTTGTTAAATTAAACAACGTTTAATTTAACTGAAAATATCCGTTGATTCTGATTCCGTCCACTTCGATTTAATAATGTACCGCTTGTTGAGATGAGTCCAACGTCGTTTGTTTTGTCCCATACTGATAATCCAGGCACAAGTTATACAAAATTATAATTATACTATTATAATTAATAATAATTCCTTAAATTAATAAATCTAATTTCGTTTGTAAAGCAGGATCGGCCCGATCAGTTGTTCTTTTCTTCATCGACTGTTCACTGCTCTCTCCATTCTACATGTTGTCTTCATTTTCGAGAAAAAACCTACTAAGGAGTTTGAATTATATGAACTAATTATTTAATAATTAGACAAATGATGAATTATTTTAATTCTAACTCAATAATACTTACATAATTAAGTTCTAAAACCAATTAATAGTTTATTTTCATTCGCTATGATCCAAGAGTACAGTCCCGACCGAAATGCTCATCGCCTTCATTCCCAAAGGATTCTGCAAACAAACTTCACATTTTTAGTTTACCCAATTAGTAAAAATAATTAACCCTAATGATTAGTAACTTATCAAATTTTCAGGTTAATCTAAATGTAACAGAGCCGATGTGCTCTCAACTGGGAAAAGAAGGCCCGACTATTCACTGAAAATCATCCCACGCCGTACCAAATTGGAAGACATCTGCAATTCATGTTTGTAATATACGGTTATTTTAAAGTTTTACTTAACTTCTTAATTAATATCTACTTAAACCTAATTTCATTTAGTCATTCGGTCATCCCAAGCAAAAAAAATTAGGCTGATTCTTTACCCTTCTCGTTTGCTCAGCAGTACCAAAATACTTTGTTTTTTCCCGATTTCAGTTCCTGCTGCTTTAAATACGAGGCCTTCTTCATCCAAGAAACCCCAAGCTCGAAACCCTATCTGCCTTCCATTCCTCTACCACACTACCTGACGGTGATCAGAAACCTCCACCATCTGCGCCCATCTGCCATCTACCGTCGCCAGTTGCCTTGCTCAACTCAAGGGTCTCGTTCACTTCCAATTCGATTTCGAACGCTGGCTACTCATGATAAAATTCAGGCCACTACGTTGCAATTCCGATGATCGCTACCGATCATATCGGAAAGCTCGATACGTTCTACAATATTGAAGAAGAAAGGAGTTGATTTCAGCGAGAAGATTGAGAGAGAGAAAAATGAGAAGGACTGAAATTTCTGTCCATTGATAAATCATGGTGGAGGCGCTGTTACGAGCAGGCTGACTAAACAATTAGGGTTCCATCCTTATGGCTATTTATAGTGTTAGGGTTTTGTTATAATATTATTAAATGAAACTTCACCGCGAAGTAACACGTGAAACTAACCCTAATCGACTTCTGTTTACTGATAAAATGGCTAATCCTAGCATAGAAAAATATTCCGGACCTAATGGGACAAGTTCCGTCGAATTCCGACATCGTTTGAAGAAAAATTCCTTTATAAAACCAGAAATAAACACACGTTTAATTTTTCCACGATCACTAGATAAATCCAATCAACTTGAAACTTTGAAATCCTACAATAATTTGTTGATACGAACCCAACGGCACTAGTTTTGTCGAATTCAGTGACCGTTTCCCGGTAGGCTTTTTTTACGCGTACCGCAAATCCATTTTGGACACCAAATTAACCGGTCTCCAAAAATAACAAACTATATATCTATCCTAATTATAATCGATGATACGAACTTAACGGAATTAGTTTCATGGCCTAATTTGATCATCTGCTCAAGTTACACTCAAATATCTCTCTATTAAATTAATTTAATTTAATTACGCTATAGAAAATAATTGGGCGTTTATGGCTACCATGGTCACATACGACATCGGTTTTCCCCGCCATTCAACACTGTACAATAATTTACCGTTACGGTTCCAATGAAACTGATTTCATCGAAAACGAAGTCCGTTTGCAAAACGGTTATTTTTAACGCTATAAAAATATCGAGTAAATATTAAATAAATTCCAAATAATTCAAATAAATCAAAATAAATTATTTTCAACATATATATCCAAAAAGAATATATATATATATATACGATTCTCAATATAATTTATACACCTCAATATCGTCAATTTTGAGTTAAATGATTTGAATTTTCTGTTTAAATATATTAAATAACGTTATATTTTAATAATAATTTTCCATAGCGACTATTTCAAAATTTGATTTGGCAATAAATAACAATCAATAACACGAAATCTGGATTTTTCTCTTTCATATGAAAATTATCATCAATACGGTTCCAACGTTTCTTGTTTCATAGAATTCCGACTTATACCGGACTCTGTATATTCAGTTGAAGTTCAAAACTCCATTTTACGTACTGCAGCGCCATTTCGAGCTCGATTTATATTATATATAAATTATAACGTTCAACTTCATTTTTAAATAACGAGTTAAATATTAAAACCTATTAATATTTCAAATATAATATTTAAAACCAATTTAAATATTCAGATTCAAATGGTCAAAAAACAGGGTCGTTATAATGCACGTTTTATAAAATGTTTCTACAAGTAATTTATAAATATATTTTTCTCTTGCTTTGAGATAAAGTTGTTTTCTTGGATTTGTTTTGCAAGTAAAACCATCCCAAGGCTACATAGTATACGATATTTCCAATATATATAGTTTTCAAAGAAAATTTTCCAATGATTTCAAAATCATTTTATAAAACTTGTTTTCTCAAATGCCGTATTTTCAATATATAAGCTTACCCATTTTTGAACCTTTGAGAAAACGAGAATAAGACTTAAACGGTGTAGTACACCTCATGGCATGGGACACAAAGACAATTATATCAGTTAATTCCAGATTCGTAGATTAATGCAATTTTTGTGGAATTGGCTTACTGAGAGTAAACCGTTAAGTAGGAACTTACCATATAGGACGTATTCTTACCACTATTTGGGTTACCACTGGGTAGTACATGATACATACTCGGGGAACTATGTGGGATCTGGTCAATCCTTGGGGTTTGATGTTTACTAATACTAGGATGTGACGGACTAATTATGTTACTCGAGACTCTACCTGTGTGGGGGCTTACAAACTAAATATAATTTTATGGAGAACTGTGTGGGATGCCAAAACTGTATAGTAGTACTCCAAAACTATGTGGTTAGTACTGGTTGGCTTCAGCTGACTATATGGTGCATGTAGGTGTAGCTGAGTCTTGCTTCATTGGATCCAAACTTTGTGGTTCGTTGTTCTTAATTTTCCCCGAGAACTGTATGGTTTGACGGCTGTGTGTGTGTTATTCCTTACATAAGACCCCTGAGAATGAGCTAGTGGACCTATCTCATATGTCTTATGTTGTTTATGATCATATTCCTCTTTTATTATCGGTAAATGTTTCTTATATAATATTACCATTCATTTATCATGTGTTAATTAACATTTTTAAGCTAGGCTGACCTATGCATTTTATACTCGAGTCAGACCGAGTGGTTTCAGGTCCGCACTGTTGTAGATATATGCTTATTCTCACTACTATTATGGACTATCCATCACTTCTTTTGGGATGCTTAGTCGTGATTTGAGCTAGTCGTCTAGTTATTTCATTTTGGGTCTATGATGTGTAAATACTCTATTTGGAGTATGGTGTTGTATATAATGTGACACTTAGGCCCCCTTATGTATGCTACTTTGTATTGTACTTGATGTACATGTATATCTATATCTATGATTGTGTTTACTGTTATGTGATCTGTGACTATTGATGTTCTATTTTGTTAGTATTGGGTAAATATTGAGTATGTTGAATAACTTAAGGCAATTTTTTTTTATTTTTCTTGGAAATGGGTACCTTTTTATTGGGCAACCTGTGCCAAAGTATGTACATTCTAGCAATTAGCCATTGAATCGCCACATGTTAGGTACATCAGATTGAATGCAACTGAAACAAACTAAAGTTGCCAAATTAAATACAATTTATACCCATTTTAGTTCCGTTGCTTTGATTCATCACGAAGCTTCCACCAATAATCATGGCGGTTGATCAATCTCTACGTTTTCTTAGCTCATTCCAGCGATTTCTTCCACTTCCGGATGACGATCCACTTCTTCTGACACACCTTGTATATGTTTCCATCTACCAGTAACCCCTTTATCCCTTTAGCTCATTGGTTCGATTTCACTAACCACAAATTTTCTAATTACCACCTTATCTCTGCATTCCTTATCAACAATTTGGTGATTTTTCTTTCTCCAAATCGACCAAACAGTCACTGCAATGATGGTTCTATAGAGTGTTGTTTTCAGATAGATCATATGTTTATCAATGGCCTGGTATTCTATAATTTACATAAGTCGTGATTTATCATTCCTGATCCTAAAGTATTCGCAACAGTATTTAAGGACAAAATTAGCATACTTACATTTCAAAGAAAATATGTTCATGACTTTCCAAATTTATGTTACACAGCCGATGGTTCGTTTCATCTGTGACACCCTATTTAGTTAACTTATCTCTCATTGGAAGTCGACAATAACAACCTTGTATAATATGCTAGCCATTTTAGGACTTATGGCTCTGTCCCAAATAACCTTCCCAGTTCATTGAACTATTTCTGCTTCTGTTATTTTCCCATGTTGTTTTGGTTGCAAATCCATCCTTATTATGTTTCCATGACCATATGTCAAATTCTTTGTCAAAAAATAATGGCATTACTTTAATATTTGTCTTGTATTAAGTATTACATGGGAGCATATCACAGTTCCACTCATTTATCAATTATGACCTCCACTTTAGATCTAGGATAACCAAATGCAGAACAAGTGTCCCACTTTAAGTTATCAACTAATGATTCTCCATCAATCCAAGGATAAAACCATAAATCTGTTTCTTTACCGTTAGCAAATATTCTTTCATAGTTTTTGGCTAGCATTCTCGTAGCTTTTAAAACTACCTTCCAAATTACAAAAACATTATTGTCAATTCTCATTTTTTCAGAAGTTGCCTTTAAATACTTCCCTGTCATCCATTTCGACCATAAACTATCTACTTGTAATATTTTCCAACCTTGCTTTAGGATGAATACTTGTCTCATATCTTTTAAGTTTGTAAGTCCAACACCTCCTTTCTCCATGGGTTTGCATAAATCACTGTATTTAATATGGTGCATTCCCCATTCCATAAAAAATATGTAGAAACTCTTTCAATTTTTTTAATAGAAGCTTCAGGAATTTGAAAAATCTACATCCAAAAGTTAACTTTGGCAAGTATCACAGTATGTATAAGTTCTACCCTACCAGCAAAAGAGAGTAGTTTAGAACTCCAACCTTGCAATTTGTCTCTAATATTAGAAATAAGAGTAGCACGCTCCTTATCGTTGATTTTATTAGTTGAGAGAGGAACTCCCAAATATTTTACTAGCAACTCACCTTCCTCTACACCCAAAATGTTCTTAACCACATCTTTAGATCTGCAAAATTTATTGAAATAACATTTCGACTTATGCTCATTCATCTTAAGTCCCACATACTTCTCAAGATCCCTAAACAAACTTTAAATAGTTTATGTAGCCTTATTAGATGCTTTTATACAAATTATCAGGTCATCTACATATAGGAGATTATTAAGACTAGGTTCGAAATTATAAATAGTTCAAATGCTTTTGTTGTTCTCAACAAGCTCCATCTAAAGAGAGAAGTATTCCATTGCAATGGTGAAAAGGTAAGGAGAGAGAGGATCTTCGTGCCTGATATCACGATTGGATCTAATGTGTCGTTTCAAAACCCCGTTGATCAATATGGAAAATGTAGGAGTGTTAATACACTCATAAATAAGCTTTACAAACTTTCTAGGGAACCTTATAGCAGAGAGCATATGAATAATAGAATTACAATTAATTTTATCATATGCTTTGTGGAGGTCAACTTTTAAACAAAATTTATGGAGGTCAACTTAAGGTAACAATATATATATATATATATATATATACATATACATATACATATACATATATATATATACATGAAAATGGGTTGGTGGAAGTTTTGTTTTATTTTTTTGGGCCTACAGACGTGGCTCTTTTTTCCATTTGAAGGATGCGGTGTTTAAAATTTCGCTCAAAGGAAAAATAGTCAAGAAGATTTAAATTTTTATTACGTTCTTCTAAACGTCATTGCTGATCATCTTCAACCTCCTTTCTCGATTCAAGACAGCGCATTATTTTATTTTTGATTCGATTCCTCCATTGCCACTCGATCTTTGTCTTTTTTTTTTACTATAGATCTTCATTGGCGATTTCGATCTTCATCAAACAATCTTGCTAAATTCAGATTTGTTGTTTTTATTTCTTTCGATTATTTTTATTTTTTGTTTCATATAATTACTGTCGATTAATAATCACATCTTTTTTTATCTAGGTTATACGGCAATTTCTTCTTCCGGTTATGAATCTCGACTTCGGATTTATATAAATGGAAAAGTAAGATTTTTATGTTTACTTTGTATTTCTTCACGTATGTTTATTATTTTATAGTTTTATTGCATTCGATAGTTTCAGTGGATATTATTTGTGGTTTATTAATTTATGTTATGTTTATATAGCATTCTTTACTGTAGTATTCATGTTCAGTTTAATCTTATTGTGATATGTTCATTTATCATATGCTTTTTAAATTAATTTATTCTTGTTTAATTCAGCAGTAAAATTGAATTTTTTTATGATATGTTGATTTACCATTTGCTTTTACTGTTTTGTTCATTACAGTATTTTAATTGGATTTGTTTTCTAGTTCTGATACGATCAATGACGAAGCAAACAGTGTGCTGGTTATTTTTGAATATAACTAGAACTGTTAAAAAACTCGACTTACCATAGGCTCTTCTTTATTTGGTGTTAAGAGTGAAATCTATGATGTTTGACCACACCTTAATCGGTTTTCCAATGAGCTATCTTATGTTCTTGAGAATAAGAATATAATTATGGACATTGATTTAGACTTGCTTAGCATTTTGTATTTTCTCATTTTTAAGAAGAGTCAACATTATAAGTTTACGGTTAAGGAGAATGTTGGTGCTACGGAAGCTGATATTGGTGGCTGTGGTTTAGGTTCTACAAGTGTACAAAGCACTTCGATTGGCAATAGTTCTGGAACGAATTGTGAGTCACATGCTGATTCACCACATTGTTTGAAAGATATGTTAAAGAAAGGTTCTCAGAAAAATATTGTGGATTTTCTTGGTTTTTGTTTTAATGGGGCTGAGGATTTTAGGGAGTTTTTAATGGCGTATCAAATAAAGAATGGTTATGATTTGATTTTTGTTAGAAACTCTCCCGATAGAATTTATGCTAATTGATCTTGGATTAAGGGTGGTTGTAAGTTTTATCTTAATGCTTCTTCGGATCTGGGCATACTCTCTCGGTTTTTTATTCGAACCTACAATTTTGATCATTCGTGTGGAGTGGGTCTTAGATATATCAATAAAGTTAATATTTCAAGTAGAATTGTTAAATAATTGTGGATCAAATTCGAGATGCTCCTATGAAGAAGCCAGAGGATATCATGAAGAAATTTAGAAGAGAGTATAATTTCAATCTTTCATACTATTATGCATATAGCGGAAAGCAATTGGCATTGAAAAAAAATATGGGGATGATGCAATGTCATATAATGATTTAGGTTGGTATATGGAGGCATTGAAAAAGTATAATCCTCGTAGTTATGTGTCTATAGATGTTGATTCGTCAACCAATCAGTTTGAGAGAGTTTGTATTGCTTTTGGTGCTTGCTTGCTTAGTTTTAAACACTGTCGACCATTAATATTTTTAGATGCTACTCGTTTGAAGGGAAGACCTGGAGTTTTGTTAGCTACTACTTCTAAAAATGCTAACCAAGGTATGTGTTTCATTTTACTTTTTTTTCTTTTTCTTGGTTATTTTTGTAGTTATGATATATGAAACTATCATTGTTCTACACATCACTTAATTTTAATGCAACAATGCTTACAATAGATTTGTTCACTTTTTTTATAACTGCTTCTATTGGAAGTGTTTGTAGTATTAATGTTTGGACAGTAAGGTGCTAAAAGGCTAGTATATAATATATGATATATTCAAATATCATTTTGAGTCTAATTCAATTTTGTCTGTCATACATTACTATCATTTAATTCAAGTTTGATGTTTACTATGGTTCATGTATCTTTGTACTGAGAAGTCATTAATTATTTAGTTTGCAGGTTTCTTTCCTCTTGCTATGGGTTTTGTTTCACATGAAAACGAATCTAACTGGTCTTGGTTTTTGTCCCATTTGAAAGAAATGCTAAATGAAGACCGGTCTCTAGTTTTTATGTCTGATCGTCATTGGGGTCTCATTTTAGGTGTTCGTAAAATATTTCCTTCTTCATATCATAGCTATTGTTTGCTTCGCATGGAACAAAATATTGGTAGTGTTGTGAAGGCAGCTAAAGGTGATTCTTCTATTGTAGAGTTATTCAAACTTTGTGCTAGAGCTTCTAATATGTATTATTTTGAGCGTTATCTTTCTAAATTTAAGGATATTGGGGGTATGGCTACAGAAAATTTTCTACAAGATAAACCATTTGATCATTGGGCAGATTTGTTTTTTCAAGGAAAGCGTATGGTGAATATTCATCAAATGTTGCAGAAAGCTTCAACTCTTGGATTTTGGAAGATAGAGTAATTCCTATAACTTCTTGTTTGGATGGTATTCGAGTGAAAGTTATGGAGCAAAAGGCCAGATGAAGGGAGGAATGTCATTTGTGGACGATGACTCTTTGTCCTGTTATGGAGGAATGCTTGTCTAAGTTAGTAGATAATGGCTTCGGTTGGGATGTTTACAAGTGTTCAGACTTTGTGTTTGAAGTAAAATCCCTTAAGTCTCATATTGTTAACCTCAAAAATCATTTATGTAGCTGTAATCAATGGAGAGTAACTGGTTTTCCATGTGCACATGCAATTAAGTGTATTAATAAGTTTAGGTTATCAGTTTTTGACTTTGTGGAGGAATATTTTACTGTTAGTGCTTTCAGTTCTTCATATGCTTATGCTATCAATCCAATTCCAGATTTTGATAAGCCAACGGTTATTGAAAATGATGTTTTGATTAGGCCTCCTATACAAGTTCGTGGTGCAGGAAGACCATCTACAAAGAGGCTTGGTGGATTTGGATATTCTCAAAGTAAAAGAAACAGATGCAGTCAATGTAATGAAGTTGGCCACAATAAAGGGAACTGTCTTGCTTCTTCTAAAATTTAAAAAAAAATATCATGTTATTTGTTAGTATAACGGATTAATTTTATTTTTTATTGTAAAGCTGCTACAACTTGTAGTAAATTGAAGTCAGTATTTGTGAATTGTTTGCAAAATAAAAAATGAAGTGTTATGTTGTCCATTTTGTTTGATTTTTAATAATGTTTTATAAAAAATTCAGGTTATTTTATCAATGCTAACTGTACTTTAGTTCAATGCATGAGTTTAGCATTTCATTTTTACAAATTCTTTTCAATGCTACCTGTACTTATCATTTCAGTTGAATACTAGTTGTAACCGGCATTCCTTTATAATTAGTATGCATCTTGTATGAAATACTTTTAATGGATCGGCCAATAGGCCTAATACTACAAGCTGTTATATCTCATATGCTCTTTTATTAGGAAAACTCTTTTAACTTATTTGAGGTTAAGTTGAGATGTGTTGATATGGTGGACAGCATGGGAAGCCTACTACAGAAATGAATCAAACGTTTACATTATTTGGTGAATTTAAGGTTGTTTTGTTCAATTATAATTGTAATTTAGTTGAATCCATGAGTTTATTGTACGAGCCTGCCTGTAGTTAGCATTTCAGTCGAATGTTAAATTTAACAAGCATTCCATTATAAGTAGTATGCATTTTACGTGACATATAATTTCAACATTGAAAACTCTAATCAGAGTTTCTATTTACCATAATGATACTGAAAAGTCATAGTAGAATTTTATTTTCACATAATGCTAGTTTTACATAGCATTTCAATATATACTATTGTCACTACATCAGAAATACAGAAAACACATTTAAATTTATGTGACAATTACATTTGTATATACTCCCAGTAGTTCGTACAACAAAAGTACAACGAAAACAGACAATTAAAACTTCAATCCATCAATTACAATCCTATTTGAGCTGTTCATACAGGCAAATTAAAATCAATAGAAAATTTATAAGACTATCTATCATTAGTTGTTATCAGCAACAGCTTTACTCATCATTATGCTTAATGTTTGTCTGGTAACCAACTGTATTTCCTGTCGTTTAGTACATCAAAAGCAACTGCAACTCTTAGCATTCTTATGGTCTCTTTTGTGTAACTTGGTGACAATTCTTCCTTGTCCAATTTTTTCATGTTTGCCATCACGATGAAACCACAATCAAGTCTATATCAAATGTAGAGATATTAGTTAATATTACAGTATAAACTAATGCTAAATTAAGTTATCGTTCTTTACTTCAGAACTGTCATTTTGCATATGTATTCATTCCAGTAAAATAAAAAATACAAATGATATTTTGGCTATCAGTTTGAATTTTTAGTTTAGTATGTATGCTGGTGTAAACAATCATTTGGATTTTGATAAATGTATATGCGCTAAAAAAGTATAGATGATAGTTTGAACTGTCATTACCAATTTTATGCTCATTTTATTTTTCAGTTGAATGTTTTGCTATGATTTTGATCATTACGATTTGTCAGCTGTATTTTTCAAAATAAAAACAATAATTGGATAAACATACAGTATCCTCTCATATTCTCATATGATGCATGTAAATCAATTAATATATTGAATTATCATTCAATAACTGTACATATAATTATTGTCTACTGTTTATTAAATATTGATCTTCTACTTTCATGTATTGTCTATCAATGCATCCTAACACATACAGTTAATAAACTGAGAATAAAATAAGTTACTTACGAATCGGAATCTTGTGGTGGACTTTGAGGCTATTGCACTGTTGGTTTGTTGAATTTCTTGTTCATTATATGTTCTTTTACCCATGCATCCTTGAACAGTGACCCAATCAAATTTTTCTGCAATATATAT